>JBAMCM010000132.1:1340833-2681666 GCA_037075145.1 Scaptodrosophila latifasciaeformis | reverse complement strand
CGCCTCGAAGGGTATTTTGCGTCGCCTGCCCTTGGACCCGAGCATCATTATGGACTATATACCCATCGACATGGTGGTGAACGGCATCATAACCACGGGCTATTATGTAAACGCACTTCAGTAGGTAACGAGCAAAGATGTCTGAGACTTTTTCTAACTTAGGTGTTTTCTTTTTTCTAGAGCCAAAAATGGTGGCCGTCCTGCAGAATTGCAGATCTTCCATTTGACTTCCAGTACGTACAAGCCCTTCCGGTTTGAATTATTGGCTGACAAGATCAACAGTTACTTGCACAAGTATCCACTAAACAGTGCTGTCTGGTATCCCAATCTGCGTCTGGTTAAGAGTCTGTTTCTGTTCCGTTTGAGTGCAATTCTTTTCCATTTCATACCTGGCTTTTTCTTGGACTTGGTCACTAAAATTGGTGGCGGTAGACCCATGTAAGCATGCCAACGGAAATGTAGAAAAGCTCGAGGCCTCAATTATTTGGTTTTCAGCTTGATGCGGTTGCATAGGAATGTTTGGAACTCGCTGAATACGCTGGAACGATTCATTTTCACCGAATGGCATTTCGATAGTAAAAATCTACTGGCCCTTTCCAGAAATCAGGACGCTGGGGACAAAAAGAAGTTCTTAATCGATATTGCCGAACTGAAATGGGACGACTACTTTTCGAACACAATTCTGGGCGTTCGTCAGTACCTGAGCAAAGAGTCTCCCAAGAACCTGGAAAAAGCTCGTCGCAAAGATAAAATGTAAACTGTTTTGAGTATAAAAAGAGAATGCATTCGCTAACCTCTTTCCGATCTACTTTGCAGACTGCTGGGTCTTCATGTAGCTCTACAGTTGCTCTTCTATTATGGCATCTTCAAGCTGATCATAGCCGTGACCGGCATTAGCAATGCCAAGGCTGCCCTCATTATGCCAATCTTCTACTATCTGTATGGACTGATTTAGGAGGACATGGCATAGCCAATTTTTTACAAACATATATACTTACAAAACATGAATCTGTAAATGTATATTCACTTTTTAGTTAATGCATTTTTTGACGCACAACACTTAATAGAGGTTATTTATGTTTGCTTATTGCAAAATGTTTGAGGTTTGGTTTTCAATAAAAAACATCGAAAATTTTATTGCTTAAAAAGAGTTATTTGCATTGTATTTTTTAACTTTCTGTTACATATGAACTTGATATTTTAAATTTAATGCCATCGAAGAAACGGTATCGAAGAAAAGGCAACCCTGCAACTTTTAGGTGTGACCAATTTTTAAAAACAGCTGAGTTGGAGCCTGCCAACTCTTCGCCAAGTGTGGTAGCACTGCCAACGCAGGTGAACTTTTCAGTCGCACAAAAGTCCACAAAATCGTATGTGTTATTATTGAAAATAAATCAGTGCAAAATATTATCAAAAATTAATGCCTTATTTCAAGCAACGAACGAAGTAGTCGTGAGTGCGCCGCGGTTATAAAAAATTGCTTTTTCTGCACGTGAATTCGAAACGATCGAGAGCAAAAAGTGAAGAAAATTTAACTTGATGCAATATTTGAATAACACAATTACAGCCAAATAAACAACGATAAATAGCCGTGGTGTGTGTGTGTGTGTACGTGTTTGTGCCTGTGTGTAACGCAATTTGCAACGCTTTTATTACTTGGTAAGTGTAAAATGTAAAATTGAAACAAAGGCGCACAAGTGGGACGTGCGCAGAGTACTTTCCCGCCGCCCAAAACCCACCCACCCACACGAAACACTCGCACTTGCAGATAGCAGCTGCTTTCTTATATGCATACATTATTTGTATGTAAAAACCCCTATGTATGTATTTTAGCCAACGACTTTTGTTTTTGGTAGTTCGCAAATGAAAAACTTAACAATTTGCTCCCTCCAGCCTTACTCTAGACTTTGGATTTTTCATATAACCACATACTCCAATCTAAGGTGATTTTTTCTCTCTCTCTCTTAAGTAATAAAAATTTTTACTTTTTATTCGAATTATATTTTTTATCTACTATTGCGTAGCGCTGCGCTGCTGCCAATGTCACCTGTTTTTATACGCTCTCTCGCTCTCGCATGGGTTCGTCTGTTTGCTCTCCATAGCTGGTTTTTATCTTTTGATGTGTTTGTTGTTGGTGGCAGTGCTGTCTCTGCCGCTTCGTTAATACACAAAGTCGGCCGATCGTCTACGTGTCCCTTTCGCACGTTCGTTTCATGGCTAGCTGGCTGGCTGGTTAGATTGATGTTGGGGCTTCACTAGGCTTGCATGTATGTGTGTGTGTGAATGTACCTATTTTATATACACACATACATATGTTTGTGTGAAATTGCAAGAATATTTCCGCCTGGGCGCCATGATATTGATAACAAAAAAAGTCCCTAACTATTTAACATATGCTTTTGTTATTGTTCTACCATATTGATCTTAATTCCCATGTAGATAATGCTCGTCTGGCCGCTTGTGTGTGTCTGTGTGTCGTTGTTCAATTTCTAATCTAAAAGTGCAAATATTGATTTTCCATTTTATGTACTTAGTTTTTAACATAGTACTCGCTCGCCCAGTACATTACTATATAAACCAGCCAATATATTCCATATCAACAAGGCTTGCCCTTTGTGCTGAGGCGACAGAAGAATTGTATATAAACTTTTGCACTACTGTTCTCGTAGGCTTCCCTCCTTTGTTCCACTTACAGACTCTCTGCTTGTGCGTGTATTTATTGCTATTTTTTTTTTTTTGCGTCATTTTACGTCTTTGTTTATATTTTTTTTTCGCTGCTTTTGTTGTTGCTTCAGTCGTTGCCTTGCAGATTGAGTAGTTGTTTTTGTTGTGGGAATTTCCCGAGAATCCAAGTTTGTATGTAAATATTTAAAGCGATATTTAGCAAATTGCCCTTTCAAACTCTCTGCGCTTGTGTATGTGTGCGTGTGTGTGTGTAGGTAGCCATATTTAAAATTGTTTATCAATGTGGCCAGACCTGTCGGGCATTTCATGAAATGTTTTTTAATGCTTTATTTGCTGATTGCTTAGATTCACACACACTCTCTCACACACACATACATGCATACACCCACAACTGATTATTTAACTTGACTGTCAAGGCCAGAGATCGCTTTCCACCCACCGTCATTTCTCACCTGTCTGAAAGGCATACGAAAAATCTACTTTCGCTGCTGACATTTTGCATTTGCCCAGCTGGACTGAGTTTATAAATAGTTATTGTTGTTGTTGTTGTTGTAGCTTTTTGACGCCGCTTTGATTATCTGAAAATAAATAACTAAAACAAAAAAAAAAAAAAAAAAAATCACAAATAAATAAATAACAACCGCACATAATACCAAAATCTTATCGTCGTTTTTATTTTCACGCCGTGGAAAGTAATTTCGGAAAGAAAGAAAAAAAAAAGAAACGAAACGACAAGAAATCTATTCTTGTTATTATTTATTTATTTTGTGTTTCTTGCTGCTGTTGTTGTTGTTGCTGTTGCTGTTATTGTTGTTTTTACTTGTTTCATTTTGTCCAATTTTTCTAATGACGTCAGAGGCCTTGACTGACGTCTGCAGAAAATTCCGCAAAACGCCTCTTCAAATTATTGGCGAGAAGCACGCAAAGTATAAAAACAAAACGAAAATGAAAATTAACGAAAATGCTAAAAAAAAAAAAAAATTAAGATAAAATATTTTTCGTTCCAATTTTTGTTTTCTGTATTTTTATTTTTATTTTTTTTTTTTTTGGGGTTGTTTCGATTTCATGTATTTTGAGCTCTCGGCATTTGATTTATATTTACTCTATTTTATTATAAAAATCCGAAAACTACAAAACAAAAAATCAAATATTTCAAACATAACGAATTTTGTATACCTTTTAGGAGGGAAAAATATCCAGTCTAAAATTTGTAAATCTCAAGATCAAGACTTATAGCATAGAACATACCCAGCTGAGCTTATTTTTTGTTATCGAAATTTCCCTCTTGAGCCAAAGTGAAAGTTGTTTCCATATGAGTTTTGTCAGAGTTGCTTGAACCGACCAAAACTTCAGACAATTTTATTTTTAAATCCCAAATATATTTTTGTAGATTTTTGCCGAGTATTTTTAGTATTTCATCTTTCTTCTTTTCTTTTTTTTTTTTTTTTTGATGGGCCAGACAAACAGACTTCCGGTCAGGGCCTACAATAGTTTTGAAAAGTTTCCAAATAAATAGAAAAATTTTATGTCTTCTTTTGGCCAGGTATTCCCCAGCGAAGTTCCCAATCATAATTTTTTTAATGAATGGAAATTCCTGCAGCGCCATCGAATTACAAGCCCCCTTCCACACCCCCACCACACACACACTAACGTGGGTCTCTATAAAAAAAAACCAAACAAGCGGCATCTGTGAAATTTGTACATGCTGCCATAATTTTAATTACTTGTAAGCTTTTTGGCACACAACATGAATTTTTGGCTTAGGAACTGGGTGAGACTTGCTAGTCAGTTTTTACCTGCGATACAGTTATTTTTTGGGACAAGTGAGTTCCAATTTCCAGGGTTCACTTGGCTAGTTTTTGACGTAAATTGTTGAAAGATAAAAACAAAAACGTTTGCCTCAATAGTTCGTGGATACCGCTAATTGTGAAGGTCGTTTACGTCTGCACTCGTTCGGTTGGTTGAACGATTATTGTTGTTGCTTATTTATGCTTATTTATCTGTGTCTGCATTTGCTGGCAGCCGTTAAGACAGCCCTCGCACTACGCCCGGCCACCCGCCCCCCCGAACTCAAAAGAGAATCAGACGAAACTGGCAAACAAAACGCAGACAACGAAATGAAATTTTCATTACCAGATCTCTTTAGCCCTCCCGAGCCCCCTCCCCAACCGCCCCCGCACTGACCAGCCCACACACACACCAGCGGCAGCAGCCGTGGCAGGCAACCCAAAGAAATTCCGCTAAAAATGTTTATATTTTTATATTTTCAAATATCAAATCGCAATTTTGGGTATTTCACCTTCTGCTCGTGTGCGATTCTCTCGCATATCGATGGAATTTAATGGAGTGAATATGGATTCGTTCCTCTTGGCTGCAATATGGGGTTGACTCTCAGAATGTTTATTTACATTCGATACTGATGGAACCCAGTCTTCCACAGATCTTTCACAAAATTTTTTTGCCCTAGAATTTTAACCGCAACTGTTTGTGAAATTCAGTCCAGCGTTGATTTCCAATATATATAAAAAAAATTTCTACCGTTTCTGTTTCTATGTTTTTAATTTGCTTGTTTTTTTTTTATATAGAACCGAAAATATGTAAAAAATGAACAAAATAAAATATAAATTATATTTATGCGTGGCCATTTTTATGGCGCCATGTTAAATGTGGCATCACAAATTTAATATCATACTTTATTATTAATGCCGTCTTCTTTAACATTTAATTGTGTTGCTTTTTTCGGATTTTCATTCCAGACAACTTAATGCTCTATTCGCTGATTTATTATATTTAAATCGGGGCTCAATGATATTGCTGTTTTGTGCAATGCCTTACGAATTAAAAAAGAATTCGGGGAAATATCGGGAACCCTCCCAAACTTAGCCTCAAAATAGTCAGTCTGATCCGGTTTAGCTCGCCAACTGTTTCTATGCAAAATATTCCTTTAATTCAAAGTGGAATTCGGCTATCGAACCACTATACTATATAACTTTATATAGAACAAAATTGGTTGTAGGGATATCTCTGATATTCATTCAATAACATTATATAAATTGAACTATTGAAATACTTATATAGTTTTAAGCAAGAGTACCGAGTTTCATCTTATTTCAACCACTAAATCATTCCAGGAATATCTCCAAATTTTGCTGATCAACTTCTTAGATATTCAATTTATGAAATACTTTGATAGGGCTTAGCATATTTACCCAGTTTCACCTGGACCAAGCTCACTTATCATATAGAAACCTTTTAGATCCGAATAGGTCTCAAGCTTGTGTGGGATATAGCAAGTACTATAGCCTATCTTGACATTAAAAATGTAATAAAAACAATTATGACAAATAATTTTAGTTCGAAGAAAAAAAAAAGGTGTTACGAATTCGGCGGTCGGAATTTTCTGAACTTGAAATTTTTTATTCGAGTACAACAATTTTATGATTTGTTTTTATTGATTTTGTCATCATAGTAAAAATAATTTGTAGTCTAGTTGCCATAAAAAATTTATAGCAAAAAATATCAAAGCAGGTGATAAATTGAAGCAGGAATTTTTGAAGCTCATCAGGTTGCTCGATTTCTCGCTATATAAATAAATTCTGTATATCTTAACTATAAAAAAATAAAACTATATTTCTCTTTTATTTGTTTTTGATAAAAACAAAAAAAAAAGAAACACATTAATTAATTTTCACTGAGCCGCTTGCAAATTTGGATTTCAATTTTATAATATTTATTTTTTTTTGGTCTTTTTTCTTTTAATTTTCTTTAATTTTTTTCAACACTAATTTTGTTGTTATTGTTGTTCTCAGCGTTGGTGTTTTTGTTTTCAAATATTTCATTCAATTTTCGGTGCTTTGTGTAACACCCACACGAAAGTTTATTTTTAATACGTTTATATGAAAAATGTTATTTGAAAGCAGAAAGCGCGAAGCCCCAACACACACACACACACACACACACACACACACACACACTCTCTTTCGATAGATACGAAAAGAGCAATCTGCATACACAAAATAATATTTGTTCCCTTTTTACTTGTATTTTTTGGCAAACAAATTTAATGGCGCAAATTTGAAGCACACACACACCTCACACACATACATATGCACACAGGTATCCTGTGTGTGTATTTCAAAAATATTCAATGATTTAATTGACTGCCGATCAATTCTTTGCTTACCAAAGACAACAATCGATTTTTTTGGGGGGCCACACGGCGTATACGCAACGAGCCTATCGTCATGACCTTTTTGATTTCAAGCTGAGCTTCGCTCTGTTTTCGCAATTTTCTTAATTTCCACTATTTCGCCGTCTACTTTTCTCCCCCAACAAATACGTACTTAGAGATACATTTATCTATATTCATATATGTATATAAATAAATGTTTATGTATCTGAGTACTGGTGCGCTCATTTGCGGCGAATTTTTGCCACTTGATTTGAAAATTTGTAGAACTTGTTTTCAGTTTTTCTCTGGCATTTAAAGCGCTAAGACCGCAGGCATGTGCTATCGCATCCAAAAACTGAATAAATACGGGCGATAAAAAATTCTGGTTTTGATAAAGGCGAATAATACCAAGTTCCAAGTGTTTCCAAAATCTTTAAATAATTAAACTATTTTTATAAAGAAAAATAAAAAAAAGAAATCGCAAAAGTTTGTGCCGTTTTTTAAAAGTGTGAAAAATTAATAAACAAAATCAATCAAATAATCAGCAATTTTTTTTCAAATGACTCAAAATGTAAGCAGAAAAATGCAAACCTTTGCAAAATTTATCTTACGAGGAAAACAATTTTATAAATTTCATATTTTTTTTTTTTTAGGAAAAAAATTTCTATATTCGAGAATCTTCCAATCGGTTGGTTCGATCCATTTTTGATTTGATTAGGAAAATTAATTTCTAGTAGAATTACTCAGTTAATTTTTTTCTTATCTTGAGACAATAAATACCAGAAGTCCAAAGTTTCCACTACTAATTTCGATATTTTCTATATCTTTTCTTTTTTCTTAAAAAAAGATTTATGCATTTATGACAAAATGTCACCCTTGACTTTGCTGCCATCTTAATGCGACACAATATGGCATCCATCTATAATTTTTTCATATATATATACAATTTTTTTTTTCACTTTCTTAACCACAAAACGAAAAAAAATAAATAAATAAAAATAAAATAACAAAGAATTTTGTTCTTTAATGCTCAACTTGTGTCATAAATATTTTTAAATGTTCACTGTCATTTGTTTTGTTATTACTTTGGGATGGCTTCTTCGAGCTTACCTTCTCTGAGATAATTTTTTATTTTCCAAACACTTGATTAAAATATTAAATATATATATATAGATACATATATCGGCATCGTATAAAAAATAAATACACTTTGTATGTGTATCAATTTGTAGATTGCTCGCTCTTTCTCTCACTCACTTTTTCTCTGTGTGTGTGTGTGTGTGTGAGTTTTTTTCTTAATATTATTTTGTTTTTTTTTTAGTCGTTGGGCTATATCTGGAAATGAAATAATGTGGACTATAGAAAATCAATAGCATATTTAAGACCAGCAAAATACTTAGATGAGTTGTTTTTATTTTTTGTTCAACTAATTCAATTAGCTCTTTCGTTTTCTCTACTCTTTAAATAATTCCGAATTCCTTTCAATTTATTTTTGAGCCGTCTCATAAATGGTTCGGTTTCATAAGTCAGCTTGAACTCGAAATTCATATCAAGCTGCTCTTGTCACCTTACATAAAAGCAAGCTGACTGATACAAAACTTCAACCGATAAGGCTTTTTAATTTATCTGTTTTAAATATGCAGAAACTTAGCATTAGCTATTTGCTCATGTTTTTATCAAAACCAGTAAAAAATTCCATTACAAAGTGTATACAAACTTCGGTATGTCCGAGGTGTTCTCTTTCTTCATGTGGTGAAATTGGCTTGTGAAACAGCTTTTCATTAATCTGGAAATTCTCTTTTGTTTCGTCTTGCAGGTCGGCAGCTTGTGCAAATGATGGCCTAAAATGGCGGCTCAACCACCAATGCCGCCTGGAAATTTCAAATTAAATGGCAAAAGTCCACAACAGACGGCAACAACAACAACAACAACAGCAAATAATAACGCCAACACTCAGCAATTGAGAATAGCTGAGGCTCTGAATCAGCACTTTCAGACTCATAGAACCTTGAATGGCCACAGCAACAACAACCAAAACCACCAAAACTACAACAATAATACCAGCAACAACAACAACAACAACAACAACAACGATCATAATCACATTAGGGAAAATAGGCAAAATGAGGAACAGGTGGCCGAGGCTAACGGAGATTTGGCTAGCCTAAGTCCAACCACGGCCAAGGCCAAACTGCAGTCGAGCTGCAGTTGCACAAATATAAGTATTATGCACCTGTTCCATGAGATGAAACAAGAATTCCCCACCATACCAGATGCCATTGTGACGCAATGTGTTAATGAGAATTGCCATCACCGTGACAATTGCATACAAATGTTAAAAAAGGAACTGGCCCTGCATCCCATACCAGTGCAAAGTTATCCAGCCAAAGTGCTCCAACAGCAACAACAACAGCAGCAGCAGCAACAACAATTTTCGCGTGCGTGTGGAAAGCCGGCAACACCGCTGAAACCGTCGCGAGTGGCTCCGTCGCCGCGGGGGCCTGTCTTGCGTCAAAGAAAAACAACGCCGCCGTCGTGTGATAGTGAAGAACTGCAACAGTTGCAGCAGTTGCAGCTGCAACAAATACACCAATTGCAACAACAACAACACCAACAAATAGCAAAAGATGTTCAAAAGCCCAACCAGAACAGTGACGTCGGTTCGAATCCAGCCACTAACGGTAACGGTAGTGATACGCCCCTTGACGATATGCCGTCGACCGCGGCGCACTCAACAACACTGGCCGACGCAGCGGCAGCGGCATCGGCAGCAACATCCGAAACGATAGCTGCAAGTGCTGCGCTGCCGGTCGAGCCAGTTGCGGTAGCTCGTGCGCGTCCCACGACATTAAATTTAAACGGCGGCCTCAGCCAGCAGCAGCGGCAATTCAATACACAACTGCAGCAGAAAATACAGCAACGTCAGCAGCGACAGCAACAGCAACAACAGCAATTACAACAACCACAACAGCAACAGCATTTGACGAGTGTGGGGAGGCCGATTCGCAAGGCCCCCCTGCCGCCACTGCCGCCGAAGCCACATGCCAACAATGCTGTCAACGTCGGCGCCGGCGTCAACGCCAACAGTGGCTATACGCTGGCACACTTGATGGGCTGCTTCTCAAATGATTCCTCCTGTCTCACCAGCCCGATGAGCTCTAGCGAATCGGAATTATCAGTTGGTGTTTCCTTATCGTCGCCAACCTCAACCACAGCAGCGCTGTTGCCGTCAGCCGCCAGCCATCCCAACAACGCCACCGTCACCAGCACTACCACAACCGCATCACAGCAACACCCGTCACCAGTACGACATCGGTCAGTCATCACGCTACTCCCGGAGCCGCCTTACGCGCATAGCTTTCACAACAATACAAATAATACAAGCAGCGCTAATTCCGTGGCCTTATCGCCAACCGGTTCGTCTGGCTCGACACCTACGGGACGCAAGAGTTTCACATCGCTCAATCTGACGCTGCGACAGCCGAATCTTGGCACCGGTGCTGCCCAGTCCACCATAGACATAACGGCCGGTCCAGCTCCCAGTGGCACGGGCAGCGGCATCACCTATTCAAGCACTTCCTTCGATGCCCGACGCGGCACCCACAAGAACTTCCAGCTGACTGTCACCGACGAGGGTAGTGTGTTTACGGCGGGCTGCTTGCGTCCCTCGCCACTCACCTACACGGCGTGCTCGCCCGGTTCTGATGGCCCAGCGCCACCACCAACGTCTACTGAACAGATAATGGTGGATCAGACCGTTCATCGTTCTCCCGTGACGTCAGTCGCACAAATGCCCGACATATTCCCCTATCCAACGGGGGATCAGAACCATATTGTGCCCTCCAATTTCAATAGCCACAATTTGTTCAGCAACTCGAGCACAGCCAGCAACAGTCCCTGTGGCGCTCAGCCACCGCTATATGCCTTAGGCCAGGAGGAACGTGAAAATGAAGGTGAGTTCAGTTCCCTCGAAAAACTCAAACATAACCTAAAAGTTTACTGGAATAACAGACAACTCGACCTAACCTAAAATCATTTCGTTGCTCTTTTCCGTCTTAAAATTTTGCAAAATCATTTTAAACTTTGATCAGATCAAAAATAAAAAACATATATATAATTGTATGTATATATGTATATAGGCGAGCCAACTAATAAATAGGCTAAACAATTTTGACTAAAAATATCTCGAATATATATTTAGTATTATCTCTCAGGGTATTCCTCCAACTATATCTACCACGCCATTTATTGAGTGCTGAAAAATTCCATCCGAACTTTATACGCAATTTCTTGCCTTTCTTATCAAAATTGAAAATTTCAAAGGGAAATAGAACAAATTTCGGATAGCTTTATTTCCATCAATGACGTTTACCTAAGCTATCCAAAAAAAAAAAAAAAAAAAATTGGTAGAACATACACTTCTAATCAGCACGGCAATAAAAACCTTATCAAACAATCCGATATGTTTTAAGTTGATAAATTAAATTACGATCCAAAGCGAAACTTCTGAGGAAAAAATGTTTCGTTTTTTCGCACCCAAATTCTTAGAATTTACAATAGGGTCTAGGTATATAATTGATAATATTACTAAAAATATATAACTCGAAAAGTTCTCAAAATAACTTGAAGGGCTGAGAGATAAACCAAATAAAGTTACAGCAGTAATTCCCTCTCCCTTTCGGACACCCGATGGAATTGATTGAAGCTTTTAAGAAAATGATTCCAGTTTGCTTTCACTCTCTCAATTTTATTATATGTTTTATTCAAACAAATACAACGTGTGTGCAAGACAAAGAAAGAGAGAGAGCGAGAGAGAGAGCGAGCGAAAGAGTACTGTTAGCTTTTACGACATGATCGTTCAAGTTCAGGGCAAACACAAAATTAAAGGAAGATTAGAACGAAACGAAAAAAGTGAATAGATAAATTATGAAAGGAATTTCCGATATAGCCAAAATCTCAAGACTTTGAAATATATATGTATATATAATTTTTTATATTTCTATATTATATATATGTATTTCTAATTGTGTGTATTTAAATTTATCTTTTAATCACAAGACCTGACATTTATACTAGAAATAATTGAGGGAAAAGAGACAAAAGCCAAGCCAATTCGGATGTGGGTGTGATCTTTTAATGGACTTTTCTTTTAGAGTGAAATTGTTTTGCCGGGAAATCTATGGACCTTTGGATTTTTTTTTTTTTTTTTTTTTTTTTAAATTGAATTTTCTTGCCTATGACACTCGCCTCCGTCTCCCTGAACTTGACCCATTTTCTTTGGCTATTTCCGTTCGAAATCTATCAAATCTATAAATAATTTGTTCGTGCATGAGTTGCAATGGCAACAACAACAACAACAACAAAAGCAATAAAAATAAATTCAAATAGTGCCAAATCAAAGTCATTTCAAATCAGTCCGAACTTTTGTGAAAGTTTTTGTTTGTACTCTCGGGGAGGGCGACCCCCTCCCCTACCACCCTCGCACCTTTGAATTATTATTAGATTGATTTTTAGTGTTTGCGCATTTTGACTAAATTTAAATTTTTGTTTATGAACTTTTAGCGCACAAATGTACACCATTATTTTTAGAAACAAACAGAGTAATAAAATTTGCGGCATTAGAACCAATTATAAAAATAGCGTGAAATATTCAAAAATGAAAACACACATACATACGCACACACACACACACACACACACTGGCAGAAAGAGATACAAATAAATATCGATGGGGATAGAATGGGGGAATTGTTGCCAGGCAAATATAAACAAATGAGAATTCATAAATCATAACCCGCAACATCTTGGGTGCATATTTTTTAAAATTTTTATTATTCTCTTTTAGAGCACAGAGAGATCATTGAACGACAAAAGACTCAGCGGGATAAGCTGGCAAATGCCTTGCGTGATAATCGAAAGAGACTTAAAGAATTGGAACAGGAAATCAATATATTGACCGAACCGGTGGAACCTGGTACCTCTGAAAGACTGGATAGCGATATCAAGAAATTGACTGAAGATTGTCAGCGCCTGTCGAACATGATTAACGGTAAGTGGAATCCAGTCCAGCGAAACCTCTCAAATCTCAACAAGACACTCTCTTCACAGATGCCCAAATGAATGCCCCCGAGGCCTCCTCCAATTCCATAAATCGTCCTCAGGCATTTCCACGACAACGCCCAGTAGGCGGCGGCAGCATGGGCGCCGGAGGCAATTGCAGATCGCGCATGCCGCCACAGTCGCTGCGCTTGAACTCGCTGCCCACACCGCAGCTGCAACACCAGCTGCACACACCAAGCTTGAGTTTTCAGCCCATGCATAGCAGTGCCCCAACGTCGGCCTGTACACCCACCCTGCCAGCACATCAGGACCCGCCGCCAACCTATGCCGAATATCAGTACCAGCAATTTGTCCGCAACCAGCAGCAGCAGATACTCGAGCAGCAGCTGCAGCAACAGCGCCTCCAGCAACTATCCAGCGCTGCAGTCAACGACGAGGATGAGTCCGAATCGGAGATTGACGAAGATGAGGAGCCACTGGATATGTGGGCCTGCAATATGTGTACATTCCGCAATCATCCGCAATTGAATATTTGCGAAGCCTGTGAAAACGTTAGAATCAGACCGGGTATGATACGAATTGTGCCCAGTGGAGGAGGGGCTGTGGGACCTGGTGGAGCCAACAGTACCGCTGCATCTCAGGCTAATCCCACTGCTGCTGCGTCCCAGGCCAATCCCACTGCCGCTGCTAGCTAGAAAGCCTGGGCAATAAACTAACACCGCAGCAGCCTGCTTTGCCTGCTCTGATTCAGTTGTTCCTTTTTCGCCCTGCCCAGTTATCTGTTTTCTTTTCACCTCCCAATTGACTCGGAACCTGAAACGTATGCAAAGTTCTCTAACATGCATGTTGGTTTGATTTATATTTGCAATTCCAAATACAAATCCCAGACCAAAAGTCAAACCCCCCTCCACAAGGCTGAAATTCTCTGTCGCGGACATATGTTTTTGAATTATTTGTTTTTTATTTATTTTATTTTATATTATTATTTTTTTTCTGTTTAATGTTGTCAGCATGTTGGAAACTTTAAAACTGTGATAGCATATAAATTAAATGAATACATATATGATTATGTTTATATAAATGTAAAGAATAAATTAATATATCTATATCAATTCCTTGAATCGGATAATCAAAAAGAACCTTGTAATCGTGAATGAATCTTTTGCTCATTTACACAAAAAGTATTGAAAGACAATTTTGAATTCATTTAAAAAATTTCATAATTTAGTTGTTCTTTATTATTATTATTATTTTTTTTTTATTAATTTGCAACGCCTCATTAATTGTGTAAATTGATAGTTTTATACTAACAAATTTTAAATTTTAATATAATGTATAAAAATAAATAGAACGTTATTTAAATATGAAACGCTCTTGCTTTGTTTTTCAATTCGCAGCCCCTGTGAAGGTATTTCATTATTTTATACCCACTTATATTGTATCTTGCAGCGCCCATACTCAGTCGTGAGGATATACATATAACCCTCTCGCCAGGAGAAAATCGTAAGTATATCGAATGTGTTACAAGATAATTTTATTAAATTTTCTTTTGAACTTTCCCAGGTATTATACACTCCTGGATTCTTTCATGACAGTGACAGTCGGCGAATCGTTAACATTTTTGGCAAAATTCATTAAATAAATTTTTAACAAGCGTACTTGAAATACTTTTAAATTCTTCTGTTAATTTGTACAGTTAAATTAAGTGGAATTATCAAACAGCTGCTGGCAGCTTTAACTATTAAATTATAAATTCATTTTTTTTTTTTTGTGATTAAAACTTAATGTAAATAATTATTTTTGTGGCTTAGGAAAAGACTTTGAATAGTGTCTATCTTTAAAAACCATAAACCAAGAACTAAAACGGAATTCGAAATGTGAAACTAGCAAATTGTAATTTAATCGTAATTTTGTGTACATTTTGTAAATAGCGTTGTTTTCTACAAGAGACAAGAAGTTGTGTAAATAAACTAAATTGTTAAAACGAAACACATCAAAAATAAATAAAAAGAAAATGAAAATTTAAGTCACCTAAGGCAATTGTATAAGCTATCGAAAATGCCATAAATTTCGCAACGATCGGCCTTGAGCTCTTCAAATCTTAGCTCGAGAGTATTGTAAAAATCTAGCTTGTAAGCATTATACAAATTTGTTATAGTCTTGATCATCTTCTGATCGTTAAATGAGGATTTTGCAGGCGCCTCCAGAAGGTTTTTCTTGGTATTCCATTTCAAATCACTAAAATGTTTTCTAACGATCGCACAAAATCCGCTAGCATTATAAATTGGAATACGAAATATATCGTAAGCATTTTTCTTGCCATATTTTCTGTGAATCCTCTTTATAGTCTGATCCAATTCGGTCTTTTCACCAACATAAATTTTCCAGTATTTCCGTTGCGCATTCTGTACATCTTTAAGGCTTAGAATTCCGAAATACTCGATATGGTGCTTTGACATCTGTTCTTCAAAATAATATAGCTTTCCGACTGAATCGAGAGATTCCAAGTCTGACTTTCTGTAATAAACATGCCAATATCTACGCTCTGGCTTGGGAAAGTACGGTAATGTCAGGCGCCCAAAGAATTCTTCTATTGACCCATCCGAATTTTTCGACTTCGAAATTACACTAATATAGTGTATCCGTTTTAAATGATCCAAAATGGTTTCACCTTCTTTGTGTCCAAAGCTAAGACCTCTGTTCAGTCTCTTTTGTATAGCTTCTGGAAATATACATATGTGATGTACTGTATATTTCGCAAAATTTTTTGAAATAATACCCGTAGCTTTTTCTTCACACATTATTGGTTCACTCATATCTCTTAACTGTGCATTTAATTTCACAATGTCCGGAATATAGAGAGGTCCACTGCACTTTAATGATAAAATGAGCTTTAAGCTCTTTCTAAAAGCTTTAATAGATTAAGTCGAAACAAGTAATATTCAATTTGTGACCAGCACATACAAAAAGAAAATATTTTATTTATCACATACGAATTGTACATTCTATTTTTTACTATATAAGTGACCAAACCTAGTATTGTGGTACGAAATTATGAACATGTATATTCTTTTTCTCTCTAGATAATACAAATCTTTGACTGTCTTGGCCAAGCGTTGGTCATTGTTGTGACTTTGTGGTGGTGCTTCCAGCAGATTTCCCTTGGCGCGCCAATTTAGTTCTGCAAAATGTTTCTTTACCAATGCCCGAATGGCAGTGCCACTTAAAACGGGCTTTAAGAAGATTTCATACATATTCTTTTTGCCATATTTTGTGTAAATACGATCTAGGGTCTTATCTAGTTCAGATTTTTGGCAGTAATACATATACCAAAGCTTGCGATCAGGTCTGTGCACATCGGTGAGGCGCAACACTCCAAAATACTCAATTATAGATTCGTCTACTGAATCTGGAGGAGTGTATTTGTTGGGGTAAATTAACAGCTTTTTGAGGTGCTCATCCAGAAAATCGAGTTCTTCACTTACGGCATCAGCACCAGTGGATTTGGATTTATTTTGATTATCAGCTGGATAATAGATTTTCAAAAATATGAGAATTATATTTCTTGATATTGAATGACTAATAAAAAAACTTTTTTACCTTGTGTTTTATTAGCTTCCATTATTATTTATTTAGTTGTTTTTTTTTTAAGCGCTGTCTTGTTGATGTTTTTTTATGAAATACTGAAGTAGTGCCAATGTCTGCTTAATTTATATTTTGGTAGTAAAAGCTTTACAAATACTAATTTCACAAATGAATTAAAATCGGTAAACATGTAAATGGCTAACGTTCAATGGCGTTGCCATATGTATGAATTCAGTTCATATTCCGAAGGTGGCTGCCTGTTCACCAAAGATTCAGTTGTGAACGAATCCCGCTATATGCATTTTTACGTTTCGCAACTCTATAAGAAGGTTAGTGTCTTTTACTTTGCGCCAGTCTTTAATTTTTCTTAACCTGTACGTATCTTGACCATAAGTATATACGAGTGGGCTGCTAAAAAACAGCGCATACATATAGGATATATTTTTATCCAATAAATAAACAAAAGTACTGCGCATAAACAAGAAACGCCGACACGTATAGCCGCTTTGTTTGGCTGCATTGCGTAGATGGAGCCCTCCTCTATGTGTTTTTTTCTAGATTTTCTTGCTTATCATTGTGCCTATTAATAAGTGATATTAACGATTATATATTGCAGATTTTGAAACTTGTGATCCATCTCGAATTGTTGACCTATTGACCAAAATGTTCGTAGTTCGTCAAAGCGCTCGACTCTATCCGGCTCGCGGATTCCAGTAAGTACTTCAATTTTTACTCTGCTAATTGAGGTCTAATTAGCATAAAAACCTACTTTTGTTTGTCTGTGAATGTGAATATTGTGCCGGTCGAAGTTACATATTCCTTTTAATTCTGATAAGATAGCAAATATCGATTCCAATTTCTTCTATTATATTCCAGCCGGCTTTCGCCGTTTGTGTGTGCGCATAGCGCTGACTTCGCTTGTTACGTAACAGAAAAATAATATGCTTATAAATGCTTCTCCCCCTTCCCACTTTAGATTTGCCAAGATGAGTGGCAGCCAATTGGGTGATTTGGGTAGCGGTGCCGGCCATGGAGGTGGCGGTGGTGGCTCCATTCGCGCAGCTGGAGGTGCCTTCGGCAAATTGGAAGCCGCCCGTGAGGAAGAGTACTTCTACAAGAAGGTGAGCAACTCTTAAGACAATATACAATTCTTTTTTATTGGGATAGATTGTTATACAATCCGATTTACGATTAGTAGCAGGGCTTGCCGGTCAGTAGCTCCTCCATTCCACACTTTTGTATACGGAAATTAATCTCGTTAAATTTAAGACCTGCGCCAAATGCCTTCTGCAGACGATTCGATAAGACCCACAGCTCCTCTTTGCCTTCGTGGTTCCTAATCACCTTGACTCCACTCGGAAATTGAAGACGCTCTTCGTCTTCCACAAGTATAACCAAGTTCTCATGATTGTAGGGTGTGCGTATGTTCCAGCCCAGTATGCTGCTGGGCTGAACTAGACCGCAGAGCAGAGTGCCAGAATCACTCATGGCAGATCCCACGCACTGGCTGCCTCGCTTGCCCAGCACCACAAACTGGTCCAGGGCTGCGGTGACATCGTTCAGCTTCCAGATACTTCCATTATTGACCACATCGAGTGGAATGGCCATTTGCCACTCGCTCGAGAGTGAATGGAAATAGAGCAATCGTGGCGAGCCCAATGAGTGTGGGGTCAGATTGAGATCAACTGTGCCATCCCAGAGCTCAAAGCTTTCTCCGGCCACCGTGAAAGTGCCAAAGTCAGGATGCGGATAAGTGTATTTGTTCTCAATGCGCCACGACTCCTGCTTGGCCACGTCATAGACCACAAAACCTGCCCCAATAGAGTCGGCCATATAAACATGACCCACATCGCAGTTCTGGGCATCCAGTTCGATGACAGGCGCCACAAAGCGACTCACTCCAATCTTGTAGAGACGCGCAGGCATACGGTAATGGTGCACCACCTTGCCATTCTCCAGATCGATGGCATACAATTGCGGAGCACAATATTGAACAAAATCAATCTCCCCGCTGTCCAGAATCCACATACGCCCGCAATCATCGATCTGTGTGCGATAAACCGAAGTCAGTCCATTGCAATCCCCACCATGAGACTTATGCCACTCGTAGCTGGGATAGGGCTCCAGCAGAGTACCATTAGGTCTCGCCTCGTTCGTCACATAGGCCAGCGAGTAGGGCACACCCTTAGTGAACCGTGGAATCGTCATGAAAATTGTGGGCGTCTTATCCCCATCTGAATTTAAAAATCTTGTCAATTCGGATCCCCACTCGATCTGGTCAACTTACGTTTGTAATACACATCCACATCCACGGGCACCACGCCATCCGGCATGTAAAGGCCCTCGCGTAGCACACGTTCACGTTCCTTGACACTCGGAAACGAAAATTCCAGATTGCGCGCCTCGAAAATGCTCTCCAAACCCATCGCCTTGGGCTCGCTATACTGTGCTGCAATAACTGCACACCAGCAGCAGCCAATCATGGCCAACAGCAGGTGGTGACGACGAAGCTGCATTCTCAGTTTCCTTTCACTTTCGTTTGGTCTGCTCGGAATAAAGTCCAATTTGCGACTGCGCATGCGCTCCGGCCAACTGGCCCATGTCTTTCTAATCCGTCACTCTGCATTCGTGGCTGTTGCTGCTACTGCTGCTGCTGCCGCTGCTACTGCGGCCTCTGCCAACCCAGTCCAGTCTGTGATAATCATGTCAACACTTACAACTGGTTTAATTGCTCACATAAATTTCGCATTGAAATTCTCATTCGATTTTATTTGGCTGATAATCGTGTTTAATTTGAAAGCGAGTTGCGGATAACGAGCCAAACCAGAGACTGGTTCCTGTGGGGGCAAATGATTTTGGTGACTCCTTGATTTGCATGTAAATACTGTGAAATTTTTCCGAACAACAAAAACAAGCATTGGGCAATTTGTTAACCAGATGACGTCAAAAATGTTTTTTGTCATGGTTCATTGGCCGTCGAACGGAAAAAGGGGTATGTGGTTTATCGAATGAAAGAAACTGCAATCCAGTTTGGAAGTTTGGTTGGTGGAAGCATTGACCAAACCAGTTACTTCTAATAATAAAGAGCGTGTAATAATAGTCTAAGCTCTGTCGGTGCACAGTGGGCCCAACTAATCAGTCCCAGCTGAAGGCGATAACACTGACTTTGAACTTTCCATTGATTAAGCCACAAATTTTCGGGGGGAAAAAATACTTTTAAACAAAAATATTTAATTATTTGTACATAGTTGATAAGAATATTTAGAAATTAGACTAAGACTCTGAGGCTCTAATTGAAGACGAGCCGACTGGACAGATCTTCAGCTAGGGCGATGAAATTATTGCTCTGGACATCGTCCAGCGGCCGACGCAAAATGCGGAAGTTGACTTCGTTGGCATTCAAAGTGCCGCTGGCAATTTTCTGCAAGTGAGAGGAGAAGATTTGAAAGGTTTGCCTTTTGAGCTTGCCCTAAGTATTTCGTACCTGGAAGCGGTTCGAGAGTAGCCAGAGCTCCTCAACCCCTGAGGGAGTCCGGACGACCTTCATGCCACTGACAAACTGCAAGTCCTCGGATCTGGCCGGCAGGTTGATAAAGTTTTTCGTATTGTAGGGAGTCCTTGTGTTCCAAACGAAGAGTTTGATGGGATTAAAGGACACGCAGTACAGGTTGTCGCGACTGTCCATGGCAGAGGCAGCACACTGACTCTTCCGGCGTCCCAGAGCTGTGAACTGATCGCTCTGAGCACCCACATCATCCGCCCAGTTTGCCTGGTTGTTGAGCACACTGAGGGGCACGCTGTATTCGCTGAGACTGGCCAGGGGATGGAAATACAGGTTCTTCTGGTTATTGTTGACAGTGAAGATGCCATCCATTAGGGTGAAACTTTCACCGGCAATTGTGTGAACTCCATGGTCCGGATCGGGATACATGAAGCGGTGCTCAGCTCGCCAGGCTGCATTTGCCTGGTGGTCGTAGACAACGAGCCCGTGATAGCTCACATCAGCCACATAGATCATGGTGCGGGCACAGTTGCCTCGCGGTGGTGGATCCCTCACCCACACATTGGGGGTTATCAGCAGTGAGCCCTGAGGTATGTAAGTGTTGTTGGGGAAGCGGAAGCGATGCACCAACTCATCATTGGCCAAGTTGAAGAGCAGCAATTGTGGAGGGCAAGGCTGCTCACTGCCTATAATGCCCGAATCCAAGACCCACATCTGATTGCAGGGAGTAACCTACGCGGGGGGAAGAACAAAACACTCAGGTTCTACCTCAGCACTTCTCAGATTTTGGTACTCACAGCCACGCGGAATGCGGAAGTGATCCGATCGCAGTTCTCGCCATTTCGATTATGCCAGTTGTAGTTGGGATAGGCCTGCAGGACAGGTCCGTTTTGGCCCACCTGTTGAGAGACAGTGGCCAGGGTGTAGGGTATGCCATTGGCGAATCTGGGTATGCTCGTAAAGAGCCTAGCCTGACCATTGGGCAGGTACTGGGCCTGCACATCAATGGGTGTGCCATTCTCGGGTATATGATGGCCAGCGGCTGTGGCCTCTTCGCGGTCCCGGTTCGTGGGGAACCCGAACTCAAGTTGGTTCCACTGAGTCACACCCTCGACCACACGTATAGAAGGACGACTTGGCGCCGAAAACGGTGGACCAGGCAAAATAGGTAGCGGGCCATAGCCGCGTTGGGCCAGAGAGCTGCTGGGACCGAGAGCCCCCAGACAGAGCACCATTAGCCAAAGTTCTGGACGTTGTAGCATCTTGACTCTTCTCCGTTTGAATTGTTTGTGTGGACGTGTTGCCAAAGTCTCTTGGTTTTTGTAGCCTCGGCTTATCAGCCAGAACGGCCGAGTCTGATATTTATATTCAAGTTCTTAATTCTTATAAAGCGATAACACTCGCGAGCACGTGAGGTAGGCTCGTTGTTCTAAGCCCGTTAAATATTGACTGTTTGAGTAGTTGGATTATTGATTTAGTTGGCACTTACGATGATCTGTAGATCAAGTTTGCTTGCCACCCTCGACCGACTTTCTCCGTTGAGAACCACCGCCTTTCTGACCAACCAGCAAAAGGCAACTAAAACTTGCTCATCTTCATCTTCCAACCAACTGATACAGGTTTCTCTCAGACCCAACAAATATTTTATGCATGTTCGAAGATTGGGTTTTTTTTCCGTTTCACCCTTTTTTTTTTGTATTTATCAATGCTTTTGGATTTCCTCTCGTCTGTGCTTCGACTTCATTGTCAAGCTAATATTTATTCATACTGTTGCTTTTTCGCTATAGGCTTGTGCGTGCTAAAAAATTCTACGTAGCCAAATAAACGGTGTTGACCTAATGTAGAAAGCTAGCTGAAAAGAATTATAGCCGGGAATTCACTGGCCAGGCAAATTGACAAATAGACAAATTGCAGGTTATTAGCAGTCAATAATATTGTGCTGACTCGTATAATTCTAAAGTTAATTAAATTTCTACTGTCTTTGTAGCCGTCCGATAGGCTAATTACGTCTTAATAATCTTTTGATTTTTTATTATAATTAATTTTTGTTTTTTTCTTTTTCAATAGCAAAAAGAGCAATTGGATCGCTTGAAGAACGATCAAATCCATCAGGCTGAATTCCATCACCAGCAGATCAAAGAGCATGAAGATGCCATCAAGCGCCACAAGGAGTTCCTTGAAAATTTGCACAAGTAAATCTGGGATCTAATCCTCTAAAACACTCCACCCTCTACAGCTAATTGTGAACATTTGAATATTTGCATTTCTGGAGTTTCCGATTTCTTACTTATGTATTTTTTATATTTGCTGAATTGTTTTACACTAAAGAAAAATGTTTTATGATTACGCTTTACTAAAAAAATAATAAAAATAAAACTTATGATTGCTTTAAAATGCTATTAAAAACATAGTCAAACTGGGACAGACGATTTTATTTATGTCTTAGTTTTATTTAAAAACATTTGATTATCGGATTGTAAATTTAAAAACCAGTTTCATTTTTTAATAGGTTTAGGCGAGTAACGCGTGTGCTGACTTATTTGCAAATCAGCTTTCTTTTTTACAATTTTTATTTGCTCAAAATATGATGAGTTAATCTGTAAATAAAACAGGGAAGGCAGAGTAGTAAATAACGTCGTTTCTCTAGGCCTGCTGACATTGAAATTAAGTGCGGGATTACCCAGCTAATAAAAGAACTCTGATCTGCTTTTACTTTCTTAGAATTCCGAGGGGCTTGATTTTTGATGTAAATAAATGGGCATCTTTATTCTGGAGATTATTTGAGCCAAAAAAATTAGCATGTCATGTTTTCGGGTAAGCCCAAAAGTCTGTGTGCTAAAACAAACCACCTGGCGTGATGGGGTTGATGTACGCGCTAATTTATGGCCTTTTTAGTTCTTTGGAATCTGAGACTTGAGAGATTCTGCGATAATGAGAAAGCAGAAATGTCTACTCTCGCTGTAAAAGTCGGCGACAAAAATACCAATAAGGACACCATGGCTATTGGCAAGGAATAACTGCCAGCTTGCCTTTGCTCTGCGAATTGCGTAAAAAAATTTTTTTTTCATTTCGAAAGATTCGGCAAAACCTAAGAAATGAAATTTTAGCTACCAGGCGAACAGAACTGAAGAGCTGGATGGCTTTGAAAAATAGTGTTGCATACTTTTAGTTGCTATATAAAAATACCCAGTCGCGGCATAAAATTATTTTAGGTGGAGCCTAAAAGTATGCCCAAAAAATGTATTTTTGGTTTCAGCAGTCATTTGATTTACCTATAAAAAGCATCCACACTTTTCAAGCTTTCTTTGGATATCTAAAAATGTTGGGCTATTGATAGAGACTTGAGGAATATTACGAATGGATTATCGAAACTCTTTTTAGCTCAAGCTGCCATTATTCTATGGAAAATCTATTTATAACATATAAAATAAGTTTGAGCGGGCACTACAGAGAAGTGGTGAGCTAGGTGCGAACAAATAAATAAGCATACCTTGGATTAGTTAGCATTTTATTTAGAAAATTTTAGATTTGTAGAGAAAAATTTAAAAAATAGTATAATATTTTGATGAATTTTTTTAGGCATTTTGTTAAATTAGCATACAATGGCTTCCTTTTTTCGTAGTTTATTAAAAATTTGGTAAGAATTGTTCTGGATTCTGGATTGAATTTTGAACTTGATACATTTAATTCCTTGATAATTTAGGCCATTATTCAGAAGCAAAAAATTATCTAAAATTTTAGCCATAAACGAGTATGAGCTGAAGCAAGTGGGACAGGTAACCAAAACTCAATGAAATTGACCTTTAACTTTGTTTTATTCAAATCAACAGACCAAAGAAGAATTGACAAAACGTCGTAATGCTCTTTTCATTCAACAACGCAATATCGAATTGCTACTCACTGAAATGACTCGTTGCATTCGTCGTATCGAATTCGATATACGCTTGTTCACAGAAGGGCAGATCCGACAGAAACAAAGGGAGAATGCAAAGAAACCCCCCCTAGCTAGAGATCAGCACGCCGAGAGGGCAGTTCAGGGAAAGTGAGTAATCGCAGAATCAGTGCGGTGATTTTTCTGGCCTTATCAGTTATTGTTTTGATTTGTTGAGCACAATGTGGGATTTACATATTCAATAAAATTGTCTGTATATAAAGCAAGATTGCTGGCAATCTTTAGACTATTCGGTAGTTGCTTTTGACTTAAAGAAGACATCATGAAATTCTCTACATTCTGTGGTTTGGTGTTGGCCTTGTTCGCTGTACTATGCAATTTATCAGGAGCCTTGGCATCTCTTCACCACCCCCAGCCAAGACCTTTCGGAAATCCAGGCGGCAGTAGTCCCTTTGGGCCACGCAGACCAGGACCCATCTACGATGGTCCCATTCACGTACCTGGACAACCCAGAACTATGTATGCATAATTAAAAAAAAAGAAAAATAAATAAACATAAACAGTCTAATAAAAAATGAACAAGTCTTATTATTAATTTAATTGATAAGAATAAAGGTCTGTGAACCTTCGGGAATGTGTGTCATACATATGTTTCGACTTTTTCTTTAATGTCAAATTAGAAAATATTTTATAAATTCATATATTTTGGTTTTACTTTAGGTCTTCACAAAATTCTTAATGGCTGCTCTAATACAAAGTCTGAACGGCACTCTTTGTAAGAAATTGAGATTTCAGATTATGCAGGGCTCTTTTATTCTAAGCTTTAAGTAAGTGAGTTCTTAGCTTTACTTATGTGATCTAAGAGGATCTTCGGTTTTCTAGACGTTACATAGATAAAATTTATGAAAAAGGCAGGGCCGAAGAAAATGTGTATTTTCTGAAAAAGGTATGTCCTCAAGCTAATTGGCAAGCTAATTGGAATTTTTATTATAACAAATTCGATTTGATATAGCAACGTGAACAACTGAAAGATTTGCGCAGTAAAATCATAAAAGCGAAGGAGTTGACTGCGGTCAAGTTGAATACTTTGGATAAGCAAATCGAGACAATAAAGAAGCAGGAAACACGCGATAAGGATGAATAGCAAGGCCTCAGCTCCATCGATGTGGCCTTCTTAAAATTGTCAAAAGAAAATTATATTCAGTTCTATTTCGAAATTATAGAAAAATATTTGTTGTTTAGATTCTAAAAAAAAATTTGAAATTTTTGGCTACCAAAATTTGAATCTTTCTCTAAAAAATGGCCCAATCCTTTTTTATATCTCGGCTGAAGACTCAAGTTCTATCTAAATCCAATATATCATCGTGTCAGTCTATAGTCAAGTAAGTGAGTCCCCTTAACCATTTTATTTGAAATCATTTATTAAAATCTATGAAGCCAGGCGATATATCAAAAACAGACAAGAGTTGGCTCAAATGGAAAAGAATGTGCTTGACTTGAAAAAGGTTTTTATAAATTTCCGACTTATATAGTCTTATAATATATTCCAATATTTATTAACCAGCAACGTACAGCTCTGATGGCAAAGCGTAAACAGATCATCCAAGGTAAAGTTAAGTTGGAGAAACAAATTGAGGACCTGAAGAAGAAGGAGCACGCCCTGATTGAAGCCAGAAAAGAAGAATACTTCAAGGATCTTCGAGAGAGAAGGAAGTGATGACAGATCCTACAAAGTCTGACTTTACTTAGCCATATTTTTACTTTCAAAACCCCTTTGACTTCTAATAAAATAGACATTAAAATTTTTAGTGATAAAATTTACTTTTAGTTAAAAAAACCAAAAAAAAAAAAAAATGTTTTGTCTTTTCTTAGGATTTTGTTGAATTGCCTCATATAGTTAAAAGCGAAATCTTTGAACATGAGCTCAATATTTTTAGGAATCCGTTGCCTATCTAGCGCCATTGGGAAGAGGGGGAAGGCTTGGGAAAATGTACACTTTTTAAAAATAGTAAGGCAAAATAATCTGCCTATGTCAAAATGAATAAGTCTCTTATTATTTAGCAATATGAGCAATTGTTAAAATTGCGCCAGAAGTTGGTGAAAAGAATTGAACGCCTTGACGCTATAATTCGCGAATCAGAGGAAAGGGAAAGAAAGAAAAGGAAAGACAAAGCCAATTGAACCAATTCTGAAAATATTGCAAAGCATTTTTCATTTTTTTTAATTTGTTAAAAAAGTAACCTTTACATTTGTTATCAATTTTCGAGGCAATTCAAAAAGGTTTCTACTAAATTCAAAATTTTTATCATGTGGAATTGTGGTTATCTAACTTTCCAAATATTGCGGAAGCGGGAAATCCTTAAACAGATTCCTATGAGATTTCAGCCACCACATATGTTTAGTCATGATTGGATGAAAAATAAAAAGGTAAGCCCAAAGTCTACCGAAACAAAGAGGCGATTCTGGCGATGCGCCATCCAACCTCCTTTAGTGATATGTGGGAAGTTGCTTTGAATTTCTTTATCTCTGGGTTCAACTGGGGCACTCTCCTATACGACTAGGGGCTTAAAGATATTACCAATAGCTAAGGCTCTCCAATGAGACTTCAATGATGTCAAGGTGGGTCAGTTCAATCAATTTGATGCTTGCTGGCTAATGTGATGGTGCGAGCCTCTCACAAGTTTTTTACAGATAATTCCGATTTTGTTCCTGTTGTTGAAAGATTTTCTTAAATTTTAAGAAGAAAATATAAGGTTTTGAAATTGGTGAAGCTATCAATTTCCTAAATATTAACTAAGTCTTAGCTCAGATTTGGTCACTCTAACCATAAAAGTTTTTGAGATATTCTGTATTCTTATTCTCTTGCCATAGAACAATATTTTGCTCGAATTTGCTTACTCAATTAGGTTAACCTTAAGTCTTCCCTGAAAGGGAAAAATATAAGTTTTTTTATAATTTTTGTGGTCTCCTAGACAGCCGCTAGTCACCTCGATCATACTTTGGGTAACTTGGGGTTTCCGACGTTTCCTTTACGGACAATCTTCTTGAATACATTTTTCCTTTGGTTAAAGGGTATAAAAATGCATCCTAAATAGAGTCTTTTACTTATTTTCAGGACCTGAGGGCTTGGTCGAAAAAAATTGATGAATTGGTCAAGGTAAGTCTTGAATAGATGAATTACTTTAGATTCTGTATATTTCTTATAGAAACGCACCATGCTGAGCCAAATTCACAAGCAAATGGTCAAACAGGAGTGGCTGATCAATAGTAGGTTAAGGCAGACCGAAAAGAGCCTCCAAATCGCCATCGAGGTTTGCAACAAGGAGAGCCGAGAGCCTTATCGAAAATCATGAAATGCTAAAGTAAAATAAAATAAACGAAATGCCGAAAGTCATTTGCTTATCTTGTTGGATTTTCATTGTTTTCATTTTCTTTTTTTTTATTTATTTAAAATAATTTGTTTCTTTCATTTACATGTTTGCTAATTTACAAAAAAAGCTTTAACAAATTTCACATAATTTGTTTCGCTCGGTAGTAGGAAGGTTGCTTTCTTATATTTTCTTTTGTTCACTATAACTATTATTTATTATAATTATTATTTTTTTTTTTTATTTGTTTTTTTCTTGTTCGTATATATAAAACTATTTGCTTCTTTTTCACAACAATGTCAGCACAAATTTTCTTAAATGTTAAAACAAAGAGTCCGAAATGAAATATTTCCAAATAATATGGCATTGAAATACAACATAATAGCTATACAGTTACACTGGGAGAGAGTGGAAAATGGGGAAGGGGAGGGGGGGGGCAGGTAGAGAAAAATAATACATGTCTTAGAAATAAATTAAACAAATTAATAGACTGCCAACCAAAGGGCCAAGTCATTTCCATAATCATTTGTGAATAAAAATATACTTAAATTTATAAATAAGGTGTATGTATAAAAGTTATATAAATGTGTGTTTGTGTGTGTGTGTGTGTTAGAAATAATTGAATAACTTAAAAACTAAAAATAAGATTTTATTCTTGGGCGCCTCGCTGGTAGTCGAAAGGGCAAGCTCAAGACTTCAAGCATAAAATGTAAGTACATACATACAATTCAATACATTTGTGGTAGTAGTGGTAATAGTAAGTATTTCTCGGTGCTGTTCTGAGCAACTAGGGTGGGGGTGGATGGGGGAGGAATTGAAATAACAAATTAAGTCTAAACATAAAAATCTTAAATGCGGGCTAAGCGATACTCTGAATTGGGCCCACCACCATTTGACTTGGTCAAAGGCAAAGGCCCAGCAAGCTAGGGAATCGATTTGAGGTGGGAGTGCCTGTGTGTGCCTGTGTGTGTGTGAGGTAGGCTCCATGTATAAGTTAAATAAAAAATAATATGGCATACTTTTGAGCGCTGCGTTTTTGTTTTCTTTTCTGTTTTTGTTTGCTTCTAGCGTTTCGGTTTTCGGATTCTCTTTAAATACTGGTAGTCTGTCTCTTCAACAATGCCAGGAATGTTGTGCTTTTTGAGCTCTCTTATTAAGTGTGTGTGGAGGTGTAGTTGTGTCCCTGTCTGACTGCTCATTCATTGGAGTTTTGTTTCGGTTATTTTCTAAAATTAATTAAGCTTATTACGCTCTCTGCCGGCGAACGCTGACATTATACATTAGTGCTTTCCGACTTACAGACTACAAACTAAAAACAACATGAAACATATAATGTAAAATAAAATAGAATAATCAAGGCGAATTGACAGGTTCTAACTGGGCAGCCGTTTGCTGGCCAATTCCTGGAGCTTCTGCAGAGCCAGGGTCTTGTTGATCTCCACCAGATCGCGACTGTGCTTGGCCGTCTGCAATTGCACCTCGAGTATTTTCATACGCATCATGTGCTCCTTGCTCTGCATCTCCATGAAGAGTCGCACCTCGAAGGGACTCGCTGCACTGCTGCCGCTGGACGAACGCTCCAGGGCATTGCTGGTGGCCACACACTGCAGGGCATCGGACTGAGCCGCCTGCTGAACGCTTGTCTGAGGAGCAGCCGGCGACTCGTCTGGCTGGCTGCTGCTGTTGGTGCGCTGACGCTTGGCAAGTGGTTTGGCCACATCGTCATCGTCTTCATTGTTATTGTTCTGTTGCTGCTGCTGTTGTTGCTGTTGTTGGTGCTGAAGAGCTGCTGCCTGGGCCTGATGCTGTTGGATGGCCGCAGCCGCCGCTGCAGCATTTGGGAACTGTCCTGTGCGCAAAGCGTTCAAAGCCTCCAGAGTGGCGGATATGTTGTTCATATTGAAGCCGGGCTGGAATCCGGACATGTCTGTGTTGGGCGGCAGAAAGGCGGCTGTGGCATCAACGAGGGCAGCAGCTGTCACCGTGGAAGGACTCTCGGCATCCTGCAGCCCATTGCGACTGTGATTCGGTGAGACACTCAGGCGTTCGCCATTCATATAAGAGTCATGATTGTTGAAGGTCTCGTTGAAGATCTCGCTGGTCTCCTCCTCTTTGATGTCCACATCGCAGAGCTCTTGTGGTGGGGTGCGACTACTGCTCAAATGAAGAAGGCTTTAGCATAAACTTAAAATCGAGAGAGGGCTTCACTTACTCATCCATATCATGCTCATCGGTACCGAACTTGTAGTCTTCGCGGTACTCAAAGTCCTCCTCCAGGGCCAAGGGTATTTTCGAATAGTCTATGCCGTCCAGAGACTCGGATTTGCAGGCCTTCTTTGCCTCCTGCATGAAATCCCAGACCTCAAAGGTAAACGGCGAGGGCTTCTTGCGATCAGCCACCTCTGGACCAAACCTGGCCAGGCGATTATTATAATCCAGAATCTCATTGCGCGTACAGGCTAGAAGGGAAGGAGAATCATTTAAATCTCTGATATATAAAGGATCTAATGGTAGATTACCTTTCATGCGACGCCACTGCTCTTTGAGACGATTGCAAGTACGATCTGTGCCAAATTGATTAGAGAATTTTTGGTGTATGATTTTCCAGGCTTTGTTCTTGACAGCTGTCAGTCCGGCATCGAGTCGCTTGTTCTCTATTATCCTCATATCCTTGCGGCACAAGTCCAGCAAATATTTCTTCTCCTGGTGATTCCAATTCTGTGTGCGTTCCCTTTTCTTATACATGTTCATCGATGGATTGCTCATGTACTGTGTCATTTCTGCCAAAAAAAAGAAAAGAAAAGTAAACAAAAATAGTTATTGAATAAGTCGAGCAAGTGACCAGGTTATGTGATCAAACTCACCAGTTTTTATGTCGACGCCCTCTAGCAAATTGGAATTTTTCCAGTTGGCGGCTATTTTCATAAAAGCCTCCAGATCGTTGGCCGTATACTGTTTGTTAACCTAAAAGAAAAAGAAAAAGAGAAAGAAGGAAGGAGCGATTAGCCAAAGTGCAAATTTAAAATGCGTTACACTTAACAAATTGTATAAATGATTTGTTTTTGAGTCTTTTGATTTCATTTGGTTTATTTTATTATAATCATTTTTGGGTATGGATGGGCCGGCCCAGTTACTACTTGGGAATGCAAAACATGTGCCAAATGGCATCAAAATTGTAAAGAGTTTTTTTTGGGTCGCACTTTAAAATTCAATGAACCTGATTACGAGTATTTAAAGTCTGTCATTTAATAATGTTAACTTTTTGCATTGAGATGAGTTCAAACCGCAGTGAATTTGATTCGCTGGTCTTTCTCTTTTATTTTATTTTATTTTATTTGTTTGCGATACTCCATCAATTAACTCCAGAGCACTTACAAAGCAAATGAATAATACGAAAGACAAAAGGATTTCTCGAATTTTGAATCTTGGAGAACAAACACTCACACACACACACATATTTGTTTGCCATGATTTCTGACACTGACATGGCTGATATGGCGGACAATATGGTTGCCATAATCGATGCAAGCAAGCCAGAATACAATACATTTATATGGAGAGCCGCACTAATTGATTTTCAATTAAGGGACCAGTGGACAGGCCCGGACAGTCCCGGCAGCCAATGAAAAGGCAAATGACTTTGCTTTCATTCGGATTTCTCGATTCTTTTTGCCCCTTCCCACCCATTTTTAGTGGGTGAGAATATTCAAATTGTCTAAAAGAACATGTTAATAATGAAAACAATAAACAATAAAGAAATTTTGCACAAAAACATATCGTCTATAAATAAAAGACAAACTGAAATGTGATCCCCAACGTTTGTGTGGGCGGTGGTGGAGTCGATCAAATTTCATTTGAACAGCCAATTACACGGCGATCTCACACAACCCGCGCTCTCTAAGCCAGGTACAGTCCACTCAAAACATGTAAGCCGTTATGCAAAGCGAACGCGTGGCTTCTAACTAGTTGAATTCGCCTACCCTCTGCTCCGTTAGCTCTACTTTAGATAGACATATCGATAGTGTGGCTGTCCCGCTCTAACTCGCAGACCACTCAGTCAAGTCGATTGTCTTTATTTATTGTCTGTCCGTATAGTCTTCAATTTTAAGTACATTTTATTGTGCTTTATTTTATTTCAATTTTTTCCCCCCTTCACTCGTCTCTCCCTCGCCTCCACTCCTCTTCTCGGCCGACCACCCTCTAAATTATTCTCAACTCTTTCGACTTGAATTGACTTGGGGTATCGACTGGCTGCGCCATGTGTTCAATATTTCTGCCGTATCTGATTTATGTTCGCTTGTATATGATTCTCTTCTCCATATATATGTATATGGAGAAGTATGTATATAAGCATTAAGGAACTTAGTCACTTGGTGGGGGCTAACTACATTCATTTCTCTATAGTCATTAAACAATGAATACATTTTTGGGTTGGCAGTACTTAAAATTTAGTTATGATTATTGTCGAACCGAACTGTCGGTCTATCTGTCTCTCTGTCTGTCTAACTTTATATTCAGTCAACTGAGCCAGTCAGTCAGTCAGTCAGTCAATTTGTTCGGTTCTGTTTGTTCATTCCGTGTTTTGTGTGCCTGGCTTGGTTTGGCTTATTTGCGTTTATTTTATGCGATTAACGAAAAAATTCTTGAGTCATTTAAATTCCCCATGTGCGCCATAATATAATGGGCGTAGTTATTGAATGCTTGAGCAATTATCAGAGACCCAAGAAAGCAATACAGATTCCTATACTCTGTTTATTTCTATAATTTTTCCATATTAACTGAAGGTACAAGTGAGAACCAACTTAATTATATATGTACATATTTGGTAGTTACATAGCCATTTCAACTGTCATTGAAGTATTTAAATTTTACACTTCCCAAGAAGTCAGGAACTATGAGGTTTATTAAGATATATTTCTCATCCTTTTCAAGGTAGTATCTGTCTTTACATTACTCAATCAAACAATTAAACAATCAGAGAAACCCTCAAAAATACAAATCAATGCGAGCACTTTAGACACAATCAAAAACTTGCGTAGCCTAAACTGGTTTATGTTAGCGGAGACTGTACTTAATTTTTTTTCGTTGTCGAACTTATAAGAGAAACAAACCCAATATAATTACTGTACTTAATAATTTCAAGAAATGAAAACTAAAGCCTACACTACATCGACACCGACGCTAAAAAAAATATATATATAACCTTGTACCTTCAAATAAAGCCAGGCATTGTCTGTCTGTCTGGGTCTTAAAAATATTTTAAACAATAGTTTATATATTTAGAAACTCGAACGAAAAAAGGCAGAAGTGACTACAAGCAATTATGACAAATTAAGTTCAACTTACAATATGGTTAGTGGGTCTATAAATGTGATTGCGAGTGTGTGACACATACCGAAAAGCTAAAGCCACGTTATAGGTTCGGGGGCAACGCTATACTATGGCAAGCAATTATGAAGCACAGCTAAGGCCTTAAATCTCTTCATCTATGTTAGCTGTAGTTCTTGATGTTTTTAGTAGCCAGAGAATTTATGCCGAGATCGTTAAACCCCTTTTCGGAGGTCACGGCAAGAAGAAGAACTAAAATCTACTCGAGAAATGATTCTACAAATTTTTCAAGTCCTTATACTCTTTATCGCCCCATCCCCTACCCAACGAAAAGAAATTCATATATTATAATAATTACGGGTAAGAAAATAAGGCAGCCATTACCAGCACTGCCAATCATCAGTTCTAGAGTGTGGAGAAAAAAAAATAAAAATAAAACCTAAAAACGAAATGTCATCGAACGTTTAAGTGTGCCGAACCCGAGGAGAATAAAGAAAAAATATAAAATTCATGAAATCCCATACACGCTACAATTGAAAAGAAACTGGAGTGGTAGTGGCAGTGGCAGTGGCAGTCTTCTGGCCTCGAGTACCGAGAGTTTCTCATTTCTTCTTCTTCTTCTTCGTCTTCTTGTCTTTAGTTCTAGTCGATTGATCCCGAGGAGAGGTATGCTTTGGGTACTTCGGGTAGTTTGTATATCTTAGGCATTGATTTGATTTGGAAGTAGTGCATGTATGTGTCTGCGTGTGTGTGTGTGTGTGTGAGTGTACAAAATTTCGAGGCCCTGTTTATTATTCTAGGCCTGCATGGAGTAGTAGTTAAGTGGAAATGAAGTAGGAGGAGACCTGCCCTTCCCTCCGCACCTAAACAAAAAATAAACACACTCGAGAAATATGAAGAGAGCTAAATATGGGTGGGGAGGCGAGGAAGGGGGGTAACAATTTTCTCTTACTTAACAAATTTGTTGATAATTTTTACTTATTTACGCAGCAGCAAAAATATTGTAATAATAATAAAAATAATAGCAAAACAACAAAAGGCAGAACGGGTTGCCCAATTGGTGGCAGTCTCCAGCTCTCCGGTGACGGAAATTGACTCATGGCAAACGAATTATGCTCCAGGTGTGCATGACAAAACGACACGGCGACCGACCTAAAGCCCGACCGAATCGGAGAGCTGACGGAGGCGCGCAAAACCAACAAATTTATTAGAAATTTGTAATAAAAAAAAAACACACACACACACACACACGCAACGCACAAGACTAACAGTAGCAGGGGGGCCGGTGGGTGGGTGGATGGCTGGCTGGCTTAGTGAAAACAAATAAACTAATTTCATGACGCACACGCGCGCCTGCGCAATTGCGACGTCAACGGCGCAGCGTCAACGTCAACGGCAAAGCCACCGGCAGCGACACTGGCAGTGGCAGTGACGTTCAAATTGTGACGCTTTGTCTTTTGGGGTGTGTGCGAGTGTGTGCGTGTGCTACTAACTAGCTAGATTTTGTTTAACTATTGTTGTTGTTGTTGTCAACAAGTACGTGCGCCTTTTGTTTAGGCCAAGAAGTGTGAGGCGTCGACTCGGCAACAAAATGAGTTGGGGCGTTTTTGAGTCTCCGATAAAAAAAAAAACCAAAATAAATGAAAAAGAAAAAGTTCAGTGACTTTAATTTTTATGCGACAATTGTAAGAAAACTTAACTAGACTGGGGCGTAGGTAACAGCTTACTAAATTATTATGGTATGTATTTCATTAGTCTCTCAACCCAAACACCAAAAACCAAAAGAAGAAAAAACCAAAAAAAAACTGAAGAGAAAAAAATAAATCCAAACCAATCCAATCCAGCTGCGTTCAATGAGCTCCGCCATCCAGTAGACAAAACTATGCCACGCAATTTTTATTTTGTCAGCCCCACCAGTCAGTCAAGACAAGACAAGAAAAGTCGTGCTCTGCCTCATAGATTTGTTGTTGTTGTTGTTGTTGTTAATGTTGTTAATGTTGTTGCTGTGGTTGTCTTTGTTGTATTTTGTGTGACAGTTACAGATATCGGTACGTAAAATGGATTACCAAATGCGTCAACTTCCTTAACTTCTTTTCCTGACACCCCCGCCAGTGCCCAGGCCCTTAGCCGGTTCAACTTTTTCAAAAAAATACAAAAAAAAAAAACAAAACTTTCTTAAGCACACCTTAAAAATGGCTGACAAGTTCATTACACTACACTGCGTAGCAGTAACTGAACTGATCTTCAATAGAACTGAACTGACTCCCCCACAAAAGCGTCGAGGCAAGTGCGGGCCAAAGAAGAGGAGGGCATAAACAAAGACCTACACGAAAAAGTTCTAGCTTTTGTTTCTGATTGGATATGATAATGTCTTCCAAATTAACTATACTCTTTTTAATAGTCTCTATCAAGAAGTTATCAGAGATAACAGTGGGATAACACGAAAATGCAGATTATTTCTCCTTTTTCTCATATTTTCTACAGCATCAAAGTTCTAATATTTTTTGGTTCCACAAAAAATTTTCTGATTAAATAATCTTTCGATTTTTGCCAAACATGATCAAAATTAGTTCAGAATTGCAGAAATTATAAACAAAAGAAAAAAAGGGCTGATCAAGCTTGCAGTTGTGTGAACAATCTGATAGATGGCGCGCCTTGCTTGTTTCTGACAGGGTTGCCAGCTTATGTGTTGGTATGTAGATTCCTTAGATTCTTTCTTGGCCTTGGGGCATATTCAGAGAGTTCATTTGAAATGCCAAAAAAAAACCTTAAATCGGCTCTTTTCACTTTATTCACTCCACCCTCGGCCTACCTCCCTCCCCACACTCCTGAAATCCAAGACAAAAATCTTGTCTATTTGAATACTTTTCAATTTCTTCTCTAAAGAAAAAAAAAAACTTTTTTAATTGTTTATAAGTTCGAGCTTGACTGTGTGTGCGTGTGTGTGTGTTTGTCTGTGTATGAATTGAAATAATTTTTTGATGTGGGTTAACATATTTTCAATGCTCTCTTTTTTTCTGTCTTCTCCCAAAAAAATTTATCATGTACAGCATTTGCCTAAGCTAAGCACAATTTCACTGGGATTTCAACATATTTCTTTGTGATTATTTTTCGTATTTCTTTTTATTATTATTATTATTACTAGACAATTCTAAGCACTCGCGTGGTTTGCCTCTTTTTTTTTTTTTTTTTGTTAGTCATTTTCCAAAATTTATTTGAATATTGCCTGCCCACAATTTTGAATTGGTTTTTTGAGATTGCCTTGCTCTTCATCATGTGTGTGAGCATTCCAAATTCTTGGCTATGTGTCTGTCTGTCTATGTGTGTGTAGTTTTATAATCGCATCAAGTCATGATTTGGTTGGGCCTGCTTCTTCTTATTGCTCTACAAGTTTTTTTTTTTTCTTATTATATTTATCGTCTCGCCTGGCACAGAGAAAGAGAGACCATAAATTTTTGTTATTTTTTCGTTAAAGCACTTGAAGACATCAAAAATAATTTCTGGTTCCATTTAACTTGGACTTAAAAGAAACCAAAAACTGAAACGTTTCAAGTAGACGAACAAGACCAAATCCCCGCTTGCCGCCCTGCCTCCTTTACCTCTTCCGACTCTACTCACAAACAAAAAGAAAGCCCAGACCAACTGATTTCTTAGGTGAGTGTAACCATGTGTGCGTGTGTGTGTTAGTGTGTGTGAGTGGTAAGTACTACCAAAAATACTTTTTGAAATTCATTTGTTGTACGAGTTATTTTTTTTTTTTTTTTGGCATTAATTGTTCCATACGCCGAATTTAAGATTGATTGCATTTGTATTTGCTGTGAAATTTTGTATTTACAGGGAGCAAAGGTAAGGCAAGGCTTACAACGGAGGAGGAGGAGGAGGAGTGTTTGTGGCAAGTCAGAGTCGTCAAGTTGAACGAACTGTGAGATACAAAATGAATGCCTGATTATCAAAAATCACACACAGACACACGCACTCTAATTTCAATAATTTACAAATCCAACAGTGGAAATTGGATAACTTTACTTTCGATGATTCACAGAAATTGACAAGAGGGAAACTTGGTTATTTTGATTTGGTTTAAATGAAGTTGAGTCTGACAGAGGAGCTCTTTAATTGCAATTGAAAGGGCATCAGGAAAGGCTGAAGGAAACTCGATGTTAATTATAATTTTATGACAGTCCAAAGAACATTTCAATGTGGTCTTTTCAGGGTCTTGGCATATTATCAGATCCTTAGAATCTAAGAATATCTTTCTTTCCCTTTTGAAGTTTGAGGGAATAAGAATTTTATTATTTAATACATGGAAAATATCAAAGACCCAATTAGCATATCTTCTTGGATTTTATACCGTTAAGGTTTTGAATAAGAACACCCTATAGGTTTTCTCTAAATATCCCAAGTTCAGGAACTCAAAACTTCTGAGACTTTATTTTATTCGTATTCTGTAAAATACTTCCTAACCTTAACCCTAACCTACTCCCTACCCTCAACTTCTCAGATTACACTCAATATAAATTCATTTGGATTCCTTCTTATCGGATCTCTGGAACTATCAAATTATAAATACTTTAAACTTCCATTTATTCAGATTTTATTTGAAAAGTTCGGTAAGTTGCGTTTGATTATGGTGACATGAAATTTTTGTCTGTTCTAATCGATTTTATAAATAAATAATTAGTGACTTATATTTTGTTCGTTCATTTAATTCGACTACCAATTTGTCTTTGTTCTGTTGTGATTTCATAAATATTTGATTGGTGGTTTTGAAGGTATTTGAACTGCAGACTTTTGTTAGCCAACCGCATCCACCGACTAACCCCTCTCTGAGATGTCTTTACTTTTTCTTATTGTAGTAGTTGTTGTTGTTGTTGTTGTTGTTATTGGCTTGGCATAATTCAAATGGCTAGCCAATAAAAAATCATGTATGTCATGTTTAGCAGGCCACGCCCAGTGGCTCAGCGGTTCAGCGGCTCAACGGCTTTAAAGGTGGCTCGATGCCTCGGTATCTCACTTGGTTCAATTGGTGTTTGAAATTAGCTACTGCTTCTGGCAGCCATGTCGTGTATACACACACACACATACACAGATACACACACTTATATAGACAATAATAACCAACATAATAATAATTACAAATGATCAGTTGTCAATTTCTTGACGATATTATTTTACAAGCTGCCACAGCTTGGTTCACCAATGTCTCTTGATCTGTGAGTATGTGGGGCTGCCGGGCTGTTGGGCTGGTGACTGTGGATCGGTTGTTCTCTGAGTTTGCAGCAATTGAGGCAAACTTTAAATAAATGAAATTTATTGTTAACGGTTAGTGACCCGAATTACACGTATCGCTTATTTATATCTATCTATAGTCAGAGTGAACCGACCAGTCGACCGACAGACCGACCAACCGACCGACAGACAGATTGGCATGCGGCCTCTAGTTTTACTCGAACGAAGAGTGAAGAGGGTGGGGCCGAGGGCGAGTACTTAAAGGCGGCTAGAGCTTTGGCCTAAGGCCCAAAGAACTTCACTTCAGTTTAGCTGAACAGAACTCAACTCTGAGCTGAGCTGAGTTCGGCCGGGTCGGTCGGCCGCCTACAAACGAAGCGTTAATATATCTTTGTATCTGATCTTGATACGCGTGTGTGTGTGTGTGTGTGGCTGTCTAAATCAAAAAAAGAGGGGGGCATACGGAGTAAAGTTAGGCAAAAACTTAAGCCTAGTTTCATTTGATGAGTCGAACAGACAAATTAGAAACTTGTATCTCTGCTCTAGATTTACTAAATAAATAAAAATCTTATTACGCATATTCGAGGGCTGATTTTTCGTTATTCGTTTTTTTGTATTTTTTTTGTTCCCTAAAAATTCTTTCTCACACTCTATGAAAATTTCAAAGTCTTTGTGAGTTTGCACGTACGCTGCTTTCTTTAATTCCTTTTCCACATAATTTCAAGTGTATGAGAAAATCACTCAGTCCATGAGCTGAGTTGGTGAGTTGAGTTGTTTTTTTAATCCCAATTTATGTTTTGTCTGCCGCGTTTTGGATATTTGGATAATGCCTTCATTAAATGCAGTAACAGAATTTCAAAGAATCTTCACATCCATAGATATGATCGTAGAATCTTGTATTAATTTCAATATTTATTTAGGCCTGCTCTTCTTAGTCTTATCAGAAACGATTTCCCGTGTTTCTGGTGTTGTGGCCCCAAAGGAAATAAAAGCCGAGAAAACAAAAAAAAACTAATTAAATACAAATTGTTCAATTCAACTTGTGCAACAACAACAAAAATTCTTAACTAATTCAGGCAAATTAAAGCTGATAAATAAACAAGAGAAGAAACGAAACGAAACGCACCCAAAACAATATAGGCGAAAGGCAAAACAGTTGATAATCTTCCGACTTTACGTACAAAAAAAAGTACAACAAAAATAAATAAATAAAAGCGGGCAGGGCTTGGGAAAGATAACCCAGCCAACAATTGGAAAAAGAAGCTCTCAAAATTAAATTTGAAGGAGCCAAAGAAAATTTTTCTAAATTAAAATTACTGAAATTTTCCCAAAATTTTATAGATCTATAAAAAAAAGATATAATAAATTTTTGACTCAATTGATCCTTTCAAAAGGAGTAAAATGAATTAAAAATAGACCAAGAAAATTAGGGCTTTTTTTTCCTATTCCAGTTGAAAGTCTCAAGATCACCCAGAAGACAAATGCTTGCTGGGGTATATCAGCTGTGTGTGTGTGTGTGTGTGTTTATAACTGCGCAAATGCATTTACATACAAACAAGCTTAAAATTTTAATTAACCAAGAGAAAAAGATGAAAAAAAAAATAATAATGCAAACTTATTGGTATCAACGACTTGTTAAGTAAATTTACAAAAGAATCAAGTAGGCGTAGGCTCCATAAAAATTATTAAAAATGTAGGAAATATTAATGAGATAGTCTCTATGTGAATTGATGACACATATTTGTACATGTATGTGTGTGTGTGAGTGTGTGTTGTCTGGCTTATCAAACTAAATAAATATTAAATTGTAATTAAAGTCATGAGGGTGATTTGATTTTTTTTTTTTTTATTTTTTTTTGAACATTTTGAATTTACGTTTTCTTTTATTTTATCGGAGACTTGTTGGTATCAAGAAATTGTTGTTAGTATTAATAATATAGTTATGTGCTTTGTATTAATAATACATTTGTTTTTTTTCTAGGCCTTTTTATCTCTGGTAGTGGTAATTTAGTAATTTTTTGTTATTCGAGTGTGCTATGCTTAATTGATAAATAAGTCAGCGGTCTTTGGGGTTTAAGGCAAATGAAATTTAATTACTAATTACATCGTTTAGGGCTTAGAATGTCGCCACGACTAGACTAATAGCGGGCACATGTGCTGATGGGCCCTGAAGACGGCGACTGATCGAATCGATAGACTCACTCACTCACTCACTCACGCCACGGGAGTTTATTATTAATTAAGTCATTGTTGTTGTTGTTGTTGTTATTGTGGTCAACAGCAACTGGTGTTGGTCTGGCTTGTTAAAAAAAAAAAACAATACAACAACAACAACAAAAGTTGGTCGACTTGGGCCTGTCAATGTTTGGCTTGACAAACAAAGCCAAACATTTTTCGCTCCAACTCTCTCACACACACACACACACAGACATACACAAACACAGACATACACATTTTTCTTTGCACTATTTCTGACAGCTTGCACATTTTTGTCTTGCCATCCAGGTGTTCAGCAAATCTAGAATCTGGCCTGGCAACACTGCCAGGGGCGCTAGGCCAACCGGTGGGCGCTGCGCTGCGGCCTTACCGGTAGGTGGCGCTGATTTTGTCTTTGCTCTTTTCTGCCTAAAAATGATATCAGCCGCATGATTAACAAAAATGGATTTATTTATATCCAGCCGGAGTCTGCAACTTCGACTCCGTCTGCGCATATGCTTAAGTCTAAGCCCGCTTGCCCCGCCCCGCCCCGTCAGCCGTACAAATATGTGCTTGTCTGGCTTTTGGGGCATGATTCATGCCAATTTATTTGGTTAGCCTTGTTCTTATTGTTTGCTGGCTGCTCTACGAAAGTCTCAAAATTTAATAAATTAATTTTTTGTGTTTTTCTCTATTTCTTCTTTTTTTTTTTTTTGAAATTCTTGGGAAAAATGTGTTATTCATAGAGCAGCAAATGAGTTTAATCAGTGTTCTGTGGAAATAACTAGACTTATTTCACTCAACTAAATCGGCGAGGAAGTGTGAAAAGAAACTGGGGGAAAAATAAATCACAAAGCACGGAGGGAGAGAGGGCAAAAAATTAATGATGAATGTTAGTTACTTAAAACGGCACGACCCAAATCAACTGTCAAATTTCAAATTAGTGATCAGAATCTCTCAAATGAGACTCTCTCCCCCCGCCCTTTTCGTTGAGTTTGGCTACCTTTGTGCGGCTCTGGCCTGGGTGTGTTTTAAAGACTTAAAACAGTCTCAATGCCAAAGCCCTCTCACTCTCTTCTCTCCTACATCGACACTGGCTTGAAGGTTGCTCAAATTCGAAATAAAAATGCTGACGACATTTTTAATCCTAAAATTGAGACTAAGCAAAAATCAACACCAAACATTCTCATTGAAACATAAAAATATCCAAATATAGTTGGGGGAGTCTAAATCAGCGACTCGGAAGGTCTGGCCAGGCCTGGCCTGGCTTACCTGGCCAGCGAAATTCGTGCGATCGCATTGAAGAGACATCTTAGCACACACACACACACACACGCACATATGCAAGCATATATAAACTGAATATTTTGTGTCTAAAATAATTCAAACAATCGAGATAAGGTTTTTAATAATTCACAAAGAGTCTCTCGATGTGAGGGATTAGCAGCTGAGCAATATCAATGTGTGCGTCTGTGTGCGTGTGTGTGTGTGTGTATCAAGTCAAAAACACTTGAAGTAAAAACTGAAATCATGTTACTTTTTTTGACAAATTCAAAAGAAATTAAACGAGTCAAAATATCACTTAAAAATAAAAATAATAATAACCAAAGCAGGGAGCGCTCACCAAAGTGTATGTGCATGTGTGTCTGTGTGTGTGTGTGAGCGAAAGGAAGTGGCAAGACGAGGCCCAAGCTAGCAGGGCCCCCTCCACCCAGCCCCGCCCCTGGCCCACTCCCTTGGGCTCTCTTAGCCGAGCTATTAAAAAATACAGAAACACACCCAAAAACAAAAATTGTTCAAGTCTTCCACGGCTCGAAAGATTCCCGACAACAACAAAACAACAGCAGCTAAAAGCATTGCCAGTTGTCTGAATTGACTGAGTGGCTCTCACTCTTCCTCTGCCTCCCTCAGTCTTTCTCTCAACAAAACAAAAAGCCAGTCAAAGCTTGGGTAGACCAGAGAGCCCGATTTATATGAATTGTACGCGTTGATGCATAAGTTATGCCCCAGCACAGATCGTTATTTTATTATAATCATTGTTTTTTTTTCACAGACTTCATATACATATAGATACATATAGTATATTTTTTTTGTCTTTTGTCAAAGATACATTCATGAGATACAATTGCTGTGGCAAAAGGCGTTGTTCTTGGGCCGTACACGATCCGCTGTGGTAATTTACACAAAATTATCAAGTCTTTGTTGTAAATGCAAAGCGAAAGAATTCTAAGGCAGTCGTGTAATGCGTTCCACATCATTTATCTTTTTGTCAGGCCGGCTAATCTGAATTTATAAGTCAAGGATTAAATCATCACTTTAATTGCAAGCTTTGAGGTCCAAAGAGCAATTTCAAAAGTCAAGCTCATTTTTTTTTTTGGGTTAACGTTTTGTTTGGTTTGATCCGGAAAGGCAGAGAAGAGAGAGAGAGTTTCGTAGCCTCTAGCTTTTTATTGGCAGGCAGCTTGTTGGGGAAACTCTTAGATCAATCCAAAGTTTCCGAGATTTTTTTTTCAGTCCAAAAGAGACTCAAAGCTCACTCCACCTTCCCTCTCCCTGTCTTATTTACTCAATCATATAGAGTTTCATATCAATCACCTTTTTTTCAGGATCTTTGTAGATTTCATTTGATTTCTTTGCTCTTCTCGACAGCCTTGAAAATATATGTTTTTCCCTAAGCGATCCAGGCATATTTCAGTGATATTCTTAGCACTCGAGTGGCATCATTTACACAGCGACAAAAGGACAAACGCTCTGCATATTAAAAGCCACTCAATGGCAATCATTGAGCTGCACAATCTACAGCTCAAGTGGCACCACTCCAACAGCCAAGCCAGTCGGCAGTTAGGGAAGGAAGCCGCCTCACAGCTGTCGCTACAACTAAACCGATAACTGGTTATATAAAAATGGCAAGCCAAGGCGCACATTTGTTGAAATATCACTAACACACACACACACATGGACAATGCAACTATAAAATGTTAATCCTATTTTATTAAAACACACACACATGCACACAATAAAATAGACAAGCAAAAAGACTTAGTAGACAATGCAACCCCTCGGCATCGGCACATGTGCACCCATTGCGCTTTTTATTTTTATTTACTCAGATTGAGCGAATAACTGAATGACTGGAATGACTGTATGTGTGTGCATGTGTGTGTGTGTGTGTATCTATTTGAAAATTCCTTATTAATTAGGCAGCATTTTGCACGGCAAGGGGTCGACAATTTGCCAGAACATGGCGGCCTTTTTCTTTCTCATGTACGAAAAAATATTCACAGCGCTATAAAATTCCCGAATCCGATTGAATGTACAGTAAGGATTATAAAACAAAGAACTTGGACCTTATCTAAAAATTGTGACATTTTTCAGGGCTGACTTTAATACAAGCCGCTCAAGGGCGGGTTAGAATTTTCATGGCTTAGCTTATAAGGATAACCAAGGTTTTGAGGGGTCTAATGGATTTTTTTTAAATGAAGGCTTCAGCCAACCTGAGAATCAGTTCATCCATGAAATTCGAACTCCAACAGGAAATAGTTTTGAGGCAGTCACAACACGGTTTATCTGATCAATCTAAGAGAAACCTCTTTAATTTTTGGAGTTAACTCAAAAGATCTTACAGAATTCTCAAGGGATTTATTTGGGAGTCTTTGGCCTTGGCTTTTCCATATTTTGATTAAACTTTTCCTAATAAACTGGAAATGTTTTAGCCAGAGTTTTCCCCGAATTTTATGGGATTTATCTTTTGGAGTTAACTCAAAAGATCTTACAGAATTCTAAGGGATTTATTTGGGAGTCTTTGGGCTTGTCTTTTCTACATATTGATTAAACTTTTCCTAATAAATTGGAATTGTTTTAGCCAGAGTTTTCCCCGAATTTTATGGGATTTATCTTTTGGAGTTAACTCAAAAAATCTTACAGAATTCTAAGGGATTTATTTGGGAGTCTTTGGCCTTGGCTCTTCTAGAATTTTTCTAATAAACTGGAAATATTTTAACCAGAGTTTTCCCCGAATTTTATGGGATTTATCTTTCAGTTTTAGGGGTTCCATTGTAATCTTACAAGAGATCTATTTGTAAATTTTATGAAAATATTAAAGAAGAAGTTTTCCCCTGAAATTCATCAGATTTATTTGATCAGTCTTTGGGGTTCCACTGTGGTATAATTCTCTTCTTCTTGTTCTCCTCCACTTGATTTTGTTTTGATTAATAGTCCACTGGTTTGACTGCACATTCTGATTTGTCAAAAATATATAGAAATCACGGGTTTCAAAACGAAATATTTATTTATATATATCTCGGTTCTTCCATCCATCTCCGCCTCTCTCTCTCTTTCTTTACTTTTTTCGTTGTGTGTTTTTGTCTTATTTTGATGACTTGTTTGCCGCCCAGTGCCGACAACTCGGGGCGTTACCGAGAGTAGCTACCTGAGAGTATACAATAAATATTTCTAAATATTTTTTTTTTTTGTTTTTCTTGTCTGCCAGATTTGTGTGTGTGTGTGTGTGTGTGTGTGAAATAATTTATGGAATTTATCAAATATTGGGTAAATGGGTAATTTTTCCATCAATATTTTCAGTCTATTCAAATGATTTTCTAAAGAGAAAAACTATTAAAAAGAAAAAAACAAATCTTATTTAATCTTCATGTGTGTGTGTCTGTGTCTGTGTGTGTGCTTTAATAAGAAAATGCATTTTTATTGTGACTAATTGCGATTGGTTGTCAATTGGTTTGCATGTTGCAGACAAATAAATTAATGGCCTTTTTGGTTGTTGTTCTCATTGTTGTTGCTTTTCTTGTTGTTGTTGTTATTGTTATGTGTGTGTGGCGAGTGTGTTGGAGTAAAGTATAGTTTGGTATATTGAAGTCAACCAGCCGGGTAACCAATTTGCCCGCATCTGCAGCCAACTGTTCGTTTCATTTGGCACGGGACCATGCGGCTTCAGATCATATGAAAATTAACAGAAAAAAAGATACACACACATACACATATACACAGCCATACACACTTTTAGAATAAACATTAGAAGCACTAAATTCACCAATTAGACGTTTGTGGCTTTCCCTAGAAAATTATGACCAATTTATTTGAACCAACTAAACTGCTTCTCCCCTTTCCTTTGCCCTGCCTTACCGACACATTCACCCTGCTTATCTTTTGGTCTTTTTTTTTTTTTTTTTGGTAGAAGAGCGGGTTTAAGTTTGTTGTCACATATGATGGATCTGTGGGTACCCTTACAATTTTTCAGTGTACCCCTTTGCAGCTCTCTGCTTCCTGCCTCTTTCAATTAAATATATATTTTAATGTGATTAATTAAACATTTTGTCTAATTGTTAATATCAAAAAGAGGGGTGGTGGGAGGGGTGAAGAGCTGAACTATTTTATTTTCTACGTTTTAGGCTTAAGTCAGAGGAATAAATAAAAAGATGAAAACTATTCAATTTGATAGTCGCTCATTGAAAATAATTAAAATTAATTAAGCCAGTTTGTTCAGTTTCTTGGGTGCTCACTCCCATTGGCTTACGAAAGCCAAAGCAATACAACAACAACAACAAAAAATGTATCTATAAATTTAAATCGTCTTTAATTGAACGATATGTTTTCTGTAGTCTCTTCCAAGTTTATCGAAAACTTTTGATAATTAAAGGGGGTGAGGCGGGCGGGGTTTTTCGATTTTTGCGTATTATTTTCTGGCTTAGATCGACTGATTTGTCAAAAAAAAAAAACATTTTTTTTTTTGGGACGGTGAAAATCAAAGAGACAAATGCATAAATTCTAAATTTCTGAGGCAATGATTGATGGCCAAGTAATTCCTGAAAACAAAATGAGATTTAATTCAAAAGGTGTTATTTTTTTTAATTCATATGTGTGCATGTATGCAAGTGTGTATGTGTGTGTGTGTGTAAAGAAAAGGATGCCGATAGATGGTCAGCATGACTCAGACCAGCCGACCAGCCATTCTGGCAGACACCAGTCCAAGGAGCGCGGGGTAACAGGGGAGGGGAGGGGAGGGTTATCTAAGCCCCTGACAGGGTATATTGTCTTTTGACTGACGCATTGACTGCCTGACAAACTGATGGACAGGCATTGTTCGTGGCCACTTTTCTTTTTTTGGGCAGCATTAAATTTTTTTCAAAAAAAAAAAAAACATTTTCTTCTTTTTTTTTGGGAAATTAAAAACGATCTTTCTCTGAGCAAAAGGCTTTTCTCTCATTTTATGAGTGATGGAACAAATTTGCATTAGACATTTTATTTGGAAAATTGAGTGTGGAGTGTGAAGGGGTGGGGGGGAATAGAAACAGTTTTCAGCATGAGCACTTAGCTTATGAGGTCTCCTTTTTGGCCAAATGAATAAACTAATTTGTTTATTATTATTCTTGGAATGCTTTTTAAATATTTATAAGCAAATAATAAAAAAATAACAAAAACTATATAATAAATATATGAATGCCTGATTTCAACGCCAAATGTGATGGGTTTTTCAATTGAAAAGGGGGAGGGAGCGGGGTGGGGCTGGAAATAAATAATCACATCTATTTTTATGGCACTTGGAAATTAAGTAGCCAAACACACACACACACACACACTCACACAGTGAAATCATTTATGTCATACAAAAGTATCTTAAAGATACTTTATTTTTTTTTAGAGTCAGTATCTATCTATATGGACATCATAAATATTAAATATGCATTCGCAAGGCTTTTTTCAGTTTTTATTATTTCTAAATGGTTAGTTTAATTTTTTTTTTTTTTAATATTTATAGATTTTTTCACTTGGCAATTTTGCCAAGTTTTTCTAGCAAAAAAAAAAAAATTAAAAATAAAGAGGAAGATACGAGGAGGGTGAGGAGAGGAGAGAGAAAAAAATTTATGAATTTAAATGTTTATAGAAGAACAAATCCATATGCTAAATGCCAATTAATTCAAGAAAATGTGTCCATTTTGGGCCACACTCATTTCCCCTCCTCCTCCTCCACGCCGCCTCATTCTTTTCTTTTCCATTTTTTTTTTTTTTTGATTTAAAACACATTGTAGCATTCCGTTTTAATCGTAAAGAAAACTCAAAACTGTGAGTTTCCTTCGTTTCGTTTTTGTTTTAATGAAAACACTTTTTCAAACAAGCTGAAAGACATGCAAGTGGTGGGAGGGGGGCCAGCCCTAAAACGAATTATGAATTTGATTTGTGTAAAACGAAAAAAAAAATTATTCTTCGTCTTCTGATTAAGCACTTTAAATGTAATTTTATTTCCCATTTGTATGGCCTGGCCAGAAGTGTGTGTGAGCATTTCCCCCCCATGTATGGGCGCGCGCGCGTGTGTATGTGTGTGTGTGTGTGTGTGTGTGTGTGTGTTTGCCCTCTTCACTTAAAAATAGCCGTACTCATATAGATTCATATTCAGATTTTAAATCATAACTAAAAAATCTTCTTTCGCCTTTTGGTTCTTTCCTTTTGGCTTATATGTCTTTTGGCCGATTTCTTCTTCTTCTTCGTCTTCTTCTTCTTGCTGTTGTTGTTGGCGTCTCAAGTCAATTTTTGAATAATTATGAATCGTTTTTCGCTTTCGTTGTTCTCTAATTATAACAACATCATAATCATAATTTCATCGTTTTGGCTCTCGCTCTTTCTTTCTTTCTCTTAACCCCCCACACACACCCCCCCAGCCATCACTATTCCTTTCTGACATTTCCACTGATTCTCTTAGTGCTCTTGTTGTTGGCGCTTTTAATGTGCCAAAATTTTTATTTGTATCTATTGGGCCGCAAAAAAAAAAAAAAAAACTAAAATTATATATAAAAACCACACATATGCTTCCCCCCATAACTGTCTATATAAATGGATATCTGAACAAATTCTATAATTTTCTTTATAAATATATATTTTTTTATTTGCTTATGAAATTACGATTAATTTAAGTGCAAAATGAAATTCTTGTACGATCTGAAAACGAATCAACTATATATTTAATCATTTCCAATTTTTGCCTGGACTGGGAAAACCGACTAATTGAGTTTCTTACAATGATTCCTTCATTTAAGCTATATTTCAGAAGAAAGGGAAATTAAGTTAGAGAGCAAATCATATCAAATCAAAATCGAATCATACCAAAATCCCCAATAAGATTAAGGAATTTTCTCAAGGAGTTTCAAGATCAAGATCCGAAAGCTGCTGACTTCAAATTTCCTTTTAGAATATTTCTGGGACTGAATATAATAATTCCAAAATCCCTATCAAATTTTTGGTTCCTCGTAACCGCAATATCTCTTAAGAACTCTTTGAACTGACTTTCATAATTAAGGAAACACAATCTGAGTAGAATATTTTGAACTGTCTAGGAACGAGCTGAAAATAACCTCGACATAACCTCAATTTACGATGTCGCCAAAAATCATAAAAATTGAAATTCTCTTTGAACTTTCGAAGAAGACCAAATGAAATCATAACAAAAATAATGCATGAGTAAATTGCTTAGATCATCTGTTGCCTTTTTTTTTAAATGAAAATCTGTGAAATTCTTATTAAGTTTTTGAAAACATTTCGCCAGGCAGCTGACATTCCAAACGGAAGTTCCCTAAACTCGGAAAAACAATTTATCAGTGATTTGCGAACGTCTTAAATTTCTTATTAAAACATTTTTGTATCGAATGGGAATACAAATATGTACGACGTTTGGGAATAGAATAATCGGGGCTCCTTGTATGGGCGATGCGATGAGCTTAATCAAAGCGCCGGAAATTATAGATGCCAATAATAAAAATTAATATGCAAGAGATTAAAACGATTTATATGTACGCCGACATATGGGGGATAGTCTGAAATCGGTCGACCCAACTCAACGTTTGTGCCATAAAAATTTGTTGTGATTTTTTTTTTTTTTCCTCAAAATTTTATAATATGCAATATTGTTTTTTTTTTTTTTTAGGTGTGCGAGTAACTTAAATAAGTCTAGTCAGAGGCGACAATATAATGACTAAGACTAAGGAGCGCCCGCCCGCCAGTTCAAATCAAATAGAAAATAATAATAAAAATAAAAACAATAACAATAAAATAGAAATTAGCGACGCTGAATCATAAATTCTCACACCACTCCGACTGTTGCGATTTTAATAACCGACTAAAATTTTAGAGTAGATAAAAATGTATTCGTATTTACCATTTTGCCGGTTAATTGATCAATGGTTAATCCTTTTTCAAATTCTCTGGTCACACACGAAAAAAGTTTTTATTTTTATTTTTTTATTTTTTTGTGTTTTTGTTTTTTTAGTTTATTTTGATTTTGTCAATTTTGCAAACATATTCCAAAAGATTGAATTGTGTGTTTCGTTTTGTGGCACTTTTTGAGCACTTTTTTATTGGTGATTTCTTTATTTTGTATGCAGTTTTGAATTTGCATTAATTTCACTCGGCTTTTTGAAATGGAGGGGGAGCGCGCGTGCCGAATAATAAATAAATGTTTGATTATAACCAAAAATTATATTTGAACATAAATGAGAAAATGGCGTTGTGGTTCTTGTTGTTGCAAACAGAAAAAATATATATTTTCTAAGACGCTTGTGGGGTTAAATTAAAAATGCCGCTCTGCTAATGCCGCTGCGCGCGTTCGCACTGCTGCACGTTTAGTCAATGACTAAGGGCGGCGGGCGATTCAAAATTTTTTTAAAATTCATCAGAAGCAGCGCTGTCGGCCAGGCAGAGTCAGTGCGGCGCAGCCAGCGGCAACGTCGACAGCGGCAAACACACAACAAAAACCAAAAACTAATAAAATCAATTACAAACGCACACATAGCCACGGCGCTGAGTACTCACACACACACACACAGGCACACACGAGACTGAGAGCCGAAGACATTCGTCGTTGGGCAGCACGAAGTCGGTTTGTTTTTGCTTTTGCTTTGCGAGCGTCGTCGTTGTTTTTATTTTTGTTTGAGGCACACAAAGTCAGAGCAAGCGAGAGACTTGGCCTCTCTCTTCTTGAACAACTGAAATGAAACTCTCCAACTGCGGTTATCTCTCTTGGGCCATTTGAATGTGGGCCAAAAGTAATGACAATACCAGCAATTGTTTGGCTTGTAATTTAACTTATTTTCTGCCGTTTCTTGGGTGTTTGCCAATTTATTCTCCTGTTCTTTCACGCGCTCTCTCTCTCTCTCTCTCTCTCACACACTCTGCCGCTCTCGGCGTTTTTATCAAGTCTTTTTTTTTTTATTTGCCGCTCTCCAGTGTGAATATGATTGGGTGTGTGTGTTTGTGTGAACGCTGCCAAATGAGCCAACCAAAACAAAAAGGCAAAAATATGCTGCCCCCAGTGCTCCCCACTTCTTTGGCTGCCGCGTCCACATTTTTAAAATATGCAAGCAATTTTGCATTTCTATGTCTGTCGAGCGGTTCATGTTGCTCTTGTTGTTGTTGTTGTGTTTGTGTTGTTGCTGTGCACTCATTTGTAAGAAATTAACATTTGCCTGCTTTCGATATGTTAAGAATTTCAGCACAACAAAAAGACTTTTCTATTTCAGTTGGAAATTTGATTTTCTCAGGATCTCTCCGAAGATTTCCATAGCACAAATTTGGGCGTTCTAGGGGGCATCTTTTTGATTAATGCTTTAAGTTCTTTTTGAACAAAAAAAAATTAATGGTAAATATTGTCAACCCTCTCCGGGCTCGAAGACTACAGTTTTTTATATTCACACACACACGCACACACACATGCGGAAATATATTTAATAATCCCTGCTTAAAATATATCAAAAAAAGAAAATACTCAACCAAATGTTCTATTTATCTCATATTTCAAGAACTAACCCTCATGTCAGCAGCCGTTATATTCTCTCAGCCAACTCGAAAGAAGAAGAAAAAAAAAACAGGAACTGAAAAAACTACCAATCTAGTAAACAGGCAAGCAACTACGCCATCCATCCTTCCATTTATCCGTCTATAATTATAAAATAAATTAAAAAAAAAGAGAAATAAAAGCAATAAGCCAGCTTCGAGGTCAAGAAACTCAGATACTCTTTTTGAAGTAAAATATGAATTCATAATTATTAAATTAATTTTTTTGAAATATTTAACTGATACTTCGTCTAATTATCTTCATTCTAAGGATCATACATATCTGATTTTAATATTTATATATGATCAGACCTTTTATGATTCCTTAAGCCTCAAAAAATTATTAAGGTATTAAAAAATCCTAGCAGAATATATTAAGCACTCCTTAGATCTGACATAATAGTTATCCGAAAAGAGTATTAAAATTCTATACTGGCTATATGGATTATAGAAATTTCCTATATTAAGCCGCAGTCGCCGCATAAATTGCAATTAATCAAGTGCAAGTAAGCATCGAAATGTACTAATTCTATCTCTCTCTTTCTCTCTCTCACTCAAAAATAAGAACCCCTTGCTCAACCCTCTGGGCAGAACCAACAAGTTTAACTACGCACCAAAAACAATTATCAATAAGTCGCTCCCAGAGTCTCTAGCCATCTCTCTCTGTCTCTCTCTTTGGCTTTGTCGCAGCGTCCCTTTGCTTTGTATTTGATTTGCCGAGTTTGGGAAATATACGTAACCCCGGCTAAAAGCTACTAAAAATGTAATCATTATGCTTTATCATAATAATCAGCAGGCAGGCAACTTTTTCCAAATGAAATGCTCAACAGACGAACAGACGGCGTTCCCAACTAAAGGGCGAAGTATATAGCACACACACACACACATACACACTCACGCTAAAAGAGTGGAAGAGAGAACGAGGCTCGTATGTATTTTAGCAAAAGAAATAAGCAAACAAACAAACTAAATTACAACAATTCCAAAAATTTATAATTGTACTACGCGAGCATAACAGTTGAAAAGAACATAATGGGAGGAGGAATCAGAAGAAGCAGATGAAGAAGCAGAGTTAGGCAGGCACAAAACTTATAGCCAAGTGAAGTGAAGTGTGGCGGCAGGAAGCAACAAAAAGAGGGAGAGAGAGATGGAGAGAAGGAAGAGTGAACGACGTTGAAGTCATTGAAACCACCACCCAAAGCTAAGCGAATCACCACCAACACCGACACCACCAAAACAAAAGCCATAGCCAGATTCACCCAGTATAGCACCAACACCACCACCACCCCCCTTTGCAGGCAAAACAGCCTCATCAACAACGCCATCATCATCGTCAAAGTCGAGGCCCAACCATCATCATTATGATGGTCTTTCTCGTAGTCGTCAGATTGCCAACTTTGCCTTCTCGCCTTACAATTCGCCATGCTTATATCCCCTCGCTGCCCTCCCTTTCCAACAAGGACACAAACACAGAAGAAGAAGAAGAAGCAGGAAAAAAAAACGGCAGTTAAGTTAAAATGTACTTAGAGTTTAAGCGTAACCCGAAATCCCAACCGAACCCAAACGAGATTGTGTGTTTTAAGCGTTTTAGTTGCCTCGCCCTGGAAGGGGTGGCTCAGTCCCCGAGCTCAACTTTCAGCCCGCCCAGCCATTTCGATTCATTCAGCCAGGCAGTCAGTCTGTCAGTCATTTGGTTCGTGAGTCGAACTGGCTGGCAGTTAGGCAAGTCAGCCATCTTGTGCGGCGTTATTAAATTTTACACAAATACTAAAAATGAAATCAAAATTTTCTTATTACAATGACTATTTTTGATATCCTCGTTGGCTCGTTGGAACAGCTGTGTGATTGTGTTGGCCTGCCTCCCACTCCCCTGCCTCCCCTCGAATGCTTCCCTTCGAATTTGGTTCGACTTTGACTTGGAGTTTTTGGTTGAGTGGCAAACAAAACGAGATTCGTGAATTTTGGCCGGCCAAGTGGCCAAGGCAAAAGGGCTCACAGATTTTATATATATACACACAGACACACTTACATACATATATATGTATAACTTTGTATATAACGGTACTATAATGAATTGTACTTATCGACTGCATTGTTTGAATGTGTTCGATGAAGGTGGAGAAGGGCAGTATGAATTGATTTGAAAAAAAAATAAAAAATAAAATAAAAGTTTTATGATTGGAAAAATCCTTCATCGTTCCACTTTAAATTTTAATTAGTTTTACGTTTTATCTTTGCTAGGCCAGATTTATATGATTCCTGAAAAAAACTATTTTAACACATTTTGCCATCTCATTTACGACTTCCTTTTCGATTTCTCGAGGATCGATTTTTTGGTTTGCTTACAACTAAATAAATGTATATCCATTAAAATGCATGTTACCTGTTTTAGATAACCAACAACAACAACAACAACAGGAACAACTCACAACAAATAGTGAGTTTTCCAAAAGACGAATGACTACCTGCCAAAAAAATTGAAAAAAAAAAAAAACGGAGAAGGAAATACTTAAAATTTAAATTAAACACTTGCCAAGGTAGACGAGGGCCAACGAGGTTATGGACAAATGCCTAAGCAAATTCCCAGATACATGGAAAAAGTATACACTTTTTGATAAGCCTCGCATAGATAAACAAATCAACAAGACGGACTGAATAAACACAAGAAAAAAAACTCAGCCGATCAACTGACCCGACCAGACCAACCAGACCAACATGATGAATAATACCAATCACGTATCGGTTGATGAGTAGAGAGGAAGACTAGTCAAGGGAAAGACTAATCAAAGGGCATTGTAAACTAAGCCCAAAAGGATCAAAAATAAATGTAGTTCGTCAAAAAAATATTGGCCCAATATAACGACTAGTGGATGCCCTAAAGAGAGTCGAGAATTGAAACTTTGAAAACTGGAATCTTGAGTCGATCATTCCGATTCTACAGATTGGTTGGCCTAAAGCGAGTCACGAATTTATACATTGGAAACTGGAATTTTGAACCGATCGATAGAAGTTATAGTTTTCAAAGAATTGGCTATATCAAAATTATATCAATAAGAATATTTGGCTTCGAATATAATATATAGAAAGATATAAAAGAAAATCTGATAAATGAAATCGTAGAAATAAATATATACTCTCGGGAAAGACTTCCCCAAAACTTCAGAACTGAACTTATGTTTCTTCTCTTAAGCCTTTCTTATGCCCCTGAATTTTCTTGTCAAAAAATTCTATAAAATTTCTTATTGTCTTGCAAGGATGCTCTGATTTCGAAAGACCCTAAGAATCACTCTTCTGTAGGGCATAAAATTACTTATGAAAATCGATATGGAAAAAAAAATTAAAAAAAAAAAAAAACCTAATCGTAATCTCACACGGACAAATACTACTGAAGTCTTAACAAAAACAAAAAATTAAGTGCCAATAGCACACACACACACACATACAAAGACGGAGAGAGACACATACTCCTATGCAACCCACGTATGCTTGAATAAAATAAAAACATTTTTCATGCGCAGGCGCAAAGGCTGAGATAAAAGAGACTCACTGACTGACTGACTGGTTGGTTGGTTGGTTGGGCTGACTGGACTGAAGAAAGAGACGAGACTAAGACAGGCGGACAATTAGTTCAGACAGGCTTCAATCTACGTGCCAAGACCACAAGAGTCTTGTGTTAAAAGGTCAGCATGGCCAGCTCAACTCGCCGGAGTTGGAAATGTTTTAGGCCCGAAAAATGTGTGCGTGTATTTGTGTGTGTCTTTGAATTCTTTGATAGCGCTGATCTATTGTGCCTTTTTCCACAATTTATACGGATTTTTTCTTTCTTTATTCTTACACACACACACACACACATACAAATACACGGGGACAGAGAGCTGATCCCAAACGACTAGGTTCGTCAAAATGATTGATTCGTAGGTGATGAATTACAACAACTCACAGCACACACACACACACCCACACACACACATACATGTAGACACATTGAAACAGTAGACAGAAGATCACTTTGGTTAGTTAAAAGCATATTTTATACACTTATTGTATTCAGTTTTACTTCTCTGCCTTCCTGGGTGTGTTTTGTCTAAGATGTGAGAATTAAAAGAACCGGAGAAAAGGTACGACATACCCGAGGATTAACTATGAAATTCCATTTAAAAAATGAAACGGCAGAGGAGAAAATGTTCCATTGTCTTCAATTTCTGATGTGCTCTTTTTTTCTGTCAGTCGGCGAGGGTGGGGAAAGAGGGTGCAGCCTCAATGTGAAGCATTTGTCATAGATTGACAAACCGATTGTAAAAGGTTCGGAAAATCGTTATTTTCCTAAATGGGTATTTCTCTTCTTTTTTTTTTATTCATCCGAATATGCTAATAACCAGCACACCAACTGATGCAACAAATTTGCACATATTTTTTTATCAATCTAATGCAGGCATTTTATAGCGGTGCTACTGAGACTTGAACAACCCTTAAAAAAAAAAATCCAACACTGATTTACAGCCCAAGGCAAAATAATGGGAGCAGAGGGCAGAACCCAACAATTTCCGCTGAAAATATATCAAAGGAAGATGGCAGCCTTAAACGAAATGGTAGAAATTTCAGAAATTATATATTTCTATCTTTCAGAGAGAACTGATTCCACAATTGAAATAAGAAAGTCGCAAAAAATAGTCCACAGAATCAAGTCAAGAAATATAAAGATATATAGGAATATAGCTTAGTCTGATTGCCTTATCTTCTCAGGTAAATACCTAGTCCTCTTTGATTGACCTCTGCTGTGAATAGTCTGACTTCTTGGGAAACCTAGAGGGTGGCCGAAAGAGAGCTCAGTCAAATAATTAATGCTTGACTTGTCAGGAATAAAATGCGCAAAACTCTGTGACCAACGTCAGCGCCATTGCCTGACTCAAAAATATTCACAATTTCCAATTCTGGCGTAATCAAAAACTTGCTCATTAATATGAGTTCTTTGCTGGCAGATTGGATCCGAATTATAGCGTCATTAGGTTTGAACAAGGCCACGGCTGTTGCCGTTTTGTATATTTGTATTGTGTTTTATGAATATTATTATTATTTGCCTCGGCAAACAGAGATTCCCCTTTTTTCTGTCGAGTATTCTTATCTCTGGGTAAATATCTAAGCAAAAGGCAGGCGAAGAGACCCAGAACTCAACCCTGCTCTAAAATGTGTCTATATATATATATATATATCTTAATACCTAAAGATATGGTAAATACTTGTATGTATATTTTGTTTTTTTTAGACTCTTTTCGAAGAAAAAGGAGTCTATTCACTTTGCTCTGATGTTTGTAACGCACAGAACCAAACATCGTAGACCCACAAAAGTTACATCTAGAATACTTAGAATCACTAGAGGAGTCGATATAGCCATGTCCGTCTGTCCGTCTGTCCGTCTGTCCGTCTGTACATATCAGATTTACTCCGTCAGTTTAAAAGCTATTTTGCTGAAACTTGGTATATAGCCTTCTTTTTTACCTAGGTAGTACACTAGTTTGAATCGGTCGGATCGGACCACTATATCATATAGCTGTCATACGAACCTAAATCGGTTTAGGCAATAACTTCCACATTTATTATCCGATTCTTTTCAAATTTGGCATGCGTGTTTTTTATATAACGATAGATAATTGTGCCAAATTTCGCCTGGATCGGATCACTATATCATATAGCTGTCATACGAACCTAAATCGGTTTAGCGAATAACTCACACATTTATTATCCGATCCTGTTGAAATTTAATATGCATATGTTTTTTATAGCAATTAATATATGTACCAAATTTTGTAAGGATCGGACTACTATATCATATAGCTGCCATACGAACCTAAATCGGTTTTAAGAGAAACTCGCACAAAACTCGCACATTTATTGACTGATCTCTTCAAAACTCAGCAAACACGTTTTTTACATAATTATACGCGTTTGTGCTGAATTTTATTAAAATCGGACTACTATATCATATAGCTGTCATACAAATCGAAATTTGCCCTATTAACTGACCAACCCCGTTCATGTGATTTACGGCAGAAACAACTTCGAAAAGAGTCTGTAATCTTCGGCACCCCGAAGATAACGTTGGGATTTTTTTTTCGAAAAATGTAAATACTTTTGGCTAACTTTAGACGGGACCGTGATTTGTGAAATCTCCCAATCAGTCGGCCAGACCAGCAAAGCCCACCAGAACCACACCAATCCAGCAAACCAAAGGAGTGAGAGAGCATGGGGTCCGGGTGACTGAGTAAGTTTTATACAAAGGGAAATTCAAATACGCTTTTAACATTTAGATTTGAAATTCAAATATATGTACAGTTGTTAATCTAGATGCGAGCCCCTCACACTCTCTCTCTCTCTCTCTCTCTCTCCCTTGTGAGCGCTGGTGTTCGCCATTTTCTATGACGCCTTTTCATAATTCACCGATAATGAAATGCCAAACAATGGCAAAGTCTGTGGAACTCTCGGTTTGGCATTTTAGTTTATCAAGCAGCTAGAGAAACAATTTAATTTGTTTAATAATACTCATTGTGTTTGCAACTTTCATCAGCCTCGAATCATAAGAGACTCGGGCTTGTGGGTTTGGGGTGGATTTATGTTTTTGCCCGGTGGATAAGAACAAGTTACGGAAGGCAGAATCTCAGGGTAAAAAAGATATGAAATTTCCTAAAAAAAACATGACAAGCCAAAACACCACACCTGTCCTGAAAATGTGATCCCAGAGAAGTAATTCGATCCATTTCCGATACAGCATCTGAAACTAAAATATAATCTGCACGAAATTAACAAAGAACTCGAAATAGCACACACACAGTCTCAGAAAGATATAGGCAATAGGCTAGTCAAGGTTTGTTTTTCCATTTACAAAAGAAACAAATCACAGGAAAAATGAAACACAGCTGTCATCTTACCGGTTTTACAAAATTTACGCTTCTGCCATTTGCACAGTGTCAAAGATATTTGCAAAAAGAGAATATTACAGAAGAAAACCAAGCCAGGGCCAGACTCGAACAGAACAGAATGTATTTAATTCTTTTACAAATTTTTATGGTTCCTTCCTTTGTTTAGTTTAACTTAAGCAGCCTGTCGAGCAGGCCAAAAAGGATCTACTATGCTCATTCCCAACCCCGATCGACATTAGCCGCTCTTATTATGTGGCCCTCTTTTTTTTTTTGTCCTGCCTCTACTTTTGGAAACGCAAAATAAAATAAAAAAAAAGGATAACCAGTTTGATGTGCGTGTTTGCAGACGACGCAGAAATTTTACTCCGAACTTAATGATATACGAAAGGGAAAACAAAATAAAATAAAATGAAATACCTTTTAGAGCGAGTCTAAAGGGAATAAAACCTATTCAGGTAGACTTGGAATGCATTTGCGTTTTGATTTTCGTTTCAATTTATTGCGTTGTGAGTGAGATTTTTGATTTATAACAATGAAAATAAAAACTCTCATCCTGCAAGACAACAAAGAGACTCGTCAAAAGCAACCGAAGTCACTTTCCACAAAGGAAACCGAAGTGAGTTTTTATGATCCTCCAGAATGAAGAAACATTTTTCTGAAGGCCTTTGATTAATTACAATATTTTTGAAACGAATTTATTAAATGTACAATTCGATATTTATGAGTCATAAGGTAAAATTGGTAATTTCATTTATTTCAGATCGATCGGTAAATGGAAGTATGGCAGATGTGTTAGCTGGATCCAGGGGATACTCGGCTTACTATAAGAATATTTAAATTATTTCATTGGGATAGAAACGGTCAAAAAATGTCGAAGATATCCCGAAAACCGCTTTGGCTTTGTGTGATACCCATATGATAAACGGGTCCGATCTGAAAGAAACTTGGCATATGGAAGCACATTTACATGCACAATCTTAGTATCAAATTTGTTGGAAATCGTACGAGAAGTAAAAAAGTTATACGTAAAACCGATTTGATTCGATTCAGGTTTGACTGTGCGTGTCTTTATTTAGAAATTCCCTAAGTCCAACTTGATTGGAATTTGGTAGATATTTCTGGGATCGATCCAGCCGGTTCCAATCTGTTCCGATCCATATCCATCAAAGGGCACTGGCATAAGGATTTAATAGAGCTATGATCCTTTTAGGATATGAAAAGTTTGGGGAAGCACAATATTTATATTTTTATTGGACCGGAACCCACGTTTAAATAGTTTCATCGGTATCTCAAGCCATTTGTCAACAAATTTATTATTCATCTTTATTTAGCCATTTCCTGGGCTGAAGTGGACTCTCCCTCTTCGCCGACAGTCGGGCTGACCACATGTGGCAGAGTTGCGCCAACTGTTGAGTAGTTTTGGCTTATCACAACGGCAATGTTGTGACATGCCACAACACCTAGCAACATGTCGTGGTATCTACGGAATCCTCCCCTTCCTCTATCCCTCGGTCTCTCTCTCCGCTTTCGTACACTCGTGAGCTCGTGTGCACGTTCCCTTTTTGGCCACTGTTGTTTGTTTTGCCGCCTGGCGTGGACCTGACCTATGCCAGAGTCACATGCACATGTTGCCAAATGAAGGAAAACAAAAAAATAAAGAAGAAGACAAAAAAAAAAGTAACAGGAGACCCGTAAGAGAAACGCAAATGAAATGAACAACAATGGAAAAACTTATCCTTTGCCGCTCTCACCTTGGGCAAAGTCAGACAAGCCAAGCCTGTTCTAGTCTGTTTTGTTGTTGTTTTCTTTTTTTCCTTCTTTTTTTTTTGTGTTGCCCATCAGTCGCAGTTCTGCCACCCTCGTGTGCGCGCGCTCAGCATGTGTTGGCTGCGCGGCCGACAGTGCGGTCGACGACTTAGCTGGCAGAGCAGCCGACATAGCCTCACGTGAGTGCGTTCCGTGTGCGATTGACTGTGTTGTCGGTTTCGGCTTCTTCTTGTTGTTGTTCTTTGTTGTCCTTTTCGAAATCGAGCGCGTGTCTGTGTCTGTGTGTGTGTGTTTGCATGTTTTGCTGCCTCAACAGGTGTGCTGATGTTACATACACATGTGCGTGTCCTTGACGTACGTCCTCGTGCGTATTTTGCATGCACACTCACACAGACACATACACACACACGTATGTACATTTATTTACAGTTCATTGAGAAAAACCGTACAATTTCTTTTTTCCTTTCTATTTGAATAGCGTTCACCCTTAACCCTTTAAGGCCTCGGACATATTTTCCATAGCTCCAAGACGACCCCAACCTCTTCGAATAATTCATTAGAAAGAGAGAGAGAGAGAGAGAGAGGGCAGACCTTTCTTGCTGCTTCTTCTAATTCTTCTACTCAAATGCCTCCGCTCTACCCCCACCATTTCTTTCTCATTTTTCTTCTTGCTCAATGCTCAGTGTGCTGAGGGCCCAAGACAAAGGCATTTGGTTTCATTTCGAAATTATAAATTCGTTTTTATCACACAAACGACAGCAATTCAAGTTTGAGTTTTAAGCCAATGGAATGGCGGCAGCAGCATTACAACAACACAAACAATACAAGCAAATGAAACAACAATTGAAATGGGCATAAGAATAATGGAAAAAGTAACTCTTAAAACTCAACTCGACTCGACTCTAAACTGAACTGAATACGACACAACTCGTCAGCCCAACCAACTTACGGTATCAAATAAGGGGAATGGATGGATGGATGTTGGGCTGGTAGAAGGTATTAACCAGGCAGGGGTAAGTGAGTGAGTGAAAGAGGCGAATGTAAGAAAGAGTAAAGACAAATTGTTTTCAAACGTCGTAATCAAGAAATGATTTCTTAAAATATGCGTCTACTTTTTGAATTTGGATTATTACAACAACAACAACAACAATGGAAGCAACCAAGAGTCTCAGCTTTTCCGACTTTTCCATGCCCTAAGAAGTTTTCTCTTAGCTTTTTTAACTTTTGACTAGTTCGTGATCCTGGAGCTTTGATATATTTTTTTTTTTAGGTAGAACAGATCGAAGAGGTCCCATCAACTCCGAAATGTTGCGAATAAAAGACCGCAACTTAGTACAGCCTTTCGCGATGCGAAAAACAGAGCATAATTATAATAACAACAACAAAAATAACAATGTCGACGACTACTCACTCACAAAGGCAAGGAATATTACCGTTATATGCCAAGGGCAATGGCAATGACAAAAAAGCAACCACGACAGTTGCTCAAAAGCAAAAAGAGATAAGCGGCGAGAGGGAGGCAGCCAGATAGAGAGATTCCAAAAATTCTTACTTTTTCACTTACCTCCTCCTCCTTCTTGACACAAATACACGAATGCCCGTGTGAGTGAGTGAATGAGTGAGGAGAACAGCAGCACAAAAGGGATGCAAAATACACAATTGAACATCGTAATACGCACATAGTTTGATAAATAATGGGCCCAGGCTTGATGAAATGAATTGAAAAGGAGTTGTTCATTCGACTATCTCAGCTTGCTTTTGTCTGTTGTTTGGGAGATGGAGAGAGAGAGAGAGAGAGAGAGAGAGAGCACTGGGCTGGGCAAAATAAAAGTACAGTTGCAACGTAAAATATATTTGAATACTTGAGGCCAAAATTGACGCTCAGATTTCCTCAGACAATTGTAATGCTTTTTCTCTACACTTCCTCTTCTTCCTATGATTTGGTGTTGCTGTTGTTGTTGTTGTTTTTGTTACGCAGCCGCTAATGGAAATTAATAGAATTGAATACCCCATACAATTGCCAAGAAGAAGAAAATAACAAAATTTATGATTTGATTAGGGCGAAGAGGCTCAAGTGTTACTGGCGACGTTCCTCTTGCTTTTTGTATATTCCGTATCTTTTTTCCTATAAATTTCCAAAAGCGAAAAAAAAAATAAAAAATAAAAACCCTTGAGTTCTTAATTCTTTGGTTTTTGTTAATTTGTTGACGAAAATGGCATCTGCCTTTGCCTAGAAAACTGCCTAATTCATTTGATGGGCTGATTTTGATGCTGCGATTGATTGAACTAATTTAAAAAAAAGAAACAATAAAATATATACAATTTTTTTCTTCTGAATACAGTCATCCCTGATTGTGAAATATTTGAGGACTATAAAAACCGCAATTAATCAGTTCAGATTCTCAATGAACAAAAAAAAAACGTGCCTGAGAATCAGAATGAAAATTTATCAATGAAACGAGAAGGGCTTAAGTAATTCTTCTTAGCTGGAGTCTACTGTATTGAGCGGTAAGTCGCCTGCTGTGATTGCTCAAAGTGGCAGACCCCCCTCCAGCTTCCTGAGCACTTGAAAGCCAACAAATTGTCGCATTTCAATTGTTGTTTTTATTTTTATTTTTAATAGAGCATGTTAGATTTGTGCTTTTGGTACGTTATTAGTCAGCCAGCTGTTCCATTTGCCCAAACTTTGAACGACCCATTCTTGGGCAATAGTTGACAATCAAAATTGAATGCCCAGTATGTCTGGATAATACACCTTCGAGTGGGCGTGTAGAAAAGTCTGTATGTACAATTAATTTGCCTGACAATTTATTAAAGGATCTTATTGAAATCGTACAATCAAGTTATATTAGCTTTAGCATAAATAAACAACACGGAAAAGCTCTTCATCATTTAAAGAATCCCAACGAAATTGGCATTTATTTCCAATTCATTTTTTATATAATTAATTACTTTATTCTCTCGCCTTTCTTGAGTTAATCTGATTGAAATACTATGTAATTTACAGTATTGACCTGAACCAGGTTCTAGGAAAATAGATATCCCAGGCTGAGACTTTCTTAGATCTTGAAAAGACCCAAAGAAGTCTGCCATTCAAAGCTCATTGAGCCTGAATCACTCAAACCCCGTTTCACTGTCTCAGTTTAAAACAATACTTAATAAACCTTCAACTCTAGAGCATCACTCGAACGATAAGAAAAGATGTCAAGCCTCACAACTTCTGAGACTTCTTAGATCTTGAAAAGACTGAAAGAACTCTGAAAGTCTTCTATTCTGTTTTGATAAAACTCTGAAAGCCTTCGAAACGAAACATATTTTGTTATGGGGTTCCCCAAGTTCATTTTGGAACTTCACCCTAAAGTTAAGACCAGATTTCAAGCTCCCCCAATGGATAAAAAATAATGAGCCTAAGTGAAGGCTTTCGAAGATCTTGAAAAGACTGAAAGAAATCTTCAATTTAAAGCTCGGTTTATCCTCAAAAGCCCCGTCTCAGTGCTCATTTGCTTAAAGATTATAAACATTGGAATTTATATCGAATGATCGAGAGCAACGCGATTTGTTTAACAATTGAACGAATATAAAGAAAAAAACACTCTCTCACACACCGAGTCGCAAATCTTTATACACAGCAAAGAAATTATCAAATACCGAAATATAAATATAAAGAAAGAAAGAAAAAAACTTAAGCTCCACCCAAGTGTGATTTTTATTTGTTTTACTTTATATACAAATATATGTACATATATAAGAAATTGTATATACGCGGCAACTAACTGGTTTTTTTTTTTTTTTAAATAAACACAACTTAAATTAGCGAATAAAAATGTACATATTATTAAAGCGAAACATGTTTATAAAAAAAAAGCAAAAACAAAACACGCACACACACACAGATTAACTCTTTCGTTTGTATTGAAAAGAACAGAACCGCACCATTCGGCCTTTAAATTGCTTAGGCTCGAGAGAGAAGGCGCATGAATTAAAAAAAAAAAAAACAACAAAAAAAATTATTTAAAACAAAAAATACAACAACAACAGTTTATACGGCTAAAGAAAACCGCGCCCCGTTTCGGCGGCGACGTATGAGAGCGCCAAGCACAAACGCAAAACCAACAACAACAATAGCAACAACAAAAGCAAAACGGCAAGAATAAAATTTAAATTAAACAGAAAGAATAATAACGACAACAACAGCAACAACAACTAGAAGACTACAGCCATTTGCAAAGTCTAAAATAAAAAATTAATAAATTAAAATCTGAATATCAATTGTGACGGGCGAACTGAAAAAACAACGTAATATCAAGGCGTCTCATTTTTTTTTATACTTTTTAATTGCAATATTATCACGTACTAACAAAAAAAAATATATAATTAAAAAAAATAACAGCGAGAAATTGCTGGTGTTGAAATTCTGGGAAAAGAGGGTGCTGGTAATTCTACAATTCTGGCGATAAGATTTTTTTTTTACACTAAGAATAACAAATTTGGATATGCCAGACGAAATCTAAGGAATTCTGCAAAATTCCACTTACCAAAGCAGAAGCTGGCAACTCTGTCACAAGGAACAAGCAAGGGCGCCATCTAGCGGAATCTACGCAAAACTGCATGCCTGCTGGGCAAAGAGGAGCAAAATTTTATCTCTGTTTAAAGTTGGCCATATCTCATGTATTTCTTGTTCGATTTGGTTTATGTTTGGTATGAATCGAAAGCTTTTTTAATTATCAACATTTCTTGGGAATTAAGGAATTGCATAAATTTTAAGCTATAGAAAATACAGGGCTTTAAAATTCTTAGGGAATGAAAAGAAGGAGAGAAGAGTGAATGGAAAACTTAGCTTAAGCTAGACCTGACCCAGCGCCATCTAGCGGAATATTTGTACAACTGAATGCCTGCGGGGCTAGGAGGAAGTCAGTTCTATCTCCTTCTTAAGTTGGGGTTGTAAAATCTTAGGAAATAAAACAAGGAGAGAAGTGTGATCTCCAACATTTTGACTTTGATTATTTCCGATGTCTTGGCAAACTCTCTTATGTTTTTAACGCCTCTATATTTTTGGATTAGCCTTATATAATAACCCTTATCTACAACGACAGAATATGTGTGCAAACTCAATTAAAAAGTAGAGAAATCTGCTTAGCTAGGACAAGAAAGAAAATTCTAAAATACCCCTTAAGAGTTTCCCCCCATTCGATAATTTCCTTTTCTAAGAATTAGCTTTATTTAGGAAAGAATTTATTTGATATCTCAGCATATTGGAAAAGACAGATTTTTTGATTCGTAAGTAGAGTCGACCTCAATTCGCCCTAAAGTAAACTCGAAACAAGTTTATGATTTGTGGAGATTTTATTATTTTATTTTTATTGTTTCCAAGTTGATTTTTTCTTTCTTTTTTTTTTAAATATCATTTTAATTTCAATTGACGCATAAGTAAATTCGAGATATTTATATGTATGTATGTAGGTTTGAATATGTGTACTTAAATTTATATCTCAGAGTTATTTCTTTTGCCTCGCTATACGCGACCACGACACACGCATACTTAACGCACTCAAGTGACAATAATTGAATTCATTATTACCAAACTAACGTATTGTTAAAACCGCAGACAAAACATTAAAGCTGGTTTCAGTTTGCTTAGCTTTTGGGGCTCTCGGGCTTTGTTTTCGGCTTTTCGGGTCTGGTGACAGTCAAGCCAAGCCAAATCAAACCCTTTACACGCGCTCCTCCTCTGCGATAGAGACAATCGTAAAAAAGTATATGCCAATGGTAGGTTTAGTCTATTTTGTATGTATGGTGGATTTGGTATTATGTGGGGATAGTTGGCTGATAGTTGTCAGCCAGTTTCAGCATGTAGTGGGTTCGGCGGAGGATTAACAATGGCGGGTAATTAACCTGATAGATACATTGGCCTTGGAATAGAACAAGACATATCGGAGCAGACCAGCGCGTACTCGAGATACTCGAAACCTGGCTTAAATAGTTCGAGATTTGCCTGGTTTTTTTTTATGTTTTACCGCAATACAGAATTTAGCATATTTTGGCATAGTTTGAGTTTTTTGGTTAATTCTATTTCGGCTTGTCCGTTTTATTTAACTTCGACTACGTGTGTGTTTTATTTATGAGCGAAAAAAGTTTGCCATATACGAACGAACGGGCACTTGGTTTTTAGTATTCTTTTTTTCTTGTACCTCTTTATTTCCAGACTAATTAACATAGAATAATACCTTAGCCCAGAGTACCAGAGTACCCTGGCGGCTATAAAATAAAGCTCAAGTTTTCTAGCCGTTAAATGCCTTTTGCAGAAATCTTTATCAATGCGAACTAAAGGGTCAACAAACCAAGTCTCTTCAGTGTTATTTATCAGATAATGTCGACATACGACGTGGATATGAAATTTGAACTCAAACTGAGCCACAATTTGCTGTTGACTCATTTTAGTGTCGTAAAGTTTTTGTTGATTTTGCACAGATTTTAACGGTAATTTCGCTATTACAAAGACATTGACTCGACTCTTCCTATTGCAAATATTCAAACGATAAAATCATTAATTACTTTTCTATAACATTCAGAGGAGTTCAATTGCTCTATTTTAGACCATTAAAACACCAATCTACTCTTGAAGAATCTAAGCGAACTTATAGAAGAATTCGGAACCAAACCATTTGCAATTAAAGCTCCGACCGAATCCTGAAGAATCTAAGCGAACTTATAGAAGAATTCAGAACCAAACCTTTTGCAATTAAAGCTCCGAACTTATCCTGAAAAATCTAAGGGAACTTATAGAAGAATTTGGAACCAAACCTTTTCTCTTTTGTTTATGAAATTATTCCCAAAGTTCTGCAAAGTGTTAGCCAAAAGAGAATGTAATTTGATCTATTCGGAAATCATCCACAAAATTATGTTAAATTGTAGCCAAAAGGAAAGGGAATCCTATAGGTTTTTTTTTTAATAAAAACAAGCCTGTTACAATTTGATCCCTTAGAAAATATTCCCAAAATACTATTAAGCCCTAATCAAAAGGAAGACAAGTTAAAGATCAGATCCTATAGTGTTAGAGTCCTTTGAAAATGACTCCTAAAAACTTAACTAAAAACTTAGGAAAATCAAAGAATCGAATCCCATCGGTTCTATAGATTTGAAAATAGAGAGGAAATTATTACCATATAGGAACTTTCTTGAAATAAAGCAGTCAGTTAGCTTTCTATGAATACAAATTTTAAAAGGTTTCGACACTCACCGCTCAGAGACAGATATTCAAATGGATTTGACTGAATACAAATACAAATTTGTTGATCATTTGCAGCACACTGCACGTGCAGTGCCGGGCATCTTTGCCAAGTGAGTCACACCGATTTAATCACATAAGAAAATTACAGTTTAGTCACCACTTGATAGATAAGAAAAATTAAAATAAATACTTAAATAAACCATAAAACTGACAAACAAATGACAATAACAAAATCCACGAAAGAGACGACCGATTGAGGGGAAGAGAGAGAGAGAGAGAGATGAAGAGAGTAAAGAACCGCGCTCTAGGATATTGCGAATCAGACTGACAAAGCGGCTTCATGAAAAAGGTGACAAAAGACAATAAAACTAAGAAGACTGAGAAAAAGCAGAAGAAGAAGTGCAGGGCTCTTTAAATAAATAATAAATATAACTGAAACTAAACAAAACTCGTATAAACAAATCGAGAGGGAAGAGGAAGAACGAGGAAGAAAAACTTGGGGTTTCTCTTTTTCCTAAGATCTTAAGAAAATCTGCTGACACTTTCATATATACATATATAAACTAAACTTAATGCATCGACATGTGTGTGTGTGTGATGTGAGTGCGCTTTGCTATCGTATATTTTTTGTGCTTTAGTTTTGTTGCAATGAAGTGGGAGCCGAGACGCCAGGCGGTGCTCATGATGGCAGTGGCAGTAGCGGTGGCGGCATGTGGGTCTTATTTCAATTTACAACCAAGTGACGAAGTATCACAATTCAATGTTTAAAGTTTTTATCACGTTGCGGACAATACAAACACACTCACACACACACACACACACACACACACAGAGACACACACTGGGGTAGTATGCAAAAAGCATATAGAAGCTCAGTTGGACTGTATTGGACTTGGTTAATATGTCGCGTCAGTTGGCCAGAGAGTCAGTCAGTCAGTCAGTCAGTGAGTCGGACGTTTGACTCGTTCGCCGCTTTGGCACTAAAAAAAATTTAGTAATCACCTGAAATAGTAGCACCCGTGTTAGTATGGGTTCATGAAATACAAAAAAAAAAGAAGAGGGAGAAAAAAAATGCATGACAAACCAGCAGAAACGGAGGTTTCAGTTGGACTGGCGATTCTTGTACATATGTAAAAACATTTGCTTATTATGATGAAGCTTAAAACGACGTCAGCGTAAACTGATTACCCATCCAAATAAATAAACTAAGGAACCCCCGGTTTCACCTCCCGGGGTCTTCCAAGTGCTTCCATAAACGGGCACGTACAGTGCCAGTTATGGCTTATGGGAATGAAGACCTTCATTTGGGAGTTTATTTTTCAGCGTCACATATTGTCGATTTATATAGTCTTATTAATACAGAGTCTAGTCTCATAGGCGACGGGAGTCATTTCTTGGATATGCTGTCAATGCTGTCATATGGTTAGATTTCTTATATAGGAAGTAATCGGATGTCATTGGGAGCAGAGAGGGTATTGCATGATTTAAGTACTTACTACAAATTCGAGGTAAATGATAATCAGTAATTGCTTTGGGGATTTGTTTGTTCTGATGACGACAAAATTGTCTTATTATTTCATTAAGATTCTCTTATCAATAGACCGATGTGATTTTCGGTTATCATCTTGAAAATAAAATGTCTCGAAACCGAACACCCACTGCAAACTGCACGTAACGGAATATTACGGCCAACTAACCAAACATGCTGTGATTTAGAAAAGTATCTTTCGGATGCACACATTGTTTTCCAGACGCACACCCACAAATCTACATGGACACAACAAGAGCGAGCGAGCGAGAGCGAGTGAGAGAGAGATAGAGAGATACCGATAGACTGGCTGACAAGTTGGACAGACAAACGCACACACGCCAAATAATAAAAACAAAAATAAAAGCGCACAAAACATTGCATTCCAAATGACTTTGCACGAAAATGAACACGTGCTGCGTGCCTTTTGGGAGTGCGAGTGCGAGTTCAGCTCAGTTGAGTTGGCAGCGACAGCGACAGCGACGGAGTCAGAGACGGAGACGGAGACGTTGACAGCAGCAGAGATGTCGGCTGCTGGTTGTGGGCTGTCGTTCGATTTATTTAGCCGGCTAAATGTGTGGGTGCGGGGGGCCCAGGTTGCTCCAACACACACACACACACACACACACACACACACACACACACGAAGTGCAAATGCAGACGGTGTTGTTGGCTTATTTGCCACTGCCATAGTCTGTGGGTGAGTCATGCCCATTGGATTTTGTTGATGTTGGTTTTGGTTTTGTCTGTGCCGCCCGCTCTTTGCACAAAAGAGTAGAAAAACTAACTCGAGAATGGCTGACTGATAAGAGCATCGAATGCACAATTAGTATGAGCTTGTTTTGCCAAGTTTTCAACTTCAGAACTTAGTTGGCTGATGATGATGAAGTTGACCTCACTCGCAACGACACTCTGTCTCCGGCGCTCTATGCAAGACCGACCACCCAATTTTTGCTTGCTCAGACCAAGTGTGCTTGCAACTTTAGTAGCCCATGCTAACTTTTTGCTAAAACTTTTGATTTGAATTGCACAGAAGTACCTGCCACTAACTAAATACACACAAACGATCCAAATCTCACACCCAAGCATCAGCATACTCTTGGCAGAATTGTCCTTATATATGCACGCTCATTCACTCACTCACACGCACTTGTATTCGGTTTATGTATAAGCGGCTTTGGCAAAAGTTTACCCACAAAACCAAACATTGAACGAAACGAAAAACAGAAAACTTTCTAGACAGAAATATTTTCAGCATTTTGTATAAATGCTACAGCAACAGCAACGCCAGCACACAATCCTCACAATCTTTGTTAATACGAAACTACTTCTTCGGACTTACCGCAACGTGAGCCAACGCCATTTGGGTACACTTGATTTTATTAGATTTATTTGAAAATTTCACAAATCACTAGCACCAACAGTCACACTTGCACATTTGTATGCAATGAGAAAAAAACAATAATAATTACTACAGTTCTGTAGTCGTTTTTTGATAATTTACACAATGAAATACAAAATTGCGTGCAATTTAACAAAGTACCGCAAGGAAATGGGAAAAAATAAACAAAGAATTGTCAAATTACCCGCGCACTCAAGGCTGCCAGACTGCACATTTTCTAGCCAGAATCAGCTGTTTCCTGAGACAAGTTGGCAGTACCATGCCAAGGACGGTAATAATTCAAATTTAAGCGTTTGCACTGGACGATGAAGATTCTGAGTGTCTGCGACCTTTTTTGAAGAACTGAATATTAAAAATATTCGTTTGCAGAAATCGAAACCACTTGAAATTGTTTAAAAACTCCTCTACTTCAATACTGATGATATAAAGCTTAATTGGTCTTCGGCTTCTTAGCCTATACCTGGAATTCCGTGCTAACTTATTGCGTATAATCTTTCGAGTCAATGAGAGATCAACGGCTAAATTGGAGTGCAGCAAGTAAATGGCTCCACTATATAAGGCCACTATAGAATTCAGCCTACAGCATTTAAAAAATCCATAATGTTTCTCCTCGCTATCCAAGAGAAATTCCAATATGCAATCTTTTTCCGCAATGACCATGCTAAAGTAAGCCGTAATAAGATGCGATATACCACAAACTGCACTTATTGCCGCCTCTACATAGGCAGTAGATTGCTCTTGAAAACACATAGTTACTATGGTAATTGTATTGGTTATCATAGATCCGACAAATGTTCCACAATGGAAAACCGTATGAGGAAAAGGACGATCTTCAAAACAATAAATATGTGAATAGCAGCAAAATCCACTCAGAAAAAATTCCACAATTCTGAAAAGCAGCCAAATTATTTTTTTCGACTGGATATTCATTTTGAACAAATTCCTTACAAGACTCGAATGAAACTAAATTCCTAACACACCTAATTTTTTATATAGCTAATTGTATATTTTGATATACATAAAGACAGAGAAATCCTTAGATTATATAAATAAAACCACAGATGCAGCTCAGGACCTATTTGCGCCAATATTGAGTTAGTTTGTGTAATTGATCGACCAGAGCCGGCATTACAGCCGTTATTGAGATGTCAAGTAGACTCTTCAAATGCTGCACTGCCTCCTCGTCAGTCAAACCCAGTTGCAGATTCTCCTCTACCTTCTTCACAGCCTTGTCCGGTTCCAGAGCAATGTCTGGCACTGTGGCATCCACCATAAGAGAGAACAAATTCAACATGACATTGGCATGTCGACGCAAATGCAAATATGCCGTATAACACTGAGTTCGGAACTCTTGATAATGCTCCGAATTAATGCCACCCATGGCCTCGACCATTTCTTTGCTAAGCTTCATGGGCGGCGGCATGGGCTTGGGATCTCGTCCAAGGATATAACCGAAATCAATATGAAACAACTTGCCATTGGTTGTTAGCAGCAAATTATCCAGATGACGATCACCCACTCCTGCAAGAAAGTAAAACCATTTAAAGGAGCTCAAGCTAAGTCAGCCGTCTCCACTTACCCAACAAATAGGTGATGACGCAATAGCCCGCACAGCTTTTAATATAGGTGTCCATGACCTCTGGCAAGATGCCATAAGGACCATTTTCGCAGGGATGATGGCGTCTAAAGAAATTCGTTATGTTGCCCTCGCGGTTGAGTACCTCTTGTACAGTACAGGACTCGATGTACTGCAGAAAGCCATGCTTCGAACTGGTAGCTAGCACCTTATAGGGCGTCAACTTCAGGTCTAGATTCTCCTGCCTCAGCAGTTTGTCCATCAGAGTGATCATTTGAAGGATGAGTTGATCCTGACGCAAGTCGTCGCCATGCTTGAAAATAGCCACGTACTCGTGCTGGGCTATGGTGGTCACAAAGGTCAGCCTAATTGAAATAAATTATAGGAATATCATTTGCATCCCAATGGCAATAGGTGGACTCACTTAGCTGGCATGAGGGCACTTTTGAAGAGTGTGGTTCGCATGGGCACAATTTTGGTTATGTAAATCTCGGGGTCCAAGGGAAAGGGAATCGGCTCAAAATCGGTGAAATTAACCTGGAATTTGCCTTGTTCGACCAAAAGTTTTTGAAACTTTTCCGTCTTCTTTGTACGGCTGCCGGGCTCCTTGGCTACCTGCTTTACCAGATTTACGAGCTCTTCGATGAAGCGCTTCTGTTTTTTCAAGTTGATTGCAATGCCTCGCAAATGGAAATTTCCGCTTTCTAACTTTTTCTCATACATTTCCAGCACCTTTTCGTACATCTCATGCACACGTTTGTCCTGTTTACGGTTCGACTCTACATCCTCCACCTCGATATGTAGATACCAGTAGAAGTAGTTGGCTAGAGTGGAATTCAGGCAGGCCCTGCGTATGAGAAAGGTGCAGAGATTTGTAGCCACCTCGTTGGTGCCTTCAGTGGCGGAGACCATCATGCTGTTGCTTTCTGGGGCAGACGTCGGATCAACTCTTGCCACCACCGAGGCTCTGACTGTGCTGGCTTTGATAGACATGGCGGCCAAGGCGCTGGCTGCTCTCTGGTTGGCCGGTATTACCGACCCATGCAGCACACTTTTCGCCACACTCTGCTCGGAAGCTGTGCTCTGATCCAACAGGGAGCTGCTGTCATCCACCACACTGGTTTCGCGAAACATGCGCTTGTACTCCAGATCGATTTCGTTTAGATTTTCATATTTCAAGGCCTGAACCAGTTGCAACAAGTAGAGTAGCAAATCTTCATCGGATGCCTGGGCCAGCCGGCTAATGGCGTATCTACGAACTTGAGGATGCTTGAATCTGCGGCCCAATAGTTCGAGGGCATCTTCCACATCCATGGGAGCCCAGTTGTTCAGCATCCAAAGTGCCTGGTTCACCTCATCCGGCATCTCCCAGTTTATGCATTTCAGAAACTTTGTTAGTGCTTTCTTATTTGAAGATAAATAAAAACGAAACTTCCACAGCAAATCATCTTCTTCACTGCCAAGTTCATATGTCGGCGGATATCGATTCACTATGGTATGCAACTGATCACGTATGCTAAAATAGTATAAAAAAATTATTTCATCGGAGTGTACCAACGGACTGGAGTCTATTTTAAGCTACCTGGCCGTTGGCTTGGCATCCCTATCGGAAATACCCGATCGTTCCGAACGCGCAAGGCAATGATGCTTCCGTTCCACTAGGTTTTCCTAAGAAGGGATGCTTTAGAGCTGTGTACATATCCACGGGGTTTATATTTTACCTGTAAGATCTCAGAGTCTGGTACAGACACTAGTTTCGGCTTGGCGAGGCTTCTGTAGGGTTTATCACCCTCGGGTTCAAAGTATACCACAGAATACTGAAAGACGTTAGAATTTATTGTTGGACATATGATTTTTAGTTTACTCACGTTGTGTATATCATCGGATACAGTGGGGAACTCAATCATCAGGAACATATAGTCGGACATGCGCTTTTCACGCTCATTGATAACCTCTATTTCACGGAATGTCAGACGATCTAGCCAGTCAACTTTCTGCACTTGGCCATTGTGATGCTTTTTGGCTAGTTTGCCAAGGCGTTGCATTTGCGATTTTGATGATTCCTTGCCTTTGCCTGGCGTCTTTGTGGGCACACTACCATCACCCTCAACACCTAGCCAGACCCGCAAGTCATACATGCCTTGACGGAACATGCCATCTTTTCCAAACAGTGAAATGGCAGTGCCACCAATCACTGTTGTTTGCCCGGCCCCTGAGCAATCGAGTATGGTCAACACAAGCATGGCGGTACGTGGTAGGTCGGAGAATAGAAGGGGCAACGACACCCATTCATTCCAGCTCCATCGTTTGGTGAATGCCTTGTAAGAGGTGTAGACTGGCAATCCATAGGCGCGTCCGTTGTTGTAAATTTGCAATCGCACCTGAAATGAGGGATATTCTTCGGAGTAGAGACCCGAAAAGCGGAGTATTGGATCTTCAAGTAATTTTTCATAGTCGGGCTGTCGTTTTTTTCCCTCGAGAGTGCCACTGAAAACAAATGGTTAAAATCTATATTCTAGACTGCTTAAATAGCTTACACTTTGATTTGTACGCGTTCTTCAAGGGAGGAACTGTATATGTAGCGAAAGTGATCGTCCGGCTGATCCATTATGAATTTCCATTAAGTAAAAACAAATTTTTTTCGTTATGCGTAATTTTCTTCCAAAATAACAAACAGTTCACAGCTGATTGACCCAAACAGTCTCACTCTCTCTCTCTCTCTCTTTCTCCCACGCGCAATGTTCAGGGATGAACTGATAATAGTTCCGGTTCATACAGTGTTTCCTTTGCTCTTAATATTTTCAAAATTTAAATTGGCATAATTTGGGATTTAATATCTATGGTACCGGGAAAAATTAGCATGAGTAAACAAAAACAATTTTGAATTTCGATTTAAGGCACAAAATACAACTGCCTCTTCTGCTTGTCACAGCAGGGCAAGCGGCCAGCTAATTTATACGGAAAATGCACTTATCAAATCAACGGTGACGCTACCCCTACAGATAATGACTAATGCTACGATCGAGGTAAGTTCGAATAGGTTCTAAGTTGGAATAAGTTTAAAGCCCGTGGTAATTTGTGGGCAATGATGACTTTGCTAAGCCGAGTGTACTGCGGTTTTTTTTTCTAAATAGATGCGTTGGCGTCTCCGCTAACTCTTAGTTGGCGCCGAAACAATTGAGTGTGTTCATAAAGTTTAAGAAGTTTAATACGATCTAGATGCCTTCTTTATAGCTATTACCTTATAACGCTAATTAATAAATTTTATTGTTTTATAATTACAAATTCATATTTCTACTAAAGCACACACACATATCCCCACAGGCAGTACTTCCAGGTAATCGAATCATTGACTTAAACTTTTTGTTACCATATTATAAAATATATACACAAATATACATGTATTTTTGTCTTTATAGTAGACTTTTAAGCTTACAGATATAATATTAAATGCAAAAAGTATATTTTTCCCCAGGTTAAGGTTACCCAGCATTTGTAGTTTTATCCGTAAATCGAAGAATACGTGTTAACATAGAGGTAAAGCAAGGAATTTGTTTTTGTCTGTCCAATATGGGCTTATCGGGCACATTGGACTCACAATCCACCGCCACTCGCTGGCTGACAAACGTCAGCAAGGTCAGCAAATCATATTTTCTGTAATTCTCATTTAGTTCGCGGATGAGTGCTTGTATAAACCAAGAGCCATTCATACGATTGCGCCATGCATAGTATCCTGAATAAAATCCAATAAAAATTATCCTGCAACATTTTAATTGATATGAATATTTCGCTTACCCGGAACCGTTGAGTATGCAAATAGAAAGTCTGCATGTATAGGAATTTTATAGCTGCTTGACGATTCACCGTCTGTTTCCGTCACGTTTCTATTCAAAGTAACCCCGCCATCCAGCCCGTCTCCCCGGCAGGCCTGTATAAAAAAGAGCTTCGGCTTGCCTGCCAATGTGGGACAATCTCGGGCCGTAAAGTAATGCCAGATATTATCCAGCTTGTATTGCACATCCCTGGCATAGATATAGCCATTATCGCCATGGGAAAATATGGCAATGACAATGCAATCGTTGTCACTGTGATCCTGATCAGCAGCCTTCCTTACAGCGTCGCGTATTTCATTATATTTCAAATTTTTGTATACCGAGACCTCAAATCCGAGACGTTTTAGTGTTTTGGTCAATTCCTCAGCGTCTACATTAGTGCCAGTCCGGGGATCTTTCGAGGGTATATCGAAGGTTTCATGGTTAAAAATTAAAGCAAATCCTCGGTTCTTGTGATTCATATTATATTCGCTGGCATAACGTTCGACGGGCATACGAGCCACACTTTTATTATAGCTGAAAAATGGAGTGGTTTAATTCCTTATCAATTTGCAGATATCAGAAAGAATGATGTGATTAACTACTTTCTCTATGCATTGTCAAGGTCATTCAAAAAGGTAATTTGGGAAGAATAGTTGTCTACCTGTGAACTGTTGGTGCTACATTGCCGGCGCTAGTGCTATTGCTGGGTCCTTCTCTTTTTGCATCAGTCGTATCACCAGTGCATTCGTTTTCTGTTGGGAACTCGTCAGTCATTTCCGCTCTTGTTGTTGTTGTGTATTGCCTTGCAGTTCTTTTTCTTTATTGCCTTTTAGATTGTTTGAAATTTATTTTTTATATTTGGGTAATAAGTTTTAATTGTTAATCAGCGTAGGTAAATCGCACTTCTCGACTGGGAAAACTGAACTGATTAAATTTTAACTGCTGAAGCTCGAAAATAGTAGCGCTCCCACCTTTTGAGAATTACTAGGGCTACCATTTTTAAAATAAACGTTGTGGCTATGGTCGGTTCTTTTATTTATATGTGAATAATGAAGATTGAATACCATCATTCACTACCTGGACTTTCACATTGTAAGCATTTTTCAAGGTAAAATGATCGCCCCGGTGATCCATTTTGAAAATTCATTAATTAAAATAAAATTTTCTTCGTTATGCGTATTTTCTCTCAAAGCAACAAACAGTTCACAGCTGATTGGCCCAAACAGCCTTACTCTCTCTCTTCCACGCGGAATGTTCAATGGTGAACTATTGAACGGTTCCGGTTCAAAAACTATACAAGCAGAAACACCTCACATTGTTTCGTTTGCTTTATTTATTTTTTAAATTAATAATTTGTGCAAAATGTCGACAAATGCAACCCTTCATTTGGCTATGGATCGTGTGGACTGGGAAAAATTAGCGGATAATCAGGAACAACTGCCGCGGATTTACACTCCAGGGGAGATCCTCATGCCGGAAGCTGGATTCATGCGTGGTCATGGAACTTATGTCGAGGATGAAAATATAAAGGCCTCTGTGGCTGGTGTCATTGAAAAAGTAAATAAGTTGATTTCGATGCGTCCACTTAAAAGTCGGTATGTAGGCGAAATAGGTGATGTGGTGGTTGCACGTGTTATTGAAGTGCAACAGAAACGTTGGCGTGTAGACACAAATTCCCGTCTAGACTCGGCCCTGCTTCTCTCCTCGGTAAATTTACCTGGTGGCGAGCTAAGACGTCGCTCAGCTGAAGATGAGCAGATGATGCGGAGGTATCTTGACGAAGGCGACCTTATTTCAGCAGAAGTCCAGGTATTGACCATAAACCTACCGATTTTGTCTAAAGCTATCAAAGTTTTCTTTGTGTATTACAGAATATTTTTGAGGAAGGCACATTATCCCTTTACACCCGCAGTTTAAAGTATGGAAAATTGTCGCAAGGGATTCTTGTTAAAGTTTTCCCGGCTTTGGTAAAACGTCGTAAGATGCATTTTCACAATCTCTCGTGCGGGGCTTCTGTGATTTTAGGAAACAATGGTTATATCTGGATAGCACCTACAAAGAGTGACGAACTTGAGGGAGGCGAGGGAGGTTTTGCTCAGAATCTCAATGAAGTCATCCCTCGCCATGAACGAGAAGTCATAGGTCGCCTGCGTAACTGCATTCTAGCACTAGCCAAATGCAAACTAATGCTGTATGATACAAGTATTCAATATTCCTATGAAGAGTCAATGAAGTATGAAGTACATGAACTTTTGGACCAACACGTAATTTTCGATATTGGCGAACAAACACAGGCACGATTGCGGAGCGGAGACGACTGATGAATTTTTGCATTAAAAAAAATTTTAAAATCCCAAAATTTCTTATCTTTGATTTTAAACTGCCGCTCGATTGATTGCTGAACTAGTTCGCTCTGAGTCGCGAGAGCATTCCGTTTAATACTATCTGGCAACACTTGGACGCGGTTCGTGTATTAATCAGAGCAGAGCAAATTGTAAATTTAACAATTTTATCTCGTTTGTGAGATTTTTACTTGCGGTTTTTTTTTTATCAGTTTGGATATTGTTTCAATCAAAAATATGGCTGCTATCAGTGAAAAGCGAGAAGCCGAATTAAAGCAAAAAGAAATCTGCCGCTTTTGTTTGTCACAGCAGGGCAAGTTGGCCTCAATTTATACGGAAAATGCACGTATCAAATCAACGGCGACGCTACCCCTACAGATAATGGCTATTACTTCGATCGAGGTAAGTTCGAATAGGTTCTAAGTTGGACTAAGTTTAAAGCCCGTGCTAATTTGTGGGCAAGGATGACTTCGCTAAGCCAAGTGTACTGCGGTTTGTTTCTGAATAGATGCGTTGGCGTCTCCGCTAACTTTTAGTTGGCGCCAAAACAATTGAGCATCTCCTGAAACTTTAAGAAGTTTAATACGAGATAGAGCATTTCTCTATGACAATACGAATGTGTATGACCTTAATGTTTTGCATTGCATTGATTCATAATTGCACCGATTCAACTGTACTAACGCACACACAAACCCACAGCCAGTGCTGCCAGATAATCGAATCACCAGCGAGAAATCAATTCAAAATTCAAATTTTCTTAATCGACTTCAATCTTTATTATCATATTTATATACATATTTATGCGTATGTTTATCTTCATGTAAACTTTTTAATCTAAAAATATATTTGTAAATGGCAAGAGTATATGAATGATTGTAAATGTTTGAGTAGTAATGATGAATTAAATTTTGTTCTAGGGAAAATTAATTTAGTTAACAACTTAGTGCTTTAAAAATAATAATATGATTTGTTTCAATATATCCACAATAGTCTCTTTATCTTTAAACTTTAAGTTGAATGGAATCCAAAGTGAGTGTCAAAAAGGCAGGAGGGGGGAATCAAACTGACCTATTCGGGCAGTTGCCGTGTCCACACGGTGGGAAAACCCCAACGTTTTTCCCCAGGTTTTGGTTAGCCAGCCTTGCTATTTGTATTTTTATCCGCAAAACGAAGAATACGTGTTAGCATAGAGGTGAGGCAAGGAATTTGCTTCTGTCTGTCCATTATCGGTGTATTGGGCACGTTCGACTCAAAATCCACCGCCACTCGCTGACTAACAAACGTCAGCATGGTCAGCAAATCATATTTTCTGTAATTCGCATTTAGTTCCTGAATGAGCGACTGCATATACCAGGAGCCATTTGTAGTATTGCGCCAGGAGAAGTAGCCTAAATAAAATCCAACAAAAATGCTTCTAAAACATTAAAATTGACTGCATGATAAATTTCGCTTACCCGGAATTGTTGAGTATGAGAATAGAAAGTCTGCATGTATTGGTATTTTATAGCTGGTCGACGACTCGCCGTCTGTTTCGGTTACGTTCCTATCTAAAGTAACCCCGCCATCCAGCCTGTCCCCCTGGCAGGCCTGTATAAAAAAGAGTTTCGGCTTGCCTGCCAATGTGGGACAATCGCGGGCCGTAAAGTAATGCCAGATATTATCCAGCTTGTATTGCACATCCCTGGCATAGATATAGCCGTGTTCGCCATGCGAAAGTATGGCAATGGCAATGCAATCGTTGTCACTGTGGTCCTGATAAGCAACTTTCCTAATGGCGTCGAGTATGTCATTATATTTGCAATCTTTGTAGACCGAAACTTCAAATCCGAGACGTTTTAATGTTTTAGTCAACTCCTCAGCGTCAACATTGGTGCCGGCCCGCGGTTTAAGCGAGGGTATATCAAACGTTTCATGATTAAAAATTAAAGCAAATCCTCGGTTCTTGTGGTTCATATTGTATTCACTGGCATAACGTTCGACGGGCATACGAGCCACACATTTATTATAGCTGAAAATGGAATGGTTTAATTCCTTATCAATTTTCAGATATAAAAAAGAATCCAAAGAATAGTGTTATTCACTACTTTCTACTACGCATCATCAAGTTTCTTAATAGCAAGGGCATCATAAGACAAACACAAAGAGAATTTGGGAAGAATGGTAAAAGCAAGAGAGAGAGAGAGAGAGAGAGACAGAGTGATATAAGCACCTACCTGGCAACTGTTGGTACTGCACTGCCGCCGCCAGTGCCATTGCTGGGTGGTTCTCCTTTGGCATCAGTCTTATCACCAGTGCTATTTCCATTGCATTGGTTTACAACAAAGTTTCTTGTTGTGCACTCGTCAGTCATTTTTGCTACCCCTTCTTGCAGACGCGCACACTGTTCTTGTTGTTGTTTTTGTGTATTGCCTTGTCGTTCTTTTTCCTTTTTGTATTTACTCTCTGCCTTTTTGATTGTCTGGACTTTGTTGCGTCGCTGCTGCTTCGCTGCGTTGCCTGCTGCAATTGTTGAGCCCTGCGGTACGGCCGAAGTAAACGATGTGATTTCTTTTGATTTGTGGGACTGTAGTTTATAATTTAAATACACAGCTGTAGAAATTGGTTAGAACTGCGGCACTTTGAACAAATTGTGTTTACTATTTAAGTCAGACTCTCGATATCCTTATTTGGATAATCGAGTTTAATCAATTAATTAGCGGAGGTTAAACGGTGCTTCTCGACTAACAAAACTGAACTGCTTAACTGCTGGCGTTCGTGAGTGTTCACTTGCCGCGAAAATAGTAGCGCTGCCACCTTTTAAGAATTACCAGGGCTAAGAATGAGCAGAGCTGCCATTTATTGAAATTCTGTTTGAATTTTTTAAACAAATGTGGCTGTGGTCGTTTTTTTTTTTATTTATAGGTCAATAATGAAGACGGAATGCCATCATTTATTTGCCTGGACTGCCGCTTGCTCTTTGAGCATTGCTATCGCTTCAAACAGATGTGCAAGAGGGCAGACACACTCCTTCGGCAATATCCACTCACTGGACAGTGGCCGGAAAAACTGGAAAAACCAAGGGCCCCTCTTATGGCCAGTCAAATGGCTAAAAAGGATCCCTCAGAATCTCCAACGCAGCCTATGAAGCTCTTAAACTCAATGGCCAAATCCAATAACGTGATCATCGATAATGTTCAAGTGATCGAAACAAGTCTTGCCTCCAAAAAACTTTTAAACTCGTCGGCAGTTTCAGCAGTTATTGAGCCGAAACTCAGTATTCGAGGGACTACAACAACAAAGCGTAGTGAGACCCAGGCCTATCAGGAAAAATTGGAAAACAACACAGAACTGTCCATGGATGATGTGCATCATCTTATTGCAGATATGGCCAACGAGCTGGGCGAGGACTCGGCCCAGACCCAGATATATACTGTCACATCACCCTCAAAACCCAAGGTACTTAACAAATCATCCATTAGAATTCTAAACAAAGGAGCCAGCGAGCCTTTGGAACCCCGTCTAGCCAAGCCACAAATCAAGCGAGACGAGGCTGGCAACGTGGCCATTGTCACTGAAATTCTGGATCCCAGCGCACCCGAAAACCCAGAAAGACCGGAACAAAGTGCAGAGCCCGTTGTCACCAATGTTTATCCCTGTGACCATTGTGAGCGCTCCTTCCCACTCAAACAGCTTCGAGATCTCCACATGGCCAATCACATGCGTAAAAGAAGTTTCCAATGCCCCGAATGCAACAAGAGTTTCTTCTCCAAATACGACCTGCAAAAGCACAACTATGTCCACACAGGCGAACGTCCATTCAAGTGCAGCGTCTGTGACAAGGCCTTCACCAGGAGTGCGCTACTGCATCGCCATGAACGTATCCACACGGACATACCCAAATTCATTTGTGTCTACTGTGAAAAACCTTTCATCTCACGGGAAGAGATGGAGAAACACGCCGAACGACATACCAAAAAGAGACCATTCCAATGTGGTACCTGCGGCAAATCTTTTGCCTTCAAACAGGGTCTGGAGCGTCATGAGGTGAGTTATTAATGAATGAAATCATTCTTAACACATTTCAATTTCCTATTGAGTTTCTTAGGTGATTCACTCCTCCGATCTTCCGCATCCTTGCCAATACTGCAACCAGAGCTTTGTGACAGCTGGAAAGCTGGCTCGCCACTTGGTGGCCCATGCCGGCAAGCGGGCCTATCCCTGCAAATACTGCTCCAAATCGTACTTACTCTCTCACCATTTGTCACGGCATATGCGCTCCCATAAACAGGGCAATGCGGGCTACGAGTGCCCCATTTGTAAGGACCTACATCAAACCTATCCTAGTTTGGTGGATCACTCGCTTGTACATGCCAGCGCGACACTGGTCTGCCCCTTGTGCGAGGAAAGTATTCCAAATGTCGAAGCAGTGGAAGCCCACATTCAGGCCCACAAAGAGAGTGAGACCTTTGCCTGCGAGTTTTGTGATTCCATATTTCTGAATGCCCGCCATCTGCAAAGACATATCGAAGATTACCATGTGATTGACATGGTACCATACCAGAGCAACGAGGGCGAGGTGACCGTCAAGGAGGAGTCCGATTTGCTGCTCCAACTATTGGAAGATGACCGCGAAGAGAACCGCTCTGGAGCCACCACCACCTACGGCTAAAGTAAACAAACTAAGTCCCGTCAGAAAGTCGAAATCAAATACTAAATTGGATGCAACCGAAGCTCCTGCTAAAAAGGTGAAAACAGAGACGCCGGTGCCTCAAAAGTCGTCTTCTGACAAGCGCAAGACCAGAAGCCGGGGTTCTCTAGAAGACGAAGGGAAGAGCCATAAGTCTTCGAAGGATTCTGGCAATACTGAGACACATGGCAAGCACGGACGATCACGACAAAGAGCCACCAAATCCGGATCGTCGGCCTCCAGCAAGGATCACAAGTGAATTTCAGCACCAAGCCTCACATACCAAATTATAATGTAATCGGCTTAAATTATTTTGAACTAATTAAAGATTAAAATCTAAGAGTTCCCGCTTACCCGCCGACATTAGTCTTTATTTAAATGAGCTGATCTGCAGTGTTGGCCAGTGGGTTTAACTTTTGTGTATTTCCGCGATATTTTTCAGCTTATATTACATTAAATACATTTTGTCCTACTGCAAGAGAATGTGTTCTTCGCTTCCCAACATTAATTTAATGCTCATAGCCATCGGGCAAGGGGTTAACATGGGGGTTGTGGAACAGGCTCTTGTTGCCTTCACCCCAGGGGAAACGCTTCTCACGGCGGCGCAAGTATTCGTATTTGACAAATTCCTGACGGGGTTTGTCGTGCTCTTCCTGGTGCTTTAGGTAGGCGTTCAACATGCACAAGCCAACGGCTGGCACAGCCACAAAGAAGGACAAACGCTTCCAGACCTTGTAGCCACCTAGAAAATTTTAAGCACATAACAATAAGTTGACAATTTGCAGGTTCTTTTGCAATCACGAATTACATAACCATTATCAGGCAACCGGAAGACTTTGTCAAAGGACTAACCTGAGTGTTCGCCAGCTACAGCAGCAGTGCCGGACATGTTCCTGGCCATAGAAGCGCCGAATTGGCGACGGATGGCGTGATTTAAAATAGCAGACATTTCTAGCTCCGACTTATTTGTAAAATTATTTCTGATACTTGTGTCAAGGGTTGCCTAAGCTTCTCAAATATGTAGAGCTTACGCTACCAACAGGGGGCGCTCGAGTAGCCCAGGGCTGCAGTGCGACACCTAGCATGGTTGCACTGAATGGCCTTCACGACTGCCTTTAGCTGTCTACAGAGGGCGCTAATTTTTATATTGCCAGTTTTTTTTTCATTCGCTGCCAATATCGTCTAACAATAACAACGTATCGCCTAGTACGCGGGATATTCTTTCTAAATTGTTTATAACATTAAAGATTACACAAACTTATATGCATACAATTCAAAATTATTTGTTCCTCTTGCTCGAAAGTTGCCGTGACGCTTAGGCCGGGAATAACAACACCAACAGCAGCAGCAACAACAACTACATACCAAGGACGGAACGTGTGAAAAAAAATGTGCAGCAGAATGAAACAGCAGCAAATTTAATTAAAATTAGGAGAACAAAACAAAACCACAGTACAAAATTAATTGTAAATTTCGATAGTAAATCATTAAGTGAAAATTAATTGCAACTTCCTCAATAGGCGTATACTAGCCGCGCTCAAAGTGTAACACAAAAGTATTCAACACAATCAAATTTTTTCTTTTGGCTGTGCAAGCACAAAAGTTTTTTTTATCTTTTGAAATTAAACATTTCAAGCAACTCATCAACATGGCAGCCAATAATCTCCGTCAGATACCTTTGACCTGCAGTGGACACACTCGTCCCGTCGTTCATCTGGACTTTAGTGATATATGTGACAGTGGCTATTTTTTAATATCAGCATGCAAAGGTAAGTAACAGGCAGCTATGAGCTGCGGGGTGGGCAGACCACTGTAAAATGCATGCGATTTTTAGATGCGTCCTTGTGTGTATGTGTTATTTATAGTTGTGATGTTGTTAAATGAATTAACCGCAGCCGCGCAACAGCCTCACTGCTGACTTCACGACTGCGTTGTCTAGCCTGGCAAAAAAAACCTTGACCCAATTGATTGCCTGTATGGAAACCTGTTTTCAATAAAAAAAGTATATTCAAAAACCCTTTACTCTCAGCAGAACTTGCATGCTATAAATTTAGCTGTTCTTTACCTTGACGATTACACAGACGTGGGGAAGTGTGCAAGTGCGCTTGTGTATGCGGAAAGCAAATTTCCATTACAAGTTCAAGTAAATTATTTTATCGCCATTTAATGCATTTGCCGCCCCTACCGCTGCCCCTGTTGAGACGACAGACCGTCGCCCTGTTTAACAACTTTTCAAAAACTTTTTCAACACTTTGTGTTGATTGTTGTTGTCCAGTTTCCGAGTCCGCTTTGTCGAACAGCGCACAGGAAGCACCTTGAGGTTTCTATATTTGTTATTGCTACACTTGTGACAAGCGATTGTTCAATATGTTTATAAATATTTATTTTAATGATAACTCAAAGTTCTGGTCTCCATGCCAATGTCTAGCGAGAATTTCCCAGAAACCCGGCGAAAAGCTCAGGTGTGTGGTGCACCTGGCAGGCATGAAATTCTGTCTACCTCCGTCTGCCAATGCTTCAGGTCGTTGGCATTGATTTCGTCATTGATCAAGGTGGCTTCCGTTACACACACACACACACATACATATACACATACAGACGCAGACTAAAACTTCTTTCTATATGCGATTATTTAAATTAAAAATGTTTTTTTTTGTTTTTGCTTCTGCTGCAGATGGAAACCCCATGTTGCGACATGGCGATACCGGCGATTGGGTGGGCACCTTTGAAGGCCACAAGGGTGCCGTCTGGGGCGTTGCACTCAATCGAAATGCTACTTTAGCCGCCTCGGGCGCCGCCGATTTCTCTGGAAAGGTTTGGAATGCGATCAGCGGCCAAGAGATTCATAGCTTCCAGCATAAGCATATCGTGAAATCGGTGTCCTTCGATGCCAGCTCGGAGAACATTGTGACCGGTAGTAACGAGAAACTGGTGCGCGTCTTCAATTTGGAGCAGCCTCAGGCGGAGCCCGAACTCTATAGTGGTCACGCCGGTGCAATAAAGCGAGCTTTGTTTTGTCGCAACGACAAGTGCATCATTTCGGCGGCAGATGACAAGACGGTGCGTCTGTGGGATCGTATGACTGGCATAGAGATTAAGCGATTGCAATTTAATAACAATCCTAATAGCCTGGAGATATCTCATGATAATCATATACTCACCATCACTCATGGATCAAGCATAAGCTTCTGGGAAATTGAAACACTCAAAAAACTGAAGGAGGTGAAAGTGCCCACGAATGTATCGTCGGCTAGTTTGCATCCGGATAAGCATGTGTTTGTGTGCGGTGGGGAAGACTTTAAGATGTACAAGTTCGATTATATAACGGGGAATGAAATTGGTAATATATTCACGGACCCTTTTTCATTATATGTAAATAATTAAAATCTGTTTGGCTTGCAGAATCCTTTAAGGGCCACTTTGGTCCTGTACACTCGGTGAAATTCAGCCCCGATGGAGAACTTTATGCCAGTGGCTCTGAGGATGGAACATTGCGCTTGTGGCAAACCACAGTGGGCAAGACCTATGGCCTCTGGAAGTGTACAGAGCCGAGCGAAATGAACAATTCAATAAACTCACCACGTGAGGTGCCGGCAAACTGATGTTGGAGAAGCTTGACTCGTTGCTATACACCCCATCTGCCGCCGCTGCCACCACAACTAACTCAGAGGAAGTGATTTGACAACAATAACTGCGATTTTTGTTTCATGTATTTTCAATTCTCAAATGGCTACGAAAACAAAACTTTTAAGCCAATGGTCAACACATTGGAACACACAATTACACATATGTAAACATGTGAAATGCAATAGAAATAAATACCTTACATAAGTTTGAGTGTGAATTATACCGAAAATAGTATTCCTTTTCGTGAAATGTGTTAGAGATGCGTGCCAGTGGCCCAGCCGTGTAGGTAGATGGTTGTAAAGTTAAGTAATGGTTCACCTTGATGTATGTCAGGACGTTGTTGTAGATGGTCGAACCAGCGTGAGAGATTCAAGTAATTCTCCTTGTCCACAGGTGAAAGAGATTTCTGGAATGTTCAAATATTTGGAATTGCCGCAAAGTCAAGGATCGCAGTTTCTTTTTTTCTACATACCACTAGATCGTAAATGGCATAATACACAGCCAGGTCGGCTAAGGTTATAAAGTGGCCAACTAAATATGACTTAGTGACAAACATCTTATTGAAATCAGCAAGCAATTGTTTAGAAACATATTTGTCCTTTGAGCCTGGGGACACGTAAAGAACAGCAAATTCTATCCACTGATATACCTGGGCTTCCACTTCTCTAGAAGCAATACTGTTCTGAGCTGTTTCGGACTTGGATTCGCGTGCCAAATTTTCTAGTATTGTAGCAAATCCTGATACGGTTTTGTTTTTGGGACTAGTGCGAGTTACGACCTTGACAATAAAAATTAAATTAGATTGAGTATCTCAGTGATATCAGCGCGTGCGTGATTTGTTATACCTGTTCTTCGTTTAGTTTTACTTTGCCAGGATCTACGCCTAGGCAATGGGCGATTTTTTGTACCGTTGCAACGTCGCACATGATCTCTTTTTTTAGGTAAATAAATAATTTATATATTCAAGCTTACAAAATTGTGCGAAACGTGCAAAAATAATCGCTACAAGAACGGGGGTTGCCACATGTATCAAAATTTACCATAGAATTCCTAAAAAATCCCAAACAGCTGCCAACCTAGTTGCTTGTCAGGGCTGCAAAGTAATAAATGGCGCCAAATGTTTCCAGTTTGAAATTAAGAAATATTTAACTGATAAAGGAAGGTTGAAAATATTTAAGCAAGGCGGGTAAACAAATGATACAAAGTATTCTACAAAAATCATTGTGTCAGCTTTGGTGCTGCTATGACTGCGGAAAAATAAATTTTGAACACTTGGACGTTCTACATACATATACGATATATTTTTATGGATGCCCCTCTCTACTTTTATCGAACGTATAAATCGAAATTAAAAAATTATAATATTCATTCATTATATCTAAAATATTTTTAAATTGATCAGATATTGAATTTTCGTTAGTATTTATATAAATTCTGTGCATACTGCCTTGTGCCAGTGCCTTCCTTTTGTGGCTTAATTTTCTATAAAAAATTTCTTCAAAATTCAGGTATTCGGACTAGGAAGATGTTCATTTTAATGCAATTTAAAAATTTCATTGAAATTATCAATTATTACTAGATAAATGTACACCTACGATATTGTGTCCGCGAAAATATAATAAGGGGAGAGTAGAATAAACCCAGCCAGCCCAGCGAGCTAGCGAGAGCACTCCCGAAATCCCTCATACAAGTTAGACAAAGAAACCACGCTATCAGGGCACAAAAGCTAACTCCACATTAGAAATTTTAATGAAGCGTGCAGCATTTGCTCAAACATATTTAATTCTTTGTATTATTTTGAAAGAGATAATCAGTAGCTTCGACACGATATATACCATTAATGGCCATTAAAATAAATCAATCGATTGGAGCAAATTTTAAGCCTTTAAATATGAATAAAAAGGTGGGCATGCACATTTATTACCAGATTCATTGAACGATCATGAACCGAGTACGACGGTTCGGTCGAATGTTCCAACGCAAGTCCTTCGGACTTATTAAAAAAGTTATAGACCTCAAGAATGGAGATTGCGAGTTATGGAAGGCATTTAAGAACCGGCTTATTGAAATTATTAGACAAATTGGAGTGGAGTCCGGTATCTTGGCGATAAGTTTGACAGTGAATCCTAGAATGCATGCTTTCGAGCGGTAAGTCATTATTTTTTGGGGAAGTCTTGTTAATTATTATTATTACTAACTTTTGTGGTTGGCAGCCTAAGCTGGCTGGTTGTTTTGTTACTCAGTATTTGGTCGTCCATCTCAATAAGTGATGTGCAGTTTCAGCGGTATCTACACTCTCCTACACTAATATCCGTAGATCGGGACTATCGTGGATGGAATGGTTCAATGCCAGCAGTTACTCTGTGCTATCACCAAGACATTCGTACATTTCATCCCAAGAATTTCATAATGGAAACATGGAATATTTCTTACAGCGATGATGAATTTATTTACTTTCTTGATTTCATTAATACAGTTTTCAAATCGACAGCAAACGACTATATAGATCTTACAAAGTACGCCGGAGATGAGCGTCTCGATCAGATTGATTTGTTTGACATAATAAAAAGATTGGATAGGCCCTTTAAACAGGTGTTCAGGATCTTCGATTCCAATTTTAAAATAGATGTACAGAGGGTCATGACAGAACGCGGTTATTGCTATGCCATCAACGCACCCATGTCTGCAGTTCTCAGCAATATGTATGTTCCCGAGTATAAGTCAGATCATTTCATTAATTCTGATATCTTTTTTACAGATCCCTAAGATTCGAGGACTTGCCTAAGCCATTATCCTGTCAATATGGTAAACATCAGTGCTATATAAGAATGGATCTGTTTCGGGGTTCGGGTGTTGTAAGCAAGCTGTAGGATTAACTAAATTTATTTTTTAGATTCAAATGTGTTCTATAGGTTGATGTTCACTCTCCTTTCGAGGTGTCGTCGAATGATGCAAACGCAATTAGTCTTAAAAAAGGGGATGATGTTACAGCCAATTATAAAATAGTCGAAACGCTGTGAGAAAATACACATCTTAATTGCATATAGACTTCAATTTAAGCATTTTCCAGGCCCTCTAAGCATCTTCGAGATCTCAGCGTGGAACAGCGCAAATGTGTGTTTCACGATGAAGAGACATCTGATCTTAAGGTAAAATGAAATAATTGAGAATAGAAATTAATATTTTAATACTTGGTTTTCAGACATATAGTAAGTCGTTGTGTCTTATGCGTTGTCGAGCTATGATGGCATTAGAAATGTGCAATTGTGTGCCATTTTTCTATCAGTTTGTTGAGGGACCAAGCTGTAGTCCGTCGGGGTTTGAGTGTCTACTCAACTTCAAGTGGCCTATATGGGCATTGAATATTTGCAAGTGCCCATCTACTTGTGCTGAGATGGAGTATTCAGTACAAACGGTTAAAAGGAGTTCATGGGGTGGTAAGCGAATGAACGATCACTCTGAGAATGAGGCAATTATTTCCAGTTTCCGCTGGAATCTTATTCCGCCTAAAATGAGTATGCGCCGTGATGTGGTATTTAGTTTTGCAGATTTTATTGGTATTAAATATCGTATTTTATTTGTCAATTCAATATATTTTTAAGAATTCCTTACAGTTTCCTTTGGTGGGGCCTTGGCTTTCTTTGTGGGCATAAGTGTAATGAGCGTTATGCAGATGGGTTATGTGATTATCTATAACCTTCTGTTAGAGTTCGTTAAAGTCATAGAACGACTGTGGACCTATTGGAAACGTCGATCCACTAATAAAAACGAAAAAGTGGGCCAGCTTTCTATCACGGAGGAATTGGAGCTACCGCCATTTGATTATGTAAATTAATTATTTCTTGTTGGAGCAACCATATCGAGTGGAAAATAAGAAATGATTGATGATAAAAACGTTTCATTATTGTTGAAAAAGGAATGTTGGTTTGATAAAGTATATATTCATTAATATTTAATTTCCATATAAGGTACTGAAAAAATCATGTTTTATGTTGCTACTATGTCTCGATATCGAATATCAATAAAATTCTAGTTTTTACTTCATGAGCGTTTCAATAAATGAAGATTTATTTCAACCTTCTACCGTACTTTCTGGAACTTTACTGTCTTAAACTGGTATATTCGGAATTAAACCAACAATTGAGGATATTGAAATCTGATCTGTCTTTTCGTTGGTCACCTGGATCATGCAAGAGAATGACTGTGGGCTCGAGTTACGAAAACATATTTTTCTCATTCATCAATGATAAAAACAACTCTTCTCTAGAGTTCTTGGAGCAACTTCGATTGATCTATGGAGATTTAGATGACCTACTTAATGAATTGCACTCAGTTTTCGGTTTGGTGCTTGTTTTAAATCTTGGAAACTCTTTTGTCACTTTTTGTGAGGAAGTTTTCGGCTTATTACTTTATTTGGATCAAAATAATCGCCAAAGCTGGTCACCAATAGCTTTTGATTTAACTTGGCTGATCCTGCACGGAGGTAAAATCTTAATTATCATCATTCCAAACGCCTTGATAATAGAACAGGTCACCTGACAATTCTTCTATCTTTATATATTTTTTATTTATTTATATATATATTTTTTTTAGAAATGTAAAATTCGGCTTTTGCTTAATGAACTTGATATCTGCGATATAGAAATTGAAAGGACGATTAATAAATTCATACTTCAGCTTAATGTGATGGACACAAATCCCCAAACTGCCTATGGTATTGTTGAGTTGGATACGCTAGCTTTCGGTGGGGTGAGTGGAATCGTAATTTACACTTGTATAACTAATTCATATTTATGTTGTTAACAGTTCATGAGCGTCCTCATGTCCATTGTTGCTTTCCTAATACAAATTGAACTCAGCAACAAATCACTTATGGGCATCAAACTAAACAAACTAAATTGGAGTAACTACTAAGTTGACAGAAAGAAAACAAAATACCAGACTCATTTATCAATAAAACAATTATTTATTAAGTTTATTTATTCATTTTCAAAAGCTGATTTAATTGCATCTCTAGTGAGATCTTAACCGGAATTATCTTGACGAGAAAGGGCTTCGTAGGTAATATCATATTGTACAAGAAAAATGAATAAATTGGTAGTAGCGAGCAAAATCTGAAAATGGTTATAATTGAAAAAAATATTTAGCCAACAAATATTCCTTTTACCGATGTGATGAACCTAAAGTCCAACTCAATTAAGCCGCAGATAACGTATTGCCGGACATGACCCTGAAGCTGCAACTTGAAGTGCTTTATTGATTCGGCCATATTGATGTCTATGTTTTTATCTTCTCCACTGGCTCTACTCAGTATGGCCAAGCTGACTTTTTCCTATAATCAAATAATATTTTGGATGTTAAAAAAGAAAAATATCTGGAAACATACCTCTTCCTTCAGCTTCTGATTAAAATATAGCGAGGATATCATTTTATAGGATTGCATTACTGTCCAGGAGGTGGAATAAGTCAACCAAATCCAGTTTGAATTTTTTTGTTCAGCGAATTTGTAAAGCAAAAATACAGACACATTCATATCAATAAAGGACTGAATGTATATCAGAAGCAATGGAAATCCATATGATTGGTTAATCAACTTGGTAAGCCGACAAAGCCGTGCGTGCCTTAAACGCAAATAATTTATTTCCGCTCGCATCAGTCGTGGACTCTCAAGCACTAATTTTAAAGATTCATTCAAAGCACACAGTCGTAATTTTAAACCATAGACTATAATATGATATTGTTGAAGAAATATCAGTATGAAAACGTTTGAAAATATATTATATATACTGCTGCTAAGAGTAAGGCTAGATCTGTGAAAGTAGGAATCAATACAAATACCCAAAGTCCAAAAGAACAGTATGACAATGGTGTTTCTTCGAACGAATAGTTTTTCTTTCCTTTTGATCTTAGACAAATCATTGGTCGAATCGAATTCCACAATTTTAGTTAATATAGAATAAAATTGGCCTTTCCTTTTCAGGGTGCGCCACATTATAGACGTAATTAGAGTCATCAGAAGACAGGCCTGAAAATAGAACAAATTGCGTCTCATGTCTCGTAACCGTTTTATAGAATTATTGTACTGAAAGTAAGTGGAACCTAGGAAAGCACCGTATATTACAGAGCACCACATTAAATTAAACAAACGGCAGATTTTCGTATTTAGACGCGGAAAAACTGAAATCGGAGCACTACCGCAAATTATGCTCACTACAAAGAGCCAATGCAAAGTATTTCGAAGTAGTGTCATTGCCTTAGAAGTCGATTGGGTCTGTGGTACCCAAGTGGCAGCTTGCACTCGACGAATGTTCTGTTGCACGTTCCTTGGATTCAACATGACGTATGAGTAATGGAATTGAAATCACTGCTTTATAATAATATCTGACCTATTAAGATTGTCAAAACGATGCCATTAATCACTGGAAAAATAGAATCATGACATTTTATATACTCCTACTACTTTGAAGTTAGTAGAAAATTAATTGAACGTGCACCATTTTTTTTGCTAACCTTGGTATTTCTTTGTATTATTTTAAATCAGATTATCAATAGCTCTGACACGATATATACCATTAATGGCTATTCAAATAAATAATCAATTGAAGTAACTTTTGAGCTCAAGAATAAGCATAAAAATGTTGACATGCAGACTTTTCAGCTGATTCCTGGAATGATCATGAACCGAGTAAGGCTTTTTGGTCGAATATTCAGACGCAAGTCCGTCGGATATTTGAAAAAAGTATTAGACCTAAAAAATATGGCCTGCAATTTTTGGAAGGAATTTAAGAATCGGCTTATCGAAATTATTAGACAAATCGGAGTGGAGTCCGGTGTCTTGGCGATTAGTTTGACAGTGAATCCTAGATTGCATGTTTTCGAGCGGTAAGCCATTATTTTTTGAGGAAGTCTTGTTATTATTCATAACTTTTGTATTTGGCAGTCTAAGCTGGTTGGTCGTTTTGTTACTCAGTATTTATTCGTCCATCTCAATAAGTGATGTGCAGCTTAAGCGGTACCTACACTCTCCGACAGTAATATCTGTGGATCGGGATTATCGTGGATGGAATGGTTCAATGCCAGCAATTACTTTGTGCTATCACCGAAACACTTATACAATTAACTCTAACGATTTTATACAGAAAATGTGGAATGCTTCTATAGAGGATGAAGATTTTTTTTACTATAGAGATTTCATAAATGCAGTTTTCAAAACGACAGCAAGCGATTATGTAGATCTCACAAAATATGCCGGAGATGAGCGTTTCGATCAGGTTGACTTGTTCGATATAATAAAGCGCTTCGATTCTCCCCTTAAACAGGTGTTCAGAATATTCGATTCCCATTCTAAAATAGACGTACAGAGGGTCATGACAGAACGCGGCTATTGTTATGCCATTAATGCGCCCATGTCTGCAGTGCTCAGCAATATGTATGATCTCCAGCTTAAGTTAGTCCATTATATTGGCTAAGATATCTTTCTTACAGATCCCTTAAATTTGAGGACTTGCCTAAGCCATTATCCTGTCAATACGGTAAACAGCAATGCTATATTGAAATGGATTTGTTTCGGAGTTCCGGTGTGGTAAGCAAACAACAGGTTAAATTCTAATTTTTTTTGAGATCAAGTTATGGTTTATAGGTTGATATTCACTCTCCTTTCGAGGTGTCGTCAAATGATATAAATGCAATTGATCTTCGATTTGGTGCTGAAGTCACAGCCAATTATAAAGTTGTCGAAACGATGTAAGAAAATTTGAATTTTATATAGACTTTAACCCAAGTTTATATTGCAGGGCCTCTAAAAATCTTCGAGATCTCAGCGTAGAACAGCGCAAGTGTGTATTTAACGATGAAGAGACTTCAAATTTAAAGGTAAATTTGAATAAAATGAATAAAAATTCATTTTATTTTTATTTATTTTCAGACATACAGTAAGTCCTTATGTCTAATGCGTTGTCGAGCTAATATGGCATTAGAAATGTGTAATTGTGTGCCATTTTTCTATCAGTTTGTTGAGGGACCGAGGTGTAATCCATCGGGGTTTGAGTGTCTACTCAACTTCAAGTGGCCTATTTGGGCACTGAATATTTGCAAATGTCCCACTACTTGTGCTGAAATGAAGTATTCTGTGCAAACAGTTAGAAGGAGTTCGTGGGGTGGTAAGCGTGTAAAGGATACCACTGAGAATGAGGCAATTACTGCGAGTTTTCGCTGGAATCTTATTCCGCCAAAAATGCGTATGCGTCGCGATGTGGTTTTTAGTTTTGAGGACCTCATTGGTATTTATTATTATGTTTCATTTAATTGATCAATGTAATGTTTAATATTTTATAATTCTTTGTTTTATAGTTTCTTTTGGCGGCGTCTTGGCTTTCTTTGTCGGTATAAGTGTAATGAGCGTAATGCAAATGGGTTATGTGGTTATCTATAATCTATTGTTGGAAATCGTTAAGCTCATACAGAAATTATGGGACTATAGAAAACGTAAAAGTGCTAAAGCGAGCATGGAAACTAAAGAAATCGTTCAGTTTTCTACCACAGAGGAATTGGACCTACCGCCATTTGAATATGTTAATTAATTAACGCTTTGTTCGACTTATATTTCAGCGTGAAAATTATGAAATAATTAATGATAATAGAGTACGTTTCTTTTTTGCTGTTGCTAAAAGAGTTTATTATATCCAATAAAACATTCTTTCCATTGACAATAACCCAGAATACCGAAACAATGCATTTAATGATGAATAATTTTAATTCCCGAGATTCCTTATAAATAATAAAATTAAACATTTTTCTGAATGACCGTTTTAGTAGTATTAAATATGTATAACTAATATCATTAGTTAGTGTTTAACCCCCCCGGGTAACCCTCCGTCTTGCAAGCAATTAGTAATCAGGAGGCATGCCTGAAGGAAGAACAGATTGAATTCTACTACTACAATACGGAATTAAGTGGAACTTAAAAAAATAGCAGCGGAAAAATGAAATATTCAGTTTCCTATTTTGCTTACAAACAACATTGGTCGGTATCGGTAAATAAATGGAATTGCTTAGTCTCTCAGTTTTAAGGCTTTCGTGATGAAACTGGTGGAATAATTATCAAAATTGTTCAGATCGGACCACTTTATCATATAGCTACCATAAGCTTTTGCGGACAAGATCTTTGTCTCTCATAATAAAAAAAATAACAATGGTTTCAAATATAAATGGTAAATTTACTTAAACAGTTAATAACTGTATATATTTTTTCCTCTTTGAAGTTAGTCGAAAATTAATTGGCGTGCTGCATTTTCACTAGCATTTGTATTTCTTTGTATTTTATTATCAGTAGCTCTGACACGATATATACCATTAATGGCTATTCAAATAAATAAATCTATAGGAGTAACTTTTGAGCCCATGAATACGCATAAAAATGTGGACATGCACATTTTTCAACTGATTCCTAGAACGATCATGAACCGAGTAAGGCTTTTTGGTCGAATATTCAGACGCAAATCCGTTGCATATTTAAATAAAGTAATAAGCCTGAAGAATGGGGATTGCAAGTGTTGGAAGATATTTAAGAATCGGCTTATCGAAATTATTAGACAAATCGGAGTGGAGTCCGGTGTCTTGGCGATTAGTTTGACAGTGAATCCTAGATTGCATGTTTTCGAGCGGTAAGCCATTTTTTTTTTTGAGGAAGTCTTGTTATGTATTCATAACTTTTGTATTTGGCAGTCTAAGCTGGTTGGTCGTTTTGTTACTCAGTATTTATTCGTCCATCTCAATAAGTGATGTGCAGCTTCAGCGGTACCTACACTCTCCTACAGTAATATCTGTGGACCGGGATTACCGTGGATGGAATGGTTCAATGCCAGCAATTACTTTGTGTTACCACCGAAACACTTATACAATGGATCCTAGCAATTTCATAAAGGAAATGTGGAATGCTTCTTCAGAGGATGAACAATTTTTTTATTATATGGATTTTATTAATACAGTTTTCAGAACTACCGCAAGCAACTACATAGATCTTACAAAATATGCCGGAGATGACCGATTCGACCAAATTGATTTGTTTAGTATTGTGAAGCAATTGGATAGACCCCTTAAGCAGGTGTTCAGGATATTCGATTCCCATTCCAAAATAGATGTCCAGAGGGTCATGACAGAACGCGGTTATTGTTATGCTATTAATGCACCCATGTCTGCATTTCTCAGCAATACGTACGCTCCCAAGTTTAAGTTAGGATATTTTTTTTTTGCTAATATATCTTTCTTACAGATCCCTTAAATTCGAGGAACTGCCTAAGCCATTATCCTGTCAATACGGTAAACAGCAATGCTATATAAGGATGGATCTGTTTCGGAGTTCTGGTGTTGTAAGCAAGGAATAGGCGTACCTCAATTTCTTTTTTTAAAGATTTAGTTATGTTCTATAGGTTGATGTTCACTCTCCTTTTGAGGTGTCATCGAATGATGTGAATGCAATTGATCTTGGATTTGGAGCTGAAGTCACAGCTAGTTATAAAGTAGTTGAAACGCTGTGAGAAAATACATATTTCAATTTTGTATAGACTTCAACTTAGGTTTTTTTTTTTTCAGACCTTCGAAAAACCTTCGAGATCTCAGCATGGAACAGCGCAAATGTGTATTTCACGATGAAGAGGCTTCTGATCTTAAGGTAAAATTAAACAATGGAGAATAGAAATTAATATTTAAATATTTTATTTTCAGATATATAGTAAGTCGTTGTGTCTTATGCGTTGTCGAGCTATGATGGCATTAGAAATGTGCAATTGTGTACCATTTTTCTATCAGTTTGTTAAGGGACCGAGCTGTAGTCCGTCGGGGTTTGAGTGTCTACTCAACTTCAAGTGGCCTATTTGGGCATTGAATATTTGTAAATGTCCTTCTACTTGCGCTGAGATGGAATATTCTGTACAAACAGTTAAAAAGAGTTCATGGAGTGGTAAGCGTATAAAAGATCACGTTGATAATGAGGCAATTACTTCGAGTTTTCGCTGGAATCTCATTCCGCCTAAAATGCGTATGCGTCGCGATGTGGTTTTTAGTTTTGAGAATCTCATTGGTACGAATTTTCCTCATTTTTTCATTGTACCATATGTATAAAAATAATATTTGAGAATTTATTGCAGTTTCCTTTGGTGGTGCCTTGGCTTTCTTTGTGGGTATAAGTGTAATGAGCGTTATGCAGATGGGTTATGTGATTATCTATAACCTTCTGTTAGAGTTCGTTAAAGTCATAGAACGACTGTGGACCTATTGGAAACGTCGATGCACTAATAAAAACGAAAAAGTGGGCCAGCTTTCTATCACGGAGGAAATGGAGCTACCGCCATTTGAATATGTAAATTAATTATTTCTTGTTGGAGCAACCATATCGAGTGGAAAATAAGAAATTATTGATGATAAAAACGTTTCATTATTGTTGAAAAGGGAGTTCATTAAACTATATATTAATTAGTATTTAATTTCCATAAGGGAATTAAAAAAATCATGGTTTATGTTGCTATGTCTCGATATCGAATATTAATAAAATTCTAGTTTTCACTTCATGATCGTTTCAATAAATGATGTGCAGAGGTTAAGCTACCTGTTATAAATCATTTGTCAAGCAATAATATTTTAATGACATGACCGATGATATCAAGAAGAGTTTATGTTTTAGTTGTATTTTGAAGCTGAAGATGTCTTGTTCAGACGCAAAGGAGATTTTTAACCGCTATTTGCGCATCACCAATAACATCAGCCTCTGTGTGGGTGTTAGGTCTGTTAGCACGGGCTCGGTAGGATGGAAAAACCGGTTACTTTGCTTGTGGTCCCTCGTTCTTCTTATCTGCATGTGCATCCTCAGCATAATGGGAATCGTTCAGATTCAAGCCAGACTGATTCCCGTACAAAATATATTATTTATAATGGAATATCCCGGAAATATGCTGATCCTATTGGTATCATTTTTCCGTTTACAAAAATCGCTTGTTTTGTTGAATAAGATTATATTAGCAAAACTGGAAGACATTCTTGTAAGGCTTTGCGGATCTGCAAACGACGTTTACTTACGTATCGTACAGTATTTAAAAAGTATTTTAATAGCAACGCTCATTTTCCATTTTATGAGCATAATAATATTAAGTTGGCGATTCGACTTCCAATGGAGGAAATCAATTAAATATAACTGCACACTCATACTTCCATCTATAATGATTTATTTCAACCTTCTACCGTACTTTCTGGCACTTTACTGTCTTAAACTGGTATATTCGGAAATAAACCAACAATTGAGGAAATTGAAATCTGATCTGTCTTTTCGTTGGTCACCTGGATCATGCAAGAGAATGACTGTGGGCTCGAGTTACGAAAACATATTTTTCTCATTCATCAATGATAAAAACAACTCTTCTCTAGAGTTCTTGGAGCAACTTCGATTGATCTATGGAGATTTAGATGACCTACTTAATCAATTGCACTCAGCTTTCGGTTTGGTGCTTGTTTTAAATCTTGGAAACTCTTTTGTCACTTTTTGTGAGGAAGTTTTCGGCTTATTACTTTATTTGGATCAAAATAATCGCCAAAGCTGGTCACCAATAGCTTTTGATTTAACTTGGCTGATCCTGCACGGAGGTAAAATCTTAAATATCATCCTTCCAAACGCCTTGATAATAGAACAGGTGAGCTGACAATTCTTCTATCTTTATATATTTTTTATTTATTTATATATATATTTTTTTTAGAAATGTAAAATTCGGCTTTTGCTTAATGAGCTTGATATCTGCGATGTAGAAATTGAAAGGACGATTAATAAATTCCTACTTCAGCTTAATGTGATGGACACAAATCCCCAAACTGCCTATGGTATTGTTGAGTTGGATACGCTAGCTTTCGGTGGGGTGAGTGGAATCGTAAGTTAAACTTGTACAACTAATTCATTTTATTGTTCTTAACAGTTCATGAGCGTCCTCATGTCCATTGTTGCTTTCCTAATACAAATTGAACTCAGCAACAAATCACTTATGGGCATCAAACTAAACAAACTAAATTGGAGTAACTACTAAATTGACAGAAAGAAAACAAAATACCAGACTCATTTATCAATAAAACAATTATTTATTAAGTTTATTATGATTTAATTGCATCTCTAGTGCGATCTTAACCGGAATTATCTTGACGAGAAAGGGCTTCGTAGGTAATATCATATTGTACCAGAAAAATGAACAAATTGGTTGTAGCGAGCAAAATCTGAAAATGGTTATAATTGACAAAAATATTTAGCCAACAAATATTCCTTTTACCGATGTGATGAACCTAAAGTCCAACTCAATTAAGCCACAGATAACATATTGCCGGACATGACCCTGAAGCTGCAACTTAAAGTGCTTTATTGATTCGGCCATATTGATGTCTATGTTTATATCTTCTCCACTGGCTCTACTCAGTATGGCCAAGCTGACTTTTTCCTATAATCAAATAATATTTTGGATGTTAAAATAGAAAAATATCTGGAAACATACCTCTTCCTTCAGCTTCTGATTAAAATATAGCGAGGATATCATTTTATAGGATTGCATTACTGTCCAGGAGGTGGAATAAGTCAACCAAATCCAGTTTGAATTTTTTTGTTCAGCGAATTTGTAAAGCAAAAATACAGACACATTCATATCAATAAAGGACTGAATGTATATCAGAAGCAATGGAAATCCATATGATTGGTTAATCAACTTGGTAAGCCGACAAAGGCGCGCGTGCCTTAAACGCAAATAATTTATTTCCGCTCGCATCAGTCGTGGACTCTCAAGAACTAATTTTAAAGATTCATTCAAAGCACACAGTCGTAATTTTAAAGCCATAGATTATAATATGATATTGTTGAAGAAATATCAGTATGAAAACGTTTGAAAATATATTATATATACTGCTGCTAAGAGTAAGGCTAGATCTGTGAAAGTAGGAATCAATGCAAATACCCAAAGTCCAAAGGAACAATATGACAATGGTGTTTCTTCGAACGAATAGTTTTTCTTTCCTTTTGATCTTAGACAAATCATTGGTCGAATCGAATTCCACAATTTTAGTTAATATAGAATAAAATTGGCCTTTCCTTTTCAGGGTGCGCCACATTATAGACGTAATTAGAGTCATCAGAAGACAGGCCTGAAAATAGAACAAATTGCGTCTCATGTCTCGTAACCGTTTTATAGGACCATTGTACTGAAAGTAAGTGGAACCTAGGAAAGCACCGTATATTACAGAGCACCACATTAAATTAAGCAAACGGCAGATTTTCGTATTTAGACGCGGAAAAACTGAAATCGGAGCACTACCGCAAATTATGCTCACTACAAAAAGCCAATGCATAGTATTTCGAAATAGTGTCATTGCCTTAGAAGTCGATTGGGTCTGTGGTACCCAAGTGGCAGCTTGCACTCGACGAATGTTATGTTGCACGTTCCTTGGATTCAACATGGCGTATGAGTAATGGAATTGAAATCACTGCTTTATAATAATATCTGACCTATTAAGATTGTCAAAACGATGCCATTAATCACTGGAAAAATAGAATCATGTCATTCTATATACTCCTTCTACTTTCAAATTAGAAGAAAATTAATTGAGCGTGCAGCATTTTTTTGCTGGTTGGTTGTTTTGTTACTCAGTATTTAGTCGTCCATCTCAACAAGTGATGTTCAGCTTAAGCGGTACCTACACTCTCCTACAGTAATATCTGTGGATCGGGATTATCGTGGATGGAATGGTTCAATGCCACCAATTACTTTGTGTTATAACCGAAACACTTATACAATGGCGGTCAACGAATTCATAAAGGACATGTGGAATGCTTCTTTAGAGGATCACGAATTTTCTTACTATTCGACTTTTATTAGTACAGTTTTTCAAACGACTGCAAGTAACTACATAGATCTTACACAATATGCCGGAGACGAACGGTTCGACCAGATTGATTTATTTGATATTGTTCAACGCTTAGATCGGCCCGTTCAACAGGTATTCAGGATCTTTGATTCCAATTTCAAAATAGATGTACAGAGAACGCGGTTATTGTTATGCCATTAATGCGCCCATGTCTGAAGTTCTCAGTAATATGTATGTTTTCGAATTCAACGCAGGCCGTTTTATTGTTTCCGATTTTTTTTCTTCCAGATCCCTTAAATTTGAGGACTTACCTAAGCCATTATCCTGTCAATACGGTAAACAGCAATGCTATATAAAAATGGATCTGTTTCGGAGCTCGGGTGTTGTAAGCAGGCCGTAGGCTTACCTCGATTTATTTTTGAGATTAAGCTATGTTCTATAGGTTGATATTCACTCTCCCTTCGAGGTCTCGTCGAATGATGTGAATGCAATTGATCTTGAATTTGGACCTGAAGTCACTGCCAATTGTGAGAAAATACATATTTCAATTTTATGTAGATTTCAACTTAAGATTTTTTTGTCAGACCTTCGGAAAACCTTCGAGATCTCAGCGTGGAACAGCGCAAATGTGTATTTCACGATGAAGAGGCTTCTGATCTTAAGGTAAAATTAAATAATTGAGAATAGAAATTAATATTTTATTTTCAGACATATAGTAAGTCGTTGTGTCTTATGCGTTGTCGAGCTTTGATGGCATTAGAAATGTGCAATTGTGTACCACTTTTCTATCAGTTTGTTAAGGGACCAAGCTGTAGTCCGTCGGGGTTTGAGTGTCTACTCAACTACAAGTGGCCTATTTGGGCATTGAATATTTGCAAGTGTCCTTCTACTTGCGCTGAGATGAAGTACTCTGTACAAACAGTAAGCGTATAAGGGATAACAGTCAAAATGAGGTAATTATTTCAAGTTTTCGCTGGAATCTCATTCCGCCCAAAATTGCGAATGCGTCGTGACGTGGTTTTTAGTTTTGAGGATCTCATTGGTGTTTATTACTATACTTTCATTGAGCAATTTAATATTTAACATTTTATAAAGTTTCTTATAAAGTTTCTTTCGGAGGTGTCTTGGCTTTCTTTGTGGGTATAAGTGTAATGGCGTAATGCAGATGGGTTATGTGGTTATTTATAATCTATTGTTGGAAATCGTTAAGTTCATACAAAAACTGTGGACTTATAGGAAACGCAGATGTACTAACAAAAACCAAGAAATCGCCCAGCTTACTATCACGGAGGAATCTGAGCTACCGCCATTTGAATATGTTAATTAATTAACTCTTATTAGACCAACATTATAGCTTAGGAAGTATTGGAATTAATGCTTCTGAGGACTTTGTTTTTAATTTTAGTTCTATTGATATTTCTAAGAGTACGTTTAAATAATATATTGAAAAATTATAAAAGTAATTTTCACTGCCAGAACTCCCGAAAAGCTTTTATATATGTAAATGTTTATTGGTAAGCTGAGCCGTCGGCTAGACTTATCTTTGAGTTAGTGAACTAAGAATCTTATGATTAATCCAAGTTTAAACTAACAAGTCGAGCACAATAAAAGAAGTTCGGATGCTTCTTAAAGTTTCAGAAATTGTTTAGGGATGCAGAAACTATTTTGCTGCTTGACCTATGAATAATTAATCTTATAAATTCGTGTCTAATTCGAAATCCGTAATTAATCAAAAAATGTGACCGATTGTATTAAGTAGCACAAAATGGTTTCAGTTGTCTTTTAACTTTGAAGATGTTCAGTTTAAGCTCTAAGGAAATCTATAACCGATATCTTGCCATTACGACTGTCATAGGTCGCTGCTTGGGAGTGACTACTGTTCAGACTAGTCCAATTGGTTGGAAGAGAGCTCTATATGTTGTGTGGGCCTTTATATATTTCGGATTTGTTTGTTTCTTCAGCGTTTGGGGAATCTTAAGCGTTGATCCAAATTTAGTTACAGTTCAAAAACTAATGTGGGTCATGGAGTATCCTGGTAACATATTTATTATCGCAATTTTTCTTTTTGCTTCAAAAACATTTACTGTCCTGCATCAGCGCATAACTCCAAAGGTTGAACGCATTCTTAAGGTCATATGTCAGGATACTCGTCCATTTTATAGCCGCCTTTCTAAGGATTTTGCTAATTTGCTATTCTCAATATTTGCCTACCATTTGGTTTGCATCTATTTCTTTCTGTTGGCAAACAAAAATGACTGGAGATTCATGCTACGGGACACTTGTATTAATATTGTCCCATCCCTAACAATTAGTTTAAATCTCGTGCCCTACTTGTTGACACTTGATTTCCTGAAGCTGTTATATGGAGAACTATGCAAGCAATTGAAATTGCTACAGTCCGCATTGGTTTCTCCGACATCGAGTTGGCCTCCCAGTCTGGAAATAATAGTTCTCGACTCTAAGTATGAAAGTGCATTTGCCGCCTTCATAATAAGGGAAAATAGTGCAGCTGCCAGAACAGTGGAGCATTTGCGCTTAATCTATGGAAAATTGGATGAATTACTTCATCAATTGCACAGCATTTTCGGATTTGTGCTTTGCGTCAATTTGGGAAATTCTTTTATAAGTTTTTGTGAGCAAGCTTTTTGGATGCTAGAGACTTATGACGACAACGGGCTTAAGTTGTCGAGGCTGATATCGAGTTTATCTTGGCTTTTTCTTCATGGTGGCCGCATTTTTACCTTTCTCATACCTAATGCATTGATAATAGAACAGGTAAGGATTTCTATATAATGTTTTGCGGGTTTAACATATTTTTGGATATTTTTTGGATGATTAGAAATGCAAAATAAAACTGCTAGTTAATGAACTAGATATTTGGGACGTCGAAATAGAGCAAATAATCAATCGTTTCCTTATTCAATTAAATGCCTCACATGCGTACCCACCAACCGCATGTGGTATTGTTGATTTGGATACCCTCACTCTGGGTGGGGTAAGTAGAGATTCCATAGACTCGGCAACATTTTATATAGCCTTTTCTTTGTATTTTATTCGAACAGATTATCAGTGCTATGACGTCCATTGTGGTATTCCTAATACAAATCGAGCTAGGTAACAAATCATTAATGGGCCTCAAAATAAATAAATCAAATTGGAGTAATTTCTGAGCACTAATGTAAACAATAAAGAAATCTGTACAGGCGCAGTTATTAGTTGAAAGATCATGAATTGGGCTAGACGTTTTGGTCGGCTGTTGAAACGCAAGTCGGTCGAGTCTTGGAATAAACTATTATTCCTAGGGAATGGGTCCAGCCAGTTTTGCAAGGCTTCTAAAAATCGTTTAGTTGAAGTTATTGGCCAAATTGGAGCGGAATCTGGTGTGTTAGCTATTAGCTTGACAGTAAATTCTACATTACACATACTCGAACGGTGAGTAATTCTCGAAAAAAAAATCATTTTCTCTAAAAGTTCTGTTTATTGGCAGCCTGTCTTGGTTAGTTATTTTGTTACTCAGTATTTGGGCTGCCATCTCAATAAGTCAAGTGCAGCTCCAACGATACCTCTACTCGCCTACAGTAATATCCGTAGATCGCGATTATCGTGGGTGGAATGGGTCAATGCCGGCGGTTACTTTGTGCTACCACCACCACCTCGACACATTTAAAGCCAACGAATTTGTCATAGACATGTGGAATGTTTCAGTTGTCGATGAGGAATATTTTTATTTTATGGATTTCATTAATGCCGTCTTCAATATCACTGCAAACAACTATATGGAAATTACAAAATATGCGGAAGATGAGCGATTCGATCAGATTGACTTGTTTGACATGATGAAACGCTTGGACAGACCCCTCGAACAAATCCTTAGCAGCTTTGACTCAAACTTTGACATTAGCGTGCAGCAGGTGATGACGGAACGCGGATATTGTTATGCCATCAATGCGCCAATGGCTTCAGTTCTCAGCAATTCGTATGTATTCAAGTTGATATTTCAGATGATTTTATTGCTTATTTCTCTTTCAAGTTATCTTAAGTTTGAGGACTTGTCTAAGCCGCTCTCCTGTCAATATGGCAAGCAACAGTGCTTTATACGAATGGATCTGTATGAGAGTACCGGAGTAGTAAGCAAACAAGAAGACTAGTTAATTTCCGAAAATAAAATTTGATTTTTCAAGGTTGATGTTCACTCACCATATGAAATATCGTCCACAGACGCCAATGCAATTGTTCTTCAAAAATCGGATGAAGTCAAGGCCACTTACAAAGTTTTGGAAACAATGTAGGAGTGTATATAGTTAAAAAATTCGAGTAAAATACAAATTAGATTACTTTGCAGGGCCTCGAAGAATCTCCGTGAGCTGAGCGTGGAACAGCGCAAATGTGTGTTTAATGATGAGAAAACATCAAATCTTGAGGTAAGTTGAAATCTTTCATAAATAAATTCTCCAAAAATTTTATCTTTTTTTTTTTTTTTTGCAGATTTATAGTAAGTCATTGTGTCTGGCGCGTTGTCGCGCCGTGATGGCCTTGGAAATGTGCAATTGTGTTCCATTTTTCTATCAGTTTGTGGAGGGACCAAGCTGTAACCCAGCAGGCTTCGAGTGTCTGCTCGATTTTAAGTGGCCCATCTGGGCATTGCATATATGCAAATGTCCCAATACTTGCACTGAAATCGAGTATTCTGTTCAAATCGTTAAGAAGAGTTCTTGGGGTGTTAAGCATGATGATAATGACATTGGAAGTGAGTCGGCTACCTCCAGCTTTCGTTGGGATCTCATTCCTCCTAAGGTGCGAATGCGGCGTCATGTGGTTTTTAGTTTTGAGGATCTCGTTGGTAAATATTATAAATTATTTGATTAAATATTTTATTATTACGTAAAATTTTTGCAGTTTCTTTCGGCGGTGCTGTAGCCTTCTTTGTGGGCGTGAGCCTCATGAGCGCCATGCAAATGAGTTATGTGATTATATACAATTTTATTTTGGAAATAATTAAGTTGGTACGATTTTTATGGAAGTGTGTAGCTCGTAGAAATACTAAGAAAAGCGTCACAGCGAAAACAGTCGTTCAGCTGTCCACAACAACGGATGAACTGGAACTGCCGCCATTCGAATATGTTAATTAACCCTTGCTAGTCAAAGCGTAAAGAGTCTAGACACATGTGCTGATAACAGATCACATATTTTTATAAATGCATTTAAGTTGTGTAATTTTTGTAGATCGTTATAACAAATACGAAGTTGATCAATATACGAAAGATAAATATACTCAAAATTTGGTTTTAAAGACAAAATGTATATGTTAAAATATCGTCCACCGAGTAACCAAAGGGTTAAGAGTGACAATTAACCACCCACCCAACTAACCACGAAATGCGGTCAAAAGTTTAATGTTTCTCGGCTAGAGCTTTGTATATGCCTTTATGGAGGGTAGCAGAAAACTGAGGCGTCCATTAAATTGGACTCTCAGTTGGAGCGCGGCTTTCGGCGTATACGGTTGGTGTTATCTTTGGGCCCGATTCGAGAAGTGTAAATAGTAGAAACAGATTTAAGGTTTCCCCCAGTGCAACAATCGTTAACATACAAAGCAGAGCAAAGCAGGGCACACAAACGTTTGTTGTTTGTGAATCGTGAGATAAAGCCGAGAGATATGAAAATATTTAAGACCACAGATTATAAGATTTGGCTCCGACATAAAGAGGTGGCTGTGTAGCAAAAGCAAGAACATTTTGGAATAGATCGTGTGATAAATAGTTTCCAGAAATACACGAGATCGTTGAACTCTAAAAATCTTTTTGTACGACTTGTAACAAATGGATGAGCCGGAAGTCCTGCCTAGCCTGTGCCTTGAGTGGAAGCAGCTTAATTATTATGTGCCTGCCCAGGAGCAGAGCAACTACAGTTTCTGGAATGAGTGCCGGAAAAAGAGTGAATTGCGTATACTGCATGATGGTGGGTCTGTCTTTTGAAATCTTTGGCCGAGATTTATGGTATGCATTCTGCGTGTGGTTTATGTGAATTTAATTTTTTCTTGCAGTCAGTGGGCATATGAAGACCGGTGACCTCATAGCCATTCTGGGTGGTTCGGGGGCGGGCAAAACCACATTATTGGCAGCAATTTCGCAACGCCTGCGTGGCAATCTAACCGGTGATGTGGTTTTAAACGGCATGGCCATGGAAAGGCATCAGATGACGCGTATCTCCAGTTTTCTGCCGCAGTTTGAGATCAATGTTAAGACTTTTACAGCCTACGAGCATTTGTATTTTATGGTAAATACAGAGTTATGAAATTTCCGAGTTGACTTTATCAGTCTTTGTACTTCATTGCAGTCGCATTTTAAGATGCATCGCAAGACCACAAAGTCGGAGAAGCGCCAAAGGGTGAATGATCTGCTCTTGGCAGTAGGTCTAAGAGACTCGGCGCACACTCGGATTCAGCAGCTATCTGGTGGGGAGCGGAAACGCTTGAGTCTGGCCGAAGAGCTCATCACCGATCCAATATTCCTGTTCTGCGATGAGCCCACCACAGGGCTGGACAGTTTTAGTGCCTATACGGTGATGAAGACCTTGCGACATTTGTGCACTCGTCGACGTATTGCTAAGGCATCACTTACACAGGTCTACGGTGAGGATTCGTTTTCCACACCCAGCGACGATAGTGGAGGCAGCGGTGGCAGCTCCATTGAAATGGAGATTGTCAATGAAACACACGAGAGCTTGCTGCGCTCCATGAAAGAGATTCCTACACTGAATTTCCTGACTGGTGTGAATAAGAAGGCTGCCATTTGTTCCATACATCAGCCCACATCGGATATTTTTGAGCTATTCACGCACATAATACTCATGGATTCTGGTCGAATAGTCTACCAGGGACGCACTGAAAAGGCAGCCAAGTTTTTTACCGAGTAAGTACAAAAGTGGACTGATCAAAATGAAGAGCTTATTATTTCCCTTTGATTAGCCTGGGATATATCTTGCCAAAGAATTGCAATCCGGCAGATTTCTACTTGAAGACTCTGGCTGATAGCCAGAATTCGGGGGATGTTGGTTCTCAGCTTTTGGCCAAATACGAGCATGAGACTGATGGACTCTATAGTGGTAGTTGGCTTCTTGCACGCAACTATAGCGGGGACTATCTTAAGCATGTCCAGAATTTGTAAGTTTGTGCAGGGCTCTCCATTATCCATTAATAATTCTCTTTCCACAGCAAAAAAATCCGTTGGATTTCCCAAGTGTTTTTGCTAATGACACGGTTCATGACTGAGGATTTGCGAAATATTAAGAGTGGACTCATTGGTTTTGGATTCTTCATGGTAGGTTAGACAGTCCTGTTTGGTTCTAAGATTATTTGGAGTTCTTGTTCTGCGTTTTCAGATAACCGCAGTGACGCTCTCTTTGTTGTACTCGGGGGTGGGTGGACTGACTCAGCGCACTGTACAGGATGTGGGTGGAAGCATTTTTATGCTCTCCAACGAAATGATCTTTACTTTCTCGTATGGCGTCACCTACATTTTTCCAGCTGCGCTGCCCATACTCCGGCGAGAGGTGGGCGAAGGCACCTACAGCTTATCAGCCTATTATGTGGCCTTGGTGGTATCGTTTGTACCTGTGGCCTTTGTAAAAGGCTATGTGTTTCTCTCTGTCATATTTGTCTCCATTTACTACACACGTGGATTCCTGCTTTACATGACAATGGGATTTCTGATGGGCATGGCGGCCACGGCTGCCGTGGGTTATGGTGTCTTTCTCTCCAGTTTATTTGAAACGGATAAAATGGCCTCGGAGTGCGCCGCACCCTTTGACTTGGTCTTCCTTATCTTCGGTGGTACCTATATGAATGTGGATTCTGTGCCGGGACTTAAGTATTTGTCACTCTTCTTTTACTCCAACGAGGCTCTAATGTACAACTTTTGGATTGACGTTGATAATATTGGTAAGCAGGATTGAGCAGAGTATACGATGATTTTTTTCTTTTCAATAAATAAATGTTTCGTAGACTGTCCGGTTAATGATGAGCACCCGTGTGTGAAAACAGGCCTGGAAGTGCTCCAACAGGGCTCGTATCGAACTGCCAATTACACATATTGGGCTGACTGCTTGAGTCTTTTGGCGGTGGCTCTGGTGTTTCATATGATTTCGTTTTGCCTGGTTCGTCGATATATTAACCGAAGTGGGTATTACTGAATAGACAAATCCACACTCTCTTTTTTGTTTTCATAATTTCAATTTTTATATTTAATATTTAATATCCTAAGTAGCGTATTCATTTTAATTTTCTTGGGCATTTTTAAGCACTTAAATTTTACAATTTAGCCAGTTAAACTTTTTATATATATTAAGCACTATCTATTCAGTTTATAATTTCAAGCTTCATTGAAAAATATTGCATGGGATTGAGGTTTTATGACTCATTCTTTTCATTTGTGTGAATGCACAGAGACATATTTTCGGAACTATTATAAATAAATTAAGCTAATAAAAAACAAATAAAAACTAAATCCAAATGTATGAAATAAAGTCTATAAAAAAAGTGATCAAAAATCACAACTAAAAGAAATAAAAAAAAAAAAAATTATAGTTGTTTAGCTATCAAAGGAAATTTGACGTTTTGCCTTGGCGCATGTTTCACCACCAGCTGAAGTAGTTGCCAGGACGGACTGAAATTTGCGTCCTGAACCATTGCTGTTGTTATTGCCAGCATTGAAATATGGGCTAATGTTGCGTTGGTCCTTACCAGTGAAATTCTTCTGGGCTGAGCGTCTTTGATCACAGTCCACATTCTCGCGCAAAGCCAAGCCGCCAATATTGCTTTTGGAGGAGCTATTCTGCAGAGACGGGTTCGGCTGGATGGGTAGTTGTTTGCTAAAGAGATCTTCCGAGATGCGCTCTACAAGACTAGATGAAGTGCCTTGGGTGTCACCGCCATAGCCGGATGTGTTTTGGCTGAAGCCGAAGGAATCTATGGAATTCTCGCTGCCGTAGATATTTTGCAGGGATCCCGTCAATTTGCTTGGCATGGACTGCTGTGAGGTGGACTGGCAGAGCTGTAGTTTTCGCTTTTCAAACTCTTCGCGGCCAATGTAACCGGAGAGACGTGTGCTGGATTGACGCTTAGCCTCCAGCTCCTGGTTGCGGGCTTGCACGTAAATGTCATCGGCTGACTTGCCATTGATCAAGCTGTAGGCATATTTCTTGGCCAGACTGAAATACCGAAAGAGGAGAAGAATATAAAGAGTTGAAGTTGGAAGACGCAGAAAGTAAAAGATTTTGAGCTCACCGTAGAAGAGTCTCATTATTACTCGTCGTTCGACCCAAATAAAATTCCTGAAAAATGTACTTGACAATGCGGGCCAGATCGGCAGCGTGCTGACGAAAGTTATCATGCTTAACGGTTATCTTCTTCTCCTGCAGAGCCTGTGACACAGCCCAGAGTAGTTTCTAAAATATAAAAAGAAAAGGATAATTTCTGCCAATCAGTTAAGATTTCCTAAGATAATTCACCTTCCGTTGATTGTCCGTTAGTACTTTAGGAGTGGCACACATTTCAGATTGCGTCCTTTGCAGCTTGATATGGTTTGGTGTATCCGTGCAAGCCATAGAGCCTAGATTGGTGCTACTACCGCCAAGTCCCAAGTGTAGTCCTCCTGCCGGCACGGCCTTTGCCTGCTGATCTGCAGTGGAGGAACCAGCCCCAATGCAAAAACTTTGACTCTTGATCTTTAGTGCACGTGGAGTAAGGCTACTGCCACTGCTGTTGGCACGGAATAATTTGCTGCTCTGACTGGCCAAGTCATCATCGTCATTCGCATTCCGTTTCCGCTTAAGTAGTGATTCCAATTGATTGTTGCCACTGAAAACCGGGCCGCTCTGGTTATCTGGAGAAAAGAGTGCACGTTTGGATCTCTCCACTCGATTAGCAATTTCGGGCTTAATGAGTGGCTTTGGTTGCTGAAGTCTCTCGTGTTGCAGACTTTTGGCTGGACTCTGGAATAGTGCACGCTTGGAGGCCTCTCTGGATGGGCCAGGTTTGATGAGATCGATACGATTTAATCGTTTGCGGGCAGAAGATGACGGAGTCTTACGTGCTGTTAATAAATTTAAAATTATTAAAACTTGCCTGGAATATATATGTCATTCCTTACCTTTCTTTTTACTGCCTGGCGTTTTGCGCTTGGGTGTGGCCTTGCGCTTATTGCGCGATTTTCTGGGTAGACGGTAACACATATTTAGGATAATTACAAGTCAATTTGCTTTGGAACTTACTTTTTGTCGAGTAAAATTTGTGGTCCCAATGAGCTGTTAAGTTTTTGAGAGTTGGTGGCCAAGCTGGCTGATGAAAATATCGCACGTCGCTTGGCTAAATGGCTCAGTCGATTGCCCGGGGACTGTGTTAGCATTCTGAAAAATTTTAATAAATGAAAAAATTGTTCATGCATGTTTTTGACTGACACTCACTTCATTCTCATGTTGCGTTTCTTGGCGCTGGACGGTGATCGCACATAAGAAGTAGTTGTCTCTTCGCCAACATATCTTTCCATAACCGATAGACTGAGATACTCATTTTGTTCGGCAGCTTTATTTAAATTGTAACTGCAAAAAAAGGTAAACATTAAGTAAATTTTTCAGGTATAAGGTTGGAGTCCTCGATCATACCAAAGGCCATGATGCCGCATGCCAAGGATATCACGCCAGCCAGCAGTTTGGGCTTCGGCGAGGCTGTGTGTGGGCTTGAATATGGAAGGCGTCACACAGATTCCACTGTCTTCTATGGTTGTCACTTTAGGCGTAGCAGAGTTTGTTGCGAGGAAATTTAAAATACTTTCCTTCATATTCACAACCTTTTTGATGACATCCAGGTCAGGTGTGGTCACCGAAGGTGGCGGTCGTACTCCTTGCAGGCATCTGCGAATACGACGATACAATTCCCTTTCCCTTCTGCAGTTCTCCAAAAAATGGGAACGTGGATCATTAATGGGTATTTGTGTGGTCGAAGTGTCCAGCGTGTGCTCATCCACAAAACTGGATTCCGTAGGAATAGTTAGGGAGGAACGTGCAGACTGATTGGGCTCAGGAACATTATTCGAACAACGGCTTTCATCCAGAGCTTCTGGCAAGTCCTCGAGAGTTGTGTTCAGCCTTACTATTTTAAAGGAGTCATTGTTATCCTCCTCGTCTTCATCACTATCGGCAAAGAGATCTGGCGAACGCTCATTGTTATATTTTTTGAGTATGAACGATTCTGTAAGCTGTGAGGTATTCATTGAGTTTTCCAGTGCTATTGTGCAATTGGCTGAGGTAGTTGGTTTGTCTTCGAACTCAGTGCGCTCAGTCAGACTTTTAATTTTGCCATCAAATGACAAAGTACTGACAACACTCGTCGCCAGAGGTTGACACTGCTGTTGGGGAAGCAGCAAATCAACGGCATTGCAACTGTTCTCCTCCATAACAGTATCATAGAATCTGGGAAAAACCATCATGCCAGGAGATTTTCTATTGATTATGTCTTGCTGTTGTATTAGTTCAGGCAGTTTGAGTTTTTCCAGTTGGGAGCCATAGAGTCGTTTGTTGACGCTGCCGTATGGACTGCTGCCGAAACCTAAAAGATCTGACTCTTGGCTGCTACGCAGACTAGATATATTGGAACTGGGTAGCTGTGGAGCAGATGCTGTTGAGGGAGCACTGTCTAGTTTCGATGGATTTGGATTAAGCAAATATGGTAAATTCATATTTTCCTCGTCAGATATTGGTCCCTCATTATTTTCACTGAGCGAAGACTGAATTAAAAAGATTATATTAATTTTGATCTTTAAGCAATTTTAAAATAACATACCCCGCTCCCACTAGAGGGTTCCGATTCATAGCTATTATTAATTTTAGGATTTGTGGTCGTACTCGGAGCCGCCATTGAACCTTAACTGATTGGTTATAAAATAAAAACAACTAATTTATGCTGAGGTTGGCTTAGGTACGCGAGGGTACAGGCGCGAGCAAAGTACACGTTTGCTTTAAGTCTTTAATCCACATGTGGGGGCATTTCACATTAAATTTTTTCTCTTCCAATGATTTGTATTGGCAATAGATCATTGCTTTTTATTTACCTTCTTCCAGATGTGGCACTTTTTATAAAAATTTATAGAATTGAGGCGACGACGGCGCGGCATAAAAAAAACGCGCGTTTGGGCGGGTGTGATTGTGCATTTGTTCGTACAAAGTCGCACGCCTTTTTTCGTTTTGTAGTTGAGAATTGTGCGTGCGACTTTAATGCTTATTTTTGCATAGTTTGTTATAATTTAAAAATATTAAAATGTTCAAATTTATTATATTAATTAATGAAAGACTTAGCGCACATCTGCACAAGAAATTGGCGGTGGTTGTAGAAGTCTGGCAACTCCGTTGCTGCTTGCAAATGGACAGTGTGTGCATATAAAATAAATAAACGAATTGTTAAGATAAAACTATTATGATTAAGATAGCAACTTTTAATTTTCCTGATGAAATTAGCTTAGCTTAAATATTTTAGTTCCTAATAAGTTGCATAGTCTATTGTTTTTGTATGTATTTTTCAAATAATGCTGTATGCAGCCCTGGTGAACAGCTGGCTAGTTTACCTTAACTACGAAGTGCCCACCCTGGTCCAACGACGCACAATAACAAAAAAAAAAAGATGCAGAGTAGTAATTTTATATTAATATAACATTATTCTGCCAAAGTGCAAGAACAAGCTCATCGCTTAAGTCGTGAAACCATTATCAAGCTCGATAAAAAAATAATTAACAATCGCTTTCGATGTAAAAGAAAACCGTAAACTCGTGCCAGTAATTATTTAAATAAATAGAATAACAGATCTTTTGAAAGTAAAGCAATGCAGCAGAAAAATTGCTGACAACGTCACAAATCACGTCATTATTTCTTCGCAATGTCATTTCATTAAGTGGACTCATAACAACAATGCGTGGAATTGAGGGCAAAGTGGTTGTGCTCGGCTCGCGAGGTAAGCAGCGCTCAAATTCAATACATGTGTTAATGAATTCCATTCATTCATAAGAGGAGTATCGCACCGTAGTATAATTGCAATAAATCCCATTGGAGATAGCATTGCAGCAATAACAAACCCAACAAATCATCTCTCTGTGCCAGCAGACTACTCACCGTCTAGATTTGCGACTCATCTTGGCGCGCAAATCGATAAGCAACAGCCTTGAACCGGAACGAAGGGGCAAAAATTAAATGCAAACGGTTAATTTATTGTTTTTTTTTCTTTAGCCAAACTAGAATAGAGACCCCTTATTGAAATTTCTGTTTCATTGTCTTATCGTCTGCTGAATTCCACAACGCACTTTGGCTGGGCTCGCCACTTGTTTGTTTTGATCAAACGAGCATACATAGAATTTGATTACTTTAAAGCCAAAGAAGTCATGTAAATATGTATAGAGCGTACGTTTTAAACGACAACAGAGTTTGTTGATTTAAAACCGACTATTTTAAAACATCTTTCAAGCCAGCTTAGTCAGCCCCTCCAGATACTTAGTCATGACTTATATTGCTATAGATTTTGAAGCGCTTCCCAGATGAATCACTGGGACTTTGTGCGGGGAACTTTATGGAATTGGTTTACTGGTAAAAACAATTTTCGGTTTCTGTTCAATATCTTTTATTGAATATTATTTGCGTTGCAGTTGAATTCATTGCTTATTCAGCAAGAATTGGCTTAAATAAGTTTAGGCTAGGTCATGTAATCATACAGAAATGCATATCTTCGCGATATTGGCTTAACTCGTGAAATACAAACCGTATTTTGCTTAGGTGGCTATCTTTATTTATTAGTTTGCTGATAACAGTTTAAAAAACAAACACATGCAAGTAAATATAAATTCATAAATTCTACCGTTGGTTTTTTTTTTTTAGGTGTGGGCAAGACGAGATTAGTCGTGAGATATATAAAAAATACGTTACATACGAATGTGGAACCCACAATAGCGGTTTCATTTTTTACATGCAAAATCACATTGGAAGATGTCAAAATTAAATTGCAAGTAAGTAAAAAATCTTTATTACTACTACCGAATTATCCAGCTTGAGGCTTTGAGAAAAACAACCTAGTCAAACCTAGTTAAAGACAAACATATCGCGGTCATAAAAGGCCGAGCAGAGGCCAATAAGGCCACGTGGAAGAGTTGCTAGTGGAATGCTAGAACCTATTTAGTTGAATGGTCGAGCAGAGCTAATCTCGGTTTATGTGGCTTCGCGTCCCTCCTGGAATGTTCCTGTTCTTTTGTTATGTTCCTTGGACATTTTATTTGTTTTTTATTTTGCAATTTCTGCGTTCACTGCAATTTTTACAAGTGTCCTGAAAAGTTTCATGCACATATAATTTTTTATATGAACATCTACATATGTGATATTTGTTTATGCTCTTCTTCGAAAGAGCTTCGTGTGTTATTTTTCTATTTGGATTGTTACCCCTAGTTTCCTTTGATTTATGCTTTTCGAAGAGGGAAACTGTAAAGCTGAATGTGGCGTATTCAAACCCAGAAAGAGTATACAATCAGGGTAGCATAACTTTTCCTGTGACTTTATCCCCGGCTTTCTTTATTTTTTAGATGGGTAAGCTTGCTTTTTATAGTTTATTGATAAGCTAACCGCGCCAGCGCTAGTTACTTCCCCATTTTGTTTGTGCAGGGATAAAGCTTTCTTTCTTCTGTCCCCTGATTCGCCCCAGTTCTGGCCACGCTTTCTTGACATTTTCTTTCTGCAATGTCCTGTGCAATATTTATATGTATTTTTTTGTTTTTGTTTTCTTTTCTCAGTTTGTGTGATTTTGCTTTTATGCAGGCGCATAAAAAGCGCAGTAACAGCAGAAAATTCCAAAAGGGTTTTATTTTCTATTGATGCCACCACCACTGTTGAATTCTTAGCCATTTTTTGTTGCCCTTTTTCTGTGTGCGGATTTCAGCCACCTCTTTGTCTTCTTTTTGTTTTGTTCTCTTTCTGATTTTGCAATAAAAATGTCGTTGCTCCAAATTTTTATTAAGATTTGAATGGTTCGCATAAAGACACACCCGCACACACATACACATACATACACACTCACAGTCATTCAACAGTTTTATATTTGTTCATAGAATTGCAAGCCACAATATGATTGTTATTATTCTGAGGGAAAGGCATAAAGCTTCAAATTGCTGTGTAAAGAGAGAATGACTCAATTAAATCTCAACTAGAGGGCAGCAATTGAAGTGACCATTTCTCATAAGCAAACGGGGCACAATAATCAGTAACAATGGCCATTTAAACTTGAAATCTTTTGTGACTCTTGCAGATCTGGGATACCGCTGGACAAGAGCGCTTCAAGGCCGTTGCTCCCATGTACTATAGGAATGCCAATGCTGCCATTTTAGTATTCGATCTGACACAATACAAGACATTCACGGAAATTAAATCCTGGATACAGGAGCTGCACCGCAATGTCCAGGATCCGTTGATATTAACTCTGGTGGGCAATAAAATGGACATGCAGACTCAGAGGGCCGTCTCCAGAGATGAGGCCTATCTATTTGCCAGCTCCATTGGAGCCCAATATTTTGAGACCTCAACAGAGACCGACCAGGGCTTGGAGCAAGTGTTCACCTCCACGGCCCTGGGACTGGTGCGTCTGGCTGACGAGGGCAAAAGTCGTTCGCTGCGTTCCTTTCAATCCTGCGACTCGATATCTGCCTACACGAATAACAATACTGCATTTAGTCACACGGCTGCTGTGATGGCTCTCAACGCGGAGAGTTCCTCTTTGCGTTTGCCCTATGGCATACCAGTGGACCACCAAGACGTCAAGGCAAATGGTGTGGGACGACTGGAGACTGCCTCCTGGAGCATTAGCCACATTGCCTTGGGCGAACCAGTGACCTCGGGTTGGTGTTGCACTTGAGCCAACAGCCCACAAATCTTGTGCCTCATTGTGATTTTAGAAAAAAAAGAACCAGACAACCAAATGAAAATATTCAAAACAAAGCAATTCATAACTGATATAATCAAATGATTTATGACAAGCAGAAGACACACCTTTGAGAAGCTCATAAGTAAAAATTTGATTTACTCTCTCCTAATTAATATTTAAGTGAGCAAAGCAAAAATGAATTTAATTTATGCAAAAAAAAAGAAAGAAGAAAGTAGAGCAGCAATTTTAACCTCCCACCCCCCTGGAAAGCTGTAGTTCAAATCAAAATACTGTGAAAAGAGAGAGAGAGAGAACCAAAGAGCATAAGCCTGTAGGACGACATCTCAAACCAATAAGCAACTGAAGGATTTATAAATTATTTTAATAATAGCACTATGCATATTTTGGCTACTATTGTTCGGGGATATGACAGGCGTAACAGCAGCCGAACAATCCATGTACAAATATTAAATTCATTTTATATAATAAAATATCTATTAAATAGTACGTATGTATATAAGAGCTTTACAAGCAGCAAGGCCAAAAGACTTGTGTATTATTTCTGTTAAACCGAAGGAGGTGAATGGGCCCTGCGTGTGGTCTCGGGCTCTGCCATTGTCATAAAGTTTAGCTGATGGAAATGCATTAACATGGCCATTAACAGCAACTTGCTGTGTAATTTGAATTTAATGCATTGGCATTAACTTCACCACGACTGGGGCAGCTCCAGGCAAGGCCAAGGGTTAAATTTTGTCACCATTTCTAATGGTTGGCAGTTAGCGCATAAAGTTTCATCAAGACGATGATAGGGTACTTTTGGTCACTTGGAGGGTTTCGCATGGCTCCTCTGAAGTGCACGGATAGAGGGAGAGAGAGAGGGACTGATTTGGGGGTAGCTCATAAAAGTTTATGGCAGTAGATGTGACTCAGATTTGTGACATCCTTCATCACTTCTTGCTTCCGGAATTGCTGGCTGGCGTGGGTTGGGCTGGATTCAACGAGTCTAGCTGAATGACATTCACAATTCTGAATAGAAGGCCAAACTTTTTGTCTATTTATATTGCGGACGCTGTTCTTTTTCAAAAGTCAAGTTCATCAGGAGAGAAGCAACTTGGCCGATTAGCTAATATACATAACTTATGGTCAGTTGATTCTTTATGTATAAATATTATGCACAATTTAGCTCAGACAAACACACAGTCACACACACTTCATCAGGCAGATAAAAGCTCATTCAAGTGTCATCAGCGGAGGATCAGGCATTCGCTCTTCGCTTTGTCTGCTGGTCACATTTGCAGCACATTGATTTGCCATTAGACGGCAAATGAGTTGACTTTTCGTTGATTCTCAACCAGAGCCATAAGCAACGGTGGCATTCTTTGTGGCTTCGTGCTGGCGTAGTATCTAGTTTGCTTATGTGTTTGTGCATTCAAGCGGAAGAGGCTACCAACGCCCGAGTAATACAACAAAGGCAGGGCACCAGCAAATATTAGACACACGCATGAGTCTAACCAAGTTTGCCCAGCATCTTTGGCATGTACGTTACAGTCCTGTGTGGGTGATAAATGCTTTAGGTCCCGAACAGCAACTTACACAAACATATAAACACTGGCTGGAGGAGTATGTATACACACCTTTCCCAAAGCACAGTGAGTCAAAAGGTTTCAGATTTCGGAGAAGAGAAATAACATATTTGCCATCTTTTATCTATTTCTTCAAAATGAAATGTGCCAATATAATTTTCAGGGCTACCATAAAATCATAAAAACTGTGATCGTCTTGTTTTGTGTATCAAGCCAACAAGGATCAACAATTGTATACTCTGCTAGGGATAGCATACCGGTAGGCTTTTAATTTAAGTTCTTACTTTCAATATGGCTTTCTTCTTCAATTGGGTTTCAAGCGAATATTAATGATGTGTATACACTTATCGAGATAGAGTCCTTTCGATAGATTCCTTAGCAACCCTGCTCATTGGCGCTGAGAATCAATTTACAAATTATTTAAGGCCAGCTACAAATTCGACTAATTCATTCATAGTTAATCGTGGATAAGAATCGACACAAATAAATCTTGCTTCACTGTTAAATGTTGTGCTAGCCAACACACCGTCGTCTTGTTGTCTAATGATATTTAGCTGGTTTAATGATCTAGAAATGCATCAATGTAATCAAGGTGGAGCAGCCAAGGGACTTCTGGACTTTTGGGTTTTGGGTCTTGGATTGTCTCTAGTTCGGCTCCTTTAATGTTAATTGACAGTCAACATGTGCAGTTCTCGGTTAACCGTACTTATAGTTGATGATGTGTTGGGCTGTTGATTTTGCTTATGTTGTTGTGGCCATTCTTCCTGCCTCAATTGTTGTTGGCTGCTAGGCAAATTGCTTACTTATGTTGAGTCAGTGTGAGCTTAAACACAATTTTCCACTAAGCTTTTCACAGTTTGGCAGGTAATTTGCTTCCTAAGCATTTACGTAATCTCTTTAAGCGTGCGCCTAAAAATGGACAACGATTTTAAATTCAATCAAAAATATACAAGGAAATTTAATACTCTTTGCAAAAGAGAGCGAGAGGGGTGGGAGCATGGCGTATTTGTGTTTCCTTGTATATGAAAGTTTCGTGACAGGCTTCGAATATTTATGCCTGGAAGTAAAATCCACTAAAGTTCTCAATAACACATAAATTTCACACAATGAATCAAGTATGCAAGCGTGGAAACAGTTGCATGAATGTCAATTTTCATCTGTGCACATATACACATACATATGTATGCATATTTGTTTGTATTTTGTATGTATGTATGTACATTTGTGAGACGTATTTTGTGTCAAACTGCGACCCAGAGGCAAGTTGGTCATGCAAATGATTTTGAATATTTAACAAGCAGCAGCTCATCTGATGCATACTTTATGCGTGTGTATGAGTGTGAGTGTGGGTTTTTGTTGCTGTATCAACAATTTCGGCATTATTACAGTTTTGCATACGAGAGCTCCTAAACTAATTCACCAAATACCTGCAAACATGCTTTCACAAGTTTTGGAAAAGAACAAAACAAAAATTGGTCAATCAAACTTGTTTACATATTCAAAGCATAGGAATTAAATTCTCTTTACATAAAAATTCATATATATATATAAATTACTCTCGATTTATGAAACTCTGTTACAAATGGGAAGTTGCCCATATTACAGATACGCCACGTGTTGCTGCAACAAATCGAAATGAAAGAAAGTGCTGGAGAAAAAAGTAAAAAAAAAATCCCAACGTTATCTTCGGGGTGCCGAAGATTACAGACTCTTTTCGAAGTTGTTTCTGCCGTAAATCACATGAACGGGGTTGGTCAGTTAATAGGGCCGATTTCGATTTGTATGACAGCTATATGATATAGTAATCCGATTTTAATAAAATTTAGCACAAACGCGTATATTTATGTAGAAAACGTGTTGGCCGAGTTTTGAAAAGATCAGTCAATATATGTGCGAGTTATTCCCTAAACCGATTTAGGTTCGTATGGCAGCTATATGATATAGTAGTCCGATCCTTACGAAATTTGGTATTCATATTAATTGCTATAAAAAACATATGTGTGCTTAATTTGAACAGGATCGGATAATAAATGTGGCAGTTATTGCCTAAACCGATTTAGGTTCGTATGACAGCTATATGATATAGTGGTCCGATCCGACCGATTCAAACTAGTGTACTACCTAGGTTAAAAAGAAGGCTAAATACCAAGTTTCAGCAAAATAGCTTTTAAGACGACGGAGTAAATCGCATAGAAACAGACGGAGAGACGGACAGACGGACATGGCTATATCGACTCCTCTAGTGATTCTAAGTATTCTAGATGTAACTTTTGTGGGTCTACGATGTTTGGTTCTGTGCGTTACAAACATCAGAGCAAAGTGAATAGACTCCTTTTTCTTCGAAAAGAGTCTAAAAAATGCAGAGATTATTAAATGCGAGAAACTTAACCAGCTGCAGAAATGGGAGAACAATTACAATATTTTTATACAACTCAAAATTCTATTTCTCTTTACAATTATGTGAATAATTAGAAAGAAAAGAAAATTTAAAATAAAAAAATGGAAAGATTATTAAATGCGAGAAACTTAACCAGCTGCAGAAATGGGAGAACAATTACAATACTTTTATAGAATTAAAAATTCTATTTCTCTTTACAATTATGTGAATAATTAGAAAGAAAACAAATTTAAAATAAAAACACTTGAACGGTTTTTCTCAGTTAAAAGGGCCGATTTAGGTTCGTATGACAGCTATATGATATAGTAGTCCGATCCTTACAAAATTTGGTACAACCGTATATTAATTGCTATAAAAAACATATGCCTACTAAATTTGAACAGGATCGGATAATAAATGTGCGAGTTATTCCCTAAACCGATTTAGGTTCGTATGACACCTATAAGATATAGTAATCCGATCCAGGCAAAATTTGGTACAATTATCTATCGTTATATAAAACACACGCATGCCAAATTTCAAAAGGATCGGATAATAAATGTGGAAGGTATTGCCTAAACCGATTTAGGTTCGTATGACAGCTATATGATATAGTGGTCCGATCCGACCGATTCAAACTAGTGTACTACCTAGGTAAAAAAGAAGGCTAAATACCAAGTTTCAGCAAAATAGCTTTTAAGACTGACGGAGTAAATCGCATAGAAACAGACGGACAGACGGACATGGCTATATCGACTCCTCTAGTGATTCTAAGTATTCCAGATGTAACTTTTGTGGGTCTACGATGTTTGGTTCTGTGCGTTACAAACATCAGAGCAAAGTGAATAGACTCCTTTTTCTTCGAAAAGAGTCTAAAAATTAGTTTACATTAGTTTTGTTGACAGTTGTATAAATTGATATTGCCATTTGCCCTTTTTTCTTCGAAAGTCATTCTTTCTGTTTATTTAATCTCTTAAGATAAATTTCAAAACATTTAAATTGACATTCATTCATTTCATTGTCAACAAAATAGTTGAACAAAAAATATTCTAAATTCTATTGACGTTGGCTAGGACTAAATAAAAAATAAAGCAAACGAAAGCTACCAAAAGGCAGATACGCTGTCGACAACGATGAATGGGTGTGCGTGGGAAAGATTGTCACCACAACCAGAAAATGCAATCCCAATGGAATTTAATGCCATTTTAATTGAGCTGCATTGCAGTGTCTTTGTGAGTCTCCCTTACACACTTACCCACTTCGTTTGCTTTATGTGTTTAGTATGCACAACTTGACACTATTGTATATGGGTTTTACTTTTTCTATATAGTTTTTTCTATTTTTTTTTCGATTTCCTTGAGTGCATTTCAGCAGCTCCGAATTGTGGCTTTTTGCCGAATTCCGCAGAGCAGTTGCTTTTAATAGCATTATCGAATAGAGGGGAAGCTTTCGATTTAAGAATAATGTACATATATTTTTCAAATGTGTTTTTCTCAAGTGGTAATAAAATAAATAAAATAAATCAATTTGAAAAGCATCAATTTAATCTTGATGCCGAATATCATTTGGTTTACTGAAGGATTTTCCATTTTATTAAATGCCACATAATTGTTAGACTCTTTTCGAAGAAAAAGGAGTCTATTCACTTTGCTCTGATGTTTGTAACGCACAGAACCAAACATCGTAGACCCACAAAAGTTACATCTAGAATACTTAGAATCACTAGAGGAGTCGATATAGCCATGTCCGTCTGTCCGTCTGTCCGTCTGTCCGTCTGTCCGTCTGTCCGTCTGTACATATCAGATTTACTCCGTCAGTTTAAAAGCTATTTTGCTGAAACTTGGTATATAGCCTTCTTTTTTACCTAGGTAGTACACTAGTTTGAATCGGTCGGATCGGACCACTATATCATATAGCTGTCATACGAACCTAAATCGGTTTAGGCAATAACTTCCACATTTATTATCCGATTCTTTTCAAATTTGGCATGCGTGTTTTTTATATAACGATAGATAATTGTGCCAAATTTCGCCTGGATCGGATCACTATATCATATAGCTGTCATACGAACCTAAATCGGTTTAGCGAATAACTCACACATTTATTATCCGATCCTGTTGAAATTTAATATGCATATGTTTTTTATAGCAATTAATATATGTACCAAATTTTGTAAGGATCGGACGACTATATCATATAGCTGCCATACGAACCTAAATCGGTTTTAAGAGAAACTCGCACAAAACTCGCACATTTATTGACTGATCTCTTCAAAACTCAGCAAACACGTTTTTTACATAATTATACGCGTTTGTGCTGAATTTTATTAAAATCGGACTACTATATCATATAGCTGTCATACAAATCGAAATTTGCCCTATTAACTGACCAACCCCGTTCATGTGATTTACGGCAGAAACAACTTCGAAAAGAGTCTGTAATCTTCGGCACCCCGAAGATAACGTTGGGATTTTTTAATTTCACATATATGCAGCAATGACAACTCTCCAGCATTCTTTTCGATTTAAGCAAAAAATATTTTCCATTTCAGGCATTTTAATCGAGTAAATTGAAACGTATGGAGTTGAGCTTATGTGCAAGGGTCGATGCTCATGTGTATGCCAAGCAAATATGATAGGCATCTAGGCTTTGAGTTATGGCAATGACAACACATGTCATTTATCACAATTTAGCTGCAAATTACTTTGCTTATTTTTTTCATCATTTGCTTTTCCTAGGGGTCCCACCCAGTGAGCCAACTTCTGCCAACTCATGCTAGATATATTAAAATGAATCTAGAGGCAAATATTGTGGTACACATTAAAATGATAAGCCTCACATACCTTCCAGCATCTGCCAGTTTCGGAGATTCCTCTGACTGTACTCCTGGGCAGATGAATTTCTGAAGAAATGAATCAAGTGGCGGGGGGAAATTTGTCTAGACTCTAAACTGTTTGTCAGACTGTTCGTTTCAGTTTTGTTTGCTCAACTTCTGAAGTTCCATTTCTCTTTTATCTTAGTGAGTTTATGCTCTTTTTTCAGAATAGAAAATTGAGGGGAGCGCATGATTAGCTTTTTTTTCTCTGTAAATTTTGTAGTTGTTATTTTGATTGGAACGTTTGCTATTTTCTTTAAATCAGGAAGCCTGCAAAATGTTTCAGAATGTTTCAGGCTTTTTTGCGCTTCTTATTTCCCCTTTTCCATACAATGAAAAGAGCAGTTGAGCTTCCTTATGCCTTGGCAATTCATTCTGCGCTTGATTTGCTCCCTTTTTACCTGTGCCTTTACTTTCTTATACACACGCACCTTTCGAGCTGTCAAAAAAATTGAAAAATGTGGTAGTCATGAGTGTGTGTCATTTTCGGCCATCGATTCTTGAACTCGTTGTTGTTGTGGTTCCGGTTACGTAGCATTTTCAGAGAGGACTGTCATTTTTTATATGGCAGTGCTCGTCAGTTTGCCTTTTAATTGTTCGCATGCCTTTTCAAAAATAAAATAAATGAGAAAGCATACAGTGTTCCCGAATCTTTATAGACGAGTTATATGATTCATGCAGTCAACACAAAAGATATTTACCTGCCATCTTTCTACTTTCTTTTTTATCTGCAAACTGAAAAATTGGAAATAAAAAATGGCTTCTGCCTTTGTGTGTTGGTGAGACCCATTGTCTATTTGATTTTCACTCGAGTTTTGCAACAGGTTTTTCAATTTCTTTTTTTCCCCTGTATTCTTGGCCTATGTAAATCAATTAAAGCTGTTCAAAAATATTGAATGATAGCTTCATTGTTTTCCTGCGAAAAACTTTGCTACTCTTAATGAAAAAATGGAAAAGTGTATTGATTTCATTTTTGTACTCTGACTTGGATATAAAAATTTTCATAATACATGCTAAAGTGTGTAAGGACACATCAGGGAGATCACTTGAGCTCTTCACCTGGAGTCCATTTTGACTCGGTCTCGCCTCGGTCATTTTGGGATCCACTCAAGTGAGAGCCATTGCAATTTCTATATCTTGGAAGCATGAAAGCTATTAAACATTGGTAGTCAAGTAGTCAACTGGCCTGTCATTTAACTTACCTTGGGGCTCTCGTGTCTCGCTTTGGCTTTGGGGAAAATAATAAGCAACTGTGTGTGTGTGTGTGTGTGTGTGTGTGTGTGTGTATATGGGTGGGTGAAAGTACATTCGCCTGCGTCCATGTTCGAGATTGGCTGTCTGATAATATAAATATCATTGTTGCCTGCACATAATTAAGCAGCCAGTCAGTGTTGTGTCAAGCCCCGTAGGAAATTTGCAGATACTGCTCATCGCACATTTCAAATTGGCTTGAGCCAACTTTGAGTATGAGTGCACACAGAATTTGGCTTAATGCTTTGGTATGCTGACTTTCAGTTGTTAAGATAATTAAGCTTGCTTATCAGCGTTAGTTTGCTTTCGACCAGGCAAATCTGAAAAGTAGAATAACGAGTTCAAAAGGGTCAGGACAATGTTTTGCTTTAGCTTTCTTGGATCTGGCTATGGCTGTGTGGTTGGAAACAATCTGATGTTTTTCTTTTTGTTTTTTGTTTTTTGTTTTTGTCTTTTTTTTTAGCTAACTCTATTCAGGATTTCATTTGATGTGGAGATTGCAAATGGCATTGTGTACACCGAGTTGTCAGAACAGATCAAAAATGAAACCCATCCCAGTCGAACACTCAACACAATTGAATTGACTTGTGCATTTTCAAAGTTTACAGAATTGAATTTAAATGGCACATTAGCTTTTTGTTTAAACATTTCTACTGGTCTGGTTCGTGAGTAAATTGAAAATATTCTTCTCAAAGAGAAATCTGATAAATTGCTTGAATTTTCTTCTAATTGACTTAATTCACTTTAAATTCGAAACTAAGCTATGCAGTGAACATAATTTGGCAAATGTATTTGTTCTGTGGTTGATGCGCCAAAACCTGAGCAGACCACAAAAAACCTATATGTATACATTTGCCTCAAATTGCTGCGGTTTTCTGTGGTGACAGCGTATATTTCGTTTTGCCTTTATAGCCTAAAAAATCTTTTCCAGTCTGACGGAAATTCCTTTATCGGACGAGTACATTTTTGGTTAATTAAGTTTCGGCAAAATAAAGCTATTTAAATTTGAGTTGGAATCTGTGTTAAGCTAAGTTTTTCAAGTACTTAAAGAAAGGATGAAGCTATTTTTTTTCCATAGAGGAGAAGCTTCCTTGTGGGTCATCAGTGGGGGCTGGGAGGTTTTTAGAAAGTTTGAAACAACAATGATTTATCATGATGATATCCGTATTTGCTGCACATCTGCAGTCCGGATGGTGTGCTAAAGTTTTCATCGTACCTTCCGACAGATTGAGAAAAAAAAGTTGGAAACAGTGAGCAAAACATGCAAGGGTTTTTTTTCGAGTTTATGGATTGCATCTATTTACCGTCTACATTGTTGTGGTCCTGCAACAATGCTCAACCTTTTTCATTTTTCAATAATCTCAGCTTCTCAATCAATTGCTCTATATTTTTGTAGTGGAACAATGGGTCGGAATGAGGCTAATCGAATCTTAAAAAATATATACAATATTTGGCATGCCGATGATAATCTATTCTGACTTGTTTCATGCTTCATTTAAGATATGACTTTTCTCTGTGTTACAAAATGCTTATAAAATTGAGTTGTGAATACAAGAAAGACCAAGGAACAGAGTTGACCCATAGGTTTATCTGTCTTTGCCTAATATAATACATCAACTTTTTGAGCGACCCTCGATTTGGAATATTCAGCCAACAACAGAAAACTATGTTCGCTACATTAGTTCGGAAATATTTCAACCAATTTGGCTTGGCATTGCCATGAGAATCCAATTTTGAAATACATTCGGTTATTATATTTTGGCCGTGCAACAGTGCGTATGATTATTACAAAAGGCAGCATGCCAATTTTGGGGTTACACTTCATTTTCCCAGGATAGACCACGAAAGGGGTGCATAGTGGGATCGAGAGATTCATTTGTCTCTGCTTTAATGTTTCTCATTTTTGTTTTTCTGTCCAAACAAGAAATAAGACTCATTGTTACAATTGTTTCAGTTAGCCCAAAAGTATTTATTTAATTAAGATCTGAAAAGTACACTTGAAAAGCTCAAGCTAATTAAATTCGTTTTCCTTATGGAGCGAGGGTGTTTGGCTTTAGTTTCGGTCAAGCTGCTAAATATGCTTTGGCCAACGTGTTGAAACTTGTGTATGTTGGCAAAGTAGTCATGGCCTAAAGGTACTGCCACTTTTATTGCACTTGTAAGTACAGTTTTCATTTTAAGCATAAGTTCTGTATGTGAGTGAGTGAGAAAGCTTTGGGATGTTTTTGGATGCTCGCTTTGGGGTGTTTTGGTTTTTCGAATTTTCAATTGGTTTTGCTGGCGTGTAGTGTACTTGAATTCAGTGGCAACATGACTGAAGACTTGGCAGCATTTGAGTGGATTTATAGTCTGGTTGTTTCGTTTGCCCAAGTCCATTGCTCCAATTAGGTAATCGTTCGAGTTTTGTAGGGTTTTTGAAAATTCTTGGACATACTCTTCAGTTTGGATGGGGCTTTTGTTAATGTGCCTGAGGCACTTCACCCAATGTTACAGAATCCAAATGGCACAGTCAATTGAGTGGCTAAATTTGGATTTCCGTTTCAGCTTCCACTTCTCTTAGGGTTAATTAAATAGCTGCATTCGTTGGGTACTTTATTAAATTCCTTTCATTAGCAGGTGGAAACAATTGACCATTTTCAGAAGAGCAAAGGCAATATCATAGCTATTAGACTTGGCAAACTGATAAGCAACTGGTGTCAACAACTGCCGTTTACAACTTTCCAGTTAAAGCTAATTAGCAATAGTGGCCACTTCTTTTGACTGATAAGTGCTTTGCCAAAAACAAAACACTTGTAATTGGTAAATTAAATTGCAACTGGCTATAAAAGCACTGGTAGTGTGGCTTGTTACCTTCATTGAAAAAGCAGTCAACGAATATGTTTCCATTGAAGACTACTATTGCAGTGGCCGCCCTGCTCGCCTTACTGCCATCTCCGATTTTTTCCATGCGCCAAATCGAAACATGCAGCACTACGAGTGCGCCAAATAAAAATCCGGATATCTGTGATGAGATTCAGGCTGTCAGAGACTTGATAGAGCCGAAGCAGCTGGATGAGATTATCGAAAATCACAACCAATGCGACAAAAAGTTCCGCAAAGCCATGGTCTATTTCAGGACATCGGACTTTGAAAATGTGGCAATGCAATTGCAACGATCCTCGGCCTATGGCAGTCTGCTAAATCAACTGCGACAGGCTGGTGTCGACACGGAAGACCTTGAAAATCTTACAGACGTTTTCAATTGTGTGGTTGTAGATCCCAAGAACGAAACCGAATCGTCGTCACACGCGACACCCACATCTAAATGCGATTGCAGAACGCTACGTGGCCATACTTTCATTGGGGACGTCTTGGCCGCCCTGCCCAAAAATGGAGTTAGCAACTATAAGGCCTCGGCCAAGGCTCGCAATTCAAACTTCCATCTGTTTGTGCGTACAGTCACGTCACCAGACTTCCAGGCACGTCTGAAGAGCAGTCTGGTAGGTTCAGCCAAATGGAATTCAGAGCTCAGAGTTAAAATATATTTAAAATAAACAATTGGTTTCCTATTCCTTTCAGGTGCATCGCGAATTGGCTGCTCCGTTACGAAAGCTTCGCCGCAACGGTTGGGATATTCCCGAGCTGCTTAAAAGTGTGATGACCATTCTCTCCTGGTGAGCAGAGTCTGGCCATTTGACCTGTTCTGGTTGTGCTGCTGTTCTCGCCACAATTCAACCATTTTATTTTTTGTACAGAATATTTTGGGCATGGCCAGAAAATAAAGCAACAAGTCTAGCGAAATATGCATGCTGATCCAGTGAAGCGAAAGGTGTGTGCCCTGGGGCATGCCATTGATTGCCATCTCACCTGCTGTAGCTACTCCTTGCTGTGTTCATGTTCAAAATATCGATGCACATTTTGTCCAGTCAACTGGTGTTTGCACGTTTTTCATTCTGGGCCAACTGAGCTCAGCGTGTTGGTTTTGTGGTTGTTGTTTTTTCAGAGCTCTTATATTTTTCTCGGTTTCGTGGAAATTTCATAGTTGAGTATATTTCGTTTTTCACCTGTAAAGCGCTGTGGTTGTGGTTGGAAAATCCTTTAAAAGGTAAGTAATTTCAGCAAAGTTTTTTTTTGCATCACGTTAAATTATGAAAGCTGCATTTCAACGTACTTTTGAAGCTTTGCCTGATGTGTGCCCTTTGGCATAATTTCCATTTAGTGCACTTGTCTTGGCAAACAAATTAGCGTTCGTTATGCTTTTATTGTGAGCAATTCTGCCCATTAATTGTCTCACGCTGAAGCTTGGGTTCCTCCTCTTCATTTTTTGCTTTCTCGCTCTCACTTAAATTGCAATTGATTTATGTCCACGACGTGACTTCATTTACCCTCAACTAAGGCAGAGCGAATGGAGGCGCGCAACAACTAAGGTGGCACCTGTTGTCAGTTGTTGGCGAACTGATAGGTGTTCTCAATCCACTCCTATATGTACATATATATATATATTTTTTATTTTATTAAATAAAGAAAAACAGCCTCACCGGTGAGTGTGTGATAGAGATGCTCAAGAAATCACATCTGCCTTTGTGTCACTGTCACCTATACCCACGTCTAAATAGGTCAAGAATTTGGTAACTACAAAAATCGAGCAAAGCTATTGATAAGTCTGTTTTACCAATATGTACATATATTTCCAAGCTAAATAGATTTTTCTTCAGTGCTGAAACCTTTTCTCTTTTCTTTTCAAGAGAGCTTAGTTCCATACCATTTCAGGACCAATAAAAGGATTTGTTTAGCTGCGGCTTGTACGTGTGAGTGGCCCTAAAGCAAACACACACACACACACACGCAGTTAAACAATAATACAAATATAATGGCACATACTCTGTGAACATCTGAACACATCCCTACCAGGCCTTCTTCTTATGCAAGACGGACTGGGCTCGTGTGCCAATCAAGTAAAATGTTAATGAATTAGTCGTCACAAGGATGTGCTGACAGGTTCAGAGGATCCTGCTCGGTTGGGGTTACTGAATTTGTTTGTGGCAGTGGTCTGCCAGCTGACCCATCAACTTGGCCGCCTGTCAAGTCCACCAGAAATGCAACAAAAATAAATCGTAGAATACTTAAGTGCTCCAACCAAAACAACTCCCAGTTGTCTGTTTTTATTCAGCTGCTGTGGGGTTCGTTTATTTCATTATTTATAGATACATTTTTACACGTTCCTGTTCTGTCATTGAATTCATTATTTTGTCAGGAAGTCAATGTTAATAGAGAATGTGTAAATGTGGGAAATGGGAAAGGTATATCGTGGTCTGTTTTGCATTGTTTGTTTTTATTTTAATTTAATTTAATTTTTTTCGCATTTGTATAATTTTATGTGGAAATTAATTAATTGGCAATAGTTTCTCGGATTCTCTGTTTGCAAAATTGCAAACTAATTTGACTTTATTTAACCAGCAGTTCTGTTTATTTTTCTCTTATTTAAATGAGTTAATAAGTTAATTCAATTTATTTTTAAATTAAGGTAGTCAAATTGAATTTGTTTATTTGATTGTATTTTCATACTCTGCACCAGAAAAGTCAACGGTATGCCAATGACAAAGAACAGATTGCTGAGAGGAAATCAATAACTTTTACAGGGTATTCAAGCCTCAGATTATGAATATATTATTTTTTACACTTTAACAATAAGACAATACAAAGAAAAACAAAAAAAAAAAACTATCCATTAATCGGATTATTTCAATATGGCCAGTCATCAACAAATAAATCAATTAATTGCTGTGAAATCCATAAAGCCGATTACTTTTATATATATCACAGTCCGAGGTATTTTTTTAGTTGGAACTTTTGAAGAGTACAGGAAGAATAGTTAGTTTCTTTGATTTTTGAAAATAGCTTAGATTTTTTATTTAATGAAAATGTATGCTCGAATACTCGAAGACTCAAACAATGGACGAGAATTGCTCATTTGCCATTTGTTGGCTTGATTGAGACAATCGTTACAATTTGTTTGGCTTGAATTGTTATTAAATTGCATTACCACATACAGAGCCAACTGAGAGGAGGAGGAGGTGGAGGTGATGGGGAGAATGCAACGCATCCCATCCAGTTCAGTTCAGTTCAGTTGGCTCTGTCAATCCAATCGGACTGATTCCGATACCGATGTCTGCTTTTGTCTACTCTTGCAATTGTGACAAATCCGATTTGTAATTCAACAGGCAAGGCAAGACAAGTCATTGAAAGGAAACGAAGTTTATCAGACCCATTGTCAATCTCATGACCATGATTATGTTGTGTCTGAAATGGGTCCAAGTGAGCCTGTTTTGCAATTTCCACAGACTTTTGCCCATAAATTGAGTTGACCAAATGGCAATTTGAAACTAAAAATTGCACTTCATTGCATCTGACCACCATGGCAGTTGCACAAACGACCCAACCAAATTTATAGCCTCAAAGCTGCCTTGATCAAACATGCTTTCCATGCCAAAGTCCTCTCTGCACGGTTCATCGAAAAGGTGAGAAAGCGATGACATTGATGAACTATGAGTAAATGACCCAACATTGCAAAGAGTTTACTTGATGGCGCCAATAGCAACGTTTAGTGCGTAGTCTATTTTCTGCTGCTGGTTGCCGGTGTTGGCCAAGATTACCGGACATGACAGGAGGTGCTTCGTTTTACCAGCGACAAGCTGCTGTAACTTTTGTTCTGTGTTTTCTTGATTATAGTTCCTTTTGGCCCCAACTCGGCTTTCAGTCGGAGGCTTTTTTAGCTTGCCTTTTTGCTGATTACTGAAATTTGTTTGTGGCTTTTGTGCTTTGACGGAAATATCCTCCACACACTATAAATAAATATAGTATTTATATTTTTTATGATAAAAGTTCGTTCGCCTGCTGTTCAATAATGTAAAAGATTTATGTGAACGCTCGTTACGGGCTTATCAGAAAAAAGCGACTCGACCAGCTTCTTTGACGTTCATTCAGTCGTAAGTGAAAGCGCAAGTTCCTGGCTATAAATAAAATGATGGTCATTCATATCGGCTAGCAAATCTTATTATAGCTTAGCTAGTTATGATTTGCCTCTTTCGTGGCTTATCTAATATTCCCAAGTTACCGAACTTGCCGGTAGACATTTTCTTGGCCGAAAGTATTTCGAAAGTTTTATGTAAAACCAGCAGTAGAGCCAAAATAATAATCATCATCATAATAGTGAAAGTTCTCGTATTTCCCAGCAATTCAATATTGATAAAGTTGTACCAAAAAAGGAATAACAATTATTGTATTTTCCCTCGCTTCTACCATACCTTTAGAGGGTACGAGTATGTTTATAGTAGTTAAAAGGAAACCGAACATAACAGGCAAATTTAATTCTCCACCTTCCTGTTCTCTTCGTGAACCTATTAAAATTGCATATTTAAGTTTCTCATTGTTTTTTTTATAAACATAATGAAAGAAATAAAAATTTATGTTTTTTTTTTTTGACTCGTGAAAAAACAAACATACCATTAAATACTCCATTGTTCTTTCACCAGTGCAACTACGATCTAAAAGTGGCTGCAAGGAGAGTTTCTAGAGACTACGGAATGCTGTGTGTTTAAGGAACCCCGGGCAAAATGCCGAAATAAAGTTAGGGCAGAGAATATTTTAAATTGTTTTAGCATCTTTTAATTCACATATTCATAAATACTTGCGCTAAGTGGGAACTGGAAAGGAGTTGCGCTTCAAAAAGCTTAGTAGTTCTTACCGCACCGGACAAGCAAAAAACTGTTGAAAAAAAAACTATGAGATTTACTCTGTTGCTTATGATTTTGTCTGCAATTTTGTTTTTGCTTATATAAAGATAAATATATATATATTTTTTTTCGTTGCTTTGCCGCTTATCTGTGCCGTTGGCCATTTCAATCCTGTTGCTCAAAGTACTCATGCGGGTGTTGGCCACCAAGTCGTGCTAATATTTCAAGTTGCCAGCTTCAAGCTCCGACAAGGGGACACTGCCAATGGTACAGTAAATAAATGTTTTTAAGATAAACTGGTCCATGGGTATGTGGGCAACTTTAACATGTAGCAGAGAGCAAAACTCAAACTCTGTCGTCCATATCCCTGGGGGAATAATATTTCATGTTCTTGACGGGCTTGCCGCCTCTTTAAATGCAAACAGATTTGCGCTGCACTTTTCCGAGCATACTGAAACAGACATGATTTTAGTTGCAGTTACACATATGGCGGCTAAAGGTTCTTATAAACGTGACATGGACTTGGTGTTTGTTGCGGCCAACTGGACAACTGTTGTTGACTGCGTTCGGGTGGGTAGGAGGAAGCAATGTCCTGGCCTGGCCAAAGCTATTCTTGGTCATTAATTTGAAAGCAAAGTCCGTTTCGTGGGACCTTTGGAGGGCTTAACAGCCGGACACACGCTCGCACACAAGCACATTTCAATTTGGTGCATACAGTGCCATTCACTTTGTCACGCTGCTCACGTACATGAAGCACGGTCTCCGGCCCGTCAGCGCCCGCAGAAAGGATTGGGCCGTCATCCTTTCGTGCATACGGCATCTACAAATGTCCACGCGGTGGAGCTTGGGTGTCGTGCGCCATCAACTCGATTAGATGCCCTTGTGGTTGTATATAAATTTTTTTTTTTTTAATTTTTGACGACACTGACCGTCTGCTTCCTTTGGTTGTTTTGCTTCTTTTTCGCTTTTGCCTGGCAGCTGTTTTTTCTCTGTCTCTGTCTCTTTCTCACTTTACATTCTATTTGAGTTGTTGTGGTTATGAGTGTTCGTGTTATTGTTGTTGTAGTTGTTGTTGTCGTTATTCTTGAGAGCGCCCTCCGTTTAAAAATGTTTTAGCAGCGCATTTTTGAGGTTAACAGCGCGAACGTGCTCACGGCCATCGCTCTCGAATCTAGAGTCGTCTGGTCTGGTCTGGTCTGGCCTGGTCAAAGGCGTTCTTCGAAATGGGCGTTGGGCGTGGAGTGTTGAGTGTTGAATGTTGGACATGGGATAACAATGGCTTGGCTTTCTTGTTTTTGGCAACTGGCCAAAAGTCAAGCGCGACTTGCACGCATCCTTTGGTCCTGCACGTGATGCGACATTGTGTCAACTGCTTCTCCAGCTCACATGAATTATGATGAATGTGTGCGACTGTGAATCTCAGTTTGATGAGTATGCTATTTATGAAATAATTTGCAGATAAATCTTCATTTTATTGTCTTGTCCAGATGGCAGATGGGAAATGGGAAATGCCAAATGATTTTTTGCATTGGAATCTTTGGCTCAGACAATTTATTGTTGAAAGATTTGAGCCCGAGGCTGAAAGCAAAACGCTTAAGCTAAGATGGTATAAGTGAACCAAGTCTCAGATAATTTACTTGAACACCAATTGCAATTATTTACGAGTCGATTTAATGAACTTGGCCAGGCTCTTTAGATGGTTGACTTGCATGAATGCAAGTGAAGAGTAAGGCTTAAGCCTTTTCGAATCTGTGCAAAGCTTGTTGGGTGGCAACGCCAATTTATTGTATCAAACCGTAGAGTTTGGGAAAGGCAGCAAGTCTAAGAGAGGAATTTGGGTCAGGCAACGATTTGCATCGGTTTTCAACAGCTTTCACGTATTGTTGGCTCTTGGACGTATCGAGTAGGCCCGGCCGTTCCAAGTTAATGCTGTGCTGTGAAGGTTACACTAACGACTAAAGTTTTGTATTTTAATAGCCTCAAATGGCTTTTCAATTGCAGGCTGTTTAGTCAAGGGATGTAGGGTTTTAGTTTCTTCGTTTATTGATTTTTTACATTCAATTGGTTGGACTCAAGCAAGATTCCACTGATCAATAAATGTCGGGCAAATTGCATTTCAATTGAAATTATTTCAAAGGATCATTAAAACAACAACAGAATATTTCATTTAGTCTGGGTTGGAGTGTGAAACAAATAAAGTTCGGATTGCTTTCGAGACCCCTGCCCAACCTGGTTATTTCATTGTAAAATTTAATAATAATAATTTTTAGAAAATATATTCATTTACTTTGGCTATTTAGTTAAATTTTCATGATGCCACTAAAAAGAAAATAAACCTCCGGCCATTTTGCTTAATGCAGAGAAGAATTGTGACTCAGATGTGTTGAGATACGATGCGATGTAAATGTGCCGCACACATCACACGCCATCAACTCGAGCACAATGGGATGAAGAGGACTCATTGCCATGTCACGTCCTCGTCTGTTTTCTCTTTTGTAATAAAGTCGCGTCACTAATGCACACGTCGGCTAAGTATGCAATAAATCTGACGTATGTACCTGACACTTGCGGCTGTTCCCGCACTTGCTACTGTTTCCTTTGGGTACGTGGAAAACGTCATCACTATCATCAAACATTAACAGCTTTTACTTAGTAGTTGGCGGCTGGCATCAAAAGCAGCAGGACCAGCAGCAGCATCAGAAGCGCCACTTTACTTCAGTACTTGACATAAACGCAAATGAGTAAAAAAACTATGCCAGGCCGAGTAAAAATTTCCTTTTTTTTCCTTTACATATATATAAAATAGATATACTTTGGCATGTATTCCTTTCGAAGAATTTGAAGCAATTTTTCAGCAGCATTTATTTTTGCCTTTGTGCTTAGCTTTCTGGCACTGTCATTGGTCTTTCAACTCAAGAAGCCAGACAAAAGGCAGAAATACTTGACTTGAACACTTCAGTTTTGCCCTAGGACTTAAGATTCAACAAGATTTCATTTTGTAATTTAAGTGAAAATAAGCCCCTGGGTAGATGACTTAATTGATGGAATCAAAAACAAAATTTCTTAAATTTAACCGAACATCTGTATCTGCAAGGCTCAGACATGAGGTATTCTTTGCCAAAGTCTTGCTAGTAAAGGGTATAAATATTGCCAGAGACATGTGAAATGCGTCAACTGCTTTCAACTTTTACGTGTAGTTTATTCTGCGAGAATTTCTGTTCCATGAGGATGAAGGGCGTCGAGGCATTGTGAGAGGTGAGAAAAATGTTGTCACTCGTATTGCACAGTCAGAGTCAGGTAGGAGGCAGGTCGTTAAAGTATTCAAATGACTTACGCTTTAAGCGTATCCCATAAAATGTTAATCAGTATAAGGATCTTTTGGTTAGACTCGAATATTCTAGACCAGCCAAGATTCTTTTAAAACTTGATTGAATCTTCACAAAGGGCTGGGCGATTTTGCCATGACCAAGGTTTTCTTGGCGAACTTTTAGTGGTTTGCCTCCGCGAATCGTGGTGGATTCGGCTCGCCTTAAGCTCTGGGTCGATGCAAACAGAGGCGCTTACCTTTTGTGGTCAAACTTCAAAGCGTAAATTCTGTTGGTTTTGCTGGCCTGGTATTTTTATGCCAGACACGTTCAATTTAATTTAAAAGTTACCAAGCGCCAGCCACAAATCAAATAAAATTACCCAAAGGTTCGTGTATAAAAACGCTGGTAAATTGTTTTTTATTATATATAATTTTTGTATTTTTTTAATTTGCGTAAAGGCCTCAACCGTTCTGAAACTGGCACTGGCACTGGCACTGGCACTGGCAATGGCACTCTCTGCACACACTATGGTTCAAGGGGACTTAAATGTGTAAGTTTGGGAATTTAATAAAATCGAATTATTCAACGAATTGGCAAAACCTTGTTGAATCTGAGACTGCCCCTGAAAGTTTTGCACTCTTGCCGCAAGCCATGTCGCTTGGGTTAGCCGGGCATAGACCAACAAAGGACTCTCGAATACGCCAGTGTGCATTGATCGAAAATACAAAGGCAACCTAAAAATGCTGAGGCAGCTGGTGTCCGTAATGCGTCCATAACTCAAACCAAATGCAATCGAAAACAACGAAACCGGCGACGGAGCCACCATCAGAGCCCATCCTGACATATGCATACGGTTTTCTGTGTATCTGCGAGTTCATTCGGGCACAATGGCTCGACGCAGCCGGCGACAACATTAAATGTATGAAAAATACATTCATCACTGTCGTATCGTCTCTTCGAAGGCATAGGCGCTCTCTTTAATTCCAGAGGCATCGCGTGTTTAAATATATTAAAAATTACACATCAAGCCGAGCACAAAGAAATATTGAACACAGCTTGATATTATCTTTGATTTGTGAATATTAAAATACACTTTGAGAGGAAAAAAATATTAATAAAAGGACCACACGACTCTCTCTCTCTCTCTCTCTTTGTCTTTTATTGGAAAAGGTATTTAAAAATGTGGACCTTTATTTCATGAAAATAGAAAAAGCTCTCCACCCACCAGGCCTTGTGTTCTTTACAAAAAGTATTTTATTTGCAGGGGAAATGGCTGCTGGCTTGTCAACTGACATCAAAAATGTCAAGGCAGCCATAGACGCGTGCTTTTTGCGTTTTACTAATGAAAAAAAGAAAAGAAAAAACTCAATTCAATAAGACAAAATATGAACAGCAGACGACAGACGCCATTAAAGAGATTCGCGTAAAGTTCCTTTTTGTTGGTGGAAAAACGAATTGGAGAAATACTATATACTATATATAGCGTACTTTTTGGTGCCATCTGAGCTGTCACTTAATGTGACTCAATAAATTTGAGTATACATTTTTGCCACTCGTTTTATATTCCCAGCGAATTTAATATGAATTTTTTTTCTTGTGTTTTTTGTTTCTTTATCAAAGAAGCGAAATTTGTGGGTTATCCTGGCAATTATATAAACTACCAGCTTCTGTGGCCACCGAATTCAAATCTCTTTCAAGCAATTACTGCTATCAGGTCTGGCTTTGATGTGGCTAGACTGTGGAGATGCTCTTTGAACGCTGACAACCACAACGAAATTAGAAATAAGTCAAAGCGAAAACATAAATTTGCAAAAATTCAACCAATAAACCATATTTTGATTGAAAGTCTTTAAGCCGCGCGTAGCACGCGATTCGTGGTAAAAGGATTTTTATTTTATGATTCATTAAAGTGAATTAAGGCGAGCTCCCATACAGACTGGCGTGAGCTTATGAAAAAATAATGTAAATAAATACAAAATGAATGAATAAAATGGAAAATAAAAAAAATATTTACAGCTGCTGCTGCTGGCAGAAATAATCGAGTGTGTTTCATTGCATGTAAATCTGAACGGGGTGAAGGGCGGTATTGGTGACAAAATCTTTTTAAATGCTGCCAATGGGAATTTTATTGACCAGCCTGTTGACTGCTTGAGCAAGCGAAATCTACGTGGCCGACACCATGTGGTCATAATTACTTTTTGTTGGGCGGATTTCCGAATTCGGACTTCGTTCAAGTTGCCTGGAGGCAGTAAAAGATTTGAAGCAGGTAAATGGGTATTCCGTAGCAAACCTATAAATTATCTTTGAGACATATATATATATAATTTTTTTGGATTAAAGCCACATTAAATTGAAGCTCTATCAAAAATGTTCATTTTCCTCAAGGCACCACATGGCGTATGATTGATGCCAGTCATCTCAAAATTTCAAATTAAATTCGCCCATTTATCATTGGTAAAGAATGAGCGACAAAATGCCCGAAACAACTACTGCAGCCCACCTTTCGTTTGTGGTCTCTTCGTGGAAAAGCTGTGCAATTAAATTAAATAAATTACCGTAAAACAGCCGCAAACTTTGACTACTAAAGCTGAGTGAAAATCATTTTAAAATGTGTGTCAATGCTTTTGTTGTTTATTGGTTTTAGATTTTTAGATTTTTCAATTTTATTTCCTTTCCTGTAATTTTCTCTGGCCGGGTTTTATTGCAATTGATTTTTGGTGTCAGCTGCAGGCTTCGACAGACAGATCAGACAGAAAGGGCAAAGTTGGAGGGAATTGTTGCAAACTCGACAAGTGTTACTGCTGATGCGGCTGACAAATTGAAAACTTTGTTAGTAAACTTGATATTCCCAAGCAAAAAATAAAAAAAGTAAGCAGTATAACAACAATAAAATACAAGACAAAAGTTAGCCGCCGACTCATCAATATCGGAGTAAGAGCAAAGTCATTTTAACATTTTCTTCATGTCGCTTCCCTCGGTACGCTAAGAAAGCTTATGTTGTTTTTACTTTTCTTACTTTTAGATAACGTCCATCTACTTAGTCCTCACCTCCCCAACCACCTTTGATCGTCTTTAAAAAGTGAAGCTCGACAATTTAGTCCAGTGACTTATGCATTTGTTTTTAAACAAAATGTGGGCCAGCACTTTGTTAACTTTTAAGATAGAAAATACTCTTGTCCCGGCTAACTTTGCTCAAAGGAGTTGCGACAAAGTTGTAAACAACAAAACAAAACTAGCTTTGTGATTTCATAAATAAACAATATCAATTCCTAGACCTCCCCTTCCCCATCCCAGTGCGAGTCAAGACAATAAGCAGCTTAGAGCCATTCCAAGACATTTGAGGAACCCAGACAAATATAAAGAATTTATTCAAACTCATGGACTGAAACAGAAACTGTGCAGAGAGCTGGGCTTCCGATGAATCTGGACAGTGTGGGTCTGCTCTTCCACCTGAATGTCGCTGCTTGAAAAGGGCGAGGAATTCGTTATATAGGCATAAGAAGGACGCATTGTCCTTATGGACGCTATACGCTCTCGCCATGTGTGCCAAAAATGCTGTCAGGGATAAACGAATGTACTTAGCTGATCCTTAGTGGCCGATGAACTCACCTGCTTAAAGATATGTCCACCAAATTCGAAAATCATCGGTTGATCGAGTCCTTCGACAATGTCCGTTTGTATATTGACCATCATTAGGTGGCGTTGGCCATGCCTATAGAAATTAAAGCGTAAATATTGCAAAGGCAGCATGCTGACCAAATCAAAGCACTCAGTCTCTGGATCAAGGCCCCGGCAGATCCACAAGGGCTCGTCGCAGACTTCGTCATGCTTGCAGAAATTATCACAGCCGAATATTATTTTGCTGGCAGTCAGGGCGATATGATACTGACGAATTCCGATGCCATTAGCATCGACCAAAGTGAAAGGATTCTCAATAAGGACAGGCTCGTAGATTTCATCGAATTCGCTGAGCAAAACTTTCTGCACTCGAAACATGACCAGCAATGTTCCATTTAATTGGAATGTCAATCAGGGCTTACTTGTTTATTTATTTTCTATGGTTTCTGTCGTTGATTTTCTCTGGTCTTGTTCAAATTTGCCACTTGTCAAATTTTACAGCCCGGCTAACTGCGTTCAAAAACTACTCGATTAGCTTAGCCGAGGGCTACAACTGCAAGTTGCCTGCTTCATAGTCCGACTCGTCAAATCGAGAAGCTTAATGAACAGTAATGATGTGGCTTCTCTCATTTTGCCAACTGCCGCAGAAAGTGGGAGTTTTGTAATAGGGTTTGCCGAATTATCCTGGCTGCCTGAGTCCGGCTACTTTTAACACTATTTCTGTGATGGCTCGTTCACTCTTTGCCGCTTGTTGGCTGTGATCCGACGATGAGTCAACTTTTAAAAAATCACTGTGATGGACTAATCAAGTCACTGTGAAAACAGGGGATTAATAAAATAAAGATTATCCAGTGAATTTTTTTTTTAACATTAAAACTTTTTATTAAGCTCAACAGGCTAAATTTGATTCAATTTTCAGAATATTTCCTCTATTGTGTCTTCTTGCTAGAAGCAGGTCTGCCAATACTTTGAGTTCATTTCGTGAAGCTCATAGTCTTGGCTTACTCTGCCACTGCGAAACTCTTTTGAATTTTCTGATTTATGGTAACTTGGTCGTTGCTCTTGCAGTCTTTCGGACCAAGTTGAAGTTGCAGCAGCAGCAGCATTTCAAGTCTCTGTCTTTTAGTATATTCCTTGACAGTTGCAGTTGCCGCTGCTTGTAGTCAAATTTCTTAAGAACTTTGCTATCCCTGCTCTCCGGCTAGCGACAAATTATAAAATACCGACAACAGGACCAACAAGGCAGCGAAGAGCTCCGGGTCACAGCTGTGTCCTGTGCAAAGAAAGCTCAATGCGGGCAGTGTGACAGTTGGTGGTTGCGAGTTTAGTTGGTCGGTTGGGCTGCTCTGGTCCTGGTCCTGGTCTGCGGGTCTGTGAGATTTAATTTGGCCACGTTGGCAAATTGTTGCACTTTTCTAAAGGTTTAGCACGGCTCGGTGGGTTTCAAGTCTGGCATTTGTGAGTTTCCCTCTTTCATTTCTGTGCGAGTATCTGTGAGTGTCAAGTAGCATCTTTGCAGTTTTCAAAGCAATTAATTTCAAGAAATTACAGACACAACGAAACGACTGTGTCAGCACCGCAAAATGTGGATCTATATATATATATTTTTTTTTAGCGAAAAATGGCGAAACATAACTCAAGCCGGATTTATTCTATAGTTGTGCTTGCCTCTGGGCAAGATAATTGCCTGGGTCGAATCGTCTGGTAGTCGGGCGGATTTCAATGATTGTTGGCCTAGTGCAAGTGCTTGGGTGTCCCAACTGCAGCAACCAATAAAATTCAATTTGCTATATGTTAATTTCAAAATGATAAAGTGTTCTGTCAAACTGTCACAAATCACTTGGTAGTTCACACACGTGCATAATATTATACACACACGTACACGTGCCACATTGAAGCGGAGGATGCTCTCGTTGATTCGGTGTTTTGCACTTGCGAATTAATTGAAATTTCTCGCTCGGCATATTTATGCGTAAACAATTAATTACGAAAGCAAGACAGGAAAGAAAGGGAGGGAGTCAAATAAAATGAGACGGAAACCCACTACGGAAGGATCTCTTATGCGGTGCTGAACAACAGATACTTTTTTGTAATCACAATTATTAATTAATGACTTGAGTTTTATCCAGATTGAAAAATACTCGATGTATCTTTTAAAGGCCTCTATATTTGCCTCCATATGCTTAACTCAAGATTGGTCGATAAATAACAAAGATACCCCACAGAAAAGTGTGTGACAGGCCTAGGGACAAAATGAATATGCTCTCTTATCTGCCGAGAGAATATAATGAGCAGAAGAACCAGAACTCGAACAGTGGCAATTATGGCCGACTTTGATGGAGATTGGCATTGGGATTGTCCTGCAGCTGTTCCATTGTTGTTATCGTTAATGCGTCGAGCATAAATCCAGAGCCATATTCATAGGCCAGCCAACAGTCTGCCCAGCTCGCAAACCAATTGATTTGGCTATTAATTTTGCTGAATTGCCTAGGTGCCTTTAATTTCAGGGTTCTGAAATTAACCCCGTAAATGTCGTTTAATGTGCTTGCCATGTCTTGTGTCTTCTGGTCTCAAATGTGTTATCAGAAGCTGAAATGCTTTGCAGGTATTCTTCACCTCGTTTCTGTACGTGTGTTCGTCTAATTAAAGTCTATCCACCAAAATTTCATTTCCCTTTGCTAGGAGAAGGGCCCTCAAATGCATTTGAGGTTTGCCAAATCTAGCATCTCTCCAATTTTTCCTCCTCTCATCTGGTCCCTCCTATATTTGAGATTTGTCCTCCATTTGTTCCTCTGTCGTCTTGCGGCTCTTCTATTTCTATGCAAGCCTCAATTGTGCTTAAACGTAAACTGAGTGCAGCAATTAAGTGAAAGTAGCAGTTACATCAACACACAATGCACATTACTATTCACAGGCACACACACACACAGGAACACACGTATACACTCCCAGTTGTTTAGTACTCGACAAGCAAAACAAACAAATTGCCAAAGTGTGTAAAAGTCTGCAGGTGTGTGAGTTCCTCTTCCGGGCCGGGTGTTAGTGTAGTGTGTGTGTGTTTATTTTTGTTTGATTGTGTGCTTTATTAACGCTTTGTGCTTTTCATTACTACCGTTCCTGCTTTCATGTTCCTATTTTATTGTTAAATGCAACACAACGCAGCACAGCGAACACCACAGCCACAAAGAATTGAGGCAATGGAATTGCTCAGAGCCTGCTTCAGTTATTTGGTTGTTGCGTCGGCATTTTCATTTTTGTTCTTTTGGTGAGCCACAGATTTATGTTCTGCAGTAAGTGGGGATATATGGAAGAGCTCGTAACACTTAAATGGCATATAAAGAGCAATGAAAGTTGAGTATGTCAAAAAGTTTTGTGACTTTATTGTTACCTGCAGTCATGAAAAAAAATATATTCCCAGACCTTTGGGGATATGATAATAATCATAATTAATTCCTTATTATTATTTTTTTTTTGCTGACCTTTTGTTTAAAAAGTTTTAAAATTAAATTGAATTAAAAATTAATTAAACATAATTTGAAGGGCTTAAAATTTGAGACCCTTTACGAATTGACAGTCATATTTATAATTCATTTTTCGAAAGCGAAAAGGTACAAGCTGAAAAATGTGGATATGAAAATGCAAATATAAATTTAAACATAATCAATTTAAATAGGCGAATTTCGGGCATTTAATAATGCAAAAGCATTATGAAATCAGCTGAAAATTTATACAATTTTAACGTGCAATTTTAATATTTCGAATCGTTTTATATTATTGCAATTCATTTTGTTAATTAAAAATGGAGCCATGCCATTGCATGGAATGGAATTAATTTTGACTCTGAGTTCTTTGGGGTTTATTTTTGAAGGCCGACCAGCTGGCTCGCTCAGGTTAAAAATAAATAAATCCGATTGAAAATCAAAGTGATACTTGCACTTAGCCCTCAAATGACCTCAAAAACAAACGAGTTTTTTTTTCTACTGCTCTTAGTTCCCTTAAAAAGACTTGCCCAATGCTTCTCTTCATATCCGAGCTGTGCAATAAAATCGCATTCAGTAACATTTGTGCGCTCAATTGAAGCGCAGCCTGATGCACCAAATGCTAAAAGTGAGAAAGAGGTAAAGTATGCAGAAAAAAAAATGAAAGGATGAAAAAATTGTAACGATTGCTGAACTGAGTCACAGACTGTGAAAACTGTACACTGCAGCAGTCAGCATGCAGATGTTCTATTAAGTGGAAAAAGTAACACAAGCTCACGGGCAACGAGGGGAGGGAGAGCCACTCCTGGGATAGAGTGGAGCGAAAGCGGCAGTGGATGTCATGACAAGACACCTACACAGGCACTTAAAACCACTTGGCAGCACACAAACCCTTCTCATGGACATTTACCTGCTCCCCTTCAGATAAAGAGAATAAGTTGTGGGCTTCTTCTTCTTCTTCTGCTTCTTCTTTTCCTGAACAGTCCTTAGAATTTCATTTTATTTTAAGCTTTTTCTTTCTCTCTTTTTTGTTTTTTTTTTTTTTTTTTTTTTTTGACAGTTTAGGGCAACACCAAAAACTAAAAAGCAAACTATTCACACTTTTTATCTTGATCTCCAGGCAAACGCACACGGATACGCACCCACCTGCCTGGGCTTCTACTCAATTTTTGCATTTGGCGCCGCTCGCTTATCGCACACATCTCATTCAAATAGCAACCGCCACATTTGCACATTTGTTTGCAACTGACAGCGGTTGGACAGGAAGAGCACATCGCCGGAACAAAGGGGAAATATGGCTCGAGAGAAAGAAAGAAACTTACTCTAGTTTTATGCAAAACGCACTAGACAATTCCTGTGTAAGCATCTGTCTATCGAGCCAGTCTAAGGATATCTAGGTTTAACTGTGTTGGCTCTATGTGTGCGTGTGTGTTTCGGTATGCTAAAGATTTATTTTATATGCTGGCCACCCCCTGCACCCATTTGGAGGGATAACCACACAAGCCTGACATTTAGATTTCTAATGCAATTCACGTGTGCTAAGTCCAATTGTGCCCGACAGTTGAGTGTGTGTGCGTGTGTGCTTATAAAAATATATAAGGTTTATATTTTTCATATATAATTTTAAGTTTATACTCTTTGGAATAAAAAGTAGTATGTTGAGGAAGGCAGCTGAGGGTCGTAAGTGGATAACCAAGTAAGGGTCTTCTGTATCGTTTTGCATCTGCTTGATTTATTTGTAAATTTTGATCGCATTTTTTTTTCTTTATTTGAAATGAAATTGATAGCGAAAAGAGCATGGAATTTTCGGTAGACCAGAGATAATTCCTCTCAACTCTGCTGCACATTTACATTTTTGATATCTTTCGGGTTATCTAATTCGAGGCAAATGTGTCTGTCAAGTGTGCAGTTCAAAATTGTGTATGTATGCAAATTCATTCACACACGTAAGTGACTATCTAAAAACCCTGGGCAAGTGGTCTTTTGATTTTGTTAAATATATAATTCTGACAATTTTCAGTTCCCCTCAACACACAATTAAATTTGTGACTTTCAAAGAACTGACAGAGTTCATGAACACTTTCCTTTTTTTGCTTTGTCTGACAATATTAAATGGCAGACAAAGATGCTCTTTATTGAAAATATATGCATGGCCAACATTCTAATTGTATATGCTCGGTAGCTTGGTAGCTTGGTTTTTAAGCAATGAAGATAAAATTTTATTGTACAGTCAGAAACAGGTAAGCTTTGTATGCTTATTTGGTGTCTAGTAAAAATAACAACAATATTAGTCGAAAGTCTTTTGGCTGGGGCGACAGCCAATTAATACTCAGAATTGAGTTGGCATATCGAGAGCACCTGGTGCCCAGACACCAAATTAAGTATCAAATAACTTTAAGGCAGATTAAAGACTTAAATGGCCACTCAGGGGAACGATCAGAAATTGGCGAGACAAGTATATTTGGGAATTGTTTATACCCAACTTGACTAGCAGAATTAACTTTTCATGTTTTGAGCAAGTGAAGTTCATGTTGACTGAAGCTGGAAACCGTAGAAGACACTTCCCAGAATTCGCCTTGATTTCGTGGAGACTGCGTATAAACAGTGAAACATGTGGCGCACAATATGTGGCAGGCCTATCGTTTGGGGACTCTTGATTATTTTCTTTGCTCTCCTTTTCTTTTTTTTTTTAAATTACAACATAATGCCAATAAAAATAAAAAGTAACAACGAAAGGGACACTGTGCAGGACTGCTTGTGTCTTTGTTCTTTGTTATTGTTATTTACACCCTTACCCTGAATATTTCAGGCCATAATGATGATTGACGAAGTTGGTATCGAATGTGGCCTACTCACTTACCCTGAAAAAAGCTTCAAAAAAAATATTGCATTTAAGGCCACGCTGCGTATACTTAATTTCATAAATTTATTTGTAAAAAATAATGGGACTCTGTTCGTTTTGAGGTGAGGGCATGTTATATTCGATTTTCTAGAATTCTTTTGAAGACTTTTTGGCAACAAAGAGACATCTGCTGTTAATAAGGTGTTGAGCAATTTAATTTTATTGTATTTTTACCGAGCCACTCACACTCATCGACTTTACCCAATAACACGCACACACACTCATATATATATATATATATATTTATTTTTGTATATACAATATATTTGTATATGTATATATAGAAAAGTTGGTGGCCAGCCTTTGGCATGTTTTTGTGCGAGTTTTTGGGTGTTTCAACCTTTTAATTGGCCCGAATTTCCGCCCAACGCACGTGAGCCAGAATCTTTATACAATTTCTGGGGAGCACTTTCCAATGTTGACATGTTCCGGTATCGCATTGTTCGTCGTTATAAAGTGTGCTGTTTTTACTCAGTGCTCTTTTCGCATTTTCTACTTGGCCTCTTTATTGTTTTACACATTAATTCTTGGGTGTTCGGTTTTTCGCAATTTTTTTTTTTTTTTTTTTTGGCCCCTGCAAGTCGTTAACATGTTGTTATTTAATGCCATTTTGATGTGGCGCAAAGAAATTGCCACTGGAATTTATTACCGTAATTAAGTGATGAAAAATGCTTGAAATGGCCTGCAGTCGGCAAAAGGAGTCTATGCCAGATCTTCACCATTGCCATCATCGGTATCAGGAAGCTCCACATCGACATGAAAATAAATTTACGAACATTGCGTCGTTCGTGTATTTCACAATTGCCAGAAAAAAGCAATTTGTATTTTGGCTAAGTGCCGCTTTTGTTTAGAACAATTTGTTGTACATGGTGACTTTTCTTATTTTCTTCTTTTTTCTTGATCTTATTGGGACTCCTTGCTGAGTTGCTTTTACTTTGTAATTTATGATTTTGATTGTTGAATTTGAAGTTTTTGATTTGACTTTTCAGGTGGCTGTTTCAATTTGGTATCAAGAGAAGAAGTTAATTAAAATTTATGGAGGCTTTGAATTTATATTGAGAAAGTAAATTTAGTTGCATATTTCATAAGTTTCCGTTTTTGTCGATTTGCTTCCGCTCATTCGAAACTAATAGTTTTTACATATTCACAATGCTCAGATGTTTACAAAAAGAGTGAAAATAGCCAAAGGAAAAATAAATTTAATAAATATTCTGTTCTTTTAATTTATTGATATCTAAATATGTATGGAAATATTTGCCAAGCTTCTGGGTTTATTTCTTTATTGTCAACAAAAAAGAAAATCTTTTCAATTTTCTTTATTGTTTCAATCAGAAAAGTGAAGCAGAGTGCTTTCAATAAACACAAATTCTTTGAATTCAATAATAAAGACATTTATGAGTCTGGCTATTACCTCTTATATAAAATCCACTCTGGCTTCACCATCGCTTTTGTTCTCTGTTTTTGTATTTTGCAACAACATTTTTCTCTATTGTATAAAAATCACTTGCACTCAATTTTATAAATCCAGGATTGACTTTTTTTTAAAAAAAACTTCCTCAATCGGTTCAAGTTTTAATTAAGTCCGACACGTGGGCCTATCGTTTCGTCATGATGTTTTAAAATCAAATATATTATTTATGGAGAGTGTGTGGCATAAATTCCTTGATATGCTCAGAAGTGAGGCAAAAATTAGAGAAAGTTTTTGGCGCGTGGGCTTAACTCGCTTATTGGGCATGAAATTCAATTTTACAGCTTTTAGAATCAACTTACTTGCCAGCTTTAAATTAATTTTTTCTCATATGAAAAATAAACTTACCCAGTTGGTTAAAATTCAATACACGCAAGCTTGCCAAATGTCCCCTCGCACACTTGATAACACTTAAGCTACCTTTCACACACACACACACACACACACACACAAACACAAAGACGATGTACTGATAGCTTGGCTATATGCTTTGGTATCTCGTCTTTTGTCTTTTGTTGCTGTAATCAAAACGGAACAAAACAAAACAAAAAACGAAACGAAAAATGTCAGCTGGCTGGGAATTTTAATTTTGTGTGCAAACAAAAACATCAGCCGACAAACAGTAAACAGCAACTGCCGTAAAACATTTAAATTAACGTCTCCTTTAAAACAGTTACATTTGTGCGTATGACTATGTCCTTGGACGACAGGATACTCATCGCTCTCTTCCTCTATCTCGCTGAGTGAGTTTGTTATTTCGGGCTTGAGTATGTGGGAGTTCGAAAGACATTCATGAAACGGCGCCATAAATGACAAAAGGGTCACACACACACTTCTACTTACGCACTCACATACACACATAGGCACACATGTCCATAAAGATAAAAACCATAACGTGAACATAAACCGAAAAGGGCACCGGTCCCCTTGTTTTGCTTCTTTCATGCTTGCGTTGATCGCTTTTGTTTGTGTCCTTCTCGTGTTGCTGTTGCCTGATTTGGCAGAAGGCTGCGTAGGTGACCGACCACATGGGTTGCATTAAAGGCTCACACAGTTCTCATTTACAAAAGAGATGGGCTTTACACTTTCCAAGGCTCGGTGTAAAGAGAATAGCAAAAAACCAGAAGAGATTAAAAGAAATTACCGGACCTTGTGGAATCCTTAAGCCATTTGAGGCGAATGTGTAAACTCACATTCATATATTAATTATGATCTGCATTAAAATTAATTTATACTACTTTATCTGAAGACTGCTGGAGTAGCCCAAGAATGCTGAAATAACCTGGATCTTTTGATGTATTGTAAATTCTAACAATAACAATAACTTTTCCTTTGAGTTGGTTGGGAAGAATTTTTTTGGACACGGAATACCCTGTGGTTGGGTGTGTAGTGTAATGGTCCTTTCTGGAATCCTTTGATGCTAATTAAAATACCAGGAATACGCTGGCTAAAAGTAAATAAACAAAAGCAGTTTCATTTTTGGTAGCTCTTTATTCGTAACACTTAATCAATGAGAATTTTCCAATTTTTTACATTGAATGCTTTTCACTATGCCAGTTCGAAACTTGAATGTCGTATAACAAAAACCATAACATAATTTACCTTTTTTTTATAAACTTTAGCACAAACTCTTAAGTCTTAACTGCTGCCAGCAGGTTGGCAGCAGTGGAAGTTAAGCCTAAACAAGTGGTTTTCAATATTGTTTTAGATTGGCCAATAACACTTTTTTGATTGTGGCAAGTCGTTGATTACCTATTAAATCCTTTAAGTTTTTGACTACACTTTATGTATATATATATATATATATATATATATATATATATAAATAAATATATATATATATATATATATATATATAAATTCACACTTGACACTTATTTAAAAAGGTATCCGCAGCTTAATGTTTTTGTTTTGCTTTTCATTGCAAGTATATTTGTGTTCGGCAGAGATATGTTTGTTTTTTTTTTATTTATACAATTACAAATATTCATAATATTCGATTCGAATTCGACTTGATTTTGTTTACTGCTTTAACGAGTGTGACGACAAGTACAGATACAATTCAATTGCTCACTTTAAATAACAAACAATACACATTTATATATATAGTTTTTCTTTTTTTTGTTTTTTTGTGATTGAGCTGATGTTTTACAATTCGCCCATTTTTAATTAGGAAGCTTTTAAATTAATTAATTTGTTCAGTATTTAAATTAAATAATTTGTGGCTGTGGTATTGTTTTAATCCCCTTAAATGTTCCTACAATCCAAAACACTTGACTTTCAACAAAAGGAAGCTTTACCAAAATGAATATTTATTTACACATTTTTAAATGTATTTTTTTTTATTTTTTTTGCTTGGGTTTTGCCAACGGCAAAATATTCACAACATGGGGCTCATTATAGTTGCAAATGATTTGTGCTGTTGGTGGCTATTTCTATGAGTTGGGAAAGCATTTGTACACGTTTCAGAGTTCTCTTGGGTGAAATGTGTATTGTGTTTTCTTTTTATTGAAATCAGGCGTTTTAGTCATATATAACTTTTTTGTTTTGATTTTCGTTTTTTGCTACAATAAAGTTGGAATTACAAATTGATTTATAATTTTCTTGATTACTCTCTATCAACATTTTCAAATTGTTTTAAATTTATAAAGTCTTCTCTTTTTGGTAATTATAATAAAATTTAGCTTTATTGTAATTAAATTTAAAGGTATATTAAATAATTTCTTATTCTCTCGATTCATATTATCAAACGAAACACATTTGGCTAAACTTACACAGAAACCTCCTTGGTATATTTGGAACGATCGTTTAAATCGAGTACCAACTTGTCGGGTCTTTTGGGCCGGTTGGTGGCAGCACTGCCATTCGTCTTATCAGCCTGGCTAGTCGAGTTGTTTGATGTGCTAGACACATTGCCGAGTGACTGGGCCACAGCAGCCTCAACAGTTGCACTCTGAAGCTCTGGAGCCAGGGCCGCTGCCACCGCGGGCTCAGCACTCTGGGAACTTTGAGTGTCATTCCCAGCGTCGTCGTTGTCATTGTCATCGTCATCTTCGGTGGTGGTGTAGAAGGCGATGTCATCAGTGGAACGTGTACTCTTGGCAGGCAAATCGACTGTCTGGCTATCCAGGACTTCACTGCTACGCGTTTGACAGAGTCCTTCGGTTAGGGCTGAGGCCGAAGCTCCCGTTGAGGATTTCTTAGATTTGGTGGATGACTTTTGGGCCCGTGTACAACTTCCGCTACGTGGTCGGCCACTGGTCTTGGCCTTATCGCTAAGCTTATACTTATTTCTACAGTTATCACAAATTTGATACGAAATGCTGACCTCGGCCTCCAGCATATTCCGAGCGCCTCGTTTGGCAACGGCCGGCGGCGTATTTGTGGCCGCCGTGCGTACATTGGGTCGTCGTCGCTGTTGCTCCTGACTGGTGGTGGGCAGTTGATCCAGGTCGTCCGACTGCGAGCACATGCAATCTAATTTGATGTTGGCAAAGCTAATGCTGCCTTCTGGCTGCGGTGAACCCAACTGCTCGCAGGCTGTGCGCGGTGGACAGCAAAAGTAGTGCTCCTTAGACGCATCTAGGCAGCGACTGCAGATGATGTGGCCATCGGCACTGCGGCGCAGCAGTTGCTCGCGGAAGTCATCGCCGCTAAGGTCGGTATTTATAGCTCTTTCCTCAAAGGCGGCGGAAGGCGGGGTGGAGGAGGGTGGCGTCTCTAGCACCATGGTGGGTATGCTATCGCGAGCCACCCGGTTGCCATTGCTGGCATTGTTGTTGTTGGTCACAGCAGCCGCGGTTGCCACTGTGGCAGGCAGCTGCATTTGCTGGTTGTACTTTTGGATCTCGGCATTCAGAGCCAACAAGGGCAGCGCCCCCGGTGCGGTCGGACGTAAGGAACTGGCTGTCGAGTGAGTGGCTGCAGCGGCCACCATCATCATGCCGCCAGGTGTTTTTAGGCCATCTAGAAGGCTCGATATGGTCATCACAGCCACACCCTTAGGCGGTGCCATTTCCTGGATCCGTTGCAACTGCATGCTTAGTTGGCGAATCTCCTCCAGGGCTTCCTGGTCGGACAGTTTGTTTTCTGGAAAGGCATAAGACAGGGCTGTGGTTCATTTGTTAACATTCGAAAGGTTCAGCTTTAGCAAATACAATGCCAGTCACTTTGCTTAATACACAAAAAAGGGGCTGCCAAACTTTGATAAACGCGCGAAAAATTGAGACCCTTCCTGGTGGCACATTACTTTTCAACTAGCCCAAAAAAGTTTATGCAAATAACCAAACCGTAAATTAAATAAGAAAAAAAAAATGAAAAAAGGAGCTCGCATGCCAAAAGTTGTTGGCCTAAGTAATGCCCGTCTAGAACATCAACACCATCCACCGAAATAAAGCTTTTATTCGCTGCTTTTTTCTTGCGTTCTGGCCTCCCCCAAACCAAAGAATTTTAAATGGAAAGTTTTGTAAATGTGGTTGATGTGAGCCCACAAGCGTGGCTTTTGTGGATGAGTTCGGCCGGCTTTGTTTTTTAGACTGGCCAAGAGAATTCTGTAGTTTGGTTGGCCAGTTCAGTTTGCTAAAGTGTCCAAAGGGAAGGAGCAGTGGTCGGTCTGAGTGAAGTGTTGGTTGCGTCAGAATCAACGTCAGTTGTTGTTGTTCGTTTGTTTGTTTGTTTGTCTGTTTGTTTGGCTTCTCAAGACAACCGCGTACATGTTAGTGTATGCGAGTGTGGTTGGCGAACATGATAAATGGCTGGACTGTCGCTTTTGCCCCCGTCATTGCCATCACCAGTGCCATAGCCGTTCAATTCAACTGAAAGCCTGTCAGTGTGATTTAAGTGAGTTGACTCAACGCCACCAGTGGCGACTTTCAAATGGAAAGCTGCTAAAAAAAAAGTAAGCTGAACTGAACTCAACTGAAAGCTGAAAACTTTTCAGTGCTTCGCAAAATTTAGATTTATAGCTGTGAAATTAAGCGAACGCGGCAGGCAGTAGCCAAATTGAATTTATTATGTGCGCCCCTGACAGTATGCTACACTTTTCTAAAAACCCATGGTTATCTACATACACCCCTACCCCCACCACCACACATACACATACACACACAGACACATACACACACAGACGCATACACACATAGACACAACACGACATCGAATAGATACGCGGAAGGACACTCAGACTCAAGTGTCGGGCAGTCTTTGAGTTGCCTTTTTGATTGTTTAATTTAAATATGCAAATTGCAGGCAAGCCGCTTAAAATACCTAAAAAAAAAGTTATTTACCCTCTGACACACGCATAAATACATTTACATAGAGAATGGAACCGAAAAAAGTGTCGACAAAAAAAAACGAAAAAAGAATTGCAAATTTTACGCACAATTTAAGCTAGGCAAAATGGCAGCCACAAATGTGTTCTGGGCCAAAGATTTCACAAGAAAAAAAGTATCAAAGAAAATAGCAATAATAAAATATTAAATAAAAAGCACTGGCCCCCGCACATCCACAGCCAACTCACATGGCGCAAAGCTCATAGAAATTGTCATAAAGCATTAAAACATAAAGCGCCGCGCCAGCGATAAACTTTGACAGGCTAGCAAATTAAAAATGGCGGAGCTGTGAAATGCCCAAGCCAAATCAATGTCAAGCTCAGCACGTGCTGCAGACAATCAAGAAGAATAGAAGAGAAGATGAAGACGTTTGCTTGTGCTCATTAAAGTCGACTTGTAGATTTTCTAACGTAAAACTGCTGTGCATTTGTCTAAATTAATTTGAAATTTAAGACATTTCCCATCAATAGATAAAGCAAGAGCTCTGCAAGAGGTCCTCACTCTGTCTTCGCCGATTCTGCGAATTCGTGTGTGTGTGTGTGTTGGTGTAGGTTGAACGGAAGTCGGTGCTTTGGTTGGTGTTTCCTCGCAAACTTTACCGTTGACGCATACGGAAATTGTAATGCCAAACACATTATGCCCTTCACGGAAGAGATAAAGGCGTGGGAGTGAGGCGAGCTTAAGGATATAGGGATGTCTCGAACATCAGGGTGCTCTGGCCTGCTTATGGTAGCACATAAATCAACTGCAAAGTTGACACCAGATACGAAGAGTATCTCAGATACAGGAGAGCTGGAGAGAAGCTTAGATGGCGAACCCAACAACAATTGTTTTGTCTGTGTTGTCGGCATCCTGGCTAGACGATAAAACGACGCCAGTTCAACCGCAAGTTGCTCATTTTTTAATTTGCCAAATAATAAGCCATAAATTTGCAACAACTACAACAACTTAATCAGACAACAGGACCTTGTTTCATTCGCCATGCTCGCCAAAGTCAAAAGTGCGTAGACGTGTTCGTGTGTGGTGCGCATAAATTTTAAGCAACTTGTAATACGTTTAAGTGCTTCATTTATCATAAAAACAAAGACAAAATGACACAGATTGTGGCCGTGCCGTAAACTTGATGTGACTCATTTGTTCCAGGGAATACGAAACATGAAATTATATCTCAAACTTTATGCCTAACACTTAGGCTAATAGAACAATTAGCTGGGTCGGCTCGACTCCACTCAACTCGACTCGTCTGGTTTTGCTCTGGTGTGACTTACCTGCCGATGTAGTTCCAGCCACTGGAGCTGTGGATGTTGTCACTGAACTGGGATTGGCAAAAGTACGCACTTGTGGACGAAAATTGAATTTGGCTCCCGAGGCTTTAGTGCCAAGTCCAATATTCTCTTGGTGGGATTTTCCACTACGCAGGACAATATAAACCTGTTGCACACAAAAAAAGTATATAAAAGACAGAGAAAAAGAGGGGGAGAAAAAGAAATAAAACCGAGTGACAATATTGATTAAGGGCTCAAAAGCTTAGACTGTACAAATTTGTAAGGGCGACTAATTGCTTGAATTGACTGTACCTTGCTGCCAAAGATAAGTGCCAAGAGCAGCGTCACCGTCAGCTGTGTGTGGCAAAAGAATATGATGTAGAGCAAATCCGGATTGGCGGGTGATTGTAGAAAGAGCCTGCAAATGTGGATTGCAATTGTAAATTGGCAGTTGATTTAATGTGTGTCAAATGTGAAAAAAAGTAAAAAAAACAGAGAGACTGTGATAATTGAACACTGAATGAAAAGTGGGTGAAGGTTCTAAGTGATTCTCATACTCAAAAATTATAATAAAATAAAAATCTTCAAGTTCCATACTTACATGGATACGTTAAGGAAACAAGTCAGGAGAAATTCGTTGTATATGGCCATCGATATGAATCGGCTCTCGTTAAATTCGGAGGGAGCTTTTCTCACCATTATGCAAAGTCGTACGCCCCAGGCCAAGAACAATACCTCCACTATTGTCATCAGTAGTCAAGGTAACAAGGGCAAGCGTTTGTAATAAAGTGACATGTTATATGATTAGCTGTACGTATTTTAGATATTTGAATAAACAATGTAATGTATTGTACATGGTGGCCCCTAGGACATGATATGACGATTGTCGAATTTAGTGCACACAAATGAGCTAGTTATTCGTGCTTAATTAGCTGTAAACAACCAAGTGTCCTTAAATTGCATTTTACGTTTCGTACTCCATAAACAACAGATTTGCCGACTTTCACAGCCCTACTAAATGCAAACCCATCTTTGAAGGCCAAAAATAACGAGAATTTATAGTGCTCCCATTGAGTAAACAATATTTGTTGCCCGAAATGAATAAATGAAAATATATTGTCACTCCATGTGCACAAGTCACTAGTTAATGTCTATGTGTGTTTGGCTTTCCTCTTTCACCCTTTCCTATCTGCATTCCATATTTTAAGCCAAAAAAAAAAAAAAAACAGCTTTCAGCAAATGCAAATTTTGTTAAAACCCAAAAAGCTTCAACGATTCAAATTGCACACGCCCAGCTGAACAAATAAAAACAATGACCTCATCCGGCTGTTGAGTATTTGGAAAATGAACACAAAATTGATTTGAATGCTGCTCTCTTATTGCCAAAAAAAAAAAAAAAAAAAACAAAATGATTATTTTTCTTTTAATAGTTTATGAAAATTATTCTAAACTGTTCATGTTCACTCTTCATGTATATAAAGATATCTCTATTTCAGTATTTTCAGCTTGGTCCAATTAAACATGTGAGTTCGTGAGAAGCACAAAATTGTGTTATTTGAAGTGCAGATATCGGCCTCGCATAAAACGTCGTTTTCATTACAATTTCGTAGAAAACTTTTCAATTAATACCTTTGCAAGTAAAGAGTTTTTTCCCCCGAAATTTATTCAGTCTTGGAAATCTCAATATATTTTCTGTTGTTTGTTAAAAAAAAAAAAAATTGTGTATACGCAGGGTGGGCTCAAGAGCTGGAAATCTTTTTATCGGTCTAGTTGCTTTCTGGAATCCTTGTATTTTTTGCTGTCGGCCCATTCCTTGCCTCTTAACATCTTTCGCTTTACCTTGTCCTTTGCATATATGTATGTGTGTGTGTGTGCTGTACGTTTGTGTGAGTGATATGCAACGATATACAGTTGAGTGACTGTGAAGGCAACCAGGTCTGCCTTTGTGCAAAGCTTAAGAAATTATTTCCATATCGAGAGCCAATAGAAACCGTTCTCCCTTGGAATTCATACGTTGTGGATACCGTCCTATTCTACTTGATAAGCTTTCCATAGACTCGTATGCATTTGTTTGCGTTCAATACACTGTTGCTTACTATAGTCTTACTTACTCGATGTGAATGAGTAGTCCCACCAATCGGTTTTGCAGAGGAATGCCTTCAAATCGTCAGCTGTTCGACCGACAACCACATCCGGCGGTGAGACCAAAGTCCTCACCAGCAAACACGTTCCGATGGCCCCACAAATAATACCCAAGCGCTTCAGGAGAGCAGCATCCGTAATTTTTACTGCCTTGGCCGAGCGTACTCGAAAGATAACAGAAATTCTGCAAATAGGTCACAAGTCAAAGATACATACATACATATATCGTGTAGTTGTTTTTGTTTTTGATAAAAGACTTACCGCCATGTCTTTAGCATGAGAGCACCGTAGGTTAGAGAGAAGCCAATTTCGCGTAACCAAATTCTGGCCGTGCAAGTGTATAGATTCGGGTTTGGATACATGACAATATTCTGAAAGGTTTTAAGAGCAAACTCCCTTCTATTATTTTTCAAATCGAAATGGCATAGCGCTTATGAAAGGACAATCGATGAATAATGGGCAAATAATTCATCTTTTGTGCATCGTTTTCAGTACTTATGTTAGCAGTTCAATTGTCATTGTCATTGTGCTTTTACAATTCAAATTAAGTGCAATTTATTAATAATTGGAAATGAAACATTTTGAATATTGTTGGATTGGGTAATTTTCCATTTTACTGTTCTTTGATTATTATTTTTCTCTGTGTTTTTTTTTTTGCCTTTGGCAGTGATGGTAGAAATTTCGATTTCCCTTCTCTTCTTTTTGTGTTCGAATTAATAAATCAAGGAGCGGAAGTACGCAACGAAATCAACAACAGTTGGAAAAACTGCCACAGTAAGACAGTTTTTTTTTTTATTTTCTTTTATTTTCTATTTATATCCGTTTGAGCAACTCACTCTGCCGTCCCACCTTTTTATTTCTGATGGTCAAATTACAGTGGGCGGAATTGTGCCCAAGGAGAGATTATTAAAAAATCATAGAGCAAACAAACTGCGTTGACACATACAACAACACAAGCAAAATAAATAAGAATAATGCCAAAATATCGTATCCTCTTTCCAGTCTCGATTTGGTGTGCAAAAAAGAACTCAAAAATGGGGGAAAAAAATGGCTGCTCGAGAGTAGCTTCATATTTCCCTATGAATGTCTACTTTGCTTTTCCATTTCCTCTTGTTTACTGTTTTGTTTTGTTTTGCCTGTGTGTGTGTGTGCTTTTGTGAGCTCTCTGCACTAAGCTCTTGCTCAGAGTTATTGTTGTCGGGTATTTTTGGCCAGTGGCCCATTATTTTTCATCATGAGTCATAAATCAATCAAATTAAATTGTGTAGAAATTGATTTATATTGAGTGCGGTTATTGATGCGTTGTAAAATGCCAAGATTTTTTTGTTTATTATTATTCCCTTTCTATTAATACAGATAAATTTGAATATGGGTGTATGGTTTGCGGTTTATTGACAAATTTAAGTTCTTTACTCACCGTGCAGTAAATAAAAAAGGCTCCCAGGGCAATAACGCGCAATAAAGCCGGACTGGCAGCTCGGACCACCTTTTAAAATATTTAAGTTCATTAAATATATCATAATAAATAACATTTAATTTTTATAAAGCTCAAGAAAACATTTACAAAACCAAAAAGTATTTCTTGTGTGAGCAAAAGTTTTTCGTGATAGAACAAAAAAAAAATAAATAAAGGTTGCAAGTTTTTCATGCCTGCAGTCTGGGTAACTTTGGCACGTTTCTGGGGTAGTATAAAATTCAAATTGAAATCACTTCAATGCACAGTTGAGAAGATCTAAAAGTTCCATTTACAATTTAACAACTCACTTTGTTACTCCTGCAAACAGGCACACTCGCACATTCGTCGTGATTGTGTGTCAGCAGAATGTTCTTCTGCCATTTAATTAGTTTGGAAGGCATACGTCGGACAGACGGATGGTCTGGCGGACATGAACATGGACGTGGACGTGGACACAAATGCGACAAAATCGCATTAGAAATGAAAACAGTTTAGTTGGCTGCTTTCCGGAGAGTTGAAGGGCGTGCAAGTGCCCACAAGCACTTTGGTCTTGGTAGGGGTAAAGTGGCCGCTTGGCCCTTAGCTAAAATGGCAGACAGTGCCAAGGGAATACTATAATTCAAATTATTTTCTTTGTTTTTTTTTTTTTTTTTTTAAGCTGTAAAACTCTGTTAGGGCAAAGTTTAAAATGGTTTAAAATTGTACACCAGAGACACGGGCTTGGGCCGTGGTGGCTGCATCATGCAGTCTGAGTTTAATGAGACTTTGCTGACCCAAAAGTCTGGGTTCAGGATACATATAAACTTAATGAGCCTTCTAGTGAGGTCGACGGGCATGTGTCACAGGAAGGAAGCCACTTCCAAAGCCGGAAGTTCGAAGCAATCGCGTAAATGTTTCCACTTCCGCTGGCAAAACTTTTTCCTCCGCGAAATGACCACCTGACCATTCCGCCGCCGTCTCGTCCACAAATTTCCTTCATTTTTGGATTTTTTTCTTCAACCATCTTGGCACACATATACGCGGAAAATTAACTTGAAACTAACAATGCTAAGAAGCTTAACTTCTCAATGACATCAGCTTAGGGCTCACTGGCATTTGACGGCCACTGGCTGCCGTTGCAACAACCCGGCCAAAGAAGAATGAACAAAGTGAAAAAATAATAAAAACTGAAAGTTCCTCCTGCTGCTGCCTTTGTTTGCCTTTGTAAGTTTTCTCAGCAAAGTTAAACAACAAAGTGAAAAAGTACATAACAACAATAAATTTTATATTATTTAACCAAGAAAAACTAAAAAAAAAAAGGAAGCAACCATGAAAATAACCCAGCAATCTCGTTGCTCTATGCTGACCATCCCGGTCAGCTTATTAACAGATTCCTTCTGTGTCTTGTACAGATTCTTCTTTGTACTTTGTTCTTTTCTTACCTTGACTTGTTGATAGCGAAATGTAAACCAAGCCGCTGGCGGCAATAGACCGATGACAATGCAGGCCAGGACCAAAATGCTGGTTCGCATTGGCCAATTCAAGGCTGCAATGCAAGGCGAGGCATCCTCACAGGAATCACAGCCTTCGGCGCAAGGCAGGCACTCGTAGTCGTTGTTGCTATTGTATGTCGAGTTCTTGCCCTGTGGGTATAAACACGGAGAGCATAAGTAGACACGTATATTTTATATAACTTTCAGCCCAGCATGTTGGCACTTTCGAACTCCAGCAATAAAGGCAAGAGGCTCACAGTGGAAGCCCAAACAAATACAAAAAGCATGACAGGATTGCCTGGGTGACTTTATGTAATTGAAAACACTTGACTCAGCAGTTTGTTTCCCCCATGAACTACTCACTGCTCCCTCCTCCCTGCTTCCATGCTCATAAGCGCTGATTGTTTCATAATGAAATCAAGACAAGACAGTCACCAATCCAGTCAGTCCGATGATTTGAATTCACAACCTTTACAACAGCCTCAACTTACCAGCATTAATTTCTCGTATTCCTCCTCCAAGAGGCTGCCATTAAAGAACTTGTGTACTGCCACCACATCGGGAAAATAAAATCCCTTACGACACAAGCATTTGTAGGAGCCCCGTCGGAAACCCAGGCCCATGATGGGTTCACACTACCAAAGCGAGGAAAATATTTAAGTTATCGGTGGTTTGACTCAAATGACCAGTCAGACTCAGACTCAGACTCACCATAGTCGTACGCTGTTTACACTTATCAGTGCCTGCAAATATGTTCAATGGTCGCTTGGTGCCCGGCGTACTCCGCTGCGGGCATTGGTCTATATCCACACGCCGTAAGTCAATATCAATGCCAGATGTGCCCCTGCAAAAAGATACAACGAAAATCATACTTGAAAAAAAAACGAAACCTTAAGAATTCATGTTATTAATCTGTCAGTTAAACAATCAACGGGGCGGGCACTTAAATAAAATGGTGCAATTTATAAAATTAATTCAATAAAACGTGAACTGATGCATATCGTATGAGTCGAGGCGGCCAAGGAAAAATCCCAAATGTTTATTCAGTAAGGGCAGTCTTTATATCTTCTTAGTAACGAACAATAAATTCCCGCTTTGATTGCACAGATCCCGGCATTTCTATGATATTTGTGAATCGCTTGAAGGCAGTCTGGGAGCCTGTTATGCTTCCGTTTGTCGATTGAAAATTGAGGCAGCTAGCAGAAACTAGCAGAAAATTATTTTCTATTTTTCTTTTTATTGGAATATGCTGAGGATGCCAAGGCTATTGTTGGCTGTGTTGTCGTTTTACAAAGACATAAAGCCATGAAAAGGGTACACCCGAACCCAACATAGGCAACAATTTCATAAGCACAGTCGCAGACATTGAAATTCCATACGATTTGGTTTGCGTTCGTGGGCAGGTCACATCACCCAATTACACGCATACCTAAGCAAAAGAACAAAAAAAAAAAAAAAAAAAGAGAGAGGTAATATTGGGAAAGGTCAAAATAGGCAGACAGGCGCCTCAAAGATGTGTGAGAGTGTGGATGGAAAACATTTAGAAAAACCGCCCGCATTTTCACGCCAGCTTTTCAATGTCTCTTTTTACACAGATAAAGAATCCTTTCCTTTTTGCTTTTTTGTATTCTCACACGCATACACACACATGCAAGTCTGGCTATAATATATGTATATGAGCATCTCCGGGGCCAAGGTTCATGTGCTTGTCAGTTAATATTGGCATATCAGTTTGTATTTATTTGATTGTTTCTGACAATTTATTGATTGGGAAATTTTATACATATGCGTGAATTCCAGAAGAAGGACCAACCGATCAGCCGGAGACATCACAAAAAAAAAAAAACTGAAAAGAAGAATGCTCCGTGAATATTACATTATAATAATGATTATGTTAATTTCCCTAGCAGTTGATCCCAAAGCTTTTATGTCAGTTGCCCCTTTGCCACGTTGCGGGTGTGCTGGCCTCTTTTATGTCTCTGTTGTCCTTTTTTTTATCCAAGCTTCCCTTTGTGTGGTCTGTAATTTCTTATTTGCTGCCCTGTGGTTCTTATTCGGTTTGCATGGCTTCTTTCTCCCGCTCCGTCTCTCTCGCTCTATCTCTTTTCCCGGTTCTGTGCGTCTGTTTGCATTTGTGTGATTCTCATTGAATAGTCCCATTGATGTTGTTGTTGTTGACAGTTTCGGAGATAATTTGTAAACGGATATTAGAAAATAAGCTTGTTGGGCCCAAAGCCTTCTATAAGGCACGTACGAGTATTTGTGTGTCACTGGGTGGGTGTGTTTTGCTTGGTATGTGCGTTTTATATTGATTTATTAGTTTTGTGGGGCTTAGGTTTCATGTGTGTTGACTGATTTGTTAAAGGCAGAAATTGGACAGGCCTTTTTATTGTACAACTGATTCGATAAGGCTTACCGGCTACGGTGGCGTATACTTGATTGGTTATATGAATAATGCCTTTACTGTTGTCTTGAAATATCCATCTTTTTGAAAGAAATCTATTTCTGGCGATTCACCGAATATTTGATTTTGCCTCTCCAAGAAATTTTCCAACCATTTGCAGAATTAATTAGAAAGCATTCAATTGAATCTAATCCGAACTTATTTAGAAATTTCTAGTGAATTAAAAAGCCTAATTTCTTTAGTACAAAGATTGTTAGCACCTCGAAATAATTGAATATTACATTTTTCCCCATTATTAATAATAATCATTTTAATTTCAAAACACTGCTCCGGTCTACTGAGCAGCCTCATTTTCAATTTTCAACTAAGGCCCTCCAGGATCGGCCAATCAAAAACCAAAGATTTCAGACATCATTTTGCAACAATAAGAGGGCATTTTTTCGGTAAATGGTTTCTTGTTTTATCTCTCTTTTATGTGGCTCATTCCAAGTGTATATGTATGTTTGTGTGTGTGTGTGTGTGTCCATGACGACGGCCATTGACTGTATACTCAATGGGCAATGTAAAGTTAGGCACCGTCGGCTGATTAGCATAATTGAATTTTTTGTTGCTTTGTTTTCTGCTCGCGGTTACTGTTCGAGAAAATGATTTCAAAATATGCTCTAATTAAAAGCGAACGACCAAGTTCAAATTGTTTTTTTTTTTCTTTCTTTCTTTTCCTCGCCTCCATAACAAGTCAAACTTTGAAAGGAATTCACAAGTATCAACGAAAATTTAATGTGAAATTCTAATCAATATTTTAAAGTTCAACTATCAATTCTGAGGGAATGCAAAACACTTAAACTGTGGCCGAGTCAATAAATCAATCCGACTCCCAAATGAATCTATTTCGCAAAAGGGTATCTCTTGTGTGAGTGTGTGTGTGTGTTAGTGTGCAGCTCGGGTGTGAGGAGAAATGTTATGCTATGCGAAGCACGTGCTGGAAGCACCCACGAACTAAAGAAGAAACACACACACAACATGCATAGTTGAAATGCATTTTTCTCGCCAAGAAACACGCATGCATAGACATGCCACATACACTGTGGCACTTTCATACTTTGATATAAATGACAGCTTTCAACACGAGTGCACGTCCAGGCTATTTAAAAATGGCGGTACCCAATACACTGACAGTGAGTGTGGGTAAGTGTGTATTTGGTATGCCATTGACAAGTACAGTATATAAAGTTTACAAGTACTACGGATTTTGGTAATACACACACATTCCACGCACATGGCTGGATGAGCGTTTTACTATTTTGTAAATCTTCACACAAAGTGGCCCTCCTCTTTTCTTTTTTTTTTCTCCAATCTGTGTGTGTGTGAGTCTACCGATGTAACTGTCTTCCTGTTCATACATTTAGGCATACATCGAGGGAGTGTGTTGACAGTTTTCATGCAGCGTACAGGATTAAATGTTCTCAAATTACGTATACGTATAAACAGGCTCATACGTACAGTCATGGCTAGAGATTATGTGAAGCTATTTTTGGTTAGTCAGAAAATTTTTGGGGCTTAACCGCATTTTCCAGTTGATGGAAATATGTTTGGCAAATTTCCTTGAAAACGAAAAAAAAAGGGAAGAGAAAATAAATCTGGTCGACATTTGAAAGTTGTTGGCTTTCCAAGTTCTTTTTAGTTTGTCTGTCCTTGCCAACCACTTATACTTTGTAGTACAAACTTTGTATACAATATTATTCCATGTGCTTCTATTGAACGATATCAAGTTATGCACTTGACATCCTTCACATTTTTTTACACATAACTCATACGACCCTTGGAGCATCTGACAATATGTTCTAATGTATTGACAACACCTGCCAGGGATGGTCTCATAGACTGATTGTTTTTTAAAAAGCATTGTTGTGATGTTGCTAACGTGGCTGGCTGGTGCAACAGAGAAGAAAAATTAACTGCGAATTATCAGTGATTTTTATTTTCACTCTTTGATGAAATATGCAAACAATTTTTAAGTCGATAAGAAAAACGCCTACACAGCTACAAATGTCAATTAAGAAGTGTCAGTATGGTGTGTGAAGAGTTGCCTAGACAATCCACTGGATAACAAGCAAAAGTAATCTGAATGCTCAAAGGCTTTCTTAGTGGCAGGCATGATATTTCCGTTTCCGCTTGCCTCATTATGGCAATACGGACTGCAAGCAGATGCTCACGGATATATTCTCATAAACGATAAAAAAAACCTTAAGTTTCTTGAGTTTTTAAATAGTACGAAGCTTTTTTTTTTTTTTGTATGAAACATTCAGAAACTTTTCTGAGAGTCAAAGTTTTTTATTTAGTCCACTTTGAAAGTCTTGCAAGTAGTTACATATTTTTCCTGTTTTAGTTCAATGAATATTTTTGTCATACATAAAGAATTTTGCCAGATGCTAGATTTGAGTACTTTGAATTGAATTCGATGATTTTATTTACTTTAAATCTTTGGTAAGCTCAGTCATACTCGCTCGAGTAACATCAATAGGAATTTTCAACTGCTTCGCCAGGTTACACAAATCACAATTTAGCAAAATCTCTATCCCCTGCGGGATGAATGTTCAAAAAAAAAAATATATATAAATGAGTGCGAAAAACAGATTCTCGAGCTTTTTATGTGAAGCTGGCGCTGAGCGGCTAAATGAAACTTAAATGAAATCACATAAAATTATTGTCACAGCGGGTTGCTTGCTTCATCAGCCAAGCTCAACTAAATGCGAAACTGAGTTCTGATTTTGTCCTTTCGAAGGCTCTAAGCAGCGGGATATTAATATGATTTTCCCTTTGGTGTGGCGTGTACATTAAATAAGCTTGAATGCGCATTTGCAAAGGTTGTTTTGAATTTGCCTTCTTTTTTCGGTGGTCGCAGGGTCTCGGTTTCCTGCTCGTCCTTAATTCTGTTTGTTTGTGGCTTGTGAGCTTTCATCGTTTGATGTGTAGCAGAATAATTTTTAATAAAATTAAGTAAAGTTTTACAAAAACTGAGGGAGGTGGATGAAATTGTATTGTGATAAATTCGAGGCATAAGATCTGCCCAGCAATTAAGAAGAATGACTGAGGCGACCAAGTGTACCGAAGCGGACTCTGGGACAGACGGATGCAGCGCATAATAAATTTAATCAATTAGTAAACTTTCACTCTTGCCATTTAACTTGCCTGGGCGAGGCTCCGGTGACTGCTACTGACTGCAGGCTGTTAGCCGCCTGTTTGCCCCCACAACGAAAACAAATTAATTTTGCGGCCAGCCCCACTAATGGGAAACTGATAGCAGCACATTATTAACACGCGCCAACCAGCTGATGTTGCATGCAGAAAAACTTTTTACGTTGCAAACAAACAACTTTATATTCATTTTCGTTTCACCCGACAACATCCTTGCTGCTTGATCCCGGAGTGGTCCAGCGGTCTCTCTTTGGTGAAGCCTTGCTCTAAGCTGCTAAAATAAATGAGCTTTGTTTGTGCCAGGAAACGTGGCGATGCTGACAAAGATGGCCAAGACCGGGGCTTTGTGCATTTGGCTGCATTTTGAATGGTGGTAAATGAAAAATGCTAGACGATAGTTGACTATTCATGCAAACAAAAGTCTGGCCAAATCGCCGCTCGCATACTCTTTCTTTTGTAAAACGAGCATACAAGCATTTCATCTGAAATTCCCTTTCTTTTTAGAAACGAACTCAGCAAAGCTTGTCGCTTTTGTCAGAATCAGGCTTATGGAAAATAAATAAAAAAAAGGGTATGTGAACTTTGGGACCCTTTCCCTTTTGGAGGCTGCTATTGCTGGCTGCATTGTGTGTGGTAACAAGTCCAACTAAATGAACTTTCAACATTTAGACATTAATTTTAGTGCATCCGTCCATTAGGCGAGCGAATTTATGTTGCAACTAATTGCAGGCAGTTGCTGCTGCTTCCGGTTTTCTCGATTTTCTCGATTTTCCCCACACACACATACAAACGGGGCCATGTGGAACCCTCTCAGAGTTGCCTTCTAGCTGCCTAGTTGTCTGGGTATCTGGCAAGTCCTCTGCTTTCCTTGCCCTTCCCCAACTTTTCATCCCACTTTATGTGTGCGTAAAATTTATGGAGCGTAGAAAGTCATTGAACGTTAACTGGCCTGTGTAAGGAGCATAGGAAAGCCTCCCAGCCGAGGTGTGGTACGTGTGAGTTTTCAAAGTGAGTGTGGTTACTGCCTTTGTGTCTCGAAAATGATTGTTTTAATTAAACCTTCTCAGCTGCCGCCTCAGTTACTTTGTCGTTTTAAATAGATTTTTCATGCTCTTTAAATTGAAAACTTAATTTCATTAAACAATTAAGAATGCATTGCATGGAGTAGAGCATGGAGTAGGGCAAAATTTTAACTGGCTCCATAAAATAAAGACAATTTGTTTTATTCTCAATCGGTCCTTTTAAAGTTACAAAAGTTGGGGAATTAAATTTGATTTTCTTTTAAAACTGTCTGAACTCTTTTCTATTGTCTCACTGCGATTAAAATTTAATGATCTAAAAATTTTAATATCTAGATTAAAAAAATTTTTTATTTCATATTTTAATCTGTTTGATGGCATTTGAATGGTTTGAACCATTTCACAACTCATTAGACAAATTTTTCGCCAAAATGTGGCGTTAAATTTGCCATTAGCATTTCTGTTTTCATCTTAGTCAGCCAGCTTTACCTAACAGCTCCAGACCAGTGCTAAAATGTCAATTAAATCGGTCATTATAGTCACCGTATTATTTCTCTGTATATCTCTGACCAATGAAAGAAACAAGAATAAAATGATAGATCGATACAAAGACGGCAGTCGTAATTTGTCCTGGTGGCAAAAGCAATACTACCAAACACGCTGTGAGTAGTCAAAGGCAAAATCCCACCACTCATTTATGAATCTCATAGAATTGCTTTGGTTAGGGTTTCAGCGGCTACGCTTCACCACCATACCAAGTGCAGGTGCCACATCAGAAAACCCGGACTTGCGAATGGTTTATCCTTGCTTTTGTTATAAGCCAAAACTAGATGCCAGCACCAGGGCATACGAAAAGTACATGGTTGAGAACAAAGATATTTTCATATTGAATAAATAACACATTAAGGTATGAGTGCGCATCACGTGTTTCGGCTAATAAGCCACTCGAAGGCAGAGTGAGTCGGAAATTCGCAGAGCCAGAACATTGGGTAATTATAAGGGCACTTAAGTGGTCTTCTCATTTCTGCTTTAACTTTTGTTGTTTATGCGAAGGCAGTAGCAAAGTTGTATTTATAAATTATACCCGGAGAGGAAAGCTATGGCAGTTGCGTCTGTCTGACTATTTGCCTGATCCTTAAGCCAGTAGTCTGTAATGGAATGACTTTTGTTGTCATTATGCTGATAGTCCTAGAATACGAGGACATTAAATTTTACACCATTTACCAGGCCACAAGTTTGAGTATTTGAGTGTTGGGAAACTTGACTGTAATTGTCGATAAGCATTCGTTGGTGTTGTTGCTTGCTAAGCAGCTTATTACAACCATCGCAAATTTAACAGTCTCTTTAAAAGTTCAAGCAGACGATATTTGGAATTTTATTAATATTTAGGGCCAAACATCAAAGTAAAAGCTCAAAACGAAAATAAATTAATAAGCTTTAAAAATCTTGTTAATTGCATTTCTCTAACAATTTTAATGAAAAATTTTAGCTGTTTAAATTCCAAGGACTTCAAGTTTTGTTATTTCCAAATATATCAAATTCTTGTGAGAGTTATGCACATGAGAAAACCTTCTACTCATGAAATTTATATACAATTAGGATCCGTGATACTTCCAAATTGCTCTGGAAGTATCGATAAAAGCTAAGCAAAATGCACTTAGAAGTAATCTCCATTGTCGTTAGATAGACAGTTGGTTACTTTGGGTTACTTACTTGAAATGATAGGTGCCGTTTTCGTAACCAAAGAATGGCACTGTGTAGGTCAGCATCCAAATATTACCCCCGCCGCAGTCATAGTAGGGCTTCGACCATCTGCCATCTTCATATTTCACAGCCAAAGTGTCGTCTTCTATGCGTTCCTCAGTGCGATTCGAGTACAGATGAAAGGCTGAAAATTAAAATAAAGACAAGATGAAAACAAATCTCAACTTAAATTTAAACTTTAATATGTACTTAATTATATATTATAGGGTCTTAGTTAGTCCCTTTTAATGAAGCAAATATTGAATTATTAAAGCAAATAAGGATTGACCTCTTTAAGGCGAACTTGTTAGATTTTCATAAACAATTGAATAGGAGTGTTTGCTTTGATTGACTAATAATATTTATTTGAAGTATTAATTATAAAGAGCTTAAGACCTAATTGAAATTTTGTCAGTCAGCCAAGAGAAAACAATTATCAGAGTCTTGTGCATTTTCTGAGTGCAAACTTTGTTGGTGCCCAATTTGAATGACCCATCAACTGTGTCAGTCCCAGTGACAAGCATCCAGAAGGGAAACAGTAATCTTTTAAGTAAATTTACAGTCTCTAAATGGATCTAAGGAGTCATTTCCGTTTGCCGTACAATATGAAGCATCTCGGTAGTTATATTTTGTTATGGCAACAATTTGCATAGAATTTCTATATGTTATAGTTTATCTTTTAAGATTTAACTGATTTAGTGGTGACAGCCGACAATCCTTACCCGCCTTTTTGTCCTCAAATAAGAAGGCTTTATATAAAAATGTAATGGGAAACCACACTCAGCGTGTGTAATATCGGTCACACAGCCAGGCAATGGCAAATTTTGCAAATTGTGTTAGCAGACGGAAATTACAACAGCAAAACTGACGGCAATGGCAGCGGCGACGATGAACGACGACGGCGCGACTTTGGTATAAAACAACAAATAATCTGGATAAATGAAAAGAGCAGCCAACACATACACATACATGGCAGGAAAAGGAGGTACATATATATCAGTGTTTACATATTGTATGTGAATTTTATTTAAATTTTATGTTAAACACGTGACGGGTTCGGGCTGCAAGACATTCATATGTCTCCGTATATAGGAATCGTATAATGTGTACTCCATATACTATAAAAACTTATATGTATGTATAAAGAATAAAACCGATTTCATATCAGCAGCAGCCACAGCCAAAGCCAAAGCCAAAGCAACAACAGCGCCGATAGAGAAACTCAAACCATAACCGAGAAATAAGCCGCAAGAAAACAAATATTACGACATATTTTTGTGGCTTAAACATACAAACATAAAGTACCGCTCTCATGTACTTATACACATGAATGTATCCAGCATGTATCTGACAAAATATAAGTGTGTTATTGTCAATAGGTTTGAGTGAGCTGTAAGCTGTGGGCAAACCATTCAGTGGACCTGAGCAAACTAGATTTCTGTGGTGACAGGCAAACTGTCTCATGTGAATTCCAATTGGGGGCTTTAGTGAATTTCCGATTCAGATAGCTATGAAATTGATTTATCTTTAATTGCTTGCCTTTACAAAAAGCTGATTTAAGAGTCATCATTTTTATTTAAATAATTTGTGTGTAAATTGGTTGCATTTGGAAAAATACACTTTTAATTCGGTTCATATTTAATTTCCCGGAAATACTTAGGCAATGTCAACAATTTGTATAAATTTTATATAAATAATGCATAAATTGATGGCAAATTGAAAAACATTTCTGCGTTTAGCGTTTATAGAAATCATAAAAATTGCATTTCAATTTTTTTTTTTTTAATATTTTTTTACGCCATTTCATAATATGAATTAAACATGTGCAGGCTGGAATTAGGATAAATCTATTTAGGAAATAATAAATGTGTGCATTCTAAGTGCTTTATGCATCTCATTTTGAATGAACCTCGATATTCATATAAAAATAAATTTATATACATACATCAGCTTAGGTTAATTAAGTTTCTATGCGTTTTTGCTTCTTTTTTTTTTTTGATGCTAAAATTTTTCAACGAAATTAATTGCTTTCAAGTGTATGAAGCATAAAAAATTTTATATAAAATTAAAAGCATAAACAAATGAATTATTAAGCCGCGGATGTATTCAAATTTAATCAAATTAAATTCATATAATTGGATGCCCTGAATACTGTGGTTTTGGGTGAATTTATGTATACGCATTTGGAAACCATTCTGGATTTCAACAAATAAAACACAGATGAGATTTGTGATACATGAATACTCTTTAGGATTCCGAGTACCAGTTTAGAAAAATTGGTAAGGATAGTCTTTTAACTTGGTATTATTTCTGACCAGAGAGAGGAAATACGCTACTCAAGGTTTGATTTAAAAATCTACTCTTCTGTTCAGTCTGCTTCACTTTCCCAGCTTGAAAATTGTAGAAAAAAAAAGCTCTTGTCTAACTAATAGCCTGTACGAATAAGAAGCTTAATATTCGAGAAAATGGCTTCCCATAGAAACCTTTTGAAATGGGCGGAAAAACAACATGCACTTTTACTTTACCAACCAAAACCTAATGTACCCTAAGGAGCAAAGTGCAAATGCCCAAAATTGTATACACCACGACATGAAATACAATTTTATAAAGTGCATAACTTGGGTCTGCCGGTAGTTGAATTTATGACTTTTTGGTATTTTAATTCCATGGAAAACGTTGGCGAAAACTTTGCAAAATTATGCACATTTCATATATAAATCTAAAGTCACCAAAGTCGGAATCAGAGAACATGAGAGAGAAACTCGGTATGCATGCATGGCCGCAGGCGCTCCACACAAAATGGTGTTGACTTGTGGCCACAGTTGCCTTTTCATACACAATCATGTGAATTCACTTGTTTGGGCAATAAATCACTTGGGTTGAGAAACTTTTAAAATGGTTCTGGGGAATTTTTGAAGTTTTCCTTCAAGTTTTACAGCCCATTCGAGCTGGTCTATAATGACAATAATGGCGAACTCGTCGCATCGCAGATAAATGACTTGATTCGAGAATTTGTATTGGTCTGGTCGGTTATTTAAACTGCAAATATTAGTTTAGAATGTTTTTCAATTTGGTCGAACAGTTGGAATGCTCAGGGTTCAATTGTTTGTTGGCCCTGAAAAGTGGCATTAGTATGCATTAGATTGAGGGCCTTGGTAGCATTGAATGTTTGCTTTCAATTCCATGTGTCATTTTGAAATTGTGCCACCAAAAGACAATTGAATGCCAGCAGCTCTGCCGCCTGAACAAGAGTGAAACGTTGACGAGAACAACCCACTAAAATTTCCCATAGTACGAGTACACTCAATTGGACTGGCACGTCGATGGGTCGATTTGGTTGCCGCATAATGGTCGCCTTGTTTGCCAGCAAAACGGCCAAATGGAGAAATGAAAAATTGTCATGACCATAGATGTTGGTTTTAGGCAAGCAAACAAATTATTTGCATGCTATCGCGAACGCGAATACAACCACAATCTCGAACGAAACTCTCGAACAATAATGCTGAAGGTCCACGTGGCGTATACATAACATTAAATTTGTAAATTATTTTGAAACCATTACAGAGAGGCAGTACGTGCATATGAAAATTGTAGTTTCCAGCCAAAACAATAAAAGGGTCAGCAACAAATTTGCCACAAGAGAAACCAAGGGGAAAAAAAGACGGCCAATCAAGCCAATTACAGAGTAGAAACACAACTGCATATAATTACAGCCCCTGCAAATTCAACTGGCATAAGTCAATTCACACATGTATATTCTACTCGTAAATACAAAAGACGCATTGTTTAATGATTGTTATTATCAAGGAAATTATTTACATATTATAACAATGCAATTGAACTGAAGGCTTAATTTAATAGGCAGCCCGAGATGGTAATACTTGCGAACGAACTGAGTGCATCTCTGGTTTCATCGGAGACTTTCTTTTGCCCTGATTTGTTGGCAGCCCACGGCCGGCAATGCCGTGAGCATTTAATTAGTCTGAACTGGCGAATGGGCGGAAATTTAACACGCGCACACACTCCCACGCAAGCAGATAATTTTCATTTTCATTTTCATTGAACGTCGAACGTAAAACGCATAAAATGCATTGAAGTATGCCGCAGTCATCAGATCGGAAGAGGAAGTGAAATACAAAAATGACGATAGAGTGCGTGTGCTCGCTTGTGTTTGTGTGGATGGGGATTGGGGATAGGGGATTGGTTTGGCTGGCAGCAAACCGAAAAGGTCCTTGGGTTGGGCGAACCATAAAAATCACAGCTAATTAAGTGCGACCCCATTTTGATGATGGCGTTGGGGTGTGTGGCACGTCTCATTTGCATATAAAGTGAGTTTGCCTTTCTGTTTCAGATTCTTTTATGCTCAAGATTATTTTATTTTTTTCTCCACTTTGTTTTTAGCCAAAATGGTTGACGTGACCATGGGCCTAGTTACCCTTTCTTGGTTCCAGTTTTTAGACCTTATTTATTTTCATTTTTAATTCGGTTTATTTATTTGCTTAATTGTTGGTTGTCATAGAAATGAAAATAAAAACAGTTCATGATAAAAGCCCGTAAAATATGCGTCTCGAAATGTGGCCATATAATTACTCTGGCTCACGGTTGGTATGCTGACACCCGGGATACTCAGCTCCGGAAGCAGTTAGAGGGCTTTAAATTTTTGTTGCTATTGCTTCTTATACATATAATAGGCATTTTATGGGCCAGTCGTCTGGCATTTGAGTAATGTAGTTGGAGATTAAAAAAGCACGGCCAAAATAAATATTTACCACTTAAATAAAGCATACAAATGTGGGGCAAAAGGAAATTAAAGGAAAGCCATGAATATGCTGCCGTAGATTTCAGGCATAAATCAACGGCACTCGCATTGGCATTCGCACTCGGACTTACATTTCAGGTACTGCTCATTGCGGGCTATCACTTTTTCGGCATTTTTACGGGCTAAAAAGAACCACTCTGATGTATTGCCCAGATAGTGATATTCCATGGCCAGATCCTTGGCGAAAATAGCTCCCAGATTTGGCGGTGGCAGCCGGTAGGCGAAAGGACAGAAGAGTCCTGGCTGGGAGGGATGCTCATTCCAATCAAAGCAGTTGCCAGCGGCAAATATATCATCATCGAATTCCACCATGGAGAGGACAGAGGCATGTAACAAGTTGACATCCTCCTGCACCGAATGTGCTGTTGTCTTGAAGATTCTGCAAGTGGAAAAGAGGCGAGAAAAACCAGGTTAGCCAAGTAATAAGATTGCCATCACAAGGGGCTATTGCTGCACGTCAGGCGCAGATAATTTATGAGCCAGAGGAAATTGCATTAAAAATCCATGGAATAATGTAATAAAACTAAAGCACACAGCCAATGCAACTTTACCACCATTCCCCACCTAAAGAAAAAGAAAGTAGCTCAATGCGCCGGCGAGTGCTGCTACAAGCATCTAACTTTTTATCATTGTTTGTCTGGGCCGAGATGCGTTTTTTTACTTCTCTTGTTATACCTATAAGAATATATTATACATATACATTTTTTTTTTCATTTTGCTGGCTGTCAGTTTTATTTTTATAACCCACGGTTAGCTGAGGCAGCTACTCGCTGGCCCGAGAGCCAGGTACTTCAGACCGCCGGCAACGACAGCAACGACGTCGATGACGATAGTTGGGGGCGTTGCAAGAGTGCACACTTATAGGCGCAGCCCATTATGCTGCTTCAAGCTGTGCTCGAGAGCGCCACGGGTAGGCTATTGTGTGAGCCACGCTACGCCGAAGCCATCGCCATTGCTTAGGTGTATCTGCGTGTGTGTGTGTGTGTGTGAGTAAACGAGAAAATTATGTTGAAGAATTTGCTTTGAGTGGGCTAAAGATGAGTAGCAGCCAGCGGACCAGTCAGCTAGTCAGTTGCCAACATTGTAGTCGACCTGCTTAATTAAAATCTTTGCTGATTAAAGAAAACATTTGCTTTAAGAAAAGTGGAAAGAGCTCAAACAATCGAAAGTGCGAATTATTGAGAAAAACTCTAGAGCCACTTGGCAGCATAATTATTTGCCTGCTCTGCTTGACTTAATTTTCCAATACATTAGGCAAAAATCAGCCTGTAGGCGTGGCTGGGATTTTAGCAACAGATTTTCGTATGGGACTATGGCCGTCTAGCCGCCCGGCTCAAGCTCACGTCTACACTTTAATTAGGTGCTTTTGACTGAGTCGTGGCTCATTAATTAGTTTGTCTCCTCAGTGCTCATTTGTAAATGTCAAGAGCATTTTGTCACAATCACCAGGCCGTAAGTCACTTTTAGAAGAAATTTTTTTTACTTTCGTTGCAGAAATGTCAACTCACTAATGAGTCCTTGGGAATGGTGTTGACAAGGATTTATTTTTATCAGAAAAACTAGCTGAATGTGCACTCAGTTTACTAGGTTATAAAAATAAGCCGACAGCATCTTAATAAACCATAAAAAGTTTCAAGTCGATTGAAAATTTATGACAGACAACGGACAAGTTCAAAGAATATGAATAGTTCCATGATGCATCAACACCGCCTCCTCGGCAGTTGTTGGAACTGTAAACTCGTTTAAAATTTTCCAACAGTCTTAAGAACTTTGCTCTGCGATTTTACTGACTTGGTAATATTGTAATTCCAGAGAGTTTATTTAAACCTACAGTTGGCCCGACCAACACCAGCCAAAGGTTTCTGCCATCAACAGCTAACTGTTAAAGTGTGTTGTAGACACTTAAGACTGAGTGTGTGAGTGTGTGTGTGAGTGTGGGCTTGGAGTCACTGGCAGCCATAAAAGGTGCTTTGAAAAGCTTGAGAAAATGAACACACTCTGGCATATCACTGCAGTCAATGTGAACAGCTTTATGCCGAACCTCTAGAGGTCATTGTTGGTGCACTCAAGAGTAAGCAAGTGGTAGCAATTGCTTTGAGCATCGCTGTTGAGACTAGTCAGGAAACCAAGAAACAAATATGTTAGTAATTCAAAAGGATGTCTTGACTCGGCTTCAAGGTATTTCCAGGCTGCTTAAACAAAGTTCCAAAACTTAATTAATATAAAACTCCAGACTAAGGTTATTACTATCTGTCTATTAGAAATAATCATATGATAAAGAACAACAGCATTTAACTGAAATAAATCCCATGCCATTGTCAGCTTACTTGCTGTCATATGAATTTCTATGGAGCTTAAGCTCAGATCCACATTATCTTACCGACATCACAAGACAGACAAGCATACTTATTTACATGTAGCTTGCCACTGGCATGACAAAGCCTAACCACAATCAGAACTAAAGTCTTCAGTGAGACGCTTAAGCTGTTTTTATTTTTCCTACTTTAGACGGATGTCATTGAAAGTCGCGTATGGCCAAGAAACAAAATGGGCAGTAGTAAATCAAAAGTCCCTTGGGGCAAGGCTAAAGTCTGCTCTCTCAGTCAGAGTATTTTGCAAGAAACGCTGACTTCCTTTTTCAATTCGAAAGGTGAGAGCTTCTGCAATGTATTTATATATTTTCTCAAGAAAATATACAGATTTACATTGCAAAGTGTTTAATGGCACAATAAAAGATAGCAAAGGGATAATGCCATTGCCTGAATTATTCAAATGTCTTATCGCTTGGGCGGCTCTGAAATCAATGCAATGAATAAATCTTGTGAACCAAAAAGTTCACACCTCTGATTGGTTCTTCGTTTGTTCTTTGGTTAGTTCTTTTGAGTTATTCCTACGCTGTTCTCAGAAAAAAAAAAACAAAAAAAAAACTCAATAAAAAAAAAAAAAAAAAAAAAAAAAAAAAACCAAAAAAAAAAAAAAAAAAAAAAAAAAAAAAAAAATAAAAAAAAAAAAAAAAAACCTTCCCCCCCCCCCCCCGATAATTCACACTTTCTCATGAAATCTGTTTGCGAGGATAAATTTAAATAAATTCTATTAATTAGTTATTCATGAAAATTGAACCAGAAGTGAGAAAATTTATAAAATTAATTCCTTATTTCGACACCTTGAAAAGGTTTCTAGCTCTAAAAATATACGTCAAAAGACACAATCAACGGCCATCACATTGACAAACAAGTAAACAAGCTGCAGGTCATTTCAAGCAGACCAATATAGAAATAAGTACAGAAAAAGGAGAGCTACCAGACAAGCGGCCCTTGTGCACCCTCGGCAGTGCAGCGTCCTTGTCTGTGTGTTTCGGATTGTTGTCCTTCAGCTCAAGTGGTTGTGCTTCTTCAGGCTCTTGAAAATGTGCCCGTAACTGTGTCTTTGCGTCTTTTGTATAGCCGTGTCGACGTCTTAATTGAAAGTGAAATGTTCCAGTTTAATTATTCAAGGCACATGCTGCGTTTTACCTCACCTCCTCTCTCGCATTCTTGGATCCTTTTCGCCTTCGCTTTCCTTCGGTGAGTCAGTGTCCGTAACCGTGCACCCATCTGGTGTATAAGACGAACGAACCCATTCAGAGACCAACGGTCTGGTTGCCTGCCTGCCAGCTTGCCTGTCGTCGACCTTTTCTAGTTTTCGGCTTGTACCCTTTTATTTTGTATTAAATTTTAAACTTTTGTTTGGCTTATTGAAAACGGTTTGTTGTCTTTGTTTTTATTATTTTTGAGCTAACTGCTTTTTTGATAGGCCTTGGCTTTTGTCAATTTTAATTAGGCTATAATTAAATGAGCAAATTAAAATCAAAATAGCTGACCAAGTAGAATATTAAAAAAAAAAAAACAAAAATTGTTCACATAAAAATGGAATTAGACATTTGCTGGAAATATAATTAGTTTTCACATGAAAGCCAACACATCAATTAATATGCAATTTTATGCCGCGAATTCTATATATAAATTGAATGGAATTTAAAGAAAAAATATAAAAAATATCGACATTTTATTGCAGTTGCTAATTGAGGCTGCAGCACATTTGGCAGTGACATTTTTATGCCCGACAAATTCACCCACGCTTCCCGAGAATCTTTTTGTTCTTCGCTTTGATATTTGGATTTTTCTTGATATTTTTATTTTATATTTTTGTGCGATTATTGTGGAAAATGCTTTTTTGATTTAGTCCCGTTAATTGCTTTCGAGTTAGCAACTTTTTGTATACAAACATTTTTGTTTTTGTTTTTTTTTTTTTGTTCTCCTTATTGTTGTTGATTATTATTGCTGGCTGGCAAGAAGGCAAAAAGTTTGGCATTATTTTTGGGTAAAAGTTTCTTGAGATTTTTGTTTTCGTTTACTTTTTTTGTCACTCCCGCTTAGCCCATCTGCACGCTGTCTTTACATAGAACAACACTCCAAATGAGCATAATGAGCCATGCGCCAACAGCAGCATCATCCAAGCCAAGTCAAGCCGTCCTCTCTGGCAAACTTTTTTTGCCACAATGATGCCACAGCAGCGGTAATGGTAGCAAAAGGCGGCAAGGATGAGGGCTTTGGTGGTCGTAATGCTGATGGTGATGGCGGTGGCGCTGGTGGTGGCACCGGCGCCGTTGGCTGCGGTGTTGGTGGCGCTTGTGGAATTTCTTTGACTTTTTGACTTACGGCAGTGGCATGGCCCGGATTAACTGTAAAGCCGCCCAAAACAGCCAAACAAACAGCCGCTGTGTAGGATGTAGTTACGCCCCAACAGATTCCAAACAGGCAGCCGGAGTCGCACCAGCATTTTTATTGCAGAAAAATAGACTTGGCGAAAATGTTACGCATACGCCAGGGGGACGCCTACGACAGCAACACTTGAAAGTTGTGTGCTCTTGTTGTTGTTGTTGTTTTTTTATCTTTGTTGGATTCTTGTTATTTTTGTAGGCTGCTGGTTGCTGGTTTCGGCTCCAACATGTTGGTACTTTTTCAACGCTTTGGGCAGAAGTGACGGAAGAGCATTTTGATCTACAGCTGTGGCTGAGCCTGAGGTGGGAGCGGAACACCGACAAGTTTGTTAAGCTGTTAAGTTATAACCGTTGCCAATGGTAACATGTGTTATGTGCGGCAACAACAATAACATCAACAACACTAGCCAACAAAACCATGTTGAAATGCAGGCCCAGTAGGCAGGCAAAGCTTCAATAAAAGCCAAAATACACAACGGAGGGAGAGCGTGTGGCCGACAGACAATGTTCACTGGCTTCACCAAGAAACAAACAAACAAAAAGAAAAGCCCCCACACCCGCGCTTACAGAAATAAACACAAATAGTCATTCGTAGCATGTAAAGCGCAGCGGTGGTATCAACAAGAAATACAACAACAGCAGAGGCAGAAAAAATGAAAAAGTCAAAGGCAGACAAACCAACTGCAAAAATAGTTGCCCAGCTGCCAGGGCCACCAATCCCACCAGTAGCCATCAAATTGCCGAGCCGCAGTTTCTGTCAGTACGGATTGTTGCGCAACAATTTGAAAGAGTCTGAGAATGGTTGTAAAGACAGACGGGCGGGCAACCGGAGAGGAGATCAGAACGGACTCGACTCGTATGCACACAATTCACTTGAAATATACATTAGGAATGTTTTTGTGAATCTTCCGGTGTATGTGTGCACAGTGGGGAAACCATTTTCATTCGGTTGCTATTTTTGTGCCGCCAAACAATGAAACCAGGCAACACCCAGGAGCGTTCACTTTAACTGCAGACTATACGGCAACCGCAACAGTAAGAATATAGCATAGCATATCAAAAATACTACTTACTTGTTACGAATATCTATATACACTATAAACTAAAGACTATTTTAAATTTTAGCACATCTTATTTTGCTTGTTATTGCGAACTGATCGCTTGGTATTCACGAACTCAAAAAGTTCTTTTAGTGAACGATACTTTAGGCTCACTCGATACTTTGATAAAAGTACTTTAGTTTTTTTTCACTTGTGAAGCGTGTGCGTCCATCATATTATTTTATTATATTTTTAAAGTTTGTGTTCAAGAAGTATATGAAATCGATGATCATGTCAGAGGAAATTAAATTAAAACCAAAAGTCAAACAAACGGATGCTTGGTCATGTACATATTTCCCAGAGAATTCGCTTGTGTACGCATATGTATGTGCAGGCTCGTGTATTTATTTAACTGCGCTGGAAAACTTTGAAGGATGTTGACAATGACGCTAGGGACGTCGACGACTGACTGTATGATTACATCTATTTTGCTGTTATTGTAGCTATTTCTGTTGCTGTTGTTGGCGTTGTCGTTGTTGTTGTCGTTGTTGACAATGATGTATTCTGTCTCCCTTTCCACTCACCTCGACCTAGAGCCCTGCCCTTTGGGGCACCTAACCCACTTACACACTCACTCTTCGCTGGCTTTCACTTCGACTTAGTGGCTGCTCATTGACCTTGTTGCTGTCACTATTGCAATCATTGTTGGTGGGTGCTGGTGACAGCAGCTCATGTTCTGCTTTTGTTTTGTGGAGGGCGCATTTTATTGCGAACCGAAATTGCATGCATGCCGCGCAATCGTTTATGCAGATTTCGATTTGGCTGGCAAGCAAATAGCTAAATCCATTGCCAATAGATATGAAGATTGCCATCGCATTTTATAGCAATACGAGCACACACCCAGTCAGTTTATCTTTTTCATTCGCGTTTTTTTGGTCGACAAAACTCTCAAGACAAATTGAAAAACAACTCAACACCAGACATGCCAAAGCAATCACAACAACAACAGGAACAAAAACTTGGTAATTTATTGCGAGTTGCTGCTACAAGTTTGCCAACTTTGTTCCAGCTTCGTTGCAGAACCAACAAGGAAAGTGAAGGAAAAATCGAATAATATAACACAATCATCAGTTAAATGTTGTCCACAGCATTCCCAATCCCGAAATTCTCCCTCTACTGTTTTTCTGAAATTCGATTGCCATATGAACCGTGAAGCGAGAGCTGCAGGCGTGAAGTCGAAGATGCATAGCTGTCGAGTCGTTGTCGCGTTCTGAGTGGTAAAGTGAGTTTAGTGTAGCATGTAACAAGGGCAAAGTGAACAATAAGCACAACAGAAAAGGTGGCAGCCCCAGCAGGAAACCGGAGTGGGATAAAATGGGCTCTTTACTTAGTTACAATATTGCTAAGTACTTAAAAGTTTTTCAATATGTTTTTTCTTTTTGTCATTGTCATTTCTCTGCTGAAAAAGAACGGCAAATTAAAAGAGGGATTATTTTCTCAGAAGTCAGTCCTGCCAAAACTCCTTTCCTGTAGCTTTGAAAAACATTTGAACAGAGCTGCTGTATCGGAAATTTGCCAAAAAGAGTGTGTGCTATTCCATATGGCTTTGCCTTAATTATGGCACTTACTCGGCTTTGGTTCTCTGCAACACTTTACTTTTGGTTGCTACTTTCAAGGTGTGTTTTTGCTTTGTTTAGTTTTGTATTTTCTTCTGACGGAAACGAACAAAAGTGGGCAATGTAAGAAAACAATTGAAGCTCGTAATTTAGACTTGAATTGATATTGTTTTTGTACCTTTTTCTTCGTTTCACTTGTTTGTTCCCTTCTTCACGTTGTCCCTTTCTGACTTGCCATAATCGCCTTGCTGCGACTTTGGCTTTTCTTCTTCTTAAAATGTTTATTTTCTGTCTCTGTTTTTCTGTTTTTGTTTTCTGGTTAGCTTTGTTGGTGCTACAAATAAACGGAAATGCTCAGGCAACAAAAACGATAACAATGTATCACAAAACAATAACTTCAATTAGTTTGCTTGGTATACGGCGCAAGACCTTCATATCCCCAGGTCCTTGGAAATACTTGCTGTCCTTTTTTCTGTTTTTTTTTTTTTTTTTTTTTTTTTTGTGTCAGTTTTGTTGATTCTATGCCGGAAGTTTCATAGGCATCTCTAAGAATCCCCATGGTCTTTTCAATTTCGTGTGGGCGTAGCTGGGCCCCTCGGCTTCCTTTTTGTTCCCTTTGATTTCTTAGGGTTTGCCAAGAACGGAAGTTTTTGATTATGTTTATACATGAAAACAAATTGCGTTAGAAGCGCCGATTACGCCATAATGGCAATGGCAATGAGCTGCCAATGGTGTTGGTAATGGCGACCCAAGCTGAACTGATTAAAATAACTTGGCATGCACTTGAAGCTTGGTTAAATTTATTCAATCTCCATAAACTTTTCCATATATTTAAAGGAAATGTTTATGAAAGAGGTGAAAGAGGGATGCTTGGAAAATATTGACTTGAAATTAATTGGTTATTCATTCATAGGCCGAGCCAAATTCCTTAGAGCCTCTAAATTTTAATAAAACTATTCGATTGGCTTGGCAAAATAAACTTGCTCTCGAACTCTGAGAACATTAATTCTGCTCCCTCTGGCAACATTTGAACTATGACACGAAATTCAAAGAAAGCTACAAAAACAACAACAACAACAACTTTGGCTTTAATGAAAACAAACGTCCAGCATATGACACTAAAATGCAATAATGTTGATCCTGTTAAGAACATGACACAATTTAATTTATTGGCATTTGCCGTTTACAGTGGCACTTTGGCATTTTATTGCTTCTGGCGATGGCTTTTGCTCTGTTGCTCTTGTTGTCAGCAATGTTGCTATTTTTCTTGTTCTTATTGCCGTTATTGACGTTGTTTTTGTTGTTGGTGGTGGTGGTGGTATCGATGCCCTTGCGCGATTTGGTTTAATTTGTCATGAGATTCGTACAGTTAATTGTTTGTTTGAGTTTCATTGACTGATGGCATTTCTTCATTAAATTTTTTTTTTTTTACCCACCGCTTGCATTTGTTTATGACTTTCTTTCTTTCTTTTTTTTATTTTATTTATTTATGTATTTTGTTTTTGCTTTGCTTTTGTGGCTTTTTCAGTTTCATTTATATTCTTTTGGGGAAGAACAAAAAGTGTGTGTGTGTGTGTTGTGTGTGACACGCAACGCAGCAGTTGGAGGCTTTTAACAAATTACTTTCTCAGTGGATGAGTGCTGAACAAATGACATTGATTTGAGCGCTTCAATCAAGTCTTTTGTGTGCTCTTTTTTTATGGTTCTGCTAGCTCGGCCAAGCCTGCTAGCAGTGATGATGAAGGCATTAAACGAAAGGTAAACACTTAATGACACAATAGTTGCCAGCCAAGGGTGAGTTTCAATAAAAAAAGCACAAGTTAACTAAAAAAAATTAAAAAGAAAACCCTAGAACAATTTGATATAAATTCAAAGCCAAATAAAGAATGCCACCCAGTCGTATACTCAATTTGGAAGCTCCAAGAAATGCGAGAGTCTGCAACTGAAAGTTCCAATCTTTCCTTTGTGGAGAAATAAAAAAAAAACTTGCTGGGCAAAACAAGTGTCCTTGAGCTTATCTCCCACCCAAAACAGTAGACTCTGACATGACCAAATCGTTGGTCAACCTTAAAGCGACCAAGAAAAAAAAAAAGAACACGTTTCACAGTCTTGGCATAGTTCTTGGTTAGCCTTAAAGTAAATCAAAGCATTTCGCCAACTGCCAAACATACACACATGCTGGGCATGTTATAGTTTTTTCTATATATATATTTTTTTTTTTGTTTTTTCTATTTTGGCTCCATATCCTTTGGCCGGCTACTAAGTAATTGAACTTTTATCAAAGCTGAAAAACAGGAGTCAAAGCTACACAAAATGGAAACAGCTAACCATAATAAACGAGCGCCATCATCGAAGCATGGCAAAGACAAAGCATCTAGGGCCCGGTAGTTGGTTGGTTATTCGGTTGGCTAGTTGGTCGATATCGATAGTCGCCACACATGTGGAGGTTAATTTCCATTTCGTTGGACAAGCAGAACTTTCGATTGAAAAAGTTTCTGCAGATGTTCGAGTCTTTTTCGAATCATGTTTTGCAGAGAGAGAAAGAGAGAGAGAGCGAAAAAAAAATTGAAAACTTTGTTGGAACTCACCTGGTCAACATATTGGCCCGATTGACAGCCACCTCAGCCTCCACGCGAAATCGATCCTGGGCATAACGGTCAACCACACCTTCGCCTAGATTAAGCGAAGTTCCAGCCACGCAATTCGAGCCGAGTAAATGCTGTTGCTCAATATACTGGAGGAACTTCGAGACCAAATCAATTTTATTATCCCTGGTATTGATCACATCGGCAGGAATCTGATTGGACTCCAGCCCATCTCCCTCCTCTACATCCCCAATGACGAGTGGCTTGGTGTTGTCATCTATGAAGACTTCGGGCGGGTAACCATCGTCCATGGTAACTTCTGAGTTATCCATTATGGAATCATTGTCGTCTTCCGACTCGAAATTTATCTCCTTCATCTCCATGCTCTCATGCTGGCTTGTGCTGGCCGAATGACGAGGCTCCATCGACTGTGACTCGGTTTCGGACCACTCCCCATTAGCAAATTCTGTGGTACTCATTAAGTTGGAACTGCTATCGTTCTGTCCATCATACGGAAAATGATATATTTTCCCAAAGACCGCAGCCACATCAGAGTTGTCTTCATCTTCATCATTGTCACTGTGCGCTTCCTCAGCCCCATAATCGGATTCTGAGGAGTCTGCTGGGTCAGTACTACCACTGTTGGTACTGCTGATTACAGGCAGTCTGGTCTTAAGACCCGCAGCTGGTGCCGATGCCGGTTCTGCTACGTGACTGCGATTCAGTGGTAAAGGGAATAAAAGTGTGCTTTGCGGACTGCGGTTTGTTTTAGTCCAGCCGGTCGGAGAATGCCTTTGGCTTGGCTCATTGGTGAGCGCAGCCTGTGTGACCTTATCATCTGTGCCTGTGTCAACGCTCTCTCCATCAACGTTGTCATCGGCATCAGTATCATCATTGCTTTCGTCCACATAATTGGGCTGATTGGCACGCACAAAATGCCGGTCACCACTGAGCTGTTTGCGAGCCAGTGGAACAGATGTTGTGGATGTCGGTGTGGTGGTCGTGTCAATTTTCAGATCCGTTCTCGTCGTTCCCTCCACCACCACATTCTGGTAAGCCGCCTCTAATGAGGTCTCCAAATCAATCTCATCTGCCAATTGCATCACCTCACTCAATTCGGCCCGTTCTGCATCGTTTACCTCAACATCCATGGGCCTACCTTGCAGATGTTCAGCTTCGACGAGACTGCGATGATTTTTGGCCGTATGCAAAACACCCAGGCTCTTGTCTACGCTGTTCCGTATGCTCTCCTTGATTTTCTTCTTGTGCAATTTGCGTATTTTATGGGTCACAGGCGCACTACCATCCGGCAGTTGTGTGGGCGTCGGTGGGGGACTCGATGATGTGGTCGGCACGGGCGGTGCTTCACTTACCATCACTAAGCGGGTACGCTTGACTGGGCTGAACTCGCTTCCACCTCCAGTGGTGGTATTGTGCCACATGTGCTGCTCACTGGCGGAGCGTATTCTTATGCGAGAGCGTCCATGGCGTATGGAAAATGTATCACCCGCCGTCATACTGGAGGACAAGGTATCTGCCGTCGCTGGGGCCGACTCCTGCTCATTGGAAGCCTCCGATTTCTGTAATACCAGCATCAGCAGCATTAACCACAACAGTAGAGGGGGAGTCCCGTGAAATCGAATACGCCTCCTGCCACGCCTTTGTCGAAGCCAGGCAGGCATGTTGTCACCGAAATTGTTGAATTTACTGGTGATTTCCTTTGAGTGAGGTTGATTGACGGAGCCTCTAGTGGGTGGCCTGAATGGCTGATTATGAGCAGCCAAGGCTTCAATATGTGGGTGAGAGTGTTTTTGGCTTCGTTTCGTTTTGTTAGCTCCCCGAATAGCGTTTTGTGTTTATTTTCTGAATCGATTGCTTTGTGCCTCACAAATTTTGACTGAGCATACTGCTATAGCTTCTGCTTCTGCTTCTTCTTCCACTTCTCAGTCTGCGCTGCAGCCTCTTTTCAATTAGTCTTTCGATCTCGGATGGTGCATACTTGCATCTCATCAAAGGAGACGGCAACCTGAGGCACATCGAACAGCATCCGCACACCAGGCCGCCAGGCCAGAGGCCTCGCTTTGGTATTGCTCATTTGACTGTGCCTTTAGATGTTGTGTAAGTCAGTTTCAGCTGCCTGTAAAAAAAAAAAACAAAAAAAAATCAAATGATTAGCCTTTCAAAATCTTTGAGTATGCCTCGAGCTGATTCCCAGTCTGCAAAGTGAGGAGGCAATAGGCGGGTTACATAAGCAGGCCCTGTTTATTTTGTTGTTGTTGTTTTTTTTTTCAAAACGTAAGCAAAATATTTACTTTGATTTATGCGAATTTTTTTGTTATTTATTTAGTGCTGCTCTTTGTATATATTTCGGTGTGTCTGTGCTTGTGTTTTTATTTTTATTTGTAGGAACGGAGGCCAGCTCAAGGACAGTTGACAATGTTTGCGCAAAAATAAATACGAAAGAAAAACAACACGAAAAAATAATGTCGGCCGTAACATTTGCGAGGGACGAAGTCTTGAGGAAAGGCAGTCAAGCTCACTGGAGAATACCAGGCCAGCAATTTAGTGCTTTCACTTTTGTGCCTTTTTCTTAAAGAGCAATTAAAAATTTCCGCACGCTTAACACCTAAACTTCCACAAAACATACACACATGACAGCTTACATAAATAAACTGTAAAAGAAAAATAAAATAGAAAGCGAAAGCAAAAGCGAAAACAGTTGTAGCACCGAAAAATTTCCAAGCACTCAAAACAAATAAGCAATTGTGTTCCTTGGCTTTTGCATTGAAAAGTTGCGTATATGCCAAGTGCTCAGCTGCATTCTGCACCAAGTGGGCCAGTGCTAGGCACTCCTATCCTCACTCATTCACTCACTCACCAAGGAGTTACACAAATTATATGTAATTTATAAGAGGTTTGCGTGATTTTCAGCCAGGGAATTGTGGGCGTTCTAGCAACAAAAGTCATGCTCAGAGTCCATTGTTGGCCACAAAAGCGCCAACGCAGCCAGAAAATGAGCAACAACAAGAACACGGTCTTGGCATTGGTATGACAAGAGGCATAAATATTATGGCACAAACAAATTATATGCCATTTAAACGTAATACTAATTCTGAAAAGCAAATCCACTTCAACTTTCTTTTCGCCAGAATCGCCAAGCCAAAGAGGCTTTATTATTTAGAGTGCGGGGAGCAGCTGGGCTACTTCTCAAGTGCCCAGATTTATCCACTTTAGTGAGATGAGTCGGGAGAGCTCAAACAGAATGAGAGTGTAAAAAAATGTCTGTACTTCAGAGGATGCCCGTGTGTGTTGAGGGAAGCCAAGCGGCAGTTCTAATTTCAGATTTTATGAGCCATAAAAATGGTGAGTGTGTGCCAAGATGGGAACACCCGGCAGACAAACAAAAGCAGACGCCATTTTACAAAACAACAATAAGAAGAGCGAAAAAAAAACATACAAAAATCGCATAAAGAACAAAGAAAACGAAAACGAAAACTGAACAGGACATGAAATTGACACCGACTTGGAAGAAACGCCAAAGGATATGTAGTGTGGCAAAGTACACATGAATTTTTTATATTCAGCCAATGACACAGAGTCCCGAAGAAAGAAGAAGAAGAAGCTTCTATTGTCATAAAAGGGGTAACATCCCTATGAGTATACTGTACTTTGGAATGAAGGAGAGTGCCGCAAACAAATCAAACGATAAATTTTTCAATTGCCTGATATAAATTCATGGTGGATTTGGGGAAAAGAACAAAAATAGATGAAGAGATGGCAATTCTAAAATTGAGTACTCTTTTCGAATCAGCTTTCATTTTAAATGAAAACATACTCAAGACTTGAAAGACTACTTCTAAGTAGAATATAAGCGTATCAATTTATTAAAGTAATGAAAATCTTTGTTAAATTCCTATCTCTTTTTGGACACTCTACTTTAAAAAGAGTAAAAGCATAGATTGATTGAATGCATTGACTTGGTAATTTATTTGCGTCATTTTATTTAAAATGGCACAATGGGAAAAAATAGATTTGCTAAAATAAGATTTATAGAGGACCGACTTTAAAATAGACTCATAAATATATATGAACAGGCTTTCAATCTAGCCGTACTCTATTTGAAAGAGGCCTGACAGAGCTTGACTCTTGCCTCAATTCTTTTCCCATTTAGGGAGTTCATAAATAGAAATTTAAATATTTCTTTTGCAATATTTATTGACAGTCTTGTGAATACAAAGCCCTTGGGATAACCATCAATGTCAATATAAATGTCGACTCTAACTTTGACTTATCCATAATCCTTTTGTTATCCATATAGTGTTACCAAGTGGGATAACTCGTGTTTCGACAACCATTAAAGTCAATTTGGGATATTTCTTTTCTTCTTAAGAACTCATATTAATGCACGACCACAAATGACAAATCGGGCACGAACATTTCCAAAATGTCCAACTACACACACACACATCACATCTCAGCCACCATCACTTAACCTTTAAGGACGCCACGCCCTCTATTTTCTTGTTGACAGTTGAACTTTTCCATTTGTTTTTTTTTTTTTTGTGCTTTTCCTGGAGCATCTAGGAAGCACTTTGGCATTTGGTTTGTTCAATCACGCGGCTGGTCAAAACTAACAAGCCAATTTGGCAGAATGCGGGAAATTGCAATGTCAACTTTGTTCGATTGCATTTAACTTTTTTGAACCCACATACAATTGAGAATCGGAAATCGAATCTATGTAAATCTAGTTGAAAGGCATAGTAGAAAATCCAAAATCTACGATAATAAGATTTGCAGAGAAAAGTTTTGAGAACTTTAAGTAACATATTAATAATTTAAAAGCGTTGATGGACACTTGCTTGGTTTCTTTTTTTCTACTAATGGAATTTGGTTTAAAAGAGTTTTCTGACAGTTCTTGAAATTGAAAATAAACTTGAAATACTACAAAATAAACTCTCCAAAATGGGGAAACTTATCAAAAAATTTGCATATTTAAATTATTTTTCGATTTTTCTGCGAGGCCCAAAGCGCCGTTGATTTTGCTCCCTCAGTAAACTATTCATGTATTTTCACTTTCATAGTCCCAAACACGAAACCACACACACACACACACATACGCATAAATACCTACATTTGAAAACCAAAACGAAGAAAATCGCAAAATAAATTGAATCATAAAAGTTTGACATGCAACATAGGTTCAAAAATTTAGTTTAGCCAACTTTTTCGACAGTTATGGGATGGTTTCTCTGGCTTATATGAGTGGATATGCTGGATAAGTAAAAAAAAAAGAAAGCCATGTTATCCAAGACAATCGGAAAATACGTGTGTGTATGTGTATTTCTATTTTAATACAGCAGAGAACGGAAGACGTTGGATATTCCTCAAAAGTTGCCCAAAACTATGATCAGGGTAGAAAACTTGATATGATGTCCTTCAATTTTGGTCTTTTAAAAAGAATAGCCAAACTTGTGATTTCATTATTTAATTATTCCCAAGTTAAATAAATATTTGCAACCTTAAACTTTTAATTATACACTTTAATATTTCATTTAATTAATCAAACAAACAAAAATGTGAAAATTGTGAACTCGGCCCGCGCACACGAATGCATAAGTAGCCCAATAGATGGCGTGCAAAGGCCTATCAACTTCGCTTTTGGTAAATCGAATTTTAATTATAAATTTTTAGTTCTAGAGTTTCATCTTCAAAAAATTTGTGTAAACATGGTAGGGGATATCCCAAATCCTCCGCCCCGAGTCTAATGTCTGCCAATTTTTTTCTTGTCTTGCTGTGTATTTTATCATTTTAGAATACAGGCAATTCTTCTTTCGGCTGCTTATTTCACTCAGAGTTTAGCTAAGAAATTTATGCAAACACATTAACAAACTCAACTCATTTAAGGTAGGCCGGTTTCGAGAAATGGTTGTTGCTTGGCAGCCTGTGACAGAGCTGCCGTACCGTAAATAAAATTTGCTTAATTTTTCACTTGGTACATCACCTGTTCTTATAAAAGTATATGCTTCATACCTTTTTGCTCTGTTAAAAATATCAGACATAAAGTCTTGACAGTTGCCCTGCTTCAATCATAGACGAGAGTCGGAGAAGCTCCACGTCTGGGTGTGTGTGGATGCCTGCAAGTTTTGTGCCAACAACCCATCAGCTTTTGCTGGGTAACTCACATTATGCGATGACAGTGGCATTGGCAAAAAATGACATCTGACTTTTAAATTGGATAATTTTTTTCTTTCGTCAGTTCTGTTCTGTTCTCTTCTGTTCTGTCTGTTACTTTCTATTTCATCTGCAGCTGATTTGGTTCATTCTGCTCATTGCCAGTTTGATGATGGTGCTGCCAATTTGGAGAGGAAGCATTGGCTTAGCTAACTGACATTTCCAGATAATTGAATGTTTAATGAAATTTCTGTTATGAATTTGCAAACATTTTGAATCCAATGTCGAAAACGATCCACAGATGGAAATGTGTATGTTGAAAGGAATACCGAAATGCACCCTACAGCCTTCAAGTGAATTCTCAAATCTGCAATTCCCTGCAATTCTTGTTAAATGATACAAGCGCAACAACTTCTGGAACTCGAATGCATTTTGTACAAAATTTATGATCTATTGAATTGAGAATAATGTCAAAGATGGGATTTTCGTATAAAAGAAAACCGAGTATGTATAAATAATGTGATGGTACCTGAGCAGCCAATTTCAAAGGAGCAAGAATTGAGCGTCTGAAGTAGCTGTAGAAATGAATTTTTCCTTGTGTGCCAGAGGTATATTTTTTTGGTTGTTAAATTGCAAACAAAAATCTTTTTCAATTTGCATACAAATGTTGCGAAATACATCCACATTGTCTGAGAAGCCCTTGTAAAGAAGGAAAAGGAAGCTTTACCAAAAGCAAATGTGGTATCTTTTATAAACTGTCACTAATAATAGTAATAAAAATCACATAAAACGCAAGCAAATTGCTCAGATTATGTGTCACTTCTGTGGATTTCTTTTTACACTGAAGAGGTTTCCGTTCTCTGTTGTGGGTAGATGAGCTTTGAGATTTCTGATTCATGAAAAGCAAAATTTTACAACATGAAATATTGAAAGACCGAGGCAGCAGTTGGCTAAGCAAAACAAAATCAACAGCAAATGGGTGAATAAAAAATAGAGTGAAGAAAATCTTCAAATCTAGTCAGAAGCAGAGACCCATTTTGTAAGTCTTGAGGTGAACGAATAAATTCAGCAGAGTTTTCGGATTATTGTTTTGCTTTTCCCACACACATATGCATATGACGGCATTTGTAATTGGCCTTAGGCCTCATTTGTATTGGTTAAGTTTCAGCTTAAAGAGTGGGCCGAAGTAAACGCGATGCGAATATTTAATAAACTGAATCATTTCCTCTATGAAGGGGGCTTTCAAGTTTTTTTTTTTTTTTTGGTTTTTATTTCTATACATTAATCAGACGTTGAAATTCTTGAAGACTGAGAGTGAATTAAATTCGGAGAAACAAAAACAAAAGACCAAAAATAATAGCAGGAATGAAATAAAAAGTTGGCAAGGCTTTCAAGTCTTTGGGAATTTGTTTGCAAGTTTTACGAAAGAACATTGGTAATTTAAATTTATAGAAAAGTTTACCAAATTTTAAAACAAAAAGAAAATATTCTGTTGACTTTAAAAGAACCACAATAAGTATACTTTATTCTTTCTTAAAAACCCCAAATTAAGCTGCAGCAGCTTTATGGTTAACTTCATGGGCCAAGACTTAAAGCTTCGAGGAAAGCGCATGCAGCTATTGACTCGCTTAAAAGTTAAAGGGAAATTCCTATACATTTCTGAAAAAGCCATAAGAATTTTTACATTTTTTTCATAGAATGCCCACATGGTAAAACTAACCTAGAACACCCAACGACTACAAGCTGGGAGTAAGTGAAACCGACAGCCGGAATTGTTGTGTGAGTGAAATATAAACAGTTCTGAGCTAGTCAATTTTTATATAATTGCTTTCCTTTGTCTTTGCCGGTATCAGCTCAACAAACGTGTTCATTCCTTTGACACACACTCGCCGTGTTGTCAAGGCAAACAGATTGCATACTTTTGTGCGTATATTGTTTTTGCGCTTACGCATAATGAAATTTTTCGAAAATGGATTTGGATTTGCAGAGCTCAAAGCATGTGCCATGTGCTGAGCTTAGCTGAGTTGAGTTGAGTTAAGCGTTTGCGTGTGTGTCTGCTACGATGGAAAAGCGACAAATGGGAGATTATGTCACCAACCATTAAATCTCTGGAAGCAGGTAAAATATGCGATGCTTAAGGAAAATCAATTCTATTTATACGTGTGCGCATAAATTACACAAATAAACAGACACACAAGCAACCAACCAAAAGTACTAATATAAAAGAGGCACAAATATCCAAGTATATCCTGGCTGACAGTCGAAGACATGTACCAATTGAAACTTCTTACTCTCTCCGTATACGGCTTGTCAGTTTAACTCCTGGCAATGGCAATAAAATAAAGCCTAAGCCAGCGAGTTAGTCAGGCAGTTCGGTTCTTCGGTTTTCAGCGAAATATATTGCTCATATTACTCAATTGAGAAACAAAACACAACAGAAAGAATAACTGCTGATTTTTTCCTGGAATTTGTTCAATCCTTTCTGAGGGGGGGAAAGCAGAGCTAGATTCAGATGTGTTAGCAGAGACAGCTGGCCCAAAGCTTGTAGAACAGAATAAAAAAGGTGGTCGAAAGTGTTGTTAAATTATTGAAAACATAGCAAGTTGTGAGAAGTGGAATAAAACAAGGAAAGTTTGATGAAAATTCAGGGGGGTAGAACAAAAAAACCCTGATGATGTTAATTAAAAAAAAGGTTTTTTTCTATCCAAATTGCTGATTGTTTTGCTTTTGCTAAGATAATATTAGTTTAATATAATTAATATTAAATTAGAATGGTCTATTCATAATAGTGTTTAACTAATCTCTACTAATAAATTCTGATTGACCCAGCCATCTGAGTTTAGCTCATTTGTGGTATGCAGCACATGGCGTATACTTGATAAATGTGAAAAGTTTTTTACTTAATGCCAGTCAATAATAAAGTCAATTTATTGTGTGATTTCCCTTCCAAAACACACAAATTGGTAGCATTTTTTCGTTTTGTTATTTTTCTATCTTCTTTTTTTTTTTTTTTTTTGGTAGCTTAAGCATTCATTGTTTCTGACAGTTTGAAATGGCAAGTCAATAAATCCAAACTCTGCCAGACAATGTCTCGACAAAAAAAAAAAAGAAACAAAAAATGAAATACCAAAATTAGAAGAAAAAGTGCTCTGAAATCTTCAAATGCTGCAAGCATTTGACATTACTTATATCGTCAAGTTTATTAAGCTGCAAGTGGCATTTTTTGTTTTGTTCATTTATTCATCTCTTTCATTAAACTCACATTCTCTTTACACATGTAGGACTAGGGGTAACCGAAAATCAAAAGAGTAATGGACAAAAATTGACATAAAAATAAAACAGCACGACTGAAGAGCAGTCAAATGGAATTCCGGCTTAATTTATGGCACTCAACGGGCTTCAAAAACATGGCTAATATAAAACATGACGTCGCACTTTATTGACCAGTGCCATGGTTGTCGGACCTAAAAACAAAGTTAAAAGGATAAAAAATATACGCAAAAAAAAAAAAAAAATTGCGAATCATCAAACAAGCTAATTCTGGGTGAGAGTCAAGCTGACGGGTTTTATTGAAGGCCAGAAAGCTCACACAGTCCGCATGCAAAATGGACTCTGGCTAAGTGAAGCTTTGTGTGTGCGAGTGTCTGCTTTGTGAATAAAAACAAATAGTCCGCGTAAGCATAAACTAAAACCGTACTCAAACTATTAACTAAATTATCGGGAAGTAATCGTAAAAACAACAAGCGAAAAACTGAATCCCCCAACACAACAAGCCAAACCCAAAAGATTTGTCGTTAGACATATGAATTTTTTTTCTTTTTTTTTCATCATCTATTCGATTGAATGACGCCTATGACGCCAAGTTTTTTTTTCGTTTGATTTTGTTTTGACTAGTAAAACGGAAGTATTGGAAAAATATAGAGGGAATTTTAAAATCTAAAGCCCTTTGTGATTGGATGAACGGTTAAGGGAAATCACAAAAGTTAAATGCTCATCAATAACACTTCCTGTGAAATGTACAAATTTGAGGACTGAACCACTAACCGAATACAGCATCGTCTGGTGCGATTTATGCTCCCCATTTCCTTTTTGGTTACACTTTTATGGTCAAACTTTAAGTATTTTGGGCATAAAATTTAAAAACATCATGTTGCAAAATATCTGCGGGAAAGACCGTTTATGGTTGTAGCCCTGCCCGGCTTTTAGCATTTAATGTAGGCGTAATCAAATCCAATTTTAAAATTGCTTTGAATTGTGGTTTGATACTTTGACATTTTCTTAAATTGAATTATTGTTCTTATTTTCAGTTTAATATTTTTCGTACCCTAAAAAATATCAGGCTGACTCGAAAGGCACAGTCCTTTTTTTCAAATTTGCTGGGCTCATGTCAATCAGAGGCACGACCTTGATCCATCAACGTGAAGCAGACAATGTTTGTGTGAGTGTATGAAAGCACGTGGAGCTGTTTTAAATATTTTATTTCATAGATCAAATTCATGGGCAAATTGAATACACATTTATATCGATTATGCATGCCTTTTTTTGCCCATTTCAGTTCCCCTCATTGTCTCTGTATTGTCATGCAACATGTAGAGTGAAAGGCTTGGTTTGGTTCCGCCATTGTTACTGATGTTTTTCACACCACCGTGTGTCGTCGAGTGTGTGCGAATACAATTGGTAAACAATCAGCACCGCAGTCACAACCACCATAACGATGTGGCAAGGACAGGGACAGCGACAGGGACAGGGATCAGTGGGGTAGAGGGCCATTTGGATGGGTAGGCTCCGGCAAGGTGCTCCCAACGTCGCATTTTGTAAGCTCGTTAAGTGGCGTCAGAGGTTAAACAAGTCAACATCACCACTGACACTGACAATAAGCACACAAACTCGCACACTTCCATTCCCACTTATTCACACTCACGTAGGAAACATTGTGGAAATATTACTAGGCCACAGATATGCGGGTGCAACCAAGACAAAGGCAGAAAAAAAAAAATCTTGATTGCTTAGGACTTGGTGACTCCAAACGTAGAATGGAAATGGCTGAAACCATCTTGGATCTTGGCTTTTATGGTAGGACTGTGTCATAAATTAATAGAAGCTGCCGATGACCAAGCAACACGGTTCCGCCGTAAAAACCAAGTGGACTCAAGTCAAGAAAAATACTCAGAGAAAAAAATGAATAGAACGTTGAGAAAAAAGGAAGAATACGAAAACATATAAAACAACAATAAACACATAAAATAAACGACCAACTCACTCAACAGAAACATAAAAAAAAGAGTGTATTTCCGACTGAGTCTGTGTGTGTGTCGTTTTCGACAAAGTTGATGACAACCGGCGCATTATCTTGAAAGCAAATGATAAATAATACAACCGCTGACAATGGCCACGCACACGCACACCACAAAAAAAGGGGGTAAAAGGCAGCTAAACAACCAAACAACGAACCAACCAACCAACCAGGCAGACAATCAGCCAACATCTATAAAAAATGGAAACAAAAACAAAAACATTCTGCTAAATATCAAAATGAAAATGCTCTTTACAAATATCTGCAAATACAGGAAGCTCTGGCAATTTATAAAACATTTCAATTTAAATGATTCAAAATAAATTGATGATGAGAAGTGAGAAGCTACCTATTGAATATTAAAAATTGCAATAAATTATTCCTTCTATATGAAATATGTAATCTCCTCGTTTGTCAAATAATTTGCTAAAGTCATTCAACTAAGGCTCAAAAAGTTATGAAAAATGAGATATGTGTATATAAATGCAGACCCAATACTCAACTGAAAAGGGGTGAATACAGTTGGCAAAAATTTAAATCCCTGTGTATCCCTGATGTCTGACACGGTATCCGTATGCACGAATTGTCAGGCAAGTGACGGTGAAATGGCCACCTCAGGAACAACAAATGAAAATACAACACGACAATATTTCCTACGCATTTCAACGGCTTGTGCGTGTTTGTGAGTTTAAGTTGGTTTGTTTGGCTTAACCTTGGTACTTGACAACTTTAAGGCTAGGCGTGGATAAATTATATGCATGGCAAGAAAGTTTTTGCAGTCATGACAAGACATCAACTGGATGGGTGAATTTACCAGACACACACTCACACACACTTACACGAACTCGAAGATCTCGAATGGTTTGGTCGTTTCATAGGCAGCTTAAAACTTGTCCTGCGAGCGGAAGAGACAGAGTGAATGAGAGCAAGAGGGATGCCGAGAAGAGTCCGCCTAGCCACTGTGACAACTGTCGCCATAATTCACTTTTACAGCGCCTGCCAGAGCAAAGTTTGTAATGGCACTTGGTCGAACAACTGCCACACAAATCCACTTCATATCCCAGCCCGGGAAACCCTTGCTTTCCCCAATCCCCAGCAGCTGGCAATGGTAACCGCAAAACTAGCAAATATTTTGGTAAGGGAATCTGGGCAATAAAACTTACTTTGCTTTATGGAGGCTCACTCCATCTGATATTTATACGTTAACCTGCATGCCATTTGGCCTTTTCTTTTACCCAGGTCTACGAGATTGAAACAGATGAAACCAAGTTCAATCACGGCAAGAAATGGAAAAATCTGCGTAAGAATAAAACTTGATTTGCCCAAAGCATGCAATAGCAAAATATATAAAAAATAATTCGTCAGAGAGCAAAGAGCAGAGGCGTCATCGAGCTGTAGACAAACAGATTCAGACTGAAGTGCCTGATTGACTGATGCTGAAAGATGTGGGTGGTCCAGTCAAGTTCTGCGCTTGTCTATTCACCTTTGTTTTATTTTATTTTTGCAATAGACTCTCAAGATTTAAGTGAAATTCTTTTTTATGACCTCTTGAAAGTCTGCTCACTTCTAAGCTTCTTTTAATAAACTTACCAGACATAGTATACATACTATTTTCGGTCGAGGGCAAAACAAAACAAAGCAAGAGATTCTATATTTGATATATAAAAAGAGTAATTCCTCGTCAAGACACTGAAGTTCAAGTGACTAGCTTTTTTTTGTTTTTATTCTCTCAACCATTGGTATCAGACATCCAGCCAGGAAAAGAGCACTGTCATTTACCTAGGGGACATAGACGGTTAGTTACGTGTCTGCGATTGTTTGAGAGCCTTTGCTTTTTCTTTACATACTTGAAATAATATTTTTTCTGCAAAGAATTCAAATATTTTTCTATTATGAAATTGCAAATGAAATCAAAGCAGTAATTGAATTGTTAAACAGCAGAACTGCCAAGATGATTTAGCCATTAACTTGTCATTAATTTGTCATGAAAAGGTTGCGAATGCAATTGTAATTACCGAGCAAATTACATTCGCTTTGTGCAGTTTGCTGATCGCTGCAATCCGTTTGACAGTTGACATATTCAAAGGCGTTAATTTGACGGGCTTTGATGGGAGGGGCAGATCAATCAATCAATTTTAATTACTAATAAACACGCCACAATCAAATTGAAAATTCTCACAGGCCAACCGCTTAGCTTACTGAAATTATAAAGCTCACGCACAGTTAAACAGATACACGAGCAAATACTGTCGCACACATAGCCTGACAGCCATCAAACCATTCTGATTGGCTGGTCGTTTAAGGCAATAGTGGGTTTTGTGCGCTCCGCTAAGGGTGCGTGTCAGGGGCTCTACAAATTAACTAAATGCTTGCCAATGGGGTGTTCCGACAGGGCCACCTTCTAATTGTTAGGCAGTGTGTGTGTTTTTTCGTGATTGATGCGGGAATTTGCTTGTTTAATTGAGCTTCGCTTCCAACAAAAAATAATAGACAACAAGGTGAGCTGACAGATAGATTGATGACTTACTGGTAAAGTGCTTTATATGGTAAAACATTTCGTAATAAATTACATTAAATATTGTATTTTTATTAACAAAGTACAATGCTAATCTTTAACATTTGCTTAAATACACTTTTAAATATGTTCGAAAAGAACTGTAAAAGTCTTTGACTTGCCAGATAATATCGAAGGAGATTAGACTTGTTGATGGTTAAGTCGACAACGAATAAATAAAACACTGAAGCCCTGAGTTTCTTAGAGTTGAGAAATAGATACACATTGCCTCTGTAGGCTAAAAGAGATTTCAAAACGGAAACAGTTTGCTTTTGCTAAAGCTTCTCCCACATTATTATGTGTATTTATTATGAAACATTTTCCATGCTTTTTGTGGGGAAAAGCCGTGTGTATTTGGATTTAATTAACAACTTAGCAGGAGAGAGAATTAAAAACAAAAGCCACCTAAAATTCTTTCAGTACGTGTCCTTCGGGCCACATTACAGGGACAGTGGTGGGAACACGTATGTGGTAGCTTCAAGCATTTTTGCTGTTTAGTTTTGTTGCTATTTAGTAATCTTCATATAAGCTCTTTTGAAATACAAGAAATATTTTCTGTATAGACAGTCTCTGGTAGATGGAATGCTGAAAGTCCTGCAATACGCGAACGTGAATGCGCACTTAAGCCGATTTATGCAACCAGGCCAATGATAAGCTAGAGTGCGTTATGGAATGCCCAAGGATATTTGTTCGTATTCTTTAATGTGCAAATTATTGGGCAAACTTGAGGTTAATTTAAATTGTCCATTTTTAATTTAATTGAATTAATTTTCTCTCTCGTCTTTCGTTTGACCCTGACAAAACGCTTTATTAATTATGTTAGCTTATGTAAACAATTTTGAGGTATTAAGTGATTATTTAATTTAATTAAAAATCACGTCAGCTGGAAAATATGAGCCAGCAAATAGAAGTACACAAGGCAGAACACACACAATCTCAGTGGAAAAACATATTTACACTGAAATTTAAATAAGCAAGTCAAATAACGTTTAAAAATTATGCAAAAGGATTAAGTAGTTACCAAATTATGCAAATATTGGTCTGCCAATGTGCTTTCAGAGTGAACGTGCCCTCGACCGCAAACCAGAATAACAAACAACGCATTAGGCCAGAGAAAATATGCTGGTGTCGGAGTCTGTGGCCAAATGTGTTTAATTATGCATTTGAAACCATTCCAAAAATTAGATTTACAAAAAATTTGATACGAAATTCAAAAGGCTTCAATATTGTGACGGGATTAGATTGTGAAGTGTGGGCAACATTTTCTGTTGCCTACTTTTCAGCGCCACAATCAAAAACTTTTGCATTTCACAATTTCCATTGTCGAGACGAAAAATTTAAAGCAACAGTTTGCGAGCTTGCCATGGAATATAAAATTAGAAGCTTTAAGCAATTTGGCACTGACTTTCTCTAATAATAGCAAGAAGGCCCCATTCGAATGAAGAGAAAGCCCAGCCGCTGCCAACTGCCTGTGGGCAAAAATATTTCAACTACGCGTTTTGCTTTGACTTGTTGTTATTTTTGGAATGCTTCTTTTGGGGCATCAGTTGGAAAAGTTTCCCTCTTGTTGCGTATTTGTGTTGCCTTCGTTGTTTTTGTTGTTGTTGTTGTTCTTACTTTTGCTTGTATTCCGTATTAAGCCAGAAGTATGCAAATGTAAAAAGTTTTTTCTTTTTTTTTTTTTTTTTTTTTGTTTGTATATAATTGTATGTGCTAGAATCCATGAAGCCAGAGCCCGCCAAGCAACCAACCACTTACCGTGCGAATACTTATAGCGGTAATTCTTACACAGGTCAGCAGCTAATGAAAAATCCTATGAGAGCTTTGAAAATAACTCTAAATTCCACAGAAACTGCACTCATCAGCATCATGATGAACTTGACCATCAAATCTTTTTGCAAAGCCAAACAAGAGGAGTCTGCCTGAGTTCCATTTTGTGTCTGGGTTTTTACCAAATGAGTTGAGCTCTACTCAGTAAACAATTTGTATGCTAAGCGTAAATGAAAATGGGGCAAACAACAAAAACAGGCAAGCCAAACTAACAAGGCCAGCATTGAAGACAACGATGGGCCACAGAAACAAAATGGCCACTACTCAAATAAAGTCCAGACGGCGACAATGCGTACAAGCCCAACCAAGCCACAGTAAAGTTAAACGAATCCAAGGGAATGTTTGAGGTTCTTAGCCAAACTCTTTTCCGCTGGCAATCTTTATCTCCCGTTTGTGTTTTCGCCAAAGTTGCGTGCAACTAAATGTTCGAATTAAAACAATCATCAAAATCAGCAACCCGTATTGCCGAGCGGTTGGACTGTAGGAAGACAATTAAACTGAATGAACCGTATAATAACTTATTTTGTGTGAATGTTATGAGTGCGCCCCCGACTTTACTTTCCCATACTTTTATCCCATTCAAATTCTTTCTTGGCCACCCTCTTCATCCGGTTGCGTGATACGTATACAATCAGACAAATCCGCTTAACGACATTAAAGATGTCTATTTCCGTTTTAGTTGTGTAGGGCACATCATTTTTGTATACTGCCAAATCACCAAAACACACAAAAAAAAAAAGAAAAGAACGGAAGCAGCAAGTCAGCAGCAAATGAAATGACTGCCGTTGACGAAAGAAGAAATGAGCCGAATTAATTAGGCGTTAATTGTAATTTTGAGCAAACAAAAGAGTTTAATTAATTTAATGCAACAACAACAATCAAACAGAAAAAAATACACAACACAGAAAAAAAGAAAACAAAAACGGCAACAAAAACGAAAAAGCCAAAGTAAAAATGCTAGTCAAAGTTGGGCCAAAGTTTTGGAGTCTGAAAAGGTCTAGGAACTGGGATATTTGGCAAAGCCAGCCAAATACAATTTCACACTTCGTCTGGCCCATTGTATATATGTGTGTGTAAGCGTGTGGATGGGCTCGTAAGTGCCTTGGAGATGGTTACGCGTGCGTCACACGCAGCGTATGAGTGATTTTCCTTGTTGTTCTTACTTTGACTGCTTTTAATGTGCGTCGCATTTACTTTTGCATACTCTTTCTGGAGGCGTGCTTGATTTAATATTCCCACTCTTGTTTCTAGTTGGGCTACACAATTCTATTCACAGTACTGCTGTACTGCTTCTGAGTTTAATTAATTGACTTGCCACGCTTGAGTTGCCATCGTTACCAGCTTCGTGGCTGGCCCGTTTGTAAAGAAATTAACTCGCCTGAGATATTTTCGTATTTCATTTTTATTATATTCTTTTCACCATATCCTTTTGGAGATTTCACTTTGTGCCCCGCTGAGCAATTAAAACATATACTTTATCTATTCAAGGCAATTTTTTTTTTTTTTGTTTCCTTACACAAGTCCATATTTAGCGAAAGCTTGTTTTATTTTGCATTTTGATTAACCTGAAGCACTCAAAATAAAATAAATTTGAAAAACCTTGTCTACACGCAGTAAAGACGACCAGCACAGTTTATGGCGGAGTCACCGAGGGGCCAAGGCTTTTACTTGTATCGACAAATTACTTGGCATATAATGCAATTTTTTGTTGTTGGCATCCCAGCACCACTTTAACTAGACCAACGCATATGCTGGTGGAACCAGCCAACCAGCCACCTAGCGTACCAAACATATTGGCAACAAAATGTATGATATTTATGTAGGTGTGTGTGTGTGTGTGTGTGTTGTGTGTGCTGTGTGTGGGTTTTCCTTTTCGTATTTTATCAACTATGCTTTCAGTGTAATTGAATTGAATTGAAACCTGTCTGTGTTGCGACGCCTAGAATTCCGTTGCTTTGGAAGCACATAAAGCAACCTATGTCGCTGCTATCAACGACATCCCGACCACCTCTGCCAATGGTGTTTTGTTGCTATCTGGGATGCTGGAAGTGCATTTGCACGCTACGTTAAAAATTTGCAGCTCACTGAATATGAGGGGATACATTATTTTATTATGAGTGTTTTTCTTTTTCCTTTTCTCATTTCCTTTTCTTTACTTTTTTTTGGCACCGCACCGGCGGCATTCTGATTTTCTTTCATGGCGTGTTTAGCATTTAAGCCGTTTTTATTTCTGTAAAATATCAAGTTGGCCAACAGCGAATTCTTTGAGAAAACCAAAATTGTGCCAAAGTAAGTACAGCTTAAATTACTATACATTTCAGTGGACATAATCTGTAGTTTGATTGAATTAAGAAAGAGAGCATTTAAATTTTTTTTATATTTTTTTTTACCACAAAACCGAAATCCGCTTAGTAATAATGTACCAATTTATTAATCACAAATATCAACAAAAGTCTACGTTTCTTTTTAACCAATTATAAAATATATTAAAGAATATTGTTAACGTTTCTTACCGATTAAATAATTTTAGTTTTTTTTTCCAAGTTTTTTTATTTGAATTTTTAGATTGTTGTTTAAATTCGTTTGGGCATTACATTACTTTAAATCACTAATAAGCTCAAATCTCAGGACATTGTCAGCACCTTTAACTTGTCACAATTATTCACTTCAAGCTTTTGTTTTTCTTTTATGGTTTCTTAAATTTTAATTCATTTTCATATATATATTTTTTTCTTCTTTACTGATCACTTAAAGGGACTGTGTTGTGTATGGCACATGCTTTGGTGTTTCTTATATCTCTTTGGATATTTGGTTGAAAATTAATTCCTGATAACGGGACGGGCATAGAACCACGCCGCGCCGCGTTTCAAATCGTACTGCACGGTGCCAACCGTTAGCAACAACCGATGATGAAACCCAAGTCGTACCTTCCAAATTCACCACACCACACACGAAGCAAATCCGAGTCACTCGGGGCTTCGGGTTGACGATTTGGGTCTGTGGAGCAGCAGCATCAAAGTAGGGGACGAAAAGTGAAAGCGATGAAAATTATTGAGGCAGGTTAGTTAGCTCTTTACAGCACGACGAGTCTTGAAGGTGGATATTGAAATTCCAGCGATGTTATCTAAAATCTTGGAAAGTCTTAGGTTTTCTGTTATTTTGCTACTTTAATGATAAAAGTGGTCCTACAAGAAAGGACAAACAGCTATAACTTTAGATGAGCTTAGTTTTTAAATTGATTAAACAAAAAAATAATTTTAAAAATCCCTACGTTATCTTATCGGTGTGCCGAAGACTACAAAATCTTTTCGCAGTTGTGTCAGTCGTAAGTCACATGAACGGAGCTGTTCAGTTATTAGGGCAGCTGTATAATATAGTAGTTCGATTTTAATAAACAGCACAAACGCGTATATTTATGTAAAAAACGTGTTGGCCGAGTTTGGAAGAGACCAGTCAATAAATGTTCAAGTTATTTCTAAAACCGATTTAAGTTCGTATGACAGCTATATGGTATAGTAGCCCAATGTGACCGGTTCCGACAAATGTACTGCCTAGGTAAAAAAGAAAGCTATATACCAAGTTTCATCAAAATAGCTTTAAAACTGAGAGACTAGTTTGTATAGAAACAGACGGACAGAGGGACATGGCTATATCGACTTCTCTAGTGATTCCAAGTATTCTAGATGTAACTTCTGTGGGTCTACAATATTTGGTTCTATGCGTTACAAACATCCGAGCAAAATGAATATATTATTTCTTCTGGGAAAAGAGTATAGAAATATATTTGTGAAAAGAACTGATAACATATTTTGTTGTATTGACTGTTATACGACTATTTTAATTGAATCAGATTGATAAATATTGTTGAATTAATAACTGTTTTCTACTTTTGTAGGAGAAAAGAGTATATCAATGAATGCGTTGCAAATTTTTTTATACTTTTGTGAACTATTGATTTTTTAATTTAATTTTTCTATTAAATTAATTTGTAAATGTTTAAAAAAAAATTGCTTGGTCATAGACGCCTGCTGTTTTTCTCAAGACTTGGATCAACTTTATATTTACTTAAAGGCCACAGATCCAGCCCCATCCACATTTAAAAAAAAAAAAAACTTGAAGTCGGAAAACCCAATCTATCTACCAGAATAGTTCGAGTAAAGCTAAAAGGGACTGGGAATTACAAGTGCTTGGTTCATTCAATAGTATTTAGACTTCGGTGTTTCTTAGAAACTTCGATTCTTAGTTCAGACGATTTGTTTTGCACTTGATGGGTATAAAAGCCCATGTTGCTACCAACAGATATCGAAAAGGTTTGAGTCAACATGTTCTATTCGGAAGAAGTTAACAGTTTCAGTTTTACTAAAACTCATTTGGCTAGCTGGACTGTACTTGGTGTCACTTATAGAAAGGTGCAGCATAGGAGACTCTATTTATGCTGGGCCATACTGTTAAATATCTTGGTAACTTTGAGCTACCCTATTCATCTGGCAATGGCCCTCATGCAAAGTGAATCGTCCACTGAAAATCTGATGAATTTGTCAACGTTTCTGGCTTGTATCTGCTGCTCTTCGAAATTTATTTTTTATGGTTATAATTTCGAGTTGGTAAGCAAAATGGAGGAACTACTTCAAAAGCTAGACAAGAGAATTAGTGGCCAGAACCAACTTAAAACATACAGTGAACTAAAAAAACAACAAAAAATTATTCTAATTTCATTCATTGGCATCTACCTGTCACTTGCATTGTTTGCCGGATTGTCGCTTATGTTTCAAAAGGAACGTAATCTCTTGTATTCTGCTTGGTTTCCCTTTGACTGGTCAAGTTCTACCGCGAAATATTATTTAGCGACTGGCTATCAATTTGTGGGCGTCAGCTTACAAATTCTACAGAACTACACAAGTGATTGCTTTCCAGCAATTATGCTTTGCCTGATTTCAAATCACATAAAAATATTGTGCCAGAGACTTGAACAAATCGGTCAGAATAAAAATCTCGATAATGCAGCTAATGAGAAGGAACTTGAAGCTTGCATAACGGACCACAAAGTCTTAAAGGAGTGAGTATTACAAATTTTTCTGACTTTCAATTTTGAATTAATTATTTAAATTTTTAGACTCTCCAAAACCATTGAAGCTTTCATATCGATTCCCATGTTCATCCAACTCCTATTGGGTGCCTTTAACATTTGCACCAGTATTGCGGGTCTAATTTTTTTCCTCACGATGCCCGTGGATAAAATGTATTGCTCATTTTATGTCTTAGCCATGCTAATGGAAATATTTCCTGTTTGCTATTTCGCTACTGATAATGTAATTTTATATGGTAAAATACCTTATGCCGCATTCAGCTGTCAGTGGATGGATCAGACACGCAGCTTCAAAAAGAAATTGATCTTCTTTGTGGAAAACACTCTCAATATAAAACCACTTTCGGCAGGTGGTATGATTTATATACATTTGGACACATTTTTTGCAACCATCAAATTTGCTTACTCTCTTTTCGCCATCATTATACGCATGAAAAAATAAAGGATTGCATAATTGGTCATGGTTATTCTGTTAACCAATAAATTATCCAATTACGTGGATAGTCAACATACAAATTTTTAAAGATCAAATATGAAAAGAAATCATATTTGATCTTCAAAAATTTGTATGGTGACTATCCATGTAATTGGATAATTTATTGGTCAACAGAACGATATATATATATATCCAATATATATATATATATATATGATTCACTTGAAGTCGATTGTAACACGCAACAGCTACACCATAATGCGTTTTAGAGGATTCAAAGAAATCCTCAAAATCAAGTGAATCATGCAATTTTAATTAACACAAATTGATGCACAACTGGTTTGAGAATATGATTTATAAGTAGTGGGAATCATATTGTAGTTTTAATATTCACTGCACTAAGTTCAAAGCACTACACATATTATATGAATACAAATTTGAGATTTGAATAAAAGCAAGTAACCTGCACAAAACTTTTTTAACAAAGTGTTTTATAAATTTTAAATTTTGTTGTATAACTTTTTGAAGCCATTAATTAACTATAGTAACTGGTTGCCGATTAACAATTTTCAGTAATGCAAAATAATACTGATAATCTTTATAATTTAACAACATTTGTGACCTGTCTGGCCTGCTCTTCGAAATTATTGTGTTACATGTACAATTTTGTCTCCTATATCCCGTCTGGTTTCCATTCGAGTGGTACAACTCTACCCGGAACTACTATATAGCGAATCTCTACCAGATCGTGGGGATAAGTCTTCAAATTTTACAAAACTACACAAATGATTGCTTTCCAGCAGTTATGCCTTGCCTGATTTCAAATCACATTAAAATGCTATGCCAGCGATTGGAGCAAATTGGAACGAATGCGAAGCTGGATAAGGCAGCTAATGAAAAGGAACTAGAAGCCTGCATAACAGATCACAAAGTCTTAAAGGAGTGAGTCTTACAAATTATTTTAGATTTCAAAACCTGAGTTCTTGTTTGGTTTTTTTTTTAGACTCTTCAAAACGGTTGAATCATTCATGTCCGTGCCCATGTTGATTCAGTTTACAGTCGGTGCCTTCAACATTTGCACCAGCATTGCGGCTCTACTATTTTTCGTATCGGAGCCCATGCCCCGAATATACTTTTTCTTTTGTTTTCTATCCATGCTTATGGAAATATTTCCCACCTGTTATTTCGCCACCGACAATGTTTTCCTATTTGGCAAAATACCCTATACAGCGTTCAGCCTTCAATGGATTGAAATTCCAGCGATGTTATTTAAAATCATGGAAAGTCTTTGGTTTGGTTTTCTGTTATTCTGCTGCTTTAATGATAAAAGTGGCCCTACAAGAAAGGACAAACAGCTATAACTTTAGATGAGCTTAGTTTTTCAAATTGATTAAATAAAAAAATTATTTAAAAAATCCCAACGACTATTTTAATTGAATCAGATTGATAAATATTGTTGAATATTTTCTACTTTTGTCGGAGAAAAGAGTATATCAATGAATACGTTGCAAATTTTTTTATACTTTTGTGAACTATTGATTTTTTAATTTAATTTTTCTATTAAATTAATTTGTAAAAGTTTAAAAAAAATTGCTTGGTCATTGACGTCTGCTGTTTTTCTCAAGACTTGGATCAACTTTATATTTACTTAAAGGCAACAGATCCATCCACATATTTTAAAAAACTTGAAGTCGGAATAGTTCGAGTAAAAGTGAAATGCACTTGGAATTACAAGTGCTTGGTTCATTCAATAGTATTTAGACTTCGGTGTTTCTTAGAAACTTCGATTCTTAGTTCAGACGATTTGTTTTGCACTTGATGGGTATAAAAACCCATGTTGCTACCAACAGATATCGAAAAGGTCTGAGTCAACATGTTATATACGGAAGAAGTTAACAGTTTCAGTTTTACTAAAACTCATTTGGCTAGCTGGACTGTACTTGGTGTCACTTATAGAAAGGTGCAGCATAGGAGACTCTATTTATGCTGGTCCATACTGCTAAATATCCTGGTAACTTTGAGCTACCCTATTCATCTGGCAATGGCCATCATGCAAAGTGAATCGTCCACTGAAAATCTGATGAATTTGTCAACGTTTCTGGCTTGTATCTGCTGCTCTTTGAAATTTATTTGTTATATTTATAATTTCGAGTTGGTAAGCAAAATGGAGGAACTACTTCAAAAGCTAGACAAGAGAATTAGTGGCCAGAACCAACTTAAAACATACAGTGAACTAAAAAAACAACAAAAAATTATTCTATTTTCATTCATTGGCATCTACCTGCCACTTGCATTGTCTGCCGGATTGTCGCTTATTTTTCAAAACGAACGTAGTCTCTTGTATTTTGCCTGGTTTCCGTTTGACTGGTCAAGTTCTACCGCGAAATATTATTTAGCGGCTGGCTATCAATTTGTGGGCATCAGCTTACAAATCCTACAGAACTACACAAACGATTGCTTTCCAGCAGTAATGCTTTGCCTGATTTCAAATCACATTAAAATATTGTGCCAGAGACTTGAACAAATCGGCCAGAATACAAATCTCGATAATGCAGCTAATGAGAAGGAACTTGAAGCTTGCATAACGGACCACAAAGTCTTAAAGGAGTGAGTATTACAAATTTTTCTGACTTTCAATTCTGAGTTATTGTTTGAATTTTTAGACTCTCCAAAAGCATTGAAGCTTTCATATCGATTCCAATGTTCATCCAACTCGCAGTGAGTGCCTTTAACATTTGCAGCAGTATTGCGGGTCTAATTTTTTTCATCACGATTCCCGCGGAAAAAATGTATTGCTCATTTTATGTCTTAGCCATGCTAATGGAAATATTTCCTGTTTGCTATTTCGCTACTGATAATGTAATTTTATATGGTAAAATACCTTATGCTGCATTCAGCTGTCAGTGGATGGATCAGACACGCAGCTTCAAAAAGAAATTGATCTTCTTTGTGGAAAACACTCTTAATATAAAACCACTTTCGGCAGGTGGTATGATTTATATACATTTGGACACATTTTTTGCAACCTTGAAATTTTCTTACTCTCTTTTCGCCATCATTATACGCATGAAAAAATAAAGGATTGCATAATTGGTAATGGTTACTCTGTTGACCAATAAATTATCCCATTACATGGATAGTCACCATTCAAATTTTTGAAGATCAAATATGTTTTTTTTTTAAGGATTTTTTTTTGTAATCCTCTAAAAAAGAAAACATATTTGATTTTTAAAAATTTGTAAGGTGACTATTCATGAATTTGGATAATGTAATTTGGTAATTACTTGAAGTCGATTTAGAGGATTCAAAGAAATCCTCAAAAAAAAAAAAAAAAAACGCATGGTATAGCTGTTGCGTGTTAGAATCGACTTCAAGTGAATCATGCAATTTTAATCAACACAAATTGATGCACAACGGGTTGGAGAATATGATTTATAAATAGTGGGAATCATATTGTAGTTTTAGTATTCACTGCACTAAGTTCAAAGCACTACACATATTATATGAATACAAATTTGAGATTTGAATAAAAGCAAGTAACCTGCACAAAAGTTAAAAGAGTGTTTTATAAATTTAAAAATTTTTGTATAACTTTTTGAAGCCATTAATTTACTATTGTAACTGATTGGCGATTAACAATTTTCAGTAAATTCTTAAAACAAGGATTTGTAAAGGATACTAACACGACCATTTAGAGAGTATTACAATTTCTATATGCCGCAGTCACTAAAAATTACTTTAGGCTTTTCAGTTCCCACGATTTTTTTTATAGCTGCTATAAAAGCCAATATCATTAGCCACTGCCGTCACAGTCGTCGCAACCGTTAGGACTATAATGTCGCATATAGAAAAAGTAGACAGCTTAAGCTTTATAAAAAGCCATTGGGCTTGTTGGACTGTACTTGGTGCTGCTTATAGAACTGCGAAACATAAGAGACTCTATTTTTGCTGGACTGTGCTGTTCCAAATTCTTGTTACTTTATTCTATCCTTTTCATCTGGCCATGGCTATAATGCAAAATAATTCGGCCACTGATAATCTTTATAATTTAACAACATTTGTGACCTGTCTGGCCTGCTCTTCGAAATTCTTGTGTTACATGTACAATTTTGTTTTGGTCGGCAAAATGGAGGAACTACTTCAGAAACTTGATACACGAATTAGTGGTGAAGATCAGCTAAAAACATACAGTGAACTTAAGAAACAACAAAAGCTTATTCTATATTCATTCATTGGCATCTACTTGCCAATTGGAATCTTTGCCGAACTCTCGTTCATATTTCAAGAAGGACGAAGTCTCCTATATCCCGCCTGGTTTCCATTCGAGTGGTACAACTCTACCCGGAACTACTATATAGCGAATCTCTACCAGATCGTGGGGATAAGTCTTCAAATTTTACAAAACTACACAAATGATTGCTTTCCAGCAGTTATGCTTTGCCTGATTTCAAATCACATTAAAATGCTATGCCAGCGATTGGAGCAAATTGGAACGAATGCGAAACTGGATAAGGCAGCTAATGAAAAGGAACTAGAAGCCTGCATAACAGATCACAAAGTCTTAAAGGAGTGAGTCTTACAAATAATTTTAGATTTCAAAACCTGAGTTCTTGTTTGGTTTTTTTTTTAGACTCTTTAAAACGGTTGAATCATTCATGTCCGTGCCCATGTTGATTCAGTTTACAGTCGGGGCCTTCAACATTTGCACCAGCATTGCGGCTCTACTATTTTTCGTATCGGAGCCCATGCCCCGAATATACTTTTTCTTTTATTTTCTATCCATGCTTATGGAAATATTTCCCACCTGCTATTTCGCCACCGACAATGTATTCCTATTTGGCAAAATACCCTATACAGCGTTTAGCCTTCAATGGATTGAACAGTCGCCGAGCTTCAAGAAAAAACTGATCTTCTTTGTGGAAAACACCCTCAAGCCAGGAACACCTGTGGCATTTGGCATGCTACGCATACATTTGGACAGTTTCTTCTCAACATTAAAATTCGCCTACTCACTTTTTACCATTATCATCCGTATGAGGAAGGAATTTTAGAGAGCTTACAGATATTTCTTCACATTTTCATAGTCGATGTTTTAACTGTGTTGCTTTTCGGATTTCCAGCGCAGGCGCAGTCAACACAGGACTGGCATCTTCAGGCGGTCTGTGGAAACTCACCATTCTACTGATAAGAGTGATAAGAATTGCACTACAGGTGAAAGAACAATGAGCACCCAAACCGCTGACCACACCCCCAAGTAGTGCAAATTTCGGTTGGCAAACTGAACTACAGTAAAATAATAGTTGATGATTTCATTAAAAAGTCTGAGTCGCGGTCTTCATCTCGGGCCGCAAACCAAACCAAACGCTCAACACTGCAGACTCAATTAATGTACAACATTTTACAATTACTGAACTACCTCAATTATGCATCAGAGTTCCGACAACCGCAACCATACGCCGTCAGCAATGGCAGCCAGTACCATCAGACCCCACGAGTCATTCTCAGAGTCCCCGTTCTCATCACAGCCATTATCGTGGCTGCCCTTATTAAAGGTTCTGGGGAGTAGTCGTGGATGTGGATGTGGGTGTGGGTTTGGGTGTGAGAACGGTGCTGTCTTTAATAGAGAATTCGTTGCATGCTTTTTTCTTCATTTATTTGGGTTGAGGGGTCTGTAACTAGCGTACTGATGGGGACAGCGTTTTAATTATGATAATTACATTGTTGTCGTGCTCATTTGCTGACAGCCATGGTGTTCATGACTACGGTGACATCTGCTGCAGTTTTTCGGGAACGCAATGCACTGCTCATAATCTTACTAAGGCGCAAATGTGAATTTTATTTTCCGCAACTTCTTCTTCTTCTTCTTCTGCAACTAATTGGGAAATTCTATAAAATATGGGTGTGTGTGTGTGTGTGTGTGTATGTTCGAATATCCGGTAATGCATTTCCGGTGGCAGTAATTGGGCTGCAATTCTAATTGTCAGGCCCCTGTAATTTAAGCGTGAATGCTTGATGGCCTTTTTTGCGCTAAACTATAAAATCCCATTAAAAATCTAAAAATTTCGACATCATAAATTTAAAATCCGCTTAATCCATTGATACATGCATTTCATAAAAAAAAAAAAATAGAATAAAATAAAGGAAAAATCTGTTGAAATGGTTCAGACAAATAAAGATAGCAAATTGAAAAGCACATATAAAACTGAAAATTGTTATTTTCTTTTTGTTTTTTTTTTTTTTTTTTTTTTTTTTTTTATTCTCTTGTTGACCGAACGCCCGGACGAGCAACAATTTATGGCACTGTCAACAATGTGGCAGCTTGTTTTTGGCTGCCACAATGTCAGTTTATACATATGTATTGGTCTGTGTGTGAATGTAATTCCCAGCACATGCTAATTGGTAGACTTTTAACATCTTTCGTCAACGGTTTTTGGTTTGCAAATGTACACATCAAGTGATTTAATGTCACATAACCTCTAGCTGACATATGAGCATTACATGCTAAATTGACAGTTGTAGCTTTCACTCAAATTTTAATTGGATTTATAGTTGACTGTTTTATACATAAAAAAAAAACAAAGAAGAAGAATATATACAGACACAAAGGAACACTTTTGGAATAGTTGCATTAATTATGAACAATGTAAAAAAATATTTATAATGCCTGAAATGCCATAAATGAAAGCTAAAACAAAAACTATTTTACGGAAATGCTATGGAATTTCATATGCTAAATTTCACATTTCGGATAAAACTATTTTACAAAATTCAAACCGTTATGCTAAAGTTGCTTAATCTTTTACATATGAAAGACCATTTATAAATATTTAAAAAATTCACAATTTTCAACTGCGTACAAAAATGTAAAAATACAAATTTTACATGAACTTTTATTAAAGGTTAAATCGTTTTCAGTTACGAGAAAAACTTCATTTATTGAGCAAGTGTAATCATCATTATTTTTGGTAAACAATTTATAATTCAATCACGCAAGACTTTCGGGATAATTAAACAATTAAGTGTAATTAAACAGCTGTTCGATTACATATCAGAAAGACACACAGGCTAAATAGTTAAATGCAATCACTCACAAGAGGATAGCAAAGTATTCCAATGAAAATTGTACAAAGGATTGCGAAGTGCTTGGCTAATTCATTTATGAATTCAATACATACTCAAAAGTTTTGGGGTGACCAGTTCTCGCATTCGGTGCCTCTTTATTTCTTTCATACCACAATTCAGCTTAATTGGCCGGCATTCAGTAATTTAATTTTGTGGTCTTTGTGCATTTGAAACCGAAGTGTTGGCCTGGAATCAATGGCTTATTATCCCATTCTCACTAAGCACTTATATGTACATTTTAAATGTGGTTCAATTAAATTAAATATTTCATTCAAGAGAATACATCTGCTTAGGCTAGAGACTAATAATTTTTGGAAAGATTTTATGAAAAAAAAAAATAATAATAATAATACGAAGCTGAAGAACGAAAATCCTCTTTTATGATTTTCAGAAAATTTAATCTATTTGTGAAATTATTTGGGCAGATACTTAGCTTGCCAAAATGGCATTAGAGACTCATACCACAGACCTTATTCTAGTTTCAGGTGTTTGATAAATGCAAATAAAATTATAAATTAAATTTTAATTCTGATGCCTTGGCAATTCACTTTCGATCTGTTTATAGCTTAAAATGAAAATTCAATATTTGGACTGAATAATTCATTCTTTAAGGTCATTTTGAATCATTAATTTGAGTTTTTCTGATTTCATTTTAATTCGCACAACCGTAAATAAAGCATCGCCTTAAAATGACTCGAATAAAATATTAATTACCTCAACAAACACGAAAAAAAAGAAAAAATGTGAAAAATCACTTAGCGTCCATTATATGAAAGGATATATAAATAATAGATATGCTTATGTTTGATGTTATTGAATGTTCGAATAAAGAAAATAGACTACTGATAATTGATTTGATCTTTGCCCACTCCTGGCTCGATTGTGATTGGTGCGAATCGTATTGGGGCCACGTGTCCTTCATCCAGCTAATTGAATCGCGTAGCACGCTTTCAAGAATTTACATACAATTTTGCTGTGGAACGTGGAGGAGCTTTCAAAATTGGAATGCGTTGTTTGTCGGCCCACGTACACAAATCAATTGTCCTGCATAACAGCTTGTCGATGCTACCGTCCAAATACTGTTATTGTTATTTTTACAGGCGACGGTGATGGTGGTGGTGGTGGTGATTCTGATGGTTGATTTGATGGTGGTACTCTCTGTGGTGTAAAACAAGTTCCGTTTGCTATCGCCGGTTGGTTATTTATTTACGCACCGATAAGACATTAAAAGACTTTCAGAGCTTTGGGCGCCCTAATGCGCTTAAGTCGGCACTAAGTCATGTCGAATCTATAAAGTGAACATTGTAAAATGAAGAAAAAAGGACCATCCCGAGCCATCCAGCTGGCGTCGTACTAAAAAATTAAACCCAATTTCTGCCGCCACCCCAGCGCCAAGCTATTTCGATTCTTCCGACTATTTTCGTACGTGCACTAAACCGGCCATTGCCCACGGCCCGAAACAAAAACAACAACAAGCTAAGAAAATAAAGAAATGGTCAGCGGCGAACAGACGTTAGTACGGCCCAATAGGATCTGCCATATAAAGTAAATCGATTTGATTATGTTAAGCAATAGTAACATTGGCAAATGCAAACCTTAAACAGATAAGGGCAATAGGCTGAGTTGGTGGAAGAGAAAATAGAATGGACTGGAGAATGGCTGTGGCTGTGGCAACAGCTAAGTTGATTTGAATTTATATCAAAATGTATTTAGTTTACTCACAGCGGATATGCGCATAGCCATGCAAAGCACGTAACAGCATGACGCAAACAGCGATCCATATGAGTAGTGTAAGGAGGCGGAGGGGGCTGGCAAAGGCAAGACAGAGCAGTGCCTTTATTTTTGCTGATTTTACAATTTACGCTCTTTCCTTCCAAAAGAGTATATCAGTTAACTAAATAGAGCTTGTCAAAGTAGAGAGAAACAATGCCCTTGAGGTTATTTGGAATAACCTAAAAGCTGATAGAAATTCTTCTTTATAGGCCCAATCGCACCTGAAGTTCAGTTAACAACAAATCAGTTAAGTTAGAGTTAATCTATCAACAAGAAAACTCCGAAATGTGTGTATGAAACTAAAAGAGCCATCCACTTCCGGATTCCATGAATTCCGAGAAAATTTTTTTCTTTAATTTTTCGACAACTTCAATTTATTTTGTTTAGTCTTTTTTTTTATATGAAAAATGAGTAATATGGAAAATGAAATACAACTCATTTGTTATGTATAAGGGAAACCTTTCAAAACTCTTTCCAAATGAAGCAAGAACTATAATAAGAAGGAAGGAAGACTTTACCATTTAGCAGACTCAGCTGTTCCGTGGCAGCCTTAAATTGTATTTGGCCACTTGTTTCATTTAATCGGAACATCAAGAGGAAATCTTCGAGAGAGAGCTCCCCCAGTCCAAGTCTGCTTTACTTTCACTCACACTTTCCCCCACTTAAGATGACCGACAGCAAACTCCACTCAGCGTAAGTCAAACAAACTGTTACGTTTCAAGTGACTTTATTTAGTTTATAAAAGTTTTGCGTGCCTTTTCTCGCTGGCGTAGACCCTCGAGTAACCCGGGTTACTGCTACGTGTGGCCACACTCTCACGTCAAATTTTCTATAATGGAGGCAAGTCAGAGTAAGAGAAATGTAACACAAATTGGAGTATAGAAGAGCCTGATTGTGGTTTCTTTTTCAGAATTTGCCTCTTAATCAAAATGTTAATGCAATTGCGATTGGCAGTAAATCCTGTCAAGTTGTTAACATGACAACCACTCCAGAAGGAATTCTTCCAAGTGGTTCTTTGTGTTGGATGCGAAAGTGTCCACATGCTCAGAGGAACCCTCAAGGCACGCACAACTTGAGTTCACAAGAACAGGAAGAACAAACCAGCAACTAGTGAGCACACGAGCAAACAAATCAATTAGACAGTGAGGTAGTAATTTATAAGTTAACCAGCAAGCTAAACAGTTGGCCAGGCTCAGAGGATATTTATTGAAATAAGCTCAACATATTTTGAGTTTAATAGGAAGTTATCAAAAATTTGTTTATTACAGGAATCAAAAGTTTTCGTTTAAATTAATAGTTTGCTGATGACAAACAAAGTTGAAAAAGTTAACAGGAGGCCAAAAAATTTGAAACCAAAAAATGATATGATTCCAAACTATGCAATTTTGGTTTGGAAAACTTTTGTCAATGGCTTAACTTTCAGGCAAAATCGTTGTCAGACCCATCAACATCAGTCCGAAGGGCCGAGGCTTGAGGCAAACCAAAAACTAAACCTCCACAAATTCAAGTTAGGCAGCACTTAGTAACCCTGCCCCGGGAAACACAATATTTTGCGGCCTGGGTGGTCACGATGCGCTAAGCCAAGCTCCTATCCAACCAAAAACACCCACAATCCACCTTGGCCATATGCGTTGATGTGCCTGTTAGGCCATATCAAATGGCTGAGTCTCCGGCTTAGGTTGCCTGGCAGCAAGCAAAGTACTCAACTAAATTAGAACTTTTAATAGTCAAGAAATATTTAGCCGCAAATATGCAGCATCTCTAGATCTTGTCCAAAATGTTATCTACACATTCACACATAAAGCAACATTCATATAAAACGGGAAATTTTATAACCGAAATAAGAAAGTCACTTAACATGGAATCGCCCACAGTCCCCCCCACCCGGAATGCGGCATTATGTGGCTCAATATAGCAAGTGAAAGTTAATTTCGCCAGCCAAATCCAAAAACCAGACAAAATGCGTAAACCCCTAAACAAAATGCTCTACTCATTCGAAATCAAGTGTGAAAAAGTGAGAGAAATGGTTAGATGGTCGGTTGGGTTAGTTAGGTCAGGACTGAAACTGCGTGGGAGTGTACGATTGAAGTTGTTCTAGTCGACTCCTTTTCAAATAGACCTAGGGACATGAAGCAAGCCTCAACTATGCCATTAACATACAAAACTTGCATACTAAATTCCACGTTCTGTTTGTATTTGTGGTGTACGTGTGTGTGTGGGTGTATGTATCACGTAAATACTTTCAACAAACTTGTGCGAATTAACAACAAAACTTAGTTTTACTAGCATTGGCGGAAAACTTGTGGAAAATAGCTACAACAACATTGGCGACGACAGCATGGCGAAAAGCAAAAGTAGGTAGCAGTAACCAACTTAAAGGCTTGACAACTCAAAGCATTGACAAACGTCAAAGAATTAGAATTCTCCCGCCGGCAAAGAGCGAGAAGACAACAATAAGGATGAGGGTCTCTTTTTTATTTAGCTTTGGGTTCGTCTTCAAAGAAGTCGCTCAAAAACTTTATGATTGCCAGACAGACAGGCTAAGCCAGACAGCACAAGAGCAGCAGAGCAAAAGGCCCAGCTACAAAATACTTAACAAAATATCGCCAACACTCCCATACATACACAAACAACGACATCTACATAATGGCCGCTAAAGAACTATAACTCATTATGGCTAATAAGCGTTATTTGTGACTGGCGTACAGCCAACTTAATTTTACATGAGTGACGTCTAGGCGACGGAGACAAGTGAAAAAGTCAAGGGTGGCAGGCCAATGGGCAATTGTGCGCTACCGAACTCCAGAGGTCAAAATTAGTTTGCCTTGTCAGGCTGACAAGTATTTGCGAAATGGCAAGAGAGGAGAAGGGAATCCATATGCCGATTCCTATGGCTACAGCATCTTCACACAAACACACGCACACTTGTGGCAAATAACTGTCAACTTGGGCTTTGGTCGGGGATTAAATGCGATGACTGCCACATAAAGCACAGCGTCGAGAACTCAGCTTGAGTCGAACATAATTACAGGCTCTCCGGCTAGGGGGGAGTCGCTATTATTTTTGAAAACTTTACAAACAGATTTACACAATGTTGAGTTAAACGATTGCAATAAATTATTCCGCTTAAGTGTTACAAGCAGCGGTAGTTTGGATATGCTCCTAGTCATAAATGCTAATGTGGTAATGTGGGTTTGTTAATGCTTAAAGAAAATAATAAAACAGGAAAAGAATCACAGCAACAATAACCATCAAAGATATGCAAATGTTAGCAAATTAAAAGCAAATGTGAAAATACAAAAAAAAAAAATTCATTATCTTTAATGCTGGAGGAAACTGCGGTCTCTGCTAATCATGGCTGGTTCATCTTAAAGAGTAACGAATTGTGACTTAAGTTCATTGCAAAAGCAACAAATAAACGAGGGCAATGAACGCATTTCACTTTCAAAACCCCAACCTGTGAGGCATATTACGCATACGCCGTGTTTAATACTATAGAGGGCAATTATGCGACGACGTTTGACGGCGCCAAAATCCTGATTGTTCTGTATACTCCCACACAATACAGCCGAGCACAAAAACTCTGGCTGAGGGAAGGCTTCGGGTTAGCTTACATGCCTCAATGAAATTGGCAGATTTGCGTAAAGCTCACCGGGAGACTCGCACCCTGGCAAGGCACTCTTTCACACTCTCTCTCATTCGCTCTTGCGCTGACAGACGGTGGGCAAACAAATGCTACAATTGAAATTTTAAATGTCCCTTCAATAATGACAACAACATTGCTGGTACTGGTACAATTGCCACTGCCGTAGACCTTCCTGCCTGACTTTTCTGTTGTTGCTCCGTTGCCAATGATAATAATGTTTAATGCTGATGACGTTGCAGGCGCTCTGCGGGCGTGGCTTACACGGATTGTGTGTATTGTTAAGCAGATGACAATAACACCGCATGATGTCGGCAAACATACGTAGCTAATACGGGTCTCACGGACTTACACGCGCCCACCCACACACACACACACGCACAAACACACAGAAACTCTCAAACAAATACATATACAAAATCGCTAAAACATTTACATACACACTCATACCTTGAACGGCAACAGCCATGGAAACTCACACATAAACAGTTCAGCAGGCTCATGAAATTGATAACGTGTGATTTAATGTGTTTTTAACGCTTTCTAATGCGATTTCCAGTTAAATGAGGCGCATCATTTTGCCATCCCCATTTTTATTCGATATCTTTTGCTCTTTCTTTCGATTTCATGCATAGTAAACCATTTTCAAAGCAAATGAAAGAGGGAAAAAATTTACGCCATATTAAAAGCGATTTTCAAGCGGCCGCCTGAAAGTATGCTACACATTTTAGTTCATGCTGCTACCAAAATCTACTACTTTTTGGGCTGCCGCATGAATCAGTCGACTGAAAAAAAGTAGTAAGCAAACTTTACAAATTATGCGTAATTCTGACGGAAATTACAAAATAATATGGCTGGAACGAAAATTTCATATGGACATTTGTGAAATCTGCGAAATAAACCGAAATAAATAAAAAGCACTCAAAATAAATAAACCGTAAATTTGTATCACAGCTTGCAGAGAAAACTCCTGGACGTCCCTTCCAATGTCCCCAAAAAGGCCACGCCCCAAACCCTTTGTCAGCACATTTATCATCACACAAACTATAAATATCTATCCCCTTCGCACAATGTGTCCTCGTCACTCACTCTTTACATTTATATTTGCACTATTTACGTAGAGCTTGTGCGTATTGCCCAATGTGGTGCAAAGTTTTACATGTGCCTGCCCCAGCCACATAATCTGCTCAGAGAACTGCACCAGTTTTGCTGAAATTTAGTACGAAATATATTGCCAATGTAGCGTTGAAATGAAATGTTATGTTAGTTGGGCTGCCGTTGCATGCCCCATTTCCAGCTACACACAAGCACAAATAATTGTTGCAATCATTGCTGAACAAAAAAAAAAAGAAATAAAAAATACAAAAAAATAAAACTTTCGATTATTTGAAATTCTAGTCCACTCCTGTTGTTGTTTTTCTTTTTTTGGTAGTGTTTATTGCCATTTCGTGGTACAGAGAAAATAGAAAACAAGCTAAGCTTGCTTTCACTGCAGAGTTAGGACAACAATATAGTCAATTGCATTATTTCAATTGATACGATTTGTGTCAAAAGTAAATACAATTTCAATTACAAATTGGCCAAAAATTCAATGCAGAAGCCAACTAAAATTTCGGCTTATAATCGCAATGACCGCGAATAATATCCTGACCTTGACTTTTGGACACAATTTGCAAAGAGTTGCCGCAAATTGTGTACACATTAATTGTCTGGCTGGACACAAGCACACGACCCGCATAGATAAGACCTTTATGAAATGAAAAGAAAATTGCACGAAGCCAGCGATTCGGTGGACAATTTAAAAGTAATTACGCGATCATCAAATAACAGCAAAAGCAGCTGAGCGTAAAGATGTTCAGCTAGTTGGCCTGAAATTGTCCACAAGGGCACAGACAATAGGGGCCAGGGAGCAGAGAGAAGCCAAAGAGGGTTGGAAGTTATGAAAAATTGCCAAAGTAAGTTTCATTTTTTTTTTGGGCAATAAGAGAACTCTATTAATTCTGTCAGCACATATGCTCAAATGTTTGCACATTTTCATCGAGATTGAGTTAGGCTAATGCCTTTCCCGGATATTGAAATTAGAAACGTTTTGCACTTGCCTTGAAATTAGCACAAATACCATCCCTCCATCAAACTATACCAATCAGGCAGGAGTCCTTTTGGAAACCTAAAACAATTGACAGCCAACAAGACCTGCCTGACGTTTGTCACATCAATGATATTATGAGGGTTGCGCCTCTGTGCCTGGGCTGACTCTACATCATTTCCGGCAGTGCAAATTGAACTATTTGTCCACCCAACGATTCCTCTTAGCTGTAAGGTGAGCTCGACTCAATCTATTTGCCAGTCCATGAGCAATGTTGTGGTTAACAAATACAGGCAGCCATAATTGGGTTTGCCAATGGATTCGTTCCAATATGGGGAAACACGTGTGTGCATATTGTAGCGATTCGGATTCATTTTAGTTCTCACTTCATTTTTATTTTCATGAAGCGGCCAGTGCATTAGGGGACCTTCCCATTTCTTTTGGTTATCTCTCGGACACCCAGGCATCTTTATGTCCACTTTCTCATATGCATACTAAATTTGATTCGAATTCACATTCATCTACGTTTGTAATTTAATGGCTGAGAATTGTTGCCTTATTCATGCATTTCCTTGAGGACCAAGTGGTCTCGCCATCAAACGACCCAAATTCTATTTAAGCTTCTCTTTTTCCATGCGCATATTTTCGTTTGGTTTCGTTCGTCCTTTTTGTTGTGATTGTCCGAAACGTGCGGTTTGTTTGTGGCCTCAATGCTTACAAAATAGAATCACGTACACATTCGACCAATTATTGTGCCGGCCCTACAATTTAGGCCCAAAACATACGCACGCACCTTGGTCAAAGTCTGTTTAAATTTTCGTTTTCCCTGGGCTCCCTCTGAATTGAACTCATTTTTTTCGTGTTTGTTTCTATTTCCGTCCATTATTTTTATCTTATTAAATTAAAGCTGCTGCCCTATTCCAGGTTGACTTTAATTGCCTATGGAAAATAAATATTAAATTGAATATATTTTGGTGGATATTATTTTGGGCTAGTTCTATAAAAATGTCACGGTCTAAATAGTATTTAGTTTATTTATTTTTTGCTGACCCGAGCAATTATGGTGTAATCATTTTCCAATGTTCTATCAATATAAGCCCATGAATCTATACTTTTTTAATACAGTCTCAAAAGTTAAATCAAGCACAAAACAAGTTGAAACAATTCAGAATACAAAAAAATAATAACAAATAAATAAATAAATCCTAGTGTGAAAATTTCCATTTTCTACAAAAGCTATAATTTGGTTCAACCTTATTGCAAACAGGTAAAGATATTTTCTAATCAATTGTTGACTTGAAACACTTGCAAATTGCAAATGTTAATATTGAGGGAATTACGTGGCACATGTGGCGTATGAGTGATAAATAAAAGATGACTCAATTTTGATACATTTTGGCCTTTACAATTTGCCGTTTGCACTTTGTCGAAAATGTGTAAATGAGACCGTTGTTGCTGGTTAGGCTAAAGTGAAAGTTGTTAATTGCTTGTCAAACATGTTGCAGCATAGACCATGCACCATTAGAAGATTGCAAACTTGATTACGGCATATGCGGAAAAGAAAGTGGCTCGAATACAGATTTCTCAGATTGGCGTTGAGTCAATGAAACCAGATTTGGCTTACACGAAGTGGAAATACAAGACAGGGTAAGACTTGGGCTAATCAACATGCCAGTCAGTCTGTCAGTTACTCAGTTAGTCGCGAGTAACGAGTAAGCCATGCATGGATTTTCACACCAACCCAAACAAAACAATGGCAACAATTTAAGCCACAAGCCCCCACCTCCCTCTTAAAAGTAGTTGACGGCAGATTGATTACGAAAAATCAAATACGAAACGACACCGACAACTGAAACGCCGGCAGTGGCGCATGCGCACGAGCATAGCCAAAATCAGCTGAGTCCAGTGCCTATCGCAGCTACTTGCCCAGTTTGTCCAGTCCCTCTGCGAGCCCGTCTTGATCCCAGCTCGGAGACTCTCTGTATCTGTATCTGAATCGCGACTCGCTTAAAGCAAACACGTTAAGCGCCAAAAACGAAACGAGAAACCCACCAAGCAGGCAGGCAGCCCAGCCAGCCAGCCAGGCAGTCAGTCAGCCAGACAAGCAACAAATGTCCAACAACAACAACAACAAAGCTAGCAAATTGCTACGGCGCCGGCATTGCCCGGGCTGAGCTTATTTGAGTATCTGTAAGATACGTTCGAGTATTCAGTTGCGATTTTCGTACAAACCGAAGCGGTTGCTCTTATGAATTCTTCAATTTCGTTGTACAACTCGAGCTGAGTAGAGTTTATTTTTATTAATTCTTTCGGTTTGTTGTTGTTTGGTTTTGATAGAATTTTATTTCGTATTGCTTTCAAGTTTCGTTTTGTTATCGTTCGTGAGTCGTTCGCTATTTTTAGTGCTAAACTTCATTTCAAAAGCATCACAGTAACGGCTTGTTTTAATCTATAAACAAAAAAAAAACGAAGCCTCATAAAGTTTACTGAAAAACACTTCAACAATACCCGCGAATTAGTAAATCAAATATAAAAAATAATAATCACCTTTAAGTCCAAAATTTGTGTACAAATTGTGAGAGATAAAAAATAAAGAAAAAGTGTCCCTACTAAACAAAAACCAGATTCCTCGAAATAATTAAATTGAATTAAACTGTCAAGATGATTGAAAGACGCAGCCAACTTGATAAGGTAAGACTAAAAGATTTCGGTTACAAAAAAAAAAAATATGTAGTCCTCAAATTATGCAAATGAAAAGAACTCGGAAATATTTTATGAATTCATTCATAAGTAATACATTTTTTTAGAAATTACATCTAGATTAGACGCTTGAAATGGAAGTGTATTTCGGTACCAAATCTTAAATTAAATTGAATTACCATATTCTTATTGAAGTTGGCCATAAACTTTGCCAACTTAGTTGTGGATGACTTAAGATTCCCCTGACTACATATATCAGATTAAATAAAGTCCATATATTTCAGTCGAAACAATGGGCTTTGCCACTGAGGTCAGCTTGTGTAACGACTAAACTCTATAATGGTATAAATACAAATCACTTTAATTGCATAGAGAGACAATTGACCTAACTTAAACTATAATAAAGACCAAGCAATTAAATGTCTTATGAATCTTAGTAGCTTTCATATATATATATATATTCGCAGTCTGAATAAACATTCAGATTTGTCAGCATGATTCAGACTCGACTATATTGAGTCAGATAAAAATATACCGGGTCAGCTTTAAGCTTTAGTCTGAATAATTAGCATATGTTTGAAGCAAACTTTTACTTTTTTTTAGCATTATGCTTTTTGTTTCATTTTTCCGGCACGCTGAATGAAAGAATGTTTGGACACATGAGCGTCTATTACGTAAGATTTTCGCAAATGCTATGAAAGTAAAATCACAGACAAATTCAAATTCCAGCCCACGACTCACGAGTTCTAAGTGTATTGAATATTTAATGAATCTCACGGTGCTTATTAAAATCATAAATACTTATCAATATGTATAAAAAAAAAATATTTTTGCATACTGCTATGACGATGAGGCCTAATAAAATTATATATATATATATAGAGTTGCTTTATAAGAGATAAATTAAATAACAAAAGAAAATAAAATAAAATTATTTTGAGTACAATCAGAGATTGATTTATTCGAAGCATTCACTCGAGAGATTTGTTCTCCTTAAAATTCTGGTTGGCGCAATAAAACTCGGTGTTGTTTTGTATATCTGAAATAAAGTCAATTAGCATTTCATTTGTCAGGCGAGCACTGTTCCAATCCATTGAGGCGAAAGTCAAAAAAATCGAAATTCAAAACTCGCAAGGAGCGGAAATGTTTTTGATTTTTTTTTGGCAGAGTTTTATTAATAAATGCGCCAGTTAGTGGCCCAGACGTCAATGGCATATGGCGGCGATTCACGTCACTGGGTGTGCTGGGAGCATGCAAATCAAGCCCACTCGAATGTGTGCTGATTTTGAGGGTGTGCGAAATTTGCTGATGGAGCGGAGATTGGTGAATGGTTGAGCGCAATGTTTTTTTTGCGCAGGCGCGCCTTTCCAAATCTAAAAGTAGCCTGTGCGGTTAGTCACGTAGTCCATTGCCCGGTGCCAGCAGGTCTTGAAGGAAGTGAATTAAGATCTTGGGCTAAGCTAAGCTAACTGTGAGGTTAATCATAAGAACTTTTGAGCTCAACACTTGGCCTACACTCTAATATGCACTTGAGTATGTAACGTGACCATGTGGCCAATTAGCATACACGTTTTCCGGTGATGTAGACACTCGTAACATTGGCAATTTTTTTTTATTTATTTATTAATATTATTTTTTTTTGTAGTCATTCTATTTACAAATGGCAAACAGCTGACTGACTTAGCTACCGGTCGGCCTTATTTGAATAAAAGCCTTTTCACTTGAAGGAGAAGCGCACCCACTCCGTTTTCACTGTTTATTTGTTTTGTTTGTTTGTTTGTCCATATTAATGAGCCCCGGCGCTCACTGTGCATAATTAAGCTAATAGCAAACAGACTCGTCCAACTAGTAAAATGAAGAACGAATGAAAGAGTCCCGTCCAGATTGAACCGAAATAAAAACAAAAACAAAAAATTGAAAGAAAGAGAAGCAGTTGGAGAAACACTCAATCAACTTTGAGTGCCATAAAAAGTTGAAAAATAAAACAAAACAAAAACATTGTTTACTCATGAAAGTGAAATGTCTAAAGTGTCTAACAAAGTTCAAACTTTTTTGTCTCAAAGAAATGATAAAGATAAAATTATAATGCTTTAATGTTGGCTAGCTCAGAATTAACCTCGACAGTTTTTCTTCACTTCTCTCTCGCCTTGATTTAATGTAAATTGCTTTGTGAAAGGTTGTGACAGCTGTTCGACGCAGTTGCCATTTCAAGCTAGATAAATACACCAGATAAACAAGCGGCAAATATCATAGAGATGTTATAAAAATAATTGCAGTTGCATAAGTCCTAAATGGGAAATTGCCTTGCATTGGACAGAATATGAGAAATTTTCTTGATTGTATTTTCCCATATTCTCAAGAATTTCTTTTCATAACTCTTGGTTTAATTTATTCGAATTCAATTAAATTTTGTACTTCCACACATAAATTAAATTAAATATGCAAGACATTTGAAATGTTGCCTTTCCACGCGCCGTACTAGTTTTTTGTTACTAATAAAATAATTTTTGTTTTTTTTTCCCCCATGCTCTGGCGATATTCACCTTCTTTTTATAATATTTTTCAATGCAATTTATTTGCATAGGTAAATAATTTAAATATGCACATTAATTACGTTACTTGCTGGGTTAACCAGTGAGTGAAATATAATTTCAATAAAATACCAAATTAAGTTTTTATTATTCCCGGGATGCTAACGGCTGTGTACATAAATCTGTATGTGAGAGAGAGATAGAGAGAGAGAGAGAGCAAGAGTCGACGTGTGGGCCGATGTGGCTTTGCAGTGTATTTGTATTAATGCGAATTAATTACTTTGATTATATGAGTATTAAGTGGTTACCATTTTTGTGGCGCTTGCGGCAATTACAGAGCTCACTACATATGTGAGGCTTTTTGTCGGGCTGTGTGTGTGTGTGTGTGTGCGTATTTAATCTTTGTTTGTTTGTGTGAGTAAACGTGCACCTTTGAATGCGATTAATTAGCGTGTTGATTAAACGTTGCCCGATTCCTTTTCTCAGTCTACTCCACTCGTGTTTGGGGGCTTTGTCTATCTGCTCGGCTCAGTTGGCTGTCAATCAACTCTGTTTGTTTAAATTGTAGTTTCACTTTTTATTGGCTCCCCTTAAATATATTGTACTTTAATCACTTAAGTATATACTCCTTCTTGCTTTTTTTTTATTATTTTTTGTATAGTATAATTACCTGACTATCTAAGCGGAAAGTCTTAAATAAAGCTAAAGAAAGTCAAAGGTTTGGCCAGCTCTCAAATGCTTTGTAAGAAATTCTGTAAATTGGTATTTGCGGTCTCCTTGGAAACGGAAAAGCCAACAAACAATGGCCAACTGGCAAATGAAAGACCATTTTTCCAGACTTGAAAGCAAATTGAAAAGACATTGAAAACTCTGCAATTTTTGAGCAAGTTCAAAAGTCAAATGACGGAGACCACAACAAGGCAATAATGATAAAAATTGCAAAATAAAAATCTTTGTCCATTTTTGTGCTCATTTTCTGTTACGAAATAATTTTTCTTTTTCATATTTCAGGTTACTTTGTAAATATAATCGCATTGATTTCGCCTTTGTTCTTTTTCTATTTTTCACAATATTTTCTCTTGCACGTGTTGAAGCTGCTTCAAAGTTCTCTCTATCACTTTCAATTTTTTTTCTCTATCATTTCTGTATTTACAAGACTGGTTATCAACTGGCAATAAGCTTTCCGCAAAAAGTTCACGTTTCTCTGCGCGAAAAATGAAACCAAAACGAAAGAAAAACGATTTAGATCTCAAAAATAAATGACAAAAGCATCTAGCGGCTAAAATAAATGGAAAGAAATATAAACACAATAATAAAAGAGTAAGAAACACACAAAAACAACGAAAAACAACAACAGCAACAAAAACCAACTGATATAAAAGCCAAACAGGTAATCAAATATAAAGCTGACCCTGAGCAATGTCAGGGGCTTGCGGCTCTCGGCTGGCGGCTCAAAGCTGTAAGCGTGTTCACTTTTAAATGCTACGAATACTTTGTGCTGCTGGTATTGTTGTTGGACTCATTGTTAAAACTCTGAGAGTAGTCAGAGCAAACAAAATAAGCAAAATCAACAGAAACAACAACAAGAACAAGGAGAACACATAAGTGTGACCGACCAACAAGCCAAAAGGTGCACAGTCGTTGGCCAAACGAATTTTTGTGTTGTTTCTTCTTCTTCTTTTTCTATTTTGGCTGTTACTTTTTTTTTGTTGGTTATTTGGTTATTCAAATTTTATGCATTGTCAGCGCAAAATACAGAATGCTGTTGTATCTGCTGGGCAAAGAAGATAGCGAGGGCCAGGGCGAGGGCCAAATGCGTGGGGGGTAGAGCGTAAGAGACCAGAGACCGGCAAGCCAACCGGCTCAATTCAATTCAATTTTACGCTTTTGCCTTTGTTATTTTGGTTTCTAGTTCAAGTTTAGGGTCAATAACTGTCGATTGCATTTGAGTTGAAAATTTGCCAAAGTCTCGGTCTCGGTGTCGGTGTCGGTCTCGACTCGAACCCAATCCAAGACAGTGTTGATTTACAATTTGTTAAATTGGCAAACAACTTCTATTTAAATATATGTATATCAATACACTAGAAAATTTGTATCTTTACATCATGCAAAAAAAATCAATGCATCTGTAAATAACTTACCAAAATAAAAACCAACAAACAACAGAAAATCTAAATTGTTTGCCTCTCCGACTGTCAGACTGTCATCATGAGAGTCTTTATCTATCTGTCTCTATAGTAAATTTCATATAAATACATATGAATATATGTATTTGTAAAATGTTTACCAAAAGGGCACAACGTGCCAAATGATTCATAAGTGTAAACAAACTAGCTGCTCGATGCTCGAATGCCGATGCCCTCACCGTGAGACATGTCCAAGTTCAATGTTCCATAAATTGTTTATTTGCTACCAAAAATATAATGACGTAAAAGTTCGAGTGCAAGCTCAAAACAGATCTATGATGGTGAGAAGAAAAGAATAGAAATGAATTAGAGAGTCATGAACTCTCCCAACAATATAAATTCTTAAGAATTTTTCACAGGTCTTAAATTTCAATTCTGCTTGGCAGAGGTCCTCCTTGTTTAGGGTTTTCCCAAGTTCTCATTTTCTTCAAAGCTAAATTAATTGAATATAGAAATTCAACGAATACCAGGCTCGTATGTTATGGATTTTGAAATGCTTTTTATAAAGTTGCCATTTATAAAAGTACAAGTCACGAGCTTTTAAATAATACTTAAACTTTATAGCAAAAGTAAAAGAGAGTGTATTCATTTTGCTCTGATATTTGTAACGGATAGGACCACTCATCCAAAACCCCAAATAGTCCGTAGCATTAGACGAATCGATGAAGATGTGGAACTTGTATCTTAGCTTTAAAGCATCCTAATGAAATTTGGTATACAGCCGTCTTTTATTATTGGCTGCATATTTCTCGAAACCGGCTGGATCGGACTACTATATCATATAGCTGCCATACCAACCCTCATTAGTTTCAATATGAGCGCCTTCATTTATTGATTGATCCAAGAATAAAAAAGTCTGATAAATCTGATTGAATATTGCTTTGGAACCAAACACGCCATCTATTGACCATAATTGCTTGCCACTCAGTCAACATAACTCTGAGATATATCTCCTTTGAGTAAAGTATATGTCTTCTTTAAATGCTAACCGATTTTAATCTTTTTAGCATAAAAGTGGTTACTCAAGCTCTTTTAGTCTTCAAGATAGACGACCAGACTGTTATACAAGTTTGTCTATATCGTATTTGCTAAGCACCCTGATAATTTTGTGGGTACCTTTTGTAGGCCTCCGATATCTTCGTCTCTCTGTTGCATACATTTGCACAAGCTTTAGATACTTTTAACCTTTAGTTATAGGGTATAAATATCTTGATATATTGAATATAAAATATTCCAAGACTTCATTAACATATGATTAATTTTCAGATGGAATCATGTGTCCTCTATAACTGTTTTTGTTTCAGTTTTCTTTTGCATATTCATTATTAGCTGTTGTTGCTCGAATCAGCTACTGTATATTTTATAATATTAACATTTTTTTTTTTTTTTATAGTCTCTTCTTTTTCTTTTTCTCTACTCTCATTTGGGGTTTTCAGTGTTTTGTCTTTAGTGTTTAAAATATACAGCTCAAGCTACGTTCGAGTTCAAGGTAGTTCCGGTCTTAAAACCGTCTCTGTGCGTCTCTGCGGTCGTGGTTGTTGCTGTTTTGGGGCATGGGCATGCATATCATTTGCCGACATCAACTTCTTCATCATCATCAGTTTTTTGGTGCAGCAACAACAACATGAGATCATCATTAACTCTTGGCTCTCAATGAGCCACTCCGGCCTGGCCTGTTCGTTCAGAGGTTTAATCAGCTGTGGATACAGGGTTAAGTGAACGTCTCGTTGACGTAGAACACTACCCAGTCAGTTGGTTAATTTTTTGATATTGTTGGCATTGTTGCTAGCTGGCTTGCTGGCCTGCTGGTTAGCTGGTTTGCTGGCCTGGGGCTGTGGAAACTCGGTCAGCGTCATAAGGTGAACTAGTAAGGCTTTAAAGGTTGTTTTCAGCTCATTTCATGACTTTAATTTTTCGGAGCCACACTAAACTTGTTGTGCATTTAATTAAAATCAGAATGCTAAGTTCACTGAACCGCCACCATAAATTACAGATAATTGCAATTTGTATAGCTTTGTGCTCTGGGCCCTGAACTGAGCTTCTAGATATATCTAGGCTATCGTCTCTCTGCCATTGGCAATGGCATTGTGCATTTCAATTGAACAATTTCAGCAATTTCAGAGCGATTCTTTTGCGAGACTGGTCAGCAAAAGTGTGTCAATCTACCGCCAAAGCCAAAGTGCCCCACAAATTGTCTGTTGAAAGTGACCGAGCAACTTTTCCGCCAAGCCACCACAGCCCTTGCTGCCTCTGTACTTGTCTTTTTGTTAACGGCTTAAACCAGTTTCAGGCCAGACTCTGAATTGCGGTCGAGAAAGCAAACAGAAAGCCAAAGAAAGAATTTCTTGGCTCACAAAGCCATCAGCCAGCATTGCAAGCGTCAGTAGGCCAGATGCAGCCAGCCAGCTGCTATGATATCTTTGTTGTGGCAAGTCTGAAAATACACAAGAACAGAAACCAAAACAGCTCGAACCGACTTCAAAATCGCGAACGTAATCAGTGCGCTCTCGTTTCATTTACACTTGTAAGCAAACGTCATTAAGCTGAGCTTTATTTAGTATCTTTTCATATACGATTGTACGAGTGTACTGTGACAACTGATGACTCGGGTGTGCGTGTGTATGTATGTGCCTGGGTTTTCCTACGTGCTCTGCGGGCTGCGGTGATTAAAGAAGCCGGCGCATGCGTTGCCCATCGTCAGTTTGCAACTAAACGCGCAGCTGAACAGTTCTGAATAGTTTTTTTTTTGTGTTATCTCCCTTTGGTTCTGATAAATTTTTGAAAATTTTGAAGCTATTAAAATGGTGGCTCGAAACGTCTACATCACAAATGAGGTGAGTGAAGCTTCCTGTTTTGCCAAAATCAGCTCAAGTCAATGTAGAGGCAAGCCAAGTTCTGAGTCTTTCCAAAAATTGATGGTCTTTGATCATTGAGGCAATTTCGAGAAAGAGTTCCACTTGAAATTCTTGCTTTAACCAAGTTTGCTTTTAATTAGCGCTCCCTCGTTTGGCTGGCTAAAAAGACTCTCGTAAAAACACAAAAGTTCGCAACAAAAGGGGAAAGACTTGACATCTATAAAAAATAAATGGCAAGCAACCAAAGACAGCACAAACTCAACAATAACTGCAAAGTTATTTAATTTCAACTTGGTTCTGGTTTCTCAGTCTTACCAAAATGATTAATGTTGACCTCTCATAATTCTATTATCATTAAAATTCCTAAGATTTAACCGAGACTATCAATCTGATAAGGCATCAATTTGAATAATTCATTACGATGAGAAACAATAATATGGAATTGTGAATTTTTTGAGAATAGAGAACCAACTTACCCCTCTGAAATATTTTAGTTGGTTCTAAAGCCAATAAACGCGTTAGCAGCTGTTCGAAGAAATCTATAAACTCGTTTTTGGCCTGAACAAAGACTTTTGCTTTTCAAGGCTTTACTTTTACTTTAGCAGAAAAGCAGATAAGTCAACACAATATTGACTGATAAGTAGGCAAAACGGAAAGAATTCCAACATTATAATTAGAATAAATTAGTATTAATTTTTGTTGGCTATCTGTGCGTGTGTATATAAAACAAAACAAATAGCTATAGGCCCACAACCAGTTAGATAAACAGTCAAGCAAAATGAAATTGTAAACGGAGGACGACTCTAAAAAAAAAGAATTAATAATCAAAACAAAATAAAAATAAAGAAGGCAAGGCTTTTGCAAAGTTTTCAATTTGTTTGTCTTTCTGTCTGGCTGACGGCGGCACCCGACTGGCAGAACATAAGATTTTCTAAATGAAATATGAAATAATATGCCTAATTATGTATTTAATAAAACAATCTGAACAAAGCAATAATTATCAATGAAACCAAGGTAAAAGTAAGCAAACACACACTCACTCAAAGTCAACAAACCTCCACAGAATTTCCTGTAAATAATACAAAATTCTTTTCAAAAAAATTTAGATTTTATATACACAAACGCCTGGCATATTTATTTATTTAAGTAATTTCTCCTTGTTGTGGTGAGCAAACAAAAATTATCGCTCATTGACATTAAATAAGCAAGCGGTGCGGGCCAGGAAGGTGTGCCCGAGGCAGCTGCCTTGCCGCCATGAAAACTTTTACAGATTTAGATTATTTTTTTATTATACTCTAACCCAAAGTAGGACAGCGTTTAAGTAGTTGGGCCAACTTGGAATATCTTTTAATTTTAATGTGCAAGCTATCGGAATCTTCAGAAATAAAAAAAACCTAGAGCTACTGAGCGGCAGCTTATCTTAAGTCAATTTTGCCTGACCACAGAGTATAATAAATTCGGTGTTTCCCAGTTGAAATTATCTTTCTTTATACTCTTTTTGAAGTGATTTAATTGTTTATGTATATTTTTCAGTTTGACTTGAACTTGACGACGCATAAGCAGTTGGTGAACTTCTTTATGTGCCCTGAACTGAACTGAACAGAATTGCGTGGGTGGGTGTATCGCTTCCCTTTTGGCCTGGTTAGACTCATTCGTTTTTATGCTCAAAGCTTATCCTTGACTCATTATGAGATACTGTTGCTTTGCGTACTTGATAGCACTGACGAGCTTTTTTCTTGTTGTTGTCTTATTTTGTTTGCACTTTTAATACATATTTGTCAAAGTTTTCAAAAAGAATAACAAAAGATTTTTTGCGTGGTAAGCAAATAAAATGGCACTTAAGATATAGGTACACACACACACACACACACATACAAAGTTGAAACAATTGGCAACACTTGAAGTGGAGGCATAAAATGTTTCCTTCATTGCTCATACGCAGTGTGGCCAGAAGTGAAGCCACGAAAATTTTGAGGACAAATGAATAGATTTGGGTTAGATTCTTAAGTAAAATTAATTTCAAATTCACCAGAGAAACCAAAGACCACAAATATTCCCAAACAGTAAGCCAAACATAAGAGTCAGGGTTGATCACTTGTAAATTTTGCTCAACTTGACGAGTAAACATTTCTACAGAACTTAATGGACTAGTATATTGCAGACAAACACTCAAATATACATAGACCCATGCCCAGTCAGATTCAATAGTATTTATATTTATATTTTGCTAGTGGAGTGGCCAGACAAAGACGACTGGACAATCTGCAGTGTTTTGTAGACAAGTTTTTACCCACCTTTATTCTCACCTTTTTTTCTACCTTGTTCAAATTGGTTTTATATTTCTTGTTTTCCACTTTGTGGTTAAAGATATTTGGCAAGCATTCATTTCTACATGTAAGGTTTTCAGTGTTTTTTTTTTTTGCCATCTGTTATGCAAATAGATTTTCGAACAAAGTAAATTCGAGACTGAGAAAATCAGTTTCATATTGCTTGACAAAAGAAGTAAAATTTGCTCTAATATTTTCGGGAATCTTACTATTTCAATCTAATTCAAAGTTTCTAATTTCATTTAAGATTTTGTTCATTAGTGCATGAAAGCTTAAAATAAAAGCATATCAATTGTTCACTCCTTAAAAACATAAATTCATGTCAAATATAATTCAATTACTGCCTTTTCCCATTATAAATAATATTTGCACATAAATCTAGAAAAGGTCCCACCCTTTTTAAATAAATTCTTAAAGCTGAACAGTCTTTAAAATTATTAAAAAAATACAACTATTCATATTTATTTTCAAGGGGGAAAAGCAGTTGCTTGCCTCTGACAGACCTCTGGCTTGGCTCGTCGGAAATGTTTTATTTATATTTTTTTTTATATTTACTTGTTAAAGTTTTGCTTTGCCTTTTGAATGAATCAGCGCAGCTTTGATTTATGCATTTCCTAAAAACATTTTCATAATTTTATTATTTAAGCGTTGAGACGTTTGCCCTTTGTTTCAATTAGTCATTTTTTTTTAATTTTGTCAGCAACTCAAACATCAAAAATTAATAATTAAATTAAATGTAAATATAATTTTAGTCAAACAGAATTTTTATACAGTTTTTTTTCAGTTTCAGTTTGCTTTTTGTATGTCTGTTTGTAGCCTTCTTTGAGATTGATAAGGGTCAGGGTAGTCATGTGGAATTTGTCTGTTAATAATTAAGTTTTTTTTTTTTTATATGTTTTTTTCGGTCTTTTAATTACCCAAGATTATGTATGCCAAGGCTCTGGCAGAATCTTTTTAAATAAAACTAAAAAACACAATTAAATCTTGAAACAATTAGACATTTGGCTATAATGAAGGTGCTCACACCAAGCAGGAGCCTGAATGCCGAATCGAAATTAATCCGCTCAGGCCAAGCGTTTATGCAAATCAGAGTCGCTTAAAAATTGTCATGGTTAGTTGAGCGGACAATTGAGCAATTGACCGGCACTCCACCTCACTTACCGGGTCATAAACAACAACAACAACAACAACAACAACAACAATGATATTTGAAGCCAGCAAATAGATGGCTGGATGGAGACAAACAACAAACAAAGAGAGCATTTAATTTATAATTTTTAATGCGTTTTTGATTTGTTTGGGTTTCGGTTTTAGTTTAAAGGCTTTTAACTTTTTATGATTCAACCTTTGAACTTAATTGTGGTTATAAAATTGACAATTTGTGTAAACATTTTTATAGAAAATAAATTTGCTAAAATGTTTCTCTCTGGCCTAAGCATATAAATATTTTTTACGGCCAGATAAATCAGGTTGGGGGTTGGAAAAACTTGATGCAACATGCCAACCATTGAAGCAAGTTTGAAAAACTTGAAAATGAAAGACAAACTAGCTGCGCTTGGCAAACGCCACAGCCAAGTTGGCCTTGTGCTAGTCCACATTTTAAGAATATGAAAAGTTATAGTCGCAAATGTTGTTGTTGTTGTTGTTGTAATTCTCAGTGCTGCTGGGTGCTGCTGCGCTCACATGGATACCAATCCCACGCAAAGTGGGGGCCATCAACGAAACGGCAAGCAACGCCAAGCCAGAACACCAGCCCCGAGTCTGCCTGATACTTTAGACATGTTTTTTTTTTTTTTTTGCTATCATCGTTTTGCACTATTCAAAAAAACAAACGAAAAAAAAAACATGATAGGTTTGTGGCATACTTATGCTCGGTCCGAGTCGATGGCCATGCTGGTTAGCCAAAGCCATTGAGCCGGTTACTGTTTGCCGTTTGCTGTTTGCTGCTCGACTGTCTTAACTATTTTGGTCTCGAAATTAATCTCAGAACGTTTTCAGACAACGCGCTACTCAGACGCTAAGCTAAAGACTCGATTTTTAAATTTCTCGTCTCGTTTCGGAAAATCTGAAAATTTAAAGCTTGTTTTTTTTTTTTTGTTGTTTTTGTTTGAGTGTCAGAATGCCAGCCATAGTTGCCTCTTGTGCTTGACTTTGTATATGTTTTTTTGTGTGTCAATCATTACGACATTTAAACGCCAAAAACATTTAATTGCCGCCAACCAAGATCAATGTGCTTTTATTTTTTTTTTATATATTTGGCAAATTGACTACTAGACTGTGACAGGGAGACAGCAAAAGTAGCTCGTTAATCTGTAATCTGTGTAGTAAAGTGCATTTCACAATGAGTTTCAACAATGATGTGCGTTTGAATTGCGGTCTTTACATATTCTCTATCTCTCTCTTTCACTCTCGCACTCTCTCTTTCTGTTTTTTATGCTTTATTAAAGAATGTGAAATAACGGAGTATTGCATTTAAAATTGAATTTTTCAGATAATTATAACAGCCATGGACCGGTTTGTTTGGTTCGTCCTTCTGGTAGTCATGTCACATTTGGTTACAGAATTTACACGCGTCACAGGATATGCACGCGGTCATCGCAATGAAATTATATTGGTCAATGATGTAAGTAAATATAAAATGGTAGAATTTACAATTGTCTGCTACAACAAAGCCTTAAAGCTTATAGAATGCACACATGACGTATGAGTAATGTGAGCTCGAATACCAAGCTGTTGGTTATGCAAAGGGCTAACTTTTCCTAAACTTTAAATTAAATTGCTTTTAGCACCACACTCATATATTCACATTCCCTTGCTCCTTTACCGATTATTCCAGAGCTTGCTCCATCCTCTGCCTGTTGTTCAAAATATGGTGCTCTATCCCGGCAACGATTATGCTGCCCACTATGAACAATTGCAACAACAACAACAACAACAGCAGCAGCAGCCACAACAACGACCGGCCCAGATGACCAGTGGCAATACACTACAACAAAATGCGGCTATCCTGTTGAGTAGCTTAGCGGCTGGTCTAAGCAACAATAACAACAATAACAACAACGGAAACAGTGTCTCTGGGGCCCCAGCCAGCACGGTTAGTGTCAGCAGCAATGTGGAGCCCGTGTATCCGTTATTCAGTTTTCGTCCTTTAATTGACAGCATTTTTGAGGTGAGTGTATAAAATTTTAATTAATCTTCACGCTGAGTCCTCCGAATGCCCGGAGCAAGCAAGAAGATCACAAATCTGTCACAGCAAACAAATTTGATGTTGAGAAATTTTCAATTTGCGCAATTTCAATTCCGCTCTCCGACAGATACCGATATCAACACTACGAGCCGTTAACAATTTGGTGGCACGTCTAACAGGAAGCTACCGACAGGCACCCGGCACAACAGAGGCATTGGAAAAGTCCAGCAACATCTTGGGCGACGTGACGAACACGCCATTACGCTTACCGGTCGGTGTGAATGGGGCGAGCGTGGCTGGCGGCAGGGCTGCTGGTGATTTTAAACTGTCCCCAAACAACCTGCTGGAGGGGCAGGAACGACGCAAGCCTCCAACTTTGGCTGTCGCCGGGCCACAAATGCGTGAGGAGTTGGCGTAGTTCGAAATGCCACTTTAAGTTTAAACAATTAGTTTTAATTGAGCTTTGACCTTAAGTTGGGGATGCGTACACGACTTCCTGGCAATGTTTAATGGATTTTCTTTTGCAATGTGTGTGTATGTGCTTGTAAGAGTGTTTTGCACCTGAGGTGTCTGTGTGTCTGGACTTGAGTTTGTCTTGAATCAAATATTTTAAGCAAGTAATTCATTTCCAAAGTGTATTTAACTATTCAATTTTGTGCGCACAAACTTAAGAGTTGTTATTTGTGATATATGTGAACCATTTGCTTGTAAGTTTGGCTAAGAATTATTATATATTTATCGTAGTTTCAACAAATTGAAAAAGAGCAAAATATGCAAAAAAAAATTAAATAAATAAATAAATGTAAATGAAAATAATTTCACGCAGTTCTCTTCTTTTATTAAAAATGTGTAAAAAAAGATTGGTAAAAATATTTTCTGGACCAGCTGAAAAGTAGGCAAGGTTTTTTTTATTAAAAAGTTCAAAATGCTTGACATTTTGTGCGTGGTTGATTTTTTTAGTAGCATACTTTTAAGAGCCTTTTAAAATACTTGCGTAGCTTTACACTCGGCGAAATAGTTTACCTAATCTTAAGTAAGTGCATTTCTCTTAGTAATTTTTAATGGGAAGTTCTATTTGAAATGAACCAAACATGACTTTAATATTTTTTTCTTTTTCAATAAAAAATTTATTTCCCACAAAAGACTTTGTCCTCCGATAAATTCCATTGTCATTCGGAAAAGATCGAAAATCAAACCAAAGCCCCCCACCCATCCAAAAGAATAACAAGAAAAATTGTACAATGACACGTGCCAGCAGGGTCAGCAAATCAAGCAAACTCAAGAAGATGAATGCCTTCAAAAATGTTAAGAACCCACTATCTATTTTAAAGCAAAACAAAATTAATACAAAAAGGCAAAAGAAAAAGGACAAACGAATTCTACACATTTATTTTCTCAATTTAATCATTTATTTATGACCTTTCACAGTATTTGATTTTTTTCTTTATTTATTTTTTTGTTAACGCATTTCAATATCAAGCACGTGCCGGTTTGGTCAAGAATAAAGCGATAGAATAAAAAAAAAAATATATAAATTTTTTTACATAAATACTTTGACGAATTTTTGAACGATTCCATGCTGTGTCATTTGAATATTTAATGAGAATTAATTAAAAATAAAATCGGGGCTACATGGAATTTCACCGGCTATAAATTATAGAAAATAAAAGAAATGAACATGGCGGGGCTTAAGTGCTCAAATTCTTGCCATGGCCAGTGAACGGTTTTCGCTGGCAATTTTGATTATCGGATAAGCTTTGATGTGAGCTTCTCAATCGAATATTCCTTAAGTCGCATTCAATTCGTTTGTATTGGGTATTTTGTGCTGTTTTTTGCTTTTTGTTTTTTTTTTACGCCCACAAGTTACGCAATTGGCCTACAAGATCTGCAATGAAGTGTAAAAACAGTCAAAATGGAAAGAGAACATGGGCAAAAGCAATCACCAAAACAACAACAACAGCAGCAGCAATAAAAACCTGGCATTGGCATGTAGAGACCACAGCAGTTCACTGGGAGTTAAGTCGGCTCAGCAACGACTCTCTTATTTGGTTGGAACATCACAGAAAATAAAACTTTGAATGAACCGCAACCGACGCCGCAGCCAGTTAATGCCCCACACGAAGTTGATGCAACCGGGCCAAAAATGGAAACTGCAATGCTTTAATTAAACCGGTTTATTCCATACACATTTAAAAATTGCAGCTCTTTTAATTTTAAGGCAATCCAGAGCAGAGCGTATACGTAATATGAGAGACTCTCATGTATTCCTACAATTTTTATAATTCCTACAATTCAAATACAGTCAATGAACGCATCTGAAGGCTTATCTTTTGCACTCCGACCAGCATCGGCTTAGGGTACTTTGACTTAGCCAGAGGCCAAAAACAAGAGATAACCAACCAAGCTTGTCAAATGTAAGCCTCTGATTCTTTATATAAATAGAAGCCTGCAATCCAATTGTGTACTAAATCCAGTTTACTAGACACATCAACACAGGTCTCCAGCGTTCCACAGTTCGATCGAGTGCCTTGTAGCAAGCAACAGAGCGATTATAGACAAAGCCAGATTACCAGTCAGCCAGTAAGTGACTTGAACGGTTGGTCGCTCGGTCGGTTGGTCGATTGGTCAGTCAGTTAGTTTGGCCAGCTCAAATCAAGTTTCAAGTTTAAGTCCAGATCAGAGCTCAGTGCTAAACAGCAACGCAAAGCAGGCGGTCGTCGTGTCTAGCAAATATTTAATTAAGTGCCAAAAAAAAAAAATATCAAGTGAATAAGACAAAGTAAATAAAAAAAACAATTCCTATTCTGAATAGAGAGAGAAGTGAGCTCATAGAAATTAAGAAAAAGTTAAAAACTTAAATAGCAAAAAATAAAAAGATTTTTTATTTAACTATCGAAGCAAAAATTCACAAGTCATTGGCTTTGTCCACCTGCCAGCCAATGCAAGTGTATTTGTGTGCGTAACTGCGAACTTAGCCAAGAACACACCTCTGGATTTTTTTAAAGAATTCTCAAGTAGTGAAAACGCGACTGGCATACTTGATCAATAAAAAAGTCGTTTGTTCTTTAAGCGTTTTGTTAAGAAAACAAAGAAGACAGTGCAATTGAAAGCTCTGCTGCTCGAAATGCTAATTTTATGTTTGTTTTCAATCTCGAATAGGTATGAATAAGTTGCTTGTTATAATTGGAGTGGCCTGCTTGTTGCAAGTCTCTTTGGCATCAGCTCAGGTGAGTACCGAAAAAATGAAGGCCAGTGTAATTATTTAAATTAGTCTAGTCAAAAAAAAAAAAAAATAATAACAAAGGTCAAAGTATTATTTTTTAGAGACCCAACCTTAATCAGGCTAATTTGCTCGATACCACACAACAGACCGGGTTATTCATTTACTTTAAAAACTAGTTGGAAAATTTCCATGAATCAAGCATTTGTAAATGTTCTAGGTGACAATTAAAGGTAATAATTAAAAATGTCGTAGATCGTGATTTGATAAATTTTGCATATCATTTGCTAAACGAACTAAATTCCAAAGCAAATTAAACGAAAAATGTATTAGAAATGTATTAGAAAATAAGAAAAAAAAATTGACACAACTCGACCAACATAATTGGCATATCCATATATTTAGCCCATCTATTGATTCTAAATACGTGTTTGGATACCCGTAGCCATCTGAATATGCATATGAACAGCCACAACACCTGGAAATCAATGCTATACCTTTTGGTAGTGCTTTGTGGTAACTGTTTCTGGCAAATTGTTTGCTTGCGCTAAAATGAAAACATTTCAATTGCCAAACCAAACTTGGTAGCTCTGCGTGTGCCTGTGTGTGTGTGTGTGTGTGTGTGTGTGTGTGTGCTTGCAACGTACCGCAATCCGAAATATATTCATTTATTTATTTGAAACCGACAGAAACATCACGGACGTCAAATGCACATTCAAAAAAAAAAAAAAAAATTAAAGCTAAGCAAATTCGAGTATTAACTTTGGTTGGCAGGCGAGCTTTAGGTACCCTTTACCTATGAGAGGAATCCTTTACCTATATGAAAAGCACCAAATCAACCTTGGTATAAGATCCGGCGTACTATACTTATCTTGAAAACTACAAATGATACTCAAAATGTCTTTAAAAATCTTTAAATTGTATTCACAGCTTTTTATTCCGAACCTAAGTCCGTTAAGCTTATCGTTCCGTTATGTAGACCGATATGAAATAAATAAAATCTGCTTGCAATTTTAATTTTATTCCGAACCTAAGTCAGTTAAGCTTTTCGTTCCATTATGTAGACCGATATGAAATAAATAAAATCTGCTTGAAGGATTTTATTCCGAACCAAAGTCCGTTAAGCTTTTCATTCCGTAACTAAGTCTGATATGAAATAAACAAAATCCCCGCATAGATCAATAAAACGTATTCATTGATAGATTTTTCCAGTCACTCAGATAATACTTTGGATCTGTGATATCTGCTTCTCTAGATTATAATGCAATGTCAAATTAATATAGCCTTTGTACTTGAAGGTAGAGAAAAGGCATAGAAAATGCCTCCTGCCATCAACATTATTGCAAATTTGTTGAAATGTTTTGGCCGACAACTGTTGGTGATGATTTTATTTGTGGCTTCATTTTGCGTTGCCAAACCATATAATGACTCTGATATTTTGATTTTTGTCATAGAGTGTGGCCAGAGCCGTAACAAGAAATTTAAGTTCTTATGCAATGCAACAAGCTTTGGCAATGAACAATGAAAACATTTGTAATTACAGAAACACACTAGCATACCATCACAGAAGGGTAATTAAGTTGGCAACCTATGCAGGTATTATTAAGAAAATTTGCCATTGCTCCGCTGCAAGTTATCTTGAATCTAAAGGGCCGAGTCAGCAAATGGGCAATGAATCATTTTAATAACAGAGTTTTAATATACGAGTACATTTTTTTATGGATTCCACCTTGAACTTTGGAGTTATTATATTTTGCTTTTCTTTTATTTGGAATTGTGAAATTTTGAAACTTTAACTGAACTGTACACATTTGAACCGTGAGTGTGTAATCGCAGTTTTAAAAACTTAATTGCGCATACGCCGGGTTGTGCAAATGCATGTCTATGCAAACTAAGTGTGTGTGAAAGAGTGGAAAACTTTCAACTGCATCGATTTATGCTGAAAGTTTCTGCACAAAATTGCATGTTTCTGTCTGTTTCAGTTTTGGTTCCACTGGAAATTGTTAGACCATTAACTGGCAAATCCACATGTAAGCGAATGCAATATAGCTGTACAGAGGCCACTAAGGCCAAACCAAAGTGACACAAAATATTGTAAGAACACATCTGGCTGAGCCAAGCTAAAAAAAAAAAAACAAAACTCTAAAGGCCAAAACAAGCCCTAGACGAGGAAATAGCAAAGTCCAAATTCTCCAAGTTTAACGAGATAAGCCCGACTTTTAATTGGGTTCACTTAATTGTTTTGAGCTTGAAAACTAGATAAGCTCATAAGATGAACTCAACATAAGCTGTTTTGTGAATAATTTTTTCTTCATAAATCTGAGTGTTTTTACTTCCTCAACGCAATGCGTCACAAAGCTAATGTAGACTTTTCACAACAAAAGTTCATTCAGCCTGAAAATCTGAAACCAATATAACCACACATGTGATGCCAAAACAAAAGTTGTCTTGTTGACTTAGTTTTGAGAAGCGATTCTTTCTCCTTTACCTTATCTGTCCTGCTGCCAGCAACGGTTAAAGTTTAAGGCAATTTCTTCTTCTTTTTTTTATTACTTTAGCCATTCATTTGTGCCCCACGGTCCGGATGAAATCTTTGCGTCAAACTTTATTTCTATTTACAGGCTAGGCTTGTGGGCTAATAGAATTTAGATTTTAATCAAGCCATGCATGAAATTTGCATATCCCTTTAAAATGTTAAGTAGACAAGAGGTAAACTTTATTTTGGGGTCGCGTTTCCTTTTCTATTCTTCATATTCCCGGCAACTGTCAAGCAGTCTTGCGCCCATTAAAGAAAAAAAAAACGGCGAAATTAAGGGAATCGTAAGTTACGCCCTAAAAAAAAGGGTTACAAATTCACCACAATACGAAATTCATGTAAATATTTTACATTTAAATTTTTCCTTAGCTCTCTCTTTCACAATACACCCCGAAGGTGTCTGAAAATAAAAAAGCATTTAAATGTGTTTCTAGAAATTTTTATGTGTTTTCAGAATTTCGATTATTCTGGGAAATTCAGACTCTCTTTTTTTTTTGTATATAAATGAGTTAATTTTTCGCTCAAATGTTTTTCACTGCTGTTCAATTGAAGAAATATTTCCGGCTTGTTGCACTCTGTGACTGGATTTGATATTTATGGCATGGAAAAAAAATACATAAAATAATAAATGCTCCTGTTAACCACAAATTGAAATTTAATAAAAATAAATTTGTTTTCATTCGATGTTTTCAATGCAAAAAACCAAAACCAAAATAAATAAATAAATAAACCTACAAGTGAAAATAAAAATAGGAGAAAATGTGAATAAAGTTTCATTGCTAAAACGAAACGAAAAAAGAGGAACAAATGAGGTTACTAGATGACCACGTATGTCAATTTATTTGTTTATTTTACTTTTATTTCTACCATAAAAATTGTTATGATCTTGTCTGTTTTAGTCATAAATAAATCTGGTAAATGGTTTTGACAAAATCAGTAACAACAATAACAACCAGCAATGGCAAGGCAATACAATAACTTTAATTTAATTTTATTAAAAGGTTTTCAGAGTTTTCTCTTAGAGAATATTATTCGTTGAATTCGACAACAGATAACATCATTTAGATATTTAGCCTTACTCCAGCGCCTCCCCGGACTGGCCGGCTGCCACATGTGCCTTAAGGGTTTTGTTATGGTCTGACACTCAAGAGATACAATACATTAATCACCTTTCGAACTGCCAACTCATTTAAGCAGGTGGTCCAAACAAAGCTGACTGTCTCAGTCAAAAGAAGAAAAATAATAGCCTTGAACTTGTCGAGGCTGACAGATCGAGGAGGGAGGTGAGGGGGTGGGTTGAACTTTCATTCGGCTGATACACTTATGCGAAAACCACCTAATCGGCTTGCAACCTTTCAGATTGCATTTTAAGTGGAGCTTCGTGCAAACTGATTTGCCAGACACTTGACTTGACTTTATGCCTGTTAACCAATCAGCTTAGTTGTGATTATATAGAATATAGAATACACTGAATATAGTCCTGTTTGAGTGCGAGTCTCTGTCTCTGTCTCCGTCTCTGTCTCTGTCTCTGAGCTCAACTGCATTTGCATCTCATTAGCAGCAACAGCTCGGGCTGACTGGGGACGGGGGACTGAGGACGGAAGTCGGTTACCCTCAACATTTGCCGACAATGACAATCTGTGGCAATGTCTCCTTCAGTCTGGAAATAGCAACACCAACAATGAGCAAAAGAAAACTTATTCAGCCTTGCTGATAATGTGTGCATCCATTTCTCTCCCCCACCCAGCCCAGCCCGGCCCTCGCCCCGCCCCGTCCCGTCCCGAATTACTACAAGTGCTCTATTCTGAGTAAATGTGATTATAATTATAATCACTTTTTTGTTGCTTTGACTGGGCAATAATGCACACTCATGTGCTTAATTATGACACTATTATAATTCAGATATCAAATGTATTTACATTATTTTGCTCGACGAAGTTCACAATGTCAAATGTTAGTGCTAATTTTATTCTAATTAAACAAGTTTAGCTTAAAATCATAGAGGCTTAAATAACACAGAGATAATTATAACAAATATTTCTAATTCAATTAAAATGGGCAATAAGATTAATCAATAATTAAAGCTCAAACGCCTTGGGACCTTGTTCTTTGAAAACTCAACGATCTGAAGTGGTCCAATTTAAATGTGTGGAATTCGGTGGCCTAATTTAATTGCATCAACTCTATCTGAAGGGCCCTTCGACTTCTGAGAAGTGCACCTTTTCAAAAGTCTTACAAGTCAATTCCATAAATAACCAACTGATAATGTATTTGAGTCAGGTCGGTGGCATTTGGGTATTTACGTACTCGTATCTGAGCAAATTTCTCACCAGGCCCACCACTCAAAAGCTCGACAGAGCTGATACCATCTATCTGTGTCCCATTAGCCGATAAAAATTCTGGTGCGGCACTCAAATCATAGACATGTACGGCTGTTATCGTGTAGTCGTCAGTGTTATTCTCGTTATTCTAAAGAACACAGTAAAATGCTCAGCTCGGTGCTTTTGGGGGAACTGGTGTTGGCAGCTTGTCGATAAACTTACCTGTGGGTAACGTATGTCTACACTTGTCCCGGGGACTTCTAGATAAACATCTTGTGTGTACAGTGTGCTTGAATATTTGTTGACATATCCGTAGGTCATCGGGGCACTTGCACCGTCCAAAGACCCAGCTAGCTGAATGAGCAGTGTGATTCGCAGGCACCAAGACCAATTCGGCTTGGCAATGGGTAGAATAAATAGACTCACTGACTTTTTCATTTTCTTCACTAATGAAAGTGGTTCTCTAACTTTGGTAAACTGTTAACTAAAGTTGCAACTCCATAGGCAAAATAAATGTTGCCCTATTTCTGTCCGACTGTATCGACGGTGAGAAATGTAGAATATTCCACTCCGTTATCACTTGAAAAGACAACCACTCACTCGTTTGCTCTGCTCACAACTCAGGGTTATTAAATGTTTATATTAGTTTTTGTTATCTTTACCGAGTTGTGTTCTTATTTTCATTGATATACCTTGAAATAGCCAACAATTGTTAGTATTTTGAATAGGTTGCCATAAATTAATGAATTTTTAATACTTTGAAAAACCTGTGTGTTTTTTTTTTCTTGTTTTTTTTTTTTTTGGGCTAGCTTATCACTATATTTTATGTCAGTCATAAAAGCTTTCAGCAAGCTTGTACGTTTTTTTTCCTTTCTTGCCTTTGGAAAAAATAAATAATATTTTAAGTACTGCCCTTTTGTTTATGTGCTGCAATAAAATATTATTTTTTTTTTGTATGAACTTTTATCATAGTAATCAAAAAAGCTCAGTGTGTTCTGAAACAGATAAGTCACATTTATTTTGTGCCTGCTTAATCTATTCAGTTCTTGCCTGATTATAGTAAAACTCAAAAGCTTTTAAGAGTCCCTAACAAAAATTTTAAATTTTTTCAATTTATTGGAACAATAGGGTTTATTTTCTCTCAAACTTGCTGAATGCAGAAAATTAAGACTATTAAAGATTATTACCAGAGTTAAGAAATTTTCCAGCTATCGACTAGTCTTCAGGACAAGAATGTAAGAGAGTGTTGGTTATTAAAATAAAAGTCAGGTAGAAGCTGTTGGTGAAGAGCTTATATCAAAAACTTTCAATAAAATTGCGTATACGCCATGTGTAACCTAAAGAAACTTTTGCTCAACCCTTTCAGTTGATTACCCTGCGCGATGGCAAAATCGGAGTCAATTTCCTTGGCTACCATGCTGATGCGGGCCTAGGCGGTCTCCTAACCGGCAACTCTGCCCACGGTGGCCTCAGCGCCTCGGCGGGCACACCCTGGGGAGCCCGAAGTGCGGTCGGCTTGGGTGGCAATTTGGATGGTATGTAGTGGTATTTGTTGTGTTTGTCTCTGGTTTGGCTCACTTCACTTACAATTTTTTTTTTGTTTTTTTTTTGTTTTTGCTGCCATCCCAAAAGGTCGTCCTTCCGGCTTCGGCTACGCAGCTGCTCAGGCCTCCCCATCGGTGGGTGCCAGCGCTCTCCTGGGCGGTACTGCGGGCGAGCATGGTTACATTGGCTCCGAGGCCCACGCAAATGGCAAAGTGGTATCCTCCAGTCGTAGCACACAGCCTGTGACCTCCGGACCACCATCTTCCGTTGAAGTTCCGCCAGAGGTACCCACCTACAGTTATGTGCAGAAAGTGAAGCCTCCAAAGAAATACAGCCTGATTAGGCCCGATGTAAGTAGACCACATTGAAGTAATTGAGTGTGAAATTCTCTGTGTAGCTGTTCGTGTGTGTGTGTGTGCAATGAGCAATTAAAAAAAAAAAAAAAAAAAAAAAAAAAAAAAAAAAAAAAAAAAAAAAAAAAAAAAAAAAAAAAAAAAAAAAAAAAAAAAAAAAAAAAAAAAAAAAAAAAAACCCCCACGCACAAATTTTTTTTGTTCCGAAAAGACCCCCCCCCCCCCCCCACCACCCTTTGGCTTCCCCGCCCCGGACGTTTTTTTCACCTTAAATTGGGCCCCCCCCCCCCCCGTTTTTTTTTCCATTACTCTTTTTTGTTACACAAAATCCCCCACACCCCCTCTCCCCGCCACAAACATAAATTTTTAAACCCCCCAAAACTTTTCCCCCCCAAAATCCCCCACCAAAAAGCCCCCCCCACATTTAATCTTTTTTAAAAAAAATTTTACTCTTTTTGCTAAAAAAATAATAAAAAAATTTTAAATTTCCCCCCCCCATTTAAAAAATAAGGTTGTTTTTTGTCCGCTACTGTATAATTTATGGTCATATCGAGCGGGGACCATAATTCCGTAATCGAATAGAATTCGCAACACCCCAAGTCCATTCCTAACTCAACCAATGCTCTTCCTCGAATTATGTTAGTCAGACCACAGCAACTTGCGTGCTTTAAGCGAATTTGACGAAAATCATGCTGCACCAGCCGCAAAACTTATTAACCACAGCGAGCCCACCACAATCAGTCCACACTCAGCCAATAAACACAGCCCAACTAGCCCGACAGCCACAGACCAACCGGCAGTTGCCTCGGATAATCACGCTTTGCCAGCCACAGCAGCCCCAGCTATAATTATAAAACGCCAACGTCTACGTGCAAAGCGTCCACGTCAACGTGAGCGTCAACGTATTGTCTATGTGGCCCAACAGCCCGCCCAGGAAGTCGAGGAGGCAGTGAGGCAAGATCAGGGCTCACATATGAATGAATCGGCCGAGGTAACCTCTGAAATGTCACTGGGATGGCAAAATCACTCACATATACAACACACACAGAACATGGATGAAGATTTATCTAGTTACAAATGGTAACACCCACACGAACACCAAATGGAAATGATTTCCCAACCAACGGAAAAGTCCATTTAAACTCTGAAAATTGCCTTTACTAAAACCTTGACAATTTACTAAATCAGAATTAAAGGCGAGCTCCAAATTATTAAGCTTTAACTGGGAACTCCCACACAGGCCTGACAAGGCTCCAACTGAATACAAGCATATCAGAATTTTTGCATATTTAGTAAAATTTTGAATATTTATAATTATCGAAAATTATTGGGTTTCCGGTAATCAGAAACTATAACTTCAATGAGATCGAATGTAATTGTATATTCAAAGCGGAAAATGGAAAATCAAAAGTGTAACCACACAATAACAACAAACACACACAAAACCTAACTTACTGGTTAAATAGAATATTATTTTCAGCAATTTGCAAATTAAATTCGAAATAACTTGTTTGTTGGTAAAGTTTTTGGATTGCTTAATTAATTTTGTATATTTTTTGTTTGACTTTTTGGCATGTGATTTGATAACTCAACTAAATTATTTTTTGTTTTCCACCTTGGAAACGTTTATTTAATTTTAATAGTTGTTATTAACTTCCTAGTCTAAAATACTGACAATTTTTATTTTCTTTATTTTAAATCTTGTTTACATTCAACACAAACAAAAAAAACACACACACAGACACATCCCGCTACCAAATCTGAGGCGAAACACCTGGTGCCCGTCCGTAAAGTTGTGAAAAATGTTCGCAGTGAGCCAGGAAGTCACTTTGCTGCCACCCAGGGGAACAATCCAGTTTGGGTTGGACTTCAGGTGAGAGGGGAACTATTTTATATGATTTTTGTTGTTATAAATTGTTTTCCCCACAGATTCCCATTGACATTCTGGGCTCCATACAGAAAAATCTGGCTGGAAGCGGCAATGGCAATGCTCCCGCCAACCCGCCATCGGGCTGAATTCAAAACTAAGCACAGATATTTTGTAAACTTCTCATAAATAAAATGGCACATTAACTGTGTCTTCTCGAGTGCAATAATTAAACAGAATCGGTAGGCCTTCTTGACTCAACTTGCAAACCGCAATTGTAAACAGAAATCAAGAGCTCATGAATTGTCTGTGAAATTCTGCTAAGGTTTGAACAATTCTGCCTGTGTTAGATTTTGATTATTCCGAACAAAAGCAACTGAAATCAACGAATTAAAAGTGGGCAATCCTCAAGTTCTTGGAAATTCAGTTTTGACCTTTTTAGTCACTTGTGCATATTTCGTTTCACTCCACTCCACTCCGCTTTGTCTTCTGCTTCTGCCATTGTGTGCCGCCTGCTCTCGGATGTTGTTTATTGTAGCTTTTGTTGGAGAGGTCGAAAATCAGCCAGCAAAGTCAAAAACCACACAACAGTGCCAGCAGCCACTGACAGTCACAGCAACAAGAGCAAAACTGGCAGCCCCAACAACAGCAACAGCAACAGCAACAGAGTGCTAAATAGTTGCTATCTCTGGCAGAGCCGCATGTGAGTTCAAATGGTCATAATACAGTTGGATAACATATTGGCCTGAACTTTGCGCTCGAGAATTTAACTTTAAACACGAAATACCAGAGCATTCCGACTTGACTTGTTTGCTTAGGAGCTATGGTAACACCAATTGGCAGTAACCGTCAAACAAACAGAATGACACACACAAAATTTGTTCGCACACTCCAAAAACAGACAGACTCTCTACCCCTCTCTCTCTCTCTCTCTCTCTCTCTCTCTCTACGTATACGTAATCTGACAGCCAGTGGGTCGGAGTGGGTTGAATGAAAAGTACTCTAAACAAATTGCATTGGAATCCAGCAAAGGTATGAAAAATTCAAGAAGACATTTTTTTATGGATTAAAAAATTCTATTTAGGAATATTGTAACATTTTATTTAAATTGTTTTATTTTTATTTATTTTATTTTTTTTTTTTTGCAAAATTTTTATCAACATAAAAAAATAATGGTTTCTTCTGAAAAAATAGAATTAATTAAAAATGGCTAGAGAAAAACGTTTTTGTCATTTAAATGCCAAGTTCATATTTCTTTTTTTTCTAAAGAGAAAACAAATGTTTTAGCGTTAAAAAAGGCTGTTATTAACAGATTAAATGGAAATTACTTATTTGATTTATTTTTTAAATTTTGTGCAAATTTTCTTTTTTTACTCCAAATCGATTTGTGTATTACGGATTTTTCAATTTAAGAAAATTCATATTGAATTCCTGGCATTAATTGAACCGAACCACCCACCTAGGTTTTCTGGTTTTCGGGAAGGGCTTGAAATAAATTTCTTCCAAACACATCCACACATTCGCAGTCAACGGCCACACAAGCTCTTGTGGTGGCGAGCACATGAATGAATAAAACGACAAATAAACACCAGCAGAGTCGCCCACACACACACACACACGCGCACGCAGACAGGGGCACTCGGAGAACAGACAACTCGGTCAAACCGTGTATTGTGTAAATATGCTTAAACACCTCGGGCCTTAATGCTTTTAACCCGCACGACCCTTTCCAAGGAATGTGAAAAGTGTGAAAAAGAGAAAAAAATATATGATTGTCTCTCTCCCTCTTGGACGCTGTTACCTAAATGTGGTACAATGAGTGCCAAATTTTGGGTCCTAGAATTGCATGTGTGTGTGTGTGTGTGTGTTTTTTTGGGCGTTTATTGCCATTTGAATTTCTTAATTAATGTAACGCTCAAAATGTATTGCCATTTTAGAGGCAGTGGAAGAGCCTTTTTGGCCGCAGGTCGCACTATAAATTATGAATACACACACACAGCCACACACACACGCATGCATGTGGGTGTAGGCAGACTATGAGCATATTTTCGACTATTTGGCACTGGCAGACAAAACAAGAAAAACATTATACCTCATTGACCCGGAGGGGCAATTCCAGCACTCTAGGGGCTTGAACGTAAAGGGGGAATATACATACATACATAAATATATAAATTTTGCTAAGCTTTATGCCTTTCACCCTAGATAAACAAAAGAAATAACTTGTGTACACATGGGGAAAAAATGTAAAATGAAATCAAAACAGAAGCAAAGCCAAAGCAAAACAACCAACAGAAAAATAGAAAAAATTCTAACTAGAGAACATGACCAACTCTAGAGTGGTGGACTATATATGTAGTTTAGGTATTTACTGCCCTTCGCCTGAGTCAACACTGGGACTCCTCTTTTTTCTTACTTACTTTCTATTCTGTCTGGGTCGGAGTGGGAAAAAAAGCCAAACAAAACAAACTCGGCTTCTTGGTCTCGGTCGCGGCCGTCTCATTAAATTTAACGCACGTGCCGCACAAATTATATTTGCTGGAAAAAGAAAGCACTCTCACTTGGCTAGGAGTGACCTTAAAATTGAGTGGGTTTTAGCAGGAAAAATATTCGTTTTTCTAGTAATTTTTGAAAAACAAATAGAGCCAAATAGCAGAGTAAGTAAATTAAGCTTTAAATTAAAAACGCCTCCAGCTGGATATTTTCACCCATTCAGTCAGTTAGGCTCATTTCATTATCTCAACATATTTGAATATAAGCAATTTTGTAGTAAATCAAACGTGAAAAGTGAATATTTTGCTTTAATCATGCTTGGCAAATAAGCGCTAAGTAAACGATCTTTCAAACTCAAATGAAAGCATAAAATTCCGAGTGAATGATTCGACTATGGCAAACTATGTTAGCCTAATTGCATTCGTGCAGGTAAGCCAAATGTAGGCAAAATTCCAAAATTCATATTAATATATATTAAAAATGTATTCGGTACATTTACGTTGGCTGCCTACTCGACGTATACGTAATATCGAAAAGGTTGAGTAACTGTTTTAGTCAATCAAGGGTAAATTTAATTTTCTTAGGCTTAAATACGTAGGATGCTCTAATAAACATTCATATTCATTACTTGACTCTGTTGAAATTGACTACGAAAACAAGTACATTCAAATATAAATATTTATAAATTCTAATATAAGCAGACAACTATATGGGATGAGGCGTGGCAGTATTCTGAACTTCTTGATGGTGTAAAATTTGCCATCAGCCGTCGCTTTTAATTTAACTTTTGTAGTTGTTTTGGTTTTTGCTTTAATCTTCAAATTGTTGTATATTTTATCCGAAACTTCTAACTCACACACACACACACACACACACACACACACAGAAGTACATACCATACTGTTAAAAGTTCTACACCTACACTCTTGGTGAAAACAAAATGTTGTGCATTAATAATGAGCTCGTGATGACTTCGACGTCCTTTAATTGAAGCAATGTGATTTCGGCAAGTGTTTGTGGTATGTTTGCATATACAACACATTTGCCAATACAAGCAAACACTTACACTTACACGAACACACACCCCAGTACATACTACATATATACTTATGCAAATTTACTTGACACGTGCTTTTCAACACGACTTTTTAACATAGTACACATATATCCCGATATATAGATCGGTACATCCACACGCACTTTCTTCACTGGTGACCTGGTACTCTTGAATATATATTATATACTTTATATATATATATATATATATATTAACAGTTCATAAACAAGCAGACGACCACATAAGCTTGTACTTTATGGCATGTCATATGGAAGTCGGTGACGCATTTTATGCAAATCGAGACGGTCGAGCTACAAATTTGAAGAATCCGGCAAACCGAACCCAAAAGAGTCCTCATCCGCCTGTTAGTTCGTAAAATGTATAAAAAACAAAATATTGTACTTATTTATATGGCCAAACATAATGGTTATGGATATGGCCAGCAATATGGGCGAAGCACTTGCACCTTGTCAATCATAAAGGAAAAGCAAAAGAAAGCATTTCTAATCAAATCGTAGAATTATAATATTGATCTTAAAATATTTTTGAGCGGTATTCCAAATTAATGTAGAGGTTTAATTTAAGGTTAAAGAGAAAAAATCTGATTTAACTGAAATGCAATGAAAATTCTTCGGGTAAATAAATTAAACGTATTTACATTTTTCCTAAAATGTTAGCATATACTTTTTTCGTGTTTTTCGTCATTTCCGTTATCTAGTTAATGAAAAACCACATTTTTTACTTACTCTCCCTCGAGGAAATGGGTTAACCCACCGAATTTACCTTGTTTTACTTTTTTTGCTTCTTTAAACCCACCAAACATATAAAATGTGAAATATCATGGACAAAAAAATATATATATATATTTATGTAGTATATATACGAAAATTGTATGGTAAAGGTTATGAAAAGAGGCAAAGGAACGAAGATGAAAAATAAAAACAGAAAGCTAAGCGTTCATTTTGTGCCTCTGCCGCATTCCGTTTCCATGTTGAGTTGTGCTCAGTAAGGCCGTAATAAAATCATAAATCCCCAACCCCAGACTGACGCATTCAACTCGAAGGCATTAAGTCTGGACATACCCGACCAACAGTAAAGAAAACTCAAAACAAGATGAACACGAAGGAGCAAGCATCCTAACTGACTTTTTTATTTGTGCCGTGCCGTGCCGTGCCAAAAAAAAAGAAAAAAAAATTTACGGAAGTGGAAATTCTTTTGGGCTGGCTTTTGGCCTAACCTTTGTTAGCCTCTCACTGCACCTCCTCCTCCACCTCTACGGGTTATGTTTTGCGATGCGCAATGAATGATTGCAGTTTTGAGTCCGCACTTTTTGGCTATTAGAACAGTTTCTTTTCGTTGCCATGGTCAAAGTCACAGGCTGTGAGTGGTAAGTAAAATAGGAACATTTACGTCCGAAACGTCGGATTTTTGCTTGCTTTTTGTTCTTTTCGAGTTCCTTAAGTTGGAAGGAGGCGAAAAATCCCATTTTGGCGAACTGGGCTTTTTATTTGTTGTTTCACCTTAGCTCGGTTACATTTTTATAGCTGCAGCAGCATAATTAATTTCATTTTATGACAAGGTGTGTTATAAAAATGCATAAAGTCAATTAACTGAGAGAGGGGAAGAGAGCCCAAATACACAGGTCATTAATCAACAAAAAGCTGAGTTTATGGCCTTCATGGGTGTATTATTTTTCCCAAAATGTATTATAATTTATGTTAAATACCAAAGGCTAAGCATATTTGAGCCCATAAATTTTTATTTCTCATCCTAACATTAATTACAAAAACCTTAAAATATTTGAAAAGCCGTTAAGGCAAAAAATAACGAGAAGCTAAATCCGCGAATTCAACCAGTGTTGTCCCATAGGTTTTTGCAAATAAGTGGCAGCTCTGGACGCCGGCATAACACAGCTGCGAACAGCTGACTTGCAGACCAACGCGGCTGATTGTAAAATTGTTTACGTTCTCAAAAGGCTTAAAAATAAATAATTCCTTCACTGGAGCTCATAAAAACTAACCCAAATTAACTGCCAAAATTAACAAGTATATTTGTATAATGTATTAATGTGGTAAACAACTACTCTCTTCAATCACCAGGTAAGCCTTAGAAATATTCAAAGTATCCTCGTTACTTCATTCGTGTGACTACCGCGCAGGCGAAAGGACGCGCGCCTCGCAACAATTTAAAGTTTGGCAAATATTTTCATTTGATTGTTGGTGCTTTTTGTTTCTGTAGTTGTGTTGTCCAGGCAAGCCATAAATTTGAATCGCTTAGACTGTTGTTTTTGTCGTTTGCTTTAAATTGTTTCGTGCAAGTGCCTGTGATTTTACATGCAGACCCAGCATAAGACTTTAATAAAATTTAATTGAAATTCTCAATGCCATTTTCAGAGACCACATAGTCACTATGGAACAATTTAATAGCATAAAGCCCACTACATCGGTGGTCAAATTGGCCACCCTATTGGAGAAAATCTACAACAAAATTGTAGAATCGCGAGAGAAGCAAATTGCCGAACATCAAATCAAGGAAATTGAGTTCCTCAAAACCCATTGCAAAAACGAACACATGCAACTCAGCCTGATGAGCTGTCAGACCCTGGTGCGCCTAGTCGACGAGTCAGTCCTGGATGCCAGCAGTGTGCTAAACTCTTTACTCTCCATGCTGGGCAATGCAGGGTGAGTAGACCAAGGTGAACCGATTACATGTCTGCATTTGCATTTCCGTACATTTCGGAGCGTTTAAGGGTGCAGTCGGCAAAATTGCTTGTGTGATGCATAAATTATACGATGGTCTCAGATTTGCATGCCGCCATATCTCTGTCCTGGGCCCTGTCAGTGGGGCACTCCCGGTTGATGTGGCTTCAGTTGCTGCCCACAAATCAAATGCCGCAGTCAATTGCCCGTGTCTTCTTCGTCGTGCAATTAATAACTCATTATATGTTGCGCATTTGACTGCCTTTCCCAACAGTTCCGATTGCATGCGGACTCGCCGGGCCACTTCTTCTTCGCACGCTCGCACTTCCGCGCTCTCTTTCGTTTGGGTTCGTGCCGTGCTTACCCTAATTAATTGGAGGCTCTCACCTTGCATGTCGGGTGATAAATGCGCAAATGAAATATGAAGTGTTTGGCTAGGAAGCTAAAGTTGTTAACACCATTACAAAGCACTTCTCCCAGTGCGACTTCCGGCTGGGTTCGATTTAACCTTGACTCGCTCTGACGCTGGCCAATTTACATGTCACTCAAGGCGGAGTTGAGCTTCCTGTTGCTGACCCAATGGCCGCAATCAAGACATAAAAACGAGCAATAAAAACTAGCCACTCCATCATAGTCAATCAAAATATTTTCATTCCACCCACTTTAAAAACAAAACAAAAAAAAATCTATTTGCCTTTTCCGCTACGCATACGCTGAGTAATTCAAGCCAGCCCGGAAATCTCCCTCGTCCTTGAAAGAAAATACCACAGCACTGGAAAGTCAAATATTTGTGAAAAAGAAACGGCATTGAACCTGGTAATACGAAACCAAGCGAAGGACGCCAGGCTTCCAAGGGAGAGTCCAGCTAAGCAAGCAATGCCTTCGTGGACCTTGATAGCTGTTTGGACTCCCCTTACAATGCAGCTCGCATATTAATTGGCTTGCATAAGAAACCAGAAATTACGCCACCGGCAAGCAAACTTCCACCCACCTGACCACGCGTGAATTGTAATTACCTTGGCAAACGCAAGGCGCCTAACGACCCACAAACCACAGCAGAGCCAGACGGAAGTGGGCGGTAAACGCCAGTTAAGCTCGAATAGTTGGTTGACTGATTTGCATTTTCTCTTACAGCTCCCTGCACTTTTCCATCATTACTGAGAGCATAGTGGGGCTGCAGCTCCTGAGTCTGAAAAGAAAGACAGCCCTGCTGAAGGGGAAGGAAACCTATCAGTGCAGCTACGGCCTGAAGACACAGCAGCATCCACTGATCTCGCTGCTGCAGCAGCCCAGCGTGAATATCAATGATGTCTGCAATAAGGTCATAAATATCTGCCAGAGCTACGACCAGAGGTAGGTCAATCCTAATCAGGGATTTTCATTGTCATATTTGAGTATTTTTTTTTTCTTTTGCAGCATAAGAAGCCACAGCATAGAATATTTGCGTCCTGTTTTCCTTTATATGCTGTGCAATCCTCAGACTCTCTCTGATGTCAAGCCCATATGGACTTGCTTGCTGAATCTGAGCCGCGACCAACCCGAGGCTCGGGCTCTGATGCAGGAGATTTTGTCTTGGAGTAAGTTCAACAATCCCAGCAATTGTCTGTGTACCAGCATTTTGGTTATCGAGGCCATTGAGTATTTTCTGCAGCAAGCTGATCATGCACAGTCCATTGATCTGTGCCTCTATCAGGCCCTGTTGGTCAAGCAGTTGGCCAGCTTTGGCATCGATCCCAGGCCCAGTTTGCAGTGCATTCTAAGGGTTCTTCATGCTGGGCGAGAGCACACCCGACATCACTATCATGTTTTGTTGGTGCTCCTGGCCGAGTGCCTTCATGTGCTGTCGCCCTTCTATCTGGCCGATCTGATGAGAATTATTGCTTTTGTCGTGGTCCAGGAGGGCTGCGGTCATGAATACATTCTGAACATGTGTCTGGACGGGATAGTCCAGTGGATGTCTCAGACTGCATTCATACCCGCAGAGGGCCTGGCCCTGGCACAACAGATTATCGAGCGCATAACGGCCAAGACAGCGCCGGTTGTGGCCGAAGAGGGCACCGAGCCGAAAGCATCCGTGGAAATATCTCCGCCAATTAACACTAAAGAACTGCAGCCGGCCCACATTCGTAACTATCATCCGGACATTGCCATAGCCTTTGATCTGGCCATTTTGGTGGAGTCCTTTGATGCCTCCGAATATAAGGACGTCTTTGCCTTTGTGGACGCCTTGAACGTAAAGTCGAACTCAGCCTTTTGCCAACGTTTGCATCTGTTTCTCCGTTCTCTGTTCTTGTCACGGGAACCGCCCGTCGATTGCTGGTTCAAAATCTACGAAGTACTCCTGGAAATTATCAAGGTAAATGAGGATATTGCCTATGATTTCCTCATGACCTACATTTTTAAGCTGGCTCAAGAAAAGAGCCCTGAACTCCAACTGGAACTGCTGCGCGGCCTTCCCAGTTTTGCGGTCTCAAAGGTGAGCAACAAAGATAAATTCTATTGTAATTTGTGATAAAAGAATTTTTCATTTGATGCCAGGACAATGTGCCCATCATACTCAATTCCATACATAGTCTTTCGGCCGAAAGTGCCACGTTCTGTGTGCATTTGTATTTACGTCTGTGGAAGGTGGAGAGCCGCACCTATCCATTCCTGGTGAGGCTAATATCCCAGCCCTTGCCAGAGGGCGAAAAACGCTGGGAAATGGAAATCGCCAGGACGCATGCCATGCGGGAGATTTGCCAATTGAAGTGAGAAAACGCCTGTCCAGAAAAGATTAGATTTATTTCTATCTTTTTTAGGCCTTCCCTGCACGGCTCGGAGCTACTGCCGCATTTGTCCAGCACATTGAACAGCTGCACCGGAGAAGCCGGCGACTTGTCCACTTCCCTAGCCCTGGATGCCATTTATGCTCTGTGCGATAATCACACGGTCAGCCTGTCGTCCACCTGGAAGTCCCTTGGCAACACATTTCGGGCAGAGCAACGCCCTCAAGCACTCAGATCTCTTTATCGTTTGTATGGCCTGGTGCCTCTTCTGCGAACCCCGAGCCAAGACTATGAAGACATGGCCGATGATGCCCTCGACCAGCTCTGGGCAGCCATCAGTCGACCCAACACTGACACCGTCCAAACACGCAATGCTCTGGCCGCTCTGAAGAATTTCGAACCAGGCGTTACCATGACCCTGCGTCATATCCCACCACAATTTCGATTTGAAATTGTCGGAGGTGGAGCATCGAAGCCTGGTGTACGGGAGGTGGTTGATCTGCAGCAAGAAGTCATTCCAGGCGAAGTCTGGGTACAAGTGCTCCAGAAGATTCGACCCGAATGTGGTGATGCAGCTGCTGATCTGATAGCCCACTACATAGAACACGAGGTGGCCGCCTTTCGTAGTGGTGTCTACCGCCTGCCCGAGGGGAAGCCAGAGCCACGCAAATTGGTCGGTCTCTTTGCAAGCAGTCCCCTGCGTGCCGTGACCAACTATCTAGTGTCGCAGGCTCGATTCGGTGATTATGTGCCTGAGCCCTATGCCGTGACCTTTGCCCTGCGTGCTTTATCGAAAAAATTCTCAAAGCCAATCCCACCACTGGATTGGAGCTGTCTCACCAGTTTCTTCCATCTTTCGTTTGATGCCAGGAAATATTGCATTATGATAGCCAACAATCACGCCATTCACTCTGGTACAGCTCAACGTCTGTTGGAGAACTTTTTAATGGATTTCGAACCCAACTGCTTTGAGGAGGACTTGCTGCTGTTGTTCTCATTGCTGCCTGAAATAGCCAATGGCGTCAGCTTACCCATTCTGAAGAACTTCGCCGAAAAGGTGGCCGTCTATTGCTTCAAGGAATCTCAATTGAATGACTTTGTTGAAGGTAAGCAATTTGGTGCATCTCAAGACCTTAGTAATTCAACTAATTTCGGTTTTAGGCTGCCTGTTTGAGAAGTTTCTGGAGAGCGTCAAGTTTATTTACACTAGCAATAATGAGACACCCGAGGTTCTGGATGTTTTTACCCTGATTGTGGAACGTTATATGGACTCCATGAACCTTGACTCCAGAGTGAGTGGCTTGCAATGTTTAGTAGTTCTAGTCAAGTCAGGTCTCTCTTAATCTTTGCAGCTTTTTGAGCGCTACACCGAAGTGGTGTCTGTTTTGCACCCCAATGCCATAGATGGACTCACAACACCAGCCAATTGGTGGGAAACACCGGTGGGTAAACTTAAGAAGGTCACTATCATCCGTTGCTATTTGGTTTTATACAACACGAAACTGCCGAACCCTCTGAAATGGCTCACACCGATCATAGATGCCTATGAGCGGCGAGTTGAGGAGCGAAACTTTTTCTACCGTCATTTGGCTGCCACACTCTATGCCTTTGACAGTGATGAACATTCCTGCAATTGGATCATGGACTTGTTTCTGGAAATACAAATGCTGCTGGCTGAAGCTTCGAACAAGGAAAAATTGGCCAGAGCTCTCTATCTGCTAGATATATTTATTCTCTCCGTGGACGTTCTGTCGGGCTGTGCCGTGTTGTTGGGCGCTGTGGATGTGGTGGCCACAGATGTAAATGAACGGCATGCCATATTCCCTGAAAGCATGCAATATTTGTGTGATCATATTTTCTGGAAAGATAATGAAGCAAAAGTAAGACTAAATAGTTTTACAATATTTTTATATTAATTTTGTTTTTTCTTTTTTAGATTTATGAATTTCTTTACAATCTCTACAAACATGCTTCGGTACCACAAACCTATACTGCCATTTTTAAAGATGCCCTGATTTGTTCGCGCAACAAATTGTATTTTGATAGCAAGGGTGTCTGGACCAAATATGTGGGACTGCGCAAATAAGAAAAAAACAAAACATATCCAAAGTGCACTTAATAGTTGAATATTCGATGGCATTTTGTTTATATTTACAGAGCTTGAAGCAAATTGTTTTGTGTATTTTACGCACACTTATTCAAATTTAACTGTTACTGAAATTTTACAATAAAACTGCAGAAAATGTTTACACCAAATAGGTGGCGCCAGAGTAACTGGCCGTAGTGTGACCGTCTCTCAAAATACCAAATACGGGTTAGATGAAAACAAGCAATTAAATTTTCCCATCTGTTCAACAGTCCGAGAACAACACTGGCGCACACAAAATAAAATTGTTAATAAATCTCAGTAAATAAATTATCTTTGAAATGTTCTTCGTATAAATCTTCAGACTTCCCGACACTAAGGGAAAATATTGCACAAACCAAAGCACTTACTGCTTAGCTATAGACATCTCAAGGCAGACGAAAAACGTAAACAACCAACATACGCTATAATGGATGACATTAAAGTCGCAAAGGTATGTAAATTGTGAAACTACTTGTTCGCTGATGCGCAATGTGAAATGCTTGATAAACTAATTGCCAGTCTCCAAATGCAAAGTGTTAGAATATTTTTAATCCTTTTGTTCCGCATGAGTCACGCACGCTTTGACCAGAAGGTTTTTATGTTCAATTAAAATCGATGGTCACACCTGTGCAGAAAGGCGCTCCGCCTACTTTGTAAATGTAAAGCAAAACAGTTGGGCGGGTGGCTTACCGGACCCACTTGTTTCGCGGTCAAGGCATAGAACTGTGAATTGTTTATCTGGGTAAGAGAAAGATTGGTTTGGCTTAACTTCTTATCAGCGCATAAAAATGTCATATAAACAAAGTTTTTTAATTGTGATTTTCTTCTTAAGCGAAAATTTACGCGGAGTCCCCTTCTTTATATTTCCATTGGTCAGGCAAATCTGTATTTTCTAAATGAACATTTTTCTCATTTATTTTGAAACAAGTAAAACAAAAAGATTATTCTTTGTGCTTTCTTCATGACGCCAAGTTATTTTTGATGCAGGACTTTTATGTTTTCCAGCTTATCAGCAATCTTTCCCTATTGTTCATATTTATGCTCAAACTTAGATAAGTAAAAATGACAAAATAAATCGAAAATGTGGAACATGGGCTATAAATAGTATATTCAATGAATGAAAAAATGAGTATGCGCAACTTTGTCATAATAAATCAAATAATTTTACAATCTGTTCTGACCTAATCAAAGGAATTTCCTAAAGTCATCTCATACATTCAGAGCATTTTTAATTACATAAAGGAAAACATAAATAATCACGTGTACAAATATGTCATCACTAGGCAGGGGCCAGCTGAGAAAATATCCCTTTGGCTAGGCGAAAATTTCCCTTGCAAAAAGCAAACGTAGCATGCTTTTAAGCGCTCGCAAGCAACAGCCACAACTCAGTTCCCTTTGAGCGTCGTCGGAATCAGACCTGCTCGGCCACTCCGGGCTTTCCAAGTCACTTTTTTCCGTTAGAATTGTGCGTGCGAGTGTTTGGCTTACAGCAACAATATTGAAGAAGAACGCACACACCAATGCATATTAACATATATATTTCTCTTCGTGTGTCGGAACGAAAGTGAAAGTATAGAGCCCACCGCGCCCTGAGCTGTCAACTTTTTGTGTAGATTCACGTGATTTGATTTATAAGCCAAAGTGTTGCTATTTGTTGTTCTTGTTTAAATCAATAAACGTTTGTGTTTTTCATTTGGCGCTGCCAATAATAAAACAAATCGCACACATACATACAAATAAATGTGTGAATTTCTATATGACTATGGATTTCACAAGATTCATGAATAAATTCAACGAAATTGAACGCCAGTTGTCGCCGACCTCGGCTCTACGGTTAAGTTTCGATAACATATCACCGGAAACCGAGGAGCCTCCCGAGGGTAACAAACGCCTCTGGGGAGTGCCAGTACCGCCATTTGTCTCTGAAAAGGTGGTCTCCTGGATCGAGGAGGAGTTCAATGAGGCCCCCATTTTCTATAATGGCAACCCAGTGCTCAAAAAGGTATGGACTACCAAGATCTCCCAGGCCTGATTTGCAATTCTTCTTTTATGTTTAGTCAATTATGCAAACGAGCTCGAAAAGAGAATCAAATAAGCCACGAAAATCCAGCTAATTTGAATTTTCTTGCCCAAGAGATTTGCTGTCTTGATTTTGCTCTGGCCTAACTGCCACGAATGCCAGTCAAATTATGTTTTGTAATAAATTGAAATGCCTTTGGGTTAAGCTTTGTCCGGACTAACCCAACCGGTCCTCAATTCTTCTCCTAATTACACACTGAACCCAATTGCGTCACGCAAATGAAAGTGCTCGACGGATATTGCCAAGCCCTTTGAATGCACTTCTGCCTCGGACAACTGTGGCAATTAAATGCTTTTTCAATTGTTGTTGTTGTTATTGTTTTGTTGTGCCCTTCAAAAGCTGCAACAGGCTGACAGCCGCCGTATTGGAATATCTGAAAGACTGACAGCTGAGACCCTGATTACCCGATGAATTTAAATTGTTTTATGTGGCTGAAAGCAGTAAACTGAAAGGAGAATTTCAATTCAAAAACTACACGCCTAATTAAACAAAAATCCTTTTTAATTTTATACAAGAGAGGGGGGAAAAGAGAGAAATCTTCTGAGTAAAAGGAAAATATTTAAATAAAGAAAGGCGCAGCTGTTTACCCCTTGAGTCGTTTCCAAAATGAAAAATGTGTAAGGGCTCAAAAGTTTTTATTGTTCTCTAAGCATGTATGTGTGTGTGAGTGAGAGAGAGAGTGTGTGTATGTGTGTAGCCTGCTGACGTCATTCGAAGAGGCAAAACATAAAACTAAATTTAAAATCACAATTTCCTCTATGATTATTTGCAGGTGGAAAATGTGCGGATGATAGATCGCTACAACAGCAAAAACCCCACTGTGGGCACTCTCTATCTGACGGCAACGCATCTAATATTTGTGGAGCCAGACAGTAACAAGGAGACCTGGGTAAGTCTGGGTCTGGGAGCCTAGGAAGTCCAATCATCGCTCTCAACCTGACCCACTCGATTGGCCACAAATGAACTAGAACAATGGCAAGATGACCTCATCAATTATTTTATGGGTTTTGTGTGAATGTCTTTTTGGGTTTCGTTTTATTAAAGTTTTGCAATTGCTTCTTATGATGGCAAACTTATTATTGCTTTCGCCTTGACTCAAGGACCTGAATGAAAGTGTGGCCCCAATATGAGTTGGCTGCCTTAGTTGCTTCCAGTTTTTAGAGGTCTTAAAAAGTTGCTGCCTCGCATTTTGCAAAGTGCTTTAATGCCAGACAAAGGCGAGTGAAAATAAATAAGGCCGGCCTGGTCGACTTGAAAATGACCTACAATATAAAGAGTCGACTTAACTGAAAATATCCCTATTTGTAATTCTGGCACGTTTCAGCTTCCCAAACACTCCTCGGGCTAGATGAGCTACCAATTTGCTTTGCTTTTATCAAGTGAAGATTGACTATTCTTCTACCCGCCCTACCCCAAAACTAGATATGCCCTCCTTGGACTTTTGCCTAGTGTATTTAAAGAGGGTTTGACATAAATTTGAATGGGTGTGGTCTTGTCGGCCCGGGCCAGGCAGGCAACGAAGAAGCAATAGAAATGATTGCGAAAAAACAAACTCAACTCCCTGCAAAAAGCAGAATGAAAAAATCAGTCTCACACATCAGCGACTCGTCGGCATTTGTGCTGGAATTCTAGTTGGAATTACTCAACAGTCTGACTGACTGACTCGGCCCACATGTCACAGGTCTTTATTGTTTGGAAAAGAGATTTCACACGCGCTTTCCTGGGTTCTCTGCACTTGAATCGGCGCCTTTTATATCGCGGTGCCTCTAATTTGCGGCCTGCGCCACTCCACAGGTCTCCACATTTTTTTGAATAATTAAGCCAGCACCTGGCAATTGTTTCTTAAGCCTTTAAACTGCATCCCAGCGGACATTAAGTATACGCCCAGTAGCACCACTATAAATACAAATTAATCCGAGTTGGCAAATTGCCTCGGCTCTGCCAGCAAGTCCTGCATTATTAAAAAAAAGTCTGCATGCATTTTCATTAAGCTCAACCGAGCAGACGAGCATCAAGACAAACACTTTTCCCATAAAAAAAAGAGAAAATAATTTAAGAAAACAGCATAAATTGTTTGAGGTTCTTGGCCAACTTGGTGAGAATTATTGGTTTACATTTTTCTTGCCCGAAGCCAGACTCGGCACTTACTCAAGTGCACACTACTTTAATAGTTAATCTGCTTGGGTTCTATGGTGAACTTCCTGCCATACGGAACATGTGGTTAATTAAATGTCAAAATCCCATGCGCCTCAATTGCTCACTAATTGCACTTTATTTCGGTCTTTTGGCTCGTCCTCTAATTACACATTTGCCAGCTCGGGCCTGGTGTACTCCATTAACTTGTTGGATACCCTTGAACTCTGGGCCTTTTTGGGATAGCAAAGGGTATTCGATAGTCCATAACTAAAACGAATAATATTAAATTCTTCCTGCCAAATTCTGGACCACGTATACATAATTTGATTCCAGAGAAATTTAATTACTAAAAATTAAACCACTTACATGAGCCAACCAACCAGAGAGTGATTAACTCAATTGCAAATTTGAAAGAAACTACTCTCATGCTCTCAGCACTATACAGCTTTTGCCCTGACAGTGACAGTGGCTATGGCATTGGCCATGATATTTCAAAAAAAAAGTTGAGCAGTTTTTCGGGTGTGGAAGTTATTGATTTTTTTCTTTCACTGTTGATTACGGACCAGCTGAGCCGAAAGTGCTGGCAGAAGTTTGTTCTGGGGGCATCTCAATTATTTAGCTATACCCAAGACACACTGACATGCCAGTCACGTAGACTCACACACACACACACATGTACGAATGGACCAGAAGGTATATTAAAAATAAATATAAAACTAAGCCGCACCAAAAAGTCTTTCAATTGCATAATAATTTCTTTTTTTCTTTCTTTTATTCTTATGACAGATTTTGCACATGCACATTGCGAATATTGAGAAATTACCGTTAAGCACAACTGGATCGCCTCTTCTGATACGCTGCAAGACATTCCTATCGGTGACATTCGTCATACCCAAGGACTCTGAATGTCATGATGTTTACACCTCGTTGATTAAACTCTTTCAGCCAGGTAAGTCGGCTCTTTAGGTGAAAACTTTAATCCGCTCTCAGTAAATTCCGTTGGTTTCTATATCGTATATATTGAGTTAGACCAGTTAGTCTTTAAACCAATTTTGGTCTTATCGAAGTATTATATTTTTTAGCCAACATACCTATTTATCAAACTACTATATCATCTAGATATGAAATAATTTTAGGGAATATTTTTACTTTGGAACCAACAACCAAACCGTATCGTATTTGTCCAGTTAAGCCAGTCAGACCTTAAACCAATTTTGATCTAGATCAAAGTTCTATATCATCTAGCCAACATACCTGTCTTAGCAATGATTATAATTTGGCCCCGATCAAATTACTATATCATCTAGCTATGAAATAATTTTAGGGAATATTTCGACTATTTTTACTTCTGAACCAACTATCAAATCGTATCGTATGTATCCAGTTAGTCTTGAATCCAATTTTGGTTTAGATTAAACTACTATATCATCTAGCCTATATACTTTTATGGAATATTGGAGATTTGTTCCCTTGGATCATTGAGTTATAAGATTAATTTAAAGAATATTTCAAGTGTTTATCAACAACCTTGGATCGAATTAGTATATGATATAGAAGTATTGATTTTTATCTGATTTCTTTCAGTGTACATCAATAAATTATATTGCTTCAACTATCAGCCGGCCAAGGATGATTTTCCCAAAAGCGCCGGCTGGGATTTCTTTAAATTGGAAGCGGAATTCAAGCGCATGAGAGTGCCAAATGAAATCTGGACCCTCTGCACAATGAATGACAAGTATGAATTATGCGATACGTATCCGCGCCAGATTTACGTGCCCCTCGAGGCCACCACGCTAATGCTAATCAGCAGCTCCCGTTTTCGCTCCAAGGGTCGTTTGCCGGCTCTAACCTATTTGCATGCCAACAAGGTGAGCCATGCCACCCATCATAATGGAATTTAATATAATTCCTAAAAAAAAAATAACAAGAACAGCAACTAAAAAATTGATTGATTCGATTCCAGGCTTCCATATGCCGGTGCAGCCAGCCGTTGTCGGGCTTCAGTGCCCGTTGTCAGGAGGATGAGGAAATGCTCGAGGCCATACGAAAAACCAATCCAAATACCGACTACATGTATGTGGTGGATACGCGACCGCGTGTAAGTCAAATGCCAAACAAAATTCTTATGCAAATGCAAATAAAATATTATTCCCCAAACAGATCAATGCCATGGCCAATCGCGCCGCCGGCAAGGGCTACGAGAATGAGGCATTCTATGAGAATATTAAATTCCATTTCCTTGGCATCGAGAACATTCATGTCCAACGTGCCAGTTTGCAAAAAGTGCTGGAGGCCTGCGAACAGAAATCTAGCACAATGAGTGGTTTTCTCAGTGCTTTGGAATCCTCTGGCTGGCTCAAGCACATACGCTCCATATTGGACACATCGAGGTGGGTTGTCATGAGCTCTTGTAGGAGGGAGCGAGGCTTGTTTGTCCTAAACGATTTGTCAGCTTGTGTGTTGAATAAATTGCCGGAGGCTGTGTCTGTGTGTGTGCTCGTCATTTGAGTGACAATTAGCCAAGCCATTTAAATTTCACACTTGGCCTGTTTTGACCACATTTTCGTCTCGTTACAGTTTCATAGCCAATGCCGTGGACAAGGGTGTGTCGGTGGTGGTGCACTGCTCGGATGGCTGGGATCGCACAGCCCAAGTGTGCTCTCTGGCGGCCCTTATGCTGGATCCCTATTACCGCACAATTAAGGGCTTCCAGGCCCTCATCGAGAAGGATTGGCTTGCCTTTGGCCACAAGTTCAGTGAGCGCTGTGGCCACATCCAGACCGATGCACGCGAAGTTTCACCCATTTTCACACAATTCCTGGACTGTACCTGGCAGCTGATGAGCCAGCGCAACGATGCATTTGAGTTTAACGAGAGATTTTTGCTCATTCTCCACGATCATGTACATTCCTGTCAATTTGGCACCTTTGTCGGCAACTGCGAGAAAGACCGCCTGGACCTGAGGCTGGCTGAGTCCACCTACTCCCTGTGGGGCTTCATGGCCAATCACCTTAATGAGTACATCAATCCCCTATACAAGCCCGATGTGGATGAGACCATCAAGGCAAATCTGGCGCCGCAGTGCATCAAGTAAGTCCAACCAACCAGGGCTGCTAGAAGTGAAACTAATCCTGAATTCCCTAGATTCTGGCGAGGCATGTATTGCCGCTTTGAGAGTGGCATACATCCACGCGAGCCGCTAGGAGATGTCTTGCTGGACAGCAAGGAACACAGCAATTCACTGGAGGACCATGTGCAGCACCTGACAAAACGCATAGCCAGCTTCAAAAATTACATCTCCAAGTCGGCCAAGAAGCTGCAAGACGCCACCAGCACCAAGGTCACCAAAGACACGGTTGCCAATGAGATCAATGACAACAAGTAGGCTAGACCGAAGCTGATTGATTTGCAATAATTTCGTCCTTTTTATGGCCTTCCAGGTACAATTACGATAAGAAGCTGAGTGAACTATCCTCGGCCGATGATGATCACCCCCTCAAGTCGAGCAACATGTCGTTTGCCAACCTTTCTTTAAATGCCGCCGAACCCACGACCAGTCCCAATGGAGTCAATGAGGAAATCAATTCCGTGGCTGTCGACTGGAAGCCCATGCGAAACGTCACCGCCTGCTCCTGCTCCACACCCTTCGATCAGTTCAGCAAAAAGGTTCGCCCTCATATATCATAACCTAAACTCTATAATTAATTTATTTCCTTGACAGACTCACTGCTGGCGCTGCGGTGACATCTTTTGCGAGCGTTGCATAGACAAGAGTGCGGCTCTGCCGGGACAGGACAGTGGCAAGCCGGTACCAGTTTGCCGGGCCTGCTTCAGACAAATGCAAAAGCAAAGCCCTTAAAGTGATCAATGTGAAAAAGTGAAAAGAAAAGGATCTTGTTTTAGTCATAGGTGTAAAGTTTTTCGTTGAGTTTTTATAAGGATAAAAAAAGGAAAGCTTGTGAATGTGTCAATTTGATTTGGATGTGCGCGTGCAAGTGTGGCGAAATATATTTCAACTTTTTAAACACAAAACAATTTTACCAACCCAAAAGTACATATAATATGCGTACCATATAAAAATATATAAATATATATCTAAATATTAATTTATTGTTGTTGCATTTGTAGTTGTAGCTGCTTAAGAGCACGCATTACAATTTGATTGTTATCTCAATATTCGGCTATAAGTTGAAATCGCTCCCACACATCGGAAAAGTGTAATTTTATTTATAAGCTTAGCACAAAAAAAAAACAGTTATGATTTTTTTTCCTTAATTCAATGCATACGGCTAAATTAAACAGAAAATAGAAATCTATGAATATATAGTAGTCTGAGAAATAGTGCAAGATATCGTATTCCATTAGCGTGAAACAAAGAAAAATACTATGTTATCGATTTGATCAAAAATTGTAATAATAATAATAAAAATTATTTATTCAAAAGTCTTTGGACTCTATAAATACGTGAACACTACATATCGAATCACAGTCCCGGGGTCTACCAAGCATTTAAAAATGATTCGCGCCATACGCAGCGAGCCGCGTATTCAGAAATATTTGCGTTATATAACAGATTTCTATAATAACTTTTCCGTGCATGGCTATCGTCAATATAGCCGCAGTGACCAGCACTGGTGGGAGCTGTAAGTCCCTGGTTATGGCTAGAGGATTATCGATAAAAAGTATAACTCTTTGCTTGTAGATTAATTTGGTTCTCTGCGCATCTACTGACCCTAACTGCTTTCATCAACGTATCCCGACTAATGACTCAAAAGTTTAATGAAAAGAGGATCGCTATAGAGTCACGGGTGCAGTACGGACTCATTAAAACCACTCTAACGGCCTTCTCCTTCTGCCCAGATCCAGAACTTGATGACGCTGAGACTGAAAGGTTTCTAGAGTTTGTATCCAAGGCGAGACTAGTTTGGCTTGGTGAATTGAGTACATATATTTCAGGCTTCAAGAGGCCCCTCAGCAAATTGGCCTGATTCCGGAAAGTCTACAAATGAAGAAGGACTATTTAAGGTGCATTTTGGAGTCAAAAATCTCCTCCACCAAGAGATGCCCACCGCCTTCTTTCGATATCAAGCCCAGTTCTTATATGCAATTGGTGCTCAAGTGAGACCTTTCCACCAACTTTTTCGTTTATAACTTCTCCACCTTCTCAACAGCCTGACCAGGAAGGGCTCCATAAGAAGCCTGAACGGCTTCGATGGTGTTCGAATAATGACAGATGTGGGAATTTGCTATACATTCAACAGTCGCCTCACCAAGCATTTGAAATTTTTGTAAGTAACCGATTTGAAGGTCTCAAGGTAGTGGAATTATTTCTTGAAAACCTGGAACAGGCTCAACTCCGATCTGGGCATACCCTGGAAAGCAGATGAGGCGCCGCCGCCGACCATTGATTTCCACATGTCGTATCCGATTGATTTTAGGTTCAGGCATAATTTCACCACACCAATACGGCTCTTCATACACTCGCCCTACGACCTGCCCACCAGCTGGACCCGACCTCAAGCAGTGATTCAACCCAAAAATGCCTTTATGACGCTCTTTGGGATCACGGAAATTGCTTATGATCCCGACATAGCCCAGTAAGTAGAAGCCCTCTCTGAAGCTTTTCCAATTCACTCAAAGAGCTCCCTTTTTGAACCGTCGTTGCCTCACAATACACGAGTCCCGGCTGGCCATGTTTCCCCATCACTACACCAGGAATCTCTGCATGATGAACTGCCGGGCCTTAGCCGCTATAAGGCACTGTGGATGCTTGCCCCATTTCTATGCAAATCAATATTTGCAGAGGCTCTATCCGAGCTATAGATTCTGCAATTCCATGGGTCTTAATTGTCTAGTAACTTCAAGTTGGATAGCCAATATGCATGTCCTTTCAAGGCCACTGGAAACCGAAAGCCATGAAAACCAACAGAAATGCATTTGCCCGAACAATTGTGCCGGTGTTTTTCCTATACTTTTTCTGAATACGCAAAGCATTCGAAACAAAACCTTTAATACGCTGTTCCGCAGATCACGCTCCGATGTGGCAAATATAATTCTACGGATCTCTCAGCCGACTATCGAAAAACTACAACGTCGCAGTTATTTCACACTCACGGACCTATATGTAGGCATTGGTGGACTCCTGACAGTGCTCAACGGCGGAAGCATCTTGGCTATGGCTGAGTTTGTGTATTTCCTGACTTTGCGCTTGTTTTGGTACAGACGTGGCTACCCCGGGACAGTTGGAACCCCTCCGTACAACGTGCACAATTGAATTCGCTTTTAATGAAGACAACAAGTCTTGGGATGGTCAGAAGGCAGTAATTATATTACGGATTCACATCACTTTTGATTCCAAAATATGCAAATTGAATATCGCTTTTGGTTAAAATTATAAAGAAAACAATTTTTGAAAACTAATAACCAATCTCGGGCTTGATGCGCAGGATGACAGGAACACTTGTGCAGGGTAAAATGGCCACCTCTGTGACTACAGCACTGACCAATTCTGGTGGCGTTACATCATAGTTAAGGTGGAGTGGTGTCATTTGGCTGTTGGCCTGCCATTTGTTGAGGCAGCATTTATCGCCGTTCACCAGCTGGTTGGGGTCTCCAAGTTCGTTGTAGACAATCGCGTCGGTCTGGAAACGTTCGCTAAATTTGTGCGTCTCACAGCAGACGAGGACGGGTACATTGTGAGCGTTGGCCACCAGGGCCACTTGAGCTGTGCCAGCTCGTGCCATCACATATCCGTTGGCTAAAAGGGCATGGGCACCCAGCAGGACCTTGGTCACCTCTGGCATGACATAGCTTACGGCGTTGATCAGTACATAGGTACAGGGTATGCCGTGGGCATGCAGGCGCCGTAGCATCTCTTGACCTTCGCAGAAAGGTCGTGAGTCCACAACAACCACTCGAAAGGACACCTGACGGCGCTTGGCCTCCTCCAAAATGAAGTGTATGAGGGAGGAACAGGCAAATGTGAGCAGAACATCACCATCGGTTATTTTCTCTTGCAGGGAACTGCTGATGGCCTGAGCTGCCTTGCCAATCTGGTTCTCGATATAAGTGTCTATGAAATGGGTGAGTGTCTCCTTCAGCTGAAATGGGATGTTCTTTTAGTACAGCAACTATGTGGCTTGGGTGAGCTTACTTCTGATTCCGGTGTTTCAGTTGGCAACTGCGTGAGTTGGTTCTTGAATTGTTTATAGGCGTTAGATACGGATACGGCCAGGGGTCGGCATTTGTGCAAGTGATCCACGTGATGTTTAGTGGCAGCATCCAAGCTGCGCCCGAATTCTTTTTTCGCCGGGGTCTCGAAGTCTTGCACCACTTCACGCAGGGCATTGAGAAAGGCTATGCAACGGGCATTCGAACCCACAATGGTTCTTTTGGCATACTGTTCTCCTAGGCGGGCAATACTGGGATGCACGTGCGGATCGTTGATAAATTGGCTGACATCTCTTTCCGGAGAGGCCAAGTGGCTAAAGAGTTTAACTTTGCAGTCCCGCTCGGTGGGGGCTCCCTGGTATTTGCCTGGTGACCCTGCAGTCTTCGTAGGCGATACTCTGTCAGATTTGTGCTCAGTTTCTAGGGTAGTTGATGGTTTTGTGCTTTTGGTGGTGCCCGCTGTGGTCACGACTCCCTTTGCCCAGGGCTGAGTTTTTTTCGCCTGTGCCTCAGCCTTGGCCGCACGTTGTGCTTCTTGTATAGCTCGTCGTTCGGCCTTGCTCAGCACAGGTTTTTTCTGCCAAAAGCGAGGGAGGTTAATTAGATTATAATGTGGTGTTATTACTTTTACGAATCTACCTTCTCTTGTTCTGGGGTAGCTGTGCTGGTGATTGGAGAATCTATTTTAAGCGTGGCCAACTGTTTGGCCGGCACTTCTGCATTGGGTACAGCTCCTTTGGAAACCTTTGCTGCCTGCTTGGCGGCCTTTTTAGCTTCTCGGTTAGCTTTTATTTGCTCGCGGGAATTATCACCGGTTTCGGACAGGACTTCTGAAGTCTTCAGCTCATTATTTCTTGTGGTCGTTGTTGTTGTAAGCTTTGTGGTAATTGTGGTTTGCTCTACCTCAGTTATGATCGTTGTTGCAGGAGTAACAGATTTCTGAGTCACAGTCTCGACGGTCGATGTGGGGGTTGGCTTTGAATCGACTGCTGCTACAGCTTGATTGCCCGGAGCCTTTTGTTTCTTAGCCAATTTAGCCAGCTTTTTGGCTTCCCGTTCAGCCATTATTTGCTCACGAGTTTTATCCCCAGCTCCCCCAGGAGCACTTGCAGGCGGTGTTTTTTGCATTTCACTTTCAGAAGCGGTTACTGCCTCTTTATTGCCAATTTCGTTATCTTTAACGCGGTTGCGTTTATTTTTAGGGCGGTTACGTTGGCGCTGCTTTTTTAGTCTAGGAACCGAAGCAGTCGTCACTCCAGGTCTCGAAGATCCCTGCGAATATTATGAGATAGTTCATTACAACAGACAGATCATTTTCTTATTTTTAAGTAAAGCACATGCACAGATTTCTGAATAGCTATCAAAGAATAACTAAAGAAAACGTTAAACATAATTAAACTACTCGATTTGCTTGAAGAGGGTACCTGTTCACTCGTGGCAACCATTTCGGAAGCTTGAAAAGACAAAGATTTGCAAGGTGAAAATAATGGGATGAATGCACATTGTTTTTTTTTCAGATCAACCAACTACAGATAGTTATTTTAATATATAAAATTTGTTATTTACCTTGTGTATTTGTATAAAAACGTATTTAGACAAATTGCCGTGGTGGCTGAGGAGGTCGCTAATGAAGTTGCCAGAGTTGTCTACAAAAAGAACTGTCAACTTTTTATTCGCATATATAACCGAAACTTGCTAAAAACACAAAATGTAGATTTTTAAATTGAGCAGGCAAGGCAAATTTATTTCAGCATTCAAGTTTATTAAACACAAAAACTGATAGCTCAATTCCTTTTACAAGGTGGCAAGGCTTTCGCACAGGCCACCAGAACTGCCCACTCAACGACGACCTGTCAAATTGCCGATCTATTGTGAACTATTGTGGTCTTACTTTTGAGGTACGTACGACGTGCGGCTCCTGCACTGAAAATTATGTAATTTTGTGTAAAAGTACATTGCGCAAATTTTTCAGCTAGCAAACTTCCACAGCACCATGGCCGACAAAGCTGCTCCAACTAAGCCTCCAGGACGCCCAATGAGGTATCCATATACCTTCTCTGCGAAGGTGGCCCAGTTCCCCCTCAAATATTACATCAAGAATCAGTGGATCTGGCGCTACTACTTCATTGCAGCTGTTGCCTGTGTGCCCGTTTTCTACAAGATCAGCAGATTGGGTAAGAAGCAAATAAAACTGCTTTTGGGTTAAACTCATCTGAATCTGCTTTTACAGCTAACTCGCCTGAGAACAAGAAGGCCTGGGCCGAGTCACAGGCTAAGGAGGCTGCCGAACACCATCATTAAATAACCAAGCCCAGCGGCAATGCTGCCATTGTTTAAGTTACATCCATATTCTCTAGCTATCTTAGTTGGCTTTAAAAAAGTTTGGTGAATAAAATAATCTGAAAACAAGAATTTGCAACATTTTTCTATTGATTTGGCACTGTTATTGCATGGCCGTTCACAATAGCGCACTCTATATTCTGTCATTCACAATATCCACTGTGCAGTGCTGCCAACTCACTCAAACATGAAATGGGTAAAAGAAGAAAACAATTGCCGGTGTGTTGTAGATGAACGTGTAAAATAAAATTTTGGAAGTAATTAAATATTTTAGTAGATATTTCAGTCGTATATACACAATTTGTACAGCTCATTATTCTTTTGTATAATGAAGAGTATTCACATCATTTGGCACATTCAAAATTATAAATTAAAAGAGTGATCTGAAAAATCGCGGCAAACGTTTTCAGCACGTGAAAACAAATATACGCGAGGCGCAGACAATTTGTAAATATGGATTCCTCCACCTTCATCCATGAGCTCGGTTTTGAATTGATTCAGCATGCAGAACCCAGTCCAGCATGTCCAACGACAAAAGCAAGTTTTCGGCCAAGTCACGCTCGGACAGCAAAAGAGAAGGCACTGTCAAGCCGCATTGCCGACACTGACGAATTGGTGAGACGCATACGACAGTATGAGCAACAGATGTCCGATTTTCAACGGACAGCTTCAGAGGTAACCGAATTGTTTAACAATCAAAAAAAGGAAGCTGCAAAAATTGCTCAGGAGCTTCAAGAACTAAGGGAAAAACACAGCCAACTGGAATTAGAGCTGGAAAATGAAAAGCAGACCTCTGAAACACTGCAAGAGAAATTTGGGTCCAGGCTATTGCCTTGCGATGCCATTCAAATCGTAATCGTATTTATGCAATTGATTCAGCGATCTTACGACGACAATAACTCATTTAAATTGACGCGTAAGGAAAAATCCATTGTCCAGAAGTTGAGGGAATTTTGTGCAACGCATAATATCAGCGTACCCACACCCAGCAGTCCATCCGGGAAGCGCAAGGCTCAGCAACTCAACACATCCAAAGGCACACAGACCGAAACAACCATAACTCACCACAAAGAAACACAGTTCCCCGAAAATAATTTACCAAAGCGTTCAGCCGCATCTAGTGTGGGAGTGCAGGTCGAGGGCCTTGTGGCCACCCGTGATCAAGGTACTCAGCACAAGAACACAACTACAACGCGAGGTACCACAACAGCCTCATTTATCAAAAGTGTGGACAAGGCGACTTCTTGCTCAGAGACCCGAAGTGCCGAGCAAATTTTGTGCGAAATTGAAGCAATTAAGCTTCCTGCAGATTTCAAGGCTGTCAGCCCGATTGAAGACTGCCCGATTAAAGATTGCTTGTATGAGCCAACCTCAAACACTGTCGGTACATGCACCGAGATATGCAATGTCCAATGTACAATCGATTACCTATCTGTGATACCTCAAATAAAACTCTCAAATTCTCGACCGCCGTCTCGTGCTGCCAGCGTCAAGGATGAAACACACATGCCCTCTACGACATATGAGTACAGCGAATTGGCTAGAGACCTATTCAAATCACTACCTCAAAATCACAGCAATTCCAACAATCCCAGCAACTTGCCTCCCAACGTCTTTGAAGAGTTGTGGCAAATCTTTGGTCAAATGCTGCTGACTTTACTTCAACGACGGCCCCATCCCAACCCCACCATCTCAACTGGCCCCAACATAAGCCAGGCCGATTTTATTAAATGGCTGTATGAACTGTACCAGGCCAAGAACGATGAAAAATTGGCTCCCGTCTACAATGAGCAAGGTAAATATATATTAAATTAATTGAATTTCCCATACTAATCGAACTTTATTTACAGGTTTCAAAGATAAGATGGTGGACAGAGTTGATAAGGCAAGCGAAACAGAGTTTGAGACGCAGCAATTTGACAATCCTGGTCTAGAACTCACTCCCATTCGTCTGCCTCCCAGGCCAAAGTCAACCAAAAAACGCAAAGCAACAAAAAAAATATATTCAGAGCGAAAGAGAGCAAAATTGAACACCAAAACCGAAATCGAAACTTTACCAGAAGTCAACGAGAAAGCAAGTTCAGATCTGCAACCCAAGACACTATTATCCAATCCAGAATGCGTGCCGGAAGCAAGTCTTGAGCCAGCTCCCACAGAATTGCCTTTATCGGAAAGCGCCGTGAAATTTCTCAGTGAATTAAATACTTTCCGTAGCTCGGTCTCTGATGATCTACATGCTGATCTAGACGATGAAGAAAGATGTTTCTTTGATGAAATCCTTAAAAAAATATACTGCAGACCGGAATGCCTTGAGCCCAATGAAATAACACCGTCTTTCGCTGAGGCAAGCAATGATACAGTCAGAGAGGTAACCGTATTGGAACTGAACAAGCGAATTTCGCCGATGGTCGAAAGGTCTCTATTTTACAATGATATTGATTTTGATCTGAAGAATTTGCCTGATAGTCCTGACTCTTGCAACCTGGTGATTGATGAGGTCGAAATGATCGAAGCGCCCCGGGATCCGAGTCCTCCAATTGAGCCTTTACGTTGCCAAAGCCTTACGCCTCAGTCTCTGCTTGGTCCGCTCACTCGTCAGCAGGCCAAGAAATTAAACAAGGAGCAGCTATTTAGGAGAGACAACCAGTATTTTAGGGGAAGAATTTAAATGTGGTCTTGACCAAACTCCTGAGCAAGCCAAGCCAAACAATTCTAACCAGTATTTGCTTGAATCGCCGGCATCACCTCCACCACAATTAGTAGGCTATACAGAAGAAGCCATTGAAATTCCTCTAACAACAGTCCAAACCGTAATTTGTCCATACAATTCAATACTCCAAGATCTGTCAGGAGAAACCAGAAGGCAACGACGGCAAAGGAACTCAAATTCAGAGCAGTCACAAATCGAAGAACTCAGACGGAAAATAGTCGATATCGGGAACAGAGATATCCGAAATTCATTGTACCTGGTGACACGCGACAATGAAGTGATCAACAAGGCCATAATCTCTGCCCTTACTGGATTGGATGAGAAAGTTGGTGAGCCGCAAGACCGCCTAATCCATTTGCTTAGCAGCCTGGAGTGTGACAATCCCGGCTATATTGAGCGTTTTATGAATACTCTTGAGCAGCTACTATTTTCTACAAAGGATCGACCTCCTCCCAGCTTGGCCCAGGAGTATGTAAAACTGCACCTACGTGTCATTGCATTGCAGCAAAGTCACGGGTCAGCTACAAAGCCATTTGTCAATCCCGCTCGACTTCTAGTTGCCAAAATAATCTACCACATTAACGTGGGCATGCCATCGCTCGTTCTTGAAGTTCTTCAACAATATCCCACAGTCCTGCCCTGCCGAGAAGACCGCAGCTATGATCATTCCGATGCCCTCATAACCGTCATCAAGCATTTGCTTATGAACTTCAAGTATGACATGACAGACCAAGAAGGACCTGAGCGTGTTCTGCTTTCCTTGTTGCGCTTCAACTACCATTTCCAGCCCTATGAGCCCACCAAGCAGGAGGTGCTCGACAATCTGTTGGAGAAACTCAAGGTTGGCAAACTGCAGGACCTTCCGTATGCCCTTGCTCTCTTCTGTCGCCGTAGCCGCAATCTCGATGTACTCAAGGAAGTGCTGGAGGCCCGACTGATGCCTCTGGCCACCAGCTACTATGATCTGTGCAGCCAAAGTGAAGCCTACGATACTCGCCTGGAAGCCCTCATGGTCTGTGTCTCCATGATTGTCAAGCAGCTGCCGCTGGAAACAGATATTTCTGCATATCTCGAGCTTTTCAAACTTCTACTTATGGCTGCCCCGAGGCCTCAGCTCCAGCAGGCCGCTGTCCAAGCCATCTTAAGACTGCAACGCTTTGGCTCCAAACACATTACGGAGGCTCTGCAAAATTACAGGCCCACCTACGAGCTGACAGCCATGACGCGTGCTATGCTCCGCAGTTTTGTGAAGCGATGGAGGCAATCTTAGGATTAGGTACTCGTTTGATTAGATATTGAAAATATCTTAGAAAATCAAAACAATATTTCTAATTATACCCTATACCTTATTTTAAAAGTATCGGGGTGTCTAGAGAAATCGATATAGCCATGTCCGTCGGTTCGTGTGAACGCTAAGATCTTAGAGACTGTAAGACCTAGGATAACTAAACTTGGGACTCGAACTTCTTATGTACGCTGGTCAAGTGAATTTTTTTTCTTTTTAATATGAAAAATATAAAGAATATTTCGAGTTACCACATTTGCTTTTTCAATTCCGTGTACTAGGTACAGGGTATCCCAAATTCGGACGCGCCCGAGTTTAACCTTCGGCTTAATTTTTGTAAGATTCTAATTTATTTTAACTTGTTTTTAAATTGATGAAGTTTAAAGCGATCAAATACAAAACCAAAAAAAAAAACAACTTTTGTACAAATAAACCAGAAAAAAAAATACAATTCCAAAGTCTGCTATCAATTTAAGAGTTCGCTTTTGACTTTATGCTTGATCTTATATGGGGAAGACATTTCTCAGCCTGGCTTTGCCTTGATAAATTGCGAGCATTCCCCGTTCGCTGGGAGTAGATTGGAGATAGTGTCTATTTATACATGTTTATTATATAAATTTAAAATTGAACTAAATGCTAACTGTAAGCGATTTTTACAATTTTTAACTTAAGACTACATTAGAATTACACTTTATTTACTTTTCTTTTTCAACAAGAAGGGATTGCACGTTGTGAATGGAAATTTGCTAACAAAAATGATGGGAAACGTTTGGGTAGCCGAGAATTTAAAATAACTTAAAGCGTCGGAGTAGAGAAATGCCCGAGAATTGTTTGTTTTGATTAAGTAAGCTGGAGCGTTTCATTTCAAGCTGGTAAGGTACTTCATGTGTGAGCCCCGCCGAGTGGGCTTTCTTAGGTTAGTCGAGAATAACTGCATTGCAAGGCTGCCACCAATTGTTGCCTAGGCTAGGATCCTTATGCCGAATCACCAGGTCTTGCTAGAGGATTTTATTAAGCTATTGGAAGAGAAAATGATTTGAGTATTTTCGTTGGCTTGCTTCAACATGGGGTTTGGGTTACCAGTGAGCGACGTTGGTGCTCCTTTTCCAAGGCCACTTGAGCCTGCTGAGGAGAGAATTTTAAGACAGCCGAAATCACCTTCACCAGAGTCTCATTGTTCGTATTCCCTGTTAAATACTGCAAGGCAAAGCAAAGTCAGAAATGATTTGAGGGAAAATAAAGGAATCGATTTGAGCTCACCTGGAACATGATGTTGCGCAAATATTCGAATTCTGTGTTGGCCGGCACACTTTCGCTATGCTGCATGGATACCTGCAATGAGTTTTGGGAGGGATTATTTCGATTCACTGCACATCGAGTACAAATGGACTTACCAAGGTTTCATCCAATTGCCTGGACAGTTTGGCATTCTGCGATTTGAGACGCTCATTCGACTGCTCGAGTATTAGGAAATTTTCGCATTTCTGTTCCAAGAACAAGTTTCGATTGGTTACATCTTGGACTTCATTCATGATCTCTTTTAGCTTGGCCTCCAGCTCGGCCTTTTCATCGCCCACCTTGTCGGTTGTCTTCGGAGCTATGCTGGCCAGCAGTTGTTGGGCCTGGATGCCAGCTCGTAGAGTTTCCAGTTCCATTATTCGCTCAGCCATTTGTTTGTTGCTGCTCTGGAGATCCTCAATTTCGTGCTGCAGGTTGGTTTGCTCTGCGCCTGATTTATATTTCAGATCCTCCAGTTCGCTTTGGAGCTGCTGATTGAGGCTCCTCAGGTGCTCGGCATCAGGATGAGAAGGAATCTTGGGTTCTGCGGCCAGAGGTGCCACCAATTTGACCTCCTCCACGTTGCGCTCAAGTGCCTCCTGGTTGAGCTTTTCCAGCTGGCTTTCCAGGCTGTCTTTCGCTTCGTTTAGTTGGGTCAGTTCGGCCTGGGTTTCCTGGAGCTGCTTTTGGACCTGTAGCAGCTCCTTTTGCACAGCATCGCTTTGTTCGGTGACAAAACTGGCGTGCTCCGTTTGTCTGGTTAGTTCGAGCTTCTGCTGCTCCAGACTTGCCTTCAGATTGGTGGTCTCTTCTCGGGCAGTGAGTGTTTGGGCCTCTTTTTCGGCCAGCTCGATGGCATGTTGCTCGGACTTCTCTTGGAGTACGTACAGCTCACATTGCAGCGACTTGAGCTTGTCTTTCAGTTCAGTGTTGTCACCATTTGAAGTCTGCTGGTCAGACTTGGCCTGGGTCAGCTCCTGCTCGAGTTGTTTCACGTGCTTATTGAGGTATTCGTTTTCAATTTGCATTTGCTCGAAGCTGGCCAGGCGATCGCTGGCTTGGTTGTGATTTTCTAGCTGTTGCTCTTTTTGGGCCAGAGCCTGACGGAGCTCGTCCACTTCAAGGCCGTGCTTGTTTTTGAGAGACTCCAGTTCCAGTTGAAGGGCATCGTTGGCCTCGTGCAGCCGCTCTACGTCTGCGTTGGCTGCACTCCAACGGGCCTCTAGAGTGGCCAGTTGCTCCACATGCGCCGCATTGGCCGCCTGCATCTTTTCGGCCTGCAATTGCTCGGTATTCTGCAAGGCTTCTATTTGGCTTCGTAGATTTTGCACGGTTTCTTGGAGGGCAACAACCTCTGCTTTCTCCACTGAGCTGGCTTCTTTGTCCTCCAAGAGTTTTTGTTTTTTGTCCAATTCCGCTTGGTAAGTGGATATCTTCTCGTTGAGATCGGTGACTGATTGAGTTTGATCCTGCAGTTGCTGGAGCAATTCTACTCGTTCCTCCCTCAACCGAGTCAGCTCATCCTGGGCCTTGTCAAGATCTGCAGGATATTGTTCAAACGATTTCAACTGTGCTCCGATGCTGGCCAGCTCACTTTGGAGTTGATTGTTGCGCTGTTGAGCCTCCTCCAGCAGGGCCTTGTGACGTTCATCGTTGGACTGAGCTTCCTTGAGAGCGCTCAGCTGTTCCTGCAGGCTGACACGAACGCTTTCGAACTGGGCTAGTTCGTTGGCGCTCACCTGGGCCGACTGCCTCATCTCCGTGAGCTCCGTCTCCAAGGCGACTTTGGCTTGCTGAAGCTCTTCGATGGCCAGTTGGGCACACTTGAGCTGATCCAGGGCCAACAGCTTCTCCTTCTCAAAGCCATCACATTTGTCCTGCAGGGTGCGGTGATCGTGATCCATCAGTTCTTGGGCATTTTGCATCTGGGAATGCTCATCCAGCACCTGTTTCATTTTATTCTGTAGCTTGGCCAACTCTTCCTGGGCCGCCTGCAACTGCAGTTGGAGACCGGTTTCTTCAGCGTCCTGCTGCTTCTGTCTCTCCTGCAATTGCTTCTCCAGGTGTGTGGTCTGTTCCTCCAGCAAACTGTTCCGTTCAGCCAGTTTGGTATTTTCACGTGCAATTTCCTCCAATTTAGCCTCGGCTTGCTCTGCCCGCACAGTGGTGGCTTCGCCCTGGGCACTGTGATCCTGTTGTTGTTGCTGGAGCTGTTCGATTTTGGTTTCTAACTTGCTCTTCTCACGCTCTAGCTCAGCATGTGAGTCTTGCACCATCTGTAGGTGGGTCTGTATGGTTGTGATTTCCTCAAGAATCGAGGCCACGCGTGCTTGGAGCTCCTCCTTTTCTCTTTCCACCAAGGCTGCTTGGAGTAGTCGTTCATCCCGTTCTGCCAGCTCACTTTTCAAGCTCTTAACCAAAGCGATTTGTTCATTCAGTTTGGTCTGATGCTGCTCATGTTGTTTCTTCTGCTTGTTAAGTTTGTTGGCTTGCGTCTTGAGCTCTTTCTCTTTGGATTCCAATGCAGATCTTCCGGCAGACAATTCACCCTTCAGAGTTTCCAGTTCCGCTTTGAGTGTGGCAATGGTTTCGCTTTCACTGTTGGTATGCTGTTCGTTTAATATTTGAATTTCTCTTTGCAGCTGCTCCACTTTTCTGGTCTGCTGCTCTTCCGTTGCAGTTTTCATGGCCACTGCCTCTCTTTCGATTTCTAGGCTATTTTCCACTTCTAACAAGCGCTGATCTCTCTGGGACAGCTCTTCTCTTAGACTAGCTGCCTCCTGCTTGGCTTGCTTCAGTTGTGCATCCACATCCGCTAGAGTCAATTCGTTCTGCTGATACCGCTGAACCATTTCGTTCAGTTGGGCATTGTGCTGACGCAAGTCTTGAAGGCTCTGCTCACTATCGGTTTTGAGAGTGTTTAACTGGCTTTCCAGGGTTGTGACTTGTTGCTCCTTTTCGGCGTAGCTGGCCTTTAGAGTGGTCAATAAATGCTCAGTGGCTATGATCTTTGCATCGGCCTCTTGCTTGGCATTTTGCAGCTTCTTCACTTGCTCTTTGCTTTCGTTGCTTTGGGCCTCTCGCTTATGGGCAGCCTCCAGATCAATTTCAAATTGCTTGATTTTGTCTTGCAGCTTGTTCACTTCCTTTTCCTTGTGCTCCAGTTCGGTGTGAATAGCCTGTTTGGTCTGAGCCAGTAGTAGCACATTCTCTTCCTCCTGTTTGCGCAGTGTTGCAATGGTTTCGGCAGCCGCATCGTACTTCTCTGTCAACTGTTGGACTAAGGCCTCTCGTTCTGCCAATAACTTCTGCAACTTATTTAACTGCTCATCTTGAACAGGCTTTTCACTGCCATTTGCGGTGGCTGGCTGATCTCCCAAGTCAATGAGGGACTCGCTGGCGCTGGTGTTGGGTGTCTGGCCCCGTTCTAGAGCAGCTGCAATGTTGTCAGGATTCTCGCCCAGCAATTTGAGCTTCGTCTGGTAAGCCTGCATTTTACAGCTCATGTCATCCATTTCGACACGCAAGGCCTCCTCCAGATGGGCCTTGGCCTGCTGTTCGAGGGTGCATTGCTCACGCAGTTCACTGATTCGGCGTAGCGCCTTGTCTTGGGTCTCAACCAGCACCGACTGAAAGCAAAAGTATTAAGTTTTATCGAACTTTTGTTATCATCGCAGATAAGAGAAGACTGAGTCATACCCGGGCCTTCGTACTGTCACGCTCAAGTTCCTTATACTTTTTGGCAAGATCTGTGTAGCGACATCTGTATTTGTGATACCGATCCAGGGACTTTTTATATGCATCATACAATTGATCCTTGGTGATGACATCAAGCCGCGCTGTGGAGGCTGAGTCATCGAATTCACTGCTTGTCTCGTCCAAGTCGGACTGTAAGTGATATACCTGAGACGAAGATGCATTAAAAATTAGCGTTGTTCTGTCGGAGATGGTTCTGTACTGGCACTTACCGCTGGTGCTTCGTAGGAGGGTAGTCGGAATGAGACATCACTGGCCATAGATGAATTCGATAGTTTTCGAGTACGTGGAATAGCCCCACCACCCACTCCATTCAGCGACTGTGTTGAGGAGCGGCCACGTAGTGACGAAGCACTCGTGGCTGGTAGTTTCTGAATCCGATACGGCGAATTTTGTGGTGTATCTTAGGAGTGTGTATAATTAATTTTGATTGATAAGGCATTAATAATTTTTCGAGCTTACCCTCCTCAGTGATGCTAAAGAAATTTTCATTGCCTGAGTTGGTATTGGTGTCCGAGCTGTTGGGAGTTGTGGTGCTGGATGAGCTCACGGCGGCCTGTAAAATTTTTTGTTAGACATTACATCGGTGTGGGTACTGTGTATGCAAATTATTTTTATGCCAGCTGCCTGCTTCACTCAAATTCAGCTTGAATATGGGTCATTTAATGGCCGTTTGCGCACATATTGCACTTTTCTGCCATACAAAAACACACCCACACTTAGAGACTGGTGGGTATGTGTGCGTATGTTTTTTGTCGCAATTCAATTTATTCACCTGGGCAGCGTTTGCAAACTGCTGGAATTTGGACGGCGATGCTTTCACTTCCTCGATCAGTTTGTTTTTTAGATTAGCAAACATTTTTTGCTTATAGTAAATGTGTATTTTTGGAAGAAAATTGTACTCCAAGAAAATGTAAACGAAGAAAGTAACGAACAAAAGAACTGATTCGCCCAATGAACGAACAAGTGAATATAAGAACTGTCTCGCGAGCATGGTTTGAGACTAGGCCAAAAGCACAACAATTAGCAAAGACTCAAACCTAAATGGGGCATTCCAATCGGAGTTTATTTATTTATTTATTCTGTAGCATATTTATTGGCAAATTTTTAAATGGTTCAGCACTTTGCTAGCAAACTATAAATTTACCCCTCAAAATTTTGAAAACTTTTGGCCAGACAAACCATAAATTTAACGCTCTTTTCCAAACCATAAACCATAAACATACCCCTGCGTGTGTGGTATAAGTGTTTTTTGTTACTACCTTTTTTTGTTTGTTTTAAACACAATTTCATATTACAATTGCCTTGACTTTTCTGCTTTTTCAAAGAGAATACACTCTGTACTCAAACCTCGAGCCAAAATAAAAACATTGAATAAACCAACATCAATACATATATTTTGATATATTATATATATTTTTATTTTGATTAAATTAACACAAGTCGTTTCCACATGGAAACCAAAACAATATTTGATTTCTTTACAATTATGCGCGGCCTCGGCGAATTCGGCGCCACAGCCATTTTGATGACCATAGGCTGCATGGGCAATGCCGTCAACGAGCAGGACCCCAATGCCAACCTAGTGGCCAGCTTGCACTACGGACTTGTCGTTGTGGTAGTGATGCATATTTTTGGTTTCATCTCCGGTGCCCACGCCAATCCTTGCATTACACTGGCCTGCTTCATACTCGGTTACATAAGCAAGCCCATGCTACTCTGGTATCTGCTGTGTCAGCTCTTGGGAGCCTTTTTCGGTTACTTCATACTACTTCAACTACTGCCCAAAGATATGGTTGAGGGCAGCAAGCCTGCTGTTTGCATGGTCGAACCTCTGGGCAGTCTCTCTGGCGTACAGATTTTAGCAATCGAAGGCTTTCTCACGGCTATTTTGCTCTTTGGCTGGTGCGCCCTGTGGGACGTGCGGAATGGCAGATTTCTTGATTCGGTCACCCTGAGAATGGGATTCCTGGTCACCGCCTGCTGCTTCGCTGGCGTGAGTATATCAATCTCCACTTCCCTAAAACAATTTAAAAATCTCCTTACCTTTTTCAGGGTCAGTTGACTGGGGCTTCGATGAATCCGGTGAAGACCCTTGTACCCACCATCTTCAAGGGCAACCCAGATAAGGTTCTTCTCCAGGTAGCTGGTCAGCTCTTAGCTGCCATTTTTGTGCCTTTCATCTGGCTCGTTGTGTTCACCCCACGCTACCGCACCCTGGACGCACAGAGATGCGCAGATGCCACCTCCCCCCTTCTGTAAGCTATTCGAAATCGGAAAAAAAAACTGGAAATTCTTGAGCTGAAAAATCGTGTTAAATGACCAATCCACAAAATATATTTTAAGCTAGCTAAAACACATTAAGCCATTCGCTGCATTTGTCACATTGTGCTAGGACATTGATCAGCGACTACACCTGACAGCCTGCCATTTCCAAGTTTGGCCTCTGGCCAGGCTATAAATCACAGTCGAGTGGGCCAGGCGTGGGCCACGAAAGGTTTTGTTTTCCTCTACTTTTATTACAGAGCTGGTTGGAAGTGGAATGCCATCTTCCTCTATAGCTAGAACCTTAAGAGCTCCCCTTAAACGAAACTTATGCCTAGTCCAGCCTAACTAAGGCAGCTCGGGCTGGTGATTACTTTCGGCTTTCACTTGCACTTCCCGTCGGAAAATGTACTTGTAGACGACGGCGGTGACTAGGGCGCCCGCAAGAGGCCCCACCCAATAGATCCAGTGGCTTGTCCAGTAGTTGTTCCACACGGCCGGTCCGAAGGAGCGGGCCGGGTTCATGCTGGCACCAGTCAATTGACCCTAGGGCAAGCAACAAATTTCAATCAATTAAATCATAAAATCGACTGACAATTACAATCCAATTTCATACCGCTGTAAGGGACAAACAGGAAACAGCCAGACCAAACCGCAGAGCCACCGAGTCCTGGAACCTGCCATTGCGTGGGTCCCAGACTCCACAGCAAAAGGCAATTAGCACAGTCGTAATGAGAAACTCGATAAACACGCCCTGCAAGGGACTCAGAGCACTGTTCAGGGCTGTGACACAGACGCCATTCGGCGCTGCCTCTCCCACGATGGCATCGCCTGGCATGACGGCCTTTAGCAGACCATAGCCTATGAAGGAGCCCAGCATTTGAGCCACAAAATACATCACAGCCATGGGCAGAGAGATCATTTTATAGACACAGGCAGCCAGGGTAACTGCCGGATTGAGGTGGGCCCCGGATACACAGCCAAAGCACTGTATGCATATCAATACCACAAAGCCGAAATTAAGAGCGCTTTGGAAGTGGGAATTGCTAAACACCGAGTTCTCCACACAACCCAGGCAGCCCAGGAACAACAGCATGGCCGTGGCCAGCAGCTCGCCAAAGAATACGCATATCGTGTCCAAAGGTTTGGACGATAGCCGGCAACAGGAGAGGCGGCGGCAACTGTAAAGATTCCAAAGAGAAAGGGGAAATTATTGAAAATATCTTTCGGAGAGGGTGTGTCAAATCAATTGGGGGATTTAATTGCACCTGCTTTGGTTAAAATGTTTTGCCGCTTCAGTCATAATGGCTCGGTCGATGTTCTATCGACTTTGGAATACAATCAACAACTGACTAAGTTGCTCCCGATGGTGCTTGATTAGCTTCGGCCATTCCACCCATTCAGAAGCACTTGGCATGCCGGCTGATTCTGATACTTTCGATTGCCGTTAATCTTGCTCAATAAGTCTATATCAGTTATCAGGTAACCATCAGTTGTTTTGTATTGCAAAATAAAAAAACAATACAAAGTTCTAAAGTACTTGTCTACGTTATTCGTAATCAGATTGTACCTTATTTATGGAGCTATCTGAAAGGTGGGAATATTTTTGTGAAATATTTATAACGCAAGGGATAAGGCAAGCCCCAAGAGATTCCCAATGAAAAGCTCAGATATGTATGCTATGGAAACTTTGGTTTATTGAAAGTGAACAAGGAGGTATGGGATATATGAGATAAAGATAGGGCTAGCCTCAGATTACCACTTCGTCAGTGATGCGTAGTGTGGCATTCGAAGGGCGCAGTTCGTGGACTTCGCTGCCCTTGAAGGCAAATCTGTAGACTAGCGAAGTAATGGCCCCAGCTGCCAGTGGACCCACCCAGTAGATCCAATGGTATTCCCAGGAATCATTCCAGACCGCTGGACCCAGAGAACGTGTGGGATTCATGCTGGCCCCGGTAAACAATCCCTGTGAATTGAGTTCTTCAAACATTTTGATTTCAATTATTTTTGAACTACCCACCGCAGCCATAATTAAACTGGAGACTGTGAAACCAAAGCGCAGTGGTATAGAGTCCTTGATCTTGGCATTACGGGGATCCCAAACCGAGCAGGCCACCATTACCAGGCAGCACGTGATCAGAAACTCGATAAACACGCCCTGAAGCACACTGATGTCACTGCTCAAGACGGTGACACAAACTCCGGCCGGGGTGTCGGGCCCGGTGATAGCATTTCCGGGCATTACGGCCACCAAAAGACCATAGCCAATTAACGCTCCAGCCACTTGGGCCACGAAATAGGCTATGGCCATAAGGGGAGACAGCACTCCGCCATAGAGAGCAGCGGCCAAGGTAATTGCCGGATTCAGGTGTGCCCCGGAAATAGAGCCAAACACCTGAATGGCTATGAGTATGCCCAGGCCAAAGTTCAAAGAGCTCTGAAAGTGTGTGTTCCCGAATATCGGCGTTGTGATGCAGGCCATGCAGGCCACGAAGACAAAAACAGCCGTGCCCGCCAGTTCGGCAAAGAAGGCGGCCACCTTCTCGCGATGATGTGGCTGCAGGCCACACCGTCTTGGATAGTCTCTCGACATGCTTAAAGAACGCACCGCGACTGACTAGTGCCTGGAGTAGTCAGTTGGCACGAGTATTCTTTTCTTTTGCCATTCCAAGAACTTGCTTCCTATCAATCAATATCAATTATAAAACCTTAATGCAAATTATCAACTGGATAAATTTTTCTGTGATAAGGCAAGACTTTTTACTGCCCTAGGCGATGACATCTATAACTGGGGGAAGCCGAGGTTGTAAACAATTACGGTCTTCATATATCAATTAATCAAGCAAATCTAGTGCAGTCTAGTCACCTCGTGTAATCATCAAATTGATAAAGCTTATGGTTGGATGGTTGGTTGGTTGGGTCACCTTGGTGGATTTTAGCATAACTATTTATGGGCAGAGCGTAACTCATTAGTGGCCTCTCGGTCTTATCTGGAGAGGTGGGTATTAGAATGTTAATCCCATATGGCCAGATAAGAAGGTGTTAACTTCGATTGATTAATGGGTTGAACTAAATCGAAAGGCCTGGCATACTTTGCGGCTCAGCCAAGAAATGCAGATAGAAAGACTTAAGGTGATAGATATAAAAAGTACATATCTATATGGTATTTATTATCGTATAAACTTTATATTGATATACAAGAAATTTGCATCCATATAAAATCCGATGGCGATGGTCTGGACTTAAAATTAAATTTGTTAAGATTTTGTTGTTCAATGTCTTTGGCACATTTGGCGTGTGTTTGTGTCAGACATTTTCCTATGAGAGTTGTACATCTTCCAATTGGCGAGCCTTCTCGGTTGTCTGGGCCTCGACAACCTCTCGTCTGAAGACAGCCTTGTAGGCAACAGCGGCCACAGCGGCGCCGGCTAGTGGGCCAATCCAGTAGATCCAGTGGTGCTCGAAGTTTCCATTCCACAAGGCTGGAGCGAAAGATCTGGCTGGGTTCATGCTGGCACCGGTGAATGGACCCTGAAATCAAATGAGGAAAGTCTTCAATCAAATTCATACTAATCAATAGGTAAAATAGACTTACGCCAGCGCAGGCCAGACCGGCAATGGCCAAGCCGAAACGGATGCCAACTGAATCATGGAATTTGGCATTGCGTGGATCCCAGACGCCGCAGCACACCAAGACCAGAATGGCTGTAATGATGAACTCAATGCCCACACCTTGCAGATCAGACACCTGGGCATGAGGCACGGTAACGCACAGACCGGGACCAACGTTGAGAGTGGATGAGGGCAAGAGAACCTTCAGCAGACCGTAGCCAATGAAGGCACCCAACATTTGACCCACAAAATAAATAAAAGCCATGGGCAAGCTGACCATCTCATAGATGAAGGCAGCCACAGTGACAGCCGGATTCAAATGGGCCCCGGACACACATCCGAAACATTGAATGGCAATCAGAACGGCAAAGCCAAAGTTCAATACAATTTGTAAATGATTGTTATGGAAAATCTCAGTGCTCACACAGCCCATGCAGCCCAGAAAGACAAGGATGCCGGTGCCGAGCAGCTCACCCAGAAAGCAACAGATTTTATCCAACGTTGATCCTCTCATTTTGAAGAACTTCAAACAACTGCAATACGAGAAGCCATATTAATATATCGAACCGGTCATCATAGACCTATCAAAAGCCAAAAGTGAGTATAACTCGAGTGTACCACACATTCACACATTCACAATTCATCCACCAATTGATTATTGGCCCCTTTGTTGATATTCAAATTGATTTCATCAATCAACTTCAAGTATTATCGCATTACCATTTAAAAGCCCTTTCATTAATTTTGATCTCCTCACAGACGTCACAAAATATATAATGGAAGCTCCCATTGAAAGATTTGAGACCATTTTATTCTGAGATCTCATTGGAAAAGTTAGCCCATATTTTTAGTCTTGACTTATCACGTTCTCACACATATTTTTGAAATTTCAGATAACAATTTGTCAAAAAGAAAAAGTTCAAGAAACTGTCTTCAGATATCCCAGAGATTCGGCACTCTCGGCAGGCACATTGTGAAGGTCAAATCAGACTATATAATTCTTCACTTCATTAGGCAATTTTAAAGAATATTTATTTTTAGAAAAGGTTTACCGATCCACACACTCGCGACTCATATTGAGAATACTGGTTAAGGAAACCCTTTCAGATATCCACTAAGTTCTCCAGGCGTCTAACCGTTCAAATGAAATTTACAAAGTGACAACGCGACTGTCAATGTCAATCTGAGCGTTTAACAGACTTAAGCAAATATTTATATCTATTTCTATATAGTGTATATATATTTTGCGTAAATCAAGAGTTCTTTTTTAGCTGGCGAGAGCGGAGAAATATTTTTCTATATTTCCAACTTATAAATATAAAAACTGAACAGACTAAAAATCCTAAGGCGACGAACAACTCACGACAAGAGCACCAAGCATAAAACAGTCAAGTGTCCAGAATTTATTAGCGGCTTTAGGCGCCCAGAGGCTAACAAAACAATTACTAGGGAATTACTAGATACCAACCGAGCTGGCTGCTTCTAGTGGCTCTATAAAAAGAAATTTAATTTAATAAAATTATAAAAAGAATAAAAAGTAACTCTTTGAGATAACCAATGAGGAGCCACGGCTGAGACTGGTCCAGTTTTGTTTTGGCTTTCGGAGGAATGAGTGTTGGGCTCAAGTACACCAGCCCATCAATGAGAACAACCTAGAGTAACCTATTGAGAACGGCGTGGATGCATGACGTTTATGTGACAATTGCAACTCCAAAGGTCTTCAGTATTGATAACAATAACAATAATAATAACAACAATAGCAATAATGCTTGCTATTAATTTACATAGACCGCTATCAATTGGCCTGGCCTTTGCAAGAAGCAGCAATTCTTATTGCAATTGTAAATTGAGAATTGCGTATTTTGTTGTACGCAATGTGGCAAATAAATCACAGCAATCATCTGAATGATGTCCATGAAAGTGTATCGTACCCAGCTGGACTGACATATTACTTTTATCTTGTTTCTCAATATGACTTGAATTACTCAATTTCACGGTATTAATTGAGCAAACAATTAAAGAAAGTGTGGAAGATTCTGAATGCTCTGATTTGAATGCAGTTTTTGTTGAATGAATTCAAGTCTTGTTATTATGCAACATTTGCAAATGTTCCGACAATGTTTGGGCGATAACCTTTGTGATCTTCAGTTCTATTCATATGGAATGACTACTTGAGTTTTATAGTTGGCATGTGTCTCATCTTCTAGGTGAAATGTTTAGTCGCACATAATCGTTGGGTAATTAAAAAAAATCATATATGTATATATATATATATGTTTTTATGGTATTTTTAATGGTCGATCTGGATGTAGAGTTTCGGGATTTATGGGATTTTATGTTTGACAAATTTTTGTTAAAATATTTTGAATTAAATAATATTTGAGCTATCGTCATAAAATAACCTCACCCTCGATTGATTAGCGCTTCTGTCAGAATGTCCATTCAAATATTTGCAAATGGTATTGTTGCTATTTTACAGCCAACAAAATTCAATATTTAAACATTTGATTGACAGGTGAGCACGTAAATAGAGGATTGACACAAAGACTGAATGAAATACAAAAAGGTTTTGGGTTACACCTACCAAGAATAGTCGGATGTTGTGCTGTCAATCCGTTTTATCTTGATCAGAAATTACTACTTATTTGTTTACATTCTCAAATTATTATGCCTAGAAGGAACTATAAGATCGAACAGATCATCAAGGCTTCTGTATATAAATATATATAGCCTTAGGCCATGAATTGATTTATAATCAATATTGACTTATGCTGGGTGCTAATTGTATTCCATAGGGCAGATTCTTAAATGCCAATTAAGAATATATTAGGAATTTTTAATAAATCGAAGAATAAATTATCTCTATATAACAGTTAGCTAAAGCTGTCGAGAGCTTTTCACAGAGAGAGAGCGAGAGTCGATTGTGGGTGTACGAAAAGCTTTTGGAGAGAAGTTCTTTGCTTTTGGGGGCTCTTTATTTTTACGGTCTTTTATTCCGATAGTAATAATTAAAATTTAATTGACAGCTTATCAGAAACAGTATCTAAGATGCGCTAGTTTTACTTTTAATTAGTCTGATAGTCATTTCAAATAAATATATAACTCACTCTCACTTATTGCTGATTGCAATTGGCATGGCTCATCAAATCAGAGCCACAAAATTCCTGATGTACAGGTAGTTTAATCACTTCAATAATTAAGTCATAAACTAAGCCAACAAGACTGGGTAAACGAAACATGCAATAATAATACACAAGTGCTGGCTATAAATATTAAATAAGATTTAGGAAATCAGTTTATAGGTAGAGTGCTTGGTTCCGGGACATTCTATAGTCGATTGAAATTGGTCTAGCCAAAATGAGTTGTTATCGGTTTTGGGGAAAGCTCAGAAAATGATTAATTGAAAAGTTGAAAAAATTCTTAAAATATTTTTTGTCCAACAAACTGAGTGATATATGCCTGTCAGACACATACAGGTTGCTTTTATCGGGGTCGCTGCTGAGGCTGCTCAGGCTTTGGCGCTTTTTTGCTTTTTTGCTTTTCTGCTCAAAGTTCGATAATGATAATGCCCAAGTATTTTGCCTCCACTTGATTGGTGGCTTGATATTATTTATTGAAGCGTGTCGGCATTGATATGCTTTGTCTGTTCTGAATTGTTACCAGGTCATATTCATTTATAATTCTGTGCCACCCTGCAGCATTCTTACAACCTTATCGCCATCCCGGCCATTCAGAGAGGCAAAGAGAGAGATGGAGAGAGAAAGCTAAACTACATCTTGGCATTGGGAATCTATTTGCGCTGGTCTCTTTGTAATTAGAATAATCCGAAAAAAATGTTTACTTCGAGGAAGCTCAGCTGTTTGCAATTCAATAAGACGCTTATCGGGGTGGCCATCTTATCAGTACAACGTTGACGTTTGCGTTGCGCAACAAGGCCAACCGTAGAGGTCTTAAAGCAAAAGGCATTTGCCCACACGCCACTTCAGTGAGTAGGCCTATCTCACCGTATAAAAGAGAGCAATTTTCTTGGTCAACATTTGCCGTGAGTCGACAAGTAAGCGTTTATTTTTGTGACACATGATAAAACCGCCTAAAAGAATAAAAAGACTCAAAGGGTTCCGCAAGTCGTATACGATGGGAATTCTTGCGATTATGTCTTGATTGAGGTGTCATTTGCCCGACGTCTTTATGAAACACCAAAAATCAACAGACATCGCGACAGTAGGAAGCAATAGCTTTTGAGATTGCTGAAATTACCCAGCCGAGTAAATAGCTGCCATCAACTGACACGTGAGCTGGGATGGGGTTAATGGATTTATCAGTCTATTTGAAAGGTTTTATATTTTTCCATAAAACTTATTATTTGTTTTGTTTTTAGAGTCTACCTGAGAAGAAACTGAGGAGAAGCGTGCATTTATTAAAATGCAAATTAATGTTAATCAATAATTATCCGAGATAAGGGGGAAAACTTTAAAGCGAAATGATTAATTTCCTCAATTGTCTCAAATTGAATGATTTAAGTCCCATTCAATATAGCTTGAGAATTTCCAATTTGGCTTGGTAACTAACGAAAATTCCAGGCATTCCCATTGCCAATCAATTGATTTACAAATATTTGTTTTGTCAAAGACTTAGGTCTTTTAATTTGTGGCCCATTAATTGTGTCAATGAAATCGTGTGGCCTGTCTTAACCAATTATTTATGATACTACTTAAACTTTGTATTAACCAGAATAAATGCTATAAAAGGCTTTCGAAAAAACTGGCTAACAAGCATAAGATAATTCTCTTTGATTCCGTCAAGTTCAATTCGAAAAGTCAGCTCTTCGGTATTTTGAAAAACATATAAACATAATTAAAATCACCTGACAGCAGTTCTTGGTTTTATCTCTTGTTGGTAGACCTGATTGTTCCAACAGTTTTTGCTTTAATTAATAGGAGAGGAGAGAGAGAGAGGGACTAGGTGAGTTTTAAGCCAAAAAGTCAAGCACCTCCTATCTAATAAAGAACAATTCACTGATTGCGATCTGCAAAGATTAGGAAATCGTTTCGATTTGCTTTATTTTTAAACACACAATCGATTCGATTCATTAAATTCTACATGAAAACAAGTAATCAACAATTGACCAAAGAAGAAGCCATACAATTATGGAAATTGGAATTTTAAATATTTGTTAAATATGCCCTTGAATGTGGGCTTGAATTGAAAAAATACATAACCGGTTTACCTTGGTCACTTGGTAATTCGATCCCGTGGAAAATCAAATTAAAATTACATTTAATTAAATAAATTGTTTTGTGTAAAAAAAAAAGTTTGTTTTTTTTTTATTGCCTATTAATTTAATAATTCAGTATTGTGGTGGCCACAGAATTTCTGCTCTTTAAAAACAAATTAAAATTTCCATACAAATTATTTAACAATTGAAACATGCTGATTTGGACGGTTGAGCGATTTGGAAAAAAATATTTATATTGATTAGTGTGTGTCACTCGGTCATATGATGACAAGTTTGATAGGATAGTTCAATCAAAATGATTTGTTCTTTTTTTAGCATTCATTATGAAGCTCTACAAAATAATATATCAAATTTTGGTTAGCTTAAATTAGCAGGTTTCCCGAGATCGGCGTGTGCTCCGCAGCTGATCTTATACAACAAAGCGGACTTAATCGAAGACATGTGTCTCTTTTCGCCCTCTTTCCATAAACGTATGATTTGGTTTTTTTTTTTATATAATTCCATGAATAAATTAATTCCAATCCTAACCCACCCACCTCAAATCTCTGCAAGCTAAAAAATAAAAAATGAAATAGATTTTCTTGACATTAAAATTCACACCCACGCACAAATTAAAAGTGGTACAAAATGTTTGTCTTTTTTGTTTTTTGTCGCTCATCTATATAGATATATATCTATAAAATATATAATTTTATATAATTATATACATGTTTTTTTTTTTTTTTTAAATGAAGAAATTTTGTTGGTTTTATCAACATTCCAGAGCTTTTCACACAACCGCTTGGCTTCGAAACAAATGCCGACAGACTTGGAAGAAATTAAAACAAATCTAATTTAAATATATGTGGAATATTTTTATATATTCCAAAATGACATAACCTGATTCTGATTATTTCAAAACCAAAAAAAAAAAAAAACTAATGCTCTCTATGATCTCATTTAGAGTGTAGTTGCTTTTGGTTAGGTGCTATTAAAGCCCTATTGACCCCAAGGCAACCAAATAAAATTTTCAAATCTCACATTTTGGTTTTTGATAAGCTTCAAAGTATTTTTTTGAATTGCGCCAAAAATGGAATGGCATCGGTCATACATATATCAGCTGAACATACTTCTTTATATGTAAGAATATTTATGTATTTATTTTCATCTAACAAAACTGGCATATTTTTTTATTTAAAAATAAACACTCTGCCGCGGCCATGGAGAGGCGGTATCGGTGGCCCCACATGTGCCTCGTTTTTTTTTTGGTATCTCGTGTATGCTTAAAATACTTGTTAATATATTTGTTTTCTTTTGGAAGCTGCTTGAAATTGTCTTAATGTTAAATAAATGTCAAAAACAAATCGAGAAACTCACCAGAACAAAAGCGAGAGTATTTTCAAATAATAATTGTGAAAATAAGCGATTATCTATTTAACTTTGGGATTATATAAGATTTCTTGAATTTATTGGGAAGAGTGAGACTGAGCTTATCTTAATAATTCCAAAGGGTGTGTGAGTGGAGAAGTACACAATTTGATTTGTTAATGTGCACTTAATGCAAAATAATGCACATAATTTAAAGCAAATAATGCGGTAGTAAAAATAAAGAATTAAAAAGAAAAATAAATATCAACGCCGGCATGTGCAATGGATGCCAATCAATTGTGGGGCTGGTGGAATCGATTTGATTTTGAATTTTAATTAGGCTTTGTGGCAAGTGCTTGGAATTTCTATCTAATCGAAACACACACACATACACGAAGAAGAAGAAGAGTTGTATCAAAATATTTATGAACTAGTTTCTCCAGTTGATAAAAACAAAAAAATAAAATTGCTCAACTATTTGCATAAATTTGAAATAAGTCAAAATACACAGTCACACTTGGCTACCAAAAAACACGATAAAACTCTTGACGATGGAGATAATTTACCCGAAGATTAATTCGAAAACAGCAACAGGAAACGGACTTGTGGTCTTCCTTCTTTCGACGAACTGTAAAACACACCAAACGAGTAATGCAACAAAACGTAAACGAGTCCGAGTGCTCAAAGCCTTTTTATATCACCCCAAAACACTGAGTGGAGTGGTCAAGCACTTTAATAAAAACTTTAGGCAACGTTTTTAATTAATTAGTAACTCTCTCTTTCTCTCTTTTTTGTACACACAAACACACAAACAGACTTGTCCAGCCAAGAGGTGGACATGATCCACTCAAGTTATAAAACTCACTCGATTTTGGCACACGCAATAAAAAAGAAGAATTTTCAACTAACCTGCGCTGCGGTCGATCGTGAATTAATCAACAAAACAAAAAAATAGAAAAACAAAACAAAAACTTTGATTATTTCTTGTTTCAGCTTTCCTAGCCAGAAATAGCTATCATTTGAGCGATGAAAAAGTGGGCAGCTCTTTTAAAGCACACACAGAGTAGCTGGGCAGCGCTGCTGGCGCTACCAGCAGAATAGATAGAGCAAAGCAGCAACACAGCCAAGCAGAAGTCAAAGCAAGCCAAAATAAATGCTCAGTGGGTGCTTTTGTTTTTGCTTTTGCTTTCGCTTTTCGTTGGCGAGATCTGTGGGGTCGCTGGGTGAGCTTTTTCGATGAGTGGATTGCTTTCAAATTAACGATAATTTAACGGTAATTTAATTGGTTTGCATTTGCCGCCCTGATAGAAAGCTCGGCCGCGCTCTAATTGTAATCGATTTCTATAATGCGGAATTTGAAGTGGGCCTGTCGATCATTTTTCGATAAGCTGTATTTGGTCTGGGCAAATGTTTGATCTGAAGCACTCCTCTGTATTCGAGTGGCTACTTACTTACCAGCAATCAATTGAGCAAAAAGCTCACATGATGTTGACTTACCTGTGTAAAGTTTTCCATTGGGTCGGGCCCGGCGAGGGTTGCACTAATAAGATAACACTTATCACACGCACACACAATTTAAATAAGTAAAAGCCAAACAGTCTGGTAAATATTAACAAAAAGCTTGTGCGAATTTACCGTTGCTTTTTTTTTTGCACGGAAATTAGACTTTTCGTTTGGTAAGCAAATTTATGTTGCATACTTTCGGGCGCAGCGATAAATACTTTTGAACAGATCAGCTCATAAAAAGAGTATTTATTGTTCGGTTTGATAATTTTCTTTTCTTTTCACTGACCTACCTTTCATAAGCTTTTAGATTTATAAATAAAAAAGTATCGAAAAAAAAGTTCTCATCAACTTTTCCAGTCAGTCTTAAGGGGCAGCCTTGACTTCGTTAGCTAATCCAAGAGTCTCTTGGCCAAATGAGTCTGTCTATGAATTTGAATGAATTTCTGTCTCGTGGCAAATGCCGCGAATTTTGATATCGGCGTCCGTTTGATGTTAAGGAAAAGAATCGTAAACAAATGATGACTATAAAACTAAAGTTATAAAATCTATACAATTTTATAATTTATTTATGTTTCAATGATATGCCATCAAACAAATCAAAACAAACTAAATCAAATAAACTGTTAAGGCAAAATTAAAAACCCCACCAAGAGTCTGCAAATTCTGAAAATCATGTTTTGGCCGCAACTGACTGGTTTAGTTGACACAAATATAACTATTACTTGATTCTTGTTGAGAACAAACTGGTTTAAAGTTGGCAAAAAAAAAAAAAAACAAAAACAAAATTTCAATAATCTTCATTGCCTGCCTTTTACTGTGTCATTTCATTTTTTGTTTCCTTCTTTGTTATTCTGCTGATTTGCTTTGCTAAAAAAAATTAAAAAAAAAAATAAATTATGCAAAACAGCCAACAAATTTTTACATTACGCATACGTCAAGTGGTACGTGCACTTGTCACTCTAAAGTTTTCTGTATAAAATTTGATGATCGTATGATTTGATTTTAAGCCTTAAAGGTTCCTACCTTTGAGACATCTCCCTTATATCTGCAGCTCCTGCTGGCTCTTCACAATTCTTAGCAGAATTCTGATTATGAAGCGACTGCGGGTGGCAGCTTTGGTAGCCCGTAAATGTGTTATTTGCTTTTGCTGACAGCTGATCCTCTTGTGGTTGTAGTGGTTGTGGTAGCTGCTGTGACTGCAGCTGCACTGACATATTCTTAATTTTCTATACTCGAAATTTCTTTCTCTTCTTACGCACTTTACGAACTTCAATGGTATTTTTATACTTGTCACACACACACACACACACACACACACACACACACACTATTAAAATTGACCACAGCAATTCTCAAGTTTTCAATTTTTGCGATTTTTTTTTTATTTTTTCAGATTCAACTCGATACAAAATAAAACGACCGACTTGGCGGCAGTGTGAGCGATTTGTGTCTGCGTGCGTTGCCAATGACTTTTGGTTTGGCTGGCAAATTTAATCGACAGGCAGACTAAATGACGACCCGAGAGCAACAACCACACAAAACCTGAGAATGAGAGACAGAGGGAGAGAGACAAATCGCGAATGAGCCCCCAAAACACACACTAAAATGCAAAGCGGACTAAACCGACCCACAGCCCACGGCAGCCCACTAAAAAAAACAAAAACGAACGGCGAAAAAAAAAAACAGTCAATAAACAATAATAATTTATTATAGTAGAAACCCTGTCAAATTGCTGTATTTTTGTGTGGCTTTCGTGTTTCGTTTTGTTTTGATTCTTGAGAACGATTTCCATTTCAGCCTTAGCTGTTTAATGAGTGCAGAACAATTGAGGTTGAGAACTTCGTACCAATTAGAGACATTAGATAATTGCTACACATGTGAAATTTTACTCCAGCGTAATTATATGTTCCAAAAAAAAAAGAGTGATAGAGCGCTGATTTTGGGCGCTGTTAATTGCTTATCAACAATTGCAAGTATTGTTTTTTATTGGCACGGAAACAACATCATTATATATGGTCTCTGTATCTTTGACATAACATTCTGTCTATTGTACATACGATTTCGTTTTAGGGCAGGCATTAAAAACAAAACGCTAGTTATCATGAAATTAAATGTCCAAATAAAGAATATATTTATGGCTGCATGTATCGTGTGCCACGCTGCGTATACGCAACAATATCAGCCAAGCAGCCAGCATCAAATTGAGTGAATGAACTCAGTGTTTAAACAGTTGAGGTCCATATTGGCGAAATATTTAGTACCCAAAAGTAAAGCCAAACACAATAAAAGTGAAATTGAATCGTGAGAGTGAGAGGGATCAACAGTTTTTGTAACACACTTTTAGGCTAGACTGAGATTTTCATTACACCAAGTCACCTTATTGACTTGTCACTTTGAAAAAGTCTAATTAATATTGCTTCACACACACAGCACCTTGGAAATATTTTTCAAAGTCAAGATTCGGCTTTTTTCCACTCTGTTTCCTCGAAATTTACAAGTGGCTGTGTGGGCTGTGTGGGTGTGTGCGTGTGCTTGTGTGTGCAACATGTGGCTTAAGAGAAAAAAGTTTTCCTGTACGCTTACACTCGAAATGCAGTTCCTGCCCAAAACACACAATGCGTGTAAACTTTGCAAACTTTACCAGAATCTGCCGTTGGCATGGGGTTTAATTAAAATCTTAAAATCTTTGCAATGAATAGAGCGGCGGAAGTGCATGTGTGTGCGTGTGTGTATTGAAAGTGAGAAGCTGGTAGCCGTGGTAGAGAGTAGTCAATTTAAAAAAGTGCCGTGCTCTTTTTATTGATAGTTTGGCTCGGCCAATCAAAATATTTTTTTGTAAACAAATATTCCTTATTCGAAAATATTTACAATTAATTTGTTTGCTTTTTATTTACAACGTTCACTTTGGTAAAGTTCCACATTTTGGAACTTATTCACAGCTGGTGAACTTGTGTTGAACCAAGCATAGCCTACAAAAGCTGACTGCTGCGAAAGCTCGAAGCTTTTTCGTGTGAAGTGAGCGCGAGATTTGAAGTGCTGAAAAAGCTCTCAAACACTTCGTAGTTAATCACATTTGCGTTGCTGGAATTTCCGGTCCATCTCTTTATTGTCTTTATTTGTCAAAGTAAAACAATCGGATGAGATCAAAAATGTGTCTTTATCAACCCATTCGATTAACAGGAATTAACATGTTACGTTACCCTATTGACAATGGCCATATCCGGTAAGACGACGTCAACGGCTTGTCGTCAGATCTTTTGCCTTTTTTGATGTGTATAATCGATTTCACACTACTTTTTAATAACTACAAAACATTCATTGTGTTTGCCTACAGCAACCAAAGCGGCCAAAAAGAGAAAAAGAGAAGAAAACAACAACAAAGAAAGATCAATGCGAATGGTTGAACCCAAGATACTGACCGGTCGGTCTGTTTGTATGTACAAATTGACTTGGCCACATAATTAGGCAGACACTTGGCTGCAGTTGAGTTGACAACAGACGACAAGTGAGAGGGCGGAAAGATGGTAAATGGATTGACTGACTAAGTGACTGAGGACCGACGGGACTGATGGGACTGAGTCGACCGACTGGGTGAGGTATTAAAAGTATCTCACGGCTCGAATCTTTTCTGACAAAAGGTTTTTATTGTGCGTCTTGGGGACTCGATAGACCCGGCTCACGGCTCACTCCTCACCCATAGACCTGAGCATTTGGCCACTTTGTTTTTATTGTAAATTTCCAGTGTTGTCGTTGTCATCAAAATTGTTATTGTTTGTTATATTTGTTATTTATTTTGTGGTTATATTACTTATACCTCGGCCTTTTATTTATTGTATTTATGAAAATGAAAAAAGAAACACAAAAATATTGGCGGCCATTGAGTGCCAAATAACAAAGTTTTACAGTTTAGCTGGCTTTTTTTTTTGGAAGAGAGACGGAGACCTGCAATGATAAATTAGCTTTGTACGTAAATTCAAAAAGAAAATCTGTATTGTATTACCTTTTCATATATACAGCTAAGAATGGTAGGTGGAATGGTTATTGGAGGGGGCAAAAGGGTTTCTTGAGTAATTGTGTAAATATCTTGTCGCTGCATGACAATAAGCTGGAACCCCTTCCCTTCCCGTACCATCTTTATATTTCATATGACAGACCAATATCCGTACCCAAAGCCAACAATGAATGCCACATTATTATTATTATTATTATTATTATTATTATGTACTTTGTTAGTGTCTCCGTCGTTGTCGAGAGATGTGATAATTCAATGTCGCTCAGCCAACACAGTCGAGCACACGGTCAGAGATACAACAGATCTTTGAGATAGACAGATACAATATCTGTATTTTATTTATATGTACATACATATTGTAATTTCATTTTGGGATTTTTCAGTGTGATCTTTTTAGGTGATGACCGCAGTTTTAACATACCAAAAGAATTTTAATTACATTGTATTGCCCTTGTTCTCAGTATCTTTGTATCTGTAAGTCGAAATAAATAAGTATCTCAACAATGGCATCACCATAACAAAGCCCAAATTGCTGTAAGCTCTCTCTGCCTGATCTCCTTCTTTCTTCTTTGTTTTCTTTATTTTCTCACCCTTCCGCACCTCCCATTCATTTAATAAGCATACATATCTAAATAGTGTCAATGATTAATTGCTTTTGTGATTATGTGGAAATTTAATAGATTTTTTATTACACTCACTGCTTGCAGGCAAAATTGATATTCTATAAAGGTAAAGTTACCCAAACTGACACGTTCGCATCTCGGCAGAGCTGCAGCATCATTATTACCCTCCGCTTATTTGTCAGTTGATATTTGTTTTGTTATTGCTGCTGCTGGTATGACAATGGAAAAATAAGGAGCGAACAGAAAACTTCCACATCATTGCCACAAATTCAAATTCAAATTGAAATTCACACGCGTCACGCCAAACACCACGCCCCGACAAAATGACAAAAAATGTTGCAATACAAACTACCGTTTGATTTTGGGCTTGCCTCTGGTCTGGGACCAGGTTGTTGTCTCTTGTTAGCACATTGGCAGCCAGCTTGACAGGGACAAAACTAGACTATTAAATGTAATGCCACCGCAAATTCCAAGACCCTAATCCGACCACACTAGAATCGAGTGAAAGAAACCCAAGCAAAGACAGACCCAACGCGCACACCAAGTCCTTCCAATCTCTGGTAAATCCACACAAAGTCAAAGGAAAGCCAAACACACAAACACACACACATACACACACGATTCCACTTCTACGCTTATGCTGAAAGGGGAAATTCATGTGGAAATTACTCAATTACAGGGAGAAAATGAAAAAAAAAAACAGCAAACCAAGTAATATCTTTGAATCCTCAATGATACCAACAAATAATAGCCAGCCACAGGCTTACGCCAGCGGGGAGGGCGTGTTTTTAAGTGCCTTTGTATCCTTATCGATAATTCAGTTATATGAGTGCTTATAATAGCCAGACAGACTAGGGTGACAAGCACTCCAGGAACCGCTCTATCTCTCTCCAAATCCACCTGCTGAAAGAAGCCTTACAAATTTGCTCAATGTGCGCGATAATTACACACACACACACACACATACACACGAGGGAGTGATTGGGTAGGAGGGGCTGGGGTGGGCTCAATATAAAAACAGGACAATTATGTAACCTGATAATAGAACTGAAAAGAAGCGCAAAAATGTTGACGACTGATGAAATGACGACGACTTTGTTGAAATTAATAACTCGACCTACCCCCACTCCCCCACCACTTCACTCAGACAAACGGAAAACATATTTATTACAAATAAAGAGACACACAAAGCATAAAAGACCCAACCAATATAAACAGACTGGAAGAAGAAGACGAAGACTTTACAACAACAAAAATAAAGCATTTAGAGCATTTAATAGGCTTAACTAAGGAAGTCCCTTGACCATCGAAGTGTTGACAAGTTTCTTTTGGTATATTCTCCTGCTTCTTCTTCTTATTCTTTGTTTGGTAGGAATTTTTGGTATAATTTACACTTTTGATTGGGAGAGACCTTGTTGATTGATTTTGGAAGGGCATACCAAGCCTAGTTTTGTTTTGATCATTTGTGGAACACGTATCGAACTTCAATTCAAACGTGCCCCACAATAATCCCCCAAAAATTAACACATGCTCAAATCATTTCGGGAATATCGTAATCATCAGATAATTCTTTATTTCAATATTATCAATTTTATCAGCAATGTTAAATTGGAAGACTTCTTAATCTGATTCGAATATGGTTCGGGGGAAATGAAAATGAAAACAGTTAAGTATCACTTTTATGATAATCTGCTTATTACCTTTTAATCTATTTAAGCAGATAAGATAATACTGAGAAACTTCTATGTGAAGTCTCTGGAATAACACGATGTCACCGACTCTATTAAAGAAATTCCTTAGCTTCTGTGTCTACTTTTTTTAAAGGAAATATTTAAATAAAAAAATTGCATTATTTTAACCTCAAATCTTCTTGGCTAGAAATTTTACCCATATGACTTTAGATTAAATCATTCAAAGCTACCTTATAAATAGATACTTATAAGGTATATAAGATTTAGTCTTAACTATTAACTATTCCTAGTTCCTAGAATGAAATCACTTCTATTATAATAAATTATGATTTATTGATTATTTAATTATTTTTAGTACTGTGAAAATCGGTTGAAACTGTACTTTTACCTTATGATTTCATTTTTCAGATAGCTGGGAATTTTTTTCCATTTCTTGCAAGCTTCTGATTGGTGCATTTGATGTGGCAGCTTACTTGAAGCTTGCTGGCATTTGATTTGATAACAAAGATACATAGTTGATGAGTATCTTACAGATACAAAGACACACACACACACACAAAAGAGAGAACGTAACACAGATCAACAACAATTGAAAGCCCCACCCGTCAGATACTTTTATATTGTATCTGTATCTAAATAATCTTCACCCTCCGCTCCGGCCTCTCCGCTCGGCCTGTTTTGTTTCGATTCCAAGCATTTCCAATTCAATTTTTATGCGCACGCTCTCGCTCATTTGCCCTCTCTATCTGATATCTCTCCGACTTGCTCGCTCTCCGATTTGGCAGCCAATCGGATTGCTGTTTCATTGCCAGGTAAGTTTATTGGCGTTTCGTATCAAAAGTATTGTGTAATCCCAAATAAATATATAGTCAGATACATCTTTCCACACAAACACAGAGATGGTTGGCTTGAGCAAATTTTTGCTCTGTCCTTTATTTTCGTTAAATGCGAGGACCCATTTATCTAATTTTCTGCGAGATGAGATAGATTGGTGAAATCTTTTATGGCCTCAACACCTGATGCATTTCACCGGCCAAGAGGACCCAGGCGAATATGTAGGAAATTCCTTTTACGATCTTTTAATTGAGTTGGCTAATTAAATTTCCGGCCGGAAGAAAACCCACCCACATTCTAGCCAAGACATTTGAGTTCCTTTTCCCTGCACTGTGAGAATCCGCACAGCTTTGCCGGGTCATAAAAATGTGCTGTGAGCTGGGTAATTGTGAATGGGATGGAATTTTATTGTGATTAGACTGGAACCTTTGTGGCCTTCGAGACTACCTTAAATTTTCCCAGCCTCTCTAACAAGCCTGGCTATATTGACAATCACATATAATTTCACATTGTGCTAATTAATTGTTTGACAATCAAAAGATGTGCGTGGGAAAGCCAAAGGCAAACGACAATCAAGCTCAATCGAATCATTGTTAAGTGAAAATTCACACCTTCGGGAAACCCAAACAAGCTAAATTGATTTCACTCTCGAGTCAAAAGATCGAGGCGAGCAGCCAATTCAATTAGTAATAAACAAGACTTTGATATAAAAATAAATGCCCCCAGCTATGAGGAAACCACAACAACAACAACAGGGACAGGGACTAGGACAAGTCAAGTCCGAACCACATGTGCATGTGTGACTATAAAATTTATTAAAGCCCGGGGGCAAAGCCGAACTATTGAAAAGAGGCCCAAACCGAGGAGGCAGCAGCATCTCTGCCCACACAGACGGGGGCACTTGGCAAACGTGTAATAAAGCAATTCAGAGAAATCATTATAGACTTAAGGATCTGTAGATGCTTAGATTGCCTGAGTCGCTTGAATGGAAACGGTTAAATCATTTGAAGTTGGAATATTAAATGCAGCGAAATCACAGCGGCTGTAAAAATGTTGCCTTTACATCCTAAAGATGATATGGGAAAATACTAAAAAAATCAAGCTAAAATTATAAAAAGAAGACGAAGAAGAAAATAAAGGGAGAGGTCTCCAATGCAGCGTAAAGAGATCAAAATGAAAACATTTTCGTTTTCGAGGCAAAACAGGGCAAAGCGACGTGGCCGCTTCGAACGATTGGCAATTTTGGTCCACTCTCTCTCTCGCTCCTTGAGCTGTCTGCGTGTGTCCGTGTGTGTGTGTGTGTGTGTGAGGGCGTTTAACATTGCTTTTGGCTCTTCATTTGTTGTATTTTATGCGTACATCTTCGCAGAAAACTCATAAAATTATTAAAAATCGTTTAAGTATTTCGGCATCTTTCATCGCCGCCACAGCGGAAGCAAAATAAAAATGCACCCAGACACGAGACTCAACTCAACTCAACCCAACCCAACTCAGCTCTACTCATCTTGGTCCTCCACTACTCATCTCATTTGATGGGGCCACAACAACATTGTTTTCAATAATAATTTCATTGCTACTTAAAGAGCTAACACCCTTTTGGATCTGTCCACCAGTCCCCGGACCCCTGTCTACCACCACCCCCACCAAAGCCTCAAGCAAATCATTTTTGGTTTGTTCTTTCTATTGCTGTTATAATTCTTGTTATCGTTGTTGCTGTTGTTGTTGTTGTTGTCGTGTTGTAGTTGTCCCGGGTGGCAAGTGTCAAGTGATCGATGCATGTAAAAATAGTGAAAAATAGGGGGTGGTACTTCTTATGGCTGGAGTGGTGAGGGGCTGCTGACGAGGCTGATGGCTGACAGTCCCAAGTTTAAGTGGAAAAAAAAGACAAGTTAAATATGAATTATTGTTGTGGTTATTAATTGATTTTTCCATTCATTTGAGTTACTCCAAAATCTCTCCAAGAGAGTCTCAGCCAAAGAGGGCAAACAAAAACTTAAAATTAAAATTTCTTTTAATTAAATTTTTTTTTTTTTTTTAATTTTACCAAAACTCTCAAAATTTTTGTTTAACTATTTTTGGTAAAAATAATAATTTCTTGTTTTATTTAAAAATTTGATTAGTTTGTTCAGAGGGACACTTTGAGAATTTCGAGCTTGAGTTTTGGGAATCCTTAATTAATTTTACCATTAATTTTTCTTTTTGGATTGTCTGATCTTTCAGGGTCTTCAAAATTTTATATACCTAAGATTTATTTCGGGATAACCTTTTTAATTTTTCGAGAGCATCACAGAAATAGTTTTGGAAATCCTTATGGGATTGTTGCGAGTCTTATATCTTCTTAATTAATTTTACCATTAATTTTTCTTTTTGATTGTCTGATCTTTCAGGGTCTTCATTATATCTACTTCATTCTATCTACTTTCAATCTTTCGATGAGCATCAAAGAGTTGTTGAAACAGTTAAACGGAACCCGTTTAGTTTTTTGTTCTATTTTCTCTCCCAGTTCCTCTTGCTATCTCCGTCTCTTTCTGTTTAATATAATGATTTTATAAATATGGTAAAATTAATGACATTATGTTTTGGGGGCATTTTGTGTCTGCTCTAAGCCTCAGCAAGAACAGTTTCAATCAGTCAGCTTTATTTAACCAATTTCACAAATATTATATCAATCATAGATGCTTCGAAGAAGTCTGGGAAAATATTGAACGAGATATGAAAAAAAATATAATTAAATGGATTGGTCTGGTCGGTCTGGTCGGTCTGGGTTTCCTCATGGTAAATTCTTTTCGCCTGAATAAAAAAACTGAACCTGCTGAACTTTTTTGTTGCTCTTGTGGTCGTGGTTGCTTGGCTTGAGGTTGGCAAGACACTCAACACACACACACACACTCACTCACACACACACATGGTTACATATGCATAAACACGCTCGTACGTTTTAATATTTAGTGTTAATATGTTGACGGATTTCTGGTCATAAACACTTTTTGTGTGGAACGGTCCACGAAGTCGTCAAAGCTGTTGAAGTTGTTGTTGTTGTTGTTGTTTTTCTTGTTGTTGCCCGCCCCGCAAAACGCTGGCATCGACAACATTACAACAACTCGGCTATAATTTTCTTTAATGATGAAAGTTTCGTTGGTTGGCTGGTTGGTCGGCTGGTTGCTTGGCCTGCACACACACATACACACACACAAACACACACAAACACCAACACATACACATGCATTTGTGCTGCATTTTTGGAGGGGCATAGAGGCCTAGGGTTCATTAACATAACCAACATGATGAAGTTTTCGGGGACTCTCTGCCAAGCTAACCAAGTTGAGCCGCCCAGCCCAGACCCGAGACGAGGGCTGAGATTAGCCCAGGACAGACAGACAGACTGACTGAATGACAGACTGACAGACTGAGCGACTGCTGGTTTGCCACATTGGGGAGGTGGAGCCACGCATTATAACAATAGTACAAAACCTATTAACAGAAACGATTTTTACTGTTGTTGTCGTCAAAGTTGTCGTCGTTGTTGGCGTCTGGTCCTCAATTTTCTCAATCTTCCCCGGTCTATGGTGAATATATATATATATTTTTTTTTTGTGCCGACTGATTCGATGCGCATCGCCGCATTTCATATTTCGCAAACAGCACGCACATGAAATGACATAAATTATGTGGCAATCAATTATCGACCTGATGATCACGAACACTGTTCACAGCATCTCCAGCATCTCGGCAGAAGCTGCCTGACCATTCACAATAGTACGCTTACCAATGGTCTGCAATTCACAATGGCAAGGCGTTTAGATCTCTGGACCCCATTTGCAATCGATCAGCGCCGAGGAAAAGCTATGAATTATGTTCATATTTGACGTGGTGCCCCAACTCTCACCACTCACTTGGCAGTCTCTCAGTTCCTAAGACACTCTCCTCCACTCCTCCACTCTCCTTCAGCTGAAGAGCCTCGAATGCTCGGCTGTTTGGCTGCTAAGCCAGGTTCATATTACAAAATGCTTGTAACGCTTTCTTGTTGTTCTTGTTGTTTTTGCCCAGGCGTATTACATTGTATAAGTGTGAGTATCTACTTCTGTGTGTGTGTGTGTGTGTGTGTGTGTGTGTGGGGAAGCAATGTTTATAGTGACGTTGCTCTGCAGCGCTGCATGTTTAAGCATAAAAATATAAAACTGGCAAATACATCATCCATATTCATAGCGCAATATGATTTTCCATATGACAAAAAGATCAACAACTGTAAAGAAGGAGTTGCCCAGTTGCCGACCACAGTGCTTCCAGGGCTATTGGAACTAAATCAAAAATGTTCTCATCTCACAGATTTTCTCAGTAGAATCTTGCCAGATATTAGGGAGAGCTCTTTCCTTTTATGAGACTAATATCGATAGTCAAAGTATTATTATTTGGTGATCAGGTAAGGTTGACTGCCAACTCAAGACTAATAAAATAAAAGGTTTCTTAAGTCCTTAAAGCCAGGAAAGCTTTGAACTGGATCTTGAGATTATGATACGATTTTTTGAGCCCAGGCAAATCTACAAATCAGAGAAGAACGCATTTCAAAATTGGAACACAAATGTTGAACTCAAATTAGAATATGAGTTAATGAACGAGTTAAGATCAGACAGTGTGCCAGAGATCAGCAAAAATAAAGCATAAAATAATTTCAATTTTAAATCGAAAAAATTGGATACCAAAAATTATTTAAATATTTCAGAATACTTTTCTGTTCCCTGAAACTTTTTTAATCCGAAAAGCTCTTAGCTCTTTGAATACCTTGAGGTGTTAAATTTTTCAATATATCTCGTCCCACTGTGCACATAATTCAGTGTATAATATTTTTGCATTTTTTTCACCTCTCTGGTCAGCAGCTATCAACACGGCTTGGTGTCTTGAGATTTTTGTTGTTATTTCGGGGTTTTCTTTTTCTCTCTCTCTCGCTCGCTCTTTGTCAGTTGCATCTGTGTGTGTCTGTGCTTCAGTTGGCCGCCATATAAACATTGAACAAGTTCGGATGCAAAAAGTTATACGTATTACATTTATGCCCATTATTTATTGCCTTTGGGAAAGATGACGTTTATTATAATTCGCATTTTGAACTTTTTGTTTTTTGTTTTTTTGTTTTTGTCTTCTTCTTTGGCTTCGTCGTCATTTTAACCATTTATATTTGCAGTTACTAATGTTGGTATTGTTGTTGTTGTTGTTATTTTAACCACCGCCCTGTGGTCCGGAGCATGGAGTATAGTCTACGTGCATTTACAGCCATTTTTGCTGCAACATTTTAATAGAGGGTCGTAAATTTAATACGCCCCGTTGTCCATAAACATACACATATCAATAGAGTCGTATGGCTATAAAAATAAATAGACAGACTATTTTTTTTATTGTTGTTGCTGGGCTGTTTTGTTATTGCAATTAATTGCTAAAAAAAAAATAGAGAGAAAATATAAATTAAGTGACTGGCGACAACAAAAGGTCAAAGGCCGCAAATGAGCTAGAGTTGGACATGTTAATTTGAGTAACTCCAAAAGATAATTATCTGCTTAAAATGGATTGGCAGATTGGAGAAAGAGGAGATGATGATTCCCCGATTTAATTTTATATCGTTTTTTGATAAATACAAAATTGCTCAAGTTTTCTTCTAAAAAAAAATATCACACACACACAGGCACGCTCATTTAGACAATTTCCGTTGATTTCTATTTTAATTTTAAAACATTGTAGCGATTTATAAAAGTCACCCAAATTAAATGTTGGCCGCGAATAGACAGCAGCAACTGTGGAATTGTTTGATGTTATGCTATATGGGATTTGATTTCAGCATACTCAAACAACAACACCAACAATAACAAGTCGAGGCATTAACTTTTTATAATGGCCAACAAGATGGAGGGTTGTTGGGGAGGCAGAGGGAAGTTTTGATATGACAATTCTGGAAAGTAGGAGAGCCAAAGGCGTGGGTGTCTTCAATTTGGTTTGTTGATTTGTTTATTAAAAAACAGAAAACGCATCACATGCCACATTTCCTGTTTCTTTGAGATTAATATATATTTGCAAAATGTTCTTAACGAGTATCCATGTGTGTGTGTGTGTGTGTGTGTGTGTGTTTGTGTGTGTGACAGAGCTTAGCGCCGCGCTAGCCTCGTGAAATGTCAGGCACACATCAGATTAATTAATCAACGTGTTGCTATCGTCAATCTTATTCTCTGGCATAGAGAACTGAATTTCCCATCGAAATTTATATATATTTTTTTTGAATTTAATTTTTCAGATTGTATTTAGTTGTGTTGGAATTTTGTTGTTGAATGAGTCGAGTTGCTCACTGCTAATTTATTTATATAAACAATGCCAATGGACGTCAACAGCTGGACATGTTTAGCCTTACCCCGCCTCACCCTCCCACCCCTTAAGCTGCCTGGCATTGATTTGATTTCATTTATTTTATCAAAATAGTTTCGCCTCAACGTCAGACATTCCATTTTGTCACCGTCATTTATACACACACACACACACACACTCACACACATTCACCAGACCCAACGATAATTTTAAAAGAAATTATCAAGAGGAGAAGAACAGAAGAATTTGCTGGCCCGAGAAGACAAAGAAAATTAGAAAAACAAAAAGAAAACCGACAAGTGTACTGCGCCTTATCTGCTCCCCCTCTCAGTTCTGCCCATCCACACCAAACACCCATCACGCATCACCCACACCCACTCCAGGTGGCTCGTTGGCATTCTATAGGAATTCTACCTGCAAGCATTATATTTATATTGTCATGTATAAACACACAATAAATATAAACAGCCAACGGCAGCAGCAGGCATATAAAACCAATAAGAAACCGAGTCGAGTGGTAAGCAAAAAAAAAGTAAAGCAAAGCAAAAGCAAAAGCAAAAAACACAGCAAATTCAATGTCATTATTGATGTCATTCGTATTGTATTTGTATTTTTATGGTTTTATAGTTGCTATTTATACAATAAATGAACACACACACACACACTGATACAGACTTAAGCATTTCTCTGTTTTATGTGCTCATAATGAAATTATGACATTATAAGTGCTTGAAATATAAGTAGATGCCAAGATAAAGAGATACAGATACAAAAGCGAAATAACAACATTCTGATGGTCATAAATCGGTTATGCCATAAACAGGTAATTCAATAAGTTGGCAAGCTAAATTATATATCTGATTTACAAATATATATCCTTAGCTCAAATTTAAAAGGAATCGAACTTTACTTGAATTTTTGATGAGCTTAAAAAAGAATCAAAACTGAAACAGGAAATTTCAAAGATTTCTCAAGAAAATCGGAGCTTTAAATATATATATTTTTTGGCATAAAATTAATCTATATCTGCTCAATATTATCAAGCTTAGTTATTAGGATATACTGATACATTTTGTTCGAATAATTTTTCAAAATTAAATTTTTTTAATATTCCCATCAAAATTACATTCAAATTTGTACTTCTTTCAAATTGGATTGAATTTTCAAATTCTTCGAATTTCTCAAACGAAAATCCTATAGGTTAATCGCTTCTGCATTCCATATACACTATATATTTATACACTATATCTTTTTGTTCAGGAAAGTATGATTTTATATAGAAATATTTATTTTAATCTATTCAATTTTTGTATACGAAAAGCTTATTCTTATTCCCTTTTGTCCGAGCCGATAGTGAAGTCTTATCTAGTTGGTTTCTTTCAGGTTCTCCCGTTGCTCTCATACTTTAATTTGATTAATTAATTGTATAAAATTATATTTCCTAATTTCCTTTATGGAATGAAGAAGGCATTAACCTATAGGATTTCTGTTCTCTTCGGTTTTAGAAATTCAAAAGATAAAAGCATTAAAATAATATTCGAAACATTTGGTATATTCTGCGAAAGAACGACGAAACTAATACAGACACAGCCACTTTTATTTATTAATTAAATTTATGAAAAGCTAATTAGTTCTTAGCCAGTAAATGCCCTCAAAAGCCGAGAATCATATTTTTTGTTCTGTTTTTTTTTTTATAATTTATTAGATTGCCACGGAGTGAGATCAGTGAAAAATCAAAACTTTTATGTCAGAGATTAACGATTAAAGTCATTAGCAGTTAAGAGATTCAGATCACTCATTTTCTTGATGTGTCGTGGCCAGGCAGACAGACAGAGAGTCAGAGAGACTGGCTGAGAGAATATGGTTCAGTCTTTTCATGGGTTTTGTATAAATTTTTATCGCTTTTGGCATTTTTAATGCTGGGGATCTGCCCCGATCTGAACTGGTTTATTGTCTGTTGTTGTGGCAGTAAATCGAATTCTGCCAGGATGTGTGGCTGCCGCTTGTGTTATTATTCTCTTGATATGAAAAGTTATAAAACATTAGCGGATATTAATCATTTTTGATGTTTTATTCGAAGTAAAAAGAAACCATCTATACAAGATTCTTTTATTTAAAATGCGGTCAGGCGTTCTCAGTCTTTTGATACACTTTCGGGCACTCAGACCAAGAAACTGAAATTCAATTAAAAGGCTTCGCCTGATATGACATTCCTGGAATAGGGAATGTGTGGCAAGAAGTTTTAGCTTCACCGACGTCAACTAGTCTCGCCCTGATGGGCTCCCATTTCCACGCACACCAGTGCTGTGGTTAGTGTGCATCTCGGGGCTTGGGGCAGGCGGAGAACTGTCAAAATATTGACAGCAGCATCCGTTATGCTTTTTGCCCAAATTGATATTCTATTTATGGTTCGACTTCATTAAAAAGCATAAAACAAAAAAATATCTTTTCCACCAAATCTAAATAAATATACAAAAATTCAGGTTTCTATATTTATTTTCTTTTAATGATGTCTGAGCCACAAAATAAACCAATTTTTTTTTTTCTTTAATCATTGACAAAAAGCTTTACATCTGCGACTGTCTTGGTAGATGATTTTTGTGAATGAATTTTGTGGTATTTCTAACTGTTATTTTTTGGATAATAAAATAAGCTTATGGATTTCCGGACCAGACAACCGAAATAAAAAAAAAAAAAAATTATTTATGAAATATGAAGCTTTTTTTTTGAGAGAGAGACCCTGGAGCCAAGTGTGGTAGTAGTAAATGCCTCGTTTAACTATCATCAATTATCAATGTTTTCGAGTTCATTCATCGATCTGGTCAATTAATCCGGCCATGCCATGGCCCAGGGCTCCCTAACAGGTACGGATTTGTCGAGTTGGCTTTCTCACACGTTCAGACTGACCGTCTCTATTCACCAACCTGATCATGATCTATCTCTTTTCTCATCTCCTCCTCTCTGTCTCTCTGTCTCTCTTTCTGTGAAATTTGTCTGATTTATCTGTTGTTTGTGTAGCTGAGAATTGACAAATTGCATTTCCTGAATTAATGATACGGCTTAAATGGTGTTTTATTAATTGACCCAAAGGGTTCTGCTGATATGGTAAAGAGCCTGAAAATTACATGTAATTAAATTCGCATTTTTTATCTAGCCGCCGTAATATGAGGGTTAAAATAATTAACATTTACTTACAGGTAATGACAATAAAAAGCCGATCAAAAGTGATTAATTATCTAAGGAAATTTCAAGAAATTATGCAGATCCGAAAAGTTATTTGCATATTTGAAGGGTTCTCTGGATTCTCTGGATTCCCTGACAAGTGAAGAAAATTTCCTAACTTAAAATTTGATAGATCCAAATAATTCGATATTTCAGATTTCAAAATAATCCGATTTGAATGATTTGCTTATTTTTGGTATCATGAAAAGTTCCTGGGTCTTCTGGTTATAGCAAAGAGTCGATAGATTTTCATATGATTTGTGGTTAAATTTTCCGAAGAATTTTCCCTTGCTTTCACTGAGCATATCAAATTGCTTGATGGCCTTCTCTTTTTTTTCAACCCTGGTCAAAGCATTTTTCTGGCTTTTTGTTTCTGTGAAATCACACCGAATCTGACACAAGTGTAATTTCCAAATCACTTAATACACAGCGGATGTGTGGACAATAGCAACAACAACAATAACAACGATAACAATTCATTTATGTATCTCTGTGTGTCAGGTATTACCCATTTATTTACCCTCAACTTGTCGTCGATTCTACGTAGATGAATAGATACATTTTTTTTGGTCTTTTTCGGCTAAAATACAAAATGCAGGAAACGAACGTGTTGACAAATAAACAAGCCATTTGAATATAAATATGCATATATTTACCAATATATTTACAGACCTATAAGATATTTATGTATCTATAAATTTCACCTGTACTTTTGACGATTTCGCAGACTTTCTTGTCGTGTTGTGGTTTTGGCATTTCAAATGCGTTGAACGCACTTTGAAAATCAAATATATATTTTTTTGTCGATCCAAAATGAAAGCTAAGCCCACAACAACAACAACAAGGAAAACACCGGCAACAACAAACGGTAATTGTTATACTTTTGAATGTTGTTCGTATCTAAAAGATACATAGAGACATTTTTGTTTTTTTCACACGCACACAAGAAAACGAAGAAAAAAAAACTGTCAGACCAATGTGCATGTGTGTGTGTGTGAGTGTGTTTTGTTGGTGTGCGTGCGAAAATGCCGTTCTATTTATTGAATTTTGATAAATGCGTTTCGTTTGAAGCCAAACCGATAAATGCCCGTGCCCCGCCAACCGTCAGGCCCCCATCTAAATAAGAAGAAGCATAAGAAATAGAAGAAGAAGAATAAAAAGAAGAAGCAGCAGAAGAACTTGCTCAACTGCCCACCCAACTCATTTTGCGCCACGAATTTGACGTCGTCTCATTAGTCACATTTAAAATTGTATTTAATTACTTTCTCACTTCATCATCAGTCAAGTCTGTGGGTCTCTAGGGTTGTCGGCGTCGCGCATATAACGACGGGGTAGCTCACGCCTCGTCATTGGCGCTTAGGGGGTGGCTGGGGTTGCGCCTGCGCTCCCTACCACGGCCACCTTTCCGTCTCTCCTTATCGTCGCTTTTGGCTTGTCTGGCAAGCTGTCTCTCTGTCTGTCTGGTCTGTTTGCGCTGAGCAAACATGGGCGGCGAACAGTGATAGACTCGGTTCGGTCGGTCGGTCTTACCCCGGTCTCTGGTCCTGCTCTGCTTTCATCAATTTCAAATTAGTGAAAATCGAAAAGAGAAATTATTTACTACATGCGTGGGTTGGTTGGTCTGGTGGGCTTGTTTGGCTTGGTTGGTCTATCTATCATTTATCTCTCTGCCCATCTCTCCACCTATCTGGCTATCTATATAGATAGAAGATCCCAACTACCGTTGGCCATTACAAGTGTAATTTATCTCGCAAATCATTAATCAATTTGTTTGTTTGAATTCTGCAAAAACGTGTAAACCTCTGACACGGTTGCTCTCGTTTTCGAAATTAGTGTCATTTCCACTCCAACCCAAAAGTACATATATGAATTTCCCATCTATATATGTATACATTTGCCTTGTATATTATATAACATTTATATCAAACGCCGTCGCTGATTGAGCAGATTGTTAACGCCCCATTAGAGATACTCACACACACGCACACCTAAGAAACTACAACTCTCCGAATAAAAGGGCGTTTTTTTTTTATAAATTGAATCGGCATGTCTGATCGAAAGATACAAATACATTTCAACAAAGAGTCAACACTGGCCAAAAAACAACTAAAAATTGAATACACTCCTCTCTCTGGTTTTCTATACGCACAGCCAATACACTTACAGAAATAAAGGTACACAAACACACACACACACACAACTCACACAGTATCACAATATGCAATATTACGTTTACAAATTTAATTGAATTTACCACCTGAATATAGCCAAGCCATGCGATTGGCGGAGCGTCTCGAGCACCGAGAGAGAGCGAGATCGAGCGAGAGAGAGAGAGAGCGTGTCGGTGTGTGCACAAAATGGAAACGGCACACCAGCGTTTCATTTGCCACACGTTTCTTGTATCTCACAAATTTCGCTTGAAAAATATCTTTATTCAATTTTTGAACTTCGTGTGCGTCGGGCGGAGGCGGACAGTGTGCTGTTTGAATCTGGCGCGTTACCGAATTAAATAGATAAGATAAATCAAGAATTATTACAATTAGAAAACAGAAGTAATTACAAATTAACAGAGCCAAGCCGATGTGATGTGTGTGTAAAGTGTTCCGTGTGCTTGTGGTGTCTTTGCTCAGGCTGCAAAAAGGAATAGCCTAAAACATTTAATTGGTGTTAATTGTATTGCACAATATGTAAACCAAGAAGAAGCAACAGCAACAACTATGAAAGTATTTTCAAAAGGTTGAAAAAGAAAAAGAAACAACAACGCTGAGCCCAGTCCAGCGAGAGCCCGAAAAAAAAAACAAAAACAAAAGTGCTGCCTATGTTGATTTACAGTTAGCTTAGATCAATTCTCTCGTGTCCCTTTCCTTTGTGTTTCGCAACATCAAGCAAGAGCAGCAGCAAATATTTTATAACGGGATCGGTCACCAAGCAACGAGGAGAAGAATAAAAAGTGCCGCAAGCAAACAAGCAAACAACTAAGAGTGCAGTGCCAATTTAGCTGTAGAGAATATTTTCGTGTCTTGTCAAAACAAAAAATCAATGCGCATGCAAAGCAAAATACACTAAAACAAATAAGTGCAAATAAGTACAATCAAAGTGAGATCAAATTAAAGTGAATAAAGGACACAAATAAATTGCCTACTAATGCAACTGAGTGTGCATCCGACTATGGACTGCAGCGGCCGTTCAAATAACATTGAACGCGATTCCGACTTGGGAGACGATTTGGTAAGCCCAAAGAACTAGTGAAAGCAGTGGTGAAAAACGATGTCACAATATTTTCAAAACAAATCATTTAAGAATAGTTCTTGAGACTTGATCAATTTGATATATTGTGCCAGCGATGCAATAATATAATAAAAATTGCCAATTTGCCACACCTCACAGATGATTTGCCGTCGGAAAGGGCAAATGTTGATAGCAACAATAAATAAACAAATAAGGGCAATTGAATTTATGAAAAGAAAAAGCAACAACAATTGTAATATTATAAGAAAGTAAGAAAACAAAATTCCAATGAAGTCATCTGATACAGTCGACAAAATCAACCAGAACTGTACAAAACTCAATTCAAGCAATTCAAATGAAATTAAATTGTTTGCAGATGATTCAAAACGTAATTATAATGTTAAATTGTTGATTTTAAATTAACAACAGACACACAAAAAATGAAAAAAAAGAAAGAAGTAAAGAAAGAAAAGAGAAAAAACATTAACCAAATACACACATCACAAAATCTCGAAAACCCGGAGGAAGCTTCAAAGCTCAAGTTGGGCTTTTGGTGTTGATATGCTTCTTTTTTTATATTTCTTCATTTTTTGTATTCATAATTTTTGTTTTTTTTTTTTTGTTTGCCAGAAAGCCGTTAAAAGGTGACATGCTAAATAGCCGAATGGAAGAGAGGGTCCGAGGAATCAAAGGCAGGGGAAATCTTCGGCTAAGTGCATACACACACACACCACACACACACACACTCATAAATACAAATAGATTCATCTGTTTTGAGTTGGGAGTGAGTGAGTGAGTGAGTGAGTGGCCCCTTGTCGCACCCGGACCCTCTCGCTCGGCTGGGCTGCCTCTGCCTCTGCCTGTGCTTTATGTGAGATCTCGTTCACATTTCATCAATTGAAAGATTTCTTTCAATTCTTCTCTTTGATGGCGTTCATATGTAAATAAAATGTTCAAATATTTGCATTATTTGTTAGTACCTTAAATGAATATTAAATGGGTTTTATTGCGTTTACCGGCCGATGCTGATGCTGTTGCCGATGCCGATGCCTCTGAGGCACCTTCAGCACCCTCACCAATCTTTTGGTCATTGTCAATCTTTGTGGCCGTTGTCTCCTCCTTTCGATATTCATATTTTTTCGTCTTCTTCTTCTTTTCTTTTTCAATAAAACTCTTGTTAGTTTTGTTTTTGTTTTTCTTTCATTTTTATTATTGTTGATAGACCAGACCCCGTCCGAGTCAAGATGCGATCGAGGTTGATCAACAATGAGCCAGACTTTATAAACTCATACTCACCGTTGTTGTAGTACTTTGGCTATTTACATAATTTTTAATAGCCTCCAAGACCGACGATTCTACTTCTACCAACTGGCCTCACCTCGTCTCTCTGCCAGCCGCCTTTTAATCAAACATTAGCAGTGTAAGGGTTTTTAGTTTTCCATTGTTAATTGAATATTCTCCGAAGTTTGGTGACAATCAGATCCTATGTGGGTGTTTTTAATTAAACCACAAAATCGAAAAGTCTTTATCGAAATTGATATATGTATGTATATATACTTCCGCGATTGGCCAAATTGATATGCTGGTTTCATTGGCATCCAGCTAGTTTTAATATCAAAATTCAATTCCTAAGGCCACCAGAGACCACACTGAGATTTGACCAAAAGTCACGATTAAACAATAATGTGGGCTGTCAAAAAGTCATAAATTCTCAAATGATCTCGGCAATCCAGCAAATCCAGCAAAGTCGCCAAGCCGCCGCAATTCCTATTGCCACTTCTGGTGGTTGTACTCTGGTCTCTGGTCTTGCTAGAGAAGAAGTACTCGTGGTGGTGCTTTAATTACTTGGGTTAAATGACCAGAGTTTTAAAATGTTTGAATGCGATCTTGATTTTTGAATTGCTTTTAAATTAAATCAGGCAAAATTTAAGAAACCCATTGAACATGACATCGGACAACTTCCACCACACCAGGCAGAGGGGAGCACACAAGCCAATTGCCCAAGGCAAATGGGAGTTTGAATTATAATATATTTCTTTTGTGATGAGTGGGGAAGCAACGCACGTGTTTGGCTAACTGTTCCCACATTAAATCATGGGTAAGCAGGGCATCAGAGAACTTGAGTTTCTGATTTCACAGCTTCGACAGCTCCATCGTGATTTTGACTTATAGATTTCCAAGGAGTTCAGTCGGATTCCCCGCTCAGCTGGGAGTGATGTATTGAATTCTTTCAAATTCTATATATATTTAGAATTCTATATATGTCACTATCTCCAATTATTTAAGATATTTGAAGTGAGATACTCTGGATAAAATCAATCTAAAAGAGAAGTTTGGGATATAAAAATTAGTGCTTTATAGATTTTTCGAAATCTTGGGGTATATCTCAGGCTATAATTTGAATACAAAGATTTTTCATCTAGAGTTTCCGTAAACTTAAAGAATTACTCGAAGGGAGGAGTTTGGAATATTGAAATTTGACTTATATAGTTTTGATAAATCTTTGGATATATCTTTGACCATAATTTCAAGATAAAGATTTTTGATATAGATTTTTGGTTGATTTAAAAAATTACTCTAAAGGAAATGTTGGGAATATTGAAATTTGAGTTTTATAGTTTTGATAAATCTTTGGATATATCTGAGGCTATAATATCAAGATAAATATTTTTGATATAGATTTTCGGTTGACTTAAAAAAGTACTCTAAACGAGAAGTTTGGAATATTGAAATTTGACTTTTATAGTTTTGATAAATCTTTGGATATATCTTGACCATAATTTCAAGATAAAGATTTTTGATATAGATTTTCGGTTGATTTCATTGTTAATTAAAAACAGCCTGGATATTTTTGATAACCCCTTTCAGGTTGTTTTGGGTCTTCTTGTATTTTTTATATTCTCCTTCCGATTGGAAATAGCCACGGCAATGGGGCACCTGTTACAATTTGTTTGGCTTCTTGTCCGCTGACAGCAACGATTTTTATTAAATTCTTGGCTTTCTCTGGTGGGGCCAGAATGTCTCGTTGTTTTTGTTGCATAACGAGTGGCCAGAAAGGAATGAATTAAGGCAGTGTCAGAGCCAGTGGCAGCGGCACAGACAGAGGCCAACCCAGACAGGCAGTCAGTTTATTTGGCCCCCTTTTTTTTTGTTGCCTCGACAGTTCTGGTGGCGCTTCCAACCGCAATGACAATCGAAATTTGTTTGTTTTTAGTTTGGGAACATTTTTCTTAGTCGCCCATTTGTGGGTAGCAAAGATGTGGGGGGAAGTGTGGATACAACTTGCTTGCCATATCACGTCATTGTCTGGGACATATAAAAAAATATAATTTAATTTTATTTTATTTACAACAAAATTGAAAAAAAAACCCTGTAACCAATATCACCTGCTCAACAACAACAACAACACTAATAATCAATCAACTTTATAAACTTACAAAAAAGCGGCCACAAAAAGCCAAACGTTAAAGCCATAAAAAGTTATTATCACAATATTTTGTATTGTTGTTGTTGTTGCGTTTCTTTATTTCATTTTTTTTATGAATTTATGAATTATATTTCAACCGTAGCTAATAAAATTGTTAATTAGATTTTTCCAGCATGGCCGGCCAACTACGCGGCCACGCCATTCGCGTGTGCGAAAATAAAAAAATAAAAATAAAAAAAATAAATATATTAAAAGTGCGATAAGACGAAAAGAGAAAGAATTATTCTTAGAGGAGACGAAGTTGAGATACTCTGGGCTATGTTCAAGAATTTTTATAGTGCTTTTCAAATTAAACTAAATTGGTTTACTGACTCATTTTGGAAAGAAATGAAATATAATTCTCCAAAATTCAAATAAATTATGAAAGATCAATTTAAATGACTGACTCATTCATTGGTGACTCTTTTACGACTACATTAAAATTATAGAACCCCAAATTATTTAGTTCTTGACAAAAAAAAAAAAAATAGAATGAGAAAAGCAGGGGAAGAATTACAGATGAATCAACTCCAACCAAAAAAATATCGAACTAAGTCAAAACTTTCCTGAGATAAATTTAGGATTTCCTTCTTATAAGCCATATAGCCTTTTTTTTATAGAGTATTATCCAAGTGTACTTGTAGTTGTGCATAAAAGCACATTATCAAAATGCTAATAAAAAGTCGTGTGTGTGGAAAAGGGCGTGGCTTTTATGCATTCGGAAAGCTCGCGAAAGACTCGTCGACTGACTGACTGGTCGGTCACTTGGCAAGTGGTTGGGGGGTGGTGGTCGATTTGACTTGGAGAGAGGGAGTCGGGTCGATTGGGTGGGTGGAGGCCTGGCTGCTACAGTCGTGTAAATAAAACGAATATGCCAGGCGAAATGAAATGAATGAATTGGCGAATACGAAATGAATTTCGAGTGCAGAAAACACGCAGCGTGACAAAAGCGAAATGAGGAAGAGGAAGGTGTTTTTCGGTTTTATTTTTATTTTTCCTTCTGTTAATTGTACAAATACGATGGTGACTACAGAGAGGGCAGACTGACAGAGGAGCTGACTTTATCGTCTCGAAAGTGGAACAAGCGGGCTACGAAGGTGTTGGCTACCCACATCATTTGGCAGAGGTCTCACAACTGACGAACCCTTGGAAGAAAACTAATTTTTAATTATTCGAACCACCCGGACCACCCGAGCCACCCACCCTTGAGGGAATAGCCCAACCCAAGATTGTTGATCGCCGGTATTGGGGCTACTCTGTTGTTGTTGTTGTTGTTGTTTTTAACCGGTTTCATTTGTTGTTGGTGTTTTTATTGTTTTACGCGAAATTTTCGACGACGATGAGCCACTAAACACACACAAAGACAGCCCGGCTCTGAGTGCTCGGTTTTTACGGGTAAAACACTCCTCCACTTCACTCCACTCCACTCCACCATTTTTTGAGCCAGAGACAGGGGCGCAGACATTTGACATGGGCGTGCGTGCATCATCACACTTGGCGGGGGGTGGGCGAGGTGAGAAGGATGGGGAAAGGAGGCCGGCATGCTTTAGCCTGTCTAAAACGACGCAGCCATGTGAGCCGGCCAACCGACTGGCCGACTCGCCAACCAAGCCAAATCAAGCCAGCAGGCGCAGCTCGTCAACGCCATTATGTTGTGTTTGTCGTTATTGTTGTCGTTGTTGTTGTTGTTGTACGTTGTTTTCCATTTTTATATTTTATTCGCTTTATTTTTTCCGCTTCGACGCTTTGCGAGCGAATGAAATCGCGCTGCCACAGACGCACAACCACACTCTTGGTAGATGTAGATAAATATGTATCTCATGGATACGATTTTGCATTTTAATTTTTATTTTCAGTCTTTCCTTCTTCCCAACGCATTGCATATTCGCAATTCTGTTCTGTGTTCTCATTTCTTTCCCCATGTTGCAGCCCCTGGCAAACATCTTGTTCGTTCTTTTTTTTTTAATTTTTTTTTTTTTTTTGCTGTTTCGCGTTGAAATAATTCGCCACGGGGGTTGGATGCGTAAATGAGCAATTTTTATTTATTTATTGTACATTATGTGAATTTTTCTTAGCATGTTGTCAGAAATGCCGACATTTATGCAAATTAAGGTATACAAAACTCGGTAATTGGAGTAAATACACACAAAATCGATGCCGAAAGGGTTATTTTATTTTTTTCAATATTTCCGTAAATGAATTGCAAACAATCGAAAGGAATAAATCAAATAAACCTATTGATCGGTGAACAGAAAAATAATTTATTATTTTTATTTATTGCAATATGAAAAATTTAACTGAATCATTAAAAATATTAATTCGACTTTTGTATTTTTCAAGAAAGCCAAAATAAAAGGAAAATATTTTCTACGGGATTGTCTGGGATAAATTGAGATTAATTTTGTTTAATGGACAAACAGAATTTTTAGATAATAAAAATATGTAGATAAATTGTATCTATAATGGATTCTACGAGTACCTATGAGTACAGATTCCAGAATTATAAGAGAAATAAACATAATGATTTTTGAACTTCTTCTATGTTGTCTCGGCATAGTTCGTCGTATTATTTCAATTCCGTTTATTTTCTTAATTTAAATAATACCAAGTTTCTTTCAAAAGGTTACTCGCTCACTTTCATTAATCATGTGATTTAATTATAATTATATCTAAATCTTTAGTATCTTTAAATTTTCAACTACCTAAAGATGCTCGATATGTTTTCAGATAAATCTGATATAGTTATCTGATACAGGTGAAACTGGATAATCATGTCTGCCGTTATATAGATATATGTATATAATATTATTTACTGAATCAATTTGTAGGAATGCTTCATACATGATATGTTATCTCGATTCATAGACAACTTATAACAAGCATTCCCTAAATTAAACTTAATAAAATTCCTGAAAGGTATATGCTACCTTATGAAAGCATTATCGCTATAATAGTTAGGTTCGCCCGATTCCTATTACTGTTGGTCTTCTACCATTTCTAACTATATCCTTAACCTCAATAAAAGAAATCTCCGAAAATTCTGCAAAACTCTTTTCGCTTACATTTCTTACTCAAAAGTTATTGAGGTTTCACAATATCCTATTCTCATCGGGAATTATAATGAAATCTATGATAAAGCCAATAAACCAGAGAACGCCTTGAAATGCTTCGAGATAAATTACATTCAAAAGTAAATAGAAGAGACAAAGGACAAACAAGGATGGCGGTAACCCAACTTGCCATTTATATAAAAATAAAATAAATAGTTATGTGAACAAAATCATATAATCTGTATAATCCCTGACAATGTGTTTGAATCAGTTGAGATGCTATTCTTCTTGTTGTTGTTGTTGTCGCTGCGGTGGTAGCTGATCCTGTTTTACATGCTGCGCCCTTGAGACCTTGTGGCATTATGGATTTTCAGGAGGCAGAGGCACAGTGTCCTTTTGTCTCAAATTAGCACGGCATGTTGCACATGCGTTCCTGGTCTGTTGGACAGGCTGAAGCGTCGGCAAAAAAGAAAAAAAAACAGTGAGACAGGAAAAATCAAGCAGAGAAAATTTTAAAAAGAATTGTGGGTAATTTTTTTAATATATTTTTCATATGACTCGTGTGCCTATTTCCTGTAATTTGTCAATTGTTTTGGTTCAATATCAGAAACACGACAACAGCAACTACCAGCCCTACCTCTCTCTAGGAAATTAGGTAAATTGCATTTGCGGTTAAATGCAATGATAATAAATTAAAGCAGAATTCCCAATAACAACAGCAACAACAACAACAACAACAACAAAATACAAAAATAAAATAATGTAAACTAATTAGTGATAAAAACTGTCAACGACAAATAAATTAAATATTTTACCTACGAGTCTGACTATGTCGGTAATTTCCACTAAGATAGTCTTGTCGTTGCTGTCCTCTTCTTCTTCTGCTTCTGCTTCTGCTTGGTTTCCCTCGTAGTTGACTTCTTGTCAGCCCCCATGTTTGTCGTCATTGTAAGCTATTAAAGTAAATTGCAATATGCCATTGATAGATAGCCCCCACCGAAAATGTCGTATCTCATAGGTAGATAGATACATGTATCTAGTGGTTTACCTACTCCTCGCAACGTCCCACCGTCAGCTCTAATTGCGATTTAATGTCTTTTTGTTTTTCGTATGAAAAGCTGAGCAAGCGATAGCAAAAAAAAAAAAAAAATCCCTCAAAGTAGTTGCTTTCATTTTATCAAGGAGCTCAGCCTAAATTAATGTAAAAGCAGTCGGGTGAAATCTATCTTCAAAAGTCACAGGCGTAAGAACAAAAAACATTTAATATTTTTCACAGAAATTCTTTTAATGCTTTTGGAACTGGCACAGCTTATCGGCTGCCAGGCAATTTATGCGACAGTTTCATGTGGCTGAAAAACTTTTATGAGTTGGAGTGAAATGCCTGGCCGAGGAGGGATTTCCACCAGTTCCACCAGCAGAGACCAGAGTAGGATTGCTCTCAATAAAGCGGCACAAATTCGTTTTGCATTAATTAGACATTTTATAGGTGCAACTTGGCGTGGCCTAAACAGGGCCAGGTGGGATGCGGAGGGGGGAATCTGTGCAATACCTACATAATGTTTATTTGAGACTGGTCAACTTTGAGTCGAGGCAAAAAACTCAATTTGAAAATGCAGCCAAGCAACAAGTTGCCAGTTGTTGTGCATATTTCACATCACTTCGATAACTTGCATTAATTTAATGTACACACACAGTCACACACACACGGACACACAGGCATACTCAAGCACAATAGCCAAGAACTGCAAATTGCCAACTAACTAACCAACCAAGTTAACCAAACCAAGCCAACCAACCAGCAGCTTCATTCAACCAATGCCAGAGCCGATCAATGAGGCTGGCCAAGACACACAAACACACACACACACACACAACGACCCAGACTGTTCAACCCAAAAAGCTAAGAGACTCTGCCATTTCATTATGCACGGACGCGACTTAACCAAATGGTGTATGCAACATTTTTGCTATAAAGGCGTTTGCATTTGCGCCAAACTTCAAAGAATTCTGAGAAAAGCTGCTCTCTTGGCTCTTCTCCTCCGAGAAGTGGCGATGGTGTTGGTAACTCGTGTATTGTCTATGTTTTGGTTGCATTTATGATTACACCAACGTTGACGACGATAAACACTTGTAGCACACACACACACACAATACACTGAACAAAAATTCTTAGCACAATTTTTTCTGTGGCAACTAAATCCAACCAAGTCAACTCGAAAGAACCAGAAGTTTTGAAGGAAATCTTCTTAGGGAACGAGGCCATCTCGATGAGTCCATCCGAACAGAAGTTTCTCTTGAAATCACGAATCGACTTGAACTTCTTAGAACCTCGAAAAGTACAGTTGACTCCACTTAAAGAGTGACACTTTTATATGTATCTATAAGCTTAACATAAGCAATAAATTCTTAAATATAAAGGGTACACAAATTCTATATATTTCATTATGCTAATTAGAAATTTATTCAGCTCGAATGCTTCTGCATTGAGATATAAATATTTAATAGAATCGAAGGAAGTCGATCAAATAAAAACACTTATCTTTCCCATTCTATGTTTTATTCAACACTTGGAAATTGATAGAAATGTTCTTTCAAACTCGATTATATTCAATATTTAAAGTTGTTATAAATTCTTAAATCAAACCTAATACGAACTACTCCCAAGTTTTCCTCAGTGTACGAATGGAGCATATTGAGATGTGAGCAATATATTTCTTTTTTTTTTTTTTGTACTGCAAAGACGGTACGGCTGGGGTTCTCTCGACCTGGTCGCTTTGGCTTACTTTGTGTGTTGGCTTGGCTTTTGTTTGGCTGTGTTTAAATTGAAAATTCCCGATTTGCACACAGTCACAGATGCGCTTAATTTGCACCTCTCCAAATGCATAAAAAGCATACCGAGCAATGCGAGTGAGTCTTGAGTGCGTACCCACACTATTTTCCATCATGGAAATAATAATCGTGGAAGAGCGAAGCGATGATGATGGTTACCTACCGATGGCCACGGATATGCCTAAGTAGTTGACTCTACCTATGCGACCTCCGAGGAAGCAAGAGGGGTAGGGGAATCGGTAGTTATTACCGTTCGCTTGATTGCCATTTTTGCATACTCCAAGTAGCTGTTGTTGTTGTTGTTGTTATCCCCTAGCCATTGTTAATTTATTAAGTGGTTAAGAGTGCTTAACAGTTGCTAGAGTTATTTTTCTTGCTGCACTTTTTTATTGCCGGTCTAGACTCTGCACAATAGAAATGGCCAGGTCTTTTTGCCTCTTAATGTCTTTTGGCACGGGCTGTGGTCCATGTCAGTTCATGCATCGGAAATGCAAATTAAATGTGGCCCATGACCAACGAAAAGGCACAAAAACAAATAAAACTTTTGAAAAACGCCGCCGCCAGTCTTACAAATCGATAAGCATTAAGCTAAACCAGCGGGTCATGTCCAAACCACGCGATCAAAATCAATATCACCTCGATATTGGTGACTATAAAGTTGCCAAAGATACATGTACAGAGATTTAAAAGTGCTTGTTCACATAAGCGCCGCCATCAATCTCGAATATATCGCACAATGGGATGATCTCAAAACTCAAGTCGCCAATCTAAAATCAAGCTTCTCTCAGGTTGGGGAAATTTAAGAAGTTGACCCCAAGTTCTGCTATGTTTTTCTAGAAATTAAATTGACTTAATTTCCACTAAGATCTTAAAAATAAATACAACTTCAGATAGGTTCCTTCAAATAGGTTCCTTCAGATAGGTTCCTTCAGATAGGTTCCTTCAGATAGGTTCCTTCAGATAGGTTCCTTCTAAAAGGTTCCTTCAAAAAGATTCCTTCCTTTACAAAGAATGGAAAGGCTCAAAGTCAAAGCTAATTTTCGGAATCTGTAAATTGAAATGCTTAGCTTAGAATTATTTCAAAAGTTTTTCTTTTTTTTTTGAAAAAATATATTTAAATTTATCGGAAAACCCTGAAATAATCTTTTAATTTTTGTCTTATAAAGAAGCCCATTTCCTGTTCCGAAAAAATCTGGTTTCAGCCCACTGTAAAATCACGTGCCTAGCTTTGCTTTGACCCTGGTTGACATCTAATTTCCTTTTGATTTTATTTCATCTCTTTCAGTCGCACGGCGATCGCACAGATGACGAGATGCGTGACTGTGATTCCGTGGACGGCGAGCATCATCAGCTGAGCGGCAAAGCGGCCATAGCAGCCCGTTTGAACCACACAATCTCCAGTAATGGAGGCGTGGGAGGACTAGGCTTTGCCGGCGGAAGAGCTCACAGTCCAGAGCAGCAGACAGAATTGTCTTTGAGGTGAGTGCATGAGAGGATGAGATTTTTGAGGATTCTTGTTAATTTTCTTTGATTCAGCCATCATCATCAATTGCCACCAAATCATCCATTGAATGCTTTAGGCAGTTTTATGGGCATCGGGGGACTCCACAGCATTCCAAATCTGCAGCACAGCGATGTGCTGGAAAAGCTAAAGATGCAAGTGCGCGACATGAAGGTGGGTCTGATGGAGCCGGACTATGCAGCGGCAGCCCATGCGGCGGCCTTTGGGGCCAATATGTTGCCCACCACCATTGGCTCGAGCTTTCCATTGCCGGGACCAGCCGCGTCCTTTGGTCATGGCGCACCTGGTATGGGCACACCGGCCCTGCCAGCCTCCACAAATGGCAATACAGGAGCCACCAATGGCCTCAGCTATAGCCAGGCCCCTCATGCCGGGGGTGGTGGCAATAGTGCAGGTGGCGGAGGAGGAGGTGGAGGAGGCGGAGGAGGTGGTGGTGGCAATGGTGTTGGGGGTGGTCCAGCCAGTGGAAATGCTCATCCATTTTCGTTTGCTTCGCCAACGGCTCCGAGTGCCAAAGAAGGTGAGTGGCTAATTCGGCTTTGCCGCTTTCATCTCGAATTGATTATTTAACTTGGCACTCAATCGATTTGCTCGCGCCACTTTTGCAGCTAATTCCGCATCAAATTCATCGACATCCAGTGAGGCTTCCAATTCATCGCAGCAGAATAATGGCTGGAGCTTTGAAGAGCAGTACAAACAAGTCAGACAGGTTAGTCAATTTAATCTCTTTGCTTATGTGAGCGGCAAACAAAATGAAAACAATAACAAAACCAAAAACCAAAAACACAAAAACAAAAAAAACTGAAATGCCTAAAAGAGGAAGGAAAGAAAATATCAATTAACGGCTAATAGTCAAGCTTTTTGAACCAGTTCCAATGACCGTTGAGTTGTCCAGATCAGGGGAGGAGGCAAGTCTTGGGTTTTTCTTTTGTTTTGGCCCGAAGGGCCGAAGGGTTTATTTTTGATAGTTCCGGTTTTCTTCTTGTTTTGCTCAGTGCAATTGAGCAATTAAGTGCATTGAGAATATCTGAAGATACTTTTGGTGAGAAAAAGGCCAGTTTTGTGTCTAATTAATGGTGGGCATCATTTTTAGTTTTTCACACTCGACCGATTGGAAAGGAGAAATGCATTAAAGTGTCTTTGAAGTTTTCTTGAGCGCAGCATCATTAAAATAGTTGAATGTAATTGCGGTTGTTTGCCAAAAACTACACACGAACCGTGTGAAACTCGACAGATTTTTCGATTAACTCGAAAATGATTCAAACTCCCCACAAATTGCCCTCCAAGCATCAAGACCAACCCGCATTATCTATGCACTATAAATAGTCTTACCCTCGCCTAGAGCAACAGGCAGACTAGCAAAAAAGATACAAATGTATCTTGAAGCGCTTCTTTATGCCCAAACACCTACACTGGCCAGGCGGGCTGCGGCAACCGGCTTAGCCTGCCCTCGGTCTGTCAGTTTGAAAGGTGTTGGCCCTACTAATCCCGAAAATTTCAATCCCTTTAAGCTGTTGAATCGCCACGGATTCACAATTGATCTCATCATAAACTTAATCTCTTTCGTTCGCTAGCGGCAACCACAAAATGGCGTCACTCATTAATTGTAGAGCTGCGGCTGTGACTGCCCTCTGCCAATGATGATGGTGTCTGAATGGTTGAGGCCCCCCAAAATAAAAGAGATATAAAAAAATTATAATTATGTTAATTGAGTGAATACACGAGCAAGCGCGCGCTTTGCTATAAAAAGCCATTTTGAATTTGACTGCGTACACTCACCGGTCAACAAAATAAGAAACTACAACAACAACAACAACAACAACAGAAATGTATCTACAATTTGAAATTGTTACATTTCGGGCAGAATAGTTGAAGCACATTGACTTTGCCAACGCCTTCAGCTCGTCAAGACAAGCAGACGAAAAAAAATATATATATACCTATATACTTATATATATGTATCTATCTATATATATTATTTTCGTAGATATGTATATATTTCTTTCCTCATTTCTGTGGATTTTCTTTATTTTTTTTTTTATGTATTCTGTTATATGTATTTATTTTTCTGTTTGCTCTCATTAATCAATGTCAATTATCTGTACATACTGAATAATTATGTTTAATTATAGCTCAAAAGTATTTTCCAATATGAATTTATTTATTTCTTTATAGCTCAAAAAAAGAAAGATACACGCACTTGTAGGTATTTTTATACTCGCAAAATTCGATTGAAAAAAAATTTCCACTTGAATAAAAAAAAAACCTGATCAAATTTTGGCTCGTGTTTGTTTTACTTTGTTTTTTTATTTTTATATTTATTGCATTTGTTTTACACTTGAAAAATAAAAAATAAAAAATTAAATGAAAGGTTGTCGAGAAATCATAAAAATAAATCGTTTAATTATTCGCCATAATCATTTGGCAATCTGAAAGATATTTCAATTTGCAAGTCTTGAGTGCAAATTTGCATATTTCAATTTGAATTTACTTGGAAGGCAAAACAGTAATTAAGTTGTTCAAATCGAATGGCGGAAATAGTAAACTAATTTATTTTTAATACGAAAATTAATTGAAAGTTCACCTCAAAACGAATCGATTCAAAATCTTATGAAGTCCTGATAAGCCAAATGAAATTGGATTGTGGAAATAATTGAAAATGTTAACTCAAAGTTATATTTACCCAAATCAAATTAATTATTAATAATTATTAAGATGACTTGAGATTTTTTCAACTCAAGTCAACAGAAGCAATGAAATTTAACAAAATAAAAAAAAGTGATGAATTAAAAAATAAAATGCGAGGCAAGAAAATAAAATCTGGTCAACACATTTTCAATAATAAGTGTGAAATACTTGAGCAAATAATGCCTATGCACACATGTGTGATAGTCCCTGTGAATGTGTATGTGTGTGTGTGAGTGTGTGTGAAGATATTCAAAGAGATCAAATAAAAATGAAACTGAGACAAATTATGCACTAAAAGATATTAAGATAGCACTTAACAATCTGGTCCAAGGAAAAGGGAAATTGAACATATGCAAAGGATCGTCGGTATTAAATAAATTATATGGACACACACACACACACACACACTTGCATACAACCAAAAAGATACAGATGCATCAGGTCAAATGAATTTTCGAAAATTCCCAGAATCAAGGATTCAAATTTCAGACTGTGAAACAAAAAAAAAAAATAATTTTTAAGGTCGTCTCAAGATTATTTTTATAACCAACTAAAAATATCTCATTGCCTGTGTGTGTGTGTGTGTGTGTATCTATTGTTTTAAGGATATTAGCAAAAGGGAAGAAATTCCGGCCGAACGAACTTGGTTATAAAAACGATTATGATTGGTCTAGAACTTCTGTTCTGGGGATTTTGATGATTTTATTGCACACGGCGCGACACTTAGACGGGTCGGACTTAGGCCTGCACGCTGTGGCCATTTCGCGGCTTACGCGGTGGCCGGGCGGCCTGCGGTGATTGTGATGCAAGTCCATGGTTTCTCCGGGGTTGCTGTGCTTTGTCGTACACACAAATTACGCTTCTCATCATAAACCCAAAACGGACTTCATTTTTATTAACACACATACACATCTACGAAAGCACACACACACACAGACACACGCTGATGCAGGCAAAGGCCCAGGCAGGCGGTACTTATACAGAAGCAGGCAGCAAACAGGCACGATTAAATTCTTTGTGCATCTGTATCTGAACATTTGTATCGAAGTATCTGCATGTGTGTGTGTGTGTGTGTATTTGTCGTTTTGATTTGTGCGTTTTATGCCGAGCTCTCTCTGTCTCGCTGCCTGCCTCTCTCATGAAACGACTCTGCCATATTTTTAGTTGATAAACGACCTTTGATGGCGTTGCATCGTCGCGTTGATCGGTATTGAATTAATTTGAGATATTTTGAATTCCCAAGTGTGACAAGTGTGAAAGAACTGATTGAGTGAAAAAGTCTATTTTATTTCATCGCAAAAATGCTCATCTCAGAGGATCAAATACAGGAGGTACGGCAGCAAAGAAAAGGCCCCAAGGGCAGTTCACATAAATTATTGAAATTTCAATGCAACAACAACAACAAGAAAAAAGCAACAAATTTTTAATTAAAAATCAACATGGCCGCCATAATAAACGTCCACACACACACACACACACACACACATGTGTAATATATAAAATAAATCCCAAAACAACAAGAAGAAAAAGGAGCGTAAAAAATAAAAGAAAAGATTTTCAAGTTGAACTTCAATCAATTTCTGTGCCCGGGACAAAGAAATATAAAGAATATACTATAACTCTTGTGGGCGTCGTGCATCATAAAAAATATTCAACCAAAAGATACAGTCGAACAGCCCAGCCAGCCAGCCAGCCAGCCAGCCAGCTCAGCTCAGATCAGCTCAGCTCAGCCAACCAGCCGGCGAGTCAGTCAGTCAACTTGGCTGTAATCTCGTCAGTCAGCCAAAGCCAAACCAGCAACTTTTTGAACCCGAGCTTCAAAAAAAAAAAAAAAAAAAAAAAACATGAGAGGAGAAGAGAAACGCTAAGAGTGACGGAGACTTGTGAATGTTGTTGGGGCAGGAATCGTTGGTGCAACGGCAAAAGTTTTAAATCATTTATGCGAGTGGAAGGAAGGCAGTTCATCATTCGCTGACTTAGAATGTGCACTCATACTTGCACAGCCCCTACACCCCCTCCAACCGCCCATTCGCCTGATCACCCGACTGCTTAAGATACTTTTTTTTTTTCGTTTTAATATTTGTAATACTCATTTGGCTGACTGGGAATGGTTTGCTGGTTCGGTTTGTCTTGAGCAGTAGGCGGAAAGTATGATGAATTCCAAATTTGATGAGTTCACTCAGATGTTGTCATTAATTTTATACATGTACAATACCAAAAGTCATGTATAAATAAAAACAACAACAACAATAAAGACAACATTATTCTATGAAACTATAAACAATTTAAAAACTATATCGAACGATGCTCAAAAGTAAATTATTGTCTAAGTTATCTGAGAGACTACAATATTTTCACTAAATTGATTCATGGGTTAGGAATGGGTTAGGAAAACTCAAGAGGTATTCAGGAATTGTCTGGTCTCGGAGAGTATAGTATGCATCTAAGAAAACTTGTCAAGATCCTAGATTTTTATAAGCATAATTTGACTCAGAGAGTATAGTATGCATCTAAGAAAACTTGTCAAGATCCTAGACTTTTATAAGCATCAAAAGTGTAAGAAAAGTCTTAGGAAAATCCTAAGATCCCGAGACTAGAAATACTAGAAAAAAACCATCAGGTACCGTACACAGAGTATTTTTATAGGAGCCAGAACTTCGCTTCAACCGAAGACATTAGTGGAAAGCATTCCTGGAATTTAGGAAAATTACTGTAAATTTTATTAGTACCCAAAATTCAGAAGAGCCTAGCTTATCTTGGAAGTGAGAGTAAAGGCAATTAGTAAAAGTATCGAATACTTTGAGTATCTGAGAATCTAAAGTATTTTATAAAGTGAAAAAATTCCCCGACTTGTTCAAAATCAAAAAATAATTATTTTATATATTTTCTTGTAAATAATTTCAAGATAAAACCCAGCCAGATTTAGCGATATCCTCGAGATAATTCTTTATGTATTTGAGTCTAATTTTTAATGTTTCGGCTTGCTTATCTTATTCCCTCTCATTCTTCTGGTTTGAACAACTCTATTTTTCTAATCTTTATCACCTAATTATCCATTGTATTGCGCCCTTGACACCTCGTTCTCCCCTCTTCCATTTGCTTGCTGGCTTGTTTCATCCACTCGGCTTGATATTGTTTACGGCTTGACCTTTTCACGCTCATTGAGTCTTTGGGCACATTGCTCAGGAGTTGGCGTGTGTGTGTGTGTGTGTGACGGATTTCAACCCCCAAAAGAGCCGAGAGAGAGAGAGAGAGAAAAAGAGTATTTGTGTGAGAGATCCCAGAGTTGCATTGTTTTGTATTTTGTGAAGGTAGCCGAGCAGCACGCGCCCCCTGACAAGGCGCATGTCAACACACTTCCTATTCAGCAAATGACCACCATTTTGTCCAAAACAATTGGCCAAAGTCAAGTGGTTTTCTTTAGAATATTATTTTTTTCAGCGATATTTTAGTAATTCTTTAATCTTTTTCTTCTTCTTGTCTTTGTTGCAGCTTTACGAAATCAATGATGATCCCAAGCGCAAAGAGTTCCTGGATGATTTATTTTCGTTTATGCAAAAGCGCGGTAAGTTCATCATCATTAAACAAAACCAGAAAAAAAGAACACGGTGGAGTTGACTGGGGAAAGGGAGGAGGATCCAGGAGTATGAATAAGAGTGAGAAGAAGATAAAGTTCTGATGAGGTGGGGCAAACGATGTTTACCCAAAGCTGAAGTGCTGCCAACGAGTGGATCGCAGTGCGAGTGTGAGTTCGAGTGTCTAATAATCACTTGAAAGACACGACAAAGTCTTTCACTTTGTTCTTATTTGGGGGAAGGGCTGCAGTAGACAAAAGTGCCCTCCATTTGCATATAATTTCGTTTTGGCTGTGTGTGTGTGTGTGTTGGCCCAGTTCGAGCGGTGGCGGTGACTCAGCAGGACTTTTGCAGTCTCAAATTATGTTAATTGAATTGAAATTCTTCTATGCTCTCGCTGAATAACATTGTGAACATTGTGACTTTTGCTGTCACAGTGCTTGCATTAAATTATGCAGAAATTCATAAGAAAAATAATAATAATCATAAAACTGTATTCTTCTTCTGCTCTTTGTCATCTTGTCACTCCAAATTATTGTCACAGTGACACTTTCCTCTATACAAAAGGCCCAGATGCAACGCAAGAGAGCAGGGCACCTTCGGGTGGAGCAGGGCACTGGGTGAGGGCTCAGACGTGGACATGTGGCCATGTGGCCAGGCCATCATATTTGGGCAAGGGTACTTAAAACACATTTTAATGCCAGAGCCATAGGAAATGCTATTTTTACAGGCGCAACACCAACCGCTTGCCATATATTTTTTTTTTTGGTCATTAATTATAAACATTAACAAATCTGTCAAAGAGTCTAGCTGGCTCTCAATACTCTTTCTTCCAGAATTTCGTCAACAAAAAGAAACAATTGAAAGTAACTAGGTAAATTTTCTCTTCCATCAAAATTTTCCCTTAAAACTCTCTCGGAAAGAGTAACGAGAAGTTGGGAAATACTTTAGTTTTTTTCATATATATTTTGTTTCTTTGGCATATTCGGAAAATGTATAAAATGCATTTCCGGTCTTATCAATAATTTTAAAGACTTTTCATAAAAATGACAGCCAAAAAGTGGGATGTACTGTGCGAGCAGCTCAATGAGAGAGTGTGCCAAAGAGCGAGTTGCTGAATGAATGAGTGCATTAAATTTGTTTATATTTGCATTTACGACATGCCAAATACACACACACACACCACACACAAACAAACTTAGATATAGAATACATACATGGTCGGACTAAAAGAAAAACAAAGCCAAAGAGGCCCACTAGGCTAAATTACATTCTTTTTGTTTTCCGAGTTTTTTTTTTTTTATTTTGCTCGGGCAATGTTTAAACAACATAAACTCATAGCACACACATACACACACACACACACTGGAGGGCCTGAAAATGTGGCAGACTGTCTGTCGGTTCGGTTGGGTTGGGTTTCTTTTTCGCATCTTTATGTTAGAGCAACTTGGCCAATATTCATGGCACATCCACATCCACCATTGGGTTATTTACTCGAGGGCAACAATTCGTGTTAATGTCTAAGCTCGAGTTGGCCAAGTGCAGTTCTGTTTGTGTTTTATTTGTTGTTGCTCTGTAATTATTTATTTTATCTAATTTCGAGCAGAAAAACCTACCCAGAGCCTATCAGACAATCCACCGATCTCAGCCAGAGCCTCTTGACTCTCGGAACTGCTTGACAACTTAATGGATTTTAATCTGTCACATTTTTTTTTTCTCAAGTTTTGACACACAACCAAGGCAGTCCAAAGTGTCTGCCAGGAAGCTACCAAAAACCAAAAAAATAATATGAACAAAAAAATGCGCATTTTTTTTTCTGGGTTGTGTGCGGTGTTGGAAACACGCCATCCCCAGATCTATGAGGTTTATTGTACAATTGTACCACTAACTAAATAATAAAATATCATCTATGCCATTTCAAATCTGAAATATTAAAAATAAAGAAGAAGAAGAGGAAGAGAGCCTCCCTCCGCCCGATTGTGTGTGTGTGTGTGTGTGTGTGCTGTGCAGTGAAGAGCAGGCGAGCAATTCTTAATTAAAAGACGTCAATCACTTATCAACCGGCAAAGTTATTTTTGTAGAAAATTTCTCAGACAGACCCTTCCCGGGAACGGGAGCACTCTCTCGCTCACTCTGGCTCTTCCTCTCTCTTTCACTCCACTGGGACAGTCGGGGCAGGCCATCACGAGTTTTGATCTATAAAAACTACGCCAACTAAATCAGTTGTCAGCCAGGGGGGGGATGTCGGGGCAGGACTGGTGGGGGATGCAAATGATTTTGGGGACCAAGACTGATGAGGCTGTGGCGTTATGATTTCAGACTTGATCAAATTTCTTTAATTTCCATTAAAATTCATGACATCCAAGAAAACAATGCATAAAAATAAATAAATATCAATTTTGGGGCCACCTCAAAAAAAAAGAGAAAAACGATGACTGTTTGTTGGTTTAGCTTCTTCTTCTTCTTTTTGTATATTTTTTTCTGTTGTTTAATTTCAAAAATTAAAAGCACAAAAGTTGAGGCCAAGCCAAATAGTCTGGCATGTGCGTGCAACTAACTAACCAAGCCACACTAAGTAACCAGTCAGCCTATCAGTCAGCCAGCCAGCCAGCCAGCAAGTCAGTCAGTCAGTCATTTGGTCATTTATTCATTCAGGTCCAATCATTTTTATTTCTTTTGGCCAAGTTTGACTTTGGGTTTAATGATGCGAACCACAAACTGATCAAGCCGGCAGAGAGAGAGCGAGAATATGCAACAAAGTTAATCATTAAATTGGCATTGATTATGTTTTGTGGCTCGTGCAGGGATAAGATTCATTGTTTTTGCTCAAACAAAATAAATCGTTTGGCTCTGTCGATTCTGTCCTCTGAATTGATCGTGTTTAGTTTGTTTGGTATTGGCCAAAAAGACAGGCAAACGGTCGGCTTAAAATTTCCTCCTCTTCTTCTTTTTTTTTTTTTTTTGTTTATATGCATAAAAAACAAAACGTATTTTCATTCAATCAACACGTCCATCAAAGAGTTTGATTGATTCCTTTGGGCGCTCATAAAAGTAAGAAAGAGAAGGCTCGGCAAATGCAACATCAACGGAATTCAATAAAAAACATCGGAAGAAAAGAACCTAAAAGAATCAGAATTATACAAAATCGAATTACTCACGTACAGTTCGGCAATTATGCAAGTTGATTAGTTTTTTATATGCCAGTGCCCTACAATCAGTTCCATAGAGTCCATCGACTTTTCAAATGAGTTTTCTCGATTTCAAATTTTAAAAGAAAGGCTTCATAATAAATTGAATTGAACCCTTTATATGATAATGCTTAACATTCCTGAGGTCTATCCAAAAAAGCATACCTCTAGCTTTATATCATCCATTCAGCTCTGTCCGAAACTAAATGTGAATGTGATCCTTTAGGTTCTTTAAAAAAGTCTTAGACATTTCTAGGAATTGATTCACTTGGATCTTTTATATAAAATCTTGGTTTAATCCATAGAAACATAGTCTTCTTGTCTTTAGCTTGATCTCTCAGAACTTCAGTATCAGTGTTCCATAAATTTTATATTTCATAAATTGATTAGTTTGATATATTAGTTAAATTAATCATAGGATTCTACAAAACTCTTTCTCCTTCAATATTCTGATCGATTTTAAAGAGCTTTATTGACTAATTGATGTTTAATGGTCGTCGGAATCAAGGCAGATTTATTTCTACCTCATATCAGTCCACCTTGATTTTACCCGGGATCATTAATAACTGGGAGACTGAACGCCTTAAATGCAGGGCATTAGCACACAATAAACAAGTGAAAAATCGATTAATGAGATATCGTACAAGAAAACAACAACAGAACACACTCTATAGAGTCTGATGATGATTAGCCCGCCATAAACACACACACACCCGAAGATGTGTGTACAAACATGTGTATGCAGAACCAACAATTAGGATTTATTTCTGTTTTTATCGACGGGTGCGCTCCTCCAGCACTTTATCCAGATGATTCTCAAAAATGCTGCTGGCAATGGCAATCGGGTTTCAGTCCTCTCGGTACGATTGGTACGATTCCCAAATGACTTTTCTGGAGTGGAATTTGAATGTGAAATTGAATGTAGCAAAAGTGTTAATTGTTGCTACTTCGTTGGGTAGGAGGGGCCTCGGGGGAAGGTAAAACAACTTTGAGTATCAACGATTTTTAATTTCTTGGTCTTCTTTTTTTTGTTTTTTTAATTTTGTTACGTTACTTTGGCGCTGCGCTTTATAAATCTATTTTATGGATCTTTTAATCGTGTTTTGCTTATTGGTGCATTTAACGAGCGAATTGGAAAACATTTTCATTCTACACACTCTGCTCTTTACGAGGCCCCAAATAAACACACACAAACACACACACACACACACGCACATATATATACGCAAGATCTAAAAGTTTCAAACACTCTATTAATTTGTAATTTTTTGGCTCATTTGCAGGCACCCCCATAAATCGGCTGCCTATTATGGCCAAGTCTGTGTTGGACTTGTACGAATTATATAATCTGGTGATAGCCCGAGGCGGTCTTGTTGATGTCATCAACAAGAAATTGTGGCAGGAGATCATCAAGGGACTCCATTTGCCGTCGAGCATCACTAGTGCAGCATTCACCCTACGCACACAGTAAGTAATTCAGATTGTCCACCTGCCGCATCCCAACTATGCAAAAGGCAAACAAATCACAAGCCAAACATTTCAAAGTGGACAGGTAGGCAGAGTGAGAGAGGATGAATTCGACTAGAGACCTGGGCAGACTTGTTGACCAGCCTGGGCTGACTTGGCCATCATCAAACAAGAAGGCTTCACAAGTTGATTGTCGATCAGGCGGCAATCGATCAGTTTGCTGCACTCGGCTTGCTCGTCTGCCTTTACCCTTTTGGGTTCCTCTTTTGATTTGTTTGCCCACACACATTCACAAGCACAGAGCGAATGTGTTGTGTCGTTTTCATATTTACACGATAATTCAACATAAATGCAGAGCCACTCGGCTGGCTCCGACAGCTGACCAAGGCGACCGGACTGGCCAGGCTGACAGGCGGTCATTGGCTGGTCAGGACTTTGGAGTTGTTTGGGATTGGGCTTGTTGGACTTGCACTTGATGGCCCACTCATATTTGCATGGCTTATTAATAAATTCTAATGTGTGTGTGTGTTTGTATCTTGCAGATACATGAAGTATCTTTACCCGTACGAGTGTGAAAAGAAAAATCTGAGCACACCAGCCGAGCTCCAGGCAGCCATTGATGGCAATCGCCGTGAAGGACGCCGTTCCAGCTACGGTCAATACGAGGCCATGCACAATCAAATGCCCCTGGTAAGTGACTCAATCAATTCAAAGTCTTCTGAAATGTAAATTCTAAATTTTATCCCTCCTCTTTAGACCCCGATTTCGCGTCCATCATTGCCGGGAGGCATGCAGCAAATGTCACCCTTGGCCCTGGTCACCCATGCTGCTGCGGCCAATAATCAACAGGCAGCAGCAGCGGCCGCTGCCGCTCATCGCCGTTTGATGGGCGGTCCGGCCTTTGGCCAAATGCCCAATTTGGTCAAGCAAGAGTTTGAGAATCGTATGATTGAGTATCTGCAGCTTATTCAGGTGAAAAAGGAGCAGCAGCAGCAGCAACAACAACAGCAACAACACCAGCAGCAGCAACAGGCTGGCGCAGGCGGAGGGGTGCCCGGTTCAGGTTCTTTGCCACATCAGCAGGCCCAAGGGCAGCCGCCACACCAGCAACGTCAGCGCTCCCAAAGTCCCGAGATGAGCACACGTGATGCCCTCAGCGCCCAGATGGCCCTCTGGCATATGTATCACAACAACAATAGTAGTCCGCCCAATTCGGGATCCGCGCACACTTCCCCCCAATTCGGGGCCAATGCAGAGCTGCAGCGGTAAGCGACCGACTTTTATACAAATTTTAGTTTGTGCATCCACCTAAGCTGTTATACAGCCAGGCCTTGAACCTCTTCAGCCGTTCTTTTATACAGTCAAGACACAAACCTCATTAATGTGATTCCCTTGTGCTTTTACAGCGAAGCCTTGAACCTTTCCGACTCACCACCGAATCTCACCACCATAAAACGCGAACGTGAACGCGAGCCCACGCCAGAGCCCATCGACCAAGAGGACTCCCCGCACCAGCCACCGCCAGCCAAACGTGGAGTGACAAATCCCCTCATCCCGCCCGGCTTTCCAGCCAATTTCTATCTAAATCCACACAACATGGCCGCAGTGGCAGCAGCTGCCGGCTTTCACCACCAGCAGGCCAACAGTCATCTTCATCAGGATGGCGTCTCCGAGGGCGAGCCAGAGGACGAGTATGGCGGTGGTGAGCACAATACCACAGGCAATTCATCGTCTCTGCACGATGACAGCGAGCCACAACAGCTAAATGGACACCACCATCATTCGCATCTGCATCACAGTCATTCGCATCACCATCATCTGGACAAGTCGGACGACTCGGCCATTGAAAATTCTCCCAGCACCTCCACTTCAGCCTCGGGCGGCAATCGCCACAGTTCGCCCGTATCCACCAAGAAAAAGAGTGCCAACAAATCGCAAACAAAAGCCCCAGAATCGCAGGCAGATACCTGTTCCGCCAGCAAACTCAGCCCACTGGAGACGCTAAGTCTACTCTCTGGCATGCAATTCCAAGTGGCACGCAATGGTAAGTGCAAAGTCGCAATACCTTAAGCCCATCAATTAATTCTAAATACATTTCCGTCTCTCAGGTACCGGAGAAAATGGCGAACAGCAATTGATGGTCAACCTCGAACTGAATGGCATTAAATACACGGGCGTGCTGGTGGCCAATGCCAAGGCGTCTCAAAGTCAGAGTGAAGGCTCCGAAGAGATCTCTGCCCCACCCTCAACCATAGAGGAGACAGCAGCGCCGGCAGAGACAGCGGCGACAACAGCTGCCACGCCACCATCTCCCCAGACAGATGAAATTCCAGCGGAGCCCGACCAGGAGGAAGACGAAGTCGAGCCGAGCAAGGCAGAAGAGGCGTCGCCCATTCCCATTGTAAATGGCGCTAGTGTGACCACTGGAGTGTCCCTGCTGAAGGATGCTGTCGTCAGTTCATAAAGTGGCCGCCACCGAAGGCATTTTAAGAAATACCAAAGTCATATTTTTCAGAAAAATAAAAAAAAAAAAACAAAAAACAGAAAAGGAAACATTCACACGGCTAGACGGAAAAGGTTCTTTGTAAATACACTCACTCACACACACACACACATGGATACGGATGGAAATGCAGATACACAGAGATACCATTAGAGTTAGACACAACCATTTCGAGGTTAGCTAAATAAGCAAAACTAAAGCAAAAACAAAAAAAAACATTTTAAATTTCTTGAGTGTTTTTGGTGTCGATACAAAAATCTAAAGAGGTTATTGCCCACCCGAACCACAACTTTTCAATCCAAAGTGCAACAGGATGTATCTTTTTATTTGATTCTCTATCAGCTGTCCAGATCCCAATCCTCCCTCTTGAATAAGGCTATCTATGATATATATAAGAAAAAGAATATATAGAAAATTAGTTCGTAGCCGTTAAAATATTTTAGTCTCATTAAAGTTTCTTTAGAATGTCTGTTCAAATTTCCACACAACTTTTTTTGCATAAAAGACAAGCTCACGGGCATTGTATTTATTCATAGGTTTTAGAAATAAATTCACTCACACACACTTACACACACACACACACACACAGACATACACGCATAAAATTTCATTAGTTGTTAAACAAGGCAAAAAAATGATAAACATTTCTTTGTTGATTGTTTAGGTTTTAGTTTCGTGTATTTAGTTTTTTAGGAATCGCAGATTGAATTTGTTTTATTCAAACCATTTTTTTTTTTGGTCGACCTTTTTTGCTTTTAGAAAACTGTACTTGTTGGCCGGTTAAGCCAGCCATAAACAAGCAGGTGTAAATAAATAAAAGTATATTAATTAATTTTGACCTAAATATACAAATATCGATAAATATATAAAATACATTTAGTCCTAAGTTCAAGCAAAAAAAAAAAAAAAAAAATCACACACCCACACAAACACACACGCAGACATAAACATGCTAAACATGCACACATATATACATATCCATTATGACTACTTATAGAATTATATATATATAAATATATCTACAAAATATGAATAATGTCATTAAAATAACAAAAAAGATAAAAATTGTATCTACGCCAAGCGGCACTTTCTACTCTTAAAATACCAAGGCAACAAAAGTAGCAAACAACAAATATTGTAAGCGTTCAATTTAATGAATAATAAATCTATTTAATTTTAGTTCGATACAATTCAAATTTTATGTCTTTCTGGGCACACCAACACACACACATACACACACACACAACCGAATTTCCTCTTTATGTCCCAAGTCGACTCATAAAGATGAATTTGCTAATTAACTGCGTTTTCGCATTTGGCCACACACAGTGAAAAAGGCAAAGAGGAAGAAGGAGAGACAAAGAGAGTGTGAGAGGGTGGGGGAAGGGGATGGATGTGGGAGTGATGAAAAAGTTGGGAGCACAGACGGTGTTGGTTGTTAAGTGGTTGCCCCAAACAAAGCGCCGTCAACGCAGCAACAAAAATCGACATCAGCAGCAACCACAAGAGGCAATAATAACACAGGACCTCTACCACAACAACAACAACATCAACAACAATAACAAGAAGAAGAAGAAGAAGCAGAAGGGAGAAAGCAAGAGCAAGACCAAGATTATATCTTGTTTTTTATGAAACAAAAATATTTGCTGTTGCCCTTTTTGTTTGGCCTTGTTGTGCCTTCAATTTGCTTAGAAGGGAGCCAAAAAGAAAGTCATAAACACGCATAAATGGCAGTAGATTATAATCTGTCAGTCAATGGAGTTGAGCATTCAGGTTCAATTAGCGATGCTGGTGGAGTGTAGATTACACGGTGAACGCATGTTTATTCATATTCAAATTTAAAGAGCTCCTCAACGAGTTCAGCGGAATTCTAAATGCGAAAGGAGTGAAATTAAATTAGCTGGTTGAAAAAATGTGCGTCAGTGAATGTGAATGCTTTAATTAATTCTGGGAATTTTGCAACTCTGTGGCCGTAAAGCCAAAAATTCCAATAATGCTTTTTACATGTGAAAATAATTAAATATAAATTCGAATTTTTTTTGGAGTAGGACGCGAAGAACGTTGGTAATTGTGGTTCCGACAAATTCAATTTTTTTTTCTTTTTATTGGGGAGTACGAGTTTACTTTAAACCTCATTACAGACTTGGTTTCTAATCACTCAGCCCAAGCGGGCTAGCCTTTTGGATAGCTTTGTTAAAATTGGCATCACCCAGAACATTTTTAGTGAGCGCCCGAAAGTATGCTACGATTTTTAGAATGTCTTCCCTGTCTTGGGTGCTAGTGGCCAGTTTTGCGAAATGAAATAAAATGAAAACTAATGAAACGTAAGAAATTGAATTTTTTTGTGTGTTTCATTTAAGCATGTTTTGATTTTATTTTAGTTCTCAAACCACATCAGACTTTTTACTACAGACGAATTTATTAAGTTTTTTCCTTTTACTGGCTTTGATGGAATTTTTAGAGAAATTCGTAAATTTCGAGTGAATAAAAATTTCGAATTAATTAAATAGGATTCTTTTCATTCAGCTTTCACCCATAGGATTAGTCTGTTCGAACTTGTTTCGGCTCTTTTGTTCGATTCGCTCTTGTATGTTTTCACGAACTGTTTGTCGCAGCTCGAGAACATTTTGTAAGCAGTATGGAAGAGAACAACAAACGGTAGGCAGAGCCAATAAAATGCACACACACATACACGTGCGGGCATACAAAATAAAGTGATGAAAAACAAATGTTGTTGAAAACAATGGAAGCGTGAAATTCCCGGCTTGGATAGCCAGCTGCACGGGCCAGGCCAGGCCAGGCCAGGCCCCCTTCCGCCAATTGACCCCACCAGTTTATCCAGGTGCTCACTCTACCCCATATTACCACGGCCATCGTTTAAGCGTCAGGTGCTAACTATATTAGTACTCAGACCTGGTAGATAGATGGCAGAGAAGAGGCGAGGAGTGGAGAGTAGAGAAGAGGAGTAGGGTGGGTACGCTGGATGGATGGCGTTTTTGCGCTTTGTTGGCTTTTACAAAGACCGATGGGGGAGGGCGCGGCTTAATGGTAACTGAGACATTAAAGTCTCTTTCAGTTAGCCGCTAAAGTTTTCTCTTTGCTCTGGGCCCAATTTTGTTTCGGCCTGACCGAGCAACTTTGGCCAGGCCCGAGAGCAGAACAGCAATAACAAATGTCTTAACATTGCACAAATTAGCCAAAAGTACAACTCAGGAAGTCAGCGCTGACGCCTGGGAAATATTGATGTAGTACAAATTAAGGGAAGCCCTTGCCAGTACCAGGAAAAACCAAAACCAAAACCAAAGCAAGAGTCTCACTTGAAACCGTTGCCGCAGCCTCTTTTAGGCCCTGAAAAGCCTGAGGGGCAACACAGGCGGAAAAGGACCGCCACCACCACAAAGTAAAAGATGATACAACCAAGAGAAAAAGAGACAGAGAGAGAGAAGAAGAGAACGAGGTGCGTGGCATTTTAGCTTAGAGGTATTTATAAATTTTATATAATGTGCCGATGTGCCAGTAATATAAATAAATACATAATTGTGTGCCTGTGCGAGTGTGCGTATATAAATTCTTATTTTCAAGAGGATTGCCCTTTAACCGACCAAGGAACTAAAAGTCTTTCATATTTACCAATACAATTCAGGTTTCTTTAAAATAACAACAACAAAATGTTAAAGTACAAATAACACAAACACACACATACACACACACACATATACACATCGACCAACCGCCAACATGTGTACAAAGTGCACACACATCTAATGTGTTTAGCAGAACACAACAATTGTGGCGTTTTAGTACATTCCCAACCGTCAGTTTTTATAATTATGTTCGTGTGCATCGATGTGTATCCCTATGCCGTGTGTGTGTGTGTGTGTGTGTTCTGCCAACATGGTTTGTCCTTTGGCCACAAGCAACAGTTGGCCACGAGACAGTAATGGCAACAACAACCCTCAAAAGTGTGGCTAAACTTGTAGGGCAAACTCGCCACTCGCATTACGTATACGCAGCGATGTTGACGAAAGAGGCTGGCTGAGCAGCAGCAACTTGTTGCTCAACTCGTTGGCAATATTGTTGAGGCGCCGGCGCATACAAAAATTCGTAGCATAATAATTTGCGGTACAATTAAAAATTCATGAATTAAAATATCAACAAAAAGAGAAGCTGACAAACTCAAATTGAAAGTGTTCAAAATTTAATTCAATTTATTATTTACATTTTTTGGTAAATCTGAAAAAAAAATTGTATCTAGAAAGAGGCAAACCACCCTTATCAGTGCTTGGCGAAGCCTGACGAGCTTTTTGTTTTTACCTATTTTGTATCTCAACATTGCCATTAACGAAGCGGGAATGGTTGCTGCTGCGCAAGCCTATTCCCTATTCAAGCTTCAAGTATGCAACAAGCATGGCCAAAGCGAAAATGTTTGTTTGAACCACTCACACACACAGACACACACACACTCGCACTCGGGCATAGTCAGATATAAATATAGAGAGCCCGTGATACCAACATAAGCCCGTAAATTTTGCTGCTGCTGCTGCTGGCGCTGGTGGCGCTGCTGCTGCTGCTACTGGCAACCAACATCGACGACACCTCACTTATGTAGGATTTTTGCACACTTGAGAGTTTTAGTTCAGTTTTGGCAGAATTGATAGATACACGCAGAGTAGCGCAGCGCAGCGCTTTCAAATCACGTTGTTCGGTTTTTATAGATACACACACACATACACATACACACATACACACAGACTCACAGAGCCAACTCACACATACACAGCCATTTACAAATAAGAAGAAGAAAAAAAAATAAGAATAAGAAAAATTACATTTTTCGCTCAGCAAGTGACCGACCGACGGACAGATTAGCTGATGGACTGACCCACTCGCTGACCGACTGCCCAGCTGACCAGACAACCTGGCTGGACAGACTGCTACTCAGCTGAAATCAAGCAGCCAACTCACTCACTGACTGGGCCGTATCGTGTCTATCTATGCAGCAGCAGCACCACCACCACGACTTGACTGGATTTTTTTTTTTTTTTTCATTTTCATCTTTGCATCAATTGGACACTTTTTGTTAGTCCCGTCGGTGGCACGTTGGGTTTTTATCGGCTAAAATTGTGATTTATAATACTTTTGCCTACGAATAGCAAGGTGCGCGCGTGTGTGTGTGTGTGAGTGTGCCAGTGATAAAAAAAAGAAAAAGTGTGTTTCACCAGGCCAAACAATCTGACGTTCAATGATTTGGCTAATGCAAATTAATGTTTTTCCACGAAACTAAACACAAGTGCGCCCCCAAAAACAGAACCAATTTCTAAATCAGAAAACAAAGTGCGCAATCAATGCTGATTTTGTTTATGGCCCCAACAACAACAACAACAACTACAACAACAACAAAGGCACTTCACCCTCTCGAATTTTGTGCAAGTGAAATTTTGCAGTGTCTTTGAGAATCAGGTAATAATTATTTAACCAAAACCAATATTTTATCTTTTCAAATACACCTATATATGTGTGTGTGTGTGTGTGTGTGTGTGAGTATATAGAATAAATTTCATATACTAAGCTGATATAGTAGTATATTAAAAATGGCTTGCGTGTTTGTAAGTTTGCACTGTGATTGATAATTTGTATCTATGAATGGTAATTGTAACTCGCCGGAATTGAACTGATAAAAATAACAAAGAACAGAGAACACAGCTGCTAGTTAACTAAACTGAATGCCGAATGCAACAGTAGCAATCAAAAAAAAAAAAAAACAACAACAACAAAAGCAAACACACACCAGCAAAAAAATAACAACAACAACAACACGAAAAGCAAAATTAATAATAATAAATAAAAAAAAATATCTAATGCAAATCATTTGCTGGGTGGTTAGATTTTTTCTTTCTGTTTTTTGGATTGCGTGTGGTATCCCCACCAAAAATGAGTTTCTTCATACGCTCAGGCATGTATGTAATTTCAATTTCACTTGCTCGTTTCTCCTGTTTGCTGCTGTTGTTGTTGTTGTTGTTATTGCTACTGCTTGCTCAACCGAACACTGTTTGGGTATTCACTGCATGCCGGCGTCTCTGCCAGGCCTCTGCCAAGTGGGTGGCGAAGGCGACGGTGGCGGCGTCCAAATTGCTGATTTGAGCAAGCCCCTTTGGGCGTGAGCACATGTGATGATTACGTTGCCTAGCGATCCGATCGTTGCTTGCCAGCGCCATCGGCGGCTGCACCAAATCAGTAAGCCAGGTCTGTGTGTGTGTGTGAGTGTGTGTGTGTGTGTGTGTGTGTGTGTGTGTATGTGATTAAGTGATTTTTGAGTCACTTTTGGTCCGCTTGATCGTGTCACGCTAGAGCAGAACGATTTGGATATTTAATCAAGACGGAAAATCTCACGGGGAATTCAAATAATAGCTTTCAGGAACTTTCGGAATCAATTGGAAATGTTTGGAAATAAATAAGTTTGTGAAACATTTACAATTTTTAATTCCTTTAGGAAATTCTTACATTCAATATTGGAACTGAAAGTTACTTCAAGTAAAGAACTTTTCCTTTCTCATTATTTATTTTGGATCCTCAGATTAAAAGACCTGATGAGCTTCGGCTTGCATGGCTGAGCATAATTATTGATAGAAAGAACTTTTTTTTATCAAAGACTGTACCTTTGCTTGAACCATTATTTAGATAATCAAATGGATATATTTATATCTAACCATAATTTATATAATCAAATGGATATATTCAAATGCCTCAAAGGATTCTATTTTCGACATAACGAGTTGATCTAGCTCCAATTTGCAATCGAATGTTCCAATCGATCCTGAAACTTACTCAGATGAACTATTACTTTTGCTAGGGTCATATAGAAAAGCAGCTCCAACAGCTCAGAACCAAAAGGGATTATATTTTCTTTCCATTTATAAAACCCAGAAAGAGAAGAAGATCCAATGTATGTCTCCTAACACAAGAGATTTATTTCCTTTCGATTTCAACTACTTAATCCTTTCTCCCAATTTCAGCGGATCTCTCAGAACAAAAGGGATTATATTTCCTTTCCCATTATAATAACCAATAAGAAAATCCATCTCAGAACAAAAAAGATCATATTTCCTTTCCATTTCTACTACTCAATCCTTTCTCAAAATTTTAGCGGATCTTCAATGAAACTTGTTCCTCTTGAAACAAGGCAGCGAAAGCTTTCATCGCTAAACTTGGATAAGCTTTCTCGGACACGATCGCAAGGCCAAAAACTCACGCTCTCCACCCTATCAGAACTCAGAGAGTCATCGCTCTTTTTCTCAACTTTTTGTTTTTTGTTTTTTGTTTCTTTTCTTTTGTTCTCTCCATCTTGAGTTGTGCGCTCTCTCCGGCCAGCGCTCAGTTCGCTTTGATTTCTTTTCTTTTGAACGCTTTGTGGGATTGCCACTTCTGCTCTTTCGGTCCGGTTGATGTGGTTGCTGTTGTTGTTGCTGGCTGGGCAAGTTCAGATACTTCTCGTCTCGTGGTGTTGTGTGTTGTGTGCTATGCGTTTGCCTTCACATTTGTATCTCACAGATTGCTTTTGCTGGGTGTGCGTATGTGTGTGAGTGTGTTTAAAAAAAAATTTTTTTTTTTTTTTTTAGCTATTCTGTTGTATTATTTCGTATCGTATCGCTTTTGTCTGCTTCACTTGGCTGTGAGCAGTACGCCAAATCAGTTTGACGTTTTGCTTTGACAGGCAGCCGTCGGTTGTCGGTCGCGACTCGCGAGTATTTTGCCGGTAGCCGTCGTCGTCAATTGCTACCTCAACAGCAGCAGCAGCAGCAGAAGCAGCAGCAAGAGCAGCAAAACCCAAATTCAACACCGCCACCACCTTTTCATTAATATACTCGTATTTTATTTCTATAATTTTTTTTTATTCTCGAAAGGCGAAGCCAAACTAAACCAAATGAAACCCAACCAACTTCCCCCTCGTGACCCATAAAGGCGGAGAAATTACTCTTTTTATTATGTGTGTGATATGTTTTTGTTTCAACGGGAATAAGAAAATGAAAAAAATTAACGAAAGAAATTAAAACAATCGTAGTGGCAATAATAATAATAATAATAAAATATCTAAATGCTAATCAATCCATCTGTGAGAGAGACAGAACGAGAGCGAGAGAGAGAGAGAGTGAGTGAGTGTTTGGTTTAATGCTGTTCAGGCGTAAGTGTGTGTGTGTGTGTGAGTGTGTGCATAAAATTATAAAACGCCTTGGAGTAAAATGTATACGAAAAATAAAAAGAAGCAATTGTAACTCATAGATACAATTGGTCTGTGTGTTATCGTGTCTCCGTGTCTCAGTCTGTTGCCGCTCTCAGAATTCTCTTTGGGCTTTTCAGTGAACGAACGGAACGGTTCAAAGTGTGGCTATCGGTGTATGCCAGCGTGTGTGTGTGTGTGTGTGTGTTTGTGTGTTTGTGTCACATATTTGTGACGTCACAGTTGTTTGTGATTTTATTTTAGTAGCTGCTGGGCTACCGTTGTTGGCTGTTGTTGTGGTTGTTGTTGTTGCCTTATTATTTTTTATATGGAATTTTATTAATTTTGTTTTGACTTGCACAAGGTATTTTTGCTCTTGTTGTTGCCGTACTTTTTACATATTATTTCTTGATATCTACGGCTGCGTCAACAATATTAACAAAAGCAACAACAACAGCAACAACAACAACAGCAACAACAATAGCAGCAACAGCTACAACAAACGCTGCCGCTGCCATTGCCGCCGTGCTGTGAACGTGACCTCCGTGTATTAAAATAAATTCTAATTTGTGAAGAAAAAAAATTAAAAAAAAAATTTATATTTTTTTCGTTTGTTAAGATACCTCAAAAAGTGAAAAAAATACATATAATAAAATTCAATAAAACAAAAAAAAAATTCCCAAAAGAAATATTTAAAACAAAACGTACATATTAAAAAAATAAAAAAAAATTGTTTAAAGTATTTCCACACATATCGTAGAATATCTCGCTCTATATGTATTTATATCTATATGTATATATATATATATATGTATATATTTTGTTGTATACAAATATGCGGGTATTTATGTGTGTTTATAGAGCTACGACGCATCGGTTCGGCCAGCCAGTGCCAGTGTGAATTTGTATATATAATTTATATCGTATCAGAAAGTCTGATATAAATATTAAAATTTTGAAATAACAAACAGAGCAATCAGTGGCAGCAACAACAACAACAACAACACCAACAGCAACATCAGCAAATACAACAATAACAATCTTCAATCAGAAGAGCAAGAAAAAGCCGAGCAATAAATTTTGTTTTGGTTATGTCAGTGTCAGTGTTTTAGGTACGTTGTCAGTCTGTAAGAATATTAAATTTTATTTAAGTACATTCTATTTATTGTAGTTACTAATGCGTACACACGAATTGTATCTTTCAGATACATTTATTTATTTGACTTTTTTTTTCTTTTCTTTCTTCTCAACTTAGGCCAGGGCTCATTGCTCATTGTCACATAATATTAACAACTACAGAAAATTTTAAAATTGTATGCCCTCCAAAAAATACAAAATAAAAATGAAATAAAAAAAAAAAAACTTTTTATGTATATTAAAAAAAAAAAAGAAGAAAAAAAATTAAAACCAAAAAATTCGTTTGTAGAAATTTTCATGCCGCTGGCGTCGCACACATTTTCAGTTTTTTATTTATTTACTTGCTTACTTTGTCTCTGCCTGCCGGCAGACCCCCTCCCGCCCCCCACCACCTACCACTGCTCACCCACGCCCGCCCCAACACACCCCTTCCCTCCCTGCTGACTACACATCTGTCCAACAGTTACTCTGTCACTGTTGTTGTTGTTGTTATTATCTGTCTGTCTTATGACTCTCTTCCTCATTGAGTTTTTAGACAAAAAAAAGCAACAACAAGCGCTCACATAAAAAAACGCTTAAAAGTCAGTCAGTGGCGTCTGTCGTTTGTGTCCGTCCTCCTTTGTTTTTGCTTTCATTACTGCTTTTCCACTTGTTGTTGTTGTTGTTGTTGTTGCAAGTTGTGCGTCGTCTCGTGCAGCTCATGAACAAGTACCACAGCAATCATTGTCGTCATCGTTATCCAAGTACGCACACACTCTCACACAGACTCGCACACTCCCACACACACACACAAAACGCACATTTTACATCAATTTGATTTTTATTTATTTTTTTCAATAGTCTTTTGAATTTGCTGCGAAGCTTGCAAAGTCTTCAAGAAGCTCTCCTAATCCTCTTCAAATAGTTCCTATTGCATTTGTGAAAGTTCCGAAAAAATATACCCATCAGTCTAATGGAAAGCAAAAAGAACTATTCCATTTTTGAAAGGCAAAAGAAGATTGAGTGGAACCCTTTGAAAAGCACAAAATTCGGAGTGGAACTCTCAAAGCTGACAAAGAACGATTTTAGTCGATTAAATTTGTAAAGTCGGAAAAAGATTTTTGACGTATTCATTGAAGTGAAGCTTTCTTTCTGAAAGAGGATTGGAAAAGAATTTTACCAAATTAATTTGAGGCAGAATTTTCAGAGCCTATAAAAGATTTTTAAATGTCTTAGAAGAGTTTCCTGTCTAACCCAAAAAATTGTCTTAATTAACTTAAACAATGTTGACTTGGCTTCTAACAATTTGACAAGCTTTTTATTTATTTAAATTTTTTGGGCACTTGCGACTAAGCCAGCCAGCATAATTCATATTGTTTTTGATCACACCAGTTCCCCAGGCAATAAATTATGAAAAAAAAGTATCTAATCTTCTTTAGAATAGAAGGAATCTTTTCATGTGTGCGTGTATGTGTGTGAGTGTATTTCTTTTTTTTTATGACAAAGAACAATAAATTTGCAATTTTCATTTTCAATTTTGTCGTGTCTTGTGTGCTGTCTGCCCCCAATGTCTGTCAGATCTGAGGTTGTTTGGCTGTTGGCAGCGGACAGACGGTCCGTCTGACTGACCCATTTTGGCGATTATCTAATAAATATTTCTATTATTACTTTCAATATTTCCCCTCATTTTTGTCTTTTCATTCTTTACTTCATTTTCACTATCTTTATTCAGACTTGAGCGAGTGTGCACTGTGTGTGTTTTGTGTGTGTGTGTGTGTGTGTTTTTTAATTAATTCTCAATTTTAACTGTTTATGAAAAGCAGAAATTATTCAAGCAACGTTGCTTTTTAAGTTGGCGTGCGCGGTCACTCGTTATTTTGTTTAACAACAATAAAAAGCCAGCTGACTTTGTGCATACTAATTCTGTATTATTTTAGTTGTTTTTCTTTTTATTATTATTTTCTATATTGCATTATTATTATTACAACTATTTGAAGTGGTCGTCGTCGGGCCGGACTGGGCCGAACCGGGCCAAGTTAAGTCAACCAAATGAAAAAATACAGCCCAACTACAGTTATGTAAGCGGCATACGTATCATTGTGAATTTTAAGTGCGGCCTTTATTTTTATTCACAATACTTGAATATGGTATATATAGTTATATGTATAATGAAATGAATTTTGAATTGTGTGCAGTTTATTGGCAGCTATATAAAATCTTTTGTTGTTGGCATTTTGTGCCATTTTTAGTATCCATGAAATGGGCGGAGGAGAGTATATCAAATTGTTGCAAATTTCATTTTGATGAACGAAATAATATTCAATTCCACGAATTGCTTACCTTTTGTGTCTAGATGAAAAATATATTTAATTTCACTTCTACAACATTTTCATCAAATTCCTAGCAAATAGCTGGAACGATAAGAATTCCTTAAATTTCATACAGAAATTTTCAATTTTAAATTGTTTAAAACTAGATTAATTTGATTTGAGAATTTGAGAAATTTTAAGAGTATTTAAGATAAGGAAACTCTTGACTACCCTACACATACATACGTATCCATAGGGGGGCACCCACTCAACATAACCTCTTTTCAGTGCACTTTTGTGTACTCGTCGATTTATTTTCATGTCATCTGCTTTAAGCTACAAAGCGATTCAGCCCAAAGCCAGTTGACAGGCAAGCTGATTTCGTATTCTGCAATTGACCAACTGGTTGAGTGTGCGAATGACTGACTGAATGTTTCACTGTTTGTCCAAATGGATAAATGTGCATCTCTTCTTTGACTCTTGTTGTTGTTGTTGTTATTGTATCTTAATAGCCTGACAAATTTGCTCTATGCTGTGCTTTTTATTTGCCAGTTTAAGCTGCCAGCTTATTTGAAATGCAAATTATAAATCGCTTAATAAAAGGGCACTTGGCAATCCGACACGCCGCTTGGCAGACAACTTTGTTTAAATAAATCACTCAATTTAATAGTAAAAATAATTAAATGATAAGTCGACAAACATTTTAAGAATTTCTTTTGACTAAATCATTATGGTCAATTCGGAAAATTCACTTAAATTTGACAGCAAAGTTTGCCCTCCCAAAAGTCAGAGAAAAAAAAGAACGCAAAGTGTCAAAGAAAGCAATATGAAAGTCTGCTGCATTTCTTTTACAATCGTTAAACAAACAAATACAAATGCATATCCAAAAGCTACAATAACAACAACAACAACAACAACAAGCAGCTATTGCAACAATATTAACAGCTGCAAAACATCAGTTGGCAATAACCATTAAATTATTAGATACAAATTCGAAAGCGAATACGTTTTGTGTTTTCAGTTGTACTCGCTTTTGTTTTGAGAATTGTGTCGTGTCATACGTCTCAGTGTGTGTGTGTATCGTGTATGTGTGCGTGTGTGTGTGTCTATAGCTTTGGCAAGTGAATTTGTGGCTCTACATGGTCATGGCTTGTCTAAAGATATATTTGCTTGTATCTATAGATACAAACATATAAAAATGAGTATAACTATCTGTCTATCCCGTCTGTCCGTCCGTCCGTCTGTCCAGCTATTTGTCGTTCGTTTTAGTCTGAATTGTTTTGTATGTACCTTTTCTATATATATATATATATGTTTAATTTATATTGTGCGAATCATGCACAGGCCAACACCACCACTGCAAACGGCTGATGATGCTATTATACAAATAGCAGAACCTACCAGAACCACACACACATGGGCTCACAAGCATAAGCACAGGCACACGCACCTGCATAAACGTGTCGATATACGAAAAACGTGCACAGAATTCAATGATGCTGTTTTCCCCAAACACACCGCCCAACCGAAGCTATCATATCCAAAAAAAAAATAAATAAATAAATAAAAAAAATAAAAAACAGCGCGAAAAATTGTTTTCAAAGTCTGAAAGATCATATACCCTTTAGAAATTAATTATTCGATATAGGTTTGAAGATAATGATAGAGCTTTTTAAGGATTTTACAAATTTATAACACATTTTTTGAGATAATCAGAAACCTGAGAATACAGGACTTAATCAAATTTAATTGTGTATATTTCGATATGGTATTGGTCCATATATAAGATATAGGATATAGTAATCGGATGAGTATAAAACTCTGTATATATGCTAAATGCTTATACTCATTTAAGACGTCATAACCGAACCGATCCGAATTGAGCCGAACCTATCCGACCATTTTTGATTAATAAATTCGTCTCACTCAAGTAGACAGTTAAATATATTTTTTCTGACTTAACAAAAGTCTGAAGAATTTGTATAAGCCTTTTCACTTGCAAAAAAAAAGAGTATACAAAATAAAAGTGCCTATATAAAAAATAAAGCATCACCATGTATGCCAAGACAGTATTTTCAATGTTCCCCAAATAAAATGAAAGAGAAAAAAAAAAACTGACTGGCTAAGGTGGTATTTGAATTTAATGATCCAGCAACGCCATCAAAGCCTCAACATCATCACCAAAAGCCATCCGTCCATCTTAGTTGCCTGTGGAACCCAGTTTTGGGCTACAAACCCATTTGCCGTTAATAGAATTTGCCTAATGCGATTATGGAGCTGCACATAATAATTGCAATTGAACGAGCCGACGTGTGGAGCGATAGAGGGAGTAAAAATTCAAGGAAAGACAACCAAATAGCCCACAACATGAACAACAAGCTTCGATAGTGTCAGACCAGGCCGGGCCAGACCGGGCTAGGCCAGGGCAGATTGGGGGGTTAACCAAGCCATGGGCTGTTCGCAAAATAGACGCACAATCATTTTAGTTGCATACCCCCAGGCGACAAGGTCGTCCTTGTCGGCTAAAATTAGCAGTAATTTCGTGGAATTAACCCTATTCGGGCCACACTCCCCGGCAAGCTGATTAATTCTAAGTGAAAGCACAAATATTTAGCCAAACATAAAAGTTTCAAGCCCGAACTTTTATAGAGTTTTAAAAATTCAACTTTAATAAGGTTTGAGTTTGAGGCACCCCAAAGGACTTTTACTGCTTTGATAAGTGCTAAAGTGTTGGCAAATTAAAATTTCTCAAACTTTAAGAAATTAAGTAGTTTGGCTTGAAGACTTCCGACATGAAAATCCAACTTATGGTGTATCTTTTAAATCTAAAATAAATTAAAATTTAGTTCTTATCATAATCCCACATCCATCAAAAATCGTAAAGTTAAAACCGAGAAACAAACAAAATATATTCAAGCAGTTTTGACACGTCTAAGCAGATATATTTTTTATTTTTAGATTTTTCACATTTTGGTTAGGAAATATTTGAGTTTTTCTTATCAAATTGTCAAAAGAGTCTAAGAGAATTTGAATACTAAAGTGAGCAGAATGTTACCTATTAATCCCAGCAGTCTATAAACTTTTAGTTAAATTAAAATTTACTCTTCCCCAAAGGTCTCTTAAGGCTTCCGTATTTAAATTTGAAGCATGTCTTTTTAGGGTTAAAAACAAATGATGTAGTTCTCCTCGGAAATGTCAAAGAAAGACACTGCAAAAAATAGAGGAAAGAAAGAAAAAATAAAGGCAAAAAGAAGAATGAAAACAAAAATTCATTTTTCTTCTTTTAATGTGCCTAAGCTAAAAATAATTTGTTTAAACAAACAAGACACTCAACCAAACAGACAGCTAAACATTCCGTATACAAAGAGAGACAGCTGGTTGGGCTGGTTTGGAAGCTGTTGACTGATTCTGAATCAGATTTTGCCTTCTGTCTTCTGCTTTTAGCCTTCTTTCAGCTCAATGTCCATTGTCTTGAAATGAAAGTCAATGTATATGTGTGTGTGTGTGTATGTTTGTGTGCTGTCGCCTGGGATGACGCCTTTGTTTTTATGGGGGAGAATCCGTCCGCAAATAAACACAAATACAAATAAGAAGAGGCAGAGTCGGTTAACACCTGACAATAGTCGTAGATCCTGGGCGTTGAGTACAACAACAATAAAAGGAACCGAACAAACAAATGCCACTAAATGGAGCACATGTCCTTACAGCCTCCTTTTCTGGTCTCTCTTTAGCAAGTCAATCAACGTTGTCGTTGTTGTCATCGCTGTCGTGCATTGCCAGTGCCTCTCTTCATTGAAATGTGACGCATTCCGGGCTAGAGTTGCAAGAGGATAGTATGACAATGGTAAAACCACTCCTCAAGATCCATTTTCAATCTACCCATCTGGCCTTGCTCAATGTACTCAATACTCCTTTAGTTTGTGAATAGCCCAGCGAGTGACTGGAGCCGAGTGGGTGGGTGGGCGGTCTGCCCTGCTGGTTGAGTCACTCATGGGCATTGGTGGGCCTAGCAAAAGTTTTCACAGATCCCCTGGAATCCCTCCACCGCAAAATAATACTAAACAGAGTCTATTAGTGTTTGTGTGTGTTGTCGATGTGAGAGTATTCAACTTTTGAAATAGGTCGCATATTGCTAATCTAAAGTGTTTTTGTCCCTATCAGTTGATTTTGCGTTTGGTTTTTAGTTTCTTTGCCCTTCTTTCGTTCAAGTTTTATCTAAATATTTAAAATTGGTTTCATACTTTTGATGAGCTGTATATGCTATATGACATTTGGTTTTTCCAATTGTGCCAGTTTTACACTAAAAAAAAAGCTCACCTGATAACAAAACTAGAGATATTCCCTCCACAAGTCTCCATCTACGTCACACGACAACCCATTCTCTGATAACCCTCCTGGGGTATGGCTATGGATAGGGGCATGGGTGAGGATGAAAATATAAAAAAAAAAATAAATCCCCACAAGTCAAATGTTTGATACGTGCCGGCAAAGGTCAGCGCCGCATTTGCCAAAGTTGTTTTGGGGCTATCGAATTTCGTTGTCATTTAGTTGGAAAGTTTTTTACAAAGTTGTTTTTTTTTTTTTTGGCTGGACACTCTGATATTTGTTTTTCGTATTTTGAATATTGAAAATACATTTTATGAATTCGATTTTAATCACGTAGAGAGTGTGTGTGTATGTTCGGCTCTGCCTTGACTTCAATTATCATTGCCAATTTGGTAGAAATTGTTTTTCGAAAAAGGCAAAAACAAAGAGCGAGCAAAAACTTTGATATTTTCAGAATTTCAATTTATAAAAGGTAGCAGCAGCTAAAAGAGATTAACTTTTTTTATATATTCTACCGAAAGAGAGAGAGAGAACGACGCATTTAAGCGGATTTAAAAATGCTCGTGGAAATTCTAAGATTTTATGGAAATTATAATTGGGGAAAAATAAATACCAAAAAAATCTTTCATTAATTAAGAATGGCAAAAGTCAAATCTATATTAATTAAGTTGCAAAAAAAGAAATAATCCTCAAATACATCAAAATAACTTTAATGAGTAGCGGAAAATTTTGACACTTTCCATTTATTTGCTGTCATCAAATTGCAATCATTTTTTGGAAATTCAATATTATAATTTGTAGACAATTTTACCGAGTCATTAACTTAATCTGTTGGCCATTAATTATCTATTGTTTGCATTTTGAATTTTGAGCTTTTCAGCTTAAGAAGCAGCTTTCAAAGTGCTCGAAAATAAATGCATGTGGGACTAGCCTACTCAATTCCATTTGATATCAGCAAATCAAATACAAATAACTTGGTTAAAATCAATTTACCCTCTTTGATTAGTTCTTGCAAGGGGGGAGGGGGCTAACTAATTAAGTAGGTTGTTCATTTCCTTGCCAGTCGTCTAATTAATTCCCACCTTTCCTATTTTCATTGCAGATATTCGAAATGTAACTGTCAAGTGAAATATCAAAGGCAATCGGTGGACTTGTCGTCTGGCGTGTTTCTAAACCAAAAATGTTTCAATTATGCTATCTGCAAAAATACCACAACCACAAAGTTGCAGTAGTTATCCAGCCAAGAGCACTAGGAACTTCCATTGCAGCCTAAACCGCACTCAAGGCAACGGACCAAAATCAACCATATCAACGTCAACGGCAACGGCAACAACTAACAACCAACAAAACCGACAACAACAACCAGAAGCATTTGAAAAGCAATCAAGGCAAGACCAAGACCAATACCAAATCGAAACCCAAACCAAATTAGCATAGAACAGCAACAACAGCAACAACAACAACAGCAAGAACTTTTGAAAGACAGAGGGGAGAAGGCAGAAGGCAACAATATGGGCTGCTCCCCGAGTGCTTTGCATCACACGTCCTCAACGGCGGCAGGCGCTGCTGGCAGCAGTTCTGCCCCATTAGCACTCGACTCAGCCGCTTCCGGGGCAATGACAGCAGCCAACTCGGCCAACGAAAAGGATGGCAACTTTCTGTTCTGCATCAAATTGCGACGTGGTCGTATGCGCCGCTGCAGCTGTGGAGCCGTGACTCTGCAGAACGGAGACGGCAGCACTGCGGGCAGTGCCAGCTGTAATGACCGTCTGCATGACGATACATCCCTCCACGCCAATATGACCTGCAATCAGATATTGTTGCATACGACGCAATCTAAAAACGAGGCTGACTATGAGAAGGTGAGTGGGAGTTGGGTCAGGAGCCTTACCGAATTACGCAAACCTAATCTGGGCAGATGGTAATCTCTGGCATTTGGTAAACTAGATTTTAGTGGCCTGAATATATTCCAGAAGAAATATGTAGGTCTGGGGTGAGCAAGGACCAAATATTTATCTAGAAATTTTGCTCGTTTCTTTGCATAACTCAAAAATGATTTTGATTACATATTTGATTGACATAATCTCTATCGAACTACTCAAAAATGCGGATCTTTTTTTGTTGATAAAATACAGTTGTGAATAACATTGTGCTTTATTTGTTTAAACATTACCAATTCCCACTGAAGTGGTTTATGGGATGATAAAGAAAAGCTTCTTATACACACGGAAACTAAATTTATTTCCTAACGAAATTCTTTAAGCATGAAACACTCGTGAAATAATTCGATTTGAGAATTTGGCAAAAATTTTAATCTTCAAGTAAAATTGTTAATGAGAACAATTTGGTTGAGGCCTTCATCACCTGGCAGTCATAATTATTTCATTCAGCTCGAGGAAAAAAAAAGAATTCAATGGCAAATTTAGATGATTTAACAATCTAATTCTTATCAAGGTTCTTTGGTTCTGGAGATTCCTCAGATTTTACCAATTACTTTCTTATCAAAAAACTGAGGAATTGGCCGATTCTGAAGTTGCTCAGAAGTATTCGCATTATCTTTAATACTGACTAATCTGGACGGAACTTTTGGGGGTCTCCGATTATTGTTTTGTTCTTTACGGCCTTGAAAGCATACTCAATATTTAATTATTTTCTTTGTGTGGACTGTAAAAAGAAAACCAATTTTTACTTGCCAGACTTCTTCACATCTTGTATGATTTACTAATCAAGATTTCATCAAGAACCTACGAAATTTTATGGTATATGAAGACATACGCCTTATGCCTGATATAAAATCCCCATTATCCGTACAAGCCCAAGTTTTCTCAAGTTCAATTAATTAGTAATGAGGCCTCAGATAACAGTTCCCATTTAAACTGTCCAAAAAATGAACTTAGAACCGTTGAAACAAAGATATTTCAAGTTCCTTTCATGAATAGTAAAATACTTCTCACTTGACTCATTCAAAGACTTCGAGCCTTGACTCCGGCCATGACTATAATTGAGAATAAGAGGTATTCTATTAAGTGAAAGGAGTATTTGTCCGGTTTTAAAGATGATCAAAAGCTTTCGGTGTATATTTAATATATGGTTTCCAATTGATTTGAAAAAGAAATAAAACTGGGACCATTCAAACTAAGATTTTCCGAGTTCCTTTGACTTGATTTTGAAAGCTTGCCCAGTCATATGAACAGCCTGGTCAGTATTTTCTGTAAAGAGTACAATTGATAAGTTTTCCAGATCGAGTTGAATAATTTTACCGACTATTGACCTTTGACATTTGATAGCTTTCATAACAGCTTTTAAGTACTTTGTTTCATTACAAAGTGTATCACAAACTAACCAGTTTATTTTATCTTAAATTTCTGTTCTAACTCGCAATTCTCTCACCCTCTCTCATTGGTTCTCTTTTCAGCTAAGCACTGGCAAAAAGGACTCAGTTGTGACGGTAACAGCTTTGGGTAATTTTACTCACAGCGTGGTACGACGTGCAACAGGCAGTAAGTAAAAATCTCAATTGCTACGCTTTACTTTGCTTTACTTTCCAAGTCACGTATTCCGGCTGGCCAGAGCAGTCAAGTCAGGTAATTCGATCTTGTAGTATGTACTAAGTCAGCTGGTCAACCGGCCAGGGCGCAGATGTTCAGCTGTTTCAGAACCTAACGAACAGGCCTGGGGCTAGCCCGAGCTACCTCATATCAGTGGCGGCAGCTCACCTCGGAGAAGAAGAGTTGCCCTGCTGAGAGTTAGATTCTGAGAGTGTTCTGTTTTGAAACTCGATCGCTGAGCGATCTGAACTGAACTGAACCGAATTGCTGTCGCCGCCAGAGCGGTTGCTGTTGTTGTTATCGTCGGCTTGATAGCGTGGTCGTTGCTCTGCTTCTCCGTTACTCACTCTGCCGAACCCAAAAAAAAAAAAAAAAAAAAAAAAACACAGTATCCACAACAAACATAAAACAACTCACTTTTAAAAGCTGTTCTGTGGTCGCAATCGCAACAGCTGCTCACCATTTATGGAGACGCCATCGCCGACAAAGTCAGTTGCTTTGAGTTGGTGCGCCGTGTCGGTTGTTTTTTAGCGGCTTCCAGCTAATTTTTCTTTCTACACATTTGAACTTTTCTCAGTTTGTCCAAACTGATTTGAACTGGGTTTCTTTCTTTCTTTTTGGCTGGTCTGCGCTTGCTACCGAGCCAATACACCGTATCGCGAATGTAAATATAAATGTAAATGATGTTGAAGGCTGTGCATAAATAACACCAATAAAATAAATATAACCAAATCCAAAAAAGTAAAAAAAAATATGTATATTTATATATATATATATAAGAAGAAATCGTAATCAACATTTGCAAAGTGGCCAGTGAATACCCAAATCTGTTTATTTGTAAGTTATGAAAATGCAAATGAGCAGGCGAACGTGAATTCGAATGCAGTTGGCCGAGTCGCATGTATTTCCAAAGTGCTTAAGCATTTAGCGGGCGTGTCGCCAACTGGTCGTCAAATTAAATACACAAAAAACAGAGAAAACAACAACAACAACGTTTTCAATAAAGCAATAAAAAAAAATAAAAATAAAATAAATAAATAAAAAAAACATATTCGCAACTGGGTGCAGGCTGCAGTGGCGGCGACACAAATTTGGCCACCTATGCCGCCTATCAGGGCAAACCAGTTGCTCAAACCATAGTAAAGCCCGCGTAAAAAAAAATTTACAAAAATCGATATATCAATGTGTTTTTTTTTCAATTTAACGACAGTAATTAAAGCTCATAACTACACGAATAAAAAAAAAACTGAAAGAAAAATAAATAAAGAGTGCCTAAAAACTGTTTGACGATCGCCTCCAAACACACTTCGAACGCCACCTCCTCCACAACAGCCTCATCCGTTTGCCACCGTTGACACACAAAATCTGTTCTCGAAACGCGCTGCAATTTCATGTCAAAGTCTGTGATCGTTTAGCTTCGAATGTGTGGAAAAAAACAGCACGAAAAAAGATACAGACACGTTGAAGAAAAAATACAAAAAAAATAAAAAAAAAAAAATCACAAATTTATACGACTACGGCTTTAATATATCGAAAAGTGTTAAAAATCAAAATAAACTTCACAGCTACATGTGTGCCAATAACAACAACTACAACAACAACAACAACAACAATAAGCACAAAGCTATGTAAAATCGCCGCCGCTGAGCAAGTGTGCGTGTGTGTGTATCTTTTCATTCTTGAAACTCGCTGGGTAAACGGAGAATGCACAATTCTCAATTTTCAACTCATTAACATGTTGAATATTTTCGTCTCTTTTGAATAATATTATACAATGTCTTTGTGTAGGTGTATCTTGTATCTGTATCTTATTATTATGATTATTTTTTTTTTTTTGCTTGTATTTTTGAGTGGCGCCAATATAAAGCAAACGCCTTTCAATCATTGGCATAATCAAATGAAAACAACGCCGAACAACAACGTTTTTTGTCTCATTCTTATTGGACTGATTTGACTTTTTTTTTTTTGTATCATTTTTAGTTAGAAGTGTCTATAAATACAATAACTTTTTTTCCTTTTTTTTATAGATAAAAAAAAAATATTCACATGACAATCTGGTTTGTGTTACACGCAACGATCTTTTTTAGTAGTACAACTTTTAAATACAAACGCACAGATAAAAAAAAAAATAAAATATAAGCATATGTATACACAAAGAGTCACACACACACACACACACACACAAGTGCACCTTAATTTACAGTAGATGCTCGCGAAAGAGTATCGAAGCTGTAATCATAATAATAATTACGGGCAATCCGGGCAGCCTCTTCCACTGCCAGGCAGACCAAATAATTTATAGGCTTTATGAGCCAAGTAAACAGAAAAGTTGCAATGATTTCGAAAAAAAATAAAAAATTTTCACCTGCATTTCTCATCTATTTTTGTGTGGCTCATTTCGGTTACCTTTCAAAGTTTACATTGTCGAAAATCGACGTCTAAATATTTATCTGAAACGCTTTGGTAAACAATAGCAAACAATTCAATTTGGCTTCATTCTTATTGTGTTGTCCCTCTCTATCTTGAGCCTGCCCATCTCACCCATCCCACCATCAATCATTGTAAAATACACAATCAACGTAAAGCGTAAAATAATGAATGAATCACATAAATTTTTGAAAAAATCAAAAAGAAAATAATAATTAAGTGTACCAAAAAATAAGACGATTCATTATGTGCTCCTAATCCCTGCCTGCCAAATTGCCATTTATCAATATTCATATAAACATTTTAACCAGGCAAAACCCGACAGCTACCACCCCCGAAGAGCCACCCGGAAGCCTAGAAAACCTTAAATTAAAAACCATAGCATATTAAATTGATTACCTTTTCAAGTTGTTCAAGCAAAGCTGTCTCCGAAGACCCCAATCGTTTTGTTTCCTATTAAGCATTTTGTTACGATTTTCAAGTTTTTTTTTTTTTTTTTGATTTTGTTATTGAATCAAGGAGGTGGGGCAGTTCGAGTAGGGCCACACTTCTGGTAGAGCCCAGACCAGAAGCCTCGGCCTACCTTCAACTTTCCCCTCTGGCTTTTAGCTTCTTCCACTCAGCGTGCTCTCTTTTGCACCCATCTTCAGTCTCTCGGTCTCTGTCGCTCTTTAAGTAGCCACGTGAAGCTTTTTTTTTTTTTTTTTTTTTTTTGCAAATATTGCGACAACTACAACGACGATTAGATTAGAAGCTTCTACCATAAAGAATACCACTGGGCATTGGGCTATCAATTTGGCCATTAAATTAGCTTTGTGTGTTTGGCTGTGTGTTTGTGTGTGAGTGTGTTGCCACAACAAGAATAGCAACTGTCCAGCTATCAATGCTCTAAGATGATCGGTGTTAGATAAAAACAAAGCTTTGGGGTATGCTTCATCGACAACAACACAAAGCAGTGGGAACAAAAAATATATTACGTATACGTACGGGGTAGCTACACCAATGGCGAATTCACTCGAAAATACTCGCATATACATTTTCGGGTAAGCTATATAAAAAACGCATTACACATATTTGGGAACAGTATCTTTATATACCCAGCTTTATATGTGTGTGGACGAGTCTGGAACTACAACAGTTCCACAGTTCAGATCTCGAAGTATCCACACACTCTTCGAAAAGAAACTTCTATGAATTCTAGAAAATATTTGGAAATTTTTCCCAAAAGTCTAGCAAAGGCCAAGTGTTAATTTTTAAAATAAATGAAACGAAAACGTTTTTATTAAAAGCAAATTAAGCATCTTTTTCCTAATTTGAATGACAGAATATAGAAAATATTCCTTTAAATGAATCTGGAAATCACTGTCAGCATATCTGATATTTTGGTGACGAAATTTTGGAGAGGAGGATTGAAGTCTCAAGCTTTGGGAAAATCAAGTAAATCCATCCTGAAGTCTGTTTCCATTTTCTAGGAATTATCGGAAATCTTAATCAATGATTATTTTGGTTCGAAATGAAATTAGTGTGGTTTTTGGGAAGAGTATGGAAAATATGGTCTGAACTTCATCTGAATATGAGTAAATAAGTAAACTTGGGCTGATATTATCTTATCAAAAATTAATTGGTTACCCTGACAACGGCAAAGGCGCAAAAGCCAGCAAATGATCGGCCATAGATGCCAAGTAGTGCGCTACAGTTGAGGGTGGACCTGAACCGGAAGGCTCTGGGGCGCGTAGCTTGTTGAATTAGCAGTCGAAAAGGGATTAACGGTGGCTTATCCCAAGGCACCCGCACAAAATGAGTCAACTTGTCAAGCTAACTAGTCCAAGGACATGGCATCCCCTCCCCCACGCTTACACTAGGACAGACACTTCATTTCAAATAAATGAATGGTGAATAAAAGTTCTAAGTCGCCAGTAAGCGCTTTTCGCATTACACATTTCAAACACCTTCAGCTGCCATAATCGGACAAAAGATATAAAAGTATCTTGGTATCTAGACGACCACGCCGCACATTTTCACTGTAGCGCAAAGCTTTGCCTTTGCCACTGGGCCAAAGGCAATGGCACTAGCACCAATATTGTTGCTGGTATTGTTGGCGTTGGTGGTGTTGGTGGTGTTGGTGGTGTTGGTGGTGGTGCTGGTACTGGTGCCGGTGGTTTCAAAATCCGTGCGAGAATTATCATCTGGCAAACAGTTTTTCATAACGGATTAGTGCGGACGTTTGTCTAGTCGCCATCGTCGTCATCACCGTGGCTGCCGTCCTCAGTCTTGTCGTGACTCTTGCCGCATAGCATAAAAAATACCAAAAAAAAAAAATTAAATAAAACAAATTTAATTTCGCGCATTTTTTAATTGTATAATTAAATAAAACTGAAAGAAAAGAGAGAAACACAGAAAACCATAAATTGTGCTGTGGGCTCTGAGATTTCAAGGCTTTTTGTTTTTTGCTTTTTTTTGGCTGTTTTTTTTTGTATAGCCCAAAAAGCATTAGCATAACACCGTGTTGATTGTAATGTTTCAAGTGTTGACATGTTGACCATGCTGCCTGCAATTTTCTAAATAACTTTGTCCTGCCATCCTTGGCGCGACCAAAAACTTCAGCAGCCGCAGCAGAAGCCGAGAAGCTAATCGATCAAAAACGCACGCGCCAACTTAGACAGCGGTTGACAAACACACAAGCCAACAGACACACACATAGACAGGCTCTCACATATTGTAAGAAAAACAAAAAGAAGGAAATTTGTGTACATTTTACACGCTGATGAGCCCGTGAGGCTGACTTTATTGTATGTGCTTGGGCTTGTGTTTGGTTTGGTGTGTGTGTGTGTGTGCTTGGGTGTGTAACATGAGCTTTAATGTGAGCAAGTATTGTAAGTATTTTTTGTTTTATACTGTTACTTTTTTCGAAAATTCTCCGAGCCTGAATAGTTAAAGTTCAGCTCAGCGTGTATCCATCAGATACAATTTAAGGGCTGCCCTCAAATCATGTATACGTACCTATATATATATCTGTGTTCGTGCCTGTGTGTTTGTTTGTGTGTGCGTGCTTGTGTTCTCTGGTGCGCTTGAAATAGTTTGTAACATTGTTCATATTTAAATGAAAATTAAAATGTTAGAAAAAAAAAATGAAAATCAGGCTCATCATGAAGGCGGTCGACAAGCGGCTGGCAGGCTGGCAGGCTGTAGGCTACCCAGACCAACTCGAGAATAAAGTTGGCTGCTGGCGAAGCTCTCGTTGTTGTTGTTGTTACTTTTGCCGCTACATACTTTTATCTGAGCAATTTATCGATTTTCGTTTAGATTACAACGCGTACCGCAAAACCAAAAAGCTGCATGCGACCCAGCAAGCCAACCAACCAACCAACCAACCAACCAACCAACCAACCAACCAGCCAGCCAGCCAGCCAGCCAGCCAGCCATCCAGTCAGTTAGCCAACCAAATACAGTAAGGCCAAGACAGGCAAAGGCCTGGGGGGGACGGAGTGCCAGACCAACGATAAGATACAGATACAGAGATACTCGTACTGCCCAAGCATACTTCATGTATTTTATTTGAATATACGCAAATATTTTCCATCATACACACAATATACGTATAAATTTTATATAGTACATAAACTCAACGAAAGTATATAATATCATATAGCATTTATTTATTTACTGTACCTACAATATACAGTAAGTAATCTACCAACACGACCAACCAATAATATCTCAAATATCTCAGACCGGCACTGGAGTTGTTTATGTTTCAATTAAATTTATATAACAAAGTCGGCTTGGCATAAACAAAACAGGTAGATATGCATATGGAATTGGATATAAATAGTATTTATCTATGAGGCGGAATATGTGGAGGAGGTGGAGCCGGTGGGTAAGGGAAAAGAAAGTTTGCATATTTATTGACGAAATTTATGCATATGGAGCGGTTTATCATTACGCACTAATTGTCTGAAATCAATGCCATAGATAAGCTGAATACAACATAAAAAAAGAATAATAACAACAACAACAACAAAAACCAAATTGTATATGAAAAAAAAAATAAAAAGAAAAAACAGAAGAGGAAAAAATAGACAACATTCACATGCTAAATAAAAACCAACCATGCCAGGCAACAAAGGCCAAAATAATAAAAGAAAATAAGGGAAAAAATCATGTTGGACTCTTTTTTTTAGTTAATTTGCAAAAAGGAATCTAAGCAACAAAATAAATAAAAATAAAACAAGAAAAATAAAATAAAATAAACAAGCAAAATTCTGTGCAATTGTGTGTGGGACTTTTGTTTGTTTTTTTTTTTTTCTACTACTTGGCCGAGTGAGTGCATAAAAATGATAATATCAAGTCAGCAGCCAAATTTGGCCGCAACCCCTACAACAACAACAACAACGACAAATAACACAGAGGAAACAGCCAATATGAGTGAAAGTGTTGAGAGTGTTGGCAGTGTGGGGAGAGGCTCCATTGATGGAGTTGCCCTGGTGAACTCGGCCGCAATTCCAAACACTACAACGTTAACCGCAAGGACCACAGCTACAGCAACAACAAGTGCCATGGAGGCGATCACAACAACAACAGCAACAACAACAGCAACAACAACAGCAACAGCAACAACAACTTCAGTCAGTCGAGGTTCATTAACACAGTGTACGTCCTCTGAGACTGAGTCAATTGAGGGTAAGAGGAAGCAGAACCAAGTCAGACCAAAGCAGAAATCCCTTAGATGTGTGTTGAGTGCGATGTGTGTGTGTGTGTGTGTGTGTGTGTGTGTGAAGCATTTTAGAAATGCCCACGTTTGTAATTAAATAAAGCGAAAGGGCACAAATTAATGTGCTTGGTGCTTGAATGCTAGTGTGTGTGTATGTGTGTGTGTGTGTGTGTGTGTTTGTATGAGCCTGCGGTAGTGTTAGTCGCAAAGTGCTTCTGCGTGAGAGCATTTAGTATGAAGGACCCGAAAGTATGCAACACTTTTTATCACGCCAGTGCTGTTTGGCGTATGTGAAAATATGTAGCATGCTCCGCAGTGGCAGAGACGTCTGCCCTCATAAAAGACTGAAAAATGAATTTCCAACCACAAATCAAACAATTTAAATGCAATTGAAGCACACACACACACACATACAAATCGAATTAATTTTTATGTAATAATTGTTGGTAAACAAATTATTCAATTACTGAAATGATCAAATTACCACGACAATTGCATAACCTTACCAGAGTTTATACAAAGCAAAATGATAAATGAATAAATAAATCTAAAAAAGATTTTTACTTAATTTTTTATATATATTTATTTACTCTTTACAGGCACAGGCACATCGGGCACTAGCTCATCTGGTGGTGGCAGCCGGCCGGGTCATCGTAAATCTTCCCTTGCCCTCACCCCTGAAGATGAGTCAATGGATGTGTATCAGGTGAGTGATAGAAAGCCCTAAATTTAGCTGCCTCACTTCCTTTTACAAGAAGACACACATAGACACTGGCACAGTCACTCTCACATTTTTTCCATTGTCGTCACATTTAAATATTTTTTTGATATTATTTTAATTTTTTTTTTTTTTGAAATTCATTTGCTTACTTTGTCAATAACAACGTAAAATTGTTGAGAGCGGCATCGCTTGGAGTGGGCTGTGGGGAAGATTGCGGCCAGAGCGCACATGTGTGCCGTTTTTGCGTCTTTGATAAGATATCTTATCAGATATATAGAAATGCAAAGAAGCAGAGACGTCAAATTGGCTGACTGAGAGCACTTGGCTCGCAATTGTTTTAATTTTTTTCGGTCTACTTTTGAAAATAAATGCCAAAGCTCATTTTCACTCGGACAGTGGTCGTGTAAATTTTATTTGAATACATATTTGTGTGTGTCCCAGAGAGAGAGAGAGGGAGATTTGTATGTGTATGTGTGTATATTGCATATAAACAATTCGCAGCTTGAGAAATCAAATCAATTAACATTGAAGGTGGGAAATCAAAAAGTAAAGAAATAGATTAGTTTCGAGGCAATTGACTCAACCAGTCACTGACACATTCAGTCTGTCCGTCAACCATTCAGTAGTCAGTCATTCAGTTTATGTCTCTACTGAACAGGTTACATTTCTTTTTCAACCGAAGGTGTGAACGATTTTTTTAAACAATAAACTCTACTAATAAATTCAAAATCAAATAAAGCCAAATATAAATAATGAAGAATTCAAAATGGTGTGCGCAACGTTAAAACTTTATCGGTGAATCGGAATCCAAAAAAAAAAAAACACAGGTCGTTGAATTTGTGTCCGTGTGCTCTTTTTCTTTTAGTTTTGCAAAACTTTAGAATTCCCACAATTCTGGAGCAAGTCAATTGGAAAATTCTCAAGTGCATTTGAAAAGTGTCAGGCAGGTCAAGCGTGTCCACTCAAACAGAGGGTCATTTATCAAAGAAATTGCAGTTTATAAAAATAGAAAAATGCGCAATTGTTTGCCAAAAATCTCAAGTGTCTTTCGCACCAAGTCATCGGCAAACGCGGCGACCAAACGACGGCCCAACGCGAGGGCTAATTCAAATGGGTCGGGCACGGAGTCCGATACGGAACAATATGAGGCAGTAAAAACAATGAGAGTGGTAACAGTGACGCCGTCGCAATGTGATCAATTAACCGATAATAATAATGAATGCCAGAGACACCGTCAGCCAGCCCCAGTGTCGACGACTACAACAACAACAACAACAACAACAACAACAGCGTCGTCCGATGACGATGCCGTCAACAACAAAAGCAACAATAAGAATCGCTACAATGGGAATGACAGCGATAAGACAGCCAATTCGACCGCACTGATAAGCAGCTCAGTGGAATCACTGGAATCAAACAGGCACGAAAATATAGCAAACACCTCAGTGTCCATGGCCGGCCAAAAGGAAATTAAATTGGGTATGGCCGCGTTGCCGGCACCGCGGCCGCTGCGGAACTCGACCAAAACGCCAGAGGAAATGGAGCTGGAATACGAGGCGAATGTGGCGGCTGAAGGTCGTGACATAATGACACCGCTGCCACGGAACGCTAGGTCATTGAGCATGGCCGCCACATCCAATGTGGCTATGTCCTTCTCAGCCGGACGCAATATGCAGCCGGAAATAGTCGAGGCAATACGCAATTTGGATGTCCATGCCCAGCGTCTTAACAATCTGACCCAGGAGGAGAAGTTTGAGCTAATCCAGCGATTTGGGAAGGAGCAGGAAAACGAAGACGACGAGTTCCGCGACGTGCAGCTGCGTCGCAAGGTTCGCAGTCTCTATGAGAGGCGTCTGCCCAAGGGCCCAAAGCTGCGGCTCTTGGTGGGCAATAAGAAGAGCAGCCAAGATGAAGATGATCTGAAGGGTTATCAGGTACTCTAAACAGGTGTTAATTGAGATTTCGGAGAAATCAAAGACCCGACTTACCCAGTTCTTCGTAAAAATAAATATGAGAATTTGTTTAGGGGCAAAACATTTTGAATAATCGGAATGGTTCAATAAAGCCAAGTCTTCTTCCATTACTCACACCCAATCAAACAAAAAACACACAGCCACACTCTCATATAGATTTGGGGAGTTTGAGAAAGTGTGCGAAATTGAGTCAGCGAAGGGGCTGAGTAACTTTGTTGTTTTCCAGAAAATCCTTATATTTCACATATCGAAGTTTGCTCATTTCATGTTTGTATTTTACTACCTATACAAACGCACTCATACTCACACACACACACACGCACATAAACAGAGACAGGCTAGCATGTATCCCATATATATAATAAATCTGCAGTTTGAAGTCACGCACCCAAACCAATTTCAACCAACAAGGCACAAGCAATTTTATTTTAATTTATCATCATTTAAGCGACACACACACACACACACACACACACATGCTCACACATCACTCGCTCACACACACACAGACACATTTACGCACACTCTGACACGCAAGAGGAACGACTAACGAAAGCTAAGTTAAGCCCTCTTATTTTCATTTTCATGGCAAAGCCCGAACAAAACCATCAGAACAAACAATCCACCTTTGCTCGAACCGAGTGAAATTCTGCACCTCTTGCAACCCCAAGTCACCCTTATCCTTGCATCAACTATATAGCATCAGAGATCCCAGGGACAAACTCGTCAGCCAATATGGATGTAGATTTTATTTTATTAAATTTTACACGTTGTTAACCTTTCTACTCTTTTGTGGGTGTTGTTTTCTTAGTTGGCTTCTTGTTGATTCTTTTATTTTTCGTTTTCATTTTTCTTATAGCGAAATCTCATGGACTTGAAATATCCAACCGTGTTACCACCGAATCCTCAACTTAAGGTAAAACTGGCATATGCTTCGATTCAGACATTAACTTTGGCTTATTCAACAACAAATATTTGGATTTTGCAGGCGCTTTTAGTTTTTCACAAAACGGATAATATCTGCGAAGTGGTTCAGTCGGCCTGCCAGCGTAATCAATTGGATGTCACATTGGCCAAGTCCAAGGAGGAGGCATTGGATATATTACAAAAGTCTTATGCCACTGGTGAATGCTATCATTTAATTATAATTGATGCACGCTCTACCAAAAATTTAGATGCCGAGCTTATGGCCAGGTGAGTGATGGCCCACACGTCGTATACGTGATGCGTCTCCCTAAAAACTTTGCCATTTCAAGTCTCTGTAGAAGAAAGCTGTTGTCATTTTTTTTCCATCTTTTTTTCTTTTTCTTTCTGCCTCTATTTTAGAACAATACGTCATACACATGGACATCATTTAACGACAATAATTGCAGTTTGTAAGAAGAGGTAAGTTGAGTTGATTTTTCCTTAATTCAGTGGCAGGCACTTCATGACTCGATTGCCAACTTTAATTAACAACTTTTGCAGCTTCTTTGAGAAGGACGATGTGCTAATTGCTCTATTGGACGCTGGCGTTAATAGAGTAAGTTTTTAATAGCCACTCAAGACAACCTCAACACACACTACTTTCAGCCACTCGACTATTGCATCAAAGTGGATTTTATTTATGCCTTCAAATCTAATTCACTTTGCTCTGTGCACTTTGATTAAGGCTTCTAAGAAACTACAAATGCTTGTTTGATGGCAAACCCATAAACAAAATACAAGAATTTGATTGGATAACTTTCAACAAGAAAATTAAGACAGACAAACTAAAGAGTCTCTGATTCAGATTCATTGAACGAAAATGACTTAAGAAAAATGATAGACACTTCAAAATTAGACTTATCTTTAGAGCTGACGATTCGATTTTATATCTGATTGAATCGAAATATACTAAATTTTGCTTTGAACTCTTTTTCATAAGCCCGAAGGAATCAGCTCTTACTTAAAAAGTCTGGTTTGGGCTTCAACCTCCACGAAATATTTCTCTGCCTCACCTAACTAATTTTTTCAAATTTTTTTTTTTCATTTTTTCGCCCATTTGCAGTGCATAGCCGAGACCACCAATCTGGCCATGTGTAGTGTAGAACTGAAGCAGATTTTGCATTCAATCATACGGCCACACAATGTCATGTCCACTCAACAGGTAAATTGGTTTAATATTGAACAAATTAATGAAATTAAATCGCAGCAGCAAAAACTCGGAGAGCTGGAAAGTTGAGTGATTCCATCCTCTGCCACATCGGACGATTTTTTTTTTATTTTTCTCTAAAAATTGAATTATAAAACTGAACCGCAAAATGTTTCCTGTTTCCCCCAGGCACTATATACGGCCCTGCACCGACTGAAGGAAGTGGTGCTCATCACGGACGATGTCCTGCGCATCCAGTATGCCAATCGGGCAACTGAGCGACTGTTGAATATGCGACTGGTTAGTGGATTTCGGGGGAAACCCCCTACCAATCTCCCCTACACTACTAATGAGTTTTCTCTGTAAAACAGGACGAAATCATTAGCAAACCATTAGCTGACATATTCGTATCGGATCTATCCACAATCAGTGCCCAGGGCAAGAGTATCAAGGAGTTCGATGGCATTCTGACGCTGAGACGCAAAAACCAGGAGGGCATACCAATGCATGTTCGAGTGGTGCCAGTGGCCTGCATTGGCAGGTAAGTCAGAGCCACATTCAGACAGTTACAGCCCGACTCGCTGAGCCGTTGTCAAGCAACCGACTAACAACGCTAATTGGCAATTTCTTGTTCACAGCGCACCAACACATTTGATTTTCAACTTTGATGGCGGGCAAATGGACTTCATTGCCACCCTGCCCCAGCCGAAGGAAGCGCCTCGAGGTTCGCTGCATTCGGTGCGTCGGTTCAGTGCGGATATGCGGTCCATTGCCTCGGATAGTCTGCGACGCACAAGCCTGGCCAAGCTGACATCTCTGCCGTTGGAGGCGCCCATCACCAAAGTATGACTGAGTTCATTTTGTGCAACATAATTGGTTTTGACTTTGAAATACTAAAAACTAAAAATGGTTGCTTAATTGCAATTTGTCCCACTCAGGCTGACCACTCAGCCAACCATTCAGTCAGTCAGTCAGTCAGTCAGTTAGGAATGCTTTTTCGTGCAATTTCCAGTATGCTAAAATCAAAAATTTTTTTTTCAATTGTCGTCCGTTTGTCTCGTGTCACCATGTCGTCTTGTCATGTAGTGGCTAATAGCCACTGTAACAGCAACAACAGCAACAACAGCACAGCTCACATGCACAAGTACACTGAGAACACACACGCATAGAAAACGGCCCTCCTCCCCCAAAATGGGACAAGGACAGTGGCGAGTGGAGTGACTAAAATGGCGTTGTAAAAAAAAAAAGAAGCTTGCTAGCTCGATAAGGCCAATCACAGAATCTCCCACTCTCTTTGTCTGACAATTGATTACATTTTCGGCTTATTTAAATTCAGTTTTACTAATCCTAAGAAAGAAGAAAAACAACCTCAAACAAACAAACCAATCCCAAAATCAAACAAATTTTTTAATTGCACTTTTAAACCTCTTGTTTTACATATCGTTAAAAAAAATTTTTTTCATACATCTACAATATATATAGTATATATATTCTCTTTTTTCTCTTATTTGTTATGTTCTCTTTTTTACTTTTATGTTTTGTGTACACGAACAAATGAACAATGTCCAAAAAAAAAATAATAATACACACTTTTTGTGTACAAAACCTCGTTCGTTTTCGTTACGTTAAAAAAAAAAAAAATACAAAAAAAAATCAAATAATGCTCGCTACCTCGCTCGCTCGCTCGCTCGTTTTGCCCGTTGCGTTTTTTTGCTCGCGCGCTTGTTATCAATTAAACAACAACTACAACAACAAAAACAAAACCAACACAAATGCGCAAACGCAAACGCACACGCACTTTAGATAATCAATTTACTATCACAAGTACAGGAGAATTGTTCGGCCGACGAGGCGCGTCTCATAGACAAAGTATTGGAGTTCCTCAAGCGAGAAGGACTCTATAGTCCGCAAATGAAGGAGATACGCACCGACGATCCCATAGCCACAGATCTAATTGGAGCCCTCTTAACGGTGAGCCTTCAAATTCAATTCAATTCAATTCAAACCAATATAATGAGTTCTTCTTTTTTGTTGGAAAATTTCTAGGGTCCCAGTGTCTACTCGTCCCGGCGTAGCTCGAATGACTCAATCATTAGAGCGGGCAGCACCACGCGAACTGCTTCAATAGTGCCCGCCAAAATGAAGGTAAGACCTGCTCTTTTTTCGCTTGATTAAATAAGGAATTGATCAACTTGGTTTATAGGCAAATCCCATTATAATGGAACTGCTGGAAGAATCTCTTAGCTGGGACTTTGATATTTTTAAATTGGAAGAAATTACAGACTATCATCCACTTCTCTATCTGGGCATGGAAATGTTCCGCAGATTCGATGTCTTCTCCACCCTCAACATTGACGAGAACGTCTGCAAGGCCTGGTTGGCCGTTATCGAGGCTCATTACCATAAGAGCAACACATATCACAACAGTACACATGCCGCCGATGTCATGCAGGTGAGCCTGAATCCGGGAACTCCTATTTTCTTAGTTTAAATATTTATGTTTCTTTTGCAGGCCACTGGGGCTTTTATAACCCAATTGGCCAACAAGGGAATGGTCATGGATCATATGGAGGAGGCCACGGCCTTGATTGCAGCGGCTGCCCATGATGTCGATCATCCAGGACGCTCCTCGGCATTTCTTTCAAACTCGAACAACCCATTGGCCATATTGTACAATGACCTCACAGTCCTGGAGTCCCATCATGCCGCCATAACCTTCAAACTGACCTTGGGTAAGACAACTTTAAGGAAAATTTCAAAAATTGATTAAATAAATATTCTTTGCACTTTACAGGCGACGAAAAAATCAACATCTTTAAGAACCTGGACAAGGAGGCCTACAAGTCAGCGCGTAGTACAATTATAGATATGATTTTGGCCACAGAAATGACTCGGCACTTCGAGCACCTGGCCAAGTTTGTCAGTGTCTTTGGCAGTGAAGTTGAGCCGCGAGAGGTGGGTCTAACTCCCCGATAATACTAAAAACTTGTTAGCTAAAGAATTTCTCTGGTTTTCAGCTGGCACAGTCAGAGGAAGAAAGTTCGATACTCATGCGTCGAATGCTCATCAAGGTGGCAGATGTAAGCAATCCAGCCCGGCCCATGTCTTACTGCATTGAGTGGGCTCGTCGGATAGCCGAGGAATACTTCATGCAGACCGATGAGGAGAAACAGAGGCATCTACCCATAGTGATGCCCATGTTTGATCGGGCCACTTGCAGCATACCGAAGAGTCAAATTGGTTTTATCGAATATATCATACAGGATATGATGCTTGCCTGGGAGAGTAAGTGAAATGAACTGTTGAAATTCTCATATAACAGAAACTGATTCCTGAACTTCCTTAAAAGGTTTCATCGACATGCCGCAACTCATAACCTACATGCAGATCAACTACTCACAGTGGAAGAAATTCGATGAACAGGGCATCAATACACTGGCCGACATCAAGGCCAAGCAGCCGCCGATGGGCAACAAACTGACAAACTCCAAATAGCATACGGCATTCCGGAGATTATTCTCGGGTTTTCTAAAGCCTCTGCCGGCCCAGGCGCCAGGTACCTCAACCATTGGCGAGAACGAATTGGAGGATATGCTCTAGTGAAGGCGACATAAAGACCGCGGCTGGCGTCGCAGTCTCTCGGCCTAGGGGTAGGGGAGCAGCATGCAGCATACAGCATACAGCATACAATATATCTAAAATATTTGTTGTATACATATCTCGACTAACTAACGCTTCCAAATCAAAATTGTAAAGCAAAACTATGAAAGAACTAATGAACCCAAAGGAGAAAACATTACGAAAGCTTCTCAACAAAAAAACAAACGTCACAAACTTTCGAAAGAAACAAAAAAAAAAAAATAAAAAGAAAAAAATTTACTAGAAAATTATTGGGCTGGACTCAAAATTTAATGTTTAAGGAAATCAAAAAGAAAATAAATAAATAAAAAAATAAAAAAAGCATCACAAAAAAGATAAATATATATCAAAAAATTATATAAACTAATATTTGTGTATGCATGTGTGTAAATGTGTATATGTGCGTATTAAAAAAAAAAACAATAAGAATCCTTTTGTCCTAAATTGTCGGTGAAATAAAAACAAACAAAATAAAAAAAAAATTAAAATAAATGATTAAAGCGTGCGCTCAACTGTACCTAAAACGGTATAACCAATAAAATGGCGTCTAGTTGACCTTCGAGGCTGCAGGACACTCAACCATTAAGCATAAGTTGTACTTGAAAAGTTTCTTTCCTTTCAACAAGACAATCTCCGCTAATTACTAAAAACCCACTGCAAAACACCGCCAAAATTATAGCTAAATAATTAAAACTTGAAATATTGAATGTGGTTACCGTTAGAAATTTAAAAAATAAAAAAATGTTCTATTACCACAACCACCAATTAGACCAGGCATGACTTTGAGTATGTGCATTCGAGTGTCCCATTCGCAAAGATAAATTTCAGTAACCAAAAAATGGGTTACCCAAATTTTTAAAAGAAAAAAAAAAAAAAATGAAAAACACTAAAAAAGTGTATCCTATACTATGGACTATTACTAGAATTACTTTTACAACTCAAAGTTTTAATTAGTGAATCAAAACAAATTCGAATCCATATAACTATAAAATCTAAAAAAAAAACAAAGGTAACTTCAAACCTGTGAAATCTTTATGGGGCCCCTTAACTTTGAACTACTTTTATTACAACAATTATTATTATGATAAATAATGATAACAAAAAAAAAAAAAAAAAAAAAAAAAAAAACAATTCTTTGACCTTCTAAGCATACAGAGAAAAATAAACAAAAATAGAAAATCTATTATTAAGTAATTAAAAAAAAAAACAAAAAAAAATCCTTTTTGAAATCTTTTTTATCTAATTGACTGAACAAATTATTATAAAACAAAAAATTAAAATAAAAGTAATACGAATTGATAATACGTTCTTGTTATATACAAACAATATATAAATTTATACAACTTTTACTAAGACAAAACAAATTGAATAAGAAGGTTTAAATATTATGAAAAATATATATATAAATATATATTTATAAACATATTTATATTATACTATAAATGTTTGTATGTGTGCTACAGGATATTCGGCATTCAACCACATAATCCGTTTTTTTTTTTTTTTGTTTTTGATAAAGTTATTTACAAAATAGAAATCACTTTCGATTTTTGTGAGGAAACGTTTCGGGTGTCTATATCAAATGTATCTCCCACCTTCTGTCACAGCCTCGATCAATCTATCAAGTTTCGCCAGTTCCTTTTAGGCAACTAACGAACCTAGAACTTTACAGAAACCATATTTACATATAAAAACAAAAAATATGAATAAACAGATATATATAAATATATATATTTATATAGTTATATATGTATTTATTATTGTTAATGAATGTGCGTTAAATGAATGTGGTACTACAAAAACAAAAAAGAAAACAAAAAACTTCAAAGATATATTAACTAAATTCATATTAATATTTACAAAAAAAAAAAAAAAAAAGAGAAGAGAGAATATCGTTAATTGAAAGATAATGAAATAATAATTTACATTAATCATAGCAATTATATGAAAGCAAATTTATAATACAATATATTGTATATGCTATATTGTTTCTATATTTGTTACTACATCTGTTTGCTCCTTGCAGGTTAAGGATTATAAGTGTTAAGATTTAGTCAAATTTATTGTAAAAGAATAATACAAAAATCAACAACAACAAATAAAAATTTAAAAAAAAAAAAATACAAAAACCCCTCTCTTGATTTCCCCTCTTAATTACACCAGAGAAATCTCAACAAATTGTTCAGAAATTTTTTTAAAGCAATTCATGCTTTTCCGATCTCAGCGCTCAAGCTTCTGTAAGCTCTCTCACTTAATGGCTATCCCAATCGAAAAAAAGCAAACAAAATACGTCATCTGTGTATCTCTGGAGAATGGGTTCGGCATTCAAACAACCTGTTTATAACCAAAAAAAAAAAACATGTGCATTCTGTTTTGAGTAAATTGCTTTACCCCAAAAGGTACTCTTAATTTCACCGAAAGACAACACACTCAAAACTATCTTTATATATGAAAATGTAAACACATTTAAGCTCTGACGACTTTTCGGTTTCCGATTCCACCAAAAAAACTTTCATTTCATTATGGTGACCCAAAACGCGATGAAACAACAGCAGAACTAGCATGAGGCAGGGGCCAAAGGGAGGCCGAGCTGAAAATACAAAATGTAAACAAAGAAAGTGTTACTTGGCTGCCAGCCAACTTATGGAAGGGGCGATCGCTGCAGTTTATCAATACAATCGAAGATCACTCAAAAAATATATACATATATATATATATATGTGTAAGGCCATGTGTATATTATATTATGTATTATATAATATTTCTGCGTGCCTTTGTATGTGTAAGTAGGTATTTGGGTTTGTGTTGATAACTGCGGAGCGTTAAATCGATTGGGGCGCGCTTTTTGATTTCAGGCAAAATAAGTTTTAATGCTGAGACGACTGCAGAGTCATTCAGTTGGGCTTACAAGTTTGATTGAGACGTTAAATAAATTAATAAAACTTTAGTTTCGAGAATTACACAATTCGTTGGTCAGAGACCCATCATATCGTAATGCCAGAGTCGAGTTTTTTCGCCAAAAGTGTGCCCTTCGAGCAGGTTGATAAGTTGGCCATAAGTGGAGGGTATTCCTCAATTTATGCTACAAGTGTGCCAAATGTCCCTGTGGTGGGAGACTGGGATCAGCGTTATTGTCGTTTGGCCGACACTTTCCAAGCCGTATTGGATAGAGTTCATAATTTCCAAGTGAGAGCAGATGATGTGTGGATCGTAACGTTACCCAAGTCGGGAACTACCTGGATGCAGGAGCTCACCTGGCTGGTGCTAAACCAATGTGATTTCGAAACAGCAAAAGCTGTGGATTTGACTATTCGGTCGCCCTTTTTGGAGTAAGACAAAACTTGGTTTGGCTTGTGATGAAAATGTGTTATAGAAATTCCACAATATTATTTCCAGGTTCAATGGAGTAGTGCCCAATGTTCCCCATGATACTATCGATGCGGCCAATGCCTTGAAGTCACCAAGGCTGATTAAGTCACATCTGCCCGCCTGGCTACTGCCAAAACAGCTTTGGTCTGTTAAACCAAAAATCATATATGTCTATCGGAACCCAAAAGATGCAGCAATTTCGTACTATCACCACTGGCGTGGTATGGTTGGATATCAGGGCTCTAAGGAGGATTTCATGCACTCTTTCATGGATGGTTACGTGAACTTTACACCCTTTTGGCCCCACATTTTGGACTTTTGGCAGCTGCGTCATGAGCCGCACATTTTATTCACAAGCTATGAACGTATGAAGGCCAATCTGAGTCAGGTGATTTCTGAAGTTTCCCATTTCCTGAAATGCCCTATTAGCTCCGAACAGATTTTCAAAATGTGCCACCATTTGTCGTTTGAAAGCATGAGAGACAATCCCGCCTGCAATCATGTCAAGGAATTCGAAAGCATGAAAGCCGCTTCAGGCCGTCGAGTGGAGGAATTTAGGTAAAGAAATCTCATAGCCTAATTCATATATCAAGCTTTATAGTATTATTGAAGTGATTCTTCCCACAGATTTGTACGTCGTGGTGTTGTAGGCAGCCATAAAGACGAACTGACACCTCAGATCATACGCGAATTTGATTTGTGGTCCGACATCTGTCTCAGAGACTATAAACTGACCACAGATGATTTTATCAAATACAGCAAGCCATTTATATAAATTTTCTCGCTGTTCTGGTGGAATCGTTTACATATAAGGCCTATTTTTTACAATTACTTTTTTATATACTCATGGTGTAGCTTAGGGTTAGCAAATTGTACCTATTATAAACGTACCTTAATAAAACATATATCAAATTTAAATTACTTATATAACCATTTCATATGACTGATTTGGGTTCGAACTCAATAAACAAGAAATCTTAAGCTTCCAGATTTTCTCAGAGCACGGAAATAACTTTTCTCTCTGACACCTACAATGCTCTATCCAATCACAAGCAGCATATCACAAATACACCAAATGTAATCTCGGAAATAAAAGTCTAACTCTTTTGGCTTGGACAGAAATTATAAATAAACAATTCCAACAAATACAATAGATCAAAAAATATTAATGAATCAATTAAAATAAAAATCGAATTATTTGAAAAGCTTGGACAGAAATTAAAAATAAACAATTCCAACAAATAAAATAGATCAACAAAAAATTAATTTAAAATAAAAAACGAAGTAATTGAAAGGTAACCATTGCAGATTTCCAAAAAATAAATTTAAGAATAAAAAGAAAAAGAAAATAAAGACAAGCAAACCAATCAGTTCATATAACCAGACAGGTAAAATAAAATAAAATCAAATAGATCAATAGATCCAAAAAATAAATTTAAAAATAAAAAGGAAAAGAAAATAAAGACAAGGAGACCAACAAATTTTTATATGGATTGCTGAACGACTGACTGGTTAATATCAAAATCTAAGCAAGAAAACAAAATTTAAAAAATAAAAGTGTTACACGGCCTACTAAATTTTTGATTTTCATCCGACCGGAGTTGCCAGCCCGCAAAAGAAAAAAGTTATTTTTGTGAGAATAAGCTTTTTATATTCTTTAAGATCTAGGCTTTCGTACAGACATGGCTTTAACTCTGGGGAAGCCAATTATATAGATATAAATATTCAAAAAGTCTGTCTCAGAAGCAAATAAGAATTAAGTCATTCATCAGTAAAGTAGCACGATAATGGTAAGGAAGAAGGTCACTGCCAAGAGTGCACCTCACAGAAAAGGACTGGGGCAAAAACAATAAATGTCTTAGAAACCTGAAGCCTCAAAAGCTCATCACATTTGCTACTGGTTTTATTTCGATTATGTCTGGGTATCGTCTTATTAAGAGTCTGTTTCCTTTGCCTTTATTAAGAAAGAAATCTTGAGTACCAGAGCAAATCGCCGTCCAGCTGTTAGGCCTAAAACAAATTACAAAAATTCTAGACCGATCTCATCACACAAACTTGTACCAAAAAAAAGAAATAAGAAAGAAATTCTCTGCAAATATAAATGCAACATTTTTAGTGTAGTGAAAAAAAACAACATTTATCTGGAAAAGAAATTCTTCTTAAATGAAAAAAATTTTATATTGTTAATATATATTTTTTGTTTATTCTAATAAATATAAAAGTCAAATATAATAGAAATGTGGTTTCCTAAACTAATTAATAAAATGAAAAATTCAGTTTAATTTTTTCATTTGCTCAGCATTTTGATTTGCTGAGCTTTGCAGTCTGTTAGTGGGTGAGCTCGTTAATTAGGCGGTTGAGGTTTCCACCTTCTTGGCATTGTCCTCCTTTGAGGAGGGGCCCGTCTGAGTGATTTGAATCAGACGCTCAGTGTTTGGAGGCGGTAGCTTCTTCATGGGTGCCGTTATAGTCAGAAGGCCATCCGAGGATAAGGATGAGGTCACTGTGTCGGGGTTGACGTCACCTGTAGAAACCAAGGAATTAACTATTTTTCCCAACTTTGAGACAATTGCTTAAATACTCACTTGGCAGTTGGTAGCGTCTGGAGAATTGACGTGAGACGTAGCCATGTTCATCCTGCTTTTCAGCATGTTTGCCCTCGACAATCACAAACTTGTCGGCCACCTTGACGGTGATTTCGTTTGGCGAAAACTGCTGCACATCCAGAATAACCTCGAATTTCTCACTATCGATATTAAGTGTGGAACCGGATTCCTGCTTTTGCAGACTGTTGGCCGAGCGTTGCCAGGGGCGCAAATAACCCGAGCGCAACACTGTGGGTCTGGAATTCCAAACGGAGGACATCAGATCGTCACGTTTCAGACCAGTGCCGAAATGTTGGTCCAAGAGGCGCGAGGTGCGCATTGGAAAGTCCAATTCATCCCACCAATCACGGAACATTAGAGGTACTACGGACATCTACGTTTCAGAAGAACAAAAATAAGAAGAGCTAATTCGAATTAGTCACCAGTTATAATAATTTTTTAAATTTTTAAAACGATTTTCAAATCTTTCATTATTCACATAATTCAATTCATAATATTGCCTTTTATTTGTACCTTTTCTGGGCTTATTGATCTATGCACTTTTAGGAGGAAATCACACGCGTCTTTTCCGTTTCGCGTTTGCTGCGTTTATGTGAAATATTCCGAAGATCTTGCAGATTTTATACGAAAACTGGCATGTTTACATCTGCACGTAGTTTTCTCTCTCGAGATGTGCTAAAAATATGAAAATTTATTTAACTTCTAATTATAGATCAGCGTCATATATTTGGCTGAGTTTTCCTTTTCATATATCTATAAGTAATTTTGTTTTATTTTGTTTTCATTTGAGGTAAGACATTTGTTTGGGGAACACACCGACACCCCCTGATTTATCTGATCATGCCAATTGTATGGAAAGTTCTATAACATTCAAGAAAATCTATGAAATTCCAGACCCCAATCTTCGCAAATAAAATTCAAAATTTAATCTACACGAAATACTTGCCAAATAGACTAATTATCCACCCACATGTGAAATTTGCGATGCCAAAATTCGTTTGCATGCAATTTTCTGGCTGGAGTCAAAAAACGTGTACAGATTCGGAAATTGCCAGAATATCTCAACAAATTTCTCACAACAATAATACAAATACATATAAGATAGATATAAATTAATCTATATCTATGAGAATGCTAAAAATATTTTTTCCCATTTAATCTCTTTTCGTACAAGACAAGCATATAGGATTTGAAAAAAAAAGGCCTCATATACTGTTATATTAATCAAGGGTTCCGAAGGATCAAAGGATGTCAAGTGGTTCCCCTTGAATGTCTCAGGTTCTATTTCAAAGAGAAAAGTATTACTGAATTGACAGATTTTCTTTAGAAAAGAGCATATAGTCTTCGGCCTACTAAAGGAGTCTCTCTATTCTCCCCTAGTCTACAATATTTTGGCTCTACCTGTTGTTGAAATATTTGATGGCACTTATTAAAATACTTTGGCAATCGAATGAGTTATTCAGCTATTTTGGGAACCGCCTGCTGAGTCATGACGCGTGCAGAACAATGACGACAAATGGAAAAGAAAAACAAAAACATTCTAAAATATTAATTTGACTAATCTAAGAATTTGGGAAGAAAACATTTAGGCAACACCCTGTATGGCAAATGCAACAGCCAAATGTACTGTGGTGCCAAAACCCTTTAAACTACTTCGAACCCATGAGAAATACCCACACAAATGCATTTCACTAACGAAAGTGTGCATGAATGTATGTGTGTGTGTGTGTGTGTGGGAGAGTGTGTAATCGCGGAACGACTAACTAAAATGAGCGCAAGGGTGTCGGTGTCCGTAAGTCAGTAGGCCAAGTTACTTCAGGACATGCAGCCGTATCCGTCTCGGTAGTGCGTATTCTCTGACACGAGAACCCCGACTCCTCACTCGAAAAGCAAAAAATTAATAGCAAAAAAAAACTTTATTCTGCATAAGCAAAACATTACAAAAATGACAAAGGTGAAACTTTGATAATCCTGTAAGGAAAAATTTTTCAAAAATTCTGATGCCCCGCCCTGGGATACTTTCAGGCGACATCACATCAGGCTGAAGCCGCCTTGTTGCTTCTGCTAATGCTGGCGGCAGCCTCAGTCGATGGTCGACTAACCAAGCGCAGCTACTCGGATCAGAGTGTCCACGGCTACATGACCGAGGTAGATAGCTAACAATGAGAAACCAATTTCCTGTGTTTTCAAATCCTTTTTTTTTTTTTTTGAAATTCAAAAACAATTGCAGCGCACTTGCTGGTGGAACGAGGTGTGCAAGGAGGAATTCCGGGGTGTCTTCCGCTGCAAATGCCCGCAATTTTCATACTGCCGGTGAGTCCTATCCAAGCAAATAACAATTTCCAATAATTATCTAATATATCCACTGTTTCATAAAAACAACAACATGTGATTTTGAAGCTCGGAGGGAAGGTATTACAATGCCTACTGCTCCATGGCGGCCACCGGTTATATTTGGACGCAGCCCACTTGGGACTGGGGGCCGTAGAACATGTCTCTGTGACGTCAAACATATCACTAAAAGCAGTTGAAACTGCCCTGCATTAATTCCTCCCCGCTCTCACCACACCCCGCCCTGCGTCTATAGCTGAATGAAAAAGCTCCCAGTTCCATTGAAACTGAGCGTGTGCCAATCAACACTGACTGCTAAAATTATGCTTACCGAAAAGTTTTCCAAAAGCGTCGCTTCGCAAGGAAAACAGAAAACGGAAAAGCATATTATTTAAATACTCAACTGCAATTCTATTTATACATAATAATATGTATTTGTTTACTGAACAATTAAATGTTGCCAAAAAAAAAAAAACATGGCTTCCTTGCTCGGTGTCTGTTGATGTTTGTTTGTCACTGTTTGGTGTGATTTGAAAAATCGATAAAGTGCTTTCCATTTTCGCTGGGCGTGAGGGCGTTCCGGTGCAATCGGAAGGTTTCGGAGGGCGCAGGCGCTGGTTAAAAGCGAAAAGCGTAGGTGAACTGTGGGCCACAAGTCAGTTAAGCCAGAGCCAGCTCAACATATAGACAACAGAGAAAGCCAAACAGATGTTAAAAATACATGAATAGGAAAGATAAAAAGCTAAATCGAAAACTTAATTAAACGAAAAAAAAAAAAAACGGCAAAAGTGAAAAGATTTTGGCAAATTGTAGTGAAAAGCAGGAAGTATTGAAGAATTGAGTAGCTCGGTGGAATTGTAAAAGATGCGAAGGATTCTGTTTTTGGCGGTGTTGGCTTTTGGCGCCGTCTGCGCTTGGGGCAACCACCTGCCAGAACCGATTACCTTGAACGAGCGCTTCTTCGACGAGGTCAGGGCGCTCATTAAGCGACGAATGGTGGTGAGTGCAGAAGTCCCAAAATAATAATGATTTCATCTAATTACTTGTGAGATTGTTTCCATTTTCAGCTGAAACAGCAGTTGCCTACAGCTGCTGACGAGTCGAATGGGCAAAATCAGCGCAGCTATGATAATGTACCAATACCAGCAGCCAATGTGCCCACTCCGGTGCTGGTGGAAAATTGGCCAACCGAGAGCCACAGCTTCGGCCAGGTCACAGCCGTGTCTATAGACCCCCAAGGGAATCCAGTAATTTTCCATCGAGCCGACCGCTATTGGGATGTTAAGTAGGTCAACATAACAGCTGTGTGCTCTCTGCTTCCAGTCTGCCCCTAAATCTCCACACGCACCTGGTAACAAGTGTCTATTCTTTTTACTTGCCAGCACCTTCAACGAAAGTAATATCTACTACCTGATCGAGTATGGACCGATTGCGGAGAATACGATTTATGTGCTAGACCCCAAGACCGGTGCTATCAAATCTGGCTGGGGCTCCAATATGTTCTATATGCCACATGGAATGACCATCGATACGCACGGCAACTATTGGATAACCGATGTGGCCATGCATCAGGCCTTTAAGGTAGGCAACAGTTTTAACCTAATAAGAGTCTAAATTGATTAACCTGCCCCCCATACAGTTCAAGCCCTTGGAGACGAAACCACAACTCACAATTGGCAAACGCTTCCGCCCTGGCGCCTCTGTCAAGCACCTCTGCAAGCCCACCTCCATAGCCGTGGCCACAACGGGCGAGGTAAGAACGAAGGCAAAAATCAAATCTGCTCAACTAATAGATTAAATTGAATAATCCCCCCCCCTCTCTCACTTTTTCTTTCTTTCACACCCACACTCACGTTTCAGTTCTTCATAGCTGACGGTTATTGCAATAGTCGCATATTGAAATTCAATGCTGCTGGAAAACTGTTGCGTACCATTCCCCAGCCACCCGGTGCGTATACTCAATAGGGGGGTTGAATTAGTGGGCAAAAATGTCAGCCATTTGAATTAATGCTTAATTTGATTTGATAGAATTTCTGTCACTGCAAGTGCCGCATGCCATAACCCTGCTGGAGCACTTGGACTTGCTCTGTATTGCAGATCGTGAAAACATGCGAGTTGTGTGTCCAAAGTGAGTTGCCAAGAGTGAATAATGAAATTGGCCCATTTACGAGTGTTTATTACATTTCAGAGCCGGCTTGAAGTCGTCGCATGGGGAAGGCCAGCCTGCCTTTACCATACAGGAACCGGATCTGGGTCGCGTCTTTGGTGTGAGCAGCTACGGGGATCTGGTCTATGCCGTAAATGGGCCCACTTCCATGCTACCAGTGCGTGGCTTCACCATCGATCCGCGCTCCGAGACCATTATAGGCCACTGGGGTGAATTCAAGAACCCCCATGCCATAGCTGTGAGCGTGAATGATTCGGCCCTGTATGTGACAGAGATTGGCACAAATCACCAGACGAATCGGGTATGGAAGTACATTTTGGCTTAGGCTCGCAGTTCTCAAATTGGTAAAGATTAAAGTCAAATCGAATTGAATTAAATGCAAGATCAGATTAACAGAGTTTTATGGCATATCCTTAAACCATAGTGAACATATAAAATAACAAAATAACAAAAAAAAAAAAAAAATTAAAAAGGAACAAAAAAAATATATATCTACCGAATATACAACATAAAATATAGTATATATGTGTGTGCGTGTGTGTTTGTGTGTGCGTATTCCAAATTACCAAAAATCAAAAAGAGAAAATATCCAAGACAGCAGTTAGCCAAATAAGATGAGAAACAATAGTAGTAATTGTTAATATACAATATAATAAGTATGTAAATTGCTTGACAAACAAATACCACAACAAACATAACCTCAAATTTTAAGTTTTGTGCACTGTAATGAGAGCAAAACAAAAACAAAAACAAAAACAAAATCGAAAACCGAAAAATCAAAACGGAAATTTGTTATAAATTAAAACGAAACTACCATAAATAGTTGCATAAATGTATGTGTGTGTGTGTGTCTGTGTGTGAGAAAATTACCAGCTGAGAGGAGAAAAAGAGAGAGAGAGAGGATAGCGCAATTACCTTAACTCTTAATCCAAACGCTTGCCATATATAGAAAATAAAACTGCATCTGAGAGAGAATATTCAATATTTAAAAAAAAAAATATATATATATATATATCTATTTAAAATGGACAAAATATACTATATATAAATACAGATATATATATATATAAACAATGTATAATATTGTAATCTTTATAACTAAATAATGTAATAAACTGTTGTTGTTATCATATTGAAACCAGCCCAACAAAACCAAAAGCCACTTAAATATCCAAAATATATATCGAAATTATAATCGTTTGTTTTCTTAAGGCCACAAAATCAAATCAAATTCATAGATAATTCATTCCTGTTGTTCACATTACGGTCAATATATCCTTTGACCCGCACAATTGAGAGCTTCTGTTGATGTACCTTTAGTGAGTCAAGAACTAGCACAAACATATTTACACAAACAAAATTTATCAACTTAATGAAAAGTGTTGCACAGAATCCACAGAATTATTATAATAAATCATAAATGCTTAAATTTGTACTCACAAAATTTTCAATTAACCAACTGAATATCAGTTGTAAAACTGTTTAACATCTTATCAAATTTATAATATAAATAAACCAAATATTATACCAAGTAACTAAAAAATACACAAAGAGATTACTAAATTAGCCTGAAGGGGCGCTAAAATTATCAAAATTCGAATTGTGAGGCCGAGGCCCTTGACTTGTTCGGCTAGGCAGCCAGCGCTGGCCCAGGAGTAGAGCCTTGTTCAAGTGCTCCAGCCAGTCGCTCAGCTCTTGCTGAGTATCTGCGGCAAAATATAACGGATGGCCGGAGCAGTCTAGCAGGAAGCTACGTGGACGGGCACAGAGTTCTCGGGGAGCCATATCGAGCTGCTTGCTTGAGCAATTCTCCAATGAAAGAGACAGCAGAGGCGGCTGGTCATTGAAATTGTTCTCATGCGGCCAGACGGCCAATTGGAGACCGTTTAGGGTGCACCAACGACGATTCCAGTTGTGCTGGCTCTTCAGGTCCTGGACATTTAGAAAGCCCGCATAGACCTCCTTGGGTAGTCGCAATTCGGCGCGGCCGGTGAGAGAGATTTGTGGGGCCAGATTGGTGGACTTTGTATGGGGCTGAATGGGCAGTTGCCAGGAGTTTGAAGTGCGAAGACAAATCTTTGAGCTATTTTCGGTTTGACTGGCCACCACCTCGTAGGGACCCAAGTCCTGAGCTCGCAGCATGAAAGAGGCGTGCAAACGAAAGCGCGACACTATTTGGTCACTGGTCGAGCTGGCCGAACTGACAGAGGAGGCGAAGCTACCACGTTTCTAGGTCATATTGATTAGGCATTAGGCATATACGATAATTACTCATACTGACATACTCACCCCCAGGGTCTTCTGGGGTTCCAGCGATAGTGTTGAAACCTTCCTCAGACGTAGCATAAAAATCTGGCAACGCAGTTCGAGACTCTCGACCGAGTCATCGCTGTAGAACTCAATCCCACAATCACGGAACAAGGCAGCGCCATTCTGACACTCCACCGATTGGGTGGATGCAATGCGACCATCGCACTCGAGGGTGCAGATATAGTAGTAATTGAAAAACATGTCTTGGCTGGGATCAGCCTTGACGGGCAAGTTCATGGCATCGATGAGGAAGCACTGGGCCTGTCGTTTGGCTGCCAGGGCCGAGTCGCTGGCCTGGCGCGTTTGCTGGCGCAGTGAGGAGAAGAGCAGTAGGCGCTCGGCCTCTACCATTTCAGCTGAGATTTCTAGTTCCGGCATCTGCCGACAAATGCTGACAGCCTGGGCTAGTTGTTCGGTGGTGGTCAGCGACTCGTCCATTAGGCTGTCCAGCTTAAAGCTGGTATTGTGGCTGCTGGTATCGGTCTCGCCTTCAGTCTGATTTGATTGGTCCCGCGAGAGATTCAAGCTATTGGTCAGCCGTTGCTTCCCGGCCCTAAAGAAGTTCTTGCCCTTGCGATACGAGCGGCGCAAAGCATCCTTGAGTAGGCGATAGCGCGCCAAGGCACTGGTTGATAGCAAGGGGCTATCGGCTGGCGGGGATTGCGTGAGCTCGCCCAGGCTGTGGGCATGTTGATAATGCTTCATGGGTTCGATTTCGGTTTGCTCACCTGCTTGCAACTGCTGATGCGGAGTTGTGGGACAACTATTGCTGAGGTTCAGAACTCGCGCCTGACACAGACCATCGGGCACATCAATGCTCAGCTCTCTGGCAGACTGAAAAATTAAAAATGTTGAGCGGGGAGCTAGAATCTCTAGTCGACTGGAAAGGCCGTTTGCTTAGAATAACAGAGTAAATATGTATTTATAGGAAGCTTTATAGGAGGTACAGAGCAAAGAGTATTGTGGTAGACAAAGCGAAAAAGCCTTAAATGCTAATAGGAATCAATAAAGACCTCTACCTCGGTGGTAAATCGTTGGGTTTGTTTCTTTGGCGTACTCTGGTTCTCTGAAGGAGGCGGGTCAATATGGGCCGATCCATACTGACTGCGACCGGTGGTGGCAAATGAGCTGCCATCTTCTTCCAGAGCATAGTCATCGTGGGGCATATCATAGGAAACACTGTCAGCAGCGGGAACACTCAGCCCAAACGAAGTCTGCGGAAAGCAAATTTATAAGGAAAACTATTGTCTTTGTGTAATTTTACTTACATTCTCAACTTTTTCCAACCGCAAGTTGTCGTCGTGATCCAGCATGATTTCACTGCGGCACAGGTTCTCCAAAAATATCTCACTGCGTTGCAGGGACAACTCTGACTTGGAGATATTGCGATTTTGCTTGGGTGGCGAGTGCTGCTCAAGGATATTATTCAGAGAATGATGAAAGTTCTCTGACACTGGTGGCAGTGGTGGTGGCAGCGGTGGCGGCTTTGGCACACAAAGGGAGCCCACTGATTTGGCTGCTATTGGCAAGGTGCTAGACATGGTATAGAAGGAATCACTGGCCGGCTCATCTGGCAGAGGAGTGAATTGGAAAAAAGTTCCGTCCTTCAGAGAATCTTGAAGGAACTTGCCCAACGGAGTGGGCTCCACATCAGCGTTTTTTGGTTTCGGTGTCGTTTTATTCGGTTTCTGGACTTTGGCATAGAGCATATTAAAGTCAGCCACTGGTTTTGGTAGGGGCACTGGAGTGGGTGATGATAGCACCGTAGTCGGTGTGGGCGTCGTTATTGGTGTCGGTGTAGTAGTGGTGGTTAATGCCAAATGCGTGGCGGCTGCTCTACTCTCGTAATGCGGACTTCCACTAATGTGAATGCAGCCCTCTTCAATTTCCGAATAAATTGCCTCGCTGTCCAGATCACGGCGGCTTGGAGTCAGCGCTACCACACGTTGACTGTCGGGACAATCAAAGCCTTCGATTTCACTGGAGCCATGTCCCAGAGGAGGGAAACGTGAACATTCCTGGCGGAAGAAAAATACACGGTTATTTTCAAACACAAAAAAACGTTGCATTCGATAAATATCGATAACAGGCAATAGCAACACTGACCCAGAAAATGAAGCACAAAACAGACAACGCAAAAACAGCTGCGCTTTCACGAGAACATTACAATTTCAGCTGCACCTGGGAAGCAATCACCAGTGGGCCAGCTTTCCCAATGAGATGTACAAAAATCTAATCCGGCCCCTGCTTATCACCATGGCTGGACAAGCAAGAACCTCGGTACCTCAACTAAACAAGCAAACTCAAACCCCTAACGAGCGTAACTGGAGGAATCATGCGCATACGCAGAGCTACACTGAGGCCCGATATGACTTCAACCGGACATGGCAGACCACCAACGCCACTGACAGCAAAAAAGGCAAAGGTGCTAGTTTCAAGTTGGACTCCTATAATATTTTGGCCCAGGACTTACTGCTAGAGCATTTGTATTTGTATGAGAGCAATAGAGCAGAATGGTTGAACTGGGGACGCCGCTTGAAAAATCTACAAAAGGAAATTCTCCAACTCAATCCAGATATACTCTGCCTACAGGAAATGCAGTACAACCACCTGCCAGTACTCGTCCTGGCCCTGAAACAGGCCAATGGCAAATGCCTGGAATATGTGTACAAAAAGAAGACGGGTCGCCGCACCGACGGCTGTGCCATCATATACGATGCCAAGAAGTTCAAACTAGTAGAGGAAATGGGCCTAGAATTCTACACCCCAAACGTGCCCTTGCTTGACCGTGAGCAGGTGGCTCTCCTAGCCAAGTTCCAGCTAAGGCAGGAGGCGGAGAGCACCAACCCGCCTAAGGAAATCATTGTGGCCACCACCCATTTGTTATATAACCCAAAGCGGGAAGACATTCGCTGCGCCCAAGTGAACAAACTCTTGTCTGAACTTCGAACTTTTGCCATAAAGACTGAGGCAGAAGGGCAGAACCAGAGCCAGGACCTCACTCCCGTTATCCTAACGGGCGACTTTAACAGCACTCTCAATTCAGCCCCACTGGAACTACTCAAAGCAGAAGATTCCCTGCAACTTGAGCCCTTGGACCCGGGCGAAGGCACTGCCTCCACTTTCCACAAAGATTGGATCACCGTGGACTACATCCTTAAGTCTACAGCCGCTCAGAGCAAGCACAAACTAGAGGTTCGCAGCGTCTACGCCCTGCCCAGCGTGACCTGTTGCCACAATGTGGGCCCCATACCCAACCACTACCTGGGTTCGGACCACTACGCCTTAGGCGCAGTATTTACCTTAGTCTAAGTCTTGTTAAGCCATTAAAGTACCCACAAAATTCAAGTATGTAAGAAAGGAATCACTTTTTGTTTCGACTCACCTGAAAAGTGCGAAAGGCTCGATTGTCGCTAGCCTCCAATCTGGCGCGTATGCTGCTCAGTACATAGCCCATTTTGGTGGCTGTCACATCCTGGTCCAGATCCTTGTGATACGAGCGATATGTGGTGATGGTCGGAGCACTGCTGACCTGAAAGTCCAGCTTGCGAGCACGGTGGCTCCGGGGCACCTTCTTGGGTGGCGTAGGTGGCTTCACCTTTCGATCGAAATCAAAATAAGCTGGCTGCGAGTGCTGCTGCTCTGAGTTAGTCTCCTCCACCAAATGTTGCGAAGTGCTCGTGCCATTTGTGCTGGCGGACTGAACAGGCGAATGGTAACTGCCAGGTGGAGATTGCGATTGCAGCATATCCAGATCCAGTCTGGAGGTTTGCACACCCACAGTGCACAGTCGCCGCGGGGTCCTTCCGGACTCCTCCTGGTTTAGCTTCTTTGGCGAAACAAAACGAAGAATCTTATTTTTCGAGGTATTCAGAAAGTTTCTTGACTTGGTGCGTAATCCCCCAGCTCCTCCCCCACTGCGCTTCTTGTTGGTCCAGGGTGACAGATTGCGCCACTGCTCGCCCCAGATAAATTTCTGACTGGCACGCCCATTTTTCTTACACCTCGGATATTTGATGGGCGTATGCTTTTGTTCCATATTCGAAGCCAGATTTTTGCTGACTCCACCATCCACGGTGTCGAGAGAGATTTTCGGTGGTACCTGCCAGCCAATGGATGTCTGCGGCGCTGGCTTCGATGAATGCGAATCAAATTTCTGGGTCTTCCTTTCTCTGCTGTTGGTGTAATCAGTCTGTGCGTCGTAATTGAGCATATCGGTGATCTTGGGCTCTGTCCAGCCCAGCATGATCTCCTTCATGGGTTTATCTACGACAGAGTTCTTTTTGTGCACACTGGTAGCCATGTGGATGTTCTTGGCATAGTGACTGCCTCGTTTGGATTCCACCACCCGCTCAATATCGCTGAGCGAGGGACAAGTGGGCAGCACCGGGCCACGGGCAGACTTTTCCGTTTCCGCTGAAACCAAAAAAAATTAAATCAATGCCAAAGAAGAGTCCTATCATTACTTACACAGTGGGTACGATTTGCGCTTGACTTTTCTGGGTGATATGTTGACTGTTGGCACATGAATGCCTCTCTTTCGTAGGAATTCGTCCAAGACCCGTTCCGCCTCGCGGACAGAGGGCGTTGTTGAGGTCAACGATGATAGCGAGAATTTACCATCAAGACTCTGGGCACTGCGTCGGGGCGGTTTTGGGGGCGGATTCTTGAGGTCACAGGTTCTGAAGTTAACCTGGCAATGGGAAAGTCGTTTCTGAAGCAGCCTGCCACCTCCACTCGAACTGCGGCGAGAACTCTTTCCACCGCTACTGCGATGACCGGACTTGAGGCTTCCCACACTGAGCTCTTCGTCGATGAATTCCTCGATCGGAGTCTCTTGCTCACTGATATGGGACAGCGCTGGAGCTAGGGGCAAGTAGGCAATTGCCTCGGGAGCCTGCATTTTCATAGGCTTCTTCCTCGGGGACTTGGCCGCGGCTGTGGTGGCCTGCAATTTGTGGCGGTTCACACGCACTTCCGATATGACGCAATTGTTGTGCAACTCCTGAATGATGTGTATAAGTGGGGCATCCTCACCAGCAGCTTGTAAGCTGCTCACGGCAGTCAAAGGACTGCAGTCGCTTTCAATGTTACCTCTGGTGGCTAGGCGAATATTAGGCGGCACACTTTGACGTCGACGTCGTTCTGATTCGGACTGGGTGTCCAAATTATTTGTGTGATGCCGCTGATATTGCCTACCGGGCTGCTGTCCACTGGGTATCTGGTCAAAAAATTAAATATTTTAATTTATTTTGTGAAGTGTGAAAAAGGGTGAAAATGGATTGGGCACCTTATTGCTTTCGGAACGCCTGCTGCGCCGCTGCTGACGCACGTGCGCCTCACGTGGCAGCGGAGCCGTTGAAGCGCAATCGCCGCTGTCGCTGGTGAAGCAGTAGCAGAAGCCATTCTTGCAGGGCTTACATTTGCGTTCCTGTTCCTTGTTGCAGCGATTCTGGTTAATTAAATCCGCATCGGCGGTCGTGGAACGTGCTGTATTCATAGTTTCCTTTTCTTCTCCAGCCAAATCACTGTGACGGCTATGGGTTGAGACTCGTCGAATTCGGCGAGCACGAAATTCGTCTATGCACTCTTGCAAACTGAACGACGTTGTTGAGCCGGACTCCTCTTCCTCCTCATCATCATCATCATCATCGTCGTCGTCTGAAGCTGTGGTGACTGCAACAAAGGCGTTCCGCTTGGAATACTTGTTGCCTGAAATCTGTGTCTGCGGGATGAGCTGTACTCGGGGAGGGTTCAATTAAAACTGCACTCTTGTACTCACCGTGGTCATAATTCTGTGCTGATTTGATAAGCCAGGCAACAAAACCAAAAACAAACAGTTCTCTTTATCAGCGTATTACAATTTTTTAAGGGGAAGGGGTCGCTCTTGCGCACACGTTGCTTCTTTATTTTCTCATTCCATTTAAAAGCGACGCGCCTGCATTTCTGGGTTTCTCTTTTGTGCCGCTTTTTCTATTTTCCTTATCAGCTTGACAGGGCTGCTAAGACTGCCAAGTTGGCAGCTCCATGCCATTGGCAGTCCCACCAGCTGTTACGCGTGTTTCTGCTTGGTTACGAGATTCTTTCAAAAAGATCTTTGTAAAATAGGATAAATTTACCAATCACACGGATAATGTCCAACAGCCATTTATTCTTAAAGTCCGGTTTCCCGCGAGCCCCCCTGCAAAATGGAATGGGCCGTTATGTTTGCCAGCTGCAGCGAATCACGCTGAAGTTCTGCAAAAACCATGGCTCCAGTAAAGGAATGCGGTAATTATTGAAAGAAAAAGTGCCAAACATAACACAACCTAAATAAAACTACCTACTTTATTTGCCTTAGCGACTTTATTGAGAATCATCTGGTCGATTTCGCCAAAGAAAATCCAGGCATTGTGGTCTATGTGAAGCCGCGCCGCCACCGCGCACCAGTACTTGTGGGCGAATATTGTGAGTACCCTAGGACCATTAAAGAACCTATAAGAATATAGCTCTTTTGCGCAGTGAATGGCGATCGGGAATGGCTCAGTTGCCGCAACAACACCAAAGACGAAATCTCCAAATGGATCAACCTGCTTAAGACCCAGAATGGCAGCTCCAGTTCCCTTCGTCTGCGCAAAATGTGGCACACTGATGTACCATCAATACAGGGGCCCTGGACACCATTCACGCTGCGAGCCCCTGATGCCAGCCATCAGACATATCCCAACCCAGACGCTTCCAAGCCCTTGGACGTGCCACAGTCAGCCACCGAGAAGCTCATCGAACTCTTCAAGCAACAACAACTCGAAGCCGGTTCCACAGAGCTGCTTGACAAAAAGCGTGCCGAGTAAACTTAATTGTTGTTTATATTTTTTTATTTCATAACATACACTCAGCTTAGGTTTTGTTTAACAATTTTCCAAAAAAAAAAGAAAATACAAATAATTTTAAAATAATTTCTTACTGCATTTTGCAGGGTTTTGTGTATTTTTTAGTTAACTTAAATGTCTTTCAATAACGATATGTTTTGGGTTTGTTAAATATCATTTCAGTTTGATAAATCAGAATTTTTTTTTTTTTTTTTAAATATCATAAATAATGCTTAAGTTTAATGACCTCCAAAGCAGAAGATCGGAATACATAAAGAGGACTGAATTAGAAATTGCTTAAAACAGGTTTTCTGCTACGATAACTTAGCGTAAACAACTGTGTTAACTTTGTGTTTTCCTTGACTAACATTCAATAACAATTTAATGATTATTTCTAGGGCTAGTGCTTTGCTTGGTTCTGTTCTGACTTTTCAAGAGGGAAAGCTTTGTGTAGAGAGATCAGCAAAGTTATTATTCTTATTAGTTTTAAGTACTTTTAAATGTATATAAAAAGTCTGTTTAGAGTTGGAAAAAGTTGTGTTTTCAATTTCGAATTGGTTGTAGAGTATCAAAAGTTTATCAATATTATTATCATCGTGTAATTAATAAATTGCTAGCATGCTCGACTGGCACGCCTACTGGACAGACACATACACTTACATACACAGGGTAACATTCAATAACTACATCAATCAATAAATAACAAATTACACATTCAATGATTCGGAATAAACTCGCCAGTCTGTAGTCTTCTGGACGATATGTGATTTGTTTGTTTCCTTTTGGAGTGTGTGTGTGTGTGTATGTGTTTTTTATAAACAGGACGTAATTTCTCAGAATTTTAGATTTTTCCTTAACGCAATATCACCATTCAAAAATTAAAATTACTTTTTTGTTTCCCGCCACTAAGCAAACTAGTTTCTTAGTTTTGTAGTTGTTGTTGTGTTTTGGTATCTTAGCTTCATTTCATAGCATTTTTGTCTTTCATAGCGCCGTCGACTTGTCTTACAAGTCTCCAGTTTCCATGGCCGTATTAATATCAGCCACTATTTTGCCCATGACCTCACGATATGGCGAATCCGGTTTGAAGGCCATTTCCAGCAAGCCGGCATCGCCAAAAAAGTCGAATACATCGTCTATGCGATCCAGCGACTTGTCTGTCAAATGGCGCTGTACAATCGCCTTCAAAGCTGCGCGGGACTCCTCAATGGACTTTTGCAAATATTGCAGATCGAAGGTAAAGTCCACTTCATAGAATGATATGATGGACAGTTGAGTATTCTGTAAAGGAAACACGAATCAAATTGCTGGATTTTGGAATATTTTTATTTGAGATTACCTGAAATTTGCGTTTGAAGTTGTCGGCCTTTTGGATCTCCTCGTCATTGAACTGATTATTTCGATTCAAGACTCCAATTTTTATGACAATTTTGATTATGTTTTTGATTAGCTTCTCGGCGCGGGCCTTGTTGCCAGTCTGAAAGATAAGCGGGATTACCAAAGACTGCTGCAGCTATGTCGAAGTACTTACATGCATTTTGCAGAGTCTATAGAGATTATCCAGCAGAGAGGCCGTGGTGCCATCGATAAAGGTTTTTGCTATATTTTTCGTTGCCATACGAGAGAGTATTTTCTTTTGGGCTCTCAGCCCGATATCGTGCGACTTGAATACGTTGTCCGCCATAACCGCTGCAATACCATTGAAATAAACAAGAGTCTCAGATTATTTTAATAAAAACAAAAAATTGATAAAAGTAAAAGAAACAACTCAAAATATAACAGATTTTGAATACCTTCCAAGTTCCAATAGTCGACGCTCCAGAGCAAGAGGCTCTGGCGCAAACTTGCAACCGACATTTTGAAATATATTTTTTTATTTACTCGACTGTACATAAGTAATGCATCATTGTCCAGTTGTAAGCATAAGTTGATAAAGAATTATAAATACAATTAGGAAAATGGTGTCACTTGGGTTTGATAAAGAATTTTTGTGTACTTTTTGTATGATTTGTCGGGTCTGGTCTTCTTTGTGCGGCAATCAGAGACTCGAAACGCCTTGACAAGATTAGCTCAATAAGCCCAATGAATATTTAAAAAGGCCAATCTAACGGCTGCCACAGCAACGCATACGTGCCTGTACCGAATATGGCAGCAATGTCGGGTTGGAGAGAGGCTCCAAATTAGGCGCGTCCGATTGTGGCTAGTGGAATTTAATTAAATTCAAGTGTGTGCCACGAGAAATGTCTGCCAGATAGCGGAACGATATCCGAAAAGCCGTACTAAACATGACACGGACAAACGGTGCCAGCGGAATGGCCAAGGGTCACGCAAAATGCACTCAGACACGGCATAGAGTTGGGCGTGGGCATTCCGTTCCCCAAGGACAAAATGGGCATTTTGTTTGGCCGGAAGCTAAGAGGGGAATGCGGAAGCGGCGGCGGTTCAATGCTCTACTCTCGAAGACCATTTGTCCAGTCCCCGGTCAACAAGCTAAACTTGTTTCATTACTCATTCGGTGAAGCGGCCGCAGAAGCAAAAGTCAACGTAGCCCGAGTTTATTTATGGTTATTCTCTTTTGTATACTTGCGTGTTCTTCGCTAGATACGACCACCTTCTGTTGTTGTTGTATAGATTGTAGGTGCTGACTAGGCAGTGTGTAGAGGTTGTGTATGTGTGTGTGTATGATAGGGGGAGGTCTTAGGAGACTTAGAATATAAGTTTAGGGCTCGTATTATATTTTATTGATTGCAATAGACTCACAAGTGCTGGTACACCTTGGCGCCTCTTTGGCTGTGCTTAGAGCTTACCTGTGTTTGTTGTTGCCACAAGTCCTTCTCGGGGGTTGAGTCAATATCCTTGAGAATTGTTTATGCGTGTGTGCTGTGTTTGCTGGTCGAATAGGAACTATTTTTATGAGTTCCGCTCTTGTGGAATGTGGCGAATAATTATCAAATTTATAATTTTATTAAACACATTTGTTATTCAAAAAATAACACCAATAAATTGCAATATTTATTTGCAGCGCAGAAGGAAGAATGACTGGGCGAGCGAGTGTGAGAGAGTGAGCTAGCAAACAAAAAATACTTGCCGCCATCTTCATTGATTACAAAGTTATTCACAGCTGTAAAGACAGAGTTGCCAGTTCGGGAAAGCGAAGAGCTTTCAAGCAGGTTGGCAGGCATGAAGCTATTTAAGCGAGTTGGGAGTTTCAATTTGACCTTTCCACCAGATTTGGTCTTTTTTATTATTTACGAACGCCGATTCACAATAAATTAATCAAAATGAAATTATTAACATATTTTACTCTGAGGTTTTGTCGGGTGGACAATAAGGTTTCATAAGATTCTCAGAAAATGCCTTGATACTCTCAGGTCCACGAACTTCTTTCTCTAGCAGAGGCAACTTGGTCACATGAAAATCTTCATATAAATCGGCAATTTGATCCAAATATTTTTCTTGAATCTTATAGCGGGAAGCACACATACTACAGGAATTGTGTGCCTTATTAATAAACAGCAACTGGTTCACAATTATATTATGAACATCGATGCCGCATTTGGTCAGCTCCTGGACAAGGCGTTCGGTTTCATAAAGCGAGAAGAACTCGGCTATGCAGACGCACACGAAAGTGGTTTGGTCCTAATAATTACAATCCAAATTAATTAAACTACATCCAGAAATCCGCATTTTTTTTACTTACTGGATTCTTAAACTGTTCATTTACTTGTGTTATAACTCGTAACATGTCATCCAATTTTTGGGACAATGTATCCGCACTCACATCTGCCATGCCCAGCATTGAAACAAACTGTGTGAGCATCGGAGCCACCTTCATTTTGAAGCGCAACAATTTTCCCAGCCCTTTTTCCACAACCTGCGGGAATGCAATGAGACGGAGTGTATGTCCTGTCGGCGCTGTATCGAATATAACTACGGAAAAGTTCATTCCTTTCACCAGTTTCATCACTTCAGCATAGCTCATGGCCTCATCTATGCCCGGCAGAGCACTAATCATTTCCTGCATGACGCCTTTGCTAACGCGGAGTGCTTCATTGTCTCCCTCGAAATACTCGTCGGGCAGTTCGTTAAGACCGGCATTTGGATCGATTTCCATTGCATACAAGTTGTCAAAGCCAATTATCTAAAAAAAAAATTATTACGACTGTGAGCTGCGGAATATTCCGTGTACGTACTTTTGTTGGAACTTTAGTGAATTTTTGGTCAAAGGCATCGGAAATGTTGTGAGCCGGGTCTGTTGAGATGATGAGCACGGATTCACGCACTTTGGCCAGTTGAACTGCCAAGCTGGAGCTGTTAATTAACCACAAAGGAGTTGTAAATAATGTTTGTTGTTGTTAATGTTGCCAGCTTGCCTGCATGTTGTCTTGCCGACTCCGCCCTTGCCACCGACAAATATCCACTTCAAGGATTCTTGGTCCAACAAGTTCTGCAGATTAGGTGCCAGGGGCTCCAAATTATCGCTCATTTTTTGAGATATTTGTCGGAGATACGTATATTTTAATGTGTTTAATAAAAAAGCACCTATGACAGTAAATTGCTACAAAATGACAAGCAATGATTGGTTGAAACCTGGAGAGGGCGCTTTGGCATAAGGTAGGTGGCGCTGCTTTAATATTTCCGCTAGGTGCAGAAACTTTCCGCTAGGTATAGTTATTCTTTTTTTTTAAGTATGCGGCGTGTAGTTTCACAGAGATGCTTTCGAATCATCAGAGTTGCTCTTAAATCACCAGAGATGTTTTTAAAACAGCAATCAACAATAAGTCAACAACAAAAAAGGCGTACAAAATCGTTAAAAATAATTTGGCAGTAAAACGCTCTTTGAATTGTATTCCGCTAGCCAAGTGCATTTGGCAATAAATAAATAGATGCATGGACCAAAAATCGAAATGAAAAAGTTTAATGAAGCAAAAGGCGTGCGTACTACCAATACTAGCAAAAAGGAGCTTAGCCGTGTAAATGTGACTGTGTGCGTGTACGTTTGAGATTTTGGCTGCTGTGCTCCTTGGGAGTTTTCAAAAATTTTTGCAGCAATTAAAAAAGAAAATTGTGTGAATAAAAAATAAAAATAAGTAATTGAATATGGAAATATGTGCAAAGATTAAGAAAATAAAATAAATGTGTCTGGAAAAACGGTTCCGCCTGCGATAACGGTACATTAAGTGCTCTCTGTCTATTTCTCTTTCTCTCTCTCTCTGAAACACTGCCAACGCCAATAGCAAAAATCTTTACCGCCGCAGCCGCACCTAAAGCGTGGGTGTAGATGAAAGAAAAAAGTGCAAAAATTACAAATAAGCAACGTAATAAACGAATTAAGAGAATTCCTTTGCCAAATGTTTAAATAAATAATAAATCAAATATAAAGCAAATACCAATACACACGCAGCAGTCACAGCCACCCAACTTACACATTCATACACATACACCAACACCAACACACACATACCCACACTGACTCACACATGTATACGAATACACACCGTTAACACCAATACACTCACAGACAGACGCACGCACCGACCGCTGAGAGAAAAGGCACAGTGCAAAAAATAACGACAAAAGTGAAAAGAAGAAGCAGCAGCAGCGCACAACGTGTGTGCGGGTGTGCGTGCGTGCGTGCGTGTGTATATGCCTCTGTATGTGTGAGTGTGCGTCGGAGAGATGCGGTAAACGTGTAGTAGAGAATTTTTGAAGCACACTCCAGCCAGCATCCACCAACGACCACCCCCGCTTCTTGTGTAGCCACCGACGCTCTCTGCTACCAGTACCAGCGAGTGCCGTATTTATATGCGCGGAAAGTGTAAGCCGTGCACAGTTTCTGTTATTGTTGTTGTTGTTGAGTCGTTGTTATTGCTGTTCTTGTTAGACCGCCGCCAAAAAGACGAAAACGACAGACACCACGACGACGACGACGGCGACGACAACAACAACAACAACGCTGACAAGCCAACGCAAATGGCAGACCCTCTAAGCGGGCGCTGCTTTTGAGACATGTCGTAATGGCCAGAGAGGTAAGTGGGATTTTACTTTCTTTTTTTTTTTGTTTTTTCTTCTCCTTAGCCCCTTCTTACTCGTCCTCCCCCTTTCGGGGCCGCCAACGAATCCAGCATTAACTTTGATTGTAAATTAAAATTGTTTGTTTTCTTCGACTCGATGAAGACCTCCTCCCAAAATATTAGCAGCCAACAACTATCGAATCACCCACACAGCCACTGTCAAGCTTAGATTTTGAGTCCTATCATTTATTCAAACTTACATCTCCCTGGTTTTCATACCAGCGTGTCTCGTTCGACTCCACACGCTCATTTGTTTTCAACTTAGTCGCCGAAGCCGTTGGAGCTCAGCGACTAAGCCAACTTAAGCATTTGGGTGCGTTAGTGTGAGTGTGTTTTTATTTGCGTTTATATATGTGTGTGTGTGTGTGTGTGTTTGTGTGTGTTTCTGCATGTTTTATGCAGTTTCTTCATTTCGTTTCGTTTTGCGGTGAGTGAATAGCTTTGACCCAAATAACTAGAGTAATACACCCTACAGAAATTTCATATGTAACTGTTGTTATTGTTGTTGATAAATGATTGTGAAATCTCAGCCATTAAAATAGAAACTACTATGAAACAAAACAAAAAAGGATAAACAAATAAAACTGAAAAGACTAAAAAGATAAATTTGATAAAATGTGAACAATGGATTTAATTTTTGTTGAATTAATTTTGTCTTTAAAATAAAATTATATTTGGTTCCACTGTGCGCTCTGTTAACGCCCAGTGTGTTCTCATGTTAAGTTTACTGAGAGTAGGAATGTCGGAGACGGAGACTCTCACTCACGCAGACAAGTGCATCGAAGGTTCACACTCATTAACTTTTAAGCAGCACTAACAACACAAACCTCAACATTTTGTGCGGATGTTTTGTTGTTGTGAATTAATATTTTCCATCATACGTTGTACCGTGATTTTTACAGCATTCATTTTAAATGTATTCAACTCTGATGCAAAAATAAAAGAATATCAAGTTTGTGCAGTGCCAAAATGTATGCAACAGTTTTTTTTTTTTTTCTCAAAATCAAAATCCTTCTGTGTTAAGCAAATGGGAAAGTGTTAATTGAAAGAGCGAATATTGCAAATATTTAAAGTTGAAATCAATCGAGAGCAAGCAAACGAAATGAAAACGAAAGTAAAGCGAACCTAACGAACCCAACCTTGTCCAACCTTGCCTAAGCCTATGCATGTGTATGTGTGTGTTGAGTGTGTTTGAGCTGGTGGATGCCTAATTTACAAAGCTGCTGGCGTTTAGCATATGAAGCAGAATCAGAAGCAGAAGAAGAAGAAGAACAAAAAAATAAAACGCGGTCGGGAGTCGGATGCATACTTGTGGAGTGTTCGTGTGTGCGCCCGCGTTTTGTTAGCTTCAGCGCGCCCTGATTATATCACGTAGAGAATGTAGGCCATACCCTCCTCAGACAAACACACACACACACACACGCGCGCACACACATGCAGAGAAACAAACACATGTTCGCCTATTTTGTGGCACTGGCACTGCAACAAGGAAAGTGCAAACAAAATGGCGTACAATGTGTATTTTGTGACTTTCAGTGAAAAGAATGAAAGGCAAGAAAGCCAAAGCAGAAACATCAGCAAACATTAAATAATTAATGAATAAATAAACAATACTCATTATTTTCAAAGCAAGTCAACGTTGAGAGTGAAAGCAAAGTTTCAACAAGAACAAACAAAACTAGACTGCGAGAGTAAAAACCCAAAAGAAAGAGTACAACTAAAAGAGAGAGCGAAAGAGTGTGTGTGTGTGTGTAGAGGGAGAGAGAGAAGTAGGACATTTGTAACATAAATGTGCAGCCTAAAGCTATAACAACAACAACAACAACAGCAGCAATAATAATAACGGCATCAACAATAGAAATCAAAAACTAAAAGGAAAGAGCGAAATAAGGAAAGCAACTCTGCTCTCGCTCTTGTTCTTGCTCTGACTCTGTCCCTCTCCCAATGATTGTTATTACTGAAGCTCTCGAAACGGTGCATTTTATGCGCTTGCTCTCAAACCTTGCGCAACAGAGAGTTCAGGATTCGTTTGTGCGCTTGGTTTTGACTTTTGCCTGTCTCTGTGCATTCCATTGCATTTCTCTGCTGGCCATCACAGGCCTACGCGGGCGACGACAACAGCAACACCAACAGCAGCAGCAGGCAGAAGCAGCGGAAGAAGAAGAAGAAGCAGAAGCAAACTAACATACGCGAGAAGCGAACACCAAAACGACGACCATGTTGACATGCCCCAGCCCCAAATGGAGGGAACATCATCAGAATCAGCCACAGCCACAGCAGCAGCAGCAGCAGTAGTCAGTGTGCAAGTCAGGCAGCGAGCCAGCAAGGATGCTACTTTCATTTACGAGCGCTTTCACATGCCACATCTACGTGATTCCGTTGGCAGTTTGTTGAAATATTAAATTTTAACTGGGTGTGACAACTGCAGTGGCCACATGCAAACAAGCCGAAACGAGAAGGCAAACCCTTTAAATTGAAAACTAAAACTAAACCAAACTAAAACCAACCAAAGAAAAAATTGAAAAAAATAAAAAATAAAAAGAAAAATAAAAAACGTTTTATCTGTGTAGTCGAGTGTTTTACCGTTATTGTTATATATATATATATATTTTTTAGCTATGAAAAGTTTCAAGTAAAAAGTGTGACACAAATTAAAATCAAAGTTCAGGCCTCAGAAATCGAGGAGGAAGGCAAGAAAATACTCTCCCGCCCCACCAAATGAAAACTCTGCGGTTTCAAGTGGCGCACGCAAGTGGCGAAAGTCGCGTAGTAGTAAAGTGAAAGTGCGAAGGTCAACTTTTGAAACACACACACATACACACACACACATACACGCATATACGCACACTTGCTCGCTCAACCATTTCTCTGCAATAGCCCTGGCGCTGGCGCTGGCTATCCTAACGTCCTGCTGCTGTAATCTGGCCCTGCCCTGTCCTGCCCTGCCCTGCCCTGCTCTGCTCTGTCCTGCCTTATCCGATGACTGCCACTGGCTCTTCCACAAGCACCACTGCCTTTGAATACCGAATTGCATTACACACGACAACGACGACGGCCACAACGACGACGACACCCCAATAAATAAAATTAAAATAATAAATTAAATAAAATAAAAATAAAATATTGAATCTACCTGCAAAACCAAATCCAATAAGTGTTCTTGTTTGAATTAGTATAAGTAACCAAGGCTTTACATAAATAAAATTAAATAATAATAATAATAATAATTCTAAAAAAAAAAAAAAAAAATTGAAACCAACAATTTCGAAATTATTCAAGTGCAAAATTGAAAAGAAAAAGAAGAAGAAGAAATGCAAAATTTTGTTAGCATTTTTATAAATGAAACAAGAGTCGCTTATCTGTGGCAAAGTTAACGAATTTTAATGCATTTAAAATAAATTCAATAAAACAATAACAAATTTAACAAAATTATTAAATCTTTAATTCCTAAAAACAAAAACAAAAAATACGGGTTAACTCAAATGAGACGTGTTTGAGTATTTATAAAAAAAATAATAATAATAAATAAATAACAACATTTTTATACGCTCGTTTTTAAAATGAAGCCTAATTTAAGCTAAATTTAAATACATAAAAATTTTAATGATACCAAAAAAAAAACACAACAAAAATAATGTAAATTAAATTCTTAAAAATTAAAACAAAAAAAAAAAAAAAAGGTTAAACAATAAAACAAATAATTCGACCGGTTATTGTTAAATTGAAAAGTGGCTGGTTTAGGCGAAACCACTTGTGCCACCGCCAACGCCACCGCCGCCGTTGTCACCGCTGCCGCTGCTGCTGCCGCCAGCAGTGCCACCATGTGGTCAAATGCACTATGCACCTTAGGCGTGACGAAGCCGCTCTGCAATTGTCTCAGCATCAGACAAGTGGCAGCCGCGGCTGCCGCAGCAGCTGCCTGCCAGGGCCAGACGGGCCCCGCCATAACCACAGGACCAGGACCAACGGCGTCTGGGGTAAAGTCAAAAAAAAAAAAAAAACAAAATGAATCCGCACTCAGACATACTCACAAATTTAAAGAAATTTGCATAAATGTTTCCACATAAAAGCACACACCCCTCTATCGCTATCTCTTTCTCGCTCTCGCTCTAAACTGCAGCAGCTGATGCCCTCCCAGCGAGCCATATGGCAATGGGGCGCAGCAGCATCGGCGGCAGCAGCGTCAGCAGAGACTTGACCTATCCCAAAGCTGCATACACACTAAAGAGCGAGAGAGAAAGAGAGAGTGAGAAGAAACAACTGATTACTGTTGCAAAACTTCAATTCTAACTGTAAATTCAAATAGTTTGAAAAGCGAAAGCTTTTTTTTTTTTTTGGTTGACAAAACAAAAGTTTTTTTGAAAAAAAAAGTAACAAATGAATTTCTTGTAATTTCCCTGCATTCCATTTGGGTTGGGTTTGCTTAGGGATTCCTTTTTTATATATAGTTTTTTTGTGTATTTTCTCGCGAGTGTCTATGTGTGTGTGTGTGTGTGTGTGTTTAATTTTTATTATTTGCGTTCGTGTGCTGTACTCGTTACTGGGTCACTGGAGCGCCATACTCATGTCCTTGCAATACATTAAACATGGCTTGTTCTTGTTGTTGTTGTTGTTGTTATTGTATTTACTGTTATTGTTGTTGTTGTTGCTGCTTTGTTGTTGTTGTCTTTCTGGCTTTGAATGATTGAAGCAAAGAAATGTTAACTAACAGACTGGACCCAAAAAGTAACAGCAAAGCAAACCAACCAACGAACGAACAACAACAACAACAACAACAATGAAACAGGAAACTGCAGCAAAAACAATTTTGCCTTACACAGTTGCATTTATTATTAATCGTTTTTTTGTTTTTTTATTGTATTTTATTTGTTTTATCGCTCACCTGGCCGTGAAGGTGTTAAGCTCAAAATTGTGGTTAGGGTGAAATTGTTATTTATTGGGTGGTTGTGTATGTATGTGTGTGTGTGTGTGTGGGTGGGTCTGTGGTTTGTCAAATTTGACACAATTTATTAGCAGTTGCTGGGCAACTGGCCTTGACATTTGTCAACGCCTCCTCGCATCACCTCAATTAGTGGCAAGTGGTGGGCTTGACGGTGGGCGGGACTAAGCCACACCCACTTGTGCTGCTACTGCTACTGCTGCTGCTGCTGCAGCTACTTTGGAACAGGTGTCACGCCCTGACCCACTCACTGGCTTCATATTAAAGAAGAAGAAGAAGAAAAATCCTTTATCATTTTAAAAATTTGTGTGTGTTTTTTTTTGTCTTTTTTTTGAGCCCAAGCTAATTGTTGTTGTTATTTTAACAGGAGTCTCGCGGGAAGAGACCACTGAAAATTTGGGACAGTTGGCGAAATGTGCGCAAGGGAGTCGTAGTTGGAACATTTGAGGAGCTCTTGATACGCGGCAAGGATAAATTGGGGGTTCCTGCTTCAGAACCTGTACGCGTTGTTCTGGAGTGTGATGGAACCCAAATCGAAGATGGCGAATACTTTCGCACCCTGTCCAACAATACGGTGTTGTTGTTGTTGAGGCAGGGCGAGCGTTGGTATCCAACCGGTGTGGATGTCATAAAGGCTGGTAAGTGGACGCCCCCCTCTCCACACAGCATAAATCAATCCAATCCAATGGAATTTCCAAGCTAATGTCATTCCATTTTTTGGTTTTTCAGCCATATCAGCTATACCGAAAATCGTCTGTGAGACGATCCATGCACTGGAACTGCACGATGAGACACCATCGTGGAAGATTATGGATAATAAAGGGCGTGTCACGGTCGTACTGCACTGGGATCAGAGGCAGGGTGGGGGTGGGGGCGGTAGCAGTAGGTGGCGGCGGCGGCGGAGGCGGCAACAGCGGGATGTGCATGGGCGCCGGCCTCGGCAGCAGCAACGGGCTGCTGTCCTCGGACAAATACTCGCCCTCAAAGAAGGGTCTCTCCGCGCAAAGTTCGCTGGACAACAAATCGGTCTCCTCACAGTCGTCGCAACCGCGTTATGCCAGCCCACAAATAACCGTCATCAGTGACGATGGGCCAGCGAGTATATATCATCCAGGCGGCGTGGTCCTGCCGCCCGGTGTTGTGATACCCGGTACCAGTCGCCGGCTCTCCAAGCAGGGCGGCTCCTTCGATAGCGCTGTGGGCGCGGTACATGTGCATACGCCCGAGTGTGCCCACCATGCCCACACCCCCAGCCGTGCCGGCAGCCCCAGCACCACGGAATGTGATTTCCATTGCTGTGCCCTGCACGAGGAGGGCCGCAAAATAGCCGTGCACAAGAGCGTGGCCACCTCGCCCATTCAGGATGGGAGCAGCAGTCCACAGCCACAGCAGCAAATGCAGGCGCATCAGGCCACGCTAGCAATGTCATCGGTTATGGATCCTATGTTGGGGGGCAGTGGTAGCATGCAGAGGCGTTCCTCGGGCGCCAAGGGTCATGTGCGTTTCCTGGACATCGCACCGGAGCGCGACAGCTCCGAGAGCGAAACGGAGAACACGGTCATGGAGGACGACAAAACGACGACGGAGAAGTTTCTCCTGCTCATCGATCAGCTGTCGGTGGACCAGAAGCGCCATCTCAGCATCAAAGACATCGGCATCATACTGGAGCGTCTCAACTCCAAGATACTCGATGTCGAGCGCTTGGACCGCGAGTCCGAGTCTGATGATTGCTACAACTGGACGATAAAGGCGACAATACGCGGCGATGCCTTACGGGAACTCGGCGTCATTTACAATGGCAACTACTATGCCATTTCGGAGCATCCCGGCTACAAGGAGGAGCTGGAGGAGAACGGCGAAGAGGTCGAGGAAGAAGACGAAGAGGACAGAATTTAGACACGCTCACACACACACCGTTCACACACACACACTCTGCAACTCTCATGCATTCTCACACATGAAATGATAAAGATAATGGCATAACAGAGCTCATAAGGAAATAATTTTAAAGGCATTGAAAACTAAAGCAAGCAAGTCAGAGAGGATCTAGAGGATATAGGAAAAGCGATAAGGTATCAATAACTACCGCATTTTAATCAAGGCAAAAACAATGCGACAAAACTGCATGAATAATTTTAAGAATGAATGCGAATAACAAGAAATTTTCAAGGGCAAACCAGCACATTGTACAATAGTGAAGTAAGCTAAAAATACAAAAAATAATTAATGACTAAAGGATTGCAGAACAAAAATCCACAGAAAATTAACAAAAAAAAAAAAAAAAAAAGGTTACACATATTTAAAATTAAGCCAAAACACAGACACAAACTGAAACCAACACGCCACATGAGTTTTGTAGCATTTAGAAAATGTACACTGACTTGGTCTAGGAAGTATTCTGGATGCCAGGGTTGTATTTTTGAGTCGACATATAAATGTTGCCAATGAAGTTGCTAGGACGCTGAAACTAAACTCAACGATTTAATTGTTTTTGTTATGAATGATTTCGAGATAATTTACTCTTTCGCAGTTTATTTGAAGTAGAGTTCAAGAAAGGTTCAACAATTATAAATTATATCAAGACCTTAATTCGATTGAGTCCGAACTGCCAACACTCAAAGCTGACTGGGGAATTCACAAAATTGGAAAAGGGCTGTCAACTTAAAAGCCACCTTTCTTTTTGGGGCCTTCGTCAAGATTTCCAAATATTTTCAGTCTAGCTAATTGAAGGCAGATCAGCAAGACTAAAAACTCCATTGGCAACAGTTTGAGGACAAATGGGAATTTCCGGAATACGTTTGTGTACTTCGCCCCCCAAAGGATAAAAAGGAATAACTCGAATATTAATTCGATGTTGGAAGCACTTACCAATATGTTTGATTTATTGATTGAAATATTGGCAACTAAAAGAGCATGTAAAAAAATGAAAATGTATTTAAAATAAAATACAAAAAAAAAAGAAATATTTAAGATGAAGAATGCTTTATAATTCTCATTCCTAGCAGAGTGCGATGGCAAATCAAATGTGTATCAGATAAAAGTAATAAAACGAAACTCGCAATAATTTGTTATCTATCTAAAGAAAAAAAAGAAAAAAACAAAAATTAATAAATAAATATTTAAAATCATTAGGTGCAATCGTAAAATTTTCTATTCCATATTGTAAATGTCTTCAAGTAATCATAAAAAAAAAAAACAAAAAACAAAAATATATTGTTATATATTCAATTCAAGACAAACACAAGCACACAAACCCAAAAAAGTAACCTCAAATCTGTTGTGATTTAATTGTTATTTCATTTTAATTAAAAAATTAGTTAGAAATCGCCAAAATTCAAACCGTTATCCAGCTCACCTAGAACCCAATTAAGTCTTTGGTCACAATAAAAAAAGATTACTTTAACAAAAAGTGCCAAAAAAAAAACCAATTGAAATGCTCAAGAGAATAATCCTGTCTACTCTAGCTCTATGTTCCAAATAGGTTAAATCAATACATATATAAAATATTATAGGGCAGATTGGCCCCCTCCCCCCAGCTGGGTGGGTCAGTTGCTCTTCACAACTAGTTTTCTGTGACTCTGAACCAAACTCTTCGAAGGCTTCCATCTTAGTTGTTTTACGGTAAATTTAGATGCAAAATGAAACAATAATTCAAGATCATCATCAAAAAAGTGTATACTGCCATAAATAGTGTAGTGTTGTAAAACGCCAAAAAAAAACAAATACCATCAAGACAAGCGCACAATCTCAACAAAATGATCAGATCAATCAAATTTAATTTGAAAAAGTTAAGTTAGCTTAACTCTCACGCCTAAATTAATTCTAGTTACTCATAATTCACAAATATTTGTAGTAAAATTAAAAAACAAATAAATAAACAGAAAACAATAAGAATGAAAATTTCAGCAATGAATGAAATGTTGTGTCCCCACCCAAAAATAATTTGATTTATTTACTTGATTAATCAAGCGATGCGAGAATATTAAAGTAATAATAATAATAATAAAGACACTAAGAAATTTATATAAAACAAATGAAGCACTGCCAGCGTAAAGGAAAATTAAGAAAAGTTATTCTGTTGACTCGGTTTCTAGACCTCAAAAATTTTTGAAAGAACTCTTTAATAATTGTTTATCAAGTGCAGACAACACTTCGAAAGAGCCGGGGGAAATAGTATTATTATTATTATTTTCACAATTGTAAAAAAAAAAAAAAAACAAACACAAATAGAAAATTATAAAATTGTATTGAGAAATTCGGTAATTATCGAATGGCACACTTAATGCCAGATTAAAAAAAAAAAAGAGCAAAATAGCTGGACTACGTGACTCTGTCTGAGTCTTGTCTCAGCTCAACTCAGCTCAGCTTGAGGGCATAAAGTGATTAATTAAATTGGCGAATAATAATAATAAAAATAAGTAAGCAACAAACAAAATAAATCAACCACAAATGTCTTCTCTGCTCTGTTAAAAAAAAAAAGAAAGAAATAATTTTAAAACAAAGTTTGTCCAAGGCACAAAAAAATAATAATAATAATAATAAAATAAAAGAAAACTCTAGTCTGTATAGCTAAAAAAAATTATATAAAAAGTGCAAAGTTAAAAAAATAATAAAATCACAAAAAAAAGAGGAAGAATTAAGAATAAAACCAAAAAAAAAAAAAAGGAGAACTCAAAGCTCACAAATTAGTAAACAAAATAAAAGTGAATTAATTAGCGTTGTTTTAATTTACATATTAGTAAGCAAATAAAAAATTTAATAAATAAAAAAAATAATAATAATAACGAAACACATGAAACTGCCAAGTAAATCCACAGTCAAGTGTGAAAAAAAAATAAAGAAAGGGACAAACTATAAAACAAAATTACACTCACTAATAAATATATTTAAATTATACACAAAAAAATAAAAAATAATAAAAAAAAGAATAAATAAATAAAAATAACTAAACATATTCAAAAAAAAAAAAAAGAGGAAAAGAAAAGAAAAATTTGTTTAATCTTAAGATGAACTCGCAGTTTGTAATTGAACATTTAAGAAAGATAGAAACAAAAAGAGTTATATAAAAAAAAAAAACAAAAGATAACAAATCTAAACTTCCATACTGACTTTTTCAAACTGACTTCCATATATCATCGTTAATATATTTAAACATACAACTAATAGGAAATAGCGCTTTAATCACATCAAGTTAGCCGACTTTGTGTGATCTTTAGTTTTATTATTGTTAAAGCAAATGGCCCCACCCCCCTCACCTTTGGACAGATCCTAGGTGATTCCAGGGGCCATCGACTCATTTGTTTGTTATACCCACGCCCCTGCTGACCCATCCTCAAATAGCCCATTCCTTAATTCCTATCCAAAAAAAATAATAATAATAAAAAATAAAATAATATATGATAAAAAAAAAAATAGGCTCCTAACCAATTAAAAGTGCTGCTTAACAATTACTGAAATTTTTATTCATCACACACTCTGTGTAAATGCAATCAGTTAGATTTATAAGATCCAGACAAAAAAAAAAAAACAAAACAAAATTACAAGAGGAAATATCTGCCAAAATGCATTAATCGAAACATGGAAATTTGAAAAAAAAACGATTATTAAAAAAAATAAATAAATAAATAAAATATAGAAAACGTCACTAAGGCGTGGAAAGTAAATTCGTTATGGGCAACTGGAATGCCAAATTCGTTTTGGAAAGCAAAGAATTCGCAAGCTAAATTGAAGAATATTGAAAGCACACACACTAGCACACACACACACACACACACACACCAACATATATATACATCAAGAAAAAAAAAATGAAGAAATTTATACGTTACATGCATAAAATTGTTTTAAATATTATAAATAAACGAATAAATTGATCAATTAACACAAATACAAAAACAAAGAAAAAAAAATCAACATATAACAAAAAAATGAATTGTTTTTTTATTAATTTTGTTAAGAAAATAAAAAAAAGCATGAAATAAAAGTAAAAAAAAAAAAAATACAAAAAAAATTATATAAAGACATGTAAAGATAACAAAATGAAGAAGAAGAAGAGGAATGAAAAAAAATCAAGTACATTATTTTTAGTATAAGTGATGAATTAACAAACAAACAAACAAAATATATATAAACGAATTTTGTTCAAATCATAAAACTGCAGGACTAAACTCAAGAACCCAAAACAACACAAAAATTCAAATCTAACAAATTCAAGACAAAGACAAAAGTTATTATTAAAATAAAACAAACCAAAAAAAAAGTCACGGCAATTTAAACAAAAAAAGAAAAAAACATAAATTTAACAACTAAAAATAAAAACAACATCAATAAAAAAAACTCATTTAAAAAAAAATAAAAATTCGTATTACACAAAAAAAAAACATTAACTATTTGAAAGAAAAAGCAACAAAAAGAAAGAACAACATAATTTAAAAAAAAAAAAAAATTCACCATTCAAGCTGTGCGAACAGAACAGGGCAAGCAATTGGCTCACACAGCCTGTCAAATCGAAGGCAGATTTGCAGGCTGTTTGCGCAAACTGCTTGGCCGTGTGTGCGCACTCCCTAAGCGAGAGTAAATACATTTACAATGGGTAAAACAAAAGAAAAACCAAAAACAATAACAATTAAAGGTAAAGAACAAGAAAAAAACAAAGAAAAAGAAAAAAAAAAACAAAAATGGTTATTTATGATGCGATTTAAACAATAAAATGAAAATTAAATAAAAAAAAAAATTAATTAAAAAGCCAATTGTTTTAATTTGCAAAGGGCAAAGGGTCAAACAATTGAGCATTCGTCACCCTTTCGACTCGCTTATCGAAAGTCACCGCAATTAGTTGCGAAAAGTGTTATTCACAAATCCAATAGACCCATACCGATAAGTTAAGTATTACACTTAACAACAGATGCCTCACCCTTCGCCCGGTCCATAAAATTCCCTTCTTCGTAATCAGGCAGCCTGAGTCAGGTAGAGCCACTCATTTACTGAGCTATTAGCTGGGCTTTTCTAATGTGCAAAGGCGGCCTGTTTTAAGCCTACTTCGAAAGCAAATGACCTTCACAAGTCGGAGAACAGCAACGACTACACAAATCAGATGGGTACAATTATTTCATTTTTTTTTTTTTTTTTTTGCTGAACTTCATGAGGAAATTAAAAAAACAAAAAATGGAAAGTTATTGTGTAGTAAAATTATATAGGAGTTGACATTGAGACACATTGAGGCAGACAACACAACACAACACAACACAACACACAAAAAAAAGCTATAAAACCGAGAATTGCACAATTGTTTTTGCTCATGTATTTTTAGAATATATTTATTTTATTTTGTTTTCAGAATCATCAACTGGAATTGTTTATACCTTTTTTTTCCGGTTTGTAGAGTAAAGTTTGAATTTTATTAGCTTTCCGACTAACTCAATAAATCATGAGAATGGGCAGGCTTTCGTGTTTGCATATTCATGAGCTTCATGCTTTCGGTGGTGCGTAGATGCCTTTGAGACGGTGTTTACTCGATGACGTCAATTCATAAAGATTCATGTTAATTTAAATAATTGTTATATTAATTGGAAATTGGAAAACACAAGTACAGCTAGACTGATCTAATTTGATCTTTGAATTGTCAAAATTGACTCTTCTCGCCTGGGCAATTCTGTTTATATTCGAGCAAGTTGCGGGGCCTTGGCGAATTTCAGTTGAGTCGGGCAATAATTTAATCAATTGGAAACCAATATACAGATGAGCGTACCTAGATTCATAAATTAATATACAATTGCGGTCAAAACAATAATGGCGTTGGCCCTGTCAGTCAATTGGGTGCGCCGCGAATGTTTGAATAGAATTTTTCAGTGGAAATCAAAAATATTTTGATGTTTTTGTTTTTCGAAATGTTTTTTCTGGGAATCAGTTTTTCTGTTTGCTCTTCAACTGGGTTTTTACATTTAACCTGTACTCATTGTTTATCATTTTAAATGAGTGGCAAAGACAGCGGTGTTGTTGGTACAGAAAAAGGTATTGGCCTGGCCCATTTAGGAAACAGCTAAACTAACAATAAATAATGAAAGGCAAATGTTTTTATGATTTTTCAAGTGTCTTCTTGGCGTTAATTGAATCGAATCGACGCGTGACTAACTCTACGAATGTGTGTGCATTTATCGCGTGATTAACACTAAAATAAAAAAGTGAAAAAAAAAATGTTGGAATAAAATAAATTTGTATTAATAAAAGAAAGAGAACGGGGAAGCCTTAGCTTAGATGTAGATTGTCTTTATTCGTTGTTGTCTTATTTAGTTTAACAAGTGCGTCTAAATACATTTGTAGGTTTTTGCTTTGCTTGATTAGGCTAAGGATTACATACGAAATCACTAATACGAGGAGAAGATAATAAAAATGGGAGGTGTGCATGACTGTACCTTGTTTTGCGTTCATAAAATAAAAAGTACCATTGTCTTTTCACTTACGAAAGGCACAACAAATTCTAAACAAAACAAAAACAAAAAAAAAACATTAGAGGTTAAGGAAATTCACATTGAAAATAGAATCACACATTGAAAATGTGCACAGAATCCAAATGAAATAAATTAAGACTTGGATAATGGGCACTCTTAAATAGCTGGAGCCGCTTTGTTTTTATATCCAATACGCATTCAACTGGGTATCTCCAATTGCAGTTGTTTGCTGCTGCGGCTGAAGACCTTCTTAAAGATCTTTGGTAGACCCTTGCTGGAGCTCTTTTTGCCCTCTGAGATGACGGAGAGGGTGGAGCTGCTGCCGCTGAGCGTGCGCTCGCGTTCGGTCACATTGAGGGCTATATTGGATTGGGCATGGCGCAGAGGAACCTTTCCTGTGGCACTTCGGGGCGTCTTGCCGAAATTGAGCTTAAAGTTTTTGATCAGCTTGTCCATCTTCTTGGTCTTCAGCTCCGGGAGCGGAGTACTGGTCTGGCCAGTCAGGACAGGCTTCTCCATCGGTGGTAATTTGGTGTCGGGGAAATCGACGACTTCTTTGTCGTTGAGCAGAATTCTTGGTGTTTCTGGCGCAAATGTACGCATCTTCGTCTCAGCTTCCCTGGCCTCTGGTGCTGTGGGACTGCATAGAAGTCGTGTTATTAAACTTTCAGACTTTTGCTTGGAAGCCTTCTCTCACCTTAAAAGCATTTGAGATTGCCGTTGCTGCTGATACATTGAGAGCACGTTCACATCGTGCAAGGCCTTTGCCAGTTTCTCCCAGAAATTGTATAAGCTTGAGTGCTTTGAGTAATTCAATCTCGTGTAGAGGTCCAGGGTCTGTGGTACCGCCGTAGTTGAGCTGTACACAATAGGAATTATTTTGCGGGTATTTTTCTCTGCAACAAGAAATTGTTAAATAAAGTTTTAGATTTTTGTGCTTATGGGACTCACCTATTTGCAATTTCTGGGTGAAATTCAGGAGGAACGTGTTCTCCGGACTCTTCTGAAATTCTTCGGTGAGCAACACAATCAAATGGTTACAGCGCGTGGCCATAAACTGTGAAAGCTCCACAAATTCAAACAGTACTCCGGGCAGTAAGTCTCGATGCCTCAGAAAGAGCTAATCAATCAAAAGTTTTGTTTTTTAAATCGGATTAATGGGAGAGAGGATCCGCCTGGGCACTCACCTTGAAATTATATCTGGGATGCTCCAGATTGTTCATTATCTCAATCGCGTACTCAATGTCCGCCTCGGCATATAAAACACACGCATTGTATTTGGGTAGAGGCAGGCCATTTTGTAGGCATTCAACGTCGTCTCCAGTTAAGATATTTAGATTTTGACCCAAATGCTCGTTGTTGTTATTTTCAATTGATATCGGCGCCTTTGGAGTTTCGAATGAATTTTCCTTTTGTCGCTTTTTCAAATTGTACCGTTGTGTGTCCTTGACTGGCAATAGAAACATAACAATAAATTTATGTTTATATGCGCGGTGGCAACCTTGGTTTGGTTCAATAAACTTACGCAAATTCTCTTGAATGTCGTCACGCACGTCCCAGCGATCGATGACACCTAGAAACTTTTCCAGATGCCCAAAGTTGGCCGTTTCCGGACTGTTCCTGGCCCAAGCGTTCAGAATGCGTTCCATGGGGTTGTCGTTTTGTTCGTTCACATAGTTGCGTTGTTGGGAGAGCGAGGCTATGCCCCGCCAGTCGCGCTCGTAGCCCTCCTCCGAACGGAGCACCTTCTTGCGATTTAGCATGCAGCATAGTTGTTTCCGTGTTTCGGAGCTTAATTCCGTCAACGGGGTTTCATTGAATCCGCCGGCGTTGAACTCATCTTCATTCCAGCCGCAACCGTTGCCGATATTGGGTAGCTCTTTCAGGCGCACCATTTTCGTATCACAATTAAGCAAACTTACGTCAACGGGCGGCAGCTGGTGAGTGGCATACAAATTGTCAGCGGTTCTCGGTTGTTGAGGCGTTATTGCAATAACTTGTTTGCCTTTTGATGTTTATCAGCGGGCACGGCACGGGTTATTATCAGCTTGGCTAAATAACAACAACAACAACAACAAATACAATGTGAGGAACAATAATAATAAAAAAAATGAATCAACAAAAACAAAAACAGCGCGTGAGTATGGTTATTTTCGGTATTTGTGGCTCTATTATTTTTCTGTTTTATTTCAGAGAGAGAGCGAATATCGCGACGTGTTGACGATTTAACGCTGACTGGGCGAGCGGTTGCGGGCGGTTAACATTATTAACGTTTGTGGTTGACTGGACAGCGGTGTGAGCGAAATGGATGTGCTGGTCTCGGGTGCTACATCTGCTGACCTCGCGTACGAACTGTTTATCTGCCCTGCCTGCCTGCCTGTCTGTCGCCTGTCTGTTTGCCCGAATGTCTGTCTGCTTGTAGAGCAGATGAATTTGTTTAAATATTTTCTTATATATGCACCATAACGCACGCATACACACACACACACACATACACACTTTCTAGTTTGTTGACAAACGAAGCAGACGCTGGCAATGGCAATCGAAGGAGATGACGATATTTACTAAACACAAAAATAAAATTTATTAACCAGACGACGACATCACTTACTGTTTTGTTGTTGTTTTGATGCTTCACTGTCCGGGATTGCTGCGTCGTTGTTTTTGTTTATGTTTTAATTTCTGGCTTTGGCCAGTATTGTTCGGTTTGTTATTTTGTTTTTCAATTTGTTGTTAATGTTTATGCACAATAAGTTTTCTCGTCTCCGCTTTTCCCATTTTTATATGCGCAACAGGCTTTTCTGCTCCGCTTCTCGAACGATCAAGCTCGCGCGGAACATGTTCACGTCGAAGTTCGCTTTCTGAACAGGTTCGCGTATTTAAATTTAGGCCTCGCGGCTGCACCACCAGTGTTGGCAATTCAGCTTTTTTCCGTCAGGTCAGGCGGATTTTATTGCCCAATTGCAGGTAAAAAATATCCAGATTACAGCCGACGGAAATTCCAATTTTTTCTATAAATGTGGGGATTTTCCGTTGTTTTGAAGAAATCACAACATTTTTATTTTTTGGGCTAGAACACATGCTTTCAGTTATGAATTCATAGGGCATCTGTCACTTGTACAAGCCTCAATTACTCAACACGTTATAATTTGAAAATAAAATGGCCAAAGTTGCTTACAACTATATATTCGTGATGAAAAAAATATAATGAAATTCTTCATTTGGTGGTGAAACTCGGGCTCTGTAATCAATAGAGGCAACATATAAGAGGAGATGTCGAATGAGCGCGGCTTTGGCTTGGTCGCAAGAGAGGCCATTGCTGAGGGCTCATTCATCGTGGGCGAAGTTATCAACCATGCAGAATTCGGCCAGCGCATGGCACAAACGACGCGGGATCGAGATGAAAACTTTTACTTTCTGGGTGTCGAAAAGGATTTCATTATCGATGCAATACAATTTTTTAAAGCCATGTAATTTCTAAACCTTTAGGATTTCAGTATTAGTTTCTTCCGATAAGTTGTTAGGAATCTAAAAATCTTTCGATTGATATCAAACATGACTAAAATTGAAATAAAAAATCCCAACGTTATCTTCGGGGTGCCGAAGATTACAGACTCTTTTCGCAGTTGTTTCTGCCATAAATCACATGAACGGTGTTGGTCAGTTAATAGGGCCGATTTCGATTTGTATGACAGCTATATGATATATTGTAGTAGTCCGAATTTAATAAAATTTTGCACAAACGCGTATATTTATGTAGAAAACGTGTTAACGTGTTTTGAAGAGATCAGTCAATAAATGTGCGAGTTATTCCCTAAACCGATTTAGGTTCGTATGGCAGCTATATGATATAGTAGTCCGATCCTTACAAAATTTGGGACATATATTAATTGCTATAAAAAACATATGCATGTTAAATTTGAACAGGATCGGATAATAAATGTGGGAGTTATTGCCTAAAACGATTTAGGTTCGTATGACAGCTATAAGATATAGTGGTCCGATCCGACCGATTCAAACTACTGTACTACCTAGGTAAAAAAGAAGGCTAAATACCAAGTTTCAGCAAAATAGCTTTTAAGACGACGGAGTAAATCGCATAGAAACAGACGGACAGACGGACATGGCTGTATCGACTCCTCTAGTGATTCTAAGTATTCTAGATGTAACTTTTGTGGGTCTACGATGTTTGGTTCTGTGCGTTACAAACATCAGAGCAAAATGAATAGACTCCTTTTTCTTCGAAAAGAGTCTAAAAATAAATTACTCGAGATATACAACAAACAAATTTTTGAGGGTCAAGATTTGAATTCCCCAAAACTGCCAAATGAGCAGTCCGATATATTATATTATATATTTTTCAGTTATTAAATCAAAACTACATTTGAAAGTCTTTGATTTGTTCCAAAATCCCCCATTGGAATCGTGCCTTATATAGTCGTCAATCTGCTGACCGAGCAGATTCTAGGAAGGCTGCTAGCAAAGTGGGTCGTTTAGAAGGAATCTCCGCTTCGTTTTCCGTTGGTTCCTCGTTGAGCTGAAGACGAAAAATAGTGCATGAACAAATTCGTATGGAATTCGGCTCGCCCGCAAGCATAGTGCGTGCTGAGACGAAGACGAAGAGGAAGACGAAACGCAAGCAATCAGCTTCAAACGCTGCTGTACTGATTTTGAAGACGAAACGCTTGCTATTTTACCGTTGGTTTTCGATTTGGTCTGACTATGCTTTGGCGCCGAACATGCTAGAATTTGCACAGTTGTTATTTGTGATTTGACGGACGCACATGTTTTGTGAAAATGTCTGCAAGTTTTTTTTTTTTTTTTTTTTTTTGCATTTCTTTATTTACATTCTGTCTGTAGCAATGCGTAAATTAATAACTAAACTTAAGAAACTAACAGGTACAATAAATTCCCATTGTAATCCATTGTTGCAAGTTGGAGCTGTCAGAACAGAAAACAAAAAACAAGATTCCAGCCGACGATGAAGACATGGCTTTTTTTGTGAGCCTATTGCCACACGTTAAAAAAATGGATCCGCAAACGAAGCTTTTGTGCAGAATGGAAATACAAAAGTCAGTCAATAATCATGCGTACAATGGGGCGCTTTTTAATTTCAAAAAATATTCAGAACCAAGTTTCTTATATATCTGTACCATCACCGACTCTACAGGAATCTTCATCAAATCAATATTCTGATAATGCTTTATCCCCACAGGAACCAAGCACTTTTGTTAGATCAGGAAATATTATTACATTCTCAAATTAAGTTAATGACAGTGAATAAACAAGTAATTAAATGAAAAGTTAAAATCAATAAAATTAATAAAACTAAATATATTTAAAATAATTTCTTACCTTAACGTCACAATTAGCCTTTCAGCAGGCATAATTGGGGTTTTATTAAAATTCGTCCAATTTTTAATGATTAATGGTTCAATTTTTTTTTAAATATAATCAAACGTGCTCATTTTCATTCTGGTGTACTCCACAAATTTTTTCTCATCTTGGCGCAGCTCATCAAACAAATGATGAAATTCGCCAAATGCTTTTCTTCCCAAATTAATGGGATGAATTTTTTTATTTGCTTTTTTAACTCTGCTCAATTAGAAGATCATCATCCGATGAGAAATCCATTGCGACTAACACAACAAAAGCGCATCCAATTCATCTTGCACTATGCAACCTATTAGCTTACTCGCAACGCAAGCAATTCGTCTTCAGCTTCGTCTTCATCTTCGTCTCAGCACTCAAGTTACCACATCAGCCCCACCCCCAAACAAAACCTCCAAGACATTCCTCGAAACAGCCCAACGAGGAACAAACGGAGAACACAGCAGATATTCCTCGAAACAGCCCAACGAGGAAAGAAACGGAGAACACAGCAGAGATTCCTCGAAACAGCCCAACGAGGAACCAACGGAGAACGAAGCGGAGATTCCTTGAAACGACCCAGCAAGACCTTCCTAGAATCTGCTCGGTCAGCAGATTGACGACTATATAAGGCACGATTGCATTTTTGTACAAGTGGTCTAAGTGTATTTGTCAAAGTGTTCGTCCACCCCCTGGACATTGCAAGAAAGGCTGTCCGCCACAAGTGCCACTATATTGCGGCGGGTGCCACTCTCCTCTGCGAAACTCAATACCTTCTCTAGCTTTTCGGCAACATCCGACGATTTTGTCTGCTTTAATCCTTCCAAAATTTCGACGTGGACAATGTCCAACCAGGACTCATCCACGTCTTTTATAACCATAAGGAAGAGGGACAATCGTGGAAAATTTTTTATCTTAAAGGTTGTATCAAAGTGTAAGCAGTACGCTTTCGATGGCTCCAGTACCTCTAATAACTCCAAATTCCAATATTGCTTTCCATCAAATTTTTTAATCATATGGAATAACCGCTCCTTCATCAGGTGCAAATAATTCGGCGGCTTATTCAAAAGTGCCTCACAATATACGTTCTCACCATCAACACAATCAAGAATCAAACAATATAATTTAAACTTACTTATTTCCATTTTTGCTTTATGTGTTTATCGGAAGATGGCGTGGCGAGGTGATGTAGATACATGCATACATGCATACATGCATAATGTAAAATAAATCGATATCGGTGCGATAATAATTAAACGAATGTTTCATTAAACGAATGTTTTATGTTTGTTATGTTTGTTTATTGTTATTGTTTGTTATGTATTTATTTATTTATTTTATTTATTGTTTTTTTTTTATGTTTGATCGATAAATACATAAATCGAATGTAAAATAAATCGATATCGGTACGATTATAATTAAATTAATGCGAAATTCTTTAAACCGGAAAATTGAAAATAAACGCAATGTCAACAATTTTTGAGCAGCCAATTTTTAAGAATGGAAACCTTTCCTTCAACGTTTCCACGCAGGATGGCAACATCAATAAAAAAGTGATGTTGCAAATTACACGGACAAACGGCAAAATTCGTTTCGAAGTAATTTTGCGTACGCTGAATCACGTAGCCGGCAACTACGATGAAACCGTACAGATTATTTCGGAAACGGATATACAAAATTACATGACGGCTACTAACGTTTACCATATAGACGATCCACCACCCATTCATCAAGCACCCATTCATCAAGCACCAATATATAAAAAAGCAGCCATTCATCAAGCACCAATATATAAAAAAGCAGCCATTCATCAAGCACCAATATATCAAGCCCCAATATATCAAGCACCAATATATGAAGCAGCCAAACATCAAGATCAATCACCCATGCAAGAAACTCCCCTGGAACAAACACCCATACAACAATCACCAATATATGAAGCAGCCAAACATGAAGATCAATCACCCATTCATCAAGCACCAATATATGAAGCACCCAAACATCAAGATGAATCACCCATGCAACAAACACCCCTGGAACAAACACCCATACAAACACCCATAGAAGAGGATGAATCGGGTCAAAGTTCCCCTGTACGCAGCGGCCTTGATTCTCACTATACCCTTTATAGGGTTGACCATGGCAAACTCAAAACATGCGCAGTCCCAAATTGCGACTTCACTAGCACAGAAGAAATGCTTCAATTACATATGCAAGAAGAACATGTTATCAAATTCAAGTGCGATCTATGCAGTAAGGAATACCTTTCGAAGTATTCCTTGACAAAGCATAAGGAAACCGCCCATAAGGATCACCAATATCATTCCACTCAGTGTGGCTCAGTGGTGGCGTGTCCTTGTCCTTGTTTTCAGAGAAAATGTACTCTTTGTTTGTTCTCTCTTCGTCTCTTTTATCGTATGCTATATGGGTACATACAATATATGGACGATCAATCAAGCTTTAAAAGTCTTACACATGACTGGAAGACGTTTAATGAAAGAAATTAACAGAATTGTTTTAATTAAATTTTAAAATAATATTTAACAAGGGTAATAAATACTAAAATAAATATATAGATTTTTGTATACTGAATAAAAAGTTAGTTGCTTAAGAACATTCATTGGCGGTGGTTTTAATTTGCGCGTGTTTATCATCCCCTGTCCCCTTCCGATTTTCATGCGGAAGGAAAAACGCTTCCTTCTATAACAGATACTTTGGAAAAAGCAAAAAAAAAAAAAAAAAAATCCCAACGTTATCTTCGGGGTGCCGAAGATTACAGACTCTTTTCGAAGTTGTTTCTGCCGTAAATCACATGAACGGGGTTGGTCAGTTAATAGGGCAAATTTCGATTTGTATGACAGCTATATGATATAGTAGTCCGATTTTAATAAAATTCAGCACAAACGCGTATAATTATGTAAAAAACGTGTTTGCTGAGTTTTGAAGAGATCAGTCAATAAATGTGCGAGTTTTGTGCGAGTTTCTCTTAAAACCGATTTAGGTTCGTATGGCAGCTATATGATATAGTCGTCCGATCCTTACAAAATTTGGTACATATATTAATTGCTATAAAAAACATATGCATATTAAATTTCAACAGGATCGGATAATAAATGTGTGAGTTATTCGCTAAACCGATTTAGGTTCGTATGACAGCTATATGATATAGTGATCCGATCCAGGCGAAATTTGGCACAATTATCTATCGTTATATAAAAAACACGCATGCCAAATTTGAAAAGAATCGGATAATAAATGTGGAAGTTATTGCCTAAACCGATTTAGGTTCGTATGACAGCTATATGATAGAGTGGTCCGATCCGACCGATTCAAACTAGTGTACTACCTAGGTAAAAAAGAAGGCTATATACCAAGTTTCAGCAAAATAGCTTTTAAACTGACGGAGTAAATCTGATATGTACAGACGGACAGACGGACATGGCTATATCGACTCCTCTAGTGATTCTAAGTATTCTAGATGTAACTTTTGTGGGTCTACGATGTTTGGTTCTGTGCGTTACAAACATCAGAGCAAAGTGAATAGACTCCTTTTTCTTCGAAAAGAGTCTAAAAACAGGGATATATACAATTAATTTCGATATTGCCGTGATTAGTCAGCAAAAGAAACTGCACGTAATAGTTTTAATTTTAAATGAAATAAGTAGTGGTACTTATTATACCATAATGGGTAGAATAAATTCTGGAGAGGAGGAGGCAGTTGCTCTTAGTGGGTTTAATATAGGTAAAATTCTAATTAAAATTTTAAATAAATGCTACATACATAATTTATTATATAGAATAATAGCAATAATTTTCAACAGGAATCTTACTAATAAAAATGCATATGAAACTGCATTTAATACATGTGATTTTAGAATACCTCAGTTTTTTAACGACATTCCACATGTTATCAGGGATGCTACCTGTACCTCCAACTGAACCTCGATTTGGTGGTGGTGGTGGTGTACCTCCAACTGAACCTCGATTTGGTGGTGGTGGTGGTATACCTCCAACTGAACCTCGATTTGGTGTTGGTGTACCTGTACCTCCAACTGAACCTCGATTTGGTGGTGGTGGTGGTATACCTCCAACTGAACCTCGATTTGGTGTTGGTGTACCTGTACCTCCAACTGAACCTCGATTTGGTGGTGGTGGTGGTATACCTCCAACTGAACCTCGATTTGGTGTTGGTGGTGGTGTACCTCCAACTGAACCTCGATTTGGTGTTGGTGTACCTGTACCTCCAACTGAACCTCGATTTGGTGTTGGTGTACCTGTACCTCCAACTGAACCTCGATTTGGTGTTGGTGGTGGTGTACCTCCAACTGAACCTCGATTTGGTGTTGGTGTACCTGTACCTCCAACTGAACCTCGATTTGGTGTTGGTGTACCTGTACCTCCAACTGAACCTCGATTTGGTGGTGGTGGTGGTGTACCTCTAGCTGAAAATGAAATTTCATCGAACGGTACAGCTGTAGGTTCAAAATCTGGAATTCCAGCGTTGTTGGTGTTCTAAAAATACAGAAATTCAATACATGTTTATTTAAAAATATGTATATAAATACCTGTTGCAATTTTAAAAGTGCGTCCATTTTCGCCTCCACCGACTTCGTCGATTTTAAAAGTGCGTCGAAATTCGCTTCCATCGATTTTTTTAGGTCCTCAACTTCTTTTTTTAACGCTTTAAATTTCTTTTTAGAAACCATATTTCGCTGCCCCTTATAGAAAGCCTAAAAATGGATGAAGTTGAAATAAGTGATGGATGCCTTGTATTAAACGGAGAGATTATTCGCATTCCCTGTTTGCAAGGGAAATCTAAGAAGTTTCTGGAGGAAGTGAAGATCCAGTAAGTCTAATTAAAAATACAAAATAAAAAATTTTCATATAATTCATTGTTTTTAATTTCCAGATTATCTTTTCATAATTTAGACGACATCACAAAAAATAATGAATATTGGGGCAGGGATATATTAGAAAAAGCTGATAAAAATGGATTTTATGCAATAAATTTTGATGGAGCGACACTAAATCAAAAACTAAAACTTCATCTAATCTCGTTCATGCTAACAGATGTGATGAATGGCAATTTTTACACAATAGTAGCAAAAGTACATGTAGGAACAAATAAGGAAGCTTCCTTTAATGCGTGCAGTATTAGCAGAATTCTATGTAAAGTATTACAAAAGTGTCATAAAAACAATCTAATAAATAGAATTATAGCAATAAATTTCGACAGAAATGGAGCAAATAAGGATGCATATGAAATGTCTATCCTTAATTGTTCTTTTAAAATTCCTCCATATACTCATGACATTACACATTTAATACGCGACTCGAGAGCGATGAATTGTCATGGCAGTGCATTAATTTTTTCTAAGCTAAGTATGGAAATATTTAGTAGTAATAATTATAAACTTTTTTTAGGAGAAATGATCAATTTAGATGTAATTTGTGACGAAATGAGGGCCCATGTGGACAAGCAAATAAATTCTTTGTACAAAATTTGTAAGGCAATATTTACTTTAGATGATAGTATTAATTTTAGTTATAGATTTATTAGTAATGATAGTTTAGAATACTTTTTTGATAGTTATAAGGCACAGATAAGTTATGTATCACTGGAAAATGAAATTGAGATCAAAAATTTAATTATAATTTTAACAATTCATTCATTAGTCAGTAAGATATTACATAATACTTATAATAAAATTTATAACATATTACCACATAAAAAATTTAATTTTAAATTGTTATATTTTATTTATTTATTTATTAATCTTCGGCGTTGGGATTTTTTTGTTTGTGTTTGCCTTAATGTCAAAGCAGAATGAATAACTTGGCGTCATAACGGGGCTTTCATGAATTTAGTGTGTATTCACGAAAGTCCCATTATGACGCCGCATGTTTAAATGCTATTTTTGCACTAGCTGCTGAAATTTTCAACACAATTTTTCACTACATCGAAAATCAGCAACTTTAACACTTTATTCACTTTCATTATTTTTAAATTTTAAAACACATAAAAAACATTTTTAAAAAAATCTAAGAAATACATACGTGAAACATTTTGGCTTTCGTTCTTCAAATATTTGTCAGAGTTGCAATTCCGTTTCGATCAACACTCCGAAATATCGAAATATGTTTGAAATAAAAAGAAATTGGAACACTCGCCGGTATTTATTTTTCAAAGGTGGTGAAACTGGCACGCGGCGATTCGTTGATACCATTTCGCCATGGTATCGATTACCCGCAAATTTTTTTTGTAATACAAGTAATTCCGATCACGCCGATTTTGCTTTGCATCCTGGCTCTGAGTAAAATTTAGAAACTATTATATATCTCTTTTTGCACTAGCTGCTGAAATTTTCAACACAATTTTTCACTACACCGCAACTCACCAACTTTAACACTTTATTCACTTTCATTATTTTTAAATTTTAAAACACATAAAAAACATTTAAAAAAAAATCTAAGAAATACATACGTGAAACATTTTGGCTTTCGTTCTTCAAATATTTGTCAGAGTTGCAATTCCGTTTCGATCAACACTCCGAAATATCGAAATATGTTTGAAATAAAAAGAAATTGGAACACTCGCCGGTATTTATTTTTCGAAGGAGGTGAAACTGGCACGCGGCGATTCGTTGATACCATTTCGCCATGGTATCGATTACCCGCAAATTTTTTTTGTAATACAAGTAATTCCGATCACGCCGATTTTGCTTTGCATCCTGGCTCTGAATAAAATTTAGAAACTATTATATATCTCTTTTTGCACTAGCTGCTGAAATTTTCAACACAATTTTTCACTACACCGCAACTCACCAACTTTAACACTTTATTCACTTTCATTATTTTTAAATTTTAAAACACATAAAAAACATTTTAAAAACTAGCTGTATCCCTAGTCTGTTCTATGGCTCGTGTCAGTCTGTTTGGTCGCTGCTGCGCCCGGCGACTGGTATCGGCGACCTGTTCTGCCTGGCGAACCCCTGGAACTGCCCGTCTTTGTCTCCGATTGGCTGTATTTTGGTCCTGCTCTGTCTCCATCTCTATGTTACTATTACCATTTTGTTGCTGATACACATTTATCCTATTGCGCCTCCTATTTAAATGACGAATTCTATCGGAAAATTGTTCCGTATTCCTAAGCTCCTCATTTGCTCTACTGACTCTCTGTGAAGCAGCATTTGCTTCCCTTTCTAGTGCTGCGTACTCCTCATCTTGCCTATGTACAACATTTCTCAGATGGCGATTCCGAGATATTTGAGATGCAGACCGACGATTAAGTATTGGCATATTTATGGACTTACAAGCTCTATTTATATAATATCGATATATAGATTGGGTATAAATCACACACAAAGGACACAAATCCGCGCACTACACCAAATAATTAACACTATTGCTTAAAAAAACGTTCTAGCACACTCCAAACTCGCGCCAAAACATACGCCACGCAAGTGCAACAAAATATAATATATCACTATATTTAATAATAATAATTAATTTTAAACGAAATGAGAATCGCAATATTTAAAATTCACTTTTAATAAATTTAAAAAATTACAATTATTATTTTCTTTAACCACCAAGAGTAAGTTTTCGCACGCTCCAATAATTGCAAAGAAACTGACTTACGCTCTTTTTGACTTGTTACAATCTCATTTTCCTCATACTTCTTACACATATATTACAAAAACAATTAAACCGCCAAAAATTGGAATCAAAACAAATAGACAATTATAAGAAAGCGCTATATTGAAAGCACCGAAACATGCATACACTTTCTTGTGTGTTGTATGCTAATATATATAAAGAAAATGTTAATATTCTAATAATTTCAAATTCAATTTTTGCATTATATTTAAGCCGATCAGATGCTTGATATATGTAAAGTATCTCACTTTATTAGCTAAAAATAATAAAAATATTTTTGCATTTTGTATCGAAGGTGCCAGATTTTCAATACTCGTTCAAAGTGCAGTGTATGTTTGTGCTTTGTTATTGGGTTTTTCGTTTCTCTTTGCCACTGAGAGCGGCAACTATAACAGAAGCTGCTGCTGTTAATAACAGAGCGTGAGCTCATACATATGTAAGTTGCATTTAAAATATTGAATACACCTGCAACAATTTTAGAAGCTGCTGCTGCCGTTAATAACAGGGGGTGAACATTAACATATGTAGCATTTTGGTGAAACAGTTCAATTGGAATTACATGATATAGTTATCCGATTTCATCAAATTTCTGATTTCGATTCGTGCATAAAAAAAAAACAATTTCTGACAAAATAATAAAAATACCATCTGATTTCGATTCAATCTGGCACAATTGATTGGTGTCCTAAAGCACGTCTTATTCCCAAAATTAATAGAGATATCTTTAACACCAAAGAAATTACGACGCTAAAACGATTTTTGCACTTCCAATAGGCCATACGGAAACTATATGTTATGGTAGTCCGATCAGATTAAAACTTCGCTTTTTGGGTTATTACAAAAGAAACTATCATATGGTATAAAAAAAAAACAATCATCGGAGTTTTTGTCCGATTAGCCCTATGGGAGCTATATGATATAGCCATCTGATTTCAATAAAATTTTGTGCTATTAAAAACTTATACTAAAAACTGTCTTGTGCTTAATTTGGTTGCGATTGGTTCATAAATAACCCGTTTTCTGACAAAAAAGCACAGAAATCGGATTTTTTGACCGATTAGCCCTATGGAAGCGATATGATATAGATGTCCAATTTTTTTAAAACTTTGCACAGCTGCTGAGTATTTTCAAGTTCACATTGTTTCTTAATTTGAATAAAATATCTTTAAAGATAAAGAAATTATGACGTTAAAACGATTTTTGCATTTTCGATCGGCCCTATGGGAGCTATATGATATAGTTGTCCGATCAGATCAAAACTTCACATCCTTATTGGGAACATATAAGAACTTCTAACTGCAAACTTTCGTAATAATATGATAGCAAACAAAAAAGTTATGGCCTATAAAGTTTTTCCTTTTTTTGAGGTTGTTGTGGTTTTATACTTTTTATTCCGAACCTAAATCGGATATCAAAAAAATATAATAAACTTGATCTAACCTGCAGAACAAATGATTAGTAGCAACAAACCGGAACTTTCGAGGCCTTACCATCTCTGAGAACGAGGTGTTCATACAGACGGACAGACAGACAGACAGAAACAGACGGACATGGCTATATCAATTTCTCTAGTCACCCTGATCATACTTTGGGTAACTTTGGGGGGTCTCCGACGTCTCCTTCTCTATGTTACATACATTTGACAAACTTAATATACCCTTGTACCTTTTTAGGTACAGGGTATAAAAAAAAATCTACGAAATACATACGTGAAACATTTTGGCTTTCGTTCTTCAAATATTTGTCAGAGTTGCAATTCCGTTTCGATCAACACTCCGAAATATCGAAATATGTTTGAAATAAAAAGAAATTGGAACACTCGCCGGCATTTATTTTTCGAAGGTGGTGAAACTGGCACGCGGCGATTCGTTGATACCATTTCGCCATGGTATCGATTACCCGCAAATTTTTTTTGTAATACAAGTAATTGCGATCACGCCGATTTTGCTTTGCATCCTGGCTCTGAATAAAATTTAGAAACTTTAAAACTATTATATATCTCTTTTAAGGCAAAGAAAAACCACGACAAGAATCTATAAGCCTCGACACACACGAGATTACTTTGCCTCTTTCGCGTTTGAATTTCTGTCAAAAAGGCCGCGAAAAACAAAGCTCAAAGAAACCACAGAAATTGTTTGAAAAACATCTTACCCACTCATGCTTTGCTCAATTAATTTCATAAAAACAAGACTCTTGTGCACTCTGGCGGTACATGTCTATTTGTGAGTTGAGTTGGCTTACTGGGCGGGGCGGGTCCAGCGCCGAGTTGCTGTGCCTTTCACTTGTCTGTGGGGGACTGCGCTTTATATTTTTACTAGCTGCTCCATAAACAAGTCAAGTTGTTAGACAGCAAGTAAAGCATTGAAGTAGCAGTAGCTTGAGTTTTTTAAGTCCAACTCTCATATATCTTCAACAGCCGTGATCGTCTAGTGGTTAGGACCCTACGTTGTGGCCGTAGTAACCCAGGTTCGAATCCTGGTCACGGCAATGCTCTGCATTGTCACGGTGAAGATGGTGTTTTTCTTTTTATATTTATTAAATCAATATTTTACTCAATCGATAAAGTGCTTATAGTTTGAAGGCCAAGAAGTTATCTAGATAATATAACCAGGGAAATCTTTTGACTCTCAACTAATGTGTGGACAATAATAATTCGCTTATTAAAAGATAAGATCAAATAATTCTTAAAGAATAGAAATTTCCTTAGACATGACAATCTGAACCCTTTTGAAAAAATCACTCCTTGCTTCTAATAATGCTTCATTAGATTCAATTAAATCAATTACACAATTTGGTGTTGGTGGTATAAATAGGCGTGTGGCAGCCGGATTTAGTGCAGTGCTCCAAAATGGACCCAAAGAAATTGCAGATTTTATTTTCACTTCTAACAGCGGTGCCTGACTGGCCCCGTTCAGATGACCATAACATAAGCCACGTTAGAGAGGTTCTGGAAAGGTCGGCCCTGGAGACAAACTGGACCAACATGCCCATTTTCGCTGATCGGTATGTGATTCGACACGAACTTGGAGAACTAATTAAGTGGATTCATGGGAAAACCAAGACTGCTACGCACCTATTTACAACGCCCGAAATTAACGATGCCTTGGACAGGAGATCCCTGCGCAAGCTAATCAAAAACGATGCTTTGAGTGTCTTTTTTTGTTGGAGCAGCGATGAGGTGATCTGGGATATTCTGGATATGCGTTTACGGAAACTGCGCAGCACCAAGCTAATAGTCTCACTGTCTAACAGCCGCAGTGACAAGGCAATGTTTGTAATTTTTCAGCGTCTCTGGAAACTGCAGTTTCTGCAAGTTGTGGTTCTGCATAAAGGACGAATATACCGTTATACTCCGTATCCAACGTTAGACTATTTTGAAGTAGTAAACACTAGCAGTCCCTTGTTCCCACCCCTCGAGCGTAACTTGCGAGGCTATGTGATTTCCACACCGGCAGAGAACGATTTGCCCCGAGTCTTTCAGATAGTCGACAAACAAGGCAGAAGGCAATGGCGCGGATTTGGTTACCATATTTTCTATAGCTTTCTTAAACGTCACAATGGCACACTGCATATAACCAATAAAGAAGCCCAACAAGATATAACCACCTCTGTCAACATGAGCCGCATCCTCGAGCAGATTGGCAGAAATGAGTTGGAAATCTCACTGCATCCTTACATAGGCATTAACAAAAGTCTGGGTATCGTTAGCTATCCTCTGCACAAGTCCCAAAATTGCCTGATTATGCCAGTGAGAAATGAAATTCCGCGCTTCATGTATCTGCTGCGTCCCTTCGACTACTCCGCCTGGCTGCTGCTCTTGACTGCTGTGGCATACATCAGCCTGGTGTTGTACTGGGTGAGTCCTGCTCTGCAGAGCCAGCGCCTCCGTTGGCAGAGGACCACCCTAAGTGTCCTGGAAGGACTTACGCAGCTGCTATTTCTCACCTCGCCCTCGCGCATCTATGCCCCACGCCTGCTTTACTTTCTGGTGGCCCTGCAGTTGGCCATTTTGGGTTTTTTCGTTACCAATTGGTATTCGAATCAGCTAAGCAGTTTCCTTACCACCATCCTGGTGGGCGAGCAGGTGAACACTTTCGAGCAACTCATTTCCCAAAAGCAACGAATTCTCTCAAAATACTACGAAGTAGACATGTTGCTGCAGCAAGTGCCGCCTCACTTAGTGAAACAGGTAGCTAGCCTGGTTGACGGTGTCAGCTCCAGTGAGCAGGTGACAGCTATGCTCAGCTTCAATACGACCTACGCCTATCCCTTCACCGTCGAGCGCTGGGAATTTTTTGCCTTGCAACAGCAATACGCCAATAAACCAATTTACAGATTCTCGTCGGCTTGCTTGGGAGCTCCTTCAATTGGCTATCCCATGCGCAAGGACTCCCATCTGGAATCTCTACTGAAGCACTTTATTATGCGCATACACGGCACTGGACTGTTTCAGTATTGGTTGACCTCCGATTTTAATGATGCCGTTCAGGCGGGTTATCTTCACTTTATTGACAACCGATTGCTTTTCAAGGCTCTTGACCTGGATACCTTGAGACTTGCCTGGCTGGTTTTGGGAGTTGGTTGGACCCTGGCAGCAGTCTCCTTTATCGGCGAACGCTACCTTTAAATTAATGTCCTTCAGAGATATCTATCTTTGGTGATCCAAGATTACCAATTCTTATCTATATGTATGATCAAATTCTAAATAAATATCAAAGATTCAGGCTATCAAAACTAGATTAGAAAATGCTTGAAAATTGAGTTATTAAGTCAACCTGATGGATTTGTTTTTAATGTGCTGGTTAGAAATCCTCAATTACAAAGTGGAAAATACTCTCGAGGATTGAAATAGTCAATTAGTGAGGAATTAATTTGATTTTTTATTTGCACTGTAGTTGTTCAAGTGGGTAGACGAGCAGTCCCAAAGCATATAAACATTTTCCCTAGCTTGTTTTATGTAAATGATTTTATCATAGAATAGAAATGGTTTAATTACGTATACGCCGCATCTGCCGAGCACAGTTGAAGTTATGAAGTTGCCGTCTTTACTACTTATGCTCTTGGCTTTAAGCCACTTTCCATCCAGCGAAGCCTGGAGTTGGAGTTTTCTCCGAGGTACTCTCATGCCAATTAAATCAGTGCTAATGTGTCAAGAAATAGTTTGGTTCATCAGTACGAAACTGCGCGGCGAACACATGGAAGACATGGAACATTTTATTCGAATAATGGGAGTATCATTCGAGGTAACTCAAACCGTTATAACCAACAATTCTGATATACGAATGGCCCGCTCACCGGCTAGGCGAAATCATGCCAGTTTCATATTCACCACCGGAGCCGACGATCCCATTATGCAGGTGGCAAGCTTGGTTTTGAATTCGCGACATTTATATTTCTCCATATTCATATTAATGGATAATGTAACAGATATGGGACCAATTAATGATATCTGTCAATTTATGTATGACGAGCAGTATACGAACTCCATGTTTCATTTTACTTTAAACGGAGTCCATCAGCTCTTTTCGATTAGAGTCCATCCCGTGAAGACATATTTCAACACTACAGATTTCCTGCTCTATCTGAAAAGTAGATACAAAGAAGTCCTTCTTGGAAATAATGTGCACGGCTATCGCTTTCCCTCGCCTCTGCGCTTGGATCTCCCGAACCTGTTCAAGGCCCACAATCAAGCAGGAAAATGGTTCTATGAGGGCTCCACTTATCGAATAATTGAAACATTTGTGCAGCACATTAACGGAAGCTTCAAGAATCTGATTATGCCGCCGGATGCCCAAGGAGGAGAAGTGGTGAATCACAAGGAAGTCCTGGAATTAATCAGGCAAAAACAAGTGGAGTTTGCCGCACACGCCTACGCCTTGTTTCGGCCCGATGAAAAAGTGGATAAAACCTATCCCATGCTGGTGGTGCGTTGGTGTCTGATGCTGCCTCTCTATAACAGTGTCTCTACCTATCTGTATGCCTTGCAACCATTCCAGTGGATAGTCTGGTCTTTTGTCTTAGCTGGTTTGGTTGCTTTGACTTTGCTGGAAATATTTTGGCTTCTTCTCTTTCATCGCAGTTCTCTTCCAAGAGGATTGAATGTTGCAGTGCTGAATAGTTTTTGCTACATTCTAAATGTAGCCACACCCAACCAGATTCAAAGGCCGAGTCTGCTCCGTTTTCTTCTGCTTACCACAGTCTTTTTTCATGGTTTCTTTTTAACAGCGAATTACACATCCACTCTGGGCAGTATCCTAACTGTGACTTTATTTCATGGCCAGCTCAACTCTCTCGATGATGTTATACGTGCCCAGCTGCCAGTGATGATCATTGATTATGAACTGGACTTTCTTCTAGAGGGGAACCATGAATTACCAGCCGAGTTCAGCAAGCTGCTGCGGCCAGTCGATGGGGCCACCTTTGCTCAACATCGGAATAGCCTGAATAGTTCTTACGGTTACTTTGTCACCGATGATGACTGGAGTTTTCTCAACGAGCAGCAGAAGCACTTGAAACAGAAGCGTTTCAAGATGAGTAGTATCTGCTTTGGTTCCTATCATCTTGCCTATCCCATTCAGACCAACTCGTATCTTTGGCGTGATTTGGAATACTTTACTTTTCGTATTCACTCCTCGGGCTTGCTAGATTACTACGAGCGATCCAGCTTCGAGGTGGCTGTCCATGAGAAACTTGTGAATCGTTTACAGGAATCGACGGAATTTACTTCAGCTGGCATGCAACATTTGTCGGTTGCCTTTATCTTCCTTCTGGTTCTCTCTGCCCTGGCAGGCATAATATTTTGTCTGGAAATATTGTATAAGGATTGAATTCTATATGAATCGGTGCTCCAAAAAGTGAGCACCACATTTTGATTACACACTCCAATATTTTTGAATTTTAGCTTGCAAAACATCGACGTTTTCACTGAAGATTTAATATTTGATACACAATAAATTAAATTACACATTTTTTTCGAACTAATTGAGGTCAGGGCTATTGAAATAGGCCAGCCTTTTTATTAAACACATATTTTTTACAATGGAGCAGTACCTTTACCTCCCTTGATTTGTCGGACTTGAGCAGATTAAGGGTTTCATCCTTAAGGCCTTCTGGAAATTCTATGCAGACTTTTGAGCTCTGACCAAAGGTGCGCTGTATGTGTCCAGTCTCACTAGTCGAAAGCTGGACCTTCTTGCCTACATACATGTCGCGGTTAGCCTCTTTTTTGAAAAGATTCTGTACAATAACCTCATTGGCGTTCACAACCCGTTGAACAGTGCTTTCCTTTTGCTTGTGCTTGAATACACGCCATTTCGGAAGTATATCCGCAACGTAGGTGCTGGAAGTTGTTAGCCAAGCTATTTTGCCCCAAAACGCCAGGCGACAACTGCTACAGTTCATGTCCATATCTAGCTTTGAGGCTATTAAAGTAGAGTCCATAGTTGTCAGCAAAGGCGTCTCGAATTCGATTAAGACAAACACATTTCCAGTTTCATCCGTTGGATTCACTTGCTCCACATATTCATATTCTCCGGTGCAATCAAATTCGGTGGAATTGTCGGTAGTGCGAAACAGTGTCAGTTGGGCCATGACCGTTTCGTGACCCACACTTATGTGTAGTTTGCTTTTGGACTTGATGGCCTGTTTGTAGTATCGAATGGGACGCAGCTTAAGGCAGGCAGCATAGATGGGCCTCAAGTAACCAGGCTGTGCTATGATGCCTCGTTCCAACTGTTTGGCATTGAACTGAGTCAAACAGAGACCAATACGATCGCCCATTGCTGCCTTCTCAACTGGCTGCCTGAACATTTGTATTGACTTTACTTTTCGGGTTTCTCTCAGAGCTGGCAGCTCTACAGTGTCATTGACAGCCACTTGGCCCTGCAGCAAGGTACCCGTGCATACTGTGCCTTGTCCCTTGATGGGAAAGCAGTGATCCACGTACATTAGGAGCGGGGCATCTGAACTGCGTTCTGGAAGATAAAAAGCCTCGACGAGGCCAGCACTCAGCTCTTTCATATTGGTGCCTTCCAGTGCTGATACACAAAACATGGGCACATTTTCACCAAATGAAGTGCTGGCCAAAGTTTTGCGCATTCTGCTAACCAGCTTTTCCAGTTTAGGTTCACGTTCTGCCAAAGGGAAGACATCGATTTTGTTTATAACAACTAGGAGTTTCCGATTCAGTAATTCGCCAATCACTATACACTCGGCAGTTTGTGTTTGAATGCCCTTCTGTGCGTCGACCACCAACAGCATCAAATCAATAATTTGAGCACCTTTAAGGAAAAGTGTGAGTAAGTGTGAAACATCTGAAGTTTAAAATTGATTACCGCCAATTATTGTGCGTATGAGGCTAGCATGGCCGGGGCAGTCAACAAATGTGAATTGCAACTGCTTCAGTTGTGGGAAACGGGCAGGCGCGTCGAGAATCGCAGCGCTAAAACCCAAGTCAAGTGTTATGCCGCGTTCCTGGGACTGTGGATTCTTATCGAATGCCGCCGTGCTAGAGATAGAACTGAGGGCCTGTGCCAACGTCGTCTTGCCAGAGTCAACGTGTCCCAGAAGTCCTATATTGAAGTTAACTATATCTTTAGGCATTCCGTCGTTGTAAACAAATGCTTCTTCTTCTGCATTTAACTATTTCGCCAACAGCTGTTTGAGCGCGCGTTTAATTACATTAAAACAAATATTTTTGTACAAATATGCAAACCTTAACTATATAATTGAAGCTATAAGTTCACATTTCATTAGTTGAAAATTAAATCCTCTCCATTTTTTTTAATAATTCACTTCACTCAACAAGTTTGAATAATAATCGATTGTAGCGCACGATAGGTATCGATACTTTGTTCATGTTTGTAAGAAATGCCCACAGCTGACAAAAATTAAATTAAACAGCTGGAAATAACAAAAGTATACAAATTTAGTGAAGTCCATTTAGCCCACCGCGAATTATTTAATCATGGTGAGTCGGCAAATCTCAGCCATATGTCTGATATGGATACTGCAAGAGTACGGAGTACGAACCCTGAGTAAGTTTAGCTAAGACATTGTTTTCATTTTGTTTTTGTTATTCTCTGAACTTGTTTTTAGATTCGGCAAACAAGATTGAGAGAGGAAAGCTCTCTCAAATGTGCGATCTGAACTTTGCCCCTCCAGCTCCATACATATGGGGCCCACACAATCTTGAGGAACCCATTTAGCTGGTGTAGTTCTTGGTGGCCGGTCTCTGCTTAATTGAGCTCTTAGTTCCGCAATGTCTGATATAAAGAATATTATTCCTAAAACCGTGAATCCCGATCTTCTGAAAGAACGTAAGGCGGCTACTTTCGATGTGGATGAGTTTGCGGCTTGGTGGCACGGCGGTGCTGACAAACTAAACACAAAACGCGAAATTGGTAAGAACAATGCAAATGTGATTAAGAACTATTTTTGAAATTCAGGTTTGGCAGCAAGCAATAGTTGTCTTGTATACGTGACATACAGGCTACCAAATCTGTGACTGGCTAGACAACTCGAGTCCAAACTTTGCATTCAAAGGCCGCTAAAGTCCAAAAGATTTATCAGATATATTAGCCCACTGTCGGACTATTTTCACAAATTGATAAGACTGATAGCTGCAATTCTAGATAACTGTCCGTGTTATTAGTGATAAGACGGCGCATAAGGGGGCAGTAAAAAGTGAAATTAATTAATTGTATTGTTCTGTTTACAGAACGTAATATTTTCGATGATCTGGAGGACGGCTATGGCATAGATCATGAGTACATGTCCCACGAGGAAGTGTACAATTCCACCGTGAAGAAGTTGGCGGAAGCTGCTCCGAAGTTGAAGGCCTTACAAAAGAAATTAAACCCTGGCGGCAAGGAAATTTGGCCGTAAGTCATGAGAGTAGTCTGGTATACAAGAAATGTTTAATTTACTCTTTTATTTCCCAGTGGCTGCATATATGGTGGCCAGAGTCATGGCCTGTTCCCGGCTAACCACCCGTTTGCCACCCACATTACAATGTTTGTGGATGTGATTCACGGTCAGGGCACTCCCGAGCAGGTGGAAAAATGGGGCAAGGCAGCTGAGAACTGTAATATAATCGGAACTTATGCCCAAACCGAACTGGCTCATGGTACCAATGTCCGCGGCATCGAGACCCGTGCCGACTACGATGCCAAAACCGATGAGTTTGTCATCAATACACCCAATCTGGAGGCCTACAAGTGGTGGCCTGGTGGCTGTGAGTAAATTTTGATGAAGTTATTGTTTTATTGTTTTCTTAATCGATTTGTCTGCCTTGCAGTGGGTCACACGGCCAACTATGCCATGGTTGTGGCACAGCTTTACATCGATGACATCCATAGGGGTATTCAGATGTTTATTGTTCCAGTGCGCGATCCCGAAACCCATTTGCCTTTGAAGGGCATTGATATCGGTGAAATCGGCAAAAAGCTGGGCATGGCGGCTGTGAACCAGGGATTCCTTGGCTTTAAGAATGTCCGCATTCCACGAACGAACATGCTGATGAAGCATGCTCAAGTTCAGCGAGGTGGCACTTTCACTGCCAGTCCCGCCTCTCGTATTAACTACTTGACCATGGTCTACACCCGCTGTCTGATTGTAAATCTGAATTCCACCCTTCTGCTGGAGGCAGCTACCATTGCCACGCGTTACTCGGCCGTACGCCGACAAAGCCCCATCGAGCCAAAGTGAGTTCTTGATGTTAGTAATAAATGCTAAAGATAATTTTCCCCATTTCTGTGTCCCAGTGAACCAGAGCCACAAATTATCGATCATGTGACGCAACGGCTGAAGCTCTTCCCTGAGATTGCCACAGGCATAGCCTACCATATGTCAGCACAGTATATGTGGGAGCTGTACCACCAGACTGTGCAGGATGTGAATAATGGCAAATTTGATCGCTTGCCCGATATGCATATTCTCTCGTGTGCCCTGAAGGTGCTCTGCACCACTGATGGTTGTGCTGGCATTGAGCGCTTGCGCTTGTCCACTGGTGGTCATGGCTACCTGATAGCCGCCAACTTGAGCAATATTTACGGCAATGCGGTGGCAGCCTACACCTACGAAGGCGAAAACACTGTTCTTCTCCTTCAGATTGGTCGAGCTTTGATCAAGGCCTGGTCGGCATTTAGCCAGAACAAGCCAGTTTCAGCCTCGTACGCCTACTTTGGAGAGGCTCTGCGGCAAGCCGAGTTCCCTCGTTGGGACAACTCCTGGCAATGTATTGTTAAGGCCTTGCAATATACGGCTGCTCAGTAAGTCAAAGAGCTATCAATTTGACCAGACCATAATTATTATTCCTTGCAGCAAGACTCGTATCGCCTACGAGAATTTATCCGAGCGCCTCGCAGCTGGTCAGCCTCAGGCCACGGCTTTCAATAATACCGGCATTGAGCTGACGCATGCAGCCGAGGTAAGTTCTCTTAAATTGTTGTGTTGGCAATTCGATAATTTGTGTTTACCTTGTTTAGCTCCATGGCCGCCAGTTTGTGTGCCAGACATTTTTGGAACAAATTACCGGTCCCAAGGGCAACAAACGTTCAAAAGCCCTGAATGAAGTGTTGGAAAATATCTTGGAGCTCTTCCTAGTCCAAACTGTGCTCAATAACATGAGCGATATTCTGAGGGTAATTAAATTCAGCACTTGCACTTAAATTTATATTTACAATGTTATTTTGACACAGTTTATTCATCTGACCGATGCGGATCTGCGTTCCCTGCAACGTCGTCTGGAAGTGGCCTTGGAGAAGTTCCGTCCCAATGCTGTGGCAATTTGCGACGGCTTTGATTTCCATGATCGTGTGCTCAACTCTGTGTTGGGTAGCTACGATGGTAATGTCTATCCCAGGCTCTTCGATTCAGCCAAGCGCAGCACCATGAACCAGAAGCCAGTTCAAAAGTCTTTCGAGACCTACCTCAAGCCCTTAATGAAGTCAAGATTGTAATTATGTGAACATTTTCGCAGATATTGCACATATTCATATATTTTGTAAATAAAACATACTATTTTTCTATCTAAGAATAAATGCATTCGATTTTATTATCAATGTGGACCCCGTTGAACTTGAAACTCAAAAATTGTAAATGTATTTGGTTTTAATCACTTGCTCAAAAAAAGCTCTTAAAAGAGCTTTCTCTAACAAAGCTTGCTTTAATCGCTTAAGAGAGGCCTAGCAAAGAGGCTTGTTTTCCGAGTTGTGAAAACACGCAGCATAATTCCAATAACTCTTATCAATGGAGTTTTAATTAGTTTTTTTTCTCTAAAATAAAAAAGTGCGCACCGAAGTTTTTCCGAATTAAAAATGCGTGCCGTCGAACAAAGCAAGAAAGAAATATATTAAAAGTGTAGTCGAATTCTCTGACAAAGCTTGCTTTAATCGCGCTTAGTTGCTCACAAAGTCTCTTCGCTAGCGGTTGTGTCTGCAGGTGTAGGGAAAGTTGTGCTGTGTTCAAGAAGAGGTTCAAAGGTCTACGCGAAAATTTTACCATGTCAATACCGAATACAGTGAATCCAGACTTGGCTAGGGAGCGAGAAAAGGCCACATTCGATGTGGAGGAGTTTGCCTCTTGGTTTTACGGCAACTCAGCCATGATGAGCATGAAGCGTTTAATAAGTAAGTGGCTGCGGTGGACTTGTGTCTTTCTAGGCCAAAGTCTAGCTCAAGTTCAATGACTCAAAGATTCCGCGTTCCAGCCAAGGAGCTCTATGAGGGTCTGGATGATCCCTTGGATCTGGAGTACATGTCATACGAAGACGTATACACCACCGGGGTCCGACAGGCTGTAGAAGCCACGGCGAAAATGCGGCAAATGCAAGAAAAATTCAATCCAGGCGGCACTGAAATATATCCGTGAGTAAACCAGACCTTATCAATTGAAAACCATAAAAGAAATGCAATCTTTGCAGCACCCTGATGAACGGTGTTGTGGGCAATGCTCTGACACCTGCTGGCAATCCCATGTCAGTGCACATTTTGATGTTCACAAAAGCTCTGAAAGGTCAGGGCACAGCCGAACTTTATGAAAAGTTTGGCAAGAGAGCGGAAAACTTTGAGATTATCGGTACCTACGCCCAGACTGAACTGGGTCACGGCACATATTTGCGTGGTCTGGAAACTCGATCCGACTTTGATCGTACGACGGATGAGTTTGTCTTGCACACACCGCGCGTCTCCGCCTACAAGTGGTGGCCAGGGGGATGTAAGTATTTGAGTTCTCTACCTCATTCATTGATTTTCACTCGAATCTCTTCCATTAGTGGGTCACACCGTGAACTATTGCATTGTGGTGGCCCAGCTCTACATTGACAATGAGCCCAAAGGCGTACATTTGTTTTTGCTGCAGGTGCGTGACGAACAGACTCACAGGCCACTGCCGGGCATTGATATCGGTGATATTGGTAAAAAGATTGGCATGCCCGGCGTCAACAATGGCTATCTGGGCCTCAATCATGTGCGCATTCCACGCACCCATATGTTGATGCGAAATGCCCAGGTTCTGCCTGATGGCACCTACATCAAGAGTCCCGTTTCTCAGTTAAGCTACTTTCCTATGGTTTATGTGCGAACTGCCGTGGCTCTGGGCAATACCTTCTTTCTGGCTCAGGCTGTCACAATTGCCACACGGTACTCAGCCGTGCGACGCCAGAGTCCCATCAATCCAGAGTAAGTGGGGTCTTGGGAAAGTTCAAACTTATTAATTTTTCCATTACCCAGAGAACCGGAACCGCAGGTCTTGGATCACATAACCCAGCAAATGAAGGTGGTGCCGGAAATTGCTACTGTGGTGGCCTACCGTCTGGCCGCTGGCTACTTATGGTCTCTGTACCACACCACAGCCAAGGATGTGAATGGTGGAGACTACGCTCGTTTGCCGGAGCTGCATGCCTTGTCGTGCACTCTGAAGGCTTCCTGCTCTCATGACTCCACCTACGCTATTGAGAAAATGCGACAGTCCTGCGGCGGTCATGGCTATCTGGCAGCTGCCAATTTCGGCAACATTTTCGGCCAGGCTTCCGCTGCCTGCACATACGAAGGCGAAAACTCTGTGCTGTATCTGCAGGTGGGTAAGATCCTATTGAAGACCTGGGACGACGTTCAGGCAGGTGGAAAACTCATGCCCACCATGAGCTATTTGAGTGATTGTGCTAGCTGGTCGCAGTTCCCAAAGTGGACGGGTTCTTGGCAGCAATTGGTCCAGGCATTTCAATACGTGGCCACACAGTAAGTGCTCCTTTTGTTTCGACTGGCTAAATTCGATTACAGACATGGTTCACTGTAGGAAAACCCGCCTGGCCCACCAGCATTACACAGAGCGCTTAAGAGCTGGACGCACTCAACCGGAGGCCTTGAATGAAAGCGGCATTGAGTTGACTCAGGCGGCCGAGGCAAGTGGGGTGGCCTGAAGCCCCTTAAGGGCCATGTTTTCTTAATTGAAATGTATCTCTTTCTCTTTTGCTTACGCCTGACAGCTGCACGGACGCGCCTTTGTCACGTTGACTTTCTGGCAAAATGTTACCGGCCCTGAACTCAAGTCCGAGCGCTCGGACTCCCTCAACGCTGTGCTGGAAAATTTGCTCGAATTGTATTTGGTCTACACGGCCCAGCGACACTTGGCAGACATTTTGCGGGTATGAGCTTCTCTGGACTCCCAAATGCCAGACTCTCATTATTTTGCCTCTCCATTGACAGTTCATTCAACTCACCGAGACTGAAATTGCCTCACTACAGTCCCGGCTAGAACGCGTTCTGCAACAGCTGCGACCCAATGCTGTGGCTATTGTCGACGGCTTCGAATTGCACGATCGGGAGCTGGGCTCTGTCTTGGGCACGTATGATGGGAATGTTTATGAACGGATTCTGGAGTCGGCCAAGAAGAGCCCCATTAATAAGAGACCTGTGCCCTTAGCCTACGAACGCTACCTCAAGCCATTTATGCAATCCAAACTTTGAGTCAATAAAAAAGCGCAGGTGGTTTCAAGGGACTTGAGAAAATAAATTCATAAAATATACTCCGTTTCCATGCGTCTTTGAACTTAATGGGGGGCATTCCCAATCATCTACACATCCTTTTTACTTTTTCGGCTCTCACGGATTTTTTTTTTTTTTTGAGGTAAAATTTCAATTTTCGTTTCTCAAAAAATCAATGAAATTGCAAATGCAAAGTACCAGGCGAACAGAAATGCCCAGCAAGTAAAGCAAAAAAAGTGTTGCCTACTTTTAGTTGTCTGACACAATTGTGGGTCAGCGATGCCGCGCTGCTTACTTTCAAAGCAAGCCTAAAAGTATGCCAATATTTTATTCGAGTAGACATGTTTACCATATTAAATTCAACCTTGCTGGACGAAATTTTGCCAGAAGAAATAAAAGACAATGTGTGTTTTTTTTTGTTTTTTTTAATTAGTTTTATACCGTTTTTATTTAGCAAATCAAAACCAATTTCTCAGTACATTCAGCGTATTAAAAAAAAAAAAGATAGTCTAACAAACTAAACGCTTAATTACAAAGTCGATTCGAATCGAAACGCATTCGAAACAAGAAAAACCAAATGCATATTACAATGTATATAATAAGACTTTGAGAAATTTATAAAAACGCAATACTAATCAGTTAGCTAATCTTTAAATACAGAATTATTCAAGTAGAGAGATGGCGAAAGAGAACACAAAGTTATCATACTTTCTATTTGTTTTTCTTGTTTCCTTTTTTTTCTCATTTAGTTTTACTTGGTTTTTTTTATTTATTTTGTTTTTGTTCTCAGTTTGTATAGATTTTATATATATATATATATATATATATAATTTATATAAAAAGGTTGCAGTTGCGTTTTTACAGTGTAGAAAAAGTTGTATTTGTTTTTTATTTTTTTTTTTTCAGAACGATTTCAGTTAATTTTCGGTAAATGTGTGTGTTTTGATTTTTGGGGGGGCAGGAAATGAGGAAAGGTCTCCTAAGGGGAAGTTTTGCTTTTCGAGATTATTAATTGGTTTCTGTTTTTTTTTTCGGATTTTCGTTATATACTCGTGTATGTGTTTTAGTAGTACAATTGATTTTTATAATATATTCTTTAGTTATTATCATTAATTAAATATGCATTATACATACATCATTACACACACACACAGAAAATTGAATTCGCTTGCTTATTCGTATTATTTGTATTTTATTTTAATATGCTTTAACCTTTAATTATTTATTCATTATATTTTATTTTCAATTATGAAAAATTATGGCATGTGTGAGAAGGAGGACTAATCAAGAGTCTAGAGAGTTGAAAGAAAGGGTCTAGGGGGATATCAAGGGAACATGGGTTTCCACTTTTAGAATTTTACAATTCAAATTGAATTAATTTTTAATATGAATAATTATCGGGGGCTTTTTATGTTTTATAAAACTTAACAATAAACATTTTTCCTATTGCATTTTAATAATAAAAATATGTATGTGTGGGTGTGTGTGTGCATGTGGGTTTGTGTGTGTGTCTGTAAATATTTAATATATAATAATTATTTTATTTAAGAGAAAAAAGAAAAAACCTTTCGTTTTGCAAAACAACGTAAAAACTAATTAAATGCATAGTTTCAATCGATTAATGCATAATTTTGATTATCAGCAAATGGAAGCTAAGTAAGACATCAAAACAAATAATTAAATGAAATTGCAACGCTCCGAAAAAAACATACAAAATATTTTTTTTTGAATAATTTTTTTTTTTTTTTTTTGCTGAGAAATGCGAATTGCGTTGTCTAAGAAATTATTTTTGAAAGTTTTCAAAATCTCGCTTGTTGTTGTTGTTGTGGTTTTAATAAATATGTGTGTATGTGTGTGTGTTTTTTATTTTTTATTTTAAAAAATAGTAGTTGCCAGGGATTTGCTTACGCTTACTTCTTAGTTTCTCTTTTTTTTTTTAATTTTTTTGTATGATTTTTTTGTTTATTTATATATTTTTTGTTTTTTTTTTTTTTTAGGAATTACACTAATAATTACATAATTTTATGCTTATTTATTAAACTTAAACACATTTATGCTTCAATCGTTTGTTTTTTTGTTTTTGTTTATTATGTGCCACATTGAATTTCATTTAGGTTCCATTTCATATATATATTTATTTATTTATTCCATTTCAAATAACTTCATTACAGTTGTATATTTTCATTCAAGAAATGAAGAATTTTACTTTAATAATAAATTTAATTATTTGTTTTTGTTTTTTTTTTTTTTGTGTAAGTCTGTTGAGTTGATTATGACATCCGATTATTTTATTGCTGTCGTTTTAACTTGATTGGTATGGCAATATTTTGATAAGTGTTTTAAATTTATTTCTATTTAGTTGAGTGTGTGTGTGTGTGTATGTGTGTGTGTGTGTGTGTGATTGTTAATCAATTGTTTAATGTTATTCTCTACATACACATATTCATATAATTATTTATTTATTCGATTCCTTCGAATTATTTCGCCCGCCCTTATATGGGTTTTATTTTAATTCTTTTCCGTAATTTTCCGATTTATCTTTTCTTTTTTTTGCTTTTTTTTTTTTTTTTTGCTATATATATGTATATATATTTGTTGATATTTTTTTGTTTTATCTTTTACACATTTCGCTTAAAACTTACTTAATTAGAAAAAGTTTTGACCAAGCACACACACATATACTCACACACTGACAGATCTAACGACTGTTAAAATACAAATCAATTTGTAATTATTATTTTTCTTTATCCTCTTTTTCTTCATCTTTTATATTTATATATATATATGAATTGTTTGCTGTGTGCCTGGCTTTAACTTAAGTTCGAAATTTATGTTGTCCCCTCAATTTTTATGTTTGTTTTAATTCACGAAAAAATTATGTGATTTAATGTTTCATTGTTTTCTTGTTAGTTCTTCTTATTGTTGTTGTTGTTGTTGTTGGTATTTGCGCCGTCCATTAGCGGCTAGTTCCGCGCAGTGTATCAGTTGAGCTTAACCAATTTATTCGTACGCTTTAACAAATTCCCCCCGCCCACCGCAAACTGCTGTCCTTGTCGCATTTGCTGGAATGTGCCGTAGTCCCAGCACACTCCACAACTCCACCACTTAATCCATCCTCTTTGCAGTCGGCTCGCATTCAATCCTCACATCAGCCCGTACCAAATGTCCCCCCCGTTCTTCGTCATTGTCAGTGTCAACTTAATACCTGCGCGCTGGGCCATTATCTCAGGCGTAAAACTCCCGATTATTCGCATTTTTCGCATAGGAATTGTTGGCCGGCGAACGTTTCGGTTCATCCAGGGCATACGAGCCCTCGTCCTTTTTCCGCATGCGATAGACAATGAACATCACCACAAGTATGGCGCAAAGCAGGCCCACCACGGCTCCACCAATGACAGCTAAAGCGGATAGGGATAGCATATTCAGATTTATTATGTCGATTCATTTCCAGGAGATAATTCGAATTTTACTTACCCGCCAGGATGCCTGGCTGCGCAAAGAAGCTCGTCGTGCGATCGTCGTCGCTCATGATGAGTACCTCGTTGCCGTTTCCAGGCGAGTGATCGCTTCCTTTCGTATCTGTGGGCTGGCTATTCACGTTATTGGGATCCAATTCGTGTATTGTGCCCTGATTGTTGCTATTGCCGCCTGCTATATTCGAAATGAGAAATTAAGGCAATCCAATGAAATTAGTTGAACTCGCTCAATAAACGCAAGCAAGCAAATGCAAGAGACAGAGTAATCGAGAGAGATATAGATAGGAAATGAAAAATATACAAAAAACAAAAGCTAAACAAATATTCAATATTGGTTTATAAACCGTTTAAAAGTTGTGTAAATAGGTTTCTTTGTATTTGTATTTGTTTTGTGTTCACCATTTTTATTTTGTGTACATGAACACGGTCAGTGTGTGTGTGTGTGTGTGTGTGTGTATTAATGATTTTTCTGTTAAATGCTTTTCATGTCAAAAATATATATACAGGCTACAGGTTAGTTGACAGGCAAACAATACGTAAATACATGGCCAAAAAGTATCCACTTCAAAATTTACGAGAATTATTTATTTCCAAGAAATTTGAGTTAAACCGAGTGCTCTGTTTTATCTTTTTGAATAGAAAAGAATTCGTATAGAAAATAAACCAACCCAGCTTTCTCAGTTTAACCTGAAAATACTTAAGCTTATTATGTAGGTAGATAATGAGCTAACAGGAAATACAAAAGTACAGTTGCGCCCCGCTCAGCTCTATGGAAACTGTCAGAAGTTCACGCCAAAGTTGTTTGTCATATTATCGGCTCATTGTCTTCGGTTGGAGTGGCTGGTATACCATATTTGTTGATTTTGAGCTTTAAAAACTTTTGGGTTCTATTTTAATCAAATTCAATCGCCTGGCATATTTTCTTGTTTGTGCAAAATAATTTGCATATTTTCCATTAACGTAATTCAAGCCACAAATCTCACGAATGTTTCAGACACTTTTCAGCTGCCTGCATAATTTTGCCTTTCATAATTGTCAACAATAATAAAAACAAAATAAGAGTGAATTTAATGCCAATTAGTCGACAATCAAAATGCCTTTAATTAAATTTAATTTCCATTGTGTGTATGTCAAAACAAGGTCCGATTAAATATGTCTGCCCCAGGGCAGGGCGTGGCATATAATTATACTTTTCCATTGTCGCGCTTCACTCCACCCCCCACCCAAGAAGGGCGTAGTCTTTTTTGTTGAACTTTTCAAAGACACCAACCCGGCCTTTGACGTTCTTTCACATGTCAAGGCCACTTCAAAAAAATAAGGCCCAGTCACGCCTGAGTGCCTTTCTTATACAGTCCGTTTCATAATGATACGCCACCTATGCAATTTTATTTTAAACGTCTACCAAATCTAGAGTTTTGGAAATATTTTCAAAATTTTTTTTTAAAGATTAGTTGGAATATTAACTAAAAGAGATTGTAAGTTTGACTGTAGGTCACCCTTGCTAAATTTTAGAAACAATACCTTAAACTCACATGCCTCGATTTAGGCTTGTTTTCAAGTGTTTCATATTGATACGCCACCCCCAAAAATAATTTTAAGCGTAATGAAACCAATTTTTTTTTAGTTTTTCTTTAATTTAATATTAATTTAGACCACCTAGTGAATTTTTAGCTTAAAAATATTTTTTTTTGGGAAAAAACTATTTTTTTTAAATATTGGGGTCCTAACGTATCCCATTCACTAATTACAGCGTATCCCAGCTCAGGAACTTTTTCGCATTTGATGCAATTCGCTTAAATCTAATTCCCCACAGTGTCCCAAACATTTTCAATTGGGTTGAGATCAGGGGTACAAGATGGCCAATCCAAAAAATTGTCTCACTTGTGTGCACCCTTGTGTTATCTTGCATAAAAATAAGCGCCTGCTCTCTGTTATCATTGAGGAAAGGTGGAAGACGTCTGTCTTAGCCATCAGTATACTCATAGCTGTTCGATTTTGTGCTAAAAATTCGTATGTCCAGCCTATCGGCATTCAGAACGGCTCCCCATACTATTGACAAACTTTCGTAAAAATGTCATTTCGAATATGTAAGGGGCTCACTTCAGATGCCCGTCCAATAATATTTAAATTCATCTGGTCTATCTAAATTTAGCTTTTCTTATCGGAAAAACTAACTTGTGATCAAATTTTCATACATTGGTATTTGTTTTTGGACTTAACAAAATTAGCTCCCTGAAGATTCAATTCTATCTATTGTTTTCTTGCAAGGTGAAGCCTTGAAACTTTTTTGTTAATGGTAAAGGTAGTTTTTTCGTAAAGAAGATTGTCAGTAATGAGTATACTGATGGCTAAGACAGACGTCTTCCACCTTTCTTCAATGATAACAGAGAGCAGGCGCTTATTTTTATGCAAGATAACACAAGGGTGCACACAAGTGAGACAATTTTTGGATTGGCCATCTTGTACCCCTGATCTCAACCCAATTGAAAATGTTTGGGACACTGTGGGGAATTAGATTTAAGCGAATTGCATCAAATGCGAAAAAGTTCCTGAGCTGGGATACGCTGTAATTAGTGAATGGGATACGTTAGGACCCCAATATTTAAAAAAAATAGTTTTTTCCCAAAAAAAAAATATTTTTTAAGCTAAAAATTCACTAGGTGGTCTAAATTAATATTAAATTAAAGAAAAACTAAAAAAAAATTGGTTTCATTACGCTTAAAATTATTTTTGGGGGGTGGCGTATCAATATGAAACACTTGAAAACAAGCCTAAATCGAGGCATGTGAGTTTAAGGTATTGTTTCTTAAAATTTAGCAAGGGTGACCTACAGTCAAACTCACAATCTCTTTTAGTTAATATTCCAACTAATCTTTAAAAAAAAATTTTTTGAAAATATTTCCAAAACTCTAGATTTGGTAGACGTTTAAAATAAAATTGCATAGGTGGCGTATCATTATGAAACGGACTGTATGTGCAAAGTTAAAAGGACTGCTTCCTTGTCTCAACTGCATCGCAATTAATTATGCTGGAAGCAGTTTGTGTACGCATCCAAAGAACCATAATGGGGTACTCAACGAGTTTAGTGTTTACCTGGTTCGACGAGGAGATGTTTGTATTTGTGCGTGCATATGTGGGACTGATTGGTTAACTAGAAACTAATTGAACCGATTAAAATATTAAACGAAAAGCTTCGGTTCCCTATTCGGATCTGTGATATGTTTTGAAAGCCTTCAACCAAAGTCGAGCAAACAAATTAACTCTTAAGAAGTTAAAAGCAAAACAAAGTTCCCAAAGTTTGCCTTCGACAGAGGCAAATCCATTTTGAGCTTTCAGCAAATTCAAACAGGATTTATAAATATTTGTACTGAATGAGATTGAAGAGATAGAATCTTCAGACTGGACAGCAGTTGCTATTTTTCTGTTTAGCCGGATATCCGGTGTACTTGTGAAGTCTGCTCTCCTCAGCCTGTTTTGTTTGCCGAGTGCAATCAAAATGATTTTGGCTTGGCTTGGCTTTGGCTGTCTATTTAAACACCCGGGGCTTTTGGAAATTGCACAAAAATGGCTATATCGATTGAAAATGCATTCTCTTCTTTTCTGGCTTTCGAGAAAATATTTCATTTTCACTTTGAGTCCTCATGACTAAATAGAGCCAGAAGCGGCCTAAAAGCCTGCCTCATCGAATTCGCCTAACCAAAGCTGTTGGCGCTCTGATGTACTTTGCGCTAAACCTGTCAAATTGTCGAGAGGCATTTCGATGTTAAATATCTTGCCATTTTGGGTGTTACACAGGCGCCTTTTGGGCGTCAACCTGCCCATCAAAATTATGGCCAACAGGATTGCTGCTTTTAGGCCAGCTCGGTTGTATCGATTTTGTTGGTGTTTGTCAAATGCAGTTTGGCTTTTGGGGCGTGGCCTGACCACGTACACACTCACTTTGACAAATGCAACATTCAACAGAGCCGCCAACATCAAGAACGTGACACACAGGCAAACATTTGTGCCACCGTCACAACCTATTATGAAAGGAGTCAGAACACTCGGTCGTCTGGCAGGATGAAGTGTGCGGCTCAGCCAGTAAATAGTGATTGTCAACGGCACACTAAAAGGCTACGTACTAAGTAAGCGTCGCATTGAAGCTGCAACAACAAAGCCTCAAGTGTTGCCACACACAAGCGCGACTCTACTCATCGCCCCACCCCAAACTTGCGACACTGAGCCAGAGTCTGCGATTTTTCATTTGAAGAGCTTTGAAGTGGCAAGCCAAGTGTCTTTTATGAAGACGACACAACACAACTCCAAGCAACGAAGGCATAAAATGGCAGTCGATAAAAAAAAAAAAAATAGGAGCCACCAGCAAACGAGTCAAAATCACTGCTCGGCTTAGTGGGACTTTCATTTCAAGGCAGCTCGGAGAAGTTTACCCATTTCGAGCTGCTCTGAACTGCTCGAACTGTTGTTGCGATGGAGCACTTCTGTCGGACCGACCACAAACTCTGTTTGTGTGGCTTAATCGATGGCTTGTTTCGTTTGCTTCTGCCATTGTTGTTGACTTATTGCTGCTTGACCAATACCGATGGACATCTAATTTATCGTTGTTCTCGCCATAGGTGACTTCTACAGAACAAGTAATTAAACCACATGTACGACTGCCCCAAGCAACTTGAAAGCACTCAAATGCTGAAAGCTTTACAGGCTTAGTCAAATCAAAGGAGGATTTCTATTTCTATTTTATCTTTGATCGGAACTATTATATTTTATCATCTTTGAATGAATATGATTTAAGTATTTCTTTTGTTAAATTATCCATTACATAATTGCTTTTCGGGGAGTATTTAATTACCAGCATAACCGAATTGAATGTATTTAAAAGTGGTTACCAGGATTTATTTTATTTTTTAATTATGCATGATTATTTCAATGGTTTCACGTATGGATTAAATTATTGAAAATTGAAAAGCACGCAAACCTTTTCAAATATTTATTATACTCTTTCTCTCTCTATAAATAAATAATTTCATTAACTATTATTTTAATTCAGGAGGAGAGGAAGTTGATGGTAAAGACCACAGCATTTTAATCATGCCTTTCAACTAAGCTAATGTATCTAGGAACACACACACACATAATCCACACCCAAATGAATCAATATTGAATGATGTGTGTGAATAAATGAATGATGAAAGATTTGTCTGTTCATAAGTGTGGGTATGATGATGATGATTCTATATATATATATATGAATAGTTTGATTTGGGGGGGGCCATCGAAAAAGGGCGAGGGTTTGTGGCAGGCTGAGTTGGAGAGAAACCGCTTCCGTAAATAACCCAACGAAGTTCGTAGTTATCTTAGAAAATTGTTGACCAAATTAAAAGTAAATAATAAATAAAACTAAATATTAAAACTAAAATGTGCCATGATATCGAAATTGTATAAAATTATAGAATCTAAAATCCAATAAAGGTAATTTCTAACCCAAAATTGAAAAATACTTTTACCAATCAAATTAAACTACATTGGAAAAGCGCAAATTGCCAATGAAAAATTAAATTAAAATGGATAATATCAAAATAAAGCAAAATCGGCCACCGAATACAAGCCAATCTGCACTGACACAAATAATGTGCTTTGAATTGTATTCAGCGGATGATCAGGCCAAAGTTCATGCCACAAAACATAAGCAAAACAAAATATTTTTAGGCATAGCAAAGTGCAAATTTACGAGACAAAAGAAACAAAGACAAATGAAAATAAAAGCAAAAATATATAAATAAATAAAAAAAACAAATAGAAAATAACAAATACGATAAATAAAAGACAAGAAATCAAAGGAAAGCAGATAAAAATGAAGGTAAAAAAATAAAAACCACTGACGTCCGCGTTGGGTGGAGTCGTTGCCATCGATGATGCCGCCGCTTTGATTGATTTCGTTCTTGGGCTCGATAATGTCGGTGTAAATATCCCCGTTGTCATCGTTATCGTCCTTGCCATCGACATCTATCAGATCGTCGTCGATATTTGTGGTATCTTTGTTGGTGGGTGAGGGACCAGCACCCTGATCATAGTTATGGGATGAGACAATAGTGGTGTCATCGTCGTCATCATCATCATCACCATTGGCGTCGTCTTCGTCGTCACCATTATCGTTATCGTTATCGTCATCGTTATCGCCGCTGCCCTCCGCATTAAAGCTATCTTCGTAGTCCGTTTCAGTGTCGAAGACAGACTTGCGCGTCGAAGTCGAAGTGGACGAGGGAGTGGTTGTGGATTCAACGGGTTTGATTGGGGTGACAGGGGTGCTATTGGAATTATTGACAGAGGATGTGGAGGACTCTGTGGATATGATGGTGTTGTTGCTGGTTGTTGTGGAGGGATGTATTGGTGTGTGAGCTGGTGGATATAAAGATGTTTTTGTTGTTTTGTGTAAATTATTATCATTATTATAATTATTATTATGAAAGAGGGGGGATTCTTGAGCATTATAATGATTGATCGAATTGGTTCGATTGGGCTCTTTATTGTCTTCTGTAATATTTACAAAGCTGGGAATCAAAATTGATGAGATGGATGGAGGTGGAGTAGAAGGAATGTCTATGGATTTGAGAGTTTCGATAATACCGCTATCGCTAGCATTATCGATAACTATATTGGGTGGTATTGTCTTGATGGTGATTGTATGGATATTGTTTTGGCTGTTGTTGTTGGTGTTGGTGGTCGTTTTTGAAATGGTATTTGTGTTTATAGTAGTGGTAGTAGAAGTAGTAGTTTCTATAATTGTTGTTTTTGTTGTTGTTGTTGTTGTTGTTGGTAAAGAAGGAATAGAAGATATAATTGTTGTGGTTGTTGCTGTTGCTGTCGCATTATTACTATCTGGATCTTGATCATTACCGATTGTATTAATGCCAGTGCTATGACCACTGCTGTCACTACCACTGCTGATGAGGCCGTTGATGTTATTTTTATTATTATTATTGTTGTTGATGTTGTTGTTGTTGTTGTTGAAGGTGGTGGTGCTACTACCAATGATTGTGCCACTATTCGTTTGATGATTCTTATTGTTGTTGTTGTTATTATTATTATTATTATTGTTGATATCGATTTGATTATGGTGGTTGACTCTACTGTTGATGAAGTCGTTGTTGTCGTTTGTATTATGCTTACTATTTGAAATTAGAGTTTATCGTATGCACACGACTATTATGGGAACTATGCGGATCAGCGTCCTCGTCATCGGGCCCAAAACCAGAGCCAGAATAGTCGGGATCTTTCTCTAGATCATCATGTATCTGCAAAAAAAAAATAATAATAATAAATAAAAATTAATTAAATTCCAGTGAAATTGGAGGGAATGTTGTTTTTATTAATTTTGGGGAATTTAGTTTGGGAAAAGTTAACGCCAAGCGGGTCATGTCCTTGACTTGGAGTGTTCGTATCTGTGGCATGAAATGGCAACCCAAAAAGTAGGATTTGCTGGTGGTGTGTTAAATTGTGACTCGCTTGTTTTGCTATCCAACAACTTTCTTCCCCCAAGACCAGACAGCACACAAGGAAGAGACAACAGAGGACAGGACAATGGCAGAATGGTTCACACTCGCTGGGGACACATTTATATGGCCATTGTCTGAGTTTCGCAGCAAAACTCCCTCTGCTTTTTTGAGTCCTTGCGGTTTTCATGCTGTCAATGTGCTGTGCGGTTATTCTAGCCAAAAATAAAACAGGACACACAACAGGGGCTTGTGTATACCAAAACCGACTATCATGCGTGTGTGTACGCGTTACTGGGGCAACAACTGTGACCAATGCCGATTGGCTTGGCTTGGCTTGGTAACTCTGTCTTCTGCTTAAATGAGTGCTGCTCTGCAATGCCCAATGGTTATTTATTTTTCCTTAATATAGCACATAAACAAACACACTTTGAAACATACACAAAGATCATAGACACACACCACCAGCGCTATTTAATTGAATTCCTTCAAGCCACATAAAATATTATCGCTCGGGAAAGGGAACTTTTTCGCTTTAAGAGAAATTGTCTAGATTTCTTATTTTCAAAAAGGAATAAATCCTCTTTAAGCTCTCATAAATTCAATTTTAATTTTTTCTTTTTCTTAGGCCAGCTTAAACCAACTGCTTTAAAAAAAAGAAAACGAAACTCACTCGCCTAATTAAATAATGTTTATTTTAATTCAGCCAGCGGCATTCATTTTCGCTCGCATGTGCTGCAGACTTTTGTTTGTATTTAATTTAAGCTCTCTCGTTTTCCCAGGCCAGAGGTAATTTATTTGCTTCATTTTAATACTATACCAACCAACTTGGGTTCCAAAAACACCACAAGAAAATGGAAAAAATAAATCTAAATTTTACTGAAGGTATTTCTTTGCATCTATGCTAAGCTTAAGAATTAAGACCTGAGTATCCATATTTTCATATTGGTTACAGCTTAATTGGTCATTAAAAGCAGATTTAATCGAATTTGCTTTCTACCTTGAGAGTTGCTTTAAAATTTAATTAAAACCCGAATCTATCTCAAAATGAAATGAAACAAATGTGTGCTCCATATTTTTTTTTTGCCAGCTTATTTCATATGCATTTGAGTTTGTCTCTTTGTATTGCGGCAAGAATATTTTATGGCCGGGAAGTCAACACAAACACTTGGTCAGAGCACTCATAAATTGCCACAAAAAATAAAAAGAGACAGACAAACACACACACACACGCACACGTAACTTCAAGGACCGTTAGGCAAATGGCGCAAACCACAAGTGCAGCATTGTTAGGAAGCAAACGGGCGGTCCAACGCGTACCATCAACCTGTTTCTCTCCTAGCCCCAGCCACCACCAACGCCTCCGGCTGGCCCAGTGCTGTAAAGGCATTTATACACAAGTCACTTGGTCAAAAGTGGCCATAAAATATAAAAAATTGTTGCCACACTTTCCACCGCAAGGCAGAGCCAGCAACAACGCCAAATGCCACATATTGGAATTGCATAAGAGAGGCGGAGAGTTTGTGCTCCACACGCCCCTCCCCAGCCCTCGCTCTTGACATATTTAGCGCAGTTTATTTAAGGCTATGTAGACTCTGCTCTTTAAATATGCCTCACCCTGCCTTGCTCTGCTCTGTCCTTTCTTGCCTTTCCTTGATTTATGCTGCAATTAGCCATAAACGAGAAATTTGTTAGATTGTTTATTCAGAGGCAGCTAAAAGGATCGTTCATAAATGTCATGTTTCAATCAGATCACCATATAATCATGTCGACTTACTGGATATCTCTGACAAGCCTTTTAAAGATTTTAAATTTGGTCCGTCTTGAGTATTTTCTGGGAGAATATTTTTTAGTTTAATTGTCTTGTTATGTGGAGCAATCGAGTGGTGAATGAACCGCAACCGAGTCCGTTTTCTAATGGCCGACCCAAGGAGAGAGAGCTTGCCACATTTGTAGCCATACATTTGTTGCATACTTAGAGTGGCTGCTTTTTGCACAGTCTTGCCGCCTCGACTAACCCAATTTACGAGCAAGCAAAGCCACCATGGACTCTGGACTACTCCAAGCTACTGGCTACTGGCTCAACTGTGCCTTGAGTTGTGGCTTGGATTTGTGTGAATGTGGAAACTTGCAACTTTTAAATTGCACTTTCATAGCTGTGGCAGCAGCTTGACGGTTGCGCTTACTTAAGTTTTGGTCATGGTTGCCTGCCTGCTTGCCTGCCAGCCTGGTTGCCTTGCTATCTGACTCCCCGACTCTGTGGGCTCTCCACTTCCTGAGTTTCCCACATATTTCCCTTTTAGTTTTTTTTTTCCTTCATTCTGTACTTCCTTTCTTGTGAGCTCTGTGGCCTCATTAAAACATTTTTCAGGCTAAACGTTTTGCTATTTGAAAGCTGCGAGGCTGCCAAGTTGGAAAAAGTTTTTCTTCTCTTTGCCGCCTTGACGACTTCAAGTTGTGTGAAAAGGATTGCCTTGACTTCACTTAGGGAATTGCGAAAAATTTCGTATGCAATAATGCAATCAATAAAATGCAAATTAAGCATTTGGCAACTGTTGAGCAGCAGCATACGAATTTATGCAATAAATTGCTTTGTTAATAATACATCAAGTTTTCAGTAACGGAAGAGAGGAAGGACTCTCTCTCTCTCTCTCTTCTGGCCGGGTATGTGGGTCATGCATGAATTTTAATGACGTCATTTGCCTGTGGCTGGATAAAAGCACCTGCTAACCAGCCAGTCGGCCAACTCAACTCTTTACACTTTGCCACATATGCCAGGCGAAATGCAATGGCAAGGACCGAATTCAGGGTCCTTGTTTAAGTTAATGGCGTGGCCATTTCATAGCTTACTTTTTCGTATACTTTAAATACGAGTGCATGCGAATGGGGCTGCATTAAATTTGCATTTGTTACAGAGTTGGCCAGGCTGAGCTTATCAAGCCGGTTGGCTGGGCCACATGGCGTATGCTTGACACCATTTTCATATGCGACAGCTGAAGACTGCGGCGGCAGGCGTCAAAATGAAATATGAAAATTCATAAAAATTTCAATAAAGAAAAGACGGACGGACGGCGGACGGACCATTATCCACCCAACCAACCAACCACCTGCTTGGAGGCTTTAAAAGTTTTGGGCACAAAGCCTGCCTCAGTATCTTATGACTTTGTGAAAAGTTCAAGGCACACACACTCGAGCTAAGAATTGTCTACTCAAATAGTAGCAAAAACAATTTAACAATTCATAAAACGAAGCACTGAAGCAAAAGTAGTCAAGTCAACTGGAAGCTGGGGCATTTGCTACTTTAACAACTCGACAATGTAATCATAAAAGAGAAAGGAGAGAAATCATAAAACAAAAAGAGCAGCAGGAAAAAAGCAATCATAAAAAAAAATTGAAAAAATACTTCAATCTTTTCTCGGTGCCAAAGTAAATACAAGCTTTCCCGCATTGCCTTGAAAACTTGGCAGAAATTAAAAAAAAAAAAGTAAGGGGAAAAGCGAAAATGGCAAAATAAGTAACAAACATGCGATGACAGTGAACAGTAGAGCAGAAGTAACCTTCGAGCATAATGAGTGCAAATTGTGTCAGTCAGTGCGTTCAACTGCATTGCTACAGGGCAGGCACATGGACTGGGGTATCAGCGGGGGCGTGGCTACAGAATTGGTAAGAGTGGCAAGTCAAAAGCATATGCCGCTTTCAGCCATACTGCAAATGTATTTCCACTGTTTTTATTTACTCCTTTTCGACTCGGTTTTTCTCAACTTTATGTTTTTTTTTTTCAGAGGATTCAGTCCTTTCAGAACTGCGCTGCACTAAAGCATAATTAATGCTGGGAAATTAAATTTTGCCTTTGGCCTCTTCCTCTTCCGTTCTGGCTCTGTTTGGATTGCTGGCAATCAGTTTCTCTTGATGTTCTTTATACATAATAAATATTTGAGTATACAAAATAAATAGTCCACATTGCCCACATAAATTGGGTTTGTTGCTATTTTAAATTTTGCCAGAAAAAAAAAAAAAAAACAGAACCAAGTATTCTTTTTTGGCTTTTGCAAATCCACTTTCAGATTTGCACATAAATTGAAATTAAGAGCATGGCAAAAAGTAAGGAAAATAAAACAGCTTCTAACTTCTTTAAGCCTGTGTTATTTCTTCTTTATTTCTTTCTTTCGCCAACTTTCCATTTTGATTCTCTTTCTGTGTTGGCCAAGAAAAAGAAAAAGTTTTCATTGCATTACGAAAATGTCTTGAATGTTGTCAATGTCATTTGTTGAAGGGACAACAAAAAAAAAAAAAAGTTGATACAAGTTTTCCTTTCGGTTTTTGTTTTTTGTTTTTTGTTTTTTTTTTTTCCTAACTACCAAATTGTCGCTTTGACAAGTTTTCAAAGATGTGCTGCAAGTGTGGCAAGTTTGACCAGAGCGGCCTCCTGTTTATGAAACAAAGCAAAAACTGACAAATGAGATTGTCCAGCTCGGAGCCAAAAACAAAGCACATTTTCAATGAGTCAAAGAACAAGTTTTTCTTAATTTCAAGTGAAAATATTTGACTTTTATTTGGAAACTGAAATGCGGTTCTTGTTTCTACCTACAAATGTCCAACCAACTCGTCAATTCAACGAGTAACTTTTTTCCTAGTCTCTCTTCTTTTTGTTGTCCTTGTTCAGTCGACAAGTTTTCATAGTTTGTTTTGGCTGCTTGGGCGAAACCATTGTACGCATTTTTTCTTCTCAAATTTTTTTTAGGGTGAAGTTGGTCAACGCCCAACATTTTCTATGCGGCTGGAAAATGGTCAAAAGTTTTTCTCTCTCTCTTTCTGCCAAAACTATTACAGGAAATGTATCCACAGTAAAATGAACAGAAAAAAAGTCATAACCGTAAACACATTCGGACTGCAAAAAGTACACGCATTAAACCAGCAACGAACAAAAATTTCCATTGTAAGGTGACATGCCGCAAGGACCTCCCCCCAACCCCCTCTCAGAAAAAAAGCTCTGGCTGGTCTGACTGTTGGGAATATTTGTGCTGGTTGGTTGGGATCTGTTGTTGGGCATTTTTTTTTTTTTTGTCTGGTTGTTTTGTGTCGGTGCAAATGGTCGGAACATTTAGGAAAATTCTAATTTATTTACAGGCCCAACGGCTTGGCTTAAACCTCTTTACCGGCTCAGTTCCCTGCTCATCCGGCCTGACCACAAACTTTGCTAAATTCAACCAATTTTACAGTTAAAATATCTTATGGCTTATTTATACAAGCCAAATTGAATTCAGTTTTATTTTCTGCTTAACAATTTTTTCCCAATTGCGATGGGTCAGAGTAAGGTAACTGGTCAACTGAGGCAGCCTTAAACATTTGGCAAAAAAAAAACCTTCTATTTGTGGCTCAGACAATGGTTGGGCTTTTCCGGAATATGACTCTTTTTTTCTCTCTTTCTCTCTTTTTTTTATTAAATTTATATGTTTGCCAATTGGTAATTTGCATTTAGATTGAAACGACCAGAGCAGAGAGATAGCCTGATTTTTCTACATTTTGACCTAAATTCCCATGGATTTTGATTAATTTGACTTAGGTCATTTATAAATTTGATTAGTAGAAAATAATATTCAAATTTAAAGTCAGAAAGTGAAAATATCTATTACTGTATCCGCATCCGTATCGGTATCAGTGCAGAAAGGCATGAAAAATATTACAACAGTGCATTAGAGAATATTCTATGGAAGTAGCAACTCGACCCTTGATAAATAACTATAAAGAGTGAACAAGGACAGATTGAAAGAGCGAGCGAGACAATACAGAGCAACAATAGTTGGCATACTTTTCTCTAGAGGTCGGTGTAATTTACACATTCTAGTTTTTGTTTTTGTTTTTGTTTTAGTTTTATTGTCTGACATTTGAATAAGTAAAGAGGGAAACCTTCAGCAAAAATTCATTGCATACTTTTGGGCAAGGCGAACTAAAACAATGCAGTTGGCAGAAGCGAAACCATTTGCAAACCACAAAGGATTCCATTGCCTTTTAACCACACCTGAACGATGAAATTGTGTGTGCATTGTTTGCTTTCAAGGTATCCCAGGGTAGACCAAAAGCATCCATTTCAAAACATCACTTGTCCTTGCTGATTTTCTTTCCTTTTTTTTTTCTCCACGAAAATCTTGTTAATTGTTGTCTGAGTATCAGTTATGTGACCTAATTGACAAGAACTTGTCCATCTTCGTTTTGGTATGTGAAAATTTCAGCCTAGTCTAGCTCAATCAAGATAGATCAAAGTTTGTCTGACTCGGATATTACATTTTTTTTTTCGTTGCATTTTTCTTCTCTCTCGAATCGGGCAATTTACGTGACGAGGAAGGTGAGACTGGCAGTTTTCTTGCTTGGCAATTTTCGGGCATCATTGCAATTTTTATTCCCTCTGCTTTCGTCGGAAACGGAAATACGCAAATTTGCGCTTTCACTTTGTTCTGTTGGTTTTTCCCCCTACCCAACCCGTCACTGCCACTGCCATTGCCTTTGCTCTTATTCTTGTTGTCTACATGGGCAATCTGCTCGGGCCACAGCCACAGTCTATGGGTAAACATTTACATGAGCCAAGAGGGGGGGATTGCTTAAATTTACTTGCACGCGCCACTTTAAGCTCTGCTTAACACCGGTTGCCCCCTCTGCCTGAGACTTTTACCCCCTCTTGTGGTTGTTGTTGTTGTTAATGCGCTTTGTATGTTACGTGTTGTGTTTTATGTTCGCGGCTCAGCAGGTCTCACTGGGCCGCCGATGTCCAGGGCCTATCGCAAATTTAGCACACAATTATGCCCAACATAAAAAGGAGGCAAGCACAAAAAAAGAAAAAGTAAAAGAAAATTGACACAATTTTCGGTGTACTCCGAGGGTGGTATTTATTTTGCCTTGTATTTGCTTTTCGCGTTGCAAAAACTGCGAACGTGGCAAAAAAGAAGAAAAAATTTATATGTATATATAAAGAGCAAAACAACATCATCATCACTTCTCGGCCTCAGCATCATCATGGTGTTGGTCATAATGGCAACCATCATCATTCTAGTCCCTCTCGTAAATAAAATAAAATAAAATACAAAAAAAAAACGGAAAAAAATCGTAGACAAAAAAAATCAATAACCGCACCCAAGCAGACCTTCCTTCAATGTCTTCTTTATTTCTTGATACCCTGAAAGGGTCTGGGTCTGCCGATATTTTATTAAGGGTGCTTTCGAAGGATACTCGAAATTAATTCAGAAAATTTTCATTTCTGGCAGAGAGAAGAATAATTTTCACTCAATCCTTTGATTATTTAAAGGTTACTTTAAGCCTCAATTTGTGAGTTATAGTTTCAATTTTAATTGAGTCTATGAATTCTAAAAAAAACTAGACCAATAGATTTGGGCCATAATTTACTAATTAAGTTCGTTTTGAGAGCATTTACAATTCGCTGGCTAAGTCTCTTTCTTCTTTTTTGTCAGTCAGAGATTTCCTCCCTTAGAATCGAACCAGTCTCTCAGTCTGTTCTATCCATTTTATCTGGATTTCTTTGCTTTGCTCTTCGTTTACTTTTGCTTTACTGCCAATAAATTAAATGCGAGCATACCGCGGCGGTAGTCCGCATTGGTTTTTTCACCAGCATCAGCATTTGCCATCAACCAAAATCGGTATTAACAAGAGTTTCTCTCTCCTCACCAAAGTCCTGGGAAAAGCAAATATGCTTTCAGAGTGGCAAACTGCGCCACGAAGTAGCCAGACAGGCAGACAGGCAGGAAGGAGAACAACTTTGGCAAACAAACAAATCTGATTGTGGTCATTCTTATATTATTTTTATTTTATTTTTTTTCATCCCAAACTCTCTGAGAGTGAGTGTGAATATTTAGGGCAGGATGGAGCCCCATAAATAATAATCTTCATTTCTACTGCAAACACAATTTCCATTTTCATTAAATTTAATGCGCCCCGTAGTTTTTATTTTATTGTCTCCTTTTTTTATATTTTTGATGGCAATTAATAAGGCGCTTAGCCTGATGGGTGGCGGCAAAAAAAAAAGAAGAGAAATGTGTGTCACGCAGCTTTGCCACTGCAACTGAGCATAACTGCAATTTATGTGCAACTTTTGCATTTTTTTTTAGCTATTTTTTTTCACATTTTAATGCTTTCACAGCTGGATGTGGCAATGATGATGATGATGATGATGATGGCGGTGGTGGCCAAAAGTTGGTTGGTGGCTATCGCAGCTTGCCATCGTCTGTTTGGTTAGTGCCTCATGGCTCGTTGCTCTAATTAGCTCAAAGTGCCGCCTGGCTCTGCTTGGCTGCCTGGTCGACAGCTCTACTACAACAACAATACTAACAACAACAACTCCAATTTGGGCATACGCATTAGCAACCTGCTGGATGTATTCTTTTTTTAAGGTATTTTATTTTATTTTTTACCAGCTCAGCTGTGAGTTATGACATAATTAATCCCTTTTAAAGGCAACTTCCATAAAAGCTCACAATTTTTGCCTTGCTTACGACCAAAAAAAAAAGCAAGTGTTGTTTTTTTTTTTGTTTTTTAATCTTTTTGGGGTTTTCCCCACTTTTATCCAGCAAATTAAGGGAATTAGTTAAATGCCAAGAATAAAAAAAGGACAAATGTTTCGCAGAGCGTTGAGTTTTTCGATTAGTCCTCTGGCTGCCCTTTTGCTTGACTTACTAATCAGACATTCACAGACAGAGGCTGAAGGCAGTGAATGTTGCCAAAATGGATTTAGGCAAATGAATTGATAGGAACTTGGCTCCGGGGCGGTTCTGTGAACAGCTGCCAGAGGGAATCACTGGGTGTGTAGAATATTTTGTAGTTCTGAGGGGGGTGTGAGTGGGGGTGGGGTTAAGAGTCGCTCAAGTCCCTTCAGTAATTTGCATGCGCTCAAGGCGCCGCCTAAGTGCACACATTAGCGCACAGACAAATGAGTGCCACACATGTGGAAGGAAGGAAGTCAAGAATGTGAATAAAGGGATTGTAAATTCAGCAGCATCAGATCCGAGGGATTTTCTGCATTCTGAGACATTTTACAGCTAATAAGAAAACATTTTTCTTCATAGTCACGCCCTGCACCCTACCGGGAATAAGTACGAAGGACTCTGGAAAAAATGGCTGCTGATGAGCAGAGCTAAGCCATAAAACTCGAAGCTTATGGGCCAGAAGATGAGACGAGCTGGAAACGAGTGGAGCGTAGTGAGGCAAGAGAGTCTCTGGATTTGGTTGCTTGTTAAAGTCACTGCATTTTAATTGCACAAAACGGGGGACGGCGGCAAAGGCAAAAGCAAAGGCGAAGGCATAGAGAAATAGAAGTAAACCCAGTGCAACAACAATAGCAAATTTGGAGTTGACGCTGCAGTCATATCAAGTGTAAAGCTTGCTAAAGTTTCAAGTGAACTAAAGGAAATGAAAGTCTGACAGAACCTACTGTGGTCTGGTTCGCTCAAGTCTGATGTGGATGGGTTTGGCGCACTGCTCTGATCTGGCTTGGTATAGAATATCCTGGCTTGCCAGTTGGCATAAAAGACACATGTGCCAGCATGAGCAACTTGCAAGGAACGACATCAACTCGTCTGCCACGACGTTGGCGACATTTGCTTGCCTGGCAGTTGCTTAACTTAACCATTTCAACCACTGCTGCAGCTTTTAATTTTTCCTTTCGTCCTACTCTTTTCAGTTGCCGTTGCACATCATTAAAATTTTAATGAGTTTCATTTGAGATCACAAGACCGGCAACTCACACATCTACAGACCTCAGCACTACAAGCCAGCACAATACATTAGACTTGGAGACCCCTTCAGTTCCGAATGGAAGGTAAGCATTTCACTTTAATAGTTCAGCTGCTAACCCAAACCTAGATTTTGACAAAAGTGTTTAGTTAAAGTTGAAGCACATTTAATATTTACACATAAACACACACTCACACAGTTGACACACCCAGTCAACACTACGTGAGTATATATATGACCTTCTGCCTTCTGGAATGTTCTTTGATTAAAGTCAAAACTAAAAGCAGAAAAGAAAGCAACTAAAACTAAAATTGTTTTGGAATTTTTATAAAACTAGAATATTATATTCTGCTTTTTGAGATTAATTTTGGTTTCACACAACTAAAAACCAAATGAACAATTCAAAACCAATAAAAGGGGTCAACATTATTCTGGTTTATTTTATATGAATCTAAAAATTAAAAAATTTAATGCAAAAGTAATATATTTTCTGAGTCGTTTTTTTGGGTATTCTCTTAGTATAAAATATGACGAAACTGTACTTTTCAAAGAGCTGAGAAACGGAACCAGTTCACCAAAACTGCAGAGGCCAAGGCACAGAAATTGAGGATACAAATAAATTGAAATCAATAAGATTAAAAGTGTTTGTATACACATAAGATAAAGTTTCATATTTTTAATTAAGAAAGTTCATGCCTAGGTTTATAGGATTCTTTCACAACGCAAAATATGTTTGCTGGGATATGTTTTCTACGCAAAATGTATGAATTCTTGAACCATTGAAATGTGAATAGTTTAGTGACTTGCGAGCTAAATCAATGGCCTGGCAAAGTTATGAATGGGAAAAGCTTTCCCACTGTGCTTGTTAATTGTGCAAAATGGTTGCGGAAAGAAGTCACTGGGTGCAGTGGGTAAGCAGGTGTGTATTTGTGCTGATAATTCTAATTAAAAGTCTATTACAAATATTATGCATGTTTGTGGCTGCCCATGTATATCCATATATTTTGCATTTAATTAAACACGAATTTCAAAATGTCCATCATTACGTATGAGCTTTGCCATAACAAAACATTTAATCAAGCTTTGAGAGATGAAGAGCAGAAGGGGTGAGAATAAACCAATAGGAAGCCTGGCAACCGCATTGTAATTCTTGTTGACCCCTGATGCCGGTTATGCTTAACCTTGTGCCAATTGCCAACGGGTAGGGGGGGAGTTCCATTTATGCGTATGTGTGAATGCCACGTTTGTATTGCAAATTTCAATCCTTGTTGCATTGTTACCAAAATAAATATGCATGAGCTCAGCTCTTCACAAAGGCTTTGTGGTTGTTGTTATTCAAATGCTTCAAGCACGAAAGCATTCCCTGAAATAAACGCAGAGTCTGAATTCCCTTGCATTGCGGTGGCGATCACACAGATGAGCTTTAATGGATTTATACAGACTGAATTTATCATAAAAGTTGAGAAATACACTGATCAACTAAAAATATAAAAGATTTCAGAAAACGTTCAGCTTCCATTTCTTCATATTTTACTATACCGAAGACATACTGTGGTTGCTTAAGCTAGCATAAAACTTTCAAGCTTTTAGAAATATGAAAATTCTAGTTTTTCGTATTTTACTATTCCAAGTCTTTTCGAAGACTTACTGTGGTTGCTTGAGCTAGCAGAAAACTTTCAAGTTTTTAAAAATATGAAAATTCCATTTCTTCATTCCAATGGCTGCTTCAACTATTTTTATAAGATATCAGAAAACTTTCAAGCTTTTAGAAATATGAAAATTACAGTTTTTCGTATTTTACTATTCCAAGTCTTTTACTATATCGAAGAATTACTGTGGTTGCTTCAGCTATTTATATAAGCCTCTCTCTCTCTCTCTCTCTTTCTCTCTGTTTGCCTGTCTTGCTTGCTTCTCTTTCATGGTATATATAAATATGTCTATATATATTTGGTGTGGACAATGAACGCACTAGCTCACGTGGCCTTAAATGTAATTAGCTTGCAACCACATTTTGATTATGTGGCAAGGCACGTTGCTTCAGTTGGTATGGCAATCTTAAAACCGAAGGCAAGAAAGGCCTGAGAGCCATGACCGTTGGCAGAAACGTCGACCAACCAATCCAACGAGAGCACGTAGCTTTTCTCTTTGAATTATTCATATCATTACAAAGATGTTGAAGTCACCCTTTATTTATATACACGACTATGACTATGAGAAATGGCCATGGTGTTCCATGGCTGTGGTCGAGGATTTCAAGTTGAAAAGGCTTTCGCTTTGGCTTTGCCAGTTAAGAAAAGTGCCACAGCAGTCAAAAGGTTCAACAAACTTGCCGAAGACGTTGGGCTGGCCCCGACTCTCCGAGTCAACGGTGAGATGGAGGAGACAGGAAATGGGCTGAATGTTGTATAGCGCCTAAAAGCATGCAACACTCAAGTATGCGGTTACAAGTCGAATTGCAACGTGGTGCAATGCCACCTTGGACGTGTTGACAGACGACAAATGGCAACAGCAAAACCGGGGCAAAAAGCCAGTGAGAGGACAGACACAGCCACGTTGGCCAGACATTGACTAAGGAGAAGTTCAGTCAGGCTGTTGTGCAATTCAGGTTCCGACTTCTCGGTTTGTCTAAAAATTTATGCATGGAAAAACTTGAAACAGACCCTCTCAAATGATAAAAACAACCAAACTAAAGGAAATTTCCTAAAAAAAAAATCCATAGACGGTTTAACTTTTAAATTGTTTGAAATACTAACAAAAGTTTCTTGATTCAACAAACTGCTGAGAGCAGAACAGGAATTTCTCGAATCAAGTCGATGAGCTGCCTTCTTGTCAGTCCTGTCAGACTGAATATAATTGCAATTGCGCTCAAGAACCAAACCATTTGCTGTCGAACCCGGAGAGCCTGTCTGACCAAAGACGAAGCTACCGCAGCAACTAGCAACTACCTGGAAATTTGAAATTCAAAACGTACCCAATTCAAGGGCCAAAAAATGGAGCTACAGAGTGAAGGGCAGATAGTCGGATAGAATTCGTCTGGTATACTATCAGTTCTCTAGTGGTTTTCTGCTTCTTCTGGCCAAGCAATTCAATTTGGCTTTTCTCAATTGTGGGCCACACTAATTGAAGTGTCTGAAATGCAAAAGCAACATCGTCGTCGTTTTGCCGTCTACATTGGAGAACACGGAAGAGGCTTAATCAATTCATTGTGGCATTTAATGAACATCTTTTATTTTACTTTCATTGGGACTAGACAAACATAATGGGTAATCAAATTTCACACTAATCAACACAAACTCAAGTCAGACCCAAAATGATCTATCAAGGAGTTGAAAACATATCGTAAACATATTTCAATTTGGGGGTTGGTACAAAACCAATTTACCTTCGGGTAGGCCTAAATCAAATTATGGCCTGTGTATTTTTGGTTATTCTATCATTGCCTTTCTGGGTATCTGAACGCAAACAGAGTGAATTTTACGACACACTTTGCTGCTACAAATTGTCGTAAAGTTAAGCGAATTTATTTTCATAAATTATGCATGTGAGACGCGCCACCAAAAAGAAACAGAATAAGCGAAACAAGAACGGAAAAACAAGTACTCTGGCTCCACCATCACGGTTTTGCGAGGGTGAAAAGGCGACAGAGAGAAATGCCAAGAATGGAGGCCATCAAAAATACCAAGGAAAACAACAGGAATGCCAAACGCACAAGCCAGACAGCCAGAAAACAAAATGTCTAACAAAATGGCGGCACAGAGCTTTGACTACAAATTTTTAGAGAAAACATCAACGCCTAGAACATTACCATTGCCAACGCCATCATTATTGCCACACGGTAGCTTTGACAATTTAACTTCGACAACGACTTTTTGGTTGCCTACGAAATTCTTTTTATTTTTCAGACTATATATACTCTTTCATCATAGTTTAGGTGAATTGTGATGATTCAGATGGCATAGAAAATTATGTTTAGGTCTTTGACTTTAAAGGGAATAATTTTATGACGAGAGTGTGTGAAAGCTTCGATACTCGTTTTCATTTTCTTCCTCCTTTTTTTGGCATAAATGTTATGCATGCGTGTCTTCTGTGGGTTCTGTTGGATGGTGTCTTTTTTGTTGTTGCTTTTTTTTATGGTTGGGACTGTTAATTCAATACACTTGTCGCAGCATATTGCGGCTGTCTGGGCCGGCATTTTAATTCTACATTATGACAACGTGGCGTATGCGCAATCTAAACAAAACAGTGTCAGGCAAAGGGACGAAAAGGTTTTGTGAAACCCCAAAAGAGTTTTTCGTGTCTCGTTTGTCGTTTTTGCTGTTGCCTGCTTTTGGCATATTTCATTTAGTATGCTCTTTCATTGCTCTTGCTTTTATTTTTGTGCTTTTGCCATTTTGGCATCTTCATTTGGATTACTAAAGGAATTATGTTTCTTGTGATATAATGCAGCATCATTTGTATCATTCGCAGAGACATGTGGAAGGACATTGAGTAATGAATGCTTGCATGACATATCCCTGAAAGTATCCTTCAGTATTTGTGTCTGCTAGCAAATACAAAACTACATATCATTCTCGACATTTTTTATGTGGCATTAAAAAGTCATAGTGGAATAGCAAAGCCAGGAAACAGACACTCACACACACACACACATATATTGCATTCTCTGATTTTGCAATGTGAATCATTGCCAATGTCCTTGTGCCGTTTTAGCTGAGCAACTCCGAGAGTCTCATTTCCTTTGATGCCAAAGTCATTGAATTTAACATTTCAATCACAATAAATTTCAATTTCTATTATCGGTATAGAAACTAAGTCAATGCGTTTGAGAGAGTAGGAAACATCAAAGCGTTGAGTTGCCAATCGATATGTGCGATTGTGTCACCAATAAATTGTCAAGTAAACAACTGATATTGACAGCTTGAGCACAACAGACAGCTCTGAAAATTATGCACGTACTTAACCACCAGAAACTGAGAAAACTGAGCTCAACAACGGCCTCAGGCAAAAAAAAATAAAAAGACCAAAAACCAAACAAGGAAGAAAAATGCGTTACTCGATTCGTTGTTCTTTTGTTCTTGTTCTTGTTGTAGTTATTTACACCATATAAAACAAATGCCAATGCCAGCTGCTTACATAATGCTAAACACAAGCAAGAAAGAGACAGAGAGACCAGATTACAAGCCCAAAACCAGGATGGAGAAAAGCAGAGTCGTCTTTTCGTCTCCTAGAATGGTTGTGCCAATCGATGTTAATTTATTGCTGGCAAAACAAGTGAATATTGGTACAATGTTCCTGTAAGTGCGTGTTAGTGTTTATGTATGTGTGTGTGTGACACAAATACCAACCTTGTATGTTTGTGGGCTTGTTATGCACACTGACTGAAAACTCAGCTTGTCCTGAATGGCCGCCCGCCCGGTTGGCTGCCTGCTAAGTCACGTGCGCCATGTGCAGTGTGATTAATCAACAAGGGCATAAACACACACACACGCACACACACACACACATACATAGATGTATGCGTGCCATAAATGCAATGCCTGCAGCTCATTACGACAACAACAACAATAGCAAAAATACACAAACTGCCCACTTTGCTGGTCTCACAGGGAAGGATTTGGGTTAACCTGTCCCCATGAGTCCATTTTTGTTTGTTTTCTGCTTCGCCTTTTTGGTTGTGATTTCAGTCACATACTCTGCTCTGTTCTTATCCTTTTCCTGTCCTGTTGATTGTAGTTTTTGTCTCGACGTCCTGGTCAAGCACATTTTTGCATATTTGCTAAGCGATTCGCATGTGATGCAGCAAAAGCTCATTATCCTCTTGCAAAGCACACACGCATACATAAACAAGGTTTCAAGTTTCCTTTTCACTCCACACTCAAATATATGTGAAATTTGATTTATTACCTGAATTTTAAATTACAGAAATCACACAAGGCAATTCGTTTCTTCCTTGGGCACCCGGCCTTTGGCAGCCTCTCAATGTAATGAAGAGTCTCATAGTTCATTAGATCAACAAACAATGTCAAAATTTATCATAATTTATGAAGCAAAGAACAAAAAAACACACAACAGACCAAGGAAATGTAAAATAAAAAAAAAACACAAAATGACATGACATGCCACACAGCACAATGAAATTCCAGGAATGCCTAGAGAGTTGGCGAGATGAAAAACCATTTCATTAAAAATCATTAATAATAAAATAATACTTCCCCGGGGTAAAGAAAAAACTGGAGCGAAAACAGGCTCATTGGGAGGGCTGTGATTGCGGCGAAAATAAATTACCCGTCTCTGTTTTTTTCCTTTGGCAGATAATTGACAGCGAGATGAGAAAGAGGATTGTAACCACGAAAATATTATCCTCTTGAATGGAAAAATCCAGACGACAAACTTGGCTTAATCAATTTTCAGTTAAACACGAAAAACATGAAAGACAAACTTTTAGCTTCCAACTTAATTCGACAAATTCTGAGGTTTATTTGAACAGCAGCTACACAACCAAAATGTCAACTAGAAAAAAACAAAAACTGTGTAATAAATTGAATTTTTGCATGTGTTTGTGTTTGTGTTATTGTTGTTCAGTGGAAAAACATACATGGTTTTGGCGCAGTGTCCAGAAAAAAAAGGAACTTTTTTAAACTGCTTGTCTGGTGGCATAAAAATGCCAACGCACATGTCGGTGGCAGACGGAAATGCCAGCTCTACACGGAGTCATAAAGCTGTTACTTCAAGGGAAATTAGAAAATGCCACAAATGTGCAAATGTTGCAACAAGAGAATAAAAACCACAAGTACAACTGTCAGTTCAGCAACACCAAAAGGAAAGAAAAGCTGACTTTTTTCAACGAACCTTTTTTTCCACCCGTTAAGGAGTTGGATTTATGCAATTTGTGCAGTTTTTGTTTAACCGCTTTCGAAAAAAAAGAGGACTCCAAATAAAAACACGAGCTGCTTTTGAAAGGTTTTAAATTTCACAAAATTCTGGAGTGTCAACAAAAAAAAAACCCCCAAATGGGAGGAAAAACAGAGACTGACTGAGGACACTCAACTTTTCTATTTTATGCAAAATAATGCAAAGTCAATAGCGTCCCCAAAAGAAAAACCAACCCAGAAGGTTCTTGTTGATTTAGTAACGGCGCTGAAAAGTATGCAATGAACCCGCATGCTTAGAAACTTTGGCTAATTCAATTATTTCACGCGTGTCTACACAATTTCTCAATATATCCTATCGCAGAAATTAAAAAAACCAAGTTAATAAAAAAATAAAGTCAACAAAAGGAACAAAATTAAATGTTGATCTTTATATTTGGTTTCCAGCAAAAAGGATTATTCTTTTCAGTTTTACGATCATAAATGTGTAGTGGCATCCCTGATGCGAGTGATGGCTGATGGCAGACCCTAATGCGTATCACGAGATGGCAGACACCTGGTGGCATCCTCGATGCGAGTAACGAGATGGCAGACCCTTGGTGGCATCCCTGATGCGAGTCACGAGATGGTAGTCCCCTGCTGATGGACTGGCAACACTGAACGAAGATCGAAACAAACAGTTCAATTAGAAGAAACGCGGAGGAATAAACACAACCGTTATTTAAGTTGCTTATTCAACTTGAATTTAACACACTTGCAAATTATTAAATATTAAATCAAAATATCTGAAAAGAACTTTTAATATTTATTTTTTCAAAGAGATTCTCTTTAATTTTTATTTCATTATATTTATCCTAGGCTGGGTCTATTTTTTCCCCCCACTTTTCATGATATCGAAATTGATATTATTCAAGAACGAGAGAGAGAGAAAAATAAAAAGCAAAGGAACCGAATAAATTAAACCAGAAAAAGAGTGCTTTTCAGTTTTTCATTTCGTGGGCAAAAAAGAGTAAGGCAAATAAAATCGAAAGCCTCGAATTGGCAAATGTTTAATTAAATTCACGCAGGAATAGAACACAAGAAATTGAAAACCGAAAGAGAAAAAAGCAATACCAGTACCAAGAGAATTTAATTAAACTTTTTTCTACTTTTTTTTTTTTTTTTTTTGTATAAAATATTTTTTCTCTTTTGAGTTGAAGAGCATAGCAATGACGCGATTTAATTAGTTTTTTTTTTTTTTTTTTTTACTTTTTTTGAAGTACGCAACTTTGTACGAGTGTTTTTGATGTTCGAATATGTGTGCCAGCCAGAGAGGCTGTGTGGACAGAGAGGAGCAAAAAAAAAAAAAAAAAAAGAAGAGCGAATCAAAAGTATGTGGCACCGAATGAAGAGCCTGAGAGTGTGGAAACTTCCCTGGGTTTGTGCGTTTCCGTATTTGTGTTGTCAAAAAACTTTCAAACAAATGTCGCTCACTTCACATGACAAGCTCAACAGCCAAAATCAAGCAAACCAAGCCAAAAAAAGGTGTTGGCATTAAAATTTCATGCGCGTAAACAAATGAGTTTTCAACACCAAAACAACAGCAGAAATTCACGCACAGATGAACACACACAGACACAGAGAAAGACCCATTCAAAGGAGAGAAAAGTTTTGATTATGCAAGCAGACCTTTTCCAACTGTCGTTCTCTCAATCTGAACTCATCACTGTCTGTCTCTGGAATAGCCAGAGAGAGTCCGAAGGACCTTTTCTCCTCGGGCCATTTCTGCAGTCTGACCCAGAAAATAGTCAGCGTCCTGGCTAAGCGATCATAAAATTTCACGAAACACATAAAATACTTTTTACTTTTTTAAGAAAAAGAAAACCTATAAAATGACCCCGGGCTGAGCTGCTCTGATCTGATACCAGAAATTGGCAGTTGGAAAAGTAAACCTAATTTCCACATGGATTTGGAAAAAGGTCTTTTTTCCTCCCACGTGGAACTTCATTAATTAACATTTAAATCCTTGATACGTGCAAAATTTAATAGGAAAAACAAATAAACTTTATTTCCTGTTATCCTTTTTTCTGCGGCGGGTGTGGCCCTGCCAACTTGACCAATGAATGAGTTTTCCGTTTGTGCCACAAAATTGAAAGAGTTTTACTCAACACACAGAAAAACTGTGAAACAGGAGATAGCAGGAGACAAAGAGTCAAACTCGAATGGAAAAAGCCAATCCTCTTTTGGTCCTGGGAGCCAAGGAGGGATTGCTGCATTTAATAGAGTTTGCCATAGTTTGGTGGCTGCGGGTGTGGTTGGCACTCAATTAAAACACTTTTTTTTTTTTGGGTTTAATTAACTAATTTGAACTTTGTGGAAAAACTTACCCCGCCGCGTCCGCCGGAACCCTCAATGCCTTCATCATCGATATAAATCTCATCATTTCTAGTGGCTGATGTTGACGATGGCGATGCTGGTGAAGGTTTCACAGATTTCTGTAAAATAGAAATAACATTTTCAAGTTAGCAAAATCACAAAACAGATTTCAAATTCTTTTGCCTGCTCTCCCCCTCAGACACTTTTGTGAAAGTACGTCAAAAACTTTTTTAATTTACGCTCAACTTTTATTTAATATGCAAATAATTTTATTTCATTAATTAGACGAAAATATATATATATTAGACAAAGAAGATAAAGCCAACAAAGTCCCCTTAGGAAATAAACAACAACAACAACTTGAGACTAATAAAAATATTTATTCCTTTCACTCTCTGTCTCTCTCTCTGTTGCTCTCGTTTGAAAATTGTTATATAATTTTCTTAGAGTTTAGGAAAATTTCGAAATGACAGAAAGCTAACCAAACTATGAAATTTACGACACTTTTGGCACAATTCAGTAACATGCACAACTCTCTGCTAATGAAATTTTAAATTTATGTGACTTTCGGACTTTTGCTAGCTGCACAAATTTGAATCAGGTTCCAACAAAAACACCAAAAAGTTTCATTTTCCAAAATTAAAAATTAAATTTGCTTGACCAGAGAAAAATATATCACAAAGGGCGATGGTTCCGACCACATAAAAAAAAGGGGGAGAATTTACCACGCAGCAATTTGCAAGGCATTTCATTTCAATTCATTTGTGATGCAACCGCAAAAAACAATTAATTAATACACAATACAATAGCAACAACAATAAATGCAATTTTAATGATGCAATTGAAATCAATGAACAATTTTTGCTCTACATAAAAACACAATCGCGTGGGAGGAACCAATGAAAAGAAGTGGAGGGTTTGTTGTCCACCAACAAAACCACGCGTTAGTGCAATGCTGTGGTTTTTTTTTTGCATAACCACCAAAGGCAGTAGCGTTTCCTCATGTTGGCCAACTTTATGGCCTACTGAGAAAAAAAAAAATTACGCAATCATCCCAAGAGCCAGGCAACCAAAGCCACGGAGCTTGGTCTGGGCCAGCACTGAGCATAATTAATGCATTACATCAAGTCAGAGCAGAACAGACCAAGTCAGAACCAAAGCAGCAGCAAGGCTCTGGTGTCGACAGGGTTTATGCCCATATTAAAAGCAGTCCGGGAGAGGCTCAAAAACAGTCAAAAGTCCAACAGGCTGTCAGGCTGGCTGCTCGTCTGATATCTGCCTCATTAAGTGTGTAAATGACCAAGTCTCTGTCTCTGTATCTCTCTGTGTGTGTGTGTGTATGTGTGTGTATATATCAGGCTTTGGCACAACTGCATTCCCTAGTCCTGGGGATTTCAGCAACTTGCCTTTACTCTTGCAAAGCGGCTTAAGTGCAGATTGATGAAGATTTAAGCAAAAGTTTATGACGACGCCAACAATGTTGAATGCAGGCGGATATTAAAACCCAAGCCAAAAGGCTTTGCATAAATAACAACAACAACTGCAAAAGCCCCATTAAGAAAGTAACCGTTGAACAGACAAGTCAGCCAGCGACTAAAAATGTCAAAAGTTGCCAAAAAGATTTTCTCATTTTATGCGCCACTATAAACCAATTTTTATACACTTTATGAAAAAAAAAAATCAAATTAATTGAATATTTCAAAGTTTTTAGAAGACTGACAAAGAATAATTTGGAGTTGGTAAAAGCAGAAATTCTAAATTGAAAATTCCTTTTTCCTAAATAGATGATCACTTTAGTTGGCAGTTTCATAATTTTCGAGAAAGAGCATTTCGTTTGAGACAAGTTTTGCAAAGTTGTTATTGTTGTGAAATTGCATTCAACAGCATAACAGATTACCAGAGCAGCAGCAACAACAACAAACCCAATATAAAATTGTTGCCAAGTTTTGAGTTAAGAAAGAAAAAAAAAACTTGGCATGAGCGAAATCCTGCAATGATAACGATAACCTTTTGCCGCTCGGCTTAAGCTGAATGAATAAGTTGTTGCTCGGAGTTTTTTTTTTTTGGGCAACTCACCGAGGCATCTGACAGTGTAATTCATTTTGCCAGGCCACAGATGCTCTTCTTCTTCTAAACAAGTTTCGCAGAGCAAACCCAAGACAACTTGGCTGAGTCATCCAGCTGGTTGACTGCGGTTGCCAACTGAAAGAGTCTCGGGTTCAAGGTGTAAATAACCGTGGTTGCCTGCCTGGGATCCTTGTGGTTACTTCACCTACTATAGATAAAGTCATTCTCGTCACCATCATATTCACTCGCATTCGCAACGTAATCATCATTCTTGTTGTCCTCTTCGTTATCGTCATCGTCATCAACATCATCATCGTCCTTTGCTCCATGGAGTTTCAAGTTTTGTGGCACAACTTCAGTTGCGGTGGCATACATCAAGTCGGCTTCTACTCCTCAGGAAACTTGCCAACTCTTTTGCCTGAGCAAAGGGCCAAAAAGTTTATGGCAACACAAACACACTGGAAAGTTTTGCCTGTGTGCTTTTGCAATGCATGCAAAAATGAGATTAACGTTTCCGTAAACCCAATTTAGTTTTGTCTCAGTCAAGGCTTAGCTCAAAAGAGCTTCTTATGACCAATTGAAGATCTGTGAAACGACTGCAGACTTTTCAGCTTCGCCTCAACGAGGGCAACTCAAAATGACTTATGACTGAAGCAATAAGTGAATCCTTAAAATCAAAAGATCATAGACTGACAATTTTTTTGACATTCACTAAAAACAGAACCACCCTCGCTTAGCTTTTGAATAATAAATATGAAAAAGTGCAACTTGTAAATCTGAAATATAAAAATTAAATTCCCATTTGTAGGTTTGTTTTTATTTTATTTTTTTTTTTCTGCTGTGAATTGCAATTTTCCCTTGATTTATTTTTCTTTCAGCTAAATATCAAACATCTATGACTGCTTCTGGCTTTAGTTTTATATTTAACAATTTGTTTATTAAATTTGTTATTCTCTCTTTTTCTACTTGAAAAACTTTCTGCCATCTGAGTGCATTTCATAATTGAAAAATTCCTTATGTTTTCAAAATGAAAAAAAACTCTTTGCTATTTTTTCACTCCTTTTGAGCAAGACTGATGGTCCGTTTTTCCCCCTAAAAATAATAGAAATTTTAAACAAATAAACTCTTGAAATATTCGGCAAAACTATGCCTGGTTATTTTTCGATAAGCATAAGCCTTTTGCATTTTTTATTTGTTCTTTTATTTAGCTAAAAATTTTTTCTAGCGTAAAATTGAATTGCAATATTTTTTCTTTTATTTTTTTTTTTCGAAATAAACGATTCGAAGTGCAAATAAATTCTGGGAGAATTGTTGCTGTTGTTGTTGCTTTGCCACATTGACAAATGGCTACCCGTTGTTCTATTCTAAATAGTTTGGGTTAAATAACTTTTTGTTTTATTTGTTTGTTGTTTGTGTAAGCGACAAAACCAAACCCTTGTGATAAATCAATAAAAATATTGACAGTTTTACAAGGCCTGAGTGGGTGGTGGGAGGAATGTGCTGGGTGTGCGGGCTTTTGGGTGTATTTCATTTGCGTGTGTGCGCATTTTTATCAGCCACGTCAAACTTGCCAGAGCAAATCACAGATAAAGAGAAAAAATGGCAAAATATATAACCCAATTTTTTTCTTCATTTTTTATGGCAGGCAAATATTTTTCATTTTCATTGATCATTGTTTCCAAGCCTGAATTTTATTAATACTTTAATTTTTTTTCCCCCCTCCAAAAAAACAATAAAAAATTGTTTTTGCCTTGAATAAAATGGCTAAGCTATAAAGAATTATAGTTTCGGTTATAAAAATTAATTTATTTTTTTTTATGTGCCAAAAAATGTGAGACTGCAATTTTAAATTTGTCGAAAAACACTTCTCTCTGAATTGATTTGATTTATGCGGCAAAAAAGGCAAAAATAATTCATTCATTGAAACCATTTATGAAAAAAAAAAATTGTAATTTATTTTCACAGTTCAGTTGACAAGGGACTATTAAATGTGCAAAGCACTGGAAAAATAACAGCAAATTGAATATGATAAAACACCATTTAAATATCAAATTTACTTGTCATTTGCAATAAGAAGAAGAAGAAAAAAAGTGTGTCAACGCTTACAAATTTCCTGCCTAAAAATTGTATATCTAAAATAAAATTAAGTCGGATTACAATCAGAATTGTTTCTGCTCATTGTTGCATTGAAAATGTCATTTGCAATTGCAATCTAAAAATCTAAAAGTCTACAAGCCAATAGACAAAATCAAATGAAATTGAACTGGCATAAAAGTCGCATACCAGCAAAATAGACAATAGAAAAAAATAAATGGCGCCGTTGGCAGAATACACCCCTCCTGCCACCTCCTCCACCTCCTATGATTCATTTCAGTCCGTCATTTTGTCTGCACACAAAATGGCGCAAAACACTTCACATTCCATGGGTAGGATGCTAAGGTGACAGCAAGTGGGAAACTTAGATAAGAGCAGCCATTGCCAGTTGGCTGACAGATGCCAATAGCAGCGAAAAAAAAAAATAAAAATAAAATTGCAGAGTTAATTCAAGTGTGAGCAGCAAAAAAGGAGCGAAAGAGAAAGACATAGTGGAAACTGTCTTAATGAGGAAATGAGTCAATGAGTACCCTGTCACCCAGTCGAAACCCTATTGAAATTAAATCAATAAACAAGTGTTAGACATTAAAAGTCAAGGCAACAAAGAGATCAAAAAATTTTCACCCTTGGGTGTGGCTAGAAAAACTTGATACGACTTAGCTTTTACATGAAATCCAATAAGACTCTTTCAGAGCCTTTTTAGATCTATCCTATCGGGCTAGCTTATATGTCCACTCAAAGCAGCTTTATTCTTATACATAAGACCTTATGATATAATCAACAGCTTTGAATCAAATTTAGTACAGTCTGAAAATATCTGAAAAAAATATACATAAGACCTTCTGATATAGTCACCAGCTTTGAATAAAATTAAGTACAGTCTGAAAATAACTGAAAAAGTTCTAAGATTACGCTCTTTATATGTCTACGCATAGCAGCTTTATTTTTGGCCAAAAATATACATGAGACCTTATGATAAAGTCAATAGATTCGAATCAAATTAAGTACAGTCTGAAAGTTCTAAGATTACGCTTCTTTTTTAACCTATTTGATATGCGTAAATTTGATTGATTTCATTTGAATTTTGCCCGATCGGTCCTATAAATAAAATAAAAATATTTGTCTACCTCAACTTCTGTGGTCACCTTGACTCTACTCTGAAGCCTTTTACCTTGAGGTGGAGACTTACTTTTCTTTCTTTTTTTACCTAATTTGTTTACTTATGCTAAATTCAAATGTGAATTTATGCAAATGTTGGGAAAATTTCAAGCCTTTTTTTTTGAAAATACACAAAAGGGCAGGTCAAAATCAGCCAGCATAAGGTTGAATACATTTGTACTCACTTGCCAATTCGAATATATTCATTGTGTGCTTGCTCGGCCTGTTTTCGACAGACTTCCTGTTGATGAAAATTACAATGCTGTCAAAAGCCAAGCGATGATTCTGCGTCTTTTGCTTTCGGTTTTCGCATTGAGTTATTCAGGGCACAAACTAACTGCCTCATCCAAGACCCACAAATATACCCATACAATAAATAAACAAAATAGGGTAAACATTTTCATTTCCCTCTCAGGGCAAATGGAAAAGTCGACAGTATTCACATGCACACAAAAAAAAAACGAAACTCATACAAATTGCCCAAAATTGTTCAAGGCTTATACCTTTGGATATTTGCTATTGGGATAGGCTCATGCAGACCCATACATATGCACATAAATATATATGCCTGACAGCCCTTAGGTGTCAGGCAAAGGTAAAAGTCTTTATACACATTTCTCTCTCTCTCGCTTTGTCTACCTGTGTGTGTGTGTGTGTGTGTGTGTGTAAATGTGCGTGTCTTTATATTAGTTCGACTGTTTGTTTGAGGCATTAAGCCAAATAAAAGCAAATCAAAACTTATTATGTCAGACACAAGAGCAAATCTACACAAGCATTTTATTGCCAAAAATCCCTACATATACAGAGCAATGTTTTATTTTTTGAAGGTGGCTAAATATATATATATGAGTATGTGTGTGTTGGCAAAGTCAAGTCAAACTCCCTGTGAGGAAGTTTTATGTTTATAGTGGTCATAAAAAGAAAACTTGACGGCCCATTTTCCGGTTGAACTTGCGTATAAAACTAATTGAACAGCAAAATTATTGCCCGACCTCCGGGACAAACCACAACAACAACAACAACAACAGCAACGAGAAGCGTTTCACTTAATTTTTATGCTTCCCTGCACACACCACAACATATCTGCATATGCATGAGATTATCACACACACACACACTCACACATACATTCTGGCACAAATTCGTCCAGAGACCTGGTTTTATTTTTGGTGCTAATGAAACAATATTAAATATTAATTGCTTTGCAAATATTTACACATGCAACAGAACAGAGGAGCACCGGCATGTACCGGTAATGCCGTTATAACGGTATACATATACTATAGCATATTTTAGGGTCCTTCATGTAGGCAACAATAAATTCATAAAACGTAAATTGAGGCTTTTAGTTTTGAAAAAAAAAACGAAATGGATAGAAAATGTTGTCAGGTTTTGGGCTTAAATATTTGACAGCACTTTGGCATAAGCCATACAAAGAGACAAACCTGATAATATTACGCATGAGGCAACCCAAATATACACAGTATGGAAATGTGTGTAGGTTTTTGGCCAAAAAAAAAAAAATGAAGCCATAATAGAAAGACCGACCAAGTCGAGTGGGGCAGGCACGCAAACACAATAAAAGGCACAAATGAGCCAAAAAGTGAAAAAAACGACAGACAGTTTGACTCGCTTGATACAAAAAAAAAGGAGCCACAACAAAAAACACAAGCAAACAATTCAAAGCCAGCCAAGCCAACTGATCTAGACAACGCACTCAAATGTAAATAAGGCGGGCTTGGCAAAAAGGTAAATCTTTCTCCATGTTTCTCTCACACTCTCTCTGTCTCTGTATCTCTCTCTCTCTCTCTGATTTTCTGTCTGTTCATGATGTGTGTGTTGGTTGGGTTTTGTAGATTTTTCGTAGAAAGCTATAGAAATGGCAGCAGACTAGAAATGCTTGACATAAAGCCAAAAGCGGAAATTGCACACACTTACACACATACCAAGCTAGAGAGAGACTACTGTCAAGCAAGTAAATCTGACACAATAAGAGTTGAATTGACAGTTGACTACAAGGGGCAGACTAAGTTGGCTGTAAGGGGTTAAAAATTGCTTGCCATCACAGAAAAGTGAATCCTGTCACTTGGGCCCGGCAAATTCTGATGCGCAAAAGTATGCCAAAAATACACACACACACACGCACATACATGCAGAATCTGTAATCTGGCTAGAGACGGCGTAACACTGACCTACAGCAGTTGGCAAAAGTGGCCGCAACTGTTTGCATTTAATTCGAATCAATAGCACTTGACCAGATTAAAAGCAAACAGCCGTGGCAGAAGCTTTTGTTACCAAAAACAAAAAACAACAACAAAAAAGCAAGCAACAATAAAAATAACAATAGCAGCAAGAAATGAGAGAAGGAACATTTATAAAGAAAAGCATTTAATACGTATACGCACCGTTGGCCTCAAAACGTGCGCAGCCCCCAGAAAGTAGGCAATGTTATTTTTTGCGCTTTGTTTTTATTCGACAAAATGTTCCTTTTTATGCGAATTTAATGGGCTTAGGCAGACCGTCCACTGTTGCCACTCAAAACACACTGACACTGTTCTCCGTTCACCACTCACTGACTAACTGTCTGACTGAGGAGAGCCTGCAGCTCCCGTGGCACACAACCGCACACTTTACCAGTAAATTTCAAACTGACACAAAACCCAAGCAGAGACTCTTCCAGCAAAAAAGCATCGGCATCTTTCTGGCTTGAGTCTGCCAAACAGTCAGCCGAACCAGCACAGTACAGAGAGCGCCAAAATGTTATGATAAAACACACTCACGCACACAGACACACACACACACACAATCGTTTTTGCACACCTCATCTAGAGGGTAAAGCTATCAAAAACAATGGGTGGCGAAATGCTTTTTGGTCCAGGTGGTGGAGCCAAATCCCAAAATTGGGAGGCTGTTTTTCTTTGACTTTGCTCACTGCGCAGGTGAACTGAGAGCGAACTTAAAGAGCTTTAAGCTTGAGACTTTTAAGCTTTGGAAAAGTTGAGGAGTCTTCATGCTTTAATTAAGTCTGCTATAAAAGCCTCAGAGACTCAGCTTAAAGTACAAAGCTTTCCAAGTTGCTCGAAGCTTTGCCATAAAAAAAACAGAGCTTTTTGCATTTTGTTCCACAAAATAGTTTAATTGCCAACCACCTAGAGGTCGCCAAAAAGCTATAGAAATAAATATTAAATCATGTCCTTGTCTTCCAGAAATCCAGTTCAGCCAAGCAGATGCTCAGCAATTACCGAGTCAACTTAGATATTTTACCAGCGCCTGGCAACTTGCGACAAGAAATAATTATGCAAAAAATTGCAAATGAAGAAAAATTAACAGGGCAGGCAACATTAAGAAAAAATCTAAAAAAAAGAAAGAAATAAAATATACAAAAAAAAAGAAGAAGAAAGAAATTGCAGAGAAATTGGCAAGACGCAGAAGCTAGCCAGCCAACAAAAGCAGAGACGACATGGCCCAAGCTCATTTCCGTTTATTCAGCGTTGTTGGAACGCATAATGAATTACAAGTGTCCATCTTCATAAAACAAGGCAACGGAAGGTGCTGTCAAAAGGACAAGCATAGTCAAAAACGATGCCAAAAAAAGAAAATCCTCTTGCTAGGACAGAGCCGAACAGACTGACTGGCCTGGTATGGTCTGGTTTGGTTTGGCTTTTCTTATTAGTTTCGTTTAATTTGCTCATAAATTACATTTTTCATCTACTTAATACTTTTTAATGATTTTGGCGCTCGTTTCTTACAATTTCTTTCTCTTTTTTCACTTTTTGCTTTTGGTTGCCTTTGCCTTTTCCATAGTCAAACTTTGTCTTTCAAATATATAAAAAAAAAATATCCCAGCTTCTGCTTTCGATGCTCTGGAGAGTGTCAGAGCGTAACAGTGAAGGGAACAAAGCATTTTGGCTTACTTCTATATCAATTTTAAAGCTCCTTTGAATAGAATAGAAGCCATTTCAATTTAAGAATAACAGGTAGATGATGAAGAAAAACTAAGGCAAAGTCGAAGAAAGCCGCCCATAAAGCAAACCGGCTTAGTGGTCAAAGGACAGTTTGCTTTCTCCTATCCTTTCGCTGGCCAAAGACGACCATAAACAACAACAAGAATATCAACGGCAAAAGGGAACAACAAAATGCCTTTTATACTGATGAAGCGTTGCGGCAAACTTTAAGATAATTGTAATTAAAAGGGCAGCTAAAAAAAACTTAACTAAACAACTTGACAAGCTTTTTCTTACTTATTCTCTCGCCTGTTTCTGTCGTTGGAAGAAGCTAGGAAATGTGCAAGCCCCGCAGCAGCCAAGGCAACACAAAAAATGTCGGCAAGAATGAAAAATAAAACCTTAACAAAACTGACTGCCAGACAGGCCGACTGACAGACAGACAAGCATAATTTGTGACTTGACAAATTTTTGCCTACGCGCTCGTTGAGGGTAATAAAAATAAATTACTTTTTGCTAATTAGGGCAAGCGGTGGCGGAAAAGAGGTGGGCGGAAGCCAACAAAACTTGAAAAATTCCTCACCTTTTTTTTTTTTTGTTTTTTTGGAGACGATTCTTTTAGCATTTGATAAATGCACGAAACTCACGTGAGTGCACCACAAAATGTTATCTTTTTTTCGCCCCAGGCCGAAATCAAAAGAGAAAGGGTAACAGGATATTTGAGGGTTACAGGCAAAATGGCTTCAAAACACATGCAAACGGAAATATATAGCCCATAGTGCATTTGACTTTTGGCGCAGTCTCGCCAGCATAAATCAATTTTAATTGCTGGAAAATGTGCGAAATGGCCAAAATAAAGTAGACAGAAAAAAAAGCAAACCAGACAATGTAAAATGGAGAGTAGAGTGAAAAATAACTAAAATTCACAGCTTTCACACAAAGTAACAAAAACTAAAAAAAGAAGAGAGAGAGAGAGAGAGAGAGGTGAATAGAATTCAAAGCTCCATCAATATTCATCAGCGGCCCCAAACTCTATCAGCAAAGTTAATGAGCTAAAAACGAATTGTCTTAAATGACCTGCCAAAAACTATTGCAAGTCGATTATGAAAATATGAAAATGACAATTATTTACATTTCCCGACTGAATTCAAATCAAAGGAGACTTTTTGAATAACTTTTGATAAGTTATTGTCTTGAATTCCAATTAACTTTCTTAGCTGATTGACTCCATCCAACTTGGGTCAATAGCTATTTTAGAGAAAGAGTTATTGAGTAATGTTAATTTAGTTGGTAAATTGCATAAATATATTAATAAACTTTCAAAGGTGTCCACATTAAAATATTTCAAAACTCAGGCAACCCTTGATGTTGATTTATTTTCTAGTTAGAACTTGCTAAAATTACTTCATTTCTGTTGATGAATGTTTGGCTGGGCTAGTCCAATTTTACCTTAGTGTCCTCAGCTTTTGGCCTTCGTAGTGTGTGTGTGTGTGTGTGTGCTTTATAGAAGAGGAGATTAAATTGGCTTTCGCAAAGTAAAATAAACGTTTGCTCATATCCTGTCTTTGATGATGTGATGATCTCTTCAAGCAGTTGAGGTGCTTGACTATTCTCCAAATACGGATGCATAAAAAGTAATCTTAGAGTAGTATGTGCCATTGCTCCCATATTTGTTAACTGAGAAAAGCCCAGAGAGGAATTTAATTTAAATGAAGTCTTGACTAGTATTGACTAGCTCAAATTTAAGCTCAGTCATAAGCTCAGTCATACAAAATATGCTTTAATTTTGAATTATTTTTGAGGTCAATATAAAGTCATAAGCTTAATTGTTTGGCCTTATTATTTTAATTATTGTCGATATCCTCTGATTTTAATTAATGTGATTGTAATTGATATGATTCTACCGACTAAAACGAAAAATTTTGTAAGTATGTTTTCCGTTTCGGTAATGTATATAAGGACATTATCATAATTTATGCTCATTATTCTGCTCACGACTTTTGCTTTATCCTATCAGACAAAAAAAAAAAAGAAAATACACAAAACAAACCATAGCAAGAATAACAAGGGCAATCAACACAAACATTCACATCCGCAGGACAAACAAAACTGAAACCTATTAAATGTGGATCCATAGCAGAAATCCAATTAAAAAATAATAAGTTGTTTAATGAAATTTATGCAAATGAAAACAATAAAAAAAAGTATTACTTTTTAATCACTGCAAAGAAGTTTGAAGTCTCTTTTTTTCGGGGAAATTAATTTTCCACTCAGAACCTTTTTAATGAAGTAGAATTTTCATGGAAGAAGCAGAGATATATCAAAGGTTCTTCAATTTCTTTGACATGTTTCCTAGTTTTAAGTTACTCTTCTTACTCTGAGGTTTTAGAGTATTAAAAAAAAACACAGATTAAAGATTGTGGGAAAAAATCAAACAAAACCGCCAAGTGAATCGCTATCTTTTCCAGTTATGTAATATATTTACATTAAATACTTTTACAGGTAATTAATTTCCGAATCAATTTATGAGGCAATACCATTTTTTTTTTGTTTTTTGGTTTCAAAATAATTAATATGTTGGTTAAGCTGATTAACTACAAAAGCAAACGTGTCAACTGTCGACTGGAATGCATCGACAGGATAAAAATTAAAAATTACAAAAGCTATATATATACTATAATATATATGAAATCGGTCAAAACCATATATAAGTGCAAACATTTTACAACTTCCACGCTAGTCTGGGCAAACAAATATTTTCATGCTAAAATGCGTGAGAATTTTATTACAACGCACCGGAATCTAAGGCAGGGCAACAGCTTTATTTTCCAAAGTACACCCTTCCCCCTCCACCTCTTCAGTCAGTGTCGCTCTATCTACTTTGGTATTTAGTGGAAATGTGTTGCGTATTTAACGAAAAATGTATGTGTGAAAAGACATAAAGGGGCTGAGCTCGGCTGGCCAAATGTAGATACAGTTTGGCTGCTCTCCAGCAATTCAGAAATTAAAACAATTCACTAACGGGGCATAGAATGCCATTTTTAATTAAGTTAAGCGCTTGTTTAGCCTGCTCCTGGTTTAGTTCATTATATCGAAACGCAAAAATATCCAGGCACATTCTCGTTTAGGGCGTGGCACTCAGCCTATATAGCACAGAAACACAGAACACGAAGCTAACTGCATATTGGAAATGCAAACAGGCAAATAACCAAAGCCACTAGTTTTCAATTCAGTCTTAATGTGTGTATTCGCCTGTGTCTGTTTGGGCAACTTTTAATTTGTATTTATGGAAGTCAGAATCAACCTGGTGAATATTTTCATTAGCTGGCAAGCTTACCACCAAAAAAAATAAAACGAGAGCACTGCAATTTCAGGCAACCAATCATGTCATTCACCACATGGAAAGAGCATTCACCAGAGGCGAGATTTTAGCCCGACTAAGCTAATCCTATGACTCATTTACACAGATTACATCCATGTATCAATCATTAACCAATCGCACTGCTCTATTCACATGGGCTTATCTCGAAAATTTACTGACCAGTTTTGGCAGAAATGAAAACGAGTATTTGGGAATCTCTCTACATAGTAGACGGAATTTAAAAAGTCCTATAGGGATCCACTCACAAGGTGGCCGCCAGGGACTTATACACCCACTTAACAATTCAAGTTCTAATATTACTTTGTTCAAGGTAAAGCAAGCACACCATCTAGCGGACTAATCTTACATGATTACAACTTGGTCGGTAAGTCTTGACTCTATATTTAAACTAGATAAGAAAGCTCTATAAGTGATACTGAGATTGGAGTCCCTTAAACTCTCTCTACAGGGTGGGCCCAAATAACTGTCGCACTTTATTTAAATAAAACTATGAATTACTCTAACATTTATATAAGATTTTATTTATAATTGTCTTAGTTCTAATCTCCCTTATTTACAAAACGAAACATCAGCCCCACACTCTTCCAATCATCCAAAAACGACCTGAATCCTCAATTTTATTTTAGATCCAACCCACAGACTTAGATCGGGGAGATGGCCATCACAACAGGATAACATCAGATATCCTTGCACCACCTGAACACTTGTTATGAGCCACAAACTACGAAAAATGTCATGCCGAAATAGATACGAGGATAAAAAGATAACAAGCACTTTATCCAAATAAATTGGCATGATTTTGACTCCTTTATCAATAAAAAAGAGAATCTTGCCTTTTGCGGATATGGCTCCCCACACCATGACAACTACTGTTTTGATATCTCTCAACAGCTAATTACAGTTGGGATATCCTGCATACTTGTTGCAAAACGCGATCATTTTGTGGGTTGTGGCTTTTTTGCAATATGAAAGTTTTTCATCAGAAAACACAAAATGCAACTTGCGTGCCGCCGAACAACTCACCACTTCTTTCCTGCCCATTTTTTCTGGCCTCCGTAAGACCATGGATCCTTTTTTTTTGTAAGGTTTTTGCCCCAAATCGTCTTTTAAAATCGTTCGAATAGTTTTGCGGCTCACATTCAGCTCCTTGGCCAGATTTCGAGTGGATCTTGCACAATTCGCCGAATTTTCTCGCGCACTTTCTTCACTAGTGCAGACTTCTTACAGTTTTTTTCGACCAGATTTCTTGGATATTTTAACAGTTCCTGTTGTCTTAAACCGAGCCACAGTGCGTTGAACAAATCTACGGTTTACGTCTATGTTTTTTAGCGACTTAACTATGTCACTTGTCTGTTTGCCTTGCAAATGCAATTTTAGCACCAGCTCTCTTTTTGCTTCCACCATTCGCAAAAGTTTATTTATTACTGATTATGTCGAAACCATACAAAGTTCAACTAAAATTAAATAAAGAAGGCAACAATGTGATAGAAAGACAAATCTATGCATGTTCACACGAATAACGGTGCTTTTACAAAGTGCGACAGTTATTTGGGCCCACGCTGTAATATCCAGATTTGACTGTATTTCGAATACTTCCTGTAATGATAGAGTCCCATTTGGTATCAATCGAAAGACTTGATTAGATTTTGAGCAGCTTATCGATACTAATTGATACCAATTGATAAAATATAGATGGGAAAAAGAAGAATAAAACTTGCACTAATTATAAGCCTGAGGAGCTCGAATCCCAAGTGTAATTGTCCTAGCTCTTATAATCTCAGGGATCTAGAAGTTCAGAGTTCCCTATGCACTTTGATCATATTGTGCATAAGGTTGAGGTCCCATAAATTCAATATAAAGACAAAAAACCTGGTGGTGAACAGAGCTGTCTTTTCTCATGTTAAAATCTTAACAGCTGTAAGAGTTGGAGAACCAGTGAAGTCAGTCTCTGTTCTTTACTCATACCATATTTCACTTTTCATGGAAGAACACGTGCAATTAGTTAAATGAAATATTTGTGGTTTTATAAAGAAAGTCACAATCACATTGGTTTTTAACTCAGATCAAAGATCGCTCTCTATTTCAATGCTAGTCCGGTTTTGAGACCTGCACATTACCTTTACTTACAGGGTGTGCAGTCTTACAGGGTGTGTAGTCTTTGGTATCTCTAAGAGAATCTCTCGCTCTGGTTACTTTGAGCTGAGTTGGTGTTGCGGTCTTGAAATTTGTTGGTCAATGCCCTGTCATTTTTCGGGTTAAGCTTGGAAAAAATGTGTATCATAAAGAATAAGAGAAAAGGTTAGCCGAATTTCATTTTCCTTTGCCTCGGCGATAATGACATACTTTTAGCATTTGCCCTGCTTCCTTGAGGCACAAAATCATTTTGCCATTTTGGTGGTGGTGGTGTGTGTGTGTGTGTGTGTGTGGTGAGTGGACGGGAGTGTGTGTTTTCTTAACTTAAAGCCACAAGTATCTGGTAGCTGCTTGTGTCACAATTTGGCTGTTTTGTTGTTGCTTTTGGCTGGCATAAATTTATAAAGCGATTAAAGGAGATTTGCTGCCTACTCGTTCTCTCCCTCAGGCAGCCCGAGCTCACCGCAAACTATTGAGATAAGTATGGATATGTATAGGAATCTTGTTTTTGTTCTCTTTGGCTCGGGCATAAATAAAATAGATGTGTGAAACTGTAAAGCCTTTTGGGTATTTACGGTTGCGTTGTTAACAAAGTTTTACGGTCTCTGCCAGCTTACCTGCAAATAAAAAAAAGAGAAAAAAACACACAGTATGTTAGAGATAAGCTAAAAACATATACATGTATATATATCTCTATATGGTATGTTAAAAGGGCGAAAGAGAAAACGATTGTGGATTTCTAGATTAAAATTTAAGATTCTCGCAATCTGGCGAGTTTAAAATGAATCGGAGAGCAGAGGGCTGGCAGTGTTTGTTTTTGGCTCGGATGAAGTGCGTTTAATTAAGAATGAAAAGTAGTCGACACTCTATGCAAAACTGCTAGCAAAAATAATTACAACTGCAAATAAGTAAAAACAATAAACAACCGACGACTTTGTTGGCCGCTTCCGCAACTCCTGCTAAAGCTGTTGCTGTTGCCTCAGTCTCATTATTTTCCAGACTGATTAAATTAGAAAAGCACAAACAAATCGAGACAGACAGAGAGAGAGAGAGAGAGAGAGAGAGAAACTTCTACACATGGTTAGACACAATATATGAAAGCCTAGATCAACAGAACAGAGATAGAGAGAGGACTCAAGTGAATCGGTTGAGTTGGCCGAGTGGTGTTGTTGGCAGACAACAAGAGACAAAGCCATTTTAATGAGTTGGCAATTAGCATATCGCACACACACACATACACACTCACACAAAGACACACGGACGTCTCAGCCTACTTCATTTTCTCCCCTTTTTATTTTTTGCTCTTTTTCTCTTTCTTCTCTCTCTCTGTCTTTCTCCCACTATCTTTTCATTGCTTATGTGTGTTTTGTTCAGAAATGTTTTACACAAATATTTTGATTGTTGGCTTGTTCTGTTAACTGCTTTCTCTCTCTCTCTCTCTCTCTCTGTGTGTGTGTGAGAGCGAGTACTTGTCTAAACTTATTTAAAAGTTCTGACAACAACAACAACAAAAGCGCACATTTTTTTCTCTTCTCAAAAAATGTCACAACAACAACAAAAAAAAGAAGACATAAAGAAAAAGTAACTTTTTCATAAACAGCGACAGTAAATTTGCAAGTGTCCTGAAAATTCGCAAATACACAACTTGGCTGTATTTTTGTGAAGCCTTAAATTTTCCTGGCAAAAATAAGCTTGACAATTCCGCTCCACACTATTTTTTTTTTTTTCTTCTTTCTTAAATTTATGGAAAATTAGTTATTGCTTTGCAGGGAATTTGCAATTCTTTCAGAGAAATTTGAAATTACAAGCAACTTACATCATTTTTTCTTCTTCTTTGTTTTTTTTTTTTTTTGGTCCTCCGCAAATGGCTGGATTGCAGGGGAAAAAGGAGTGAGAGGAAATTCTTTTGGAATGTGTTGAAATTTTATTACAAAAGTTTACACAAATTTTATGTTATGTACTTTTTATTTGAACAAAATGTGTCCCTTGCCATAAATTGAATAAATGTTTTCCCCTCATTTTTTTCCAGCAAAAAAAAGGTATGCAGATAAATAAAAATGTACGAAAAACATATGAAATTTTATTTCAAGAGAAATAATAATCTGAAAAATGTGTGAACTGGATTGAAATCGAGTTGACTGTGGCTTTTTGAATCCAAACCGACCACAGAGATAAGCTGTCAATGTTTTTAACTGGCTTAGACCACAAAGTGTCAGAAACAAGAAAGCCAGCTTGAAATATTCGAGTATATAAAACTTTTTGGTTATATTGGAAAACCACAAGTAAATCAAGATGCAAAATATACAGAAAACAAATGAGGTTTCACAGGTTAATCAAATGACAAGAAAACGCACATTGTCCGAGGAAGATTAAAATATATATATAATTAGCCCAGAGTTTGCATTTATGTTTTGAGACAATTTAACTAATTAATACACCTGGCCAAGCAAAAAGTTTCAAAGAATTCCGTCTCGAAGGATGCCATTATCAACTCTCTCTCTTTCTTTCTGTCTCTATCTGTCTATGTGAATGGGTTTGTGTGTGTGTGTGTGTGTTTGTTTGTGGCTTGGAATCAAATATTTTAATTCAAGTCCGACGACTTGGAAATGTGAATGCGTACCAAACTTTCAAGCACAAAGCCCATTCACATCAAGACAGAAATAAAGTCTTAGAGAGAGAGAGAGTGAGAGAGAGCGACAAGGATGGCAAGAGAATTCGTACACGTATGCCAAGAGACTTGAGCTTGTTGGAATTTAATTAAAAGTTTAAAGCATACGTTTGGGCGTCAAAGATAATAAATTTATGTAAATTATGACACTTTACTAATTAAAAGTTACGTTCCGGCAAGTTCAGACTAAAATGTCTAAAGACCCCACAGATACTTCAGCTGGCAGCACACACGCGTTCACACATCATCACTATATTTCACCTTGAGGTCAGAAGTCAGAAGTAAACAAATCTTATAAATTTTCCTTTTATTTTTAATAAAGTACGCATTTTTTTTTGGGAGAGAATTTAAAAATTCTTTCGATTTTGGCTTTGGTATTTTGCGCATCATCAAACATTTTGATGTTGATTTATGGAAAATTTATTTGGCACCAACAACCACACCAACTGTCTGGGGGTGCTAACAAAAGGAAATTGTGAAAAAGAAATAAAGAATATATATATAGAAGAACCTCCGGAGCCGTAAAATAAGGTAACACCGTAAGCAAACAAAACCCCAAATAAACACAAGCGAATTGTGGTTCTAGTTGAAAACTACAATAAAAAAGAAGCAGTAGAAGTAGCCGGGAAAAAAAAACAAAACACGCAAAATGAAAAAATTCGTTGATAAAAAAGAAAATACGAATAAAAAAGAAAAATCTCAAAGAAGTAAAGAAAAAGTAAAATAAAAAAAAATTCCTCAAGGTTTGAGTTATCATTTTGGGTGTCTTTGCTGCGTCTCCCCATCCCCCCTTCCATCCTAGTTCTAGGTCCCTGGTCTGTCATTCTTATGCTGAGCCATTTGGGAATTGTGCTAGCGATTTGCTTTCAAAATGAAACGCTCGAGTGGCAACACAAACACACACACACACACAGAGAGACACACAGATATGGCCAACAATCGTCATCGTCGTCTGCATCATCTCTCTCAGCTGTAAATTCGCCTTAACATAGCTGAGCTGAGCTCAGCTCAGTTCAGTTCAATTCAGTTCAATACTCTAGTTTATATTACAAAAGTTTTTATAATTTATTTTCATTGCGTTTTGGGCGCTTTTCTTTTGGGTATATATCCATTTGAAATTTGATTTTTATTTGACATGTTGACAGTCGTCCATTTCAGTCCAGAGCAAAAATCACAGAGAGAAAGAAAAGAAAGCACGAACCATTGATCAAAGTTGAAAGTTTATTAAGCAAAAGTCAGTTTGGTTGGGTTGCCTAGGTCTTGGTCTGGGTTTGGTTTGGGTTGATAATGATGATGATATGGATAGCAATTGGCCAGCCATTTGGACCTCTCCTCTTGGTATTCCCAGCGTTTTTGCTTAGCTTGGCATTTTTAGCCCGCCCCCATTCCCATTTGACAGTTGGAAACTTGGCTCATTACATAAAACTTTCCCATAATGCCAACTTGCCTTTTTAAGTTATTTTCTACCTCATTCCCTTTTTCATTATATTTCATACTCATATATGTATATGTATATATATGAAAATCTAATTAATATGTTGAGCACAAAGCATAACCATGAGCAGGCTCAAAACATATCGCTCGCGTGTCTGGATTACATATTTTTGCCTTAATTATACAAAAAGTTTATGCGCCCATTTTCATGCTTTATTTATTTGCACTGCCTGGTTGAATTCCACTCGAATCTAGTATACCCAACTATATATATAAATATTTGCATTATCAATTTATTATTAAAGCATTACAGAATTTAATTGATTATTTAAAATATTTTGAGATAATGCTTCTATTGGTTATTTGTTCAAATCATAAGATTAATTTTTTCTGAGATTTTTCTATGAAAAAGAGATGTATTTTTTTATTCTCGAAATTTTTTATTTCAAAATATTTTCTTTTATATGAAACAAAGGTATTAATTTGGCTTAGTTTGTCGGCATTATTATTTCGTTGTAATATTGCATTTCGTTAATTAAAATATTTTTTGCTTTATCTTTGTCGATGGTCATCGATAAGTTTATGGCTGGCTGATTTATTTTTACAACTTTCATAAACTTTGGCCAAAGTTTAATTTGATTTGATTTGACTCTCAATTGTTGTCTTCCACATTTGTAAGAGATGAGTTTGTGTGTTATTATTGAAGCGGTTAGTTGGTCACTGGAATATAAACTGAATTTATGCTTCAAATTCCATTGAAGTACTACTCGGAGCTTACAATGGCTCTCATTCTCTGTGGATAGTCGAGCTGCTATTGTTGTTGCCACACTATTGTGGCGTTGGCCAGCCACAGCTAGCCCGTGCGAGGACATTTATCACAATCAATAGGGGACCCACAGCTAGGATACCAGCAACCAATCGGCCATCGAGTCAGACAACCAGCTAACCACTCAAGCATCCAACCAGACACAGTCAAGTACAACAGAGACACCAGCATACCGAATCCAATGGGGCAAGGGAATAATGTAGTTTGCCATTTCTATATCGGTATATCTCTGGCTTCCGTGCAGTTTTCCGTGCTTACACGGATCATTGGTTAACGGATGCGAGGAATATGCGAGCGCGAGCTCAAGCCAAGCATTCGACTTTACTTCACTTCACTCCAAAACCCAACCGAACCACATCAAACCAAAACCACTCCACTCCACTCCACTCGATTCTATTCTCATCTCTTTCTGCAACTTCCTCAACTTCCCGCATCTTGGCATATTTTGTAACATTTTCAAACAGAGATTACCTCTTGGTACTTTTACTCCTGGCCTGAAAAGGGAGGGATGAAAAGCTTCATAATTGAGTTATGCGTATGCCAATAAGCTAGAAAAAATTATATTAACATGGACCAAGTAGTGCTGCAATTGAAGTCTAGTTGAAGCTAGATAGATTAATACAAAGTCATAATTGGAGCACAAAGTTCATTTTCACTTTGTTTGATATGAAAGCGCAAATAGAAGAGTATCCACTAATTTGCCCTGCTGGCTGTCTGCTACAATATGATATGAGCATAATTAATTAATATAATACAGGTTTCTTATTTTTTTTTTTTTTATCTTATTTATGTTAGCTTATAACAATGAACTGACATAATTTGCAGAGCTGCCACATCATGTATCAAATTAAGCTCGAGAGTTTCATAGTACATAAAATGATTCCAAGACAACCATTTCAAACAATTAACTATTTAAAGAGATTATTTAAGAATATTGTAATTATATGGTTCTAGATTTCTCTTAACATATTTTTCAACAGTTTTAGAAAAAGCTGAATGCTGAAGTTCTCCAGAAAATGTTTTGACTAACCTCGAATTCATTTAATTTGATAATTTATTTTTTCATTAAAAATTCTAATTCAACTTTAAATAAAAACAAGTCTGGGCCACAAAATTCCACTCTTTGAAGATTCGTGTTGCTTTTACAAGAAATCCATGTACGAGGAGAAGAAGATGAGCGAGTAAAATTCTGAGTTGTTTGAAAATTGTTTGGCATTTTACATAAGCAACGTCACAACGATAACGTTTCGCTTGTCTGGGTAGCAACCAAAGCCGAAAATTTCATTAAAAACAGCTTTAGTAAGCAGTTGAAACAGCTTGTCGCTAGAGGCCAAATGGCGGTTCACCGACCAGACCAGCCACGATGACTTGACAGGCACCGCAAAAATTTGCAACGCTTTATGTCAAAGGCGAGTGAAAGACAACCATTCCGGCATATTCTCTATAGGATAAATTCAATTTAATTTCCTAAGGCTTTAATTTTGTCACCAGGACCCACAGCAACAACAGGAAGAACAAATTGACACAAAGCTTTTTGGCCTTCTCGGTCAACCAGAGGATGAACGTAAATTGTAGAAAATGCATTGAATTACACGTGTAATCAAATGACACAACCCCAGCTAGCAACGTTTGGCCATCTAAATCAACCACAGAGTAGTTACAATCAAGCTGCGTTACTCATACGCCCCATGGTGCTCAGCATCAGGCCAGGAAGACTTGAATAGTGTGAAGGTCCCAGAGTTTGGATAAACTGCTGACCTCCTTCAAACAACTCTAGTGCACACGTACCCAAAGACACACCCACACACACACACACACGGAAGAGCTGAGAGTAAATTGAAAACTTCTTGCTTGCTTGCTTACTTTGAATCTACAGCTTTTTGCGAGTGTGAATGAAAAGGCTTAGCCAGTTTAAAGAGAGCGTAATTGCACATTGATTGATTATATCGAGCGTTGACATTGAGCATGAATGATGATTTAAACAAAACACTATATAGACTCCATCAATTCAATACGAATAGGGTGGAAGGCGAAAATTCCATTCCACCTTTGAACTTTAAGAATTCCATCTGCCTGGCAAGGCAAAAAAAAAAAAAAAGAAGAATAGGTTAAATATTTGTGCTCTACTTTGCATGCACAAAGATTCTCATATTATGAAAATTTTTGTGCAATTTTCTAGAGTCGAAAATGCCAGGCGTGCAACTGAAACCAAATACTTTTATTCATGCGTGGTATATGCGGGCCAAGACAATCTCACGTACCCTCAAGCATTTTGGCTTAAGACCGAAAGACCAGGTCAGAACCCCAAAGAAAATTCATAACCAGAGTTGCTTATATAATTGCGGTATTAAATTGATAGCCGACCAGTTTACAGCTTCACGTTAAAGCTCAAATTTCCCAGCCCTCAAAACAATAACAATCAAGAGTGAGGTGAGCCAAGAACCCAGAGCTGAAAGTCCTCTATACGTCAGTTTCACAGGTAGACAAAAGGCAAATGTGTGCGGTAATCGAAACAGCTAGTTAATCAGACACCAACCGTATACCCTCGAGTTGGCGAAGCTGCGCGTTATGGGGTAAGTCACTGATAAGTTGCATGTCGGCCACTTTGAAAAATGGAAAGATGCACACATGCCAGGCTATTTTTCGCCCAGAGCGCGACCTATGAGAGAGTTGACGATGACGTTCAAGGCAGACGTCGACAATGTTGTCAGCATGCAAGCTGATAATATTTGCCTATAAAAGTCAAAACCTTGTACGGCTCTTGAATACCCTTACTCTTACGCTCCCTAGCCTAGTGATAGGGTCTGTCCCATCGGATCTTCTCCAGCTCGTTACAAGCTTCAGAATAGATTTAATATGCTCTTTGCGAGAAGACAAAGAGCCCAGAGTAAAAACAGGAATACGCTTGGCAGAGGAGGCGCCCTGAGTTGCCTGAGCCTGGCAGGCTTCGTGGGGGCTTCATGTCATTTGTCGTTGCACTTGATGCTAAGACATCAACACAGTGTGTGCCGCAGACAGCCCAGAGGATGCAGATGCTGAGACAATGTTGTCAATAAATTTCTTCTCAAAAGCAGGCCTGTAGAGTTTGGTGTCAAGAAACATTGACATTTAGAGCGGATCCTTTATATAAATTATAACTAATTGACATGGAAATTCAGCAGACGGAATTGACAGGCTCGCAGAAGAGATGGCCAAACTCAACCGCGACTTACTTTCGTTTTCAATCTTTGGGGCATCTGTCGCCCACAACCCTGTTGTATTTTCTACTTTAATGTTGCTTATTCAACTAAGCCAAAGTCTGAGTGTGCCTGACATTTTCTCTGGCATTCATCCTGCTAATGTTGCCGCTCTTATAAACAAAAATATCAGAAACTGAAGACAGCTCTAAAGAGTCATATTGAAAGCAGAGCACACACACACACTCACACACACACAAGGGCGTATATATAGATAAATTTTTATCTGCTTTGGCAAATGCTACAATATATGCAAATAAAATAAGCATCTCTAGCTGCCTGTGAGCCTTTCTGCTTGGCATGCTTTCTTTGCCTCGGTTGCATTCGAGTATGTCTGAGGCAAACTTTCACGTCCTTCTACATGCTTTTTTCTATTTGGCTGTTGGTTTCCCCCGTTTGTTTGTTGTTGTCTCTGTTTACTTTTGATTTGCTCGATTTAAGCACACATCTATGGGAAATTTTTATGTCTTGGTGTGTGTGGTTGTGTGGATGGCGGTCCCTATTTGTCTACGATTTGGCCCATGTTTGTTTGTTGAAATAGCTACGAAGAAAGTTTTCATTTCCCAGCTGCTTTTCTGCTTATCCTTGTCAGACTCGAGAATCTAAACAGAAACCCCTATTCACTACCCCGTTTAAGATAATGCTGGTTAGCTGTCTATGTCTGTATTGGAATATGTATGCCTTGGAAATATCAAGCAAAGAGATATTTGAATTTGATGCTTTAGTTAGGTGTAAATGTTTAACACCTTTGCATTTGATGAGTTTCATTTCGCAAAACAAATAGAGTCCATTTGGTTGCGAGTTATAATTAAAGTGTTGCGGATCTATTTGATTAACCTAAGCTCTCGGAAAGCGAAATTCTTAGAAGGAAATTCTGGCCCCAAACAAACTTTGCCAGCCGAAGCACATTTCATTTTGTTTGCTTATAATTTCCCATTTTAACCTTAATTTGTGTGGACTTTGCATATTCCGTGTGTACACATTCAAATGTACCCATTTCCACAAAATGTCAACAGTTTTAGGTATTTTTTTTTTCTTTTTGTCCAAAGTATTTGTATTTGTCCTCGTGTAGTATTAAAATAAGGCGAAACCAAATCTAATTAGGTTTTGAAAAGAAACTGAATTTATGAAGCGAAAAAATAAGGCACCTAAAAGTATGCAGCATTTAATCTGCTTGAATACAAAATGGAACACGAGAAAAACATGCAATTTGCCTTTTTTCTTTTTTTGTGCAGAATTTTTCCTCGTCTTCTCTGCTCTTACTTGCAACTAAAACGATTTTCTCTAATACCTTGGGTACTTGCATTTTTGACTTGCTTTATGGCCGCTATGCCTGCTACCTGGCTTGCCTCTCTCTTGCCGCAACACCCCCAGCCTGCTGTTGTTGCATTTTAGTCCCTTGGCTTGATGTTTGTGTTTAAGTAAGAAACAAGGCGCATTTTGCGCTGCACTGCACCACAACAACAACAACACGAAAATCCTCTACCTCAAAGTGCACACACATACATATACAGCCAACAAAGCTTGTAGCTTGGTAGCTGGTAATCAGAGCCAGGCAGGAAGGGAGACAGTCAGGCAGGTCGCGTTGCGTTTTAACAATGTTGACCCGATTTGCGGCTGCCTTCTGCGATGGCATGGCATTTGCAGTAGCTACTTAGTAGAGTCGTCCTCATTTGCGTATCAGGTTACATACGGCAAGAGCGCGGCAAGAGTGGCTTGCTTCTTCTGCTACCCACCCGTTCGTCGCAAAGTGAAAATTTCAAAAATTCATAGAGTACCTGACCTGACCGACCTGCTGCACATTGCTAAATATTCAACCGCTGTGGCTAATGAGTTTAAGTTACTCACACTCACAACCACACCCACACCCGGCGCCGCAGCTTGCCAACTACTGACACAATTGACAGTTTGTGACGTGGCAAAAGCTGCGATTGCCCCTACCACCCCCAGGGACTTAAACTCACACACACACTTACACACACACATATGCGAATAGTGAAAGAGCGAGAATATATTTGTTGTTGGCATAAATGCAAATGTGCAGCACAGGCAAGTGGCATGCCCATTGTCTCGCCTTTACACCTGAAAGCTGCGACTCCAGGTGGTCTGTAGGTGGGTTAGCGACAATTGGGCCTTAGGGAAGCCTAAAGAACCGACTCTCGTCGGTTTAGAAGCTTTTGCATAATTCAACCAGCCATTTGGTGGTGTGTGTGTTTTTGTGTGTGTCACAATTGGAGATGCTGCCCGGTGTGCTTAAATGTTGCCAGTGTCAAGCTCTGTTAATCACACATTTGTGAGAGCCTACTAACTTCTTACTCGGACTCTGCAATCAAAGTCAAACGGGGCCTAATAGAATGCAGATTATTTAAGCGTGTCTAGCAAATCAGAGGGAATTGTAGCCGGAAGATTTTCAAACCTTCATCGCTCCGATATGGGTAGATGAATCAATTCCTTTTTTCAGCATTTTGTTCACTTATGTCATCGATGCAAACTGTTTTTTTGATAAAGCCAAACTATTTAATTAAAAGTTTATCAAAATTTTTATATTTCATTAAAGAATTTTTTTTGGCTTTTAAAATTCACTCTTATATTTTTCTCCCCCAATGTCATCATAAGTTTGCCGCAATGTCCATCACTTTATTGAGCAGTTTGTGAAAAATGCATGATTTTCCACGAACACGCAGAAAAATCACGCACACTCGAATAAAAATAAATAAAAATTACTTTTGCCTGCAGGCAATTCAAAATAATTAATGAAGACATGGTAAAATTTTTTATTCACTCCTATTTTAGTGACATTTAATGAAATTACTTTGTACACAAAATGGCGTAAGAAAATACCTTCAACAGACTAGAGGGAAATCTATGCTGGCAAAATATTTTACCAGCCAAGTGGAAGAGCGAAGCTCTTCAATTTAATAGACTAACCAGGGCTGCGGGGGAGGAGGAGGAGGAGTGGAGGGGATCTTCAAATTCAACTAAATGGTCAGAAGGCTGAAGTAGACTCTGGCTCAGTTGGTTTGTCATAGACAGCGTCATCATTGTCTGTTTTTCTTGTTTCTTTTTTATTCTTGTTGTTGTAGTTTTTCCTCCTTTTTTTTGCCAAGTTCGCATTCAAATTGAATTAAAATTCCATTTGCAGTTGTCGTTTGTTTAACGTTTTATTTGCCCGTGTCTCTTCTGGCTCCGCGCTACACGCTGTATTGCCAAACTGCTCCTCCCCCTCACCCTCCTGGACGGTGTGTGAGTGCGATAATTTTCGCATCTTATAACGAAATCAATAGAGAGAAAGAGAGGGGGAGCGGACCAAATGGCGATATTGATGGCCCATTAAATTTAATGTAAAAAAGTGCAATGTAATTAGAAATGAACGTGCATAAAATATGAAATTTTCTTAATTAAGTTTATGAAAAAAAAGAAACAAAAAATGGAAAGAACTTGCTTTTCACTTTGACGACAAAAAACAACGACAACAACACGAATAATCGAATAAAGAGAAACAAACAAAAAACTAAAAGTTACTCTTTTAGTTTGTTTTTAATAATTTTTTTGTTTCGTTTTTTTTTTTCGCCGTTGCTTTAGTCAAACAACAACAGCTGTTGTTCTGATTCCTAGCGATTTCTTGTTTGCCAATTTATTGCAAAAGTTGCCGGTTCTGCCATTTTCCACTCTTCCACTATGTTACTTTACTTTTGCCTCTTTCAAGATTCGGCGCACTGAGCCCTGCTGTCTTTACCAAGTATCTCAGTGTGTGTGTTTGTGTATGTATTATAGAATGAGTGTGTTTTATTTATAAATAATGGTTGGTATATTTGTTGATTTTAACGCTTTGAAAAAGTTGGTCAAGGCGCAAGCCAAACTGTGAGAAGTTTTGTCGACCAGTTGAGCCAGTCAAGCCATGTCAAGTCAAGTCAAGGCAAGGCAAGGCAAATGCTAATGGCAATTTAAGTGAAACCGACTATTTTTGCGTTTGACACAAAAACTTTGAAGCTGTGAAGCCAACAAATCCCAACCATCCCAGCCTCCTCTGACAAAAGCAGCTTAAACTCTGCCAAGGACAGAGGAACCCTCCGAATACACGAACACGCCTTTTCTTCTAGTCCCGACAAAACTCATTAAGCGAAAACAAAAAGTTGAGAAACCTTTATGCCGCTAATGCTTTTTCCAGCCTTTTCTCCAACTTCCACTTCCGCTGCCAACTTCAACCCCAGCGAATAAGCATGAAACAGGAAAAATGCCTATAACATTTAATTTGTGTTTGTTGTTACGGTTTCTGCTTTTCTTTTTTTTATTTTTTTGGAAAAAATTTATAATTAAAAGGAAGCGCTAGTCCCCAACAAATTTAACAAGATAAACAAAGCCGTTTTCACAAAAAACAAACTGACAAATTGTTACCGATGAATTCCTCAGTTTTCCCCAATTCTGCTGCCAAAATGCTAAATCGAGCAGAAAAATATATTGCAATATTTTTGGAATTTGCATTGAGCTAGCTGTGTTTGGCTTTTGGCCGTTCATTATAGATCGATTGAGCAGAATGAGTATGCAAAAGCACAAAATTTTTGCAATTAGTTAATGGGTAAATAATAAGGCAAAAGACTGCTAAGCCAAATAGTGAAAATATTGTGAGCACTTTTTGTGTGAACGTTTAAATTAAATGATATGGAATTTATGAACAATTTCAATTTAATTTATTCAACCAGGCAAATGCAGAACAACAAGACCATATGAAAGGTAAAACTGTTAAGCTCCAAAGAAAAGAGAGTGAAAGGGAGAGAGAAAGGAGAGAAATGAAATGATTTCATATTAATTTAGTCAACTTTGTGTGGGTTGCAGTGTGCTTTCTTCCTGTAAGCGGTTTACAAGTTTTACACACGCACACACACACACACACACACAGACACAGATACAGTTAGTTATCAAGTAGAAGTGGTAGGAAAAAGCTCTAACGAAGATCTCATCAAATGCTTTCAATTATACTAAATCGCTCAGTTTACTGTGCGTGGGCTAAATAATGAAAGCCACTACGACCTAATAAGAACAACAACAACAAGAGCAGCTATATCAGTATCATCCCTGCCAGCATTGGCAGCATATCAGTGGTAGTGGGAAAGAGCGAGGCTTTTGTTGAATGAGTGTGCACTTGATTTGGCCATTTGACGCTTTTCGTGTTGCAATGGCTTTGCCTGTTTAGATAAAGTTTTATGGCAACCACCCTGCAACAGGAATAACAATGCCAAAAAGACAGTGAGCCAAAATGATTACGTTGCCGTTGAGGGTAAAAAAGCGACAACCGACTCAGGAACTGTGAAGGTGTAAGTCATTGATGAGTTAACGCTTAAGATTTTCGTATATGCTATCTCTATCTATCTATGTGTGTGTTTGTGTGTGTAGGTAAGTATAACATCAATGTTATCCTTTGCTTTCATCGGTCTCATTTTCTTCATCAGCGGCATTTGGCTCGACTTCCTCTCACTCACTTTCTCTCTTTGCCTGAAATTGTTTGAATTGACAAAGTTTATAAAAACAGGAAGAGCAAAAGTAAGCCAAAAGGAGACAGGCAAGAAAGCGGAAAATCGTGAGAAAGAACAACAACAACAACAGAGAATAAATGAAAGAAGGTAGAAATTGCTTTAAAACATTCTCACCACCTTCGGATAATCGATACTACTTTGGGGCTAACTTGGCCAAAACGCACTTAAGAGCTCTCTCTCAGTCCGACCAAGAAAATACAAACTTTTCGAGTATCAAAAAGAAAAAGAAGAAGAAGCAGAAAAAAAGTGTTTATAACTAAATAACTGAAAAATAATAAAAAATAAAATATCGACTTCATTTTTATCTCAGTTAAATTAAATTGAAACTTTTGAATCAAGTTAAAGAAATGCGAGAAAAAATCAATTAAAAAAAAGAGAACCAGGTCTCATCAATTAAATGAATTGCCAATCCATTTGACACCCATTTAAATTAACTTGAAACTTTTCCATTTTTCTTTTCGCTTGTTAAAATTCTAATAAACGCGAGACATGCCAACCTTCTTCTACCTTTGTCAGCAATTTGTTGTCTGGCTAACTGAGTTGCTTTATTAATAGTTAGGCCTTGAACATTGAAAATTCCCAAGAACTGAGTAATCAAAAAAAAAATAACAACAACAACAAGAGTCGAGACAGTGTCGGTGTTGTTCAACAATTTCTTGGCCATCATAAATATTTTACTTAAAAAGTTAGACCTGTCTGGTTGCTTGAGGTTGAGGGGAGGAGGGGTGGGTGGCTCTAAAAAAGTTTACAGATATTTGGTTGGTTGGATTTACGCATTTGTTGATAACAAACTTTTTCATCTTCACCCCTTTTTTATCCGGCCAGAAATCATTTCCAAGAACTCTACGTACCTGCAAAATAGAAGAGAGAAGAGAAAAAGAAAAGTCAGTAAAGGTTGGCTGGTTCCATGTACGAGCAAGCCGAGTATTTTTGGTTAGAGCTCTAAATAAAATTTACGCTTAGTGTTAAGAGTGTAGGAAACTTTTCAGCTAACACTGTTAAAAATGATGTCAAAAGTTTTCGCGTGTTGCTATCAAGTGGCAGGTGAGCCTCGCCGAGCCAAGCTCAACTGACCAACTAATCACAAAGTTTCTAATTGCAAGTGGCAAAAGCAATCAACAGGGGCCACGCCAGTAGTCCACTCTAATATGGCATCCTTTTAAGGACACTATTTCTCAATGGCCAGCAGTAATTAAAGAGCCCAGCTTTCTTTTACAGCTGATTCTGATTCTGACTCTGTCTCCCTGTCCCTTTGTCGTTTGCATTAATGCAATTTATGCACAAGTGTTCTCGACTTGGAAATAAAAGCTGCGACTCCCACACAAAACACTGAGAAAAAGGACCCACTTAGAAGTACATAAATAAATCACAAATGTCCTATCCGTGTGTGTGTGTGTGTGTGTGTATTTTATGCAAATGAGCAGCCATTTTTAAATTGTAACACTTACATAATATTTTAAAATGTGTAATAAAAATATATATGAAATACTCTCAGATTTGCCAAAGTTGACATACTCTTTGAGGTTTTAAATTTTTGTTAGAGAAACAGGAGATATTTAGGTGTATTCGGAAGTAGTTCGGAAGTAGTTCTTTAACAATTTTCATTTAATCCGACATACAGGCAAAATCCAGATACTAATTTAAGCTTTCTCTTTTTTCTTGACTTCAACCATAAAATTAATTCACTATTTTTTTGGGATACAAATTTTTAACACACACACACACACATACAAACACAAGTGCAGTTTATAGCGAACGTCCACTGACATCTGTTGTTTATGCCGGTCTGGCTGAAATGTTCGCTTGAGGAGCCACACAGGCGCATACTAAAAACACCCACTCAAAATGTAATTTATGAGATTCTCCCCACCCCCCTCGCCCCACCCTTTAACCTATCAAATTGACTTTACGTGGCCCTCGCGGACGATGGCGTTGCCAATTTCATTGAATTTTCATTCATACACTTTTGCTTATCTTTGTCAACACGTTGCAACATACTTGGGCTATATGGCCGCGAGTAGCAAACCGCAACTACCTATCCATACAGGGCCAATAACTTTGCCAAAACTCTACAGTTACTGAGTCAGTGTGTGGCTTTGTGAGAAACACCAGACAACTTGGGCGACGAAAGCGTTCATCAATTTTGGCTTGGCAGAGAATCCGATTGCCAGTTGCCAAGCTGTGTGACAAAATATTTGACATTTAGTAGAGAAAATCACGTAGAATTCAGCACTGCCTTAAGCTGACATCTCTCGCCATCCACAAGTTTCTGCCATCCAAACATTAACCCAGGGTGGGTAGGGAGACGAGGCTGCAGTATCGTCAGCAGCTTTCATCATTGTCCTTATTGTAGTTCGATATTGTGGAAGTGTACACGTATAAACGAGCTTGAAATTACCGCACAAATGCTACGTGAACATCCTTTCACACACACACACATGGCCACATATATGCAAGGAGAAATGTCTCAAAATGGCGTCGTTGCCTGCGCATTTCCTGTCAATGCGCGTCAGCAAAGCGCCATTTTGTATAGTCACACTAAATTCCAAGGCTTTTTGTTTTTGTTATTGTTGCCGCTGATATTGTCGGCAATGTATTAAGCTTTACTCAGATACAATAAAGGAAGTGGTAAGCTATTCATACCTCGACTAATTGAAAGGGCAGACACAGATTTGAAGGCAATAAAAATCTTAACTTCTTTTAACTTTTTCAATTTTAATTGGAAAACAAATGTTGATTAAATTAGCTTTGTAGGTAAGCCTATTTATTTTTAGATATTTTTTAAAGTTATCTGATTTAAATTAAAATAATTTTTTTTTTCAAATGATGTCAACTATCAAACAAGCATTTTATTGACGGAAAAGAAAACAAAAAAAAAACAAACACACACACACAAATAAACAAAATGTTTTTGCACAAACCAATTAGCATGCAAAAATAATCACGATTGCAATAACAACAACAATATTCTCTCTCATTAATGGAAGTGTGCGTCTGAGTGGCAAATAATTCAGTAGGCTGGGGGTGAGGGGCTGGAGGGCAGTAGGGCTTAATCATTGATATGTAAAACCGCATATGCCAAAAATTATAACATGAAATGCCAATTTTTAATTAATGAGTAAAACAATCACTGCGGTCAATAGCAAAAACAACAATTTGGTTGGCCAAATGTTTATGTAGTGCGGCATTTTATGATAAAAACAAATTCAAGTTGTCATAAAATATAAGCGAAGGGAAGGGAGTGATTAAAATTTACACGAATTTGTAAAAAAAAACAAAATTATGAAAATCATAAAATTGCAATCACCTTTTGTTTATTGCAAAAGGAATTCTTACAAAGCAGAGGAAAACACACACAGAAGCCTCGTTGCTTATATTGAATTCAGAGCAGATCCAGCCAATGCCCGATTCATTAAAAATATTACATTATTCTCTATATAAAGATGTGGTAGCCAAAAATATATATGTATATGTATATGTGTGTGTGCGTGATTGGTGTCTGGTTGCCTTCATGCGCCATTTGCACGCCTTATGAGCTGCCATTTATTTGTCTGAATACAACAACAACAACAATAGCAACAGCCAATGACTACAACAAATTCAACCGAATTGGACATTGCCCATTTGCGTAAGTCAAATAAATGAGGAGCTCTTTTATCTTTAAGCCGGCATCGTTATGTGTGGGTGGTGTCCAGTGCCTGGTGTTGCCTCGTGTTGGCCAACATTGAATGGCCAAGATTTTATGTATCCCATAAAAATGTGTCAAAAAATTGCATATTAAATATGTTCATTATGAACATATGAGGCAAAGTTGCTTGTAAGTCCTTTAATTACCGAGACGAGCGCACAGGCACAGATTCCCTCATTTATTTTTGGCACAAAAAAAAAAAAAAATTAAGGAAAAAATTTAATTGCATTGCTTGTTTGCCCGAAGATGGGGCATCTTCTCTCTCAACGAAAAAAAAAAGAAGAAATGTTGCGGAAATAAGTTCAGCTTATTTCTTACTTAAATTGAATTGGCTTGAATTCAGAGGGCAACCAATTTCCTACCTTTTGAATCATTTTCATTGACTTTCAACGAAAGCAAGTGTCTGGTTGAGGGAATCCCAAATATTCTCGAAATCTTCAAACTTTGGTGACTCTTAAGTTCTTTCTTCGTTTTCCAAATCAAAACTCTTCTGACAAGTTCCTTCAGCTTGGCCGGAGACACCATAAACTTATTCGAAAATACAAAGACTTTCGGCAGTCAAAAAAGACTGTCATATTGAAATAATGAAGTAAAAGTTTATTCCGTAGAAAATGTTGACATTTTCAGAGCTCACAGAAAAATTGTTGTTCACACTTCAGCGTCGATTCCGATACTGAATCAGAGATCCTAATTGAGGAAGCTCTGTGACGTGGCCAATCAAACTACTAACGGCAGATAGTCCAAAAATAATTCAGTTCAGAAAATTTTTACCAATTTTACCAAGAAAAAACTGCAAAGCAACACAATCGAAGTGAGATTGTTAAACACATTTTTCCATTTATTTATTTTTCAATTTTTTTTTTGCAACCAAAACTGCATTAAACATTAATTTGTTGAGACTTTTCACTTGAAAAATGCATTAGCAGTGTTTTTTTTCGCATGTGACAAATCAAAATCATTTCAATCGAACCAAAACAAGAAACAAAACAAAAGAAAAGCTTTCAAAAAAAAAAATAAAAAAACTAAACTTTTGTGCCACGAATTTTTTTTGCCCTCTAATTCAATTTCAGTTTGGCTTACGGTCTAATGCACTTTTCTTGTTTTAGAGGTTTCCCCCCGGTTTGACTAGGGAGCATGGGCTAACCAAAGATGTAGATAGAATACACTCAACTAAAATTAGTTCGAAAAGCTACTGATTCACAAGTAATTCAGGTTGACAAGTGCTTAATGCAGTTTCGGTTTTTGTGGTCGAAAGTTTTGCATTTTGCTTTTGGATTGTTTACTTCAAAATTGATATCGAAAATTTGTGGTTTGTGGGGACGCAGTATTTTTTTTTTTTCTGTAGCAGCAGAATCCTTAATCGTCTTTAATGTTCAATGGATTGCATAAAAAGGGCAAACAATAACTGACAAAGTTATTTGTTGTCTTTGCCAAATTGCAATATCCTCCGGCAGCAAAACATTTTAGTCGACAAGGGGGGAAAGGGAAATGCTGAATTAAAGTAAACATCTGCAAACTGAAACTTATATCATCAAGCTACCGATTCGACCCCTTCCCCACCGATTGTCTAGCAGAAACAAACTAATTTGCATAGACACATTTCGGTTTCATTGTTTGGCTTTCCCTGGGTACCTTTTATCTTATAAATTTTAAAATGCAATGGCCGAGCTTATGTGCCATGTTTGTCTCGTTATTGCATTTTATGCAAATTTCCAAAATACACATTCCCCCGAAAAACAAAAAACCTAAAAAAGTTTAAACTAAAACTAAAAAAAAAAAAACAGAATCAACAAAAGGAAAATAAAATAATTTAAAGCTTATAAAAATGACAAAAGCGTTGCCCCTAAAAGTAAAGTAAAAACAACAACAGTCGTGTAAACTTTTGTAATAAAATTCTAACACACCGAAAATACAGTAAAAAGGCCTAAAGGAAAGTGAGAGGGGAGGCCAAAAGAGCAGCTGAAAAACTTGTAGAGAAAAAGAGAGGGAGAGAATCAAACAAACAGCCATTTTGGCAGCCTTGTTGCTTTTTATTTATTTTTGATACTCTTTTTGAATAATAAAGAGTATATTTGTTTTGTTCATGAAGAAATCGATATCGTAGACCGCCAGATATAGCCAGTGGTAAATCGATAGGGTTCCTCTGTTCCTAGGATAATTGATATCTCAGTTTTGATAATATCGATTGGAGGCTTGATATATAGTCGTATCGGACCAGTATATTATATAGATAAATGAGTTTCCAAAAGGTTTCCATCATTTATTGGACTTTACTATTTAGTTGGCATTTGGAATAAGGTCTTATAAAAGAAATTTCATTAGGATCGGATCAGATATCCTATAGCTCTCATACGAACCTAAAAGAGTTAGAGAAATCTTTGCTTATAATACATCCATGATTCATTGGGTATTTGAAGGTCTTATGTAAGCAAATGTGTCAACGTTATTTAGGATCGGCCCCCTATATCATACAAAACTAAAAGTATTTATGGAATAACTCTGACCAGGATCAGGTTTCTATATCCAAAAGCTTTATTACCAACCTATATCGGTTTTCGGAATACCTTGGGGTTTACTGAGCAGTCTTGGAGAGTCTGCAATCTTCGGCAAACCAAATATAACGTTAGAGGCTTTTTCTTCCAGTTTTTTTGAGTGAGCTTTCAGCAGCACACACACACTAAACTTTGTTGCTGCCTTTTGCATTTGCTGTTTGTGGCACAAGACCAGAAATTATGCAACTTGTTGTTGTTGTTGAGAGCACAACAACAAAAAAAAGTATTACTGTGTTTATTTTATTTGAAGCCCAACAAAATGACGTTTATTTTACTGGGCATTAGTCTGTGTGTGCTACGTGTATGTGTGTGTGTGTGTGCTATGTGCTTGGCAAACAACAAGCAATTTGTGTAAAATAAACCACCGCCCATCACACTTTGTTTGAGGCATATAAAAGTTGAAAAGCTTTTAGCTTGAGGTTAACAGAAACTATTAACTATTCGAAATATCAAAAAATTTAAATTAGCAGTAAAAGAAAAATAGTGGAATTTCATTAAAATTTCATAGTCTACTTATGAGGGCAAAATGCTTTTATCACTGCTGCAATTTAAAATCCCCATAAATATTATTTAATACACAAAATTAATTGTATTTATTCATTGAGCCTGTAAGAAAACTCACTTCAAATCTTTAAAAGATGTTCAATTTAAATGTGTGCAAATGTGCTGATTGAAAGGCCCAAGGCAAACTCAAATAATCGGCCAAACCAGACAAGTATAATGACAACAACAACAACAACAACGACGACAAAAACGTCGCAATCAGCGCCGAAGCCATTTGCCTACCGACTTTCACAATGCAAAAATAATAAAATTTTAAAGAAGCACGTGTATGTCTGTGTGTGTGTGTGTGGGTTTTTAATTAAAAATCGACGAGGCGCCAACATAAATATTTATTTTGCTTGTTAAACTTAATTGAAACATTGAAAAGTTATTACAACAGACATTTTGCAAATGTTTTCCCAAGCATTCAATGCAAAGATTCAGAATGTCCTTTACCCACACACTCCCACTAGCCAATTCAAAGAAGGTCAAGAAAATTGTTTTGATAAACCGTTTGAGTAGTGTTCAGAGGTTCCTTCGGACACCCCCTGAGATCCTTGAGAAATTCTCAAGGTCTCCTAAGCATAAATTCAATTAAAACTTTAAGGCATAGATATTTTGGGATATTTGTGGAATAACAAAAATTGTAAGCAAATTATCATACAATTAATTTGAAACTTGAAAAGATTTCACAGGCAATGGAATCCCATTCAGAAACTTACAAACTCTTTCACTCACTTGGTTTCCCTTTGTGTTCGCTGAAATAAACCAGTTTTGCCGCTGTTTGCTTTCGACTTTATTCTTTTATTTTTATTTTTTTGTTCTACTCACCCACACTCTGGCTGGGCCATTTTGCGCATCATCAAACATTTTGATGTTGATTTATGAAAAATATATATTTTCTTAGCGTCAACAAAGCGGCCAAAGTGATGGAACCAAGTAAGAAGAGAGAGAGAGAGCCTTTTACCCAAGGCAAAAAAAAAAAAAAAAATGAAAAACTTGGCTCGCTTTTGATTTCTCCAACAAGAAAATGGAAGCAAAAAAAAAAGAGAAGCTTGAGAAAAAATATATGCCAGGCCAAACCAGGTTAGGTTAGACCAGCTGTGGCCCTGCCCTCCTGTCTGGGGAATTGTCTTGATAAAGAAAGGAAAAGAAAATTGAAATAAAAAATATTGTAAAAATACTAAGCTAAACGGCTGCCATGGTTATAGGTGTTGTTTAATTCCAAAGAGCACGTCGGTGGAGGGTAAAGATAGATAATATGTTATAAGGAAAACATCCCATAATATAAAGAGTACGAAAAATAAGAAACAAAAGAAGATCGCAAAAATGCAAAAATCAAGAAAAAATGAAAAAGTAGAAAACGATATGCAAAAGAAGGCAACCACAGGAACAAAAGAAAACTTAGATAAGAATTGATATTTTAATTTTTTTTACCTGTTTTCTCTTCTTAGTTATTTTCTAGGTGATTTTTTTTTTTTTTTTTTTATTAAAAAATTCTCCATTTTCTTTGGAGTACACACACCTAAACTACAATAACCACAAACATTTTATTATTAAATTATTTTTTTTTTTATTAAATACAAAGGAAACCTTACAAAAAAATAAACCCTACACTTTCCATTTCAGACCATTTCGCTCAGCTCTTCAGAGTTTTAATAAAGTTTTATTGTATTTTATTAATTGCATTTTTATGAACCGCATATAAATCGTTTTAATTAGTAAAATCTATTTTAATTCAATTCGATTTCCATTTCATCAACTCTTTACTCAAGAATTTCCAAGTGGATCCACTTCAAAATTTAATTGCATTACTGAGAGCCGGCAAGACAAAGTTAGATTTTCAATGAAATTTGTTGAATATGAATAATGTTGTTTAATTGAAAATATTCTAATCAGTTTAGAATTGTTATATAAATGGAACAAATGGTTGGTAAAGGATTTAGTTTGTCTGGATTAATGAAATAAAAGTTTATAAATTTCAAAAACAAATATTATCGAGCGCAAAGTTGATTGGCTTTCGACCTTTTCTAAATTGAAACGTTTATTTGTCTATGAAAATAAATAAATCTATTTTTCATTCTATTCATGTTTGCTTGGTAAAGGAAGAAAAATTTGCACCAACCAATTATTTTCTCTGAACCAGAAAAAAATGCAGTTGGCAAAAAGATTTTTTGGTTTATTGTATTGTTCTTTCTTTTCTTTTTTGTTACTTCTGCCACCTCCGCATGTCCCAGGATGCTTGTCATTTTCTTTTGGCAATTAATTATGCTCAAGTGTTAATTATTTTCCCATTTTGGTTTTACTTATTTTTTTTTCTGTGTTGCTTCATAATTACATCTTCCGCTTGTCATATAACTTGACTTCCTGGATTTTTTCTCTCTCTCTCTTTTTTTTTGGAATTCACACAGAGTTGCTTGGGAAACTAAACTAGTTGGGTTGTCATCCTGGCTCCCATGACAATTTCCCACTGTGCCAAGCACATTTCCGTTTCCGCTACATTTTCGGCAAAATACCCCAAGCCCAAATTGCAATCCACAGAGAAGCAAGCAGACAGAAAAAATTCTTTCAGCAAAAAAAGGAAAATAGGTGGAAATTTTTTTAGTATTTTAATAGTTTCAGTTTATTAGTTAGAGTAAATGAATTCATATTTCAATTCAGCCAGGGTTTTTGTTATTTGTCTTGTCTAAGAGTTTTGCTAAGACTTCATTTCGAAATGAAAAATTTTACCTCAACAGCAATTTGAACCCTTTGTCTATTGCAGCTGTCAGTCCGTTCAGTCGTCCAGCCGTCAGTCTGTGGTGCTCTTATGATTTCAAAAGTTTTGATTATTGCTGCCAACTGCAGACCCTCCCATATCAGTCAGTCTCAAAGTGTGTGTGTGTGTGTGCCTGCCACCCTTTCATCTATTTTCGTGTGCCTTCCTCTGCCTGTCTGTCTATCAACATGTTAACTCAAAAAAACAGTAGCATAGAGCAAGATTTGTGAGCCCATGCTGCTGGCCTCAGCCCCTCTGGTGCGAGTGTGTGTGTGTGTGAGTGTGTGCATACACTTTATTCTGCTTGTTGTGCGCTCCATTGCTGCCATGGTGACCGTTCTGCTTGATGTTGATTTCAATGCGGCAAATTGCATTGTATTTTGGGTGGCCTTTGCAGCTGCTCGACCAGCCAAAATTCCAACTTTTTGGCACTTAAACGCACACACAAGCCCAGCAAATTTGCACTCACCCTCACTGCCTCTTTCATTGGACATTTGACACTTGACGTTGGTATACACAAAATGATGAAAACTTTTCAAAATTCCTGATGACTGCAAGTTTTGTTTGATAGTAATTAAAAATGTATGTCATTTACCTGCAAGTAGAAAAAAGAAAATAAAACTTTTAGAAATTCGAATTTACCAAGTGTCAAAAAATGACCACAACAAAAGGTTTTTAACCAATTTTAAATTCCTAACACAAATTGGCAATCACAAAAAAAAAAATAAATAAATAAATTTAAACCTCTTCCTTTCTCTGTGAAAAGTAAAAAAAAAATAAAATCAATTAAAACAGCAGGCAGATTCCTCGGAAATTACATAACTTTTATGAAATTTATTACAGAACATTATTCGCTTCAGTTTTATGTGTGAGACACTTGTTTACAGACCAAGCCAAGCCAAGAGAACATCATCACCTAGCCAGGCCACCAACTCAGCCTCAACCCTTTCGAGTGTCTGAGTGTGGCGGCCACGCGGGCATATAATTTTCTCATTAATTTTGTGCAACGTCTGCGGTTTTTAAGTGCGCAAACAGCGGTCACCAAACCTGGCTAAATGTCGCAATAATCGTTGTTGGTTGACTGAATTGCACTCACCTAAAAAGCATGCAACACTAAATATAATTTCATATTTATGGCAAGCCAAAAGAACCCTTCCACCCGACTCCTTCCAAAACATTTAACAAATAAAAAAATCTAAATATCAACAGAGCAGATGGTGACTCGATTTTATGACAAAACTTTTAAAGCCAACGAATTAAATTCTAATCAGTGAATTGTGACAAGACAAAACGCACTGGGATACATAAAAATAATAATCATAAAAAATAAATAAAAATAAAAAGCTTTTGGCCAACTCCTGGGATATCATTAAAAAACATTATTCGCCAAGTCAATAAAAATAAAGACAATACACTCAATAAAAATAAACAAAAGCACAAAACAAAATAAATAGCAAAGAGACAGAAAGAGAGAGAGAGAGAGAGAGGAAAGCAAACAATATCAGAACGGAAATAATGTAAGAAAAACTACTCAGGTAGACGCTGGAAATTTACTGCCTTTTTGCCACTGAAAATCTTTGACAACCTTTGTGTGTGTGTGTAAAGACTAAATTGACTCAGAGTCTGGCAAAAAGCAAATAATCTGGTCACATAAGGCTAAATACAAATATGCCTGTTTCGTTTCTTCAATTAAATTGTTATTGCTTTTGCTGAAGACAAGGGGAAAGTGGAAAGGCATTTCATTAGCATTCCCAGACTGAAGCAAAGAAGAAATAATAATAAAAAAAAAAACGCAGAAGATCTCTCTTGAAAACCGAGTTTAATTTACAAGCTCAAACAAAAAAAAAAAGGCACACAAAATGAAAATATCTTTAGGCCTGAGCCAATCCCCACTTGTTTAGGTTTGCTGCAAATGTTTTCTCAATTCACTTTTTCCTATCTTTCAGGCCTTCCATTTCTATCCAAACACACAAGAACACAGCTGCATGAAAGCACCTGCAAAAATAGTATCAACTTTTAAGATAATTCTTGGAATTCTTGAATGCTTTGTGCTTAGATACTTTTAAGAATATTTCAATAATTCTGAGAACTTGGTATTTCCTGCAGGACTCAACAACTTTTCTTTCACAAAGTTTGAGAGATCTGAAAAATTGTTAAAGTAGACCAAAAGGCTTTACTGGGTCCCCAAAAGATTCTGAATGAGAAACTAAAAACCAGATAAAGTGACTTTTATTTCGTTCCTCCTTTTTTTTTCAATTCATTTAATTTCCTTTGTCATTTTGTCTGCTCTTCTAAAATTCAATTGATTTCCAGCTTGTAAGCTTGATTGAGGCAGACGATGAAACTCAGCCCAAGAAGAGATCCCAAAAATAAACGTGAGTGATTGAAAGCCGAAAAAAAAATAAATTCAAATAAAATTTATTGCAATGAACCACACAAAGTCGTCTATATCAAAGTACATGTAAATCTGAATAAAAGCAGGGCTAGGCTCTTCTTCAACCCTCTTCGATTTCACCATCAAATAGTATGCAATCTCACAACATAATAAAGTTACCTAAGCAGCTTTAAGTTAGACTACCTTTTGAATTCCCTAAAAATTCTTCAAACTTTTAAACAAAACTATACAAGTTTGATTAAGGTAAATAAATGAAAAAGTGACTAAATTTTTTCGGGGAAAAAAGAAGAATTCTTCTTGCCAAATATTTATTTCTTTTAGTTAGTTTTGAAGAGATGCAGATTAGGTGTTTCGAAAATATTTACCTCTAGCCTGAATAAATACAAATTGAAATGAATATACCCAAAGCCAACAAGGACCAAAAATATGTTGGGTTTCTCAAGTCAGAAAAGCCGAAAGGAAAAGTGAAAAATATTTGCCCAGCTGATTCAAAAGGAGCTCAGCAAATTCCCTTGGCATACCTTGGCGCTTTTTTTTTGTCCTCGAGACAGTGGTGGTACCATAAAGCCTCTACAGAATTTTTCCAAAATTTCAGCTATTTAAATCATTCAACCATCTTTGGCCAGCCACCTCTGAGTTTGCGCATATCCAAAGATATGCCCAGTCAAATCTCTTTTCTTTTTCGTTTTGGGCCACCTTTGAAAATGCTAATCATGCAAATGACTAAATGAGTTCATAATCATCAAGTGCACTGAACTGTGAGGAGTCGTCTGGTGTCTTACTCAAAATTGAACTGTTTAGTTTGCTGGGCACGTACATCATGACAGACACGAAAATTTCGTAAAATGCTAAGAGAGTAGGCAGAAAATATTCAAATTTCTCTGGCTTGTTGGCAAATTATAAAACAATTGCAGACCAATCAAACAGACTAAAAGCTAAGAGTTTAGACATTTGTCATTTTCACAGAGTGCAAATTTATATATTCTAAAAAGGAAAATTTTCGGGGAAAAGTCAAACATTTTCTTTCACTTTGTTTTTTTTTTGGGAAAAGTTTTCCAGCCAGGACAATTTGCACACGGCAAGCTGTAAAATGTAAAACAAAATATATAACAAAAACGGTAGGAAAAGAGCTATTCAGATTTTGGTTAGGGTTTTGGAGGTCTCAGGGAGGTGAGAGCTGAGACGGTGGTGGCAGCAAAAGCCAAACGAAAAGCGGATTAGAACGCATCAGACTGGCAAAATGCAGCGTTCCCCTCCTAGCCAAGTAAGGAACCAGAGAAAGGACAAACAGGTTTCTGGTTACTTCAGAAAAAAAAGAAATGGTCTTTTCCATTTTTTTCTTTTTGTTTTTTCGAAGGCATAAAAACCGACACTCAGAAAAGGGTTTTAAAATTGTACGCACGATGTGGCTAATAAACTGACAGTGCCAAGCAAAATAACACAAGCAGAACGAACGAAAAAAAAAACAAAAAGAAAAGCTGCCTAAGAAGGCCAGAAAAAAAATAAGCAATTTACCTGACTTAACATGGCTCGAAGTAAAAGTGTACACAAAAGAAAATTGATGTAAAAAAAGGGTAAAAGACAGACCAATCTAAACGCAAAAGGATGAGAAGAAGGCGAAGCCAAAAGGGACAGAGCCCAACTGAAGGAAGCCAACAAATACTGCCAGGCATTTATAATTAAAAACGCAAAATCCTTAAACAAATTTCTCTCCAGGCAATAAACATAAAAAAAAGAAAAAAAGAAGCACACGCCAAATCCTGAGACGATGTCAAAGGAAACCGACTCGAGCGGTTGGAGAACCGAGGAGATGGCAAATAATTTGCAAAATAACCCAACAAATTGAGGTGTTTGTGTAGGCAAAAATACCAAGAAGCTCAGGTCGGTTGGACTTGACTTTTATTTACACTCTAAAAAAGATTAACCTATATCTTAAATCTTGGGAGTGGTTGAGAACCTAAAAGAAAATAATAGAAAATTGGCAAATACCTAGGAAATTGTCAAAAACATAAGAACGACTTGAATTGTGAATTTCTCAATGAAATAGTAGATTCACTCAGTCCTTGGCTACCTGAGACTTTTCTGGGTTTCCTGAATAAATGAAACAGTTGCCTCAGGCTTGGTTTTATTTTGTCTTTAATGCGAGTTGCCTGAGATTTCGATTTTGTTTTGCCGGAAAGGTGGCTGACCTATTTGATATATTTCTCTTTATGTATGTACATGTGTGTGTGTGTGTGTACACCCACACAATTGCCAGGACTTCACATAACTCAGCATGAATGCGGCAGCAAAACTCATAATTTTAGTTGTTAGTTTCTATTTTTTTTTTTTTTTGGGCAGAATGCATGCAGCCAGATCTGGTTAGGCGGACCAGCAGCTATCCCTCTGGGCCTTTTTGAAAGGCATAAATCAATTTTAATGCTTAAAACGAAATGCACGTAAAAAGCCAAAATACACACACACACACTCTTTCACAGAGAGATGAAAGGTAAATGTAAAAATTAAATATGTGCATGTGTGTGTGTGTTGAATGCATTTGGTTTCTAAGTATATCTTGATTTATGTCTATAGATTGGTTGCACCAAAAATTATGCTTCGGTTTCAGATGGTTTCGATTTGTGAAAATTCGAAAAAAGCAAGAGTTTTTGACTATCGATAAATTTATTTAGATCGAACAAAAGTTCAATGTAAGGTAAACTTTTCATTTGAAATAAATTTCAATTTTTACAGTCAGAGAAAAAATGAAACAAAAATTCGGGAAAAAAACATTTACTGCTCGTCTAATGGGCTTGCCAAGGTAAGGAAAGCACACGCGATGTTAGCCAAAACAAACAAATACTTTTATAGAAAATAAAAAGAAAAACCAACAACTCTCATGTCAGGAAAATCAGGTTAACACAAACAAACACACACACATACAGACACAGACACACACAAAGAACACACCCAAAGTCGGTAAGCTAAACGATTTTATATTTCATTCAGTCGCAAGTTGAAGAAAATGTTGCCTATTCGAGTTAGGAATCACTTTCATTTATCTAAAATGCTTTTAAGACTTTCTGATTTTTTTTTTCTTCCCTCCGCCCCACCCCCACCGCCAACAACAATTTCAATTCATTTTTAATACAATGAGAAAGTAAAAGACATTCAGACATGTCACAAAGGCAGCAGGGAAAGAGCAGAAATTATGGAAGAGCTTTCCCACTCCTTGTTGAAGGACAATTCAATGCTTAAGGGTTTTGGCATTATCTTTAAGCCTTTTTAAATGACCAACAGCTGAGCACATGTTACACACTCACCCACACACTTCGTCGCCTGTTTTGGGTTAGAGTGGACAAGGGTAGGAAAACGTGATATATCCTTTGAGTTTGTTTGTCTTTGCAGTTGTTTTAGCTTTGCTTGTTTTTAGCCAGTGTAAGTGGCTTTCATGCAGCTATTTGGCAAACTCTCTGGAACACTTTGCCCCCTCTCCCCTTTACCAAGTTTTTCTCTTTCTGGTTAGACAAACAATAAAACATAATGAAAGTGTAAAGCTTTTGAGCCATACTCAAGTCTCCACCAACAGATGCCATTTCCCGAAAAGAGAGAGAGAGAGAGAAAAAAACCAACGCTCTGACCAAAACAGGTCAATTGCCAAGTGGAGTGCCACAAACAAACAGCAGCATTCACACACACCGACACATAAATGTGATAGATGTGCCACAACTGCTCGGACCAAAAACTGACCCCGCCAGCTGACAAATGTGCGTGGTTATTTTGACCACGCTCACTGCCCTTTCTTTCTTTTTTTTTTGGTCATCCTGACAATCACGACTAAAAACATATAAAATTTTATGGGTAAGAGAGAAAGAGCGACCAGGAATGGCAAATATTTCTTTCAGGGCTCGAATGCATTCCCTCACTCTGCGAGCCAGGCTAAGGCGTTGGCAGTGCAATGTTTGCTCATTGCCTCTGTCACTTTTAGTCTGCCTGGCCCTACGACCATAGAACAAAAAAGAACCAGTGGTAAATATGTAGCAGAAAAATTGAAACCAACTGACCCACCCACCAAGTCCTTTTAATGATGCCGCCAATTCTGATGAATTCTCTGGACGGCAACCGCATAAACCTTTTTAGTACAGATTATAATTTTTAACCATATGATTGCCATAAGAGGTTTTCCAAAACGAGACAAGCATGTATCATAAAAGCAAGCTTAATAATAATAATAATAAAAGCAAAAGAGAGAAATAACTGCCCCGGACATTTTGAGGTCAACAAAAACGAAAGCTACAAAATTATATACAACATGTTTTTATCGTAAAAAGAAAATATAAATTGCCCTTTTTATATAAATACAGAAACAGCAACAACAAGACTGTTGTGTCAATGACATTTAATGACCCTGGCCAACTTCATAACATTTATCAAAAATAAATGCATAAATATACACTTCTCGTTGAGGTAGAGACGATGGCCATATTACTCATACGCCGCATAGTGCAAGGTAAAATTGGTAATGGCATTGAAGCCGCCACCAAATTGCATTGCCATAATTTTCCTTATAGCATCAGCCACCACCGAGCAAAGCAATCAATAATTCTTTTGTTCATTAAGAAGTTTATAAATCACATCAACTTTGCCCCGAAACACCATCACTGGCTGCCAATGCCAGACCAGACCCACACGCCAAGGCAGACAATTGCCCACCCAGGAAAGCCAAAGCCAAGCACACAGGAGACAGGAAGCAAAAACGAAGCTCTGATAGAGTAACAAGAGCAAAAAAGAAAAGAAAAAAAAAGGAAAGCAAAGAAAAAAATGAAATATTTCTTACAGTTTAGTTTGGCAAATTGTGTCTCAATGAATGCTCCTCTCTCACTCATTCACTCCCTCCTTCTCTCTCTCTCGCTCTCTGTCTTACTTTCTCTCTGTTGCTGCTAGGGGAAAAATGCCAAGGAAAAGGCATTTCAGAGCACAGGGCAAACGAAACTTGTCGTTGACACACACGCACTTAAACGCATTTAAGTCTAAATGCTTCACTTGTTGGTCCTTCCATATTGAACAAGTATGTGTGTGTGTGGGTGTTGGTGTGTGTGTGGGTGTTGGTGTGTGTGTGTGTGATGGTATGTTTTTTTAACCAACTCGTCTATTTTTGTAGTTTATGGCTTAAATTCAACTTAGTGGAAAGCTGATTTGTTACTTTTACAAAACCATTGACATAAAACAGAATTTGTGTCTGTCACATCAGAGAGACTTGATTTCTTCCTTTGCTCCCCACGCCCACCCAAAAAAATAAATAGAAAAAGCTCGAAAACGAAGCAAGAAAAAGCAAATAAAGTCAACAGAAATTTGAAATAAATGGTTTGAAGCTTTTTAATTGACTGTGAGCTCAAATTCACTTAACTGATTTCCCTTTGACTACGAAGAGGATTTCGTCTAACCAAAAAATAAATATTTCTTTTCTGTTGAAACATCAATTTTCTGCTCTTACAAAACTCGGAATATTTTTTGCCACAACATTTAAATTATTTGAATTCATTATGAAAAAAAAAATAAATATATATATATGCTATAAAGATTTTATCCAAAATTTTTTTTTCGCCCATCAGTTTTGCCCTTTTAGTAAAATTTTTATAGCTCACCTTTTATTACCAACTTTTAATTAACATAATAGAACATACGAGAAATGTGGTACCAAGCAGTCCAAACTTACTACCCGAATACGTTTATAATGAGGCTTATGAGCACGTCATCAAACTGGCTGGCAAGCTATAATTATGCTTTATGTAGTTGTAATTAGAATGTGTTTATAAAGGTAGACCAACGGGTGGTATCTCTGTGTGTGTGTGTGTGTGTGTGTTTTATGGGGATTAGAAGATCTGCACATTGCATGGTGAATGCCAAGAGAATGGAATTTTATTTTTCTGTTCGCTTTGGCAAGAGCTTTAAACGTATGGTTATCCTTTGTTTGGGTTAATCGTTGGTATAATTGCAAAATTGCATTATGCCCACAGACATTTGTTTAAGCCCAGCTAACCAGTTGAGTTAGATGCTAAAACATTTCCAGCTCGAATCCTTCTCATAAAAGTCAAAGTTTTTAATTGCATAATTCCAAAAAAAAAAAAAAAAAAGAATCATCTGGCCAGTTAGTCAGTCAGTTGAAAATATATAAATGGCCATTGGCATAGCTGAGTTGAGCTGAATTTTGTTAGCTGCTAAATTTAAAATGATCAAATCAACAATTAAGAAAATAAATCGCTAGCTGGTATGCAATAAATTTGTGAAATTCATTTATTTATATACATTTCAGAGACCACAACAACAGGACAGGAGGTAACTGAGCGGTGGCCATCAATTAATTTTAACCTCAATGGATTTTATCCAAATATAAATTTACATAATCAGGACTGGATTGTTTTCGTGGTCTCTTTGGCCACAATGCCAGCAAAACAAAGTGACAATTTAATTGGCTTTTAGTCGGCCATAGACTAATTTTGCTCTCAACGTTAATCATAATACAATAAACAATAATATTGACATTTGGTCAATGTAACAATTTCATATGCAAATGAGGTGCACTTTATAGGCAATTTTTTTTTAATAAAATGATTATGATAATTTCACTGAAAAGAGTAGAAATGTTAGCAGTCTTTTCCTAAATCTGAAAGAGGCTTTTGACAAGACAAATCGATAAGGAAATATTTACTTGAAACTAGCCAGGTCTTCCTCAATGAAGTAACACAAATTCCCAATTGACAAGGTTAATGACCAGTAGATCGGAGACTCACTCCAATTGTCAGTGTGAGCTCATCAGGACTAAGAGTAATGAGAGTGAATGGGGTGGGGGAAATTTACGGAAAAGCTAACTAAAAGCTTTTCCAACAAGAAAAGACAGTTAATGTGGTCAATCAGACTGTTGGCAAACAGACGCATAATTAACACGGCCAACGATGTGTAACGAATGGCACGCTTTGCCCAGACCCAAAAAGTATGCAACAACTTTTGCCAACTCAATTGTAGAATAACAAGTTGAAAGAAAAAGTCTCATTTTTTGCTGCGCAGGTTTCATACTTGACAGTCTGGACATGTCAATGGAGAATGGAGAAAATGCTGGTCAACTGACTAACCAAACATGGAACATGGAACATGGAACGGACACGGCCAGGGACACGGTGACGGGCAGGCAGACTCGTTTATCCACTCATTTCCACCACACTCCATTTTGGCCATTCATGTACTCATTCATGTAAAGATAAGAGAGCGTCACAACAGGACCACGTGCCAGGGTTTTTTTTTTGTACGAAACCCGCACCCAATAAATAGAGACGTCTTTCTGTGTTTTGTTTTTTGTTTATACAGAAAAGCTCGGCAATAAACAAGTATTCTTTTTCTGTATATTTTTTTTTTATTATTTTGTACTTTCATTATTGTGCTTTTGTGTTCATTTAATTGCCATGTTTGTGCTCATTAAATAAAAATTAACGTTTCATGTTATATTTTCAAAGGTTTCGCTTGCTTTGGCCAGAATGACTGATGTAAATATTTCCATTGTTATTTATGGAATTCATAATTTGACAGGCAATTCTCAAGGTAACTTTTCAATCTGTTTGCTGAGCGAGACTGAAATTTTAATTACTTCACAAATGGCAAATGGGCTTTCACTTACAAAAAGCAAGCAATAAACAATTGCAGTGATTTTGTTTTTGGGCAAATGACCAAGGAAGAAGAAGAAAAGGAGGTGGGAGCAGAGGAGGAGAAGTTAACAATGGCGGCGATAAACTGCTACACATGTTAAACAAAGTCAACTATTCGATGAGTTGAAACAAACGAAATTTCACGCATGAAATTGTGTATACCAAAAATTGAACAAAGCCAACTGAAATTGATTTGGCAAATAACAAAACAACAATAGCAAAATAAGAAAAACGAAAAATCGAAAAACATGGCGGAAACTCTTTTGGAGCGGCCATTTTTGTTATCGCGCGGCATTTTCAATAGGCAAAGCATTTCAGTTTGATGGCCTGTTTGTATGAGTGTGTGTGTGTGTGTGTGTGTAGCCAGCGGAACTGATACATTTTGTTATTTACATGAAATGCCACAACCCACATCAAAACACAAGCAAACACGGACTGAATATATATTTAAAAAAAAAAATGCAAACAAGTGGGCTAAACAACTGGCAGCCAAGAGCTGCTAACAGGAAACGGAAGTAAAACGAATACTCACACACACACACACACTCTCTGTTTTTCACTCTTTTTTTTAATGAAATAAAAATGCAGTATCGAATTTAAATAGAATGCCAATAACATTGGCTGTGGCAACAACAACAACAGCAACAAAAACATTGAATCAATTTCAGAACAATGACCCAAGCCAAATTAAAAATGGCGACAAGCAACGCATGTTGCCTGTCAGAGCCAAGCAATCAACTCAGTCCGCAGCGTTCCAAAAATGTATTTCAACTTTAGTTTTTTTCCCCCCCAAAAAAAAATGAAATAAAAAATTTGTGCATATATATATTTTTAACCTTGCCAGTTTCAAAGACAGTGAAGGGCCCAGGAACACACACACACACACGCAATATGGCATACAACGACGCCATTTTGCAAGACATTTGCGGCAAATGTCACGTACGCGTATTGTGAGAGAAGCCACGACAGCCCGGACTTCTTGAAGTTTTAGTTTACGACTCGGTCTCCTGGCAGTAAACGAAACAAAAGCATACACACACACACACACATATACACACACTCATTCACTTTTGCCATTCACACATATCGTGTGCAAGTTTTGCCGCTTTACGTGCTGCGGTTTAATGTCAAATATTTTGTCAATGTCGCTCACAGTTTTGTATTGCCTGATTTGAGCGAACTACACACACCCTCTGCCAATTTATCAGAGTGTGTGTGTGTGTGTGTATGTTGTGCAATTGCATTTGTTGATTTGCTAAACACAAATCAAATGGCACAAACATACACAGAGCAACCACAGTTTTTCACTGCCCAACAAAGTTCACATTTTTAGAGTGTCATTGATTGCTGATTTTCTTTTTTTTTTTTTTTTGTTATCCTTTTTTTTGTGATTGTTGTAAATGTGAAAAGTGTGCGTGCAAAATGACATCAATTAAATTGCAATTGCCATTACACTAAAAATCTGTGTACTTTTTTGCCAGCAATTGCTTTAATTACATTGTTGCTATTTCAATTGGCCAGCGGCAGATGTAATTGAAAGCACCATGCAAATAAATACATAAAAAAGTGAAACTACTATTTAAAAAAAAAGGCTCTATAAAAATACAACAATTATTAATAATGAATAAATCCATAAGAAAAATAAACTGACTGAGTTTCTGATTGTTAAATTCAAATTTTCCACGCAATCCTTTCGACAAAAAAAAAAAGAAATCAAGCAAATTTCTGATATGAAAATTAAATGATGTGTGTGTGTGTGTTTGTGTGTCTGTGTGTGTGAGAAAAAAATGTTATTTTAACACATACATTTGTTGGATATTTTTATTTTTATCAACGCATGAAAATATGCTAAAGAAAATTTGCGTTGGTGTTTCTCTTGTTTTTTTTTCTTTTTTTGTATTTTTATTATTTTTATGTGAAAATAAAATGGCAAAGCAAATAAAAGTGGCAGGAACATGTACAAGAGTCAAGAGTATACAATCATGTGTGTTTGTGTGATGGCATAGCCTACATATGTATGCGTGTGTGTGTGAGTGTGTCTCTGACATGCATCTGAAGGCCTCGAGTGGTTGTGGGCGCCTAAAGTGCAAAATTATGTGACACTGACAGCAGCAACAACAACAACAATAACCAGAAGAAGAAAAAGGACAATAGCAACAACAAAATCACTCGCTCTCGTTCTCTCTCTCCCTCTCTCTTTTCTGTAGAACAGACCGCCCGCCAAGAGCAGAGCTTAAAATAAGCGCATATTTCAAGTGCTACCCGTTGGCATTTAAGCCAAGTGCCACTTGGCATTACCACACGCATAAAATAAAATTAAGCAAAAAAAAAAAAAAAACAGAAAAAGAGAAATTCGTAATAAAAACAGTTTGGCACGGCTAGCAGGATGCATGGAAAACAAATTTCAATTTAATGAGCCTCAAATGAATGGCAGATGCTCCCCATCATTTATATTGCATAATTAAACTCACAATAATTCACAGTCAAATCATTTAAATACGCTTACGTGTATTTTCACCTGCAATTTGATATAGCCACACAGAAGCCCATCACCATGGCCATGTCAGCTGACAAACTGTGCCAATAATGCCCTGGTCAATTAGGTGCTTAAATACTACAACAACAATAACAATAAGCTCGACAATGGCGCACATCGATAATGCAAGAGATAAAACTGCTTAATAGCAAAATTATATAGACATAATGACAAAAAGACTTTAAGACTGACCAAAGCTAGCAGCAAAGTCCGAGGAAGTATTACACAATTGAACAGTTAATGGAATCGGGATTTAAAATCTTTTGAGATGAAAAATGGAATTGGTAAATCCAACTTTCTTTTACTTGTTTTACTTAGTTTCATTTACTTCCTTCTCGACTTAGATTGGAATAGACGAACAAGTCTTGTGAATACTCCGAACTTCTAAAAGAAATAAAATATTGTAAAATTTCTTATTGACTATATAGTGCAAGTCCCGTTCTTTCGATCGGTTATATCACATAAAATGTTATAGAATATTTCCAAAGACTGGAAGGTATTGAAAACCTCTAGAAATGCTCTAGAATATTTCCAAAGACTTGAAGGAATTGAAAACCTCTTGAAATGCTCTAGAATATTTCCAAAGACTTGAAGGTATTGAAAATCTCTAGATATGGTATAGAATATTTCCAAAGACTTGAAGGTATTGAAAATCTCTAGAAATGCTATAGAATATTTCCAAAGACTTTGAAGGTATTGAAAATCTCTTGAAATGCTATAGAATATTTCCAAAGACTTGAAGGAATTGAATATTTCTTGAAATGATATAGAATATTTCCAAAGACTTGAAGGTATTGAAAATCTCTTGAGATTTGTCATGTCTCCTCGAACATTCTTCAACAATTCCTGAGGAATTCACTTCTCCCTTTAAGCCTCATTTCCTTATTTATTATTTATTGTAGACAAACAAGTGCCAACAAACACTTGATTATATATTCGAAACAATTTAGTAGACCAATGAAAATCCTTGAACAAAACATGCTTGATAATATCAGTTAAATATGTCTTGCCCCTTTGAGGTCTGATGTTATTTCTGGAAATGTCTTCTTGTGTGTGTTCATTGGAAATGTTTTACCAAAATGTCTGTGGCCTTACAAAATAATTCTTGAGTACTCACACAGACACACACACACACATGCAGAGTTGAATATGCCAGTGAAAGCATTTGAAATGGCTGTGTTAGATTAATGCAAGCAAAATAACCTTATGGTCAGGATATATATGGAAAATAATAATATTCGGAACCTTAACAAACCCTCTGAGGGCTGCTCAGTTAATTGCATAATTTGCGGTTTATAATTGTAAAATATTTTAATTATTTTACACAAAAACTTTTCACAGCATTCGTAGGGGGCAAGGGGGCAAGTTGGTATTTAATTAAAAGTTTATGAGCAAGCATTTCAGTGTACACCAATTTGATGGCAAATATGTACACTCAAATGCCAGCAAAATATTTGGTCTAAATAGTAAGTTGAAAAATTTTAGAATTGTTTGTTGAAATCAAAAGATTATGATAATTTTAATTTGCACATTTTTTTGACATTACTTAAGCACCTTTAGTCATTTCAATTTGCAAAAGTATTTTGTATGCCTTTTGGGGGGCGAAAATAAAAGGCAACAAAGTAAGCCAAAGCCAGAGACTTTGCCTGTCCCAATGCCAGACAGCCAGCGTCATCCCATGTGACATTGGTTGACAGACCAAGAAATGTGTAAGAAGAAAGGGAATAAGTTAAACGAGTGAAAGAGGAGCCAGAGATCAACATGGTAGGCCAAAGCCAGCGCTGCCTCTCCCGGCATGTATCAAATAAATTTTTTATAAGATTTCCGAACAGTTCCGCGCCTTCCGTCTGAAATTTCTCATGTATATATATTTATTTTTTTGTCACCATTTTCTTTCATCTGCTTTTGTCTGCGTGTGCGTCTTCGCTTTCCTTTCTTTTCTTTTTTTTTGCATTTTTGCATTTTATGCTCAAAGCTCTCTCGATTTCATCTTGGCTGCTGTTGCTGCTGCCGCTGCCTTTTTCTTCTTTTTGTTGACGGCTCAACTCAGCCACATAAAAAATGCAAATAATTTGCTAGCGCTTTACGGCGGCGACAACGTTTCAGCCTTATGCCTCGAGCCGCCTATCCTAACCCCGAACCAGTCAACCATTTTTTTTTCTCTCTCTCTTTCTCTTCCTCTTTCTTTTCATTGAGGCAAAAGACGCGGCAGTTATATGCGATATGGCAAAAAGGCGCGTAAAGTCAAAACGTTTTAATATTTATGGCACATTATATGGCTTGTGGGCTTACTAGCATTTTGGGTTACCTCGTCGGGCTGGCTGGTTGGACCAACTCAACATAAAAAAAAAAGAAAATGAAGGACCAGCAACAACAACAAATAATGATATTCACAATATACTTTGTATGGCAAACAAATATAAATAAATGCGACTCTCTCTCTCTCTCTCTGTTCCCTTTTCCCTCTCTTTGCTTGTTGATTTTGTTGGGGGCTGCGAGTGGGAAATGCGCGATTGCAATTTGGCAGCTCGAGCCGAGCATGATAAATGTATGAGTAAATGTTTTTGTTATGCTTTATGGTTTTGAGCACAAACACACACACACACGGTTTGCCCAGAAATGTATGCTAAATGTTTTTGTTGTTGGCATAACCATAATTTAACAATCTTAAAATAAAATCAAATAAAAATATCATAAATATAATTGCACAAAAAAAAAAATTATATATAAAAAAAAAGATATATGAAGCACTCAACCAAAATCAAGCCCATAACAATAACAATAAAAATAAAAAGTTGAAATTTTATTTGAAATGAAAAAAATATATATATATTAAGAGAAAGTGTTGAATTGTCTCACTTGTGGGATTCGTGAAATTCGAAGAGTTGAGTTTCTTAAAATGGAATTTCGAATATCTCACAAAAGAGTAGATGCGAAATTTTCCCACACTTCCATTTTTACAGCATCCTTAAGTCAAGTCATTAGCTATATTTTAGCTCTTTGCACCCACACACACACACACACACACATTCACCCACACCCTCGCAGCCACCATCGCCATTATTACTTTCTGCTGCCACAAGGTTTTAGCACGCCAATGCGGATATTTTTTGCAATCAACTTTGCCTGCTTTCCACTTGTAAATAGAAGCAGTTCAACTTATGCCGAGACTATATAAAAGTAGAAGTAGAACCAAGAAGAAGACAAAAACAAAAAACGCTTAGTATGTTGGCTAAGTACCGTAATCAAAGTTTAATTACACGGACATTGAGGCGATGCGGCAATGGCAACGCCGTCGCCTGGCGTGCTTTATCTACGCCTTGAGTAATTATGGGGCGTGTCAATGGAGTGGGCTCCTAGGCGGCGTTGGTTGAGGTGGAAGCTCGTGTAGCTCACTGAAAAGCGTTGAACTGGTTAATTAGCGTGTCAGAGACCCGAAGAACGCTGAAGTTTTCTTTTCTTCCTCCTACATATTTTTCAGAGCTTTCTTCTTCATCTTCTTTCTTTTTTGTAAAAAAGTAAATGGCAATATGGTGGATGTTGGTGGTCCATAAGCTCATTTGATCTGTTGACACTTTATCAAAATTTAGCAAATGAAAATTGATCAGATACTCCCCTAACAACAACAACAGAAAAATGTCTGAAGAAAATTTATTTTCCTATTCTATAGGAATTTCTAGAGGTCCAAAAAAAGTCAAACTGTGTGGGCATTTCCACTTAAGCCTCAAAGTTTTCAAATTTTGAAAGAAGACGAATACTTATGCCATCACTTAATTAATAAATTCTTTCATCTTATCAATATGATTTGGCCTCTGGAAGGACTCTCTCAAATACTCAATTAAAATCGATTTAGCTTTTTCACAGACCTACTCAGAGTCGAAGGCAAGCATCAAGAGTCCTGAGAAAATTAAACACCAAAATCAATTTAACAAATAATTTTTGACTCAGCACACAAACAAACACATACAAGCACACCAACACATTTAAAGAATATAAAATAAACAAGTCATAAAATAAAATTGAATCGCAATCTAAGAATATTTCATGACAATAACAAATCGTACATATAGGGAGTATAGTGAAAATTGCTTGTCATGCTTCTATATGGGTTTGCTTCGAATTATGTCACCAAAGATATGTGCATATGTGTGTGTGTGTGTTTGTGTATTTGTATTGGTGCATTTCAGCATTTGTATGTGTACATCAGGCATTGTAGTCGATGTAATTTGTGGCTGGCCGCATGTTGCATTCCAAGCTGACAATTTCATTTAAATTTAATGCAAGACATGAGACACGAGACAACGAGACAACAACAACAACAAGAATAACAACAACGGTATCCAATTGCATACCAATTCATTTCATTCCATTCCTGCCAGTTGGCTGCCAACCAGCATATGTCTTTAATATATGCTACATGTTGGCCAGGCATTTGTCCGGCTAACCAACTAACATGACAGCATTTTCAAGCATTATGTGATTTATTATGTAAAATGCCAAAACAATCACACACACACACACACACACTCGCACTTATACACACTCAAATACCAACACACAGGATATTTTGTTTTCGGGCCATTTTTGGACTTGAACAAATCATATAATTGAAATAGAATTTAATGAAGACCAAATATGCTCTGTACATTTCTCTGATTATTAAGTGAAAATTAATTGCTTCAGTCAAAACATCAACCATTGACTTGAGTTGGACCAGTACTTCAGTCATAATCCATAACTATAATTTTAATCATACTACAAAATTTCAATGCTCATAATTGTAATGCTAATTTTCGGTAACATAAGAATGCCTTTTGATTTAGAGTCAAAGCCAAAAGTTAGCCAGTAAATGAAGTGATCTGCTCATCAAAACTAAATACTATTTGAGCATAGAAACTTAATTTCAGAAATCACACATACGCCGTGTGGTACAAATATACCGAATTGTTTAGGTTTTTTTCCAAAAGTCAAATTCTATCTTTGAAATCCAAAACATGTTATGCCATAGCTGAAAAAATGGAAAGATTCTAACCCGTTTTGTACAGTTTGTAATTGCAGCTTAGAGTTGCTTTTATGTTGTATTTTGTCGATTGGAAAAGGTTTAATTTGATCAATAATTTAAGTAAATATTTGTTAGGTATTTGATGCTCTCTCTGTTCATATAGAGTTAGATATTTTTACTGGTAATGGCAACTCAGAGCCTTTGACTTTTGTGTGCATCATCATGCGGGCGGACTGACCAACTGGCTGGTTGGCTGCCTGGCTGGTTAGTTGGGTTGGCTCAGTGCTTTTGTAGTTGCCTGCAGGTCAGAGCCAACTGTAATTGGCAACTGTATTGGTAGAGTGAAGTGAACCGCAAACTGGCCCACCTCCCTCATCTATTGACTGCCTTCCGATGCCACTTTAGTCTACTTGGTAAAAGTAAAAATGCAGCAGCAAAAAAAAAAAAAGGCAGTCGACTAGTTCACAAAAGGCGCGCCTAGATTGCCACTACAGGACCAACCAAAGTAACCAGAAGTCATAGCAAAAAAAAAAAAAAGTAAAAATAAAAGAGAGTGCGGAAATAAAGGGACACAGGCCGAAGGGCTTGCCATACGCAAGGGAAGTAGGGAAAGCGGAAAACATGATGCAATTGCCAGGACACAAAGGGCCAAGTCTTCTGCTTCAACTGACCCGATCCTATACAATCCGAACCAAGCCAGCCCTCCGTGCCTTTCACAGGCCGTTGGTGTTTACGTTCAGGTTTTTGAGGTGCGCCTAAAACGTTGTAATCGAATATTGATTAAGTGTGCAAGCCCGGTCTAAGGGCCACCGAGGCCACCTGGTTCACCTGCTCCACCTGAATGGAAGCTCAATGATATTACAGTTAAACGACCACAACCGCCTGCTCAAGATTCTGTAAGCCTGGTTATAACCTGCTGAACACTAGTGTATATGTGTGTGTGAGTGTGTGTGTGTATGTTGATAGTTGATGGTTGACGGCAGTTGTGAGTTGGCAAGCCGGAAAATTGAAGCTGTTGCCGTTGGCCCGGACTTTGTGTTGTTCCATGGAACAACACTTCAAAATGCATCGGGCGGGCCGAACATAAAAATTGCCCACAAAAAACACCATTGGCCATTCTCTTCAACATATTCTTTACCCCTCCCCGCACCACCTCTTTTTTCTTTTTTTTCACCGTTTTGGCAATGAGTTTTGATTGCTTTTTCTGGCTCGTACGTGTTTGTATGTTTTTATTTATTTTTGCCCCTTCATTTTTTTTTTTTTTTGCTTTTCTTTTGGTGGAGTGCAGTGACCCCATTTCCATTTGTTATCGATTTGATGGGCCACTCAAAGTGCCAAGCAAAATCCCCTATAAAAAAAAAGAACGCAAAAATTGAAAGATGGCTGGCAGCCTGCAAGCCTGCAGGTCAATTGGTGTAACCGTTTTTATGCCTGAATGGCAATTCTACAATTTCACATGTCTGTGTATATGTCTGTGTTTGCATGTGTATGTCTCTGTCTGTGTGTGTGTGTGTGTGTGTGTGTTTGTCTGAAGGACTCTTCACTGTGGCGCCAAGGAAACTGGCAATTTCTAGTTGAGTTTCTCTGCCCTTTTTTTTTTTTTGCTTTTTGTTTTATAAATTTTGCTCTTTTGTTTTTGATTTTTTGCTCCACTGACATCACTACTAAAAATCGCAAAAATTGTTGGCCCAACAACGGCCATAAAATCAAAGTCAAATGCTTTCAATTAAGCATTTTGAGTGAATGTGTTGCTAAATTGAAAATTTGTCACTTTCAACACATTAAAATTAAAGCTTTGACAAAAAAAAAGATACTCTGCTTTTTTTCATTCCCCTCGAAATTGAAAGGTTTTAGAAAATCAACTAAAATTAAGCGAGTTCTTTGAAGGAATTTAATTCAAAATTTTAGTCATATCTACCATTCCGAGAGACTTTCGACTTGAAGATTAATTATGTATTTTTAGTTGGATCTTTTATTACACCACAGCTCGAATTAACAGACCAGTAAAGTCTAAGAGAACACACAATAGAGTACTCAATCATAGACCAAAGCAATGCCATTTGTTCTTGCCAAGTCAAACTGAAACTATATACATATACTATATATATATATATACATATATATTTTCTGCTCGTCTTGCTTCAATAGAGTGCGACAAACGGCAGCAATGAATATTGAAACATTCACACACTAACGCCCATACAAATGTATTTCAATTAAAAATTGAACAGATGTAGAGACTACATAGCTCTGTGAATACTTGGGGAATCGGTTGGGCGAAAAGAGTGTAGAAGAGTGTATTGCTCTGTCAGAGTGCTACTAATTCAATTGATTAGTTTCCGTCATTGGCATGACCGAATGGCCAATGCAAAAGAGTTGAGAAGAGAGAGAAGGAGAGAATGAGAGATTGTCTGAATTGGTACAGTTGCCATTTTTTAGTGCCACTCGAATAATTTCTAGTTTCAATTCAAAATATATTTGCTTACCGTCTAACAAAAAGGGGAAAGAAGAGTTTTATATATATATATATTTTTTTTTTTGGTTTTGTTTAGACAAACACAATTTGGCCCTTGAGCACGCAGAGGCAGGCCAACAAAATGGATAAAAAGAATTGCTGAAAATTTCAAGGAAAATTAATTATTTATGCAATATTGCAAGACTGTACAAGGCTCTCTTCTCTCTCTCTCTCTCTCTCTCTTGGGGCAATGACAACCAAAGCCATGAAAACTCAAAACAGTTTTGAGCACGCACCACGAAAGTGAAGTGAAGTGTTTTTGAGCTTTGATTGTTGTTACTCTTATTGTTGTTGTTGTTGTTGTGGTATCACAGCAGGCCGTATCAGCTCCAAAGGCAGTTGAAGAACCGCCTGAATCTGCAGTCAACTTGAATGAAATTTCTAAAGTGCCCTTCCAGCCACATGGCCCTTCTTCCCCCTCCTAACCACACTTTCCAAATAAAACCTGACTTGTTCTGAGTGTTCTTCCTCTTTCTTTCATCAGTGCATGTCTTGAGCATTTAAAACCACTTTGTCTAATTTTGCTCAAAATCTCAATGACAAGAACAATGTTTTTATCTCCAAACACTTATTGAGAGAACATTGCAAGCAACAACAACAACAACGACAACGACAACCAGAAATGAAATGATATGCAATTGTATCTAGGAGAGAGAGAAAAGTCAAAGCTGAAAATGACAGGCCCCAGCAAAAGTGTCATTTGGCGGCAACTGACAAACGCCCAAACAAAGCAGATGGTGTCAAGTGGCATTTGGAAAAGCTGTCATTTTTCTTTTATTTGTTGATTTATTTATGCATAAAATGCAAGTCCCACAAATATAACAATATAAACAATCACAAAATACCCAACCAGAACAGAACAGACCAACAAAATCTTTGAATGCATTCGCCAACTTGGAAAAGATTCAAAGAATCTCATGATGAAAACCGCATGGAAATGATCCAAGCCAAAAAGTATCCGACAGTTGCACACAAAGAATAACTCACTCACTCAGATTGAAATGCATTAATACTTGAGATAAAAATGGTACAAACAAGTTTCTCTGATTATTCAGATCTGTGTCAAAAGCCCGGGCATATGCTTAATTGCACATAATAAACTAATGAATCATGAGTGAATGACTGATAGATTAACAAGCTCAAAGCACCAAGCATGAATCATTTTATTTATCTAAAAAATAGAAAGAAATTTTTAACAAAAGCAACAAAAGGTCAGCTTTGAGTGATTCAGTGAAACTCAAATCAAATAGTTATTTTCATAGAATTAAATGAAAGGGTTCATCAATTTGATTGATACTCGTCGGTGAGGGAAGTCTATGACTTCGAGGAGCCTTAAATTAATTATACAATTAATAAACTTGTCGGGCCCTGGCTAGGACCAACTCGAAATATGCAAAAATGTAAATCAGAAATGTTTGTATTTCCCAGCTTGCCGCGTTTGTGGCATTGGCGTCTAACTGTCCCGCCACAACTGAGACCCCTCCACCTCTTTGCCATTCAACGCAATTAAAATGAAATTTTCATAATAAAGTTAAAATGCACAGCAAGGGGGAGGGAGGGGCGGGGGGACGGGACTCTGGGGTACACCAGTCAGACAACCCGAGGGCTTGTTACCGCAGACGTGCTGCAATTACCGGACACCATTTTTTATTTGTTTTGTTCGTTGCGGGTGCGTAGAGTGGTCCGACCAGGTCTCCATGTCTCGCCGTTGCCATTTTGGTCGAGAATTTGCTAACTGCATTTGATGGAGGACATTAAGTGAAAATGCCTGGAACAACAACATTCGAAAATATATATAACAAAAACATGAGTTGGCAGCATTGCTCGGTTTAAGTGTAATTTTAATTTGTTTATAAGTTGGCAGAAGTTCCGCCAGTGTTGGCGGCAGCTGTTTCAAAACTTTGCAATGATAGCTCAGTTGCACAAGTTTCTAAACTGTCTAAGGCCAACCAATTTAAAGTACAGAAATCAAAAATCCCCCACACATAAAATACAAAATACAACAAACCAACTGAAATAGAAAACTTCAAATGGAAGTGAAAAAAAAAACGAAAAAACTTTTTTTTTTGTTTTCTCAAGTTTTTTTTTTTCTTTTTTTTTTTTTGTCTAACAAAATGTAACACAAATCCTCAAAGTGGAAAATAGAATGAAAACTTTGGCGTTTTATCTGAAATGCACAGTGGTGTGCGTGTGTGTGTGTGTGCGTGTGGGAAAACTCATCATCAAACAAGATTATTTGATCAAAGTGCCGGCGTCTCTCTTGCTTAAATGAAATAAAGAAAAGCCAAGTACAAAATTTCAACCACGACAACGCCAAACTTTTTCCCAGCCTTATTCATTTGCTTTTAACAGCAAACCGCAGCGAATGAACTTAATACAAATGAGCCAAGCTGTGCTGCACTAAGCCGGTTTGGGCCCGGCCCGCCCCTGCCTGGCCCAGACCAGTGTGGGCGGCCTTGCCAATCCAAAAGGTTCAAGTTAAATCAAGCGGCAATGCTATAAAAGCCCCAAAAAACTTTTACCAAAATCTAAGCCAAAGAAGGAGTAACCAAAAGATACACTCAGAGGGGATAAGCTAAACTAAGGGATGAAAAAACACAGAAAATTAGGAGTAGACGTCTCATTTGGTTTAGGCATTTGACTTGATTTCTGTTTTATGAACAGACAGAAAAGTAACCCAAATTAGCAGATTCCACCAGTTCGTTTTTTTTTTTGTTGATTTCTTCAAGGCGAGCTTTAATTTTTGTAGTCTACTTTGGTGGGTGGGGGAAAAAATTATAGACTGGGAAAATGCTGTTAAATTTTTAGCATGTTATAATTCATGTTGTAATAATTTATTCATCAAGTGAGTTTTTTTTTTTTTTTGGGTTGCAGCATTAATTTCTAGTCTCTCCTTTGGGGCATTTTATTTCGACTGTCAGTCAATGTGTCGGGCTGAGTATTAATGCCCGGGCTTAATGTGTGCGACAAGCGTCAAGGTTGAATCACTTAACGGTTCGTTAAATTTTTCCCCAGTTCTAACAACATTGGCCAACACACACACTGACACACTCGGCCCATTTCAGCCGCTGGCTGGCTGGCTGGTTTTCTCGCAAAAAGTTGCATAGAATTTCAGTATCAAGTCGGGTCTCTTCCTCTTGTTCTCGATTCTTCTTAAATTTCACTTTTGTTTTTCTTTCGTTTACGGGTCGTCAGCATTAATTTTCATTACCCGTCGTCGTCGTCGTAACGATTCGGTTTGTTGACCATTCATGGGATGTGCTGCACACATTTTGGTGTTGGCGCAAATTGTTCAGACCAGATCTCTCCTAGTCTTGGTTGTAGGGTTTGCCCCAGCCTTTCTGTAATTTTGTATTACCAACAATGATGGTTTGGCCTGAAGTTGAAGCTGTTTAGCTGCTAGTCTGGCCTGGCCAACGCTGTCATATTTAAGGGTTTTTCGCCAGTCCAAAATGTGTTTTGTGGTAATGGGCCATTTTGTTTAAATAAATCTAACCCCGAGGAGCTGCTCGGTTTAAAGGCAATTTGCAATAGACTGGCTTTCATTACCAGCTACACACTTACATGTCTTGCGATGACTGTACTTATTTTTATTTATCCCAAAGAAAACATCAAGTCATAATGGGTTTGTGCAAATATTTACCTGAAAGAAGAAAGGAAATAATGTTTGAAAAATTTGCTTAGATTGTAAAAAAAATAAAAGTTATCGAATCAAGGTTTCACTCAAATTAAATTCATTGGTTGTCTAAATAGCCCCTCGTTTGAGCCAAAAATAATTATAGAATTTAGAATGCATTTACAGTTATTTCACTAATGAACAGGAGTCAATTTAACTATTTTTACCAACTCTTATCGAATTATTTTAACCTCAAACGCTAATTACCCTTCAGATAGTTGGCCTCTCTAATCAGTTGAATTTATCTTGGCCAAAGTACAAACCAAAATTATTTAGTTGCTAACGAAAAGGCAAACAACACAATCGAAATTAATCCAACTACTTTTTTTTTTGTATTTATTTGAATAGCCTTGGCATATTTGATATTTTCCGATGATTGGTTAGGTGGTTGATTGAGTTTTGGCACTAACCCAGAGCCTATAAAGTGGCACTATTCAGCAATTTGCCTGTTATAAATCAAAGTCGAATATGATATTTTTTTTTCTATTCTTTTCCACCCCTTCAAAACAGTTTATGCAATCATCCAACTCATATTTCTGGCTGCACCTTTACAGACACACACACACACAGATACATAGTGGGCTACATGGAGTAACCCAATTTATTTGAGTGTGAAAATTGGCTTTTACCCATTTTTGAAATTCTAAGCTGTTGATGGCGCTACGTTCACGTTCGTCACGCACTCACGCACACACCCACCCGCACTCACGTCGATGAGCGTTAAACGAGCTGTGTGCTTTCAGGCATTAGTCTGTGTGCCATTGACTACAGACTACACAATTTTGATATAAAAGCGAGAATAAAGAGAGAAAAGAAAAAAATCGAAGCACACATTCAATGGATTAGATAAGAAAAAAAAAAAAAAAAAACCGAAGGCAGCTTTGCTGCATTCTCAATCCAAACATGCAAATGAATACTGCTCAAATTGGCTTTCACCAGGGCCAGAAGCAATCTTATCCCTCCCAAAAGCAAAAGTCCCCCAACAACTTTGGTTCGGGGTTCGATACCAATAAAATCGGTTTTTGGCTTTCCGCAACTAAAACATACGAAAATCGCTTTAGCATTTTACAATTACTTAAGTCGGCAACATCCTCACTCTCTTTCACCGCCTTTCTCCTACTCTTTGGCCTTTAGCAAATCATATACAAAACTATTTGGGTCTTACTTGGAATCCCTTTTGGGGAGAGGAGTGAATTCGGCAAGCCACAGCGAATTCATTTGCATAAGAGACTTTTGGTTAGTTGAGAGTTTTCTCTGTTCATTCCATTTTGTTTTTTTTTTATATGTTTTTTGATATTTATTTAAGTCGGCCTTTTTATTCAGACTCGGAATCAATTAAGTGATTCATTTTAATTGGTTTTTGTTCCCGTTAGATACACAAACATTAAGGGTTATTGAAAAGCTAATAAACACTTCAATCTCAATCAGTTATGATCAAAAAAAAATATAAATATATTACTCTCTTTAACCATCTCTCTTGGTTTTGTTCAATATGAATTCAAATAAATAAAGTAAACTGGGTCAAATTTCACACTAAATATGCATTGCAATAAACTTTCGGTTCGATTCAAATGGAATTCTTAATTGATTCGACATCTGCATGAAGTATGTGTGCGAAAAGAACTTAACCACCGCTCGGATGTCAAAATGCCTGACTTACAGTGAAACTTCATAAATCAATTGATTAAAAAAAATAAAAAATAAAGGAAATATTTACACAGACCTTCAGCCAATCCATTTAAATTCAGGAAGGAAATTAAAGAGTGATGCAAATAAACAAACAACCGCAAATTAATCGTTCAATTTGCATATACTCTATCCTGGTTTCCCAGAAAGAGACACGCTCATTTGTCATAAATTTTATCGGTTATCGGTTATGGAACACTCTGGAACTTGGAGTAATAGATGGCATTGAGGTTTAATAAGACGAACATTTTATAGATTTTGATTTAGCACATAATTTCTATAGGTTATCGGTTATCGAACATTCTGGAGCTATCACAGAATTTAAGGAGTACATTTTATATATTTTGACCTAGGACATAATGTTTATCGGTTATCGAAGTATATGGAGTTATGGAGAAATCGATAGTTTTGAGGTTTTTTGAGAAGTTCTGGAGGAAATTTTTATAGATTTTGACCTATCATGGAATAGTTATAGAACACTTCTGTAACTTGGAGAAATCGATGGTTTTCAGGTTTTTTGAAAAGTTCTGGAGGAAATTTTACAGTTTTTGAGCTATCACATAATTTTCCATGAATTTTATCGGTCAACGGTTATCGAACATTCTGGAACTTGGAGTAAAGATTTTGAGCTCTCAGAACCAATCAAATTTAATAATCGAAACTACCCTTGACTAACTGATTTTAATTTACACCTGGAACTGCTTACAAGTATGGCCACAAATTTAATCCATTTATTCGAAAGTTCATTGCCCTGTAAAGTCAAACGCAAAGTAATTGGTCAGAAGGCAGAAAGGAAGCGAGCAGAAAGCAAGTGATACTTCATCAATGCTCCAGCACACTTGGCTCATTGTAGTCAAACATGATGTGGCAGCGGGTTTCACCTGCTCGTTCTTTCGTATCTCCAGCCACTTGGTTGCCTCACTCCACTCATCTGGCTAACGAATGCGAAAATTTCCAGAACTTCTCTTGCTAATTTCAAAGGCATTTTCTTTTCAATTTTCAGTCATACATTTGCCAAAGATTTGCACACACACACACACACTTCTTCTGTCTATACCACCGATAGACAACAATGAGCGTAATTCGAAATGTCTGCACTTCGTTTCTAAACCACAGTCATGTCCTTTGCACCGCAAAACTTCAGGCCCCAACCCAACCCGACTCAACTCGACTCGACACAATGTATTCGGCAGTCTGCCTGACTGACTATTCATGTGCGAAAGCTGTATTTGTGTAACTCTTGACCGTATTCGTAGGCAGGCGCAAAGGTAGCAGCAACAACAACAAAAACTATTGCCTTGCACTGTCAATGGCATTTGTGAAAAATAACTGAGCCGGTGGGGTTCTGTCGGTGATACCAGCAAGTCCACACACTTCGTCTGCCATGGCCACAGGGGCAGACACCAAGCCGAGCTAACGAGTATAACAGCCTACAAGTGCGGAGGCCGGCAGCACAGACTCCAAGTGGTTGACACACACACACACACACACACACACACACACACATACTTCGTTGTAGTAGCTACAATTGCACACTTGGCGCTTTACTTGGCCAGGAAGAAGAATAACGACAACAAGAAAAACAACAATGGCCAGAACACGGCTATATGCCTTGCCAGCTTTTGAGTGTCATAAATGAAAATTTATTCTCTGTCGCATCCAACCCTTCCCTGCCTTGCCCCACCTCCTTGAAGTATGTAATCTTCAACGAGAGAGTCAGCCAAGGTGTGAAGTTGTTTTTGTCTACGTTGTCTGCGGTGCATTGAGGTGGCAAATTTTAGACCCGTTCTTGTGTTTAACCTTTTGCCCAATTGGTAACAAATTTTCCAAGCCGGGTCCTTGAACTTTAGTTCAATAAATTACTAGGGCATAATAAATATCCTACTGATCTGCTTCGTGCATTTTAATTGGAAATTCTGCATTACGCATACGCCCTGTTGCAACTTGTTATTATAAAATTTTATGTTCTCTCTATACTTGAACTACCCCGACTCGCTCAAACAGAGATTTATTTGGATTTATTTTTGTTTTCATTTCAAAAAAAAAAAAAAAAAAAAAAATGGGGAAAAGTGTGTGTTGACCAGGTCAGTTCAGTTGGTTGGTTGACTAAACAAATACAAACACACACATAGAAGCAGCCAAGTGTAAGCATAACGATTTTTTAATGCTCAACATACAATAAACAACAACAACAACAAAAATATCTAAAGAGCTTTCAATTGCAGAGCAAAAAAAAAACCTAGTAACAAATATCAAGGTTTTTTTTTTTTTTTTTTTTTTGCTACACAAAAGATAAATAAATATAAAAACACAAACTACTTTTTCAAATTGATTTTCAAAGGAAATAAAATTGAATATATGTGAGAGTAAAATATTTATCCTCTGGACTTTAGTTTGATTCCAATTTTACCAAGTTTTCTAATTGAATCAAAAGGCATAAAATCTCAAAAACCCTAAAAGTAATCATTTTAATTTCAAATTTTTTAGGAAATCCCCAAGAGATTCGAGATCATCTAATTCTTAAGTTAAGGGAGTTAATATAATCCGATTTATTTGGGGGATTTTTTATGACACACTAAATATTCGTTGGTAAATAATTTCTACCACTCGAGCCACCATGCTGAGTTAGATACAAAGTGCAAAATTCTAATCTCTGGCCAACACATGCGTGTCAAGCCAACTTTAAACAATGTAGAAAGCAAGCTCTAAACAATCAAATATTTATAATGCGGGTAGACAAATACACACACACAAACACACACACACACAAATAAATCTCAAGTGGCTTGGGTTTTTCCCTTCTTGTTTTTTTTTTTTTTTTTTTTTTTTTTGCCCTGTCGAACCTTGGCGTCTTGTTGCTGTCATGTTGGAATACTTTTGCCCGAGTTTAAGTTAAAAAACTTACTTGTCTGTTGTTAGGTAAATATCACAACACAGGCCAACTGACTTTTTCAAGTCTTCTAGTTTAGCCCGAAACAAAAATGGAAAACAAGTGCACAAAAAAAAAACCTAACAACATTATAATGCAAACAACATATAACAGAAAAAGTTGGCCTATATGGTAGAAGAAGAAGACGACGATTCTGTGAAATTAAAAAGATTTTTATTCCACTCGCGTTTCGGCGAGGAAAGTGGGCAAGCAACATCAGCAGCCCTGAAATGGGCTAGTAAAACAATTCAACACATATAGAAAATCGTAACAATCTCTAAATCAAAGAAACTGGCAGGGTGGCTGGGTGGCTGGTGAGGCGCTCGTGTTGAAATTGTGAAATTGTAAGAGCAAAATCAATTTAAGCAAACTTGAACTGGCATAACGTGCAGGCCCCTAAATGCTGGTAGCCAGCCAAAAGCAAAATACATATCACACATTGATGTGTCAATACATATCTACATTCAGACTTATGTAAAAAAAAAAAGCCTACGAGCTCAGCTACACAGCAAGAAGAAGGTTCGATACTCTTTTGGGCCCACAAAAGTAGGCAATACATTTTGTTACTTTCTAATAATTCTTTTGGCATCAAGAATATATATTTTCTTGTTTGCCTAAGCAAAGACAAAGAGTGTATTTTTTTAAGGACCCAAGTAAGCTCTCTGAATATTTTTTTTCCGTTTTTTTTTTTTAGCGGCGGCAAAGCGTGAAACTTGTTCAATACAATCAAAGTGGCATGTCGGATACAAACACTTGGGCAGAATGAAATTTATTTGTTTCCGTTTCCTGCTCAATTTGGTTAAAGTAGGCCTCTCACACATACACACACATACACGCACACCCACGTGTGATTGAAACAAGCGTCTGTACCTAAAAGGACTTTCTTTTCCTCTCTTTTCTTCTTCTTCTTCTTGGGTTACGCATTTTAAATTGTCATTTCGGTTAAACGATAACTTTTCCAGAGTTCCATTTTTTTTTTTTTTTTTTGCTTGGTGGAATATCATAAACATAAAAGACATAACGACAGTGATGTTTTTCTTTTTTATTATAATTTTTCTTGGTTTTTTCTTTGCACTTTTCTTCATCATCTTTCGCATTGTTTGATGGGCGGGGAGGGGGGACTATATTTTTCGGTTTAGCCTGGCTTTAGAAAAGTTTGTTTTTCACTTGACTCCCTCTCTCTTTAACTCTCTTTCTCATTCGGTCTCAGTCTTTGTGGTATCTTTCTTTTATTTATATCTTTCAGTGAAGCTCTCAAGTTGTTGGCAAGATTTTTCAAGTTTTCGTTTTTTTTTCTCTCTGTCTCTGTCTATCGCGCTCTATGCCTCTGTGTGTGTGTGTCTGCTTTTGGAAGTGCATAAGCAGGATAAGCGCACAGCAGAGCATAATGTAAGCGCTGCCAAAGCTGCACTTAAACTTTTGATATCAATAAAAATACGCAAAGAAAGTGTAAGCTGCAATGAACAACAATAAACAACAACAAAGGCACCAAAGAAAAGCGAAAAACCCAAAAAAAAAAAGAAAAAAAAGAAAAGAAAAAAAAAAGGTGGAAAACGCTTTTATTCCCTTTGAATTTCGTAATGTAAAAATGTCATTTCGAGATGACGATTTTTGGGTTATTTTTCTCTTTGAAATTCTGCCGATGTCGTTTGCATATGCGACTGACTCACTCAAATAGGTTTCTTGTCAAATTGGAAAGAGTCTTTCAAATGGTGGCCGATGTTTTTGCCACTTTGATTTGAGCCCATCAAACTCCAAAGAAAGACAAAGGAATTGGCACAACCAAATAGACCCAGCAAATGTGGCAATATCGACGGCTGTTTTTAATAAAGGTCACACCCACACATCCACACACCAGCACACACACACACACATACAATATAACAATCAAGTACAGTCCTCCAGAGACCTGACACAAACTGTTTTCCTTGATTGAATTGAATTGAAAGAGGCCCAGAGAAAAACTAAACTTTCACCAGGCCTCTGCGCCAACTTGGCTAGAATAGCAAACAATCCAATAACTATGACTGTCACAAAATCAATATAACAGGGAGCCAAAAACACCCAGGCCAACAACCACAGCCAAACTCAGCCAAAAACGACCCATACAAAGATACTTAAATACTGCTCGACTCTGGGCCCAAGTAAACCGACCTACGTAATTTCGATACAACTCTCAGCGGGCACATTAGCAACATGTGTCGCCCTGCAGCAGCAGCAGCACCAGCAAAGGCAACTCAGAAAACTGAAACACCAGCAAATTTGTACAACACCAAAAAAAAAAAAAAAAACTTTCCATCAACAACAAAAACAACAACAATCTAAAGAGGCAACATCAAATTGAATGCCCAAAGATGATAGAACAAAACAGTTTGTGTTGCCACCACCAAAGCGGAAGAAACAAGTGTCAAAATTGACCAAGTCGGATCTGAGATACACTACGATTGGACGGACACCAAAAGCTTCCTTCTTCATATAGAGTCGACTTGGTCTGAAAGAGTCCAAGAGTCCATTTCCCTTTTGTTCTTATTTACGCTGAACACCTTGGGCAAAGACTCAAACAATAGCCTATATAAGCCCCAAGCACTTAGTAAATTTCACTCCTAATAACTAAGTTTTGAATAGTACGAAAGCCTTGAAATTTAATACATAAATACCTTATGTTGAGGCAATTTGTAATACAAAATTTCACCCACTCTCCTTGCCATATGAACCACAGATATACTCAAGCTTCTCAGGCTTACCGAACATACTCAAACAATGGGAAAGACAGTTCCTTTTCCAAACAAAAAAAAAAAAAAAAGTGCATATAAAATTCGAAGAGACCCAGGGAAAAAAGTCATCTTGCTGCATGTTTGTTGCCACTTGAGGCGTCAGACAAAGCCAGTTGCTGTTGGCCCCTAAATAGGTTACAATAAAAATACTTTTATATATATAAATAGCCAGTCATATGGCAAATTCGAGTGGACCCCAATGGAGTTCAAGTTGCCGTTGCCGTTGCCATCGCCAAGACATTTGCGATAAATGTCAATGGAGAAGTTTGGCTGAGATTTATTTTCATGTGTGTGTGTGTGTGTGTGTGTGTGTGTGAGTGGTAAATAATTGAGTGTTGCTTAGCTTGCCAGAATTATTCGAAAGCATCTATCAGCACAATGATGAATAAACAATAATGAATTTCTTGCTAAGGATTCATCAAATGCAACCGTATAAAAGTTGAAGTCAATCGGGCACAAATTGATAATCCCGACAGACTCAGAGACATCACTGCCATATCGCCGAGGAGAGCAGAGCAGATAAATTTGCATGAAGCCATCTATTTGCAGCTGGCTTGAGGGTTTGAGTTAATTCAGCTTGCCGGAACTTCGACTCACTTGGCGACAAACAGGCAAAGTCGGCCGCAGGGCGAGCGAAACCAACCAGCGAGTTGCATTTCAAATTGAAAATTCAAGCAGCATCAACACCGCCAGCAAACCGGTAAGCGGGTTGGTGCGGGGGCCAGCCCGAGCCATGCCGGGCCGGGTCAGTAGTATGCAAGAAGATAGCTCATCTCTGTTTCTTGAGCGAAACCGCCATTGAGTTCTCAGCTTGCGGTTGCCGCCTTCGCTTTCTTGCTACTTTTGTTTGGTGGTCTCCGATGCTGCGGTCGCCTTGCCTTTTTACATTAGCCGAGATTCTTAATCAATTTTCAGTTGGCGGCTGTATTACGTGTACACTTCGGTTGAAGCCAGGCAAGTGCTGGCGGGTGAAAGGGGTGGTAACAAGAATCAGAATCTCTCTGAAAGGGAGAATGGCTTAGTTGGCAAGCTAAAAGGATTAGATTTGCAATTTTGTGGCACAGTTTGCCACCAACTTTGGCTAGGCAAATTCGCTTTCGACGTCGTCTCCATTGCTTGGTGTTTATCTCTCTTTGGGCCACTGTCTAAATATTTTATGAGAAAATGGAATTTACAGTCAGGCGGGCAAACAAAATAATGTTGAATTTAACTTTTAACTAAGCCCACACTGCGTATGAGAAACTGCTTCTTGCCAGAACCACTTGCACGCCGTAAAGACTCTTAGATAAATTCTCCAATCTGGCGAAATGTGTGTCAAAAAAAAAAAAAGAAAAACACTGTAATAAAGTGAGAAAACTGCTGCCATTGAGAAGCGGCTTACCACAAAAAAAAAAGAAAAAAACGAAAGCTCGAAGAAAAACAAAAACAATAATACGCCATGTGGAAGAGAAGATGAAATAAATGACTGCACAAACGAAGACAAAGGCGCCAAATAAACACACAACCAAACTGCGGAATCATTAACAATGTAAAAGACGCCAAAGTGTAAGAAAAGAAATTACGAAAAAAAAAGAAACCAAAAGAAAAATAAACGAAATATCAGCACGGGAAGGCAGACAACCAAAAGAATAAACAAAAAAAAAATAAATAATGAAGGAGAACTTAAAAACAAAGACGGAGAAGAGGCACAAAGAAAGCAAGAAGTAAAGAAAGGAAAAAAAAAGCTAAAGGAAGCAAAAAAAAAAAAGTCCGAAAAGAAATGAATTCAGACATGCTAAGGATTTGCACTTGTATGCGGGTGAATTGCATATGCCCCCTTCAAAATTACACACACGCACACAGACACACACATTTGCACACTCACTGAGAAGTGCAGGAAACAATAAAAAGGCGTCAAGTGTCTTGGTAAGTACCGTTACCATGGCAGCCAACAAAAACACAAAAGCTTCCCATTGCCAAGTGAAATTGGTTACATGAGTCCTCTTCACCCCCCCCCCCCATCCTCCTCCTCCTCCTCCACCACTACTACCCTGGCAGACAGGTGCACGATAAACACATGGGAATACTTTGCTAAGGTCATATGGAAATTAAATTTCCCTCAATAAATGACAATCAAGCAGTAACAAAATTGCAAGGAAAAATAGAAAATGATGTAATTTTACCAGCTGAAATTTATTACATAAATATTCACTATCATTGTCGTTATTAAAAGAAGCGATACCCTTAAGCCAGGCCACAAATTATATTCCATAAATATGAAGCCCCACCCACATATTTCCAAATTCCACACATCTATACGGAGCTTAGTCCCGTTAACGGCCGGGGGCCCTAATGCCTATGTATGACAGATTTCAACCCGAGTGGCATTTAAAATTTTCTACGCAAAAAAAAAAAAAAGAAAAACATAGAAATGATTATCTAATGTTTGCACAGTAAAAATAAAATTATTTTTGCGGCTATAAAAATAACCGAATACCACAAGAGTGAGGGAATCGGGGGACTATCGGAATGGGAAGCAGATTTACATCGTCTACAGTGGCTCAAACTCAATTAAATTGCTGTGAAATTAATCCGACCAAAATCTGCAAATTTTATATCCTTCAATTCCTCTTCTTCTTTCTTCTTCGTTATATTGGCACCATCAATACTTTATCAAAGGAATTTCTTATAGTTTGAGCACATTTCCTATCCCACATATATTTTTTTCTATTAAATATTTCCTGGATTTACATAAAAATAAAGTCTACTTTTTAGAAGAACTCCTAGTTAAATTTATTCAATTAGTTCTTGGGATCCTGGGAACTGACCTTATATATGAATCAATACTTTATCGTTTGAGCATAATGAGCAATATTATATTTCCTATCCGACATATATTTTTTCTATTAAATATTTCCTGGATTTACATAAAAATAAAATCTAATTTTTAGAAATTATTCTATATGGCAAAGTAGTAAGAACTTCTCGTTAAATTTATTCAATTAGTTCCTTGGATCCTGAGAACTGACCTGATATATGAATAAGTCTAAGATCTAAAATTATATAGGTATAACAAATTTCTTTCATATCTAAAAAATATTTCCAAAAATATTTGAAGAAATTTGATAGAGGTTTTCGAATAAATTGGAAATATTTTTTAGACTCGAAAACCTGTACCAAATTTCATCAAAAATAATTTCTAGATTAATACTTTTTTTCTGGAACCCAAACTAATACTTTTAGTCTGCCCCAATTAAATTTAGTTTTAGTAAAATTTTTGATGGTTCCTTAGCAATAAATTCAGTTTATGGACTTGGTTGAAGTTAACGCTGATCCCAGTGTAAAGCATTTAAGCCTCTTTCTAGGCAACCGCAACAACAACAAAAACCAAAACCAAAAATTGTTGTAGTCCTTTTTGTGTTCAGAGCATTCATATGCATGGCCAAATTATGGCTCGTTGAAAAGTTTTGACGAGTCATATGAAAACATTTTTCATTGGACAATTTCCTTTATTCTTTTTTTTTTTGTATGGCATTGGGGCAATGTGGGTGGGGCTGCCGCAACACACCCAGATAGGATTTATGGTGGCTGCTATCGCCATCCGAGCGACCGTCGAAATTTTGCCCTTGAGTATAAAAATTCCATCAAACATAAATATTGACATTGGCGCTTTGTGCACTTTTTGGGAAATTTATTTTACCAACTAGGCAATTTTTATGACTTACCAAACACACACCAACACACACACACAAACACAGCCTCAAAACAATTTGTATTTTATAATTTGTAAAAAAAAAACAAAAAAATGTATTTTCGTGGTGACCAGAAATAAAATTGTTTACATCAGCGGAAAGCGAATTCGATTAGATACCAACCTGAAATTGGACAAGAGAAAAGAAAATGTTAAAATAATTTCACAAAATTTTTGGAAAATCCAAACAAATGGAAAATATTTCCCAAAAATCAGTTGACTTTATTTCATTTGCAGAAAATCAACAAATAGTTTAATAACATTTCAAATTGTTTAGAAAACACATAATACATTTTTCAACATTTTTTCAGGCCCCTTTAAAAACTTAATAGTCCATGCGGCAAATTTATTATGCATTTTGGCATTTTAATTAATTGCGCGCAGCCCATGGCCAGCAACAATGTCGACATTTATGGTTTTGTTTTTATTGCATTATTTATGCGAATATAAATTCTTTTTATAATTTTTGAAAAATATTCAAAATGAATGAGTTACAGGTAGTCATTTAATTAATAATATTTAGGGGATCGAGGTGTACCGAAAAGGACCTGAAATGAAGGCTCATCAATTAGGCAGAAAAGGCCGAGAGTAAATAAAATTAAATTGGTTAATTGATTGATTGATGGTTTTTTGTGCGGCATCAAGCATTGTCAATTTGTTTAAATTACTTTTTTTTAAGAGGATTCATAGATTTTTATAGGGTCCAAGCCAAGACAGCTCAGGATAAATAATTTTGAAGCGACAACCTTCCGTTTAAGTACAGTTTTTTATTCGATAAATGTTATCGATTGATTAGACTAATTAGAAGTTCTCAGATCATACATTATCTATCTGTAATATTTCTTCGAAACTAAAAAAGCAAATTCAATTTTTATACTTATGAAATATAAAGAAATTCTAATCGGTCTTCCAGAAATTCTAGTTTCCATCTAGTTAGGCGATAAGCAAAGCTTTCCAAAGCCCACCGATTGCTATCGATATCCCATTTCTATCAATATCTACATATGGCTCTTCTGAGCTTTCCATCCCTTCTTTACCCAATGATCGAATAAAATATGTTTACCAAAAAGCGCTTCAGTCAAAAGCCCAAGGCATTGATTTTAATTTTTTTAAAAGAATACAATAAATTTTGAAATTTCATCACAGTGTTTCGAATATTCTAAAAGAACGAGCCCGGTCTCATATTTTCTCTCTCACTTTCCCCTTCGAAGTCGTCAGTTTCCTCTCTTGTTTTAGATCCAAAATACGACCCGATCCAGTTGACACCACTGCTGACATAACCCATTTCCTTGACTTCCAGTTGAGATCCCTTGTTAATGGCATTTTTGGCTTTCTTTTCCTCTTTCTTGGCCTCTTCGGCCATTCTCTTCTCTTCCTTTTTAGCGTCGGCTTCAGCCTTTTTCGCCTGTTTCTCGGCTTCGGCTGCTGCCTTCTTCTCTTCCTTTTCGGCCTGAGCCTGTTGCTTTTGAGCCTCCTTCTCGGCTGCCTTAGCTGCTTTCTTGGCTTCGTCATCACGCTTCTTGGTCACTTTATCCCACTGCTTGCGCACCTTTTCAAACTCCTTGAGGCGTTCCTTTTTCTGGTTGTCCGTCTCTGGTTCCTTGCCCATTCCCTCTTCGTCCATTTCATCCTCATAACCACCTGGCGGCAGGGCATTCCAATGGGGATTGTGGAAAGCAGTACGATTGCCATCGCGGAAGAAGTAAGGCTTGGTTCGCAGATACATATAGGTGTAACGGTGAAACTCAGGCCGCTCCTCCTCTTTGCGAGTGGTGAAAACCAAGACCGTTAGACATGCTATCAGAGGCAGAACACCCATTAGGGAAATATTTCGCCATCTTTTGGTCTTCTTGCCGATTGTAAGCGCTGCAAAGATTTTTAAATAAAAGCTAAAAATATTCCAAGAAATCTTTGGCGAGCTTACATTTCGGAGGCGGTGGCGGGCAGGGACAACGCGGACCGCCACCTTTGATTTTCTTAAGATCGGTTTTTGCCTTCTTTACGCTTAATCCTTCGCGTTTTAAAATCAACTCTTCACAGCTCAATTGTCTTTTCTTCTGTGGCGCACACTGTGGATCCTTTTTCTTATTTTTGCACTTGCCCCCGCCTTGGAGTTCTTTGTTCTTCTCCTCCTCGGCCGCTTTCTTTTCACCATCTTTTCCTTTAGACTTCTCCTTTTCCTTGCATTCCCTTTCAAGTTTCTTTTTCTTCATTGATTCGATCTTCTTCGCTTTTTCTTTCTTTTCCAATTCCTTACACTGGCATTCCAATTCCTGGTTCTCCAATTCTTTGCATTGCTTTTCCAATTTCTGAATTTCCTTGCATAGCTCTTCCTCATTCATACTCGATTCGCCTGTGGAATTTGTCAAGATTATTTGGTACCACTAAATGGGCAACCGTTTTAGCCACCCTCACCGCCTTTGTCCGAGGAATCATCACATTTTTTGGACTTCAAACGCATCACAGTTGATCTCGGGCCCAAAAGAGGCGACAGTTGTGATAATACCTGACATATTCGCAAATTTTTAATCATCAGTTGAACTTGCAACATGTCTGAAGTGATTTGAGGACAGCGAGCGAACGGGGAAAGACTATTTATGGACCGATTGTTCCCCACACACTATGTACAGGAATGATGTACTACTTTATGAAAAGGAAATATTTAAAATGATGTACAATTCTTAAAGCCTACTAAAAGGCTTTCCAAATTTTTGAAAATCATATATATTTTTTTTTTTTTTGCCAGCACCCAAGGTGGCAACCCTGGCCTGGTACAGTCATACTCTTACTCTGAATGCAAGCTCCATCTAGTGCACTAGTTACACAATTGGTTATTTCCTCTTGGCTAATTACCAACCGATTTGTTTGATTCCTTTCAATAAATGAAATATATTTCTATAGTGATTTCATTATCCTAAAGCTATAGAAAATGCCGAGGCTATATATGTACTTCAATTTAAATTCAAAGAATTAATTGATTCTCACGAAGTTCAATTCAAATTCTTCAGATTTAATAGAAAGAAGTAATTGATTCTCACGAAGTTCAATTGATATTCCCTTTGACATATTTTCTCCCCTTAAAACCTCTTGAGACGTATGTGTTTACTCGTATTTACCCTGATAAGGCCATATAAAGAAATAAACACATTGCAAGACCTTGAAAAGATAAATCAATTTAAATATTTCTTTTCAAATAACCACAAAATTATGACTTACCTAACCGAGCAAGAAGAAAGGAAAAAAAAAATCAGAGACCAGAACAAAGCCTCTCATTATATGGCTGAGTGAGGGTCTACCAAAAACGGTCACCCTTTCAAATTAATTGCAAGACAAAACAAACCATTTAAATGACAAAACCGCAAACATGAGAACACGAGCCGAAAGAAAAGAAGACCCACACTCCAGAGACCCTCCGCCTCAGATCTTATAGAGTAAGCAAAGACAGGAGAGAGAGATTGAGAGAGAGAGATAGATAGATATAGTTAGAAAGAGAAGGAATGAGGAGTGGCTCGTGTTCGTTGCACCGGCAAAACATTATGTCAGGCAAATTATCTAAGCTTATTTCCTCATTAACTTGCAGTCTAGAGACTTGGTCTTCTGTAATTTTACTCTCCCCAATGGCGAGGCGAGGCGGGGGTATTGTATGTGTGTGTATGTGTCTCTGCAATTTACTTTTTGCATTTTGCTTTATGCCTTTGAGGTTTTCGTCTTCTTTTCCGTTTTTTTTTTTTCATGGTCAATGCATTCGCCAAGGAAAGTCCAAACAGACATAAACAAGATTGTGAAAAAAGAGATGGAAAATTGCGAGGAAATTTAAATCCCCTGCTCGGGGAATTAGTTCCATTTTATTTTTCTTTTTTTTTTAGATATAAAAAAGTAGTCACTCCGGACTCATTAGCATATGGTAAAAATCCAAATCTCTGCCTGATGCTTTCTACTTTGGTCTGTCTGTAAAATTTATTTTAATTTCGTTTTTTTTTCTAAATTAAAAATAACAAAACCAAAATTGTTTATTTGTATAGAACAAATTAGCGTGTTAACAGAAAAAATTGCCAATTTGTGTATTTCTAAATTAAACATATCAATTATCAGCAAATTGCGCAGGCAAATAATTTGCGATTCATTAAAAAAAAAAAAAAAAAAAAAAACAAAATAAATGTAAAGCAAAATAGTGAAAAGGTCAGCAAGTTCAGAAAGAAAAACATTTTGAATTGAGATTTTAATTGCTGTGGAATTTTTCAAATCAAATTGTGACAATTTCTAAAAATTGTTTTAAAAAAAAACTGAATTCTGAGAAAATATATGCAAATCGGGGGAAATTTACTAGGTTTCCAGTACAAATCGGAGGTCAAATTTTCAAAGCAAAATAAAGAATTCAAGGAATTCGAAATTTCTCAGGAAATTCAAAACTTTTGTTGACTAAAGTTAAAACCTTTCCACCTTGAAATTCTTGGGAAAACTTTTAGAATTTACAATAATTTCAAAGGCTAAAAAAGCTGAAATATTCTAATAGAAAATTTCCTAATTTCACCAGATCAAAATAAATGGGGGAAATTATTCGAGATTTCAAAGAGAACTTAGAAAAATTTAGGTCTTTCAAGTTCTGAGGAATCTCCGAAAATTTCAAGATTTTAGGGAGAGTTTAAGAGAGAAAAATTCAGATAAGTTTATTTTCCAGCTCTTTCTAGTTCTGAGGAATCTCTGAAAATATCAAGATTTTAGAAAAAATTCGTAGAGAAAAACTAAAATATGTATTTTCCAGGTCTTTCAAGTTCTGAGAAATCTTTTAAAATTTCTTAAAAATTGTTCCCCCCAAATTTCCCAAAATTTTATTTTTTTGCATTTCACGAAACTCTTGGGTTCATGTTGAAAAGCTATAAGCATATTTGTGGCCCCAATTTCTTCCATATATTTTAAATAAAATTATAAATTCACTTTTCTTTTTTTTTCTAAAAAACAATGGTCCGGTTCTTATTTTTTTCGCCATAGACTTTTCACTCTTGGCCAACAAGAAGTTGGTAAGTGGGTCAAAAGCCTCAATGCTCACTTGGTAATGTTATTATTTCAATATAAAAATTTCCCGGCCTTAATGGCCCCAAGGCACGGCACAGGAAGTCGGGCCTGGGGAAAACCTAAAAATATTCTTTGTTTTTTCATTTTGGGGTTTTTTTCCACTTGGATTTTCCAGTCCTTTGAATTGACGTGATTGTAATTGAATCATTGGCAAAATAACATTGTAATTTGAGGCACTGCCAAGGGTTTATCGATTGCTTGCAAAGGTAATTTCCAAGTGAAATTGAGAGGGGCCAATCAATCCAAAACACTTAACACAAATTACGCAGTCAAAGTGCCAACAATAAGTGCACATTTAAAGACTTGCAAATGGTTTCAAAAAAAAAAAAAAAAAATGAAAATGAGCAATGCGAAATATTTTATTAAAAATTCCAAGCGACAAAATAATAATAAACTTGAAAACACACACAAATCCAAAAGCAAACAAACAAACAAACAATTTGATTTATTAATATTCATGATTGTTGCCTGGCTGAAACAACTCAGTCGTCGCTACTGTCGCAGCCCCCATGAATATTCAATAATAAAATGTGTACCTAATTTTTAATGCTCTGCAACTCTGACATTGTGGAGTCCGGACCGAGCCAGGCCATGCCACGGCAGGCCAGGGCAGTCCAGTCTGTCCGCCGGTGGCAAAAAGTCGGGAAGCCAAAAAGTTATCGTCGCCCATAAATGGGACAGGGCGGATCGGGTGGAGCACATCAAGTTTTGGGCAAAAGTGTAGATAAAGAAGAGAGCGAAAAAATTTTACACTAGCAAACAAAATGGTGACCGGAACACCTGACGGGGTGGTAGGGGGGATGGTGTGGGCAAAAGCAAATCGATTCACGTACTTTCCCACAATTCGTGGCTCACGCAATTCGAATCGAGTTGTTTGTTTGTTTGATTCTGGTCTTCGGTACGTGCCCAAAAATTGGGGAGTGGATTCTTTCTTTTCGGTTGCATGCGAAATTGAAAACTGCAAACCTCAGGCACGGAAGCCATAAAGATAGAGGGGGGGAGGGGTGGCCGAGGCAGACTATCTCTAAAATTAATTTCAAAACTAGTCAAGATTTTTGTTTTGGAACCGATTATCTCAGTGCTATCGATAATTCTTAGGCAAATAATTCCTTCATCCTAATCAAATTCTTTAGATTTTTCGATATTTTCCCAAAATCAAAAAAAAAAAATTCAAAATTAGTAAAAAAAAAAAAAAGAAACAATAAACATCGATGGAAAAAATCGAAAAACAGATCATAACTAAATTTCGATAGTTAAAATTTTAAAAAAATTAATTTAAAAAACTGTTTAAAAATTAATTTTTAAAAAAATTTCGAATATTTCAAAAAAATTATGGAAAAATCGAAAGACAGATCAAAACTATTTTTCGATAAGGAAAATATAAATTATAATTAAATTCATCTCTTCATTGGAAAAATCTTTAAATTGGATTTATCTATTAATTTATTTTAATAACAATCGATTAATTTATTTTTTTTTTAAGTCAATTTTTCAATTTTCAGAATCGTCAGGGCAGAAAAACTCAGGCAATCCGGTAAAAGTTGACAGATTTCAATGTGAACCAAATAGAAGACAATGGACAACGTCGATGATGAAATGCAATGGTGAAATGGGTTATTTCCACAATCAAGACCGGTTAAGGAATTGTGGAAAACTGGAGACAGCTGCCAGCTGGATTGCTGCACGGCTCACACGAGTTCCACGAACTCGTCCATTGTGCCCCCGGCCCATGTTGCCAGGGAACGATTGTGTCGCTCCTCTCTCTCTCTCTCTCTCTCTCTCTCTCAGCCGACTTTCTATGGACCACAACAACGCCGAGTAGGACTTCGTCGACGACGTTTGCTGTCAAAAAATCTTCAATTAAACGCAAGTACAAAAGCTGCAGAGGCAACAAAAAAAAAAAAAGGGTAAAAGCAAAATGGAGAAATGAGAACGTTCAGCACATGAACAGAAAACATACGCCAAGATAAGAGACTCGGCAAAAAAAAAATAGGAACAGAAAGAATGAATGAATATATTCGAGGAGACGAAGTGAGGACGAGGTGGAGGTGGAGGAACTCTGAAAAAGGGGCGCTAAAATGAGCGCAGTTCAGTTCACAGCATACCAAAGACAATAATGTCAGCAAGCAGGAATTCAACCAACCAAGCCAAGCCAAGCCAAGCCAACCAAGTCAGGCCAACCAGGCTGGCAAAATGTTGGCATTGCAATGCATCCGCAGGGTTTGGAGGAGGGCGAAAGGAGAATATGGATTTGCCTGCCCACATGTGTGTGGGTGTGTGTGGGTGTCATTGGAAAGTTTTGCTACCCGTTGGCAGCCAACTGATAAGCAACTGAAATTAACTTCTACTTTTTCCATTTTCACTTCAAAATGACAAACGTTGGTTTTTACTTTTTTCCCATTCATTCCTTTTTTTCTTTTTGCATGTGTCAAAAGGAAAGCATCTACAACTTCATTTACATTGGGTTGGGGAAATTTGATCTATGCCTTTGTGAGTGACAAGCTTAAACTTGATTCAAAGCTTTTCCTACCCAAAAGCCTTTGAAGTCTGCCCACATGAATGAAGCCAGAAAAAAATATGAAGGAAAAAGAAAAACTCTGTTTGGAAAAACCCTTGTTAAAATGTTTACTTTGAGAACTCCACACACACTCTCAAAGTAACTCAAAGCTTCTGGAAGAAAAAAAAAAAAAAAAAAGAAACAGGAGCCAGGTTAGTTCATAAATATAAAGATGTGTCACAAGGAACCAGAAATCTGATTGGATTCGTTTGACTACAAAGTGAAAATAAGCAGGAAGAATGAGAAATATTCCAAGTGAAAAAAAATTACAATTTCATTGGAAAAATTTTAAGCTGTAAATTCGGGCAGTCTCGATATTAATATACTGGCAACCCTGGCCAAGTACAGTCGCAACAAAAAATTCAAAATAAATTGTTTCAAATTGACAGAACTCGAAATAATTTCAAAAAAAAATTTAACCACTCAAAAACCTGTCAAAGCCCTGAGAGTCTCTTCAGGTTTATTTAGAATTTTATTGTATTTTTTTTTTTTTTTTTTGTGAATTTTATTTCCTGGTTTGTTTGAGGAAGAAGCAGAAGCAAAAACTAGGCAATGACATTTTCAAAAATTGGTATTTTGCTTACACAAAAGTAAATAACTCGGGCAACATGCAAATAAAAATGGCACAAACGTGCTAAATGTGAACTAGACGAATGCAAATATATTTCAACACAAAAAAAAAGTAGTAGAAAATAACAAACATGGAAATGGACAAACCTACACAAACACACACACACATATGGAGACTTGGAAGCCAGTATAAAAAAAGGGCGATGGCTGAACTGCCAACGCCTAAAACTATGCCAGGAAAATGCAATCCCGCGACATATACACTCACACTCACACACACACACCCCACATAAAAATATATATGTATTTTTTTTTTCTATCAAACAAAGGAAGAGCCGGCTAGGAACCTTTGGGGAATGTTTTGAACAGGCGGCAACAAAGCTGCCAACATTCTCTTGACTTGTACATAGTCCACATTCCAACTATTGTTGTTGTTATTGTTGTTGTTGTCAATGCAGCTGTGACGACGTTGGCGGTCATAAAGTAAATGTGCCAACTCAAACCCGCATTTGAGTCGCACAAACAAGCCAAAATACCAAGACTAAGATAGCTAGAAAGAGACAGAGCTAAACGGAAAGAGAGAGAGAGAGACAGAGCAAGCAGGCAAGGGCAATGATTTCCCAGCTATTTTATCAGCTAGAAATATTTGTTTTTGCCTAGCCAAATTAAATTCAAAGATTTAATTGGTCTCTTCGTCTTCTTCGTGTTTAAATAATTTCAATGCTTCCGTTGTTGAAATAAAAAAAATTAGCAACTAAATACGTGGCACACAGCGCCATTCCCAAATGAGACGGACTGTCCGGACAAATAAGCAGAGAAAATGTATATTCCCTTGGTTAAATGCATGTAAGTAGGCAGGCAGATGATTAAAATTACATATACAAGGGGGCTGGGGTGAGGAGGGGGGCGGAGGAGGCTTCCAAGCGACAAGAAGCCCAGATAGTTGGGGGAAAAGGGTGAGAGTAGGCTGCATTGCTGGCTTCAAATTGGAATTGCCCAGTCAGACTGGCCGGCCGAGAGCGCCAAAAGACACTCTCCTTCCCTCCCCGCTCCCCTCTCATTTCTCCTTGCCTTTGTAGGTTTTAATGTTCCCTTGCGCCAAACATGAACTCGAGTGGTCATTAAACTTTGCGCAACATACAAAAAAAGAAAACACATACAAACAAACAAACACATACACACACACACAGACAGACACACACATAGGCAGGCAAATGCAAAAAGCCATAAAAAGAGGGTCAGCACCAAACCAAAACACGACCAAGACGAAGAGGAAGAAGAAGAAGAACAAAAACGCAACTCAGTCGTCTCAAATCGCTTTGGAATTTTGTTTCGTTTTTTTTTCTTTTTTTTTTCTTATTGAAATTGACTTTTAATTAGCCTATAAAATTGCAGTAATTCAAAGCTTAAGACCAAGCCAAGACCAAGACAAAAAACTCGAAAGAGTAAATATAATTTCTCCGTTTTCTTGAGAAATTTAAAACGTTTCAAATGAATCCAAAGAAAATTGAAATCGGATAAGCTTGAATTCAAAACCAATTTTGAAATTATTTCAAATCGTTCAATTTGATTAAAACTCAATTTCGCAGTGACTAAGTTGGGCTATTTTCGAATCTCCTTTGTTTCGACCCAAGTCATACGATATAATTAGAATATTATCGAAGTATTTTTGTAATTACTCATTTCGAGGTTTCATTTTTTCTTTTTAGTGCTCAAAATGATTTCAAATGCGAAATTCTTAAGAGAATTCCAAGGCATCCCTAAAACTGATGAAATATAGAGTGATCAAAATGAATGATATAGTGATCTGATCAAGAAGTAACTTGGTATGCTTGTGTCTTTCTAGATTAATATTTGTCATAAGTAATCTGATGTAAATCGGTCACTCAGTACTGGAGATATCCCCAAAGCTGGTTGGGATTCGCTTGGCAGCTACATGATATAGTGATCTGATGAACATGAAACTTGGTATACTTGTATAGGTACATATAAGTATTCATCATAAGGATTTTGAAGGAGATCGGTCATAAAGTATTGATGATATGTCTCAGACTAGTATACTCGGTCTGATAAAAATGTAACTCGTTATGCGTAGCTGTTTCTATATAAATATTTATCATAAATAATCTGATGGTAATCGGTCATTCAGTACTAAAATTATCTTCAAGTCTGATATAGTAGTTCGATCCGGTCAAAAGAAGGGTATACCAGATTTCACCAAATGGCTTTAGGACCAGTGATACCGATTCAATTGAAAGTAATTTTCCGGAGTCTCCCATAAGCGCCTTTCCCTCAAAAATGTATTTTATTAAATTTTTAAACTTCCGAGTAATAAACAATCCAAATTCAAGTTAATTTGGGGCCAAGTGATTCGAGTCAACAGCGAAACAGTAAACCTCTAATCAACCCAGCCAATCAACTGCTTAGCCAAAAGGTAACTAAAAGGCAAGAAACATGAAAAATCCTAGGCAATAATCCCAACTAAAAACACAAAAAAAAAACAACTCTGAATTAAATATTTAAATAAATGCGCAGACAAGGAAAGCAGAAAATCAGCAGACGGTTTAGTTGGTTGGCTGGTTGGTTGGTTGGTCGGTCAAGTGGGTTGGCCCACGCCCACAATTCTCATTCAAAGTGCATAACAAATGTGAGCAGTCATGAAAAGGGTGTAGATAAGTGTGTGTGTCTGTGTGAGTGGGTCCTTGCGTGTATGTATTTGTGTGTGTTTGTGTGTAGCTTTATGTTTTGTTGCATACTTTGCGGCTGTGCGGCGCTCCCACAGAGGCTGATGAAAAATTTACATAAATTGCTGGACATGGCCAACTGGCGCTAGCAGCCAACAACCCATCCAGCCCATCTAAGCCAGCAAACCAACCAGCCAAGCAACTGACCAACCCAGCCCAGCCCCCAAACCTGGCCAGCACAACCATAGAAGTGAACTGGCCAAAAAGGAAGCCACCGAACTGGCAAGCTGAAGTCCCCGCATATCCCCATCCAAAAAAAAAGAAACTAGCAAGTCTGGCAGTGTGGGGGTGGAGTGGTGGAAGGGGTGGAGGGGGTTAGTGAGATTTCAAGCATTGAAATTACCATAAATGTGTTGTTGATATTGTTGTTGTTGCGGTTGTTTTTGGTATTAATTTTTCTGTTTTTTTTTTTTTTTTTTAACTTTATTTTGCACATGGCATGTTCAACTCGAGTGTGTGTGTGTGTGTGTGTGTGTGTGAGTGTGGACCGAATAATAAAGCATTTTTCCTTTTTCATGTTCATAATACTCTTCTTCTTTTTTTTTTGGATTTGCCAAATTAGTCCCAGGGAATTTTAAATCTGTGGATTTTTCAAAAATTAAATAAATATTTTATAAGCTCAGCGGAAACCGGGAAAAATTGAAAAAAAAAAAAAAAAATCCCAATTTTTATAAACAAATTTTAATATTTTTTTATTTATTTTTTTTTTTTTTTTGAAATGAGAAAATTTTAGGATCGGTTCAGCGTGGTTTCAAAATTTTGATTTTTGATAAGCCCGGCGGAAACCGGGAAAAATTGTAAAAAAAAAATTCTCAATTTTTTTAAACAAATTTAAAATCTTTTTTTTATTTTTTTGAAATGAGAAAAGTTTTAGAATCGGTTCAGAGTGGTTTCAAAATTCTGATTTTTAAAAATATCGAAATAGTTCAAAAATTTCAAGTCTTCCAAAAAATTTTGTCTCAAAAAGAGTATCTCTGGCTTGGGTTCTGCCTCTATCCGAGTCGGAGACTGGCAATGCCAGTGGCAGTGGAGTCCGGCTCCCCCGAGCGTGTGACATGAAATGCTTGAAATGAATAACCGAATGGGGTACAGCGAAATGGCGTTGACTGTGGCAGAGGCATGAGGCAGGGGCACATTTGAAGGCCAAGCAAAAAACATGCAAACAAAAAAATTGAAACCGAAACGAAATTAAAGAGGCTTTAGATGGACTAAAACGAGCCATACAAGTGGGTGGGGGTGGGAGCCAGTCATGTATGTGTGGGTGGGGGTGGGGATGGGGAATTGTCGGTAGTTGAATCGAGATGAGAAGAAGAAGACAAAACGGGAGTATTAAATCTAATTAGATGCGGCATAAAACTGTCACCAGCTGAGCTCGATTGAAATTTTTCAAAAATATATAAAATAAAAAAAAATGAAGAAGAAGAAAAAGAGATGGGAAGGCCACTTCAAGGCTTTGGCAAAATCAAGTTATGGCCAAGAGACCAGCGAGACTAAATCCAAACAGGAAGAATACAGAAGAAGAAGAACAAGAAAAAGTCACTATCCCCTGGGTAATTTCAAATGCAAACATTTTCAGTCTCAGTCGGCAACTTCCTTTTTTTTCTTTTTTTTTGAGGCGTCTAAAAACGACAACGAGTCTGCTGCCAAGTGAAAATGAGAAGCACATAAAAAATATATAAAAGCATATAACACACACACACACATACAACTTTAAATAAATAAATAAAAAAAAAAAAGCGAATGTGGAAAATTGAAAAATGTAAAAATGAGGAAGAAAACGACAGGCCAAAGCAACTGAAAAGTGTGTAGGGCAGGTCTATATGAAGCGGGGAGGAGGGCGGGGGAAGGGCGATATGGGACATAGCAAACATTTGAAAGATATTATTTGCATAGGAAGCGCTCTGAGAGACGACCCCATGGAGCATATTACAAACTACGCCCAGGAAGCCAAACGTCTGGGATTGCGGTATCTGAGGGCGTTGTAGCAACAACAACAACATAAAACACACCACAACAACAGAACAGAAACACACACACACATACACATATCACAAGATGTAAAATTGAATAGGGAATGATGTGACGATCTCAGCCACTCCCTCCCATCTCCTTCCCTAGACGGGGGAAACTGTGTAGGTGTTGTTGCTTTTATCGTTGTTGTTGTTGTTGTTGTATAAATAATAAAGCAGCCCAATGGACAAAGCAGGGCAGGGCAGGGCAAACCAGCCACGTGCCCAGACAGCCAAACCTATTGAATCACGAGTCCAACTCCATTGAGGCATAAATGAGAATGCAAAAAAGGAAAGCCGATTCAACCAGTCGGCAATTTAAAATAAACTCGACCGAAATTCTCATTTGAAAAATAAATTTTAAAGCAACCGACTAGAAGCAGGCTAACTCAATTTGGAGAATTCGAATCAATTCAAAATAAAATAAAAAATAAATATAAAAAAAAATATATTTAAGAAAATAATAATAATAAAATTTAATTAATCAATTCAAAAAATAAAAAATTAAATTAAATTAAAAAATAATAACAAATAATAATAATAATAAAAAATGAAAATTAAAAATAAAATTATGTTGACTCCAAAAATTAAAAAAAATAACAATTTAATTCATGTTGACTCGTAAAATTACTAACAAATAAAATATGAAATAAAAATAATAAAAAAATTTAAAATTTGTTGACTCGTAAAATTAAAAAGAAAAATAAATTTATTAAAAAAAAATATTACTAATAATTTTTGTTGACTCGAAAAATTAAAAAAAAATAATAATAATTTAATTTACGTTGACTCAAAAAATACAAATAAAAATAAATTCATAAAAAAAAATAATTACTAACCAATAAAATATGATATAAAATATTAAAAAAAAATAATTTAAAGCAAAATTTAATTTATGTTGAATCGAAAATAAAAAAAAAATAATAATAATAATTACCAATTTAATTAATAAAAATTAAAATATAATAATAAAAAAATAGTGACATATTAAAAATCAATTTAAAAATATTAAAATAAACTTAAATGATTTGTAAAAAATTTAATTAAATTTCCTGCTCAAAAGATTTCAAATATTTAATCAGAATGCATAAAAATTTGTCTCTACTTTTGATTTTAGTTTTGCATAATTTTTTTTGTAAAAAAAAATTTAATAAAAAGAACATAATTCTAATTTATAAATAAAAATATGAAATAATTTTTAATAATTTAAGTTTTCAAATAAATAAAAAAAAAAAATTAAATTAAATCTTTATTAAATCAATCAAATTAATTATACAAAAGCGATAAAAAATACATTGGCTTTGAATTATTTTTCTTTTTATTTATTATTCGAACACAGAAAGAATTTTAATAAATCTGAGTCAGCCGAATCGGAAATGCCAAAGCTCGAAAAAGAAGAAGAAGCGGCGACATCGAAACCAGTTAAACAATTTTTCTTTAAACAAAATTGCGGAAAGGGCAAAAAATAATAATAATAAAATAAAACTGTCCAAAACAGTTTGGCTCGCCTCGGCAACAAACAAAAAAGTTTATTTAAGCAAAAAAAAAATAAATAAATAAATAAATAAAAATTTAAAAAAAAAATAAACGAAAAATGAAAAAATAATAAATGTTTCAATATTTTTATTACGTGTCGCATAAGCATAATTATATGGAAATAATTATTTGCATAACCGGTGGAATGATCAAAATATCTGAAAGGTGTTTATGTCACTCGCCGATTTTCATGGACAGTTGAAACGTGGCCGGCCGACTCGAAGCTCGAAGCTCAAGACCCCCGGCAGACCCGTTACAGACTTGTGCATAAATTTATTGTTATGCCAAAAAAATTATAGAGTGGAATAATTATTAAGGGACCGAGCAAAATCGAGATGCTTTCAATTTTAGATATGACATAATAAAATAAGGCCGATATCGTCGGAATACCGAAAACTACAGACTCTTTTTGAAAATATTTCTTGCCAACATTTTTTGAGTTTTGAAGTGTTCAAAATAGTTTGAAATCTGACTTGTCCAAAAATGATAAAAATATATGAAAGCGATGTTCTATTTAAGATAGAAACTTGGTGTACTTTCAAGTCTTTATCAAAGTATTCCTCATATATGATTTGATTGAGATCGGTCGATTAGTTCGAGAGATACTCCTAAAATCAAATTGATCTCGTACGGCTACGATCTAGGTGAAACTTGGTATACCTTTTATGATAAAATTAGTTATTCGACATATCAAATTTGATAGAGATCGGTCAATAATTTCTACAGATATTCCAATCCAATTCGGGACAGCTAAATGATATGATAGTTTGATTCGAATGAAACTTGTTATGAAACTTAATTTGGGAAAGACTCCTAAGCCCAAATTAAGCTTTAGTATATAGAAAGGTCCAATACGACCGGTTCCGAATTATATAGAACTGTACGCCCATTTGCCTATCATATTTTTTTTTTCAAAAAGAGCAAAAAGCCAAAAAATTGCAACAAGTCTTTTCAAATTTGTCAAATTTTTTGATTGACTTTAAAAATCGTTGAGTGGGGGGGATATAAATTTCGGGGAGTCAACAAACTGTTGCCAAAAAGATGACTTCTTTTTCTGCTGTTTTCCCTTTTGAGCTGCAATCTGTTGCAAATATTCAGCCGCCGGCTACTCCAATCCCCCCCCCCCTCCCCAACCCCCCTCACACTCAGTTTGTGTGAGGGGAAATAATGAGTTTTTGGTTTCATCGAAATGTTGGCGACAACAAAGTATTTCATTCCAGGGACCCACGAAAGTCGAATGGATTGACAAAGTTATTGGATTCCTCCTCCCTTGTCATTCAGTCAGCACATAACGGAACCCTTTTTGTTTCCCTCCCCCCCAAAGACCGACTTGTTTGGTGGGCGTTTCTTTTTTTCTTTTGTAAAAAAAAAAAGAATTCTGCTTTCTCTGTTTAGTCTATTTTCCATATCAAAATTCGCGTTTCTGGTTTTTTTTTATAGAGAATCGCCACCGGCGCAATTCACACTGATAAGAAAAACATCAAAGTGGAATTAACCAGTTTTAATTGGCTTGAATGGGAAATAAATGGGGAAATTTGCAATTTTTGTAATTCAAAACGGTTCAATTTTTTTTTCAAATATTTTTTTTATAAGCTTTTCATCAAGTTGATTGGTCATAAATTATGGAACGATTAAAGGTTCTCAACTTCTTCTTCTTGTTTGTTTGTGTTGGTGTTCTTTTTTTGTTGTTGTTGTTATGTGAAATCTTTATTATTTTGCGCTTTATTATTTTTGAGTCGAAGCGAAGCAATTTTAATCGCTGTCGCAGATATTCGCGAAGTACGTAAATAAAAATGACCTCATGACCTCATCGAATGCGATTATGTTTGATGGTGTGACTCAGTCAGTGGGATGAGCGGGGGAGGTGAAGCACACCTCGGACAGCTCTGGGATTGCCCCGAAAATCTTAAATCCAAAAAACAAAAAACTTGATGGGTGCGTCGGAATTTAAACAAGAATTAAGAACTCCAAAGTTCCCGGACAATTTTTTTTTTATTTACAATAAAAATAAATATTGCCCAAAACAAAAGAAAGAAAGAGATGAAAAAAATATTACAAATACTCTCGAGCATTTCGGTCAGGTGACAATTTGAGGCCCTGACCCAAACTGAACTGGGCCCAAAGCCGCTCTCGACCAGCCCAATCAGGTCAGGTCAACATGACTAATGCTTGGCAAATTGCAACGGTAAATAAAATGAAAATATTCATTGTGAAAATATAAAAAATTCTTTTCAGCTTCTTTCTCTTCTTCTTTTGTTTTGAATTTTTTTTTTTTTTTTTTTTTGAAAACAAAAGAAAAATTCAAAATGAAAATTTTTAAACAAAAAATTTCAAATGTGTAAACAAATTGCAAGAGGGCATATCTGTCTTTGTGTGTGTGTGTGTGCTTTTATATTTGTTTAAGAATTTGCGTTGGTGTTGAGTTTTTGTTTGCGTGGGTGTTCCAAAATAAACCCACAACAACAACAACAACAACAGCAACAAAAATCGCCTGAAAAAGACTGTGAAATATGCCACAAATAAGACAGGATGAGAGGGGTGGACAGGGGTGGGAGAGGGGGGATCAAAAAAAAGAAGATAATAAAAACAGAAAACTCAACGGAACATTAAAAGGCAAAAATACCTGCATAAAATTTGATTGAAATATTCACACTGCCCGTGCGAAAGAGACGGAACGATGGAAGGAATGAAGGAAGACGAACAAAGGCAAATGCCATTTAAATGAAAATCACATTCATTTTGGCATTCCCATTGAACATTGAAAATGTGTAAAATATCAAATGAAGAAGAAAACAACAAGAATCCCATTAAACGAGATTAACAATTGAAAGAAAAATGACTTTGATTCATTAACCATTTCATTGTTTATTTAAAAAAAAACATTGAGAATTAAATTCATGAACTTTATTAAGGTATTCCATGTGGTGCAGAATTGATTTGGATTTTAGACTTTTCTGAAAAAAAAAACATTTTTTTTTCTTTCTCTGTAGTTTTCACTGTGTTAATGCAAATGCACAGTAGGTGTGTGTGTGTGTGTGTGCGCAGCTGGTTTGGTCACTGCGTGGGCTGGCCCCGGTTTATGCACCTCTAACTCTTTTCTTTTTTTTTTCTTCTCCCTCTCTCTCTCTCTCTGTCTCTCTCTCTCTCTTACACAGAGTAGTTGGTCTTTGTCATATGGCAGCATTCAAAGTGTGGTTAAAATTTTGTGTGTTAATGACATGCAAACATGAAAATGGACAGGCCCACGCACATACACACACACACGCATCCATGCATACATGCACATGGCCAAAAAGTCAGCACAGCAGTGTAGCTACCGTCACAGGAAATACGCACCATATAAATACAGTGAAACCAAAAGAGAGAAAAAATACCACAGGAGAGAGTGCGAGCGAGAAGAGTGGAAACAAGAAGAAGAAGAAGAATAAACTGGCAAACTTTTTGCGCGCAATTTGCGTCAATGGGAAACTGCGAGAATAAACCACAGGAAGCCTGCCGTTGGGCGTATTTTGTCTCTTACTCCTTAATCTCTTCTTCTTCTTCACTTCTTTTTTTTCTCTCTTCTTCTTCTTCTTCTTCTTCTTCGTGTGTCTGCCTGCAATTAAAACAAGTTATATACGGCAAAGACAGAGGAAATAAAAAAAGAAAAAGCAACAACAACAACAGCAAAAAAAATAAAAGGGGCAAAGTGTAAACAAAGCCAACTTGCTGGGGCAAAAATAAAAAAAAAAAAAATTATAATAAGAAAAGAGAAGATGAAAAAAAAAACACGTTCAGTTCAGTAAACAAATCAAGTGCAAATGATCCAGAGAAGTGGGCAGCAGCTACTCATCTGCTCAGACCCCAACAATCAGCGTTTTAAACAAAAGAAAAATTTCAACACACATCCAAAGAGTTCAAGAATTTACATACTTACACACACACACACACATACACATACAAAATGTAAGAAAATGTACAACCGCAGAAATTGACTGAATCAGCAAAGCAAATTTTATAGCAGCACTGGCAGAGGGGGAGGAAGAAGAAGAAGCACCAAGTCAGTAATAGACCAAAGAGCAAAAACAGAAAAAAAAAAAAACGAGGAAACGACCGTAAACTAAATCAGTAGCCAGAGAGTATTCAATTTAGGCAATGGAAGAGGGGATGGTTACGGAAGGGGAGTGTAGGGGAGGGAATGAAAATGGCACGCATAAAAATATATAAAAATAAAATAATAAAATTACACCAACAATATTAGCAGGCAAAGAGGAAGAACAGTGGAACAGCGTTTAGTTTCAAGTCGGACCTGAGCCCACACCAAATCAAATGAAAACAAAATTGTAAAAACCAATAAAAGAAAAAAAATAAATATATATATACAGGCATACGCACATTACAACAAAGCAGCCGGTAAAAAAAATATAAGATAGAAAGAGATGGGAAGTTATACACGCACACAGGCATACAACTTGTCGTAAGCAAACCGCAAAATGAAACAAACTGACTCGAATGAACATATGAAAAAAAGAAGAAGAACAACAACAGCAACAACAAAAACCAGCAGAGGCAGTCAGACAAACGACAAAATGAAAAATGGCAACAGCGCATGATTATTGACATTGCGTTACGTTATGTTACTTTTACGTTGCTTTACGTTACGTTACGTTACCCTTCAAATTACGGGGCAGACCATACCGACAACAACAACGGCCTGCGTTTAACTTGTCTGTTTGTTTGCTACACACACAACACACACACAAATATGTATGTATATATGTATATATAACGATGGAAATGCCGTCTCAGCAGAAACTGAAATTTTTGAGGCAAAGCAGCAAATGAGCCAGCCACACACAAACACACGCACATGGCTATCTTTCTTTTCTTCAACTTCTTCGACGCGACCCAAGGCATACATACATATATATATATTTACATTTTGTGCTTATGTTACTCTTCTTCTTATTCGTATTACTGTTGTTGTTGCTGTTGCTGTTCGATTCTCGCCGCCTGCACACATTTTTTTTTTGTTTTCTTCTTTATGTTTTGCTTGCATGTTCAAAGCAACTCTTGTCTGACTCGCTCTATCTATCTCTCTCTTTCTCTCTCTCGGTCTGTCACACTCTTTGATTGTTTGTCGTTTCTCTGACAAGAGTTTTTGCTCTCTTTTTTTTGTTGTTGTTTTTCGTTTTTTTGGTGTGTCTATTGCTCGCCCCCACACACATTTTTGCTGTTGTTGTTGTTGTAGGATGGCAACGACAACGACATCGTTTACTGGCTCTTTGTTGTTGTTGTTGTTGCCGTTACAAGGTTTACATTTTTGTCGCAAATGTTTTCGGTTTTAGGTTTTTTTATGTCAACCCTTTGGATTTTCTTGCCATTGCATTGACTTTAATGTTGGCTTGACATGTAAAAATATACTAATTGGATTATGTTTTTATGCAAACACACACACACACACACACACACACATACAAGCATACACAATCTCTTCTTTCGTTTTGTTTTACTATCTTTTGTTGCTTTGCATTGCATTTGTGGGTTTTTTTGCAATGCGATCTTGCTGTTAATTAGTTAGTAGTAATCTCTAATTTACTTGCCTAGTGCGCCTCTTAATTAACTCAATTGTGGTAAATTGCACATTCGACAGAAATAGACAAATAAAAACGAAAGCTACCTCCTCCTCCCCCGATTTTGAATCGAACTTTGATCAAGAAAATAAAATAACAACCTTTCGAAAGCACCGTTGACATTTACAAAAAGGTCTGGAAAATATTATTAAAAATACCGATAACAATCATGAGTCTCATCTGAAATGTTGGCGCGCCGCTTCCACGTCAATGACTAAACTAGGTGCGACACACACACACACACACATATATAAACAGACAGATAGACCCACACGCGCAGACACAAGTGCAAATAGACCGACACGCACACACATACAATACAAAAAGTAATTGCAAGCACGCCACTCTCTCTCTCTCTCTTGCTCCCTCTTTGTCCCTTACATATTCTGTATGAAAAGGAAATGCAGACAACATGTGAATATTAATTGAAAAAAATTCAACCCAGGGTATCATGAAATGGCAGTATTAATAATTGTACAAAAAAAGGTAGTAGAAACTACTACTTTTTTTTCAGTTACGACGTGGCTGCTCAAAATTCTTTATAGCCTGTTATCGGTTTTTGAATTTCGAAGAATTTTAAAGGTGACCGAAAACGGGGCGGGTCTGTCAATATTTTTCTTGCTTGAACCCGAAAGACCCCATATGAGTTGGGTTATGTGGCCAGGAGACACATGCCAATAATGCTAATGAACGCAAATGCGTAAACGACTCAAAGACAAAGGAGAAACGGAAAGCAGTTAACTGTCTGTGTGTCTCTCTGTCCCTCTGTCATATTATCCTGCAGCACATTCAAAATTGAGAATGCTGCTTCTGTTTTTCCTGCTACCCCCCCCCCCCACCCCTTATTTTTTGTTTCTTTCGGCCAACAGATTTTCTTCAGCGTTCTCTTTCTCTCCATATGTGTGTGTGTGTGTGTGTGTGTGTGTGTGTGTGTGTGTTTTACTCGGCTCATCAATGTGCTGTGCACGTTCTTGAAGTGTTTTCCCTCCTTCTTCTTTTTTTGGCTCGAACAACTACAACAACAACAACAGCAGCAATGAGGCAAAAACAGCCATAACCACAACTACTGGAAAAAGCCAATTTTGGCCAAAACAAGTGACAATCTACAAACAAACATATAAACAAGCAAGCAAATAGGCAAAACAAGAAAAAAAAAAAGAGGAGTAAAAAGAAATGTCAACTGGACCAGAGTTATGCGTGTGTGTGTGTGTGTGTGTACCAATAAGTCACAGAAGAAAAAAAAATACAGCCTCAAAATTGGCAAAAGCCGGATACTTTGGCCATCACACTTTGGCAACGATCATCACTGGCAACTAGAGTAAACGCGACAAATATGGTCTGGGTGAGATGAGAAACGCAAGAAAAGGAGTAGACGAGGAGCTGTGTAAGGCACAAGAACAAAAAGGAGTAGCAAGTGTTGTAAAAAAAGGGAGTCAATAAAGTGGGCTGTTCAATATGTTTGTGGAGGCCTTCACCTCTGCTTTCTGCTCTCTGCCTCCCTCTCTTTCTAGCTCTTTCTCATTCTACTGTCTCGCTCATCTCTTTGTTTTTATGGCTTGTCGCTTATTTATGCACTCGCAATGCAGAGAATTTGCCGTCAGCGCCGGCTTTGTCCGCTTGAAATTGACTGCCTTACAATCTTGCTTTATGATTACAACAAAACCGACAACAAATTGATTTATTTTCTTTGCTAGTTTCACTGATTTCAGACCCTTTTGAAATTATTTGCATTTATGTGCAAATCTAAGCCAAAAACCGCAAAACCAAACTAGTTCTCAACCGCAAGTAAATTTAATCAAATTTTTTTTCCAGTGTTGCAGAGTTGCACAATTTTTTTGTTTTTTTTTTTTTGTTTTTAAGAAGGTAAAAAATAAGTAAAGATTAGAACTCACCTCTTCAGCAGCCTGGGTGGTCACCAAGAACAATCCCAATAGCAAAAGCGTAAACTTCCATTTACCGTTGAAACGGCTTGAGTGCATAAGCAGCTCTGTGGGCCGCTTTGACTTCATTTTTGTGATGTGGGCGCGCTTTTTGAATGTAGCCAAAAAAGTGTTTACAAAAATCTTTTTCTCTATTTTTTCTGTTTTGATTGGTTTACAGGCAGCACATGAGCTTTAATTATTTAATTAACTTTTTTTTTATTGCTTTGTATAAAATCAATACAAAATTTTTATTTTTATTATTATTATTTTTTTTTAATATTTGTGTGTATATTAGTAGAAAACCGGTTTTATACGCTAAAGAATTGAGGAAGAAGAAGAGAAAAACACAAGCACATTTGAATGGGTTGTTGTTGTTGTTGTGGTAGTTGGGCAATTAATAAATAAACACTTGTATACACGAGACACAAAACATTTAGCATTTTGCAATGCCACAAACATTTCAGATTATGTGTAATTTATCAATTTAATTTCAAATTTTAAATCAAGACAACGCGCGCGTAATTAAACCGTCCGAGTTAGTGTTTGTGTGTGGGTAGGTGTGCGTGTGTATGAAATTCCGTTGAATTAGCTGTCGTGCTTGTTTTAGTCATCGTTTTATGCTATTTCTAAATTAACAATATACATTTTTTTTTTTGGTAGCGGTAAAAATCAAAGAAAACGCTGGCAATTGAGGTGCGAGCATAAAGGGGAATAAACAAAAAGATTACTGCCAGAAAGGTGGAGGAAAGAGAGGTTAAAAACAAAAACACACGAAGTGTGCGTAAAGCGAGACAGAGCAACAAGAGCGCAGCCAGAGGTGCATACATTTGAGTGCCTGTGTGTATATGTGAGCGTGCGTGTGTGTCTATATTTTGGTGGTGGTCGTGAGTAAAACGCGAACGAACCTGCTACTTTGGCGATTGCGCATATGTATAAAAAATAAATTTATCAAACATTTTTATTGCCAATTCATAAAAAACAACAATAAAAACATTTTCTTTTTAATAATAATTGTTTTCTCTTTGCCACAGCAGAGAAAATTGTGCGCATTTAACAGAAATTTTCACGGCGACAACAGAGCGATGACGGCGACCGCCCACCAACACTGACAACACAGGCACACACTGTCGCACAAAACACAAATACACGCATACACCATACACGCTCACACAAACTCAAGTCGGCAATTGCAGCAGTTACGAATTGCGGTTTATTTTTATATTTCACGGAATAAATTTTTGAATTTTTACACAAATCTCGGTTTGGACTGCGTTAATTTAAATATTTCTATATAGCAAACGGTTTTACCGCTGTGGTGAGAAAAACCGCCGCACTAACAAATACAAATACACTTGGAAGTTGAATAATATTTGGTTGTGTATTTTCATCTGCTTTGCTTTTGCTTTAGCTTCCACGAAACACACGCGGCGTCTTTTTACCGTTCCGAAACTCAATGCGCCGCGTCCGAAAATTCGTAAGAGAATGGCCAAGAAAATTCACGAGAGCGAGCGAGAGAGCGATGTCGCTGTTGTACAGTGGGCCTAAAGCATATTCACTCAATAGAAATTTAGCTATAAAAACTGCTTTTTCGTATAATTTTAGCTAGTTTCAGCATAATTCTAGCTTGTTTGCGTGCCGACTTTCGCTCTCTCTCTCTCTAGAGATGGCAATACCATCGATATTGGAGTATATCGATAATTCAGAAATGCATGGACCAGTGTTGCCAATGACTCGTTAAAAAAAGGCTAGATGGACCTAACAAAACAGACATCAATTTGAATAATTGTATCTCAATGATTTTAAAAGGTAGAACAAAAAAGTTGCTTGGTAGCTTTCCGGAAGATGGTTTTTCAAATACGTTTGAACACCCCACACCTTTCACAAAAAGGACTCTTTAATTTTTACAGCTAAGATCTTAAGTAAGTCAGTTAGTTAGTTTCAAATTTAAATGTGCTCAATGAAAATACATTTTGAATAAACTCAAGACAGTCAAAATGTGACTGTAACCGCCAAGTCCCAAAAGTAACGAAATGGTCATATGGTCATAGACTATAGAAATTATCTCCATATCCCAGGGAAAATATACAGGCTAGATTTCTGACTACAGCTGTTTTAAGTATTTTCCAATCTATCCGCAAAAAGACTACTTTTGCAGCACTGGCATAAGGACACACTGGAAACAAGCGCAGCAGGTTGGCAGGTCTGATTAAACTAAACAAGTGTACACACTGTTCGTATGTTTACAATATTTTCTCTCCAAGCTAATTGTAATCTGATCGTGAAAACTTATTAAAGTAATAACAGTGCCTCCAATTCCATCAAATCTGCTTAAATAATAAACTGAAACTGTAACAGTTGTGCGTTTATCGAAATGTGTGGTCACTTATTTGATAACAGACCGTCTTGTCTTTAAATCTTTTTGACTTATCAAATACCTCTGGGAGTTAAGAGTCTCTTGTCCACTTTGTCTTTGTTCCACTTTTAGATCTTTACGATCGACTATTGAAAATAAAATAATTAAAAAGAAATAAGAAATAAGTATTGCTTGGACATTTTCAAACTTGCGCCTAGTTCCATGGAACTCGTCACGTCTCACAACACTGGCTTTCCGAAGACACTGGTATCCAAAATATCGATAAGTCCACCCCCATTAAACGACTCATACGCAAAAATAATATAGGTGTTTTTGTTAACTTTTGTAATTAAGCAAATGAGAATTAGTTAATTTGAGTGTTTGCTTAATTGTTCGTCTGTAGCTTAAATGAAGAAGAGTTTACGATGGATCTGGTTGACATCGATCAAGTTTTAGACAACTTGGAGCTACGAATTGCAGCCGATGAAGAACAACAAAGTCGAAATGCAGAGGCGATTGCAGCTGGAGCAACTAAAACGGACTCACGGCCCCTCGGAGACGGAGCCACCAGCAGTAGCAACCAGGCGGGAACGGGCTGCCCAATAAACGGAGGAGTGGCCAAGAATTTCGTAGGTGTCTCACAAGTCTTTAATAGCCTCGACGATTATCGCAAAAATGTAAAGTCACTGGAAACAGCCGTAAATCCCAACTATGATTGGGATGGTGATGTTGAAGCCAAAAACGAGGATGACGATGTGCACAGCCATGAGGACATCAACAAGTTTACCGAAGGACAAACTAAATTAAACCTGGCCAAGAACAGCGAACCGATTGTGTCCTCGTCAGAGTCGCTGACCACATCGTCCTGCTCAACCTTCTCGTCGGGACCCTCACCCGGCAACGCCACTAACTCAGAGGAAGCCTCCACCCCGCCGGAAAGCGAGAAGCCCAGCGCCCTCGAAGTTCTGCCCAAGGATCCACAGCCGGAAGCGCCTTCGGCCGTGGTGGAAGACCTAGCCGTAGGCCTCTCCTCCATATCCATCACCAACACATCGGAATCACAGTCCATTCTCCCCTGCGAGGTAACTGCCTCATCTGTCCTTGGGAAGGTACTCAACGAGTTGTCAGCCGAGACAGCTGAGCTAAGCACTCAAAATCAGACACAACCGCCACCGGAACCGGCGGTCTGCCAAGGCGAGGACCCCATCAAAGCAGTGGTAGGTTTCACATATTTAAAGAAGTCAAGAAAATTAATAAGATTAAATTTCTTAGCAAATCCAGCCGAGACCCACTGAAGACCCTCACCCCAATTCGGGTCAAGTGAATCCCGAGTTGGCCAAGCAGAGTCAACCCATTACCTTCTGTTCCACCATGGATGATATATCTGACACGGAACTGGACAGTATGTTGCAGGAAATCGACATCGACGAGGCCCAAGAGGACCCACCAGTTTCCAACACCCCCCGCCTGGTGGCCCATGAAATGATACCCGACGAAGATGGCGCCTCCTCTTCACCCGTCACCGAAGAGGAATCGGTGCGCATACTCTCCGACCAGGAAACCACTTCGGCCGATCAAATGAATGTGGACAACTTCTCTCAGGCCTCCACTGTGGAATTCGCGGACCTGCGCCAGCACGAATCCACCCCAGTGACGGCCATGGGCGAGGACATGGGCTCCTCTTTCAGCAGCACCGAATCGGACTCACTTTCCGGCCGCAAGCTAGACGACGATGACGATGATGAAGACGGCAGTCTGGCCACCGATGCCTTGGAAACCCAAGAACAGCGGCCCGAGCGACCTAAAACCCTGGATCTAAACAACCTACACACTCCCAGCCAAGTCAACGCTGGTCAGACCCCACCAGGTGAAGGTGAGGCCGGCACTGAAAACGCAGAAGGCCTGGCCCCTCCACCAGACTCAACCAGTGAAGCTGCGGTTCCTTCAGTCGTGCCCGGAGAAGACGATGAGGAGGAGAGTCCCATCTATGAGGCCGTAGGCTATAGCGATCCCCATGCGAATCTCGGCAAGGTCCCACCCATCTGGGTACCAGACAACATGGCCCTAGGCTGCATGCAATGCCAGCAAAAATTCACTATGATCAAGCGGCGCCACCACTGCCGTGCCTGCGGCAAGGTGCTCTGCTCCATCTGCTGCTCTCAACGCTTCAAACTCGAGTTTGCCAACGAGCCAGAGTCGCGAGTCTGCGTCCAGTGCTTCATGATTCTCACAGATCGCCAGCAGAGCGGTCGCCCAGAGGGTACTGGCGAGGGTGATGATGTCCAGCCACCCACCACTCTGCCACCCACGCCCATGCGTTCACCCAATCCCAACAATCCCATGGAATACTGTTCCACCATACCGCCACACCGACAGGTGGCCAGCACCGGAGCCCCGCCGCCCAGTGTGATTGTTCCAGTGGGTGTGCTCAAGAAGACCGACAGCTCCTCGACCTCCTCCAACTCGAGTGGCAAGAAGGCGCGCAAGCGCAAGAGCGTCATGTTCAGCGACGGCATAGCCCCGGGCAGTGAGCTGGCCAGCACCATGGAGCAGCAGTGGGGCGAGGCCAAGCAAGCGCGCCGAGCCCACGACCGTGCCCAACGCCAGGCGGCGGCCCAAAACAAGCCGCCCACTCCGGCCGCAGCCGAACCACGCAGTATCGATAGCAACACCTTGGGTCTGGTGGCTCAGCTCTTTCGCGGCTCCATACCGCCAGTGGCGGCTGCAGCTACCATAGCAGCCGCCGAAGCAAACGGTAAGAGTAAAACTTATCAATTTCTCCAAATTTTTTCATAATTTCCCCATTCGTTTTGCTATAGATTCCACGCGGTCGCAAGGCTCGCCCAGGCGGAAGACCGAAGCAGCGCGTTCCAAAAAATTACCCACAAATTGCGATGCCCAAGGCTGTTTCATTCCAAGCGAGGAGAATGCCTTGCCACCCGTCTGTGTGCCCAGCCGCCAGGCCACCAACTGTGATTTCGAGTACAAGGAAGTACGAAACGATGCCGATCTGCTCGAGCGTCTCCAGCAGGAGACCCTCAAATTCATAGTCAAGAATAATTTTTTTGTTCTAGTGAAAATCATCAATTGTAAGTTAATTTTCCCCAAGTCCTTTTCTGTACTGATTTTCTTTACTTTTCAGTGAGTTGCTGCATGAACCGTTGGGTTATGAATTTCACCACCTCCGGTTTGCATCATGTGGGCAATGATGAGCTGATTATTTTGCTGGAAATCAAATTGCCCAAGAAAGGGGAACCCCTAACTGAGCCGGCGGTGCCGCGTGATATATTTCAGCATCTCTACGAGATTTACACCGAGGCCGAGCATGCTCGATCCATAGTCGAACTGGCCTTCTCCAGTCCGCGTCATCCCAATTTCCTAGGCTCGCGTGAGTACGGTGGCTTCATCTATATACGACCCACGTATCAGTGTCTGCAGGGTGTGATTCTCCCCGAAAGCCCATATCTCGTGGGTGTGCTCATTCATCGGCACGAAGTGCCCTGGGCCAAGGTTCTGCCCTTGCGTTTGATTCTGCGTCTGGGCGCCCAATACCGTTACTATCCCTGTCCCCTGATCTCGGTGCGGAATCGGGAGTCAGTGTATGCCGAAATCGCCCAGACCATTATTAATTTTCTGGCCGATTTCCGCAACTATTCATATACATTGCCAGCTATACGCGGACTCTACATACACATGGAAGATCGCCAGACCACGGTGATTATTCCGCGCTATCGCCAGAACGATGTGGTCAAGGCCATCAACAATGCCAGCGACCATATTCTGGCCTTTGCTGGCAATTTCTCCAAGGTGGCCGATGGCCATTTGGTCTGCATGCAGAATGTGAACGACGAGCGGGCCGAAATGTATTCCTATTCGACGCAGGCCATCAATATTCAGGGCCAGCCACGCAAGGTGACCGGCGCCAGTTTCTTTGTGCTCAACGAGGCGCTCAAGAGCACGAGTGGTCTATCGGGCAAGTGCAGCATTGTGGAGGATGGTCTTATGGTTCAGATTCTGCCAACCAAGATGGAAGAGGTGCGAAATGCTTTGCGTAATCAAAACGACATCAACATTGTCTGCGGTCCCCTGGGGGCACCTGAAGAACAGTGCGAAATAGTCACCATCAAGTGGGTGGACAATGATCGCGACATAAATGTGGGGTAAGTCGAGATCGATATTTTTTTCTGTTACTTCCGATACCCCATAGCTCCTTTGATTTTACCACCCTTTTGGCAGAAATTGAATACAATAATTCACTATAATTAGAATCAGATATAAACCAAGTTTCAGTCTAATCGAATCAATAGATCCCGAGGTAATTGTAAGCTTTACATGTCTCATAGCTAACTTAGCCTTGAGGCTGAAATTGAATACTACAATTTACTATAGCTCGGTTAGGTTCAGTTGATCGAAACAGTAGATTCCATTGTATGTGGAAACCGATATTGCCCTTCTAGGTTATTGTAGATCTCATAACTCCCTCGTTTGACAACCCTTGAAGTTGAAATTCAATACTACAGTTCACTATAGCTAGAGTCAGATATATACTCAGTTTCAGCTTGATCGAAACAGTAGATCCCGAGAGATTATATAATATCTGATCAATGTTTTTTCTCCTTGACAGAGTCAAGTCACCGATTGATGACAAGCCCATGGATGGTGTGGCCAATATGCGAGTCCATGCCACCTTCAACTATTCCAATACAAATTATGCTATACGTCTCACGGATATCTTCATACTAAAGGTAACTTTCTCTATTAAATTTACCAAACCAAAATTTGACAAATTCTCTTCTTCTTCTAGTGTGCGGATTGGTATGCCACGAATGGTGCAAATTTCACGGACATAACCCGTATATCGGAGCAATTGGCCAGGAGCGCCTCTATGGCCCTGTTACCATTCCTTGACCTCCTGGCTGCTGCGGGTATCTCGAAATTGGCCCTACGAGCCACTCTCGACCAGGAGAATGTGGGTTATTGATCCCATTGATTTCGAGTTCTTTTTGATTTCAAAAATTTCCTTCTTGCAGGTTTGCTACGAAGCCGGGGCACGCGGCTCAAAGCTGCCACCCCTGTATATGAATGCCTTGGACAACCACTTGATACCGACGCTGCATGGCGAGTCCTCGGGCATTGAGGAGCCAATCATATTGGAACTGGTTTTCTATATACTAAATGTTTAGGATCTTAGTGCAATTATTATTATTTGTTTTCCCCCCTCCTCACACTCCTTCTTTGGTGGAAGAAAAAAAGAATCAAAATCAACAATAAGAAGAACACGTTTTAATCATTCTCAATTCTTGAACCCAATCTAATCTAAGCTACAAAGTGATGAAGTGATTCGGTTGCTCCAGCAGTTTGCCTAGTTATCCAAATATACTCGACCCTATTCTAATCTTCTTGACTGCTGGACGAACCTTGTATATAAAACACAGACAGCTGTAAAGTCTATCTGAAATGTATTGTATCTTTTGTTCGATTCGGTCTAATTTGTTTTTAATATTTTCTTTTTTTCTTTTTCTCTCTGTTCAAATGTTAACTTTTTATTTACCCACACACATGCAGACTACAGCAACTGTTTTCTATTCAAAGTGATTTCGTATATTCTCTGTATATTTTCGACTTGAATATAAATATCAATGTTATCAAATTTTGTATGTGTCTTTTCTATGGGGGGGTAAGGGGCGTGGCAAGTGCTAATCGATTTCTACAAAAGAGGAGCAACAAATCCAGTTCAAACGAGTCAAGATAAAGTGCTAATTTTTTTTTGGGGAGTTTTTCAAGTCTGAAGACTTCTTAGAAATTAAAAAAAAATCATAGGACTTTGACAAACCTCAACCAAATCTAAAGAGGTCTTTTGAATTTTTGAAGTATAGAAAAATCATAGCAAATCTGCAAAAGAGGTCTTTAGATTTGGAAAAAAAAAAAAAAGAAAAAAAAACAAAAACGGTAACCAATTAAATCAACTAAACATATAAAGACGGAAAACACAGACAAAAATAAAAACTGAGAATTATCCAGATCGAATTAAAAATGATATAAATGGAAATGATTTGGAGCAATAAATAAATTATATAATTCACCATATCTTCGGAAATGTATGGGTAATTTTTATAGATTAAAAAAAATCGGAAACTCAACTGGAAAAAATAGGGACTAATTTATTATTTTCAACATATTTTTTGATTTCTTCCAACCGTCACATTTTTAACAAATTTTCTTTTTTTGATCCATTAAAACTCACTTGATTTGTTTATACAAAATTCACATATTTTCTTCATTTTGTAAAATCTTCATTTTAATAATAAAATATGGAATTTATTTACAGTTAAGCTTACCTATGATTTATTGTTTTATTGGGTTGAATGAACCGAAGGAGAAAAGTCTGAATCGGAAGACTTAAAAAAATATTTGCTATAATTTATCTATTATTTTCCAACAGATAGATCAAATTTATACTTTCTATAAATAAATATTTTAAAAAAAAGAATCCAGTAAATTTCCAATCAGAAGGGGAAGATAAAGTTCATCCGTCTTAGACCGCCCCAAAATTGCCCAAAATAAAAAAACAAGACGCACTCTTTTTTGGCTGAGACAATACAAATTAATTACAACTTTAATATAACAACCTATAAATGTACATAAAAAACATTGCATTATCTTAAAAACCAGATTTGTGATTTTACTCGACTGGGGCACCCTTTGAACATGCAATACTTTTAACTAGGTCAATAAATCTCAAGAACCAAAATGAAACAGACTAAACAAAATTAAGCAATTTGAGCCGGGAGAGGAAATGATCATCTTGAAAAATCAGTCCACTCGTTCTTTAATTATTTTTACTGTATTGTATGAATCCTCTTATTTTTTTGTTTTTTTGTATTGTATTCCTCTTGTTAAGAATTAATTATTAAGGTAATTATAACTTAAGGTCAGACTGTGTGTTTACAGCTCATCGTGCTTGGGACCAGAGAACTCATCATGCGAGATGAAACCGTTCTTATCCTTATCCTCGTGCTGGAAGATCTCTTCGACCAGCTTGTCGTTCTCCTGCAGCATGTTCTTCAGCTCATCCGAGTCCTGACCCTCAACAGCGGTCATCTGCTTCTTCAGATATTCACTAACCTATGGGAGAGAAAGAGAGAGAGAGTGTCCAATTGTTTTGTTAGAATATTTTCATGGAAAGGCTTGAGCATGCTTTTAGTAGGGAGAATTGTTAGTATCACGGAACAGAAATAGTTTTACCCAGACCCAAGGATATTTCATGGAGAGTGAGAAGACTAGAAATAAAAAAACAAGTGCGATCCATACATAGACGATTACCTCTTCGCGACTGAGTTGCTTGTCTTGGTTCTCATCGATCTCCTTGAACACATTCGTCGTGGGAGGGGCATTGCCAATGTTGATCAGCTCCACTTCGAAGACCAAGGTAGCCTTGGGTGGGATAACATTGCCAGCACCCTGGTCACCATAGCCCAACTCTGGTGGGATGGTCAGCTTGCGTTTCTCACCTGCAAACCGAAAAGAGTTCTTGAAAATTAAAAAATTCCTCAAAGGTATCGGAGTTCCATACTCACCCACGCACATGTTGAGCAGACCCTGATCCCAGCCCTTGATGACCTGGCCGGCGCCCAATTGGAATGTGAAGGGCTGGTCACGGTCGAAGCTGAAAAAGAGAGAGAGAGAGAATCGCCAATTTGTTAGAGTTTTGCTTGTTAGTCGCCAAGTTTGAAGTGCCTCCGCTTGGGGGTGGCTCGCCCAGTTGGGCGGTGGGCTGAAAGGTTGACAAGCTTTACAGCATTTATCACACAATTTACGTTAACATCTCTCGTCTCGACTGGCTGCAGTTCACACATAATCAAGAACCACAAAAAAAAAATACATATGCGAATGAATAAAAACGGAAACATTTTTTCTTTTTTGTGGGTTTTAAACAATACATCATTTTTTATGTCTGCCCGGACTGGGTAGAGTTGGCAGAGTTGGTAGGCAAAATTGTTTGTTTGATGGCTCAAAGCATGCCGGGGTATTTCGCCAGAAACCGAATTACTTTAATTTGCTAGGCGTAAATTTTTGTGGCTGATAAAAAAAAAAGACAGACTTCTTTATTCTCATGACTATTCAGGTATGCATGAGACTGTCTTCTGAATATGATGTATGATGTGGCTCAGTTGCTCGAGACACTCGATTAGGAGTGCTTAAAATATTTGAATAATTTCAAGAAAGAAAAATTAAAGGGAAAATTGGAAGAGTGAAAATATTACCTAAGAACTCTTATTGGAAAGAGAAGAAGAAATTTGAGAGACTTCAAAATTTTTAATTGAAATTATTCAGGTGAAAACTCTCATCTGAAATCTAGGAGATCAAAACGAATTTCTTGAGATTATGGAAGAGAAATTTTATACTCTTAAATAAACCGAACTAGGGAAGAAACTTGATCTTTGAGGCTACAAAGTATTCCTTGAGATTATTAAAAAGACAACAAGAAGTCAATAAAGAAACAGAAATCTAAGAGAGTAAAAAAATATTCCTAGAGTTTATTGAGAAGATATTCTATGGAGAAGGAGAAAACTGGAGTATGAAGACCATTCCTTTAAATTATGAAGAACCGAATTGAAGGACTCAGAAATATTTCTTGAGACTATAAAAGAAAATTTGTTAGCCTTATAAAAAGCGTAAGTCTGAAATGACTGACAATATTCCTTGGGACGAATAGGCTAGATAATATTTATTTAAATTATTTGAAGAAAACAAATAGTATTCAATTATGAAATTGAGATCTGGAAGACCATGTTAAAAGGGGAAAGCCTGGTCTCTTAAAGAAGCAGAGAGTCCAATAATATATCAATACCAATTATATATCAAAGATACCAACAAATATTCCTTGATGTTATGAAAGGAAAGACTTGTCTTCAATAGAGTAAAACTATAAGAAGAGCTAATAAAATATGATTTTAAAAGATAATATTAAAGAAATAAAGCTCTGAATCAATAGTTAGATAGGAGCTCAAAAGGCTTGAAATATTCCTTGAGATTATTTGCGAAAATAATCTTGTTCTGAATTTGAAAGAGTAAAAAAATATACTTCGGGGTTTTCAAGTTAAACAGATTTAAAATTATGGGAAAGCATTAAATCGGGAAACCATGAAATATTCCCTGAGTTTTTTGAATACTAAAAATCTTTATGGTTTGCTTGAAGCCCTCAGAATTTTCTTTGCAATAAAATTTCAATAACTTTTGTTAATTTTGTTTTGTATTTGAAATTGTTAAGAAATTATTAACATTTATAGACTCTTTCATTTGAATAGATGATGAAATGATGTTATAATAAAGCATGGAGAATCTAAATGTAAATTTTACAGAACTTTTAGTCTCTTTTGTGCCTGAGAATTTGCTGCTGCTTTTCAAGGAAGATGATAATGTCAGCTTTGGGAAAACACCTAAGAAAACTTTCAAACATTTTGATTGCTGAAAAGTTTTTGACTTTGCAGTATGTTTCTCTGAAAAGTTGTCGTCTCAATTCCCCCCAGAGAAGCGATCACTTTTTAATGAGCCAGCATCCAGCAGCCAAAGATTATTGCACTTCTTCAGTTGTTGTTGTTGCCGTTGTTGTTGTTGCAAACAAATGATTAAACAAGTGTATAGAGTGGGTGCTTTGTCGACGACACTTTTGGGTTGCCTAAACTCTCAGGATTTGCCTGGGAAATTGTTCAACGCTCTATTGCCCCCTTGGCCCGCGCAGACCTTGTCAGCTCACTGGTGTCTGTTAAATATTTTATGTACATCTCCTGGGCATTTGCAACAATACGAAAACACAACAAATTTTCCAAACACCAAAAAAAATAAAGAATTCCAAGTTACAACTTCTTATTTTTTTTTTCTGCAGGCTCATGATGATGCCGCGAATGTGGATTGCCGCGAAATAATCCAACCAAAAAAACAAGTGGCATAAGAAGCGGAGCGGAACCAAAGTGTCGTCGTGGCTAGAAGGTGGCGAAGTTGGGGTGGTGGGGTGGGTTGGACTCAAGTGGTTTGGGTGGCTTTCGCTCAAGTGCAAATCTCTTGATGAAATAAAAAAGCGTAAAAAATGTTTGCATGTTTTGGCAAGCAGCGAATGAGGGGGGGGGCAGCGGGGGGAAGGACATACAAACAAGTTGCAAATGTCAAAATGGCACAAAGAGGAGCATTTCACGTATGCCTGTATGGATGTATGTGTGTGTGGGATTCGGATTACGCCAAGTGGCAGCCATGGGGCCCTTAAGACAACCGTCAGACCGTCTAAGCGGTTGGCTGTGAATTTTTATTGCATTATTTTCCATGAATTTCTAGTAATATGGGAAATTTTTATAGCTATCCATATGTGTGTGAGTGTGTGTGTGTGGGTGTATCTATTCGTGAAGCACGCACAGGTTATTTCGGGGGGTTCTTCGAGAGAGTCTAAGACTCTCTCGGAGTCATAGGAAATCCCCTACGATTTCTGCCTTTGGGCTAATTTATGCGATTTACCGTAATAACTGTTCAAATATAAACCCACTTTACCGTTATTTACACTCTTGATCAATGTTAATTGTTTCAGTTTATGGCCGAGGCATTTTTTCGCCAAGCCCCCAAAATTGATTGGAATTTATGGCTTTTTCGTGGAAGAAAAATGCGAACGAATTTGAAAAAGGTTTGAAATGATTCAAAAGCATTTTAAAGGTGAAACTCAAAAACACAAATGCAAATGCCTTTTTCAAAGTCAAAAAACTCTGAATTGCCTGTTTCAACTTAACCTCAAAAAAATAAAAGCAAACAAATTACGCATTAAATGAATTAATAAAAATCATTTAAATCTGTTGATTGTTTCGGCTCCATTTCCGAGAACAAAAAGCAGTCAGAGTATTTAAAAATTTATACAACTCCGCACTCCTGCTCCTCCCTCCCCCCTGACTGACTCCGTAGAGTGTGAGAGAAAATGTCAGAGTTGCCTTGGTCAGGAGGTCAGTTCGGGAAAATTTTTAAAGTTTCTACCCCGACTTGTTTGATTTTGCGAGCCTCAAGTTTTTGGGTATATTTTTGGCATTATCATAAAGTCAAACAACAAATGTAAGCTCATTTTTTTTTTGGCCCAAACTGCCATTGGTAAATATTTAATAAGTTTCGATTTCATTCGGCAAACAGACTTTTCCGGCTGAGGGAAGAGGCCGCACCTGGCCATAACATCGAGTAGAATTTTTATGCATTCCACACACACACACACATACACTGAAACATTTGAAATGTAAACAAGCCAGCAAATGATGTGATGCTACCACCCAAAAACCAGCTCTCCTGATGAAATGGCGTCCGACGCACCGCATTAAAAATGCAGCGCAATGGGTGAAAAAGCATCCGTTTAACCCGAAACGAAAAAAAAAAAAAAACATGAAGCAGAATAAAGAGATACGTGATTCACGCCACCCCTGGACACAGGACACAGCTGCCACAGCGGGTGGCAAATCATACTCTGCCACTTTTTACATTTCAACTTTCAATCCAATCAAATTGAATCCTTTTTTCATATGCATGTAAACGGGCAGTCAAGTCGGTGTATATGGCTTTCGGTGGGCCCGAAAGTCTCAGGATCCAGACCGACTCCATTGATGACCCCGTTTTATGCCAAAGATATAAAATCAAATATGCGACTGCACTTGAACAAGACTAAGAAAGACGACTGGTAACCGCAGAGGTCTTGGGTCTTGGTTATTTTGAAAAAACTTTGAGACCGCCTTGGGACTCCCGGCAAGTGTCTGGTCAAATGTGCGAACAATTCGCAGCTTAAAGGCATCACGTTCCGAGCCAACAATTTTATGCACAACGTATATCAAATGGTGGGCCAAGTGTTATAAATTTTGGAACAAAAAAAAAAAGAAAAGAGAACTGCAGCCAAGGGCTCATTAATTATTCAAAGTATCTAGGAATGCGCGAAATGTGTCTGAAGATGTTTGCCGGTCTCTGTTCATATTTCTCGCAAGCAAATGAATCAGTCTGCACTTTGAAAGAGTCAGGTGGTCGGTGGGAAGAGGGGGTTATACACTTGAAGATCTTTTCGATTTCATCTTGATTGTAGAAAAAAACAAAAATAATGTCAAGGCTCATTATCGATCGTTCATCACTGATCGCTTGTGCAGTCAAGCCAGACCAAGCCAAAGCCTTGATGAGTCCAATGCACTCTTGGAAATCTCGAAGCTTATCTTGGCCCGGCTTGGCTTCCCTTTCCTGGCCGCTTGACTGCACTAATTGTGGGCCGCTGCCCGGTGACAGTCAAGGTTGTCTGACTTGGCTAATGGCCACCGTCCCAGCCACTGCCAAAAACTTTCACTTTGAGCCATTTCGTGTTTCTCTTCTTCTTCTTCTTCATGATTTTACGCTATGCTTTTTGGACACTAAATTGCACTTGTGTTGACAATATTTCTGGTTTTGGTGGCAACATCTTTTCGCTACCGATGGGCACGCTTTGTCTGCCACTCTGCCACTTTGCCACTCTGCCAGTCTACCAGTGACTCTCCGACTTTTGGGTTGTCAAAATTATGAAACATGTTTCCAGTTTGTCAGGTTTTTCCTAACTGTTGTTACCTTCTTTTTTTTCTGCCCCCTTATCTGCCTCTTCTTTATTTTTTTCTGCTTCTAGGGTAATTGCAAATTGCAATGCCAAAGCGGCAGACTCGTAACTTTAACTTGGCAATAAAAACTAAAATAAAATATTTTTGGAAAAAATTTGAATACTAAATTAAAATCTAAATAAAAAAAAATGAGCTACAGGCTATCTTCAAACTGATATGGAGTGTTTTTTTTTTTTGCTATAAAATTTTGTAATTTTAAATTTAAAAATTTCAACAGGTTTTCTCAGATTTGAATTGGGCTTAGAAATACTCGAATACGACTTGGACCAAGTGAACCTCGATGCTCGAAATGCTAGACATGTCGGTATCTGTTTAAGTATCTTAATGATACCCAGAGTTCAGATATCTCTCGAAAATCTATAGGATATAGTAATTAGATCAAGATGAAACTTAAGACATATGTATATCAGTCTAGCTTCAAAATATATATTCAATTTGAATGGGAAAGATACTACGATACAGCTAATTGGGATAGATCTGCCAGCTATATACTCAGTTCAGTCAGTTCGATCTAGGAAAAACTTGGTATAATCAATGTATTAGGTGGAACTTGGTGTCTATATGTCTTAAAATATAGGCTTGCCATATACCAAATGTGATAGCAATATCATAATTTATATTGGAGATATTCCTGAGACCAATAAGGTCTATTTGAAATGTCTTAAAATATAGGCTTGCCATATACCAAACTTGAGAGCAATAGCATAATATATATCGGAGATATTCCTGAGATCACTAAGGTCTATTTGATATATTAGTTCAATCTGATGGGTTCTGCTTAAAATCTTTCTATAAAATTAAATTGTGCTCCCCTTAAACAAACTTGGGTTTCTGCAAATTGAATAAACTCCTTTATTTTTTAAGGTAGCAAATTTTATATTTGGACTCGCGGAACTTTCTTGGTCGTCTCAAATTTTCCACGGCAACAAGAGTAACAAATTAATTTTCCCACCACGTTGACAAGAAACAGGATCTACGCCCGCGGACCCGTTCGAAACACATAAGAAACTAGCACATATATCATATGCCCGGCAAGGACAAGGAGTCCTGCAGTTGTAGTCCTTTCGCTGTTGGCTCTCTCATGTAGCGCGTCAGGCTGATTAGAATATAGCGGGGCAACTAAATAATTTATACTCCAAATGAAGGTTTGCGGGTCAAATGCTCTAGCCGGGACCAAGTCGGTCTACTTGTTGGTTGCCAAAAAAATAGAAAGAGGAAAAAATAAAAACAAATGTAAATGAGCCGCGGGGGCGGGGAGGGGTCCGTGACAAAGCGAAGGCGCACGTGATGCCGAGTGGCAATGACAGGTGAACAAAAATAACCCCCGGTTCAGGACGAGGTAGTCATTTGGACTACAGTTGGACCAGATGAATGTCTCGGCCACAACAATGAAAATAAAAGCAGCCTGGCACGTGACAGGACTCCTTCAGCTCATCACTAAATAGCGGGGGCAGCAAGCCGATGAAGCGTACATTTTAATTGCCCTGCTGCCAGGACTATGAAATAAAATTAATTTGTCCTTAAAATTGCATGAGACTCCTTAAATCCTTTCTACGAACCAAAAGGCACGTTTCAATCGACAAAAAAAAAATCGACAAATTTTCTTCGAACCAAAGAAACTGCAACAAAATTGCAATTATTTTTCCCATATTGAAATAGCCAAATTGTTATTTTTTTCCTTTAGTTACCAAAAGGATGTGTGCTTAGGACAGTTCAATGAGGCGGCAAAGGGTAAATGCAAATGGAAAACTGTCAAAAGCACAAAATGATGAGCTTATTTGCTTGTCTTTCTTTTATCGCTTTTCTTTTATTTTTTCTTGTTTTTTAATTATGAGTGGAAGACTCTTAAGTCAACCGAGCAGAGCCTTTTGCCAGCTAATTTCCGGAAGATTACCAAGAAAGAGTTGTTTTTTAAGGTAAGATCACAGGCTGTGTGCTTTGAGGCAAAAAGGCTTCAGTTTAAATTCAGAACAGACTAAGAAGGCCAAGTGGAGGGTGGGCTGGAGAGGGGGGTGAGCTCAAGCAAAACATAAAGAAAAGTTCTGGTCCTGTGTATATGTATGTGTGTTTGCCCTTAGGCTGTCACCGTGGCAGCAACAAGTGGCAGAAGCCAACCAGCCGGCACACTGATTGAGTTAGTCTACGGAGAGAGAGAGAGGGGGAGGGGAGTGCACGCTAAATTAAACAGCAATTGCAAACTTTCGTCACAAACTTTCGGATAATTTGGCCAACAGAAGCCAAAAGGCACAGGTGAGTGGTGACTTTGACAACATATGCAAAGAGCCTCCGAGCAGGTCAATTTGGGCCAAAACAAAATCATGAAATCATTTCCTGTCTGAAAGACTTTTTGCCAATGTTTTATGAGAGACAGCAAAAAAAAAAAAAATTAAATAAATAGATAGATAAGCCAGAAATATTTACAAGTTACTCTCAATATTATTTTTAGCTACCCCCCTCCCACCCCCCCTGACAAAAAAAAAAAATATGTGTCCTTATCTGGGTAAGCAGTGATAAGGGCAAAAATTTGACGCCTGCCAAATGATTACACGCTTCACATGGAAATATGAGCTAACCAAGCTCCGAGATTGAAAAATTAGAGGGTTGCTAACACACGCACAACATATGTTTGACCTTATATTACATTTTAATTGGAAAATTTGCCCAGCTTTAATATAAAAGTGAATTCAAAAGAGTCAGCGTATAAATAAGCCGAACCACACAGACACAGCAACAGGAACAGGGAAAGAATGAGGCCTATGAAAATTTGTGGCAACAAAGAGATGGCTTATCAGTAGGCGTCTAATTTACGACAATGAGCCGGCTAGCCAGCCAGCCCAAACAAAAAAAAAGAGACCACCATCAATGCGGCAGTTGCAGACTCCGCTTAATCCCTCCACACACACACACACACACACACACACACACACACACACACACACACACACGCACTTTACTCTTTCCAGAATAAACTTACCTCGAGTCAAACTTTTTGCCATCGGCCTGGAGTGTGCCCGTATAGTGCATGGTAAGTGAATCGCCGCTCTTGGACTTTTGATCACAGACCTCAGGTGTGCTGAGCACTTCCACTTTGAGATCCTCGCATCTCACACCGGCCACCAGAAGGCACGAGAAAATAATCATCGATTTCAACATCATTGCAGCTGTAAGAGACAGAAAATGTGTGCGAAAATAATTTAATAATCCGTTCAACTGGTTTACACTAGACTACAAGTCTTTAAATCCAAGGGGAGACAAGAACTTTATCAAAAATGAGGAAGCGAATTTTGGTTCTCAAATTTTGTGAAATTGTGGGTTTAGTGGAACCAAAAATTATTCCTATTTATCATTCTTATTGGAAGGAATTAAGAGTATAAGATTTATTTAGGGTGGACCCTAATCTTTCAAACTACTTGAAGAAGCATTTAGGATGAACTTTGCCCATCAAATTTGGTGCAATAGAATAATTTCCAAGTCCTCTATCAAATGAATTGAAAAGTCTAAGCTTCCACTAGGGTGGACCTTGTTCATCAAATTCTTAAACTAGCTTATTACATTTGGATGAATAATGCCTCCAAAAGTTATAAAGTAAATTTTAAAGAGACTCTTAAAGTGAGAAATCAAAAATATAGAATTAAGTCAGGATGGAATTTAATCTTAAAATTTTACTTAATAAGTTTCTAGAAATTCTGAATTTAATTTAATAGATCTTTGAAAATCCTTGGAGAATAAAGAGTATAGAACTAATTTTTAAAAATATCTCAAAAATACTTAATGCTAATTTTATAGATCTTTCGAATCCACAAAGGTATAAAGGAGTGTATAACTATTTGAGGTCTTCCCTAACTCATCAAATGCTAATTTTATAGATCTTTCGAATCCACAAAGGTATAAAGGAGTATATAACTATTTGAGGTCTTCCCTAACTCATCAAATGCTAATTTTATAAATCTTTCGAATCCACAAAGGTATAAAAGAGTATATAACTATTTGAGGTCTTCCCTAACTCATCAAATATTGGTTAGTTTCCGGGTATTCTTAGGTCAGGTCTTTCAAATTCCGAAAGGAATCAAGAGTATGAAACAGATTCAGGTTGGGTCTAGCTGTTCAAGTTTTCCAGAATTCTCTCAAAAATTCTAAAGTTATTTAGAGAATCCGACACTCTTATTGGATAGTCAAAACTCTTTCGAAAAACCTCAGCTCACTTTTGCAACCGGAACCATAAAATGCCCAATAGTTTTGTTAAATAACCAATGAAAAAATAATTAATAAACAATAGGTGTTTCTGCAGTTCAATTTCATTGTTATTTTGATAGCCTCTTCTTTTGTCTTTTATGAAAAAAAAAAATCAAAAACAAAACAATAACTGTAAAAAACTAAAATAAAGGGTGAGAGGAATTCCATTTCGGACTTGAGATGCTTTGGGATTACATAAAGAAGAAAAAGTCAATTACGAATGTTGGGTTTCACTTTTGTTGGACAGTGTAAAAACGTTGAATTGAGCAAACCAAACCAAACAAAAGCAAAGCCAAGCAAAGTGAAGCGAAAAATTAGTCATTATGCAAATCTGCAATTCATTTACGCGTACCCCAATATGGATGTTTCTCTTGGGGGACCACGAAACGGGTTTAAGTAGCAATGGCTACGGTGGTGCTGCAGAGGTTATGCAATGCAGACACAAAAAAAAAATAAGAAAAAATTAAAAAAGAAGAAGAAAAAATTGCAAATTATTGCAGCATTGAAGACAAATGTCAATGGATTGAAGTGACTGCTTGTCCGCAGGTGCGCAACAGTGCGTATGTGTAATTTTTGGCAAACAAGTTGATGTCATCGACAAGGTTGCTCGATTTTGGCCGTAAGCAGTGGGCAGGTAAAGGAAAGTTTTTAGGCACTTCTTCATCTTTTTGCTTCCTCTTCTTCTTCTTCTACTTTGAAGCGACACAACAAAAAAGTGTGGGAGCCCAAAATGGCAAGCCAATCTTGAATGATTTGCAAGAAAGCACTTTTGAAATTTTTATTTTAGCTTTTTGTTTTTTTTTTTTTTTGTAAGAAACAACAGAAACTTTCACTCTTGAAAGGCAGTGGAAATTATGAAAAAAAAGAAACGTATGATGGCACCTTTCATTGAATTTGATTTAATTAAGTGAATTTTACATTTAACATCTTCGATGCGAGTTGAAAGAAAATTTTCCATTTTATTTAATTAGTTTTTTAGTGCACTTTTAACTTGGTTTCTTTGGCTTTCCACTGGCGGCTTCAGCACTAAAAACCAGTTGCGGGTGAGAGGCATCAAAACCAGAAACATGACAAGTCTTGCTCTAAATCTCTTTCAGTTTTTACATCTCTGATGGAATCGTGGAAATAAGCAATTCCGTCAAATATTCTTTCAAAAATTTACTTCAAGAAATTACATTGACTTTGTCACTCTTGAATTTTTTAGGGTCCCAGAAATTTGTTCCCCAAAAAGGGTATTTGGATTTGAGCTCATAAATTTTACTTATTTCATCTTCATTATTTTGCTCCGATGTTTTTGATTTGTCTTTAATCCAGGAATTCGATGACAGAAAAGAGTCTTTAGTTCTTCTCTTTTTTCTTTCTTTTGATTTTGATGGGTTCCAAAAATATCCCCCTTTAAAGGGCACTAAGCTCATCTCTGACAAATTTATCATTTTGCTCTGTCGTTTTGATATTTTGATGCCCCAGAATTTCCTTTATATAAAGAAAATTAAATTGAGGTCTGATAGATTTATATCTCTTGACTTGTTTACTCCGGAAATGTTATCCTTTCTTTTATCGAAATGTACACCTTTCTCTGTTCTATCTTTAATTCTTCTTGGATTTATCTTTCCTTATTATTCCTTCTTTGATCTATATCTCTTAACTTTTTTACTCTGGACATGTTATCCTTTCTTTCTTTGAAATGGAAACCTTACTCTCTTATATGTTTACTTCTTCTTGGATCTATCTTTCCTTATTATTCCTTCTTTCTTTTTTTGATCTTTTTTGTTCTTGGATCTATCTTTCCTTATTATTTCTTCTTTGATCTAATCAAAAAGTTTTCCCTTCTTTCTTGGAAATGTAAACTTTTTTCTATGCTCTCATCGAAATCTCTTCCTTTTTTACTCCAGCAAGAGAGTATCTCGTCTTCGTCTTGCCCCAGATACACATGTGTCTTTTAAAAGAAGTTGCCGATCTCTCGGCTTCACTTTGCCTCCTCTTCATCTCATCTCCAAAAAGAGTATTGACTCTTCGCTTTCTTCTTTTTCAAATCTACTCTTCTTCTTCTTTGGTTTATTTTTTGTGGAACTTTATTCGTGCTGGTCTCATTTTAGCCAATATGCGTGGTGACCAAGTTCATTGAACTGCGTCGCCGTCTGCGTCTTTGGCTTTGTCTTGGCCAACGTATGCGCAACACGTTGCGGCTGCGTACCGTTAAGTTAGCCATGGTCTTTATGCTGGCCCAGCCCAGGCCAAGTTGTTAGCATTGCAATGACGGTGCGCTTATCATGCAACTTGGCCAGCTAATTCGCAGTCAAACGCTAATCAAATGAAAGCTAAACAGACTGTAAATCACGGTGACAAATCCAACATTACAACTACCACGTCATAGTTTTTGCTTTTTTTTTCTTTTCTTTCATAGTTTTCTCAACCGGATGCCCTAAATGTTGAGATAATTTCCATTAGAAATTTTATAGCTAACTTTTTGTTTTAAAGATTAGCCGACCGGCCGGGGTCCAAAAGAGAAACTGGGCCAACCAAACTGATCGCTTCAACTTTATTGTTGCCCCGCTTAACAATAATTTTTTGGGTTCAATTTTTTTTTTTTTGTCTGATTTTCTCATTGGCCTTGTGGTGGCTCCTTCGTTGAGTTTCTTTCACTTGATAAGGTTACGATTCTCAGTGTATAAGGGAATCCAAAAAATGCGTCCAGTTTCTCTTACGCTCTCACACACACACACACACAAGCAAGCTGAATGAATGAAAAAGACACATCAACGAGAAAGAAGAAGAAAAAACGCGCAAAGTGAGAATTTTGTACGGCAGTCGAAAGTACACAAAATCGAATAATTGTAAAAACTTCCGATCAGTAATTCAGCAAATTAAACTTGTCTACTTTCATCCGGGAATTTATTTAAATTTAAATATTTAAATTGATTATTACTTTTTATTGCCTTACACAAAAATCCAACGAAAAACACGCGAGACTGAAATATTCACAACTGCCACGATCGAAGTTCGAAAAACAGTTTGTTTCCGCAGAGCTCTTTTATGCTGGCCTGTCCAAATACAAATAAAAAAAAAATTCCGTTACCGAACCAAAACTCGTCGGCCGCGTCTGAATATTCGTAAGAGAATGGCCAAGAAATTTCACGAGAGCGAGCGAGAGAGCGATGTCGCTGTTGTACAGTGGGCCTAAAGCGTATTACCCAGTCAAGAAAAATTTAGTTTTAATGCTGTTTTCTGTGAACTATATTCGTGTTGGAACCAAAAAGTATACGTTTTTCGGAAGAAACCACATTGTGACCGCATTGTGAGTTTGATCGATAAAAATAAGAAGTTGCTTACAATAGAATATCGATAATTCAGGGTTGATTTTTACATTGATACACCCAGGCCAACTCAACTCGAACTTTCAAAATTAACGATCATATTTTTGGCGGCAACAGACATTTTGGAAGTATTTTCTTAACAGCTATCGATAAATGAATTAATTTGTCAATGTACCGTCTATCCTGTATTTTAAAATGCTTCTTTCTTTAGTTGGATCATATTTATTTTTCTTAGCAATTCTAACATTTGTGCTGTGCTCGTAAACTTGCAGTTTGGTATTTGACATGTTTTTATTGGGCCGTTTTCGATAATAGGATTTGTGATTTACAGTTTTTGTTAGAAATTTTAACGGAGTTGCTTTTATCGATTTTGGTATTTTTGCATGGCATAGATATCGTATCGACACTTTTTTGCATGGTTGCATGGCATCGATATGATTATTATTGTATGTATCGATCATCTTTCTATTTACATCGCAAAAACTTTACGTCGCAAAAAAAAATGGAAATTAGTAAGTTGTTTTAAATATTGTTATTAGTAAATTTTGATCTTTATTTTAATATCGAATTTGGTTCTCTCAGACAATTTGAAGCTCTGTGCCTGCGGTACAATTAATGCTGACGGCGAGAAAGTGCATACCAATGCACTTTTGAACAAGCCGCCAGAGTATTTGAGTTATATGAGCGGTCGACTGGTCGACTTAATAAAAAAATTTGATGGTAAGGAATATTGGAATTTGGAATTATTGGAAATATTAGAAACGTCGAATGTCTACTGCCTCCACTTTGACTCGACTCTTAAAATCAAAGACGAGCCGCAGTTATCAGCATTTATAATGATTGTAAACAATGTTGATGGCTCTTGGATGGACATTGTCCACGTTGAGATTTTGGAGGGTGTGAAGCAAATAACGGCATCGGATGTTGCTGCTAAACTGGAAAAAGCGTTGCATTTTGCCGAGCAGAGGGGCGTGCGCCGCAACATAGTGGGCTTGGTGGCGGACTGCCTCTCCTGCAACGTGGAGGGTATTGATGAGCACTTCGAGAAGTACCCAACTCAAACACCAATATTTGTGGAGTGCCTATGGGATTTTAAAAGAAATGTCGTCTTAAGTGGTGCCCCAGACGCCTCGGAGATTGTGAGCGGTGCCTTTGCAACAATAGTAAAGCGCAACACTTTTAAGGAACAATTGCTATTCTTTTTTAATCACGAAGGCCTTAATGAGATTGACCCGACTATCAAATTGAAGTTTCGACAAAAGTTGAATGTATTGAATCAATGTTTATTCAAGGTGTTTAACAGGGATCCATCGCTAAAGGAAGTGTGCGTGTCTTCTCTGACCAATGATAGCCTCAAAATGCACATCATGGCAATGAGATCCCCTTTTTTAAATTTAGAAAACACCGTGAATATAAAGAGAAATGCAATTTTGTTGCTACTAATAACATTTGGACACAAGAATGTTTTATAAAATTTTTTTTTTTTAATTATTTTATTATTATTGTTTTTATATATTATATGTATAAGTTAAGTATAAGTCATGAAATGAAGTTATAATTTTTTGCTTTTATCATTATTTTGTATATATTTTATTTTAACGGATCATTTCCATAAGTCCCAATCGAATGACAATATTTAATTAATTTTGCTTAGAAAATATATTAATCACGCTAATCTATGGGAATTTTAATTTTGCTAATTTTACATTACATTTTACATTGATTGCCCACTGTTAATTTTCGTCTGTTTCCAGCTTTCTTAAGCGAAAGTACAGATTTTAAGAGGCCGTTCAGAATTTCCTGAAGAGGCGCTACAGATCAGTACAGAAATTTTAAAAGAGCACATTTTTTGATTAAATCCTCTCTCGGGTTCACCAACTCTAATTCTCGGAGCGTACTCGGGTAAATTTCTTGCGTTCGTGTATGTGTGTTTATGTGTGTGTGTGTGTGCTGGAAACACTTGACCACGTAATCAAGTTACTTTGTGCGGGCCCAGGACCGCAGTGCGGTCAAGGCGCTCGAAAATATGGTGAAATAAATAAAATCTAAATCACTTTAGTAAAAAAAAAAAAACAAATAAATAAAAATGATCAAAATATTTGTAAATTAATATAAAATAATACATAGCTTAAGTGCCTCAAGTATTGAGAAACAATGGAAATTACTTTCCCTTGTATGGAAATGTAAATGATTTCAAAATCTGAGTCAAAGTCCAAGAAATTAAAATGAGTCTACAAGTTTTTTTATTCAATTCTAAAAATCATTATAATAAAATTTTCAAGGGGAAAGGAAAAGGAAAAAGTTAAAAATTTTCTAATATTCCTTATTAAATAATAAATTAAAAATAGTTTTTTTTATTTCCACAAATTCAAATAAGTTCTGTATCATTCGATTTACTTAGATCATTGCAAAAAGATTTCCAAGTCGAAAAGGAAAAAAAGTTTTAAAATATTTAAATAATTCTAAAAAAAATCATTGTTTGAAATAAAAATTTTTTGAAATTTTTCTAAACAGATTTTCTTGGAGTTTTCAGAAATGAAAGTAATAAAAATATTTTCTATCTCATTCGGAGACCATTATAAAAATTTTGAAATCGAATAGGAATAGGGTAAAAGTAATTAAATTTTCAAATATTCCCTATAAAATAATTGATGCAAAGAAAACCTGGAAACAGATTTTTATTTTACTTTTTTTTTACCAGAATTTTCAGAAATTAAAACTAGTTATTTATTTTCCTAAAAAAAAAAAAAAAATAAAAATATTTTCGGAAATCATTAAAAAAAGATTTTCATGCCAAAAAGACAAGCAAAATATCTTTAAATTTTTACAAAAATTTCTGTATTTTCTAAATATTGAAGATTTTGGCTTACTCTCAATAGTTTGATTGGTATTACGAATCACTTGTTCCGGCTTTTCTATTCACTGAGATTTTTATTATTTGAAGAGTTTCGAAGAGACAAAATTTTTGGGAAATTTCACTTTTTTTTCGTTTGATTAGAGTTCAAAATTATATTTGATATATTTCAAAACACAACAACTTAAAATATACACAGAACACTGAGGGGAAAAACCCGAACGCAGCAGAGACAACCTATTCACTTGCCTGTCCGTTGTCAACTGAAGAGGCAAGAAGGATGCTGCCTGGACCAAGGACACATGTTGCTAAACATTCCCCAAAAAGGATGTCCTTAGGGCGGAGCTAGATCTAAAATATTTTTGAATATATTTTTTTTGTTCAGGGCACAATCAATTTTTATTTTAGCTCTTTTTTTATTTTTGAAATTTTTATAATTTATTTTAAAACTTCTGGTTCGACCAATCTCTTCTCTATTTTCAAGATCTTTAATAAATGTCTCAAATATTTTTTTCCGATTTGTGGAATATTTGAAAACAACCGTTTTGTTTGGAAGACCGATTTGGACTAAAGACCAAAATAAATTTAAAGCGTTTCAAAAATGCAATTTTCAAATGTTGCTAAACATCCCAGTCAACTCCGCCCTTTAACGCATGCGTGGAGAATTTCCAAGGTTTCGAAAGGGGAGGCAATCTCAATTCATTTCTATAATAATTAAAAAAAAATTCCATTTAATATAAAACCAAGCCAACAGGTGGCTGCATTATTTAGTCGAGCTGTTTTTATTTGCTCATCGCAATCGCCGCGCAGTTGAGTTTCCATATCTATGGGGGGCGTCTAGTCAGATTGAGGGGGGCGGGGAGGTGTTTGGATAAAGTCTAGTTTAGTAAGTAGTAAACAATTGGCACGCCTTTAAAAACTAAACTGCCACCCTTGGGTCATTTAATGCCCCAATGAGCGCTCAATAGAATTTCTTTTTTTTTTGGATTTTGTTTTTGAAATTTGTTTAGCTTGAAATCAAATCAATTACGTGAGCCAAATTTAATTTGGTTAGACTAGCTGGCAGCCTCAAGCCTCAGTCTCAGTTGGCAAACAAATCGAATTGAAACGCGTTGAGTTTTGCGTGTTGCGTGAATCTAATTTTTTCTCGAAAGAAATTTTTCGAAATATTCCAAATGCTGCAAGATTTACCAAATGCTGCGGCCAGGCCAGGCAATGGCTTTGCCCTGAGGCACAAAAATAACAAATTCATTGTGGAGCGCATCGAGGGCATTTCAAATCCTGCCTACGAACCGGACTTGGATGGGGATACACCCTCATCGGCCACCAATCGGAAACACCCCGGTCAATTGGTGAACCAATCAAAATGGCAAGTACAATTACGGTTCCCTCGATTTAATTAGTTGGGGATGTCAAATGCTGCTCATAAGAATTGGGATTGTTTCCTTATTTTCAATCTTAAATGAAAAGGAAAATACTCCAGGAGATAATATAATGTGAATCAAAATAATTAAGGCTTCTAGGTCATTTGGATGCCTTAGAAAAATCAGAAATTCTTTGAGAATATTCTATAATATATGGGCACGATCTGGACCCATGGAAAATGTTTAATAATCTTATTATTGAAACTTGAAATCTATTTGAGGTTTGAGGCTGACTTATATGGGTTAACTATATATCTATATGGCTCTGAAAACTCTTATAAAAAAGAAGTCAATGCTCAAGTCCAGTTTGATTATTCCTTGGGACAGAAATATGATTCCGATGAGTCTCAAGTAATCCACCGATTTAGAAGCTTTCGATATATCCTATAAGAAAAAAGTATTAGCTCCTCCTCGATCTGCCGATTTTGCTATTATATAATCATCATTCAGTCAAACAATCTAAATGGATTCCTAAGATTTTTGAAAGAAGGAATCAAATGGTCAAGTCCAGTTTTTACCACCTTGATACTTCCCAAATTCGCTTTGGGTCTTAGACATCGATCCAAAAATTTCTATAGCAAAGATCCCAATTAAACGATAAATCCTTGACTGCATCCCCAAAGCAGACCCAATTTTTATTTTCCAAGATTAAAAAAAAAAAAAGATCAAACGTTTTTTTTTTAAAGCTTAATTTTTTTGACTTAGAAACCTTTTACATATTTGGAGCTGGTCTTGGCTTTCTTAGTGGGCTGCGGTGCTTCCTCGTTAAAGGTGTACTCTATGGCTGTGAACTCGCCGGGCTTTAAAGTGGAATGAGCTCGTTCTCTTAATGATGAGCTAAATGCAAATTCATTTGGTTCAGTTTTGAAGACACTTTCGAAAGCCATGGAATCGGAATGATTGGGCAATTCGGTGAAGTCGGCATTTTTGGCTTCATAGAAGACTGGCAGACTTGTGCCTGGCACAAGATTCTCCTCATCCAGAGGTTCTGGTTGGGCGGGTTCTTCGGGTAATTGTTTCAGCCAAGACTTGGTAAAGTCTTCCGTTTCCTCCTGCTTCTCTTGCTTGAGTTTCTCATCAATCATTTCTATCTTGATGTCCTGGGTAACATCGTAGTCCTTGTCGATGCCCCAGACATTCAAGATTCGGGAAGTGATGACATCGGTACACTTGCATAGCTCATAGACGGATTTCTGCCAGGGTCCTCGATTCAAGGGTTTCATTTTCGCTTTTGAAGATTCCTCTTTTATTTGGGATTCGAGTTTCTTTGGCTTTTCTTGCGAGTTTTTCTCTTGAGACAAAATGCTCGACTGCTCGTCACTACTTTCGTTAAATTCCAAATTACATTCTATGGTCATGTCTTCCGGTTCTTCGGGCTTTTCCACTTCAATTTGTCGCTCTGGTTTCATTATGTTCCGAAGCACGGACATGTCCTGGACATCGGTACAAAATAGGGGCCTGGCTTTCAGTTTTGTTCTGACCATCTTATTGTAATAGTGTATCACCTCATCGGTGTGGAGGCCAGTGCGACGTTCCTGGTTTTTTTCGTGCTCCTCCCGCTCTGTTAGTCTTTGGCAGTAGACATCGCCTACTGAATTGCTGGTAAGGAGCTGGGCAAATGACGAGTCGCTAGACTCTTCCAATGGCTGGAACTTTAGGCCGGTGATGAAGCTTTTGATACGCTCTGCCAAATCTGCGTAAACATCTACATGACCACGGAGTTGAGCATCCATCAGGGCCTCCTTTAGAGTGGGCGGCTCGTATGGCAAGGCTGGTGAGCCCATTTCCGAAATGTTCTGGGCCAAGGGAGACTTCAGTTCACAAATGCGTAGGTCACAGGGCAGAGGACTGCTTAGGGCCACATACTCACTGCCCTCGTGCAGGCAGGTGTCCAGGAAGGTGGGTGAATAGGTGGTCTGATGGGTCCAGGTGACCACGGCGCGATCAGAGATTTTCTTTCCCAGACAACGCATGTCCACACAGTGGAGCTTGTGATTGCTGGCCACATAGAGGAGATTTGGATTTTTGCTACGTGAGAGGCAGGAGAAGCTCTCGCATTGCTGGACGTAGGCGCTGCTGGAAAAGCAGGGATTTATTTCTTTGCCGGGGCAGCGCATGTCGATGGTGAGCAGGACGGGTTGGCAGATATAGTAGAAGATATTCTCTTGGGCTCCGCAGATCTGGGCCCAGGTGTTTGAATTCTGTTTCATGCCACTGACCAGGCATACATCGTGCTTCGAAATATCCTTGCTCTCCAAAATGTCTATGAAGCGCACTGAATGATCTTGGCAGGCTATGGCTAAAGTGTTGCTGTTGTTAATGGCTTGTGCGGCACTGATGAAAGGTCCCTCTTGGCTAGTGAACTTTCCCTGGCAGATCAGTTCGTATAGAGGGGGTTCTTCATCTTGCTGCTCCTCATCCCGCTTAAGCTCGTACAGGGCAATTTCGTTGAGAAATCGTGCCATGAACATATTGGTATGATTTACACGGAAACTCTCTATTGGTTTCACCTCGAAAATTTCGCTGGAAAATCCATCCAGCTTTGTGTGATGCAATGGCTGCAATTGGTCGGCATCTTTGGTGAGGACGGAGAAATGCAGCTCTTGCAGGTGCTCACCGCTGGTGTGCAGCAAAAGAGGCTTGAGCTTCTGATCTTCGTAAAAGGACATCAGATTCAGATTACCGCCCGTATAATGGTAGTCATAGCTGTCTCGAAAAAATGGATTCTCCTGGGTGGCTATGTGTTCGGCCATATCAAAGAGGTGGGCATCATAAATCTGGTTTGCATGTTTTTTGTTCTGCTGCTTCATCTTCTTAGTGTTCGAGATATACTGTGAATTCTGATATTCTAGGGCTGTCATCCACTCATTGTGGGCGCAGGGGCGTGCAACGCAGGGCTCTACGATCGGCGTGTACCGGTTCGCTATAAACAAGGGAATATTGGAGGTTAGCGAGCAACTGGGAAACATTTGTAGCTCCTGATTGGCGCCAAGTCCCACATTTAGGCCGGGATGGGCAAAGTGCGGAGTTACTTCCAGAGTTTGGCGAGTTTTTGAAGTCTCTGACTCCTTGTCGTTTTTGTCGCGGAAGGTAATGTCATCCCGATTTTCGTCCTCCTCGGCGGTTCGTTCATCTGAGAAATCGGACGCATCTTCTATGTTTGTTGATTTGTTACTGATCAAAGAATTATTTAATTTGGCTAACTGCAACTTTTTGGTGTAGCGCCGCGGCATGGTGGTCAAAATAAAACCAAAACAATGTGCATGTGGCAGTGTGACCAGATGGCATGGAAAAGAAATACCCCAAAATCATAATTTCTAAGCGACTTAGTCAACACTGTTTTTGAGCTCAAAGAAAGTGGAAGCCAGAAAATACGAAAAGCGTTGGTTGAAAGATCAAAAGTCGTTGCCAGAACTTAAAAAACGTAAAAGAAAAACAAAATTCTCATCTCTTCGATGCGACATAGCCAACACTGTGTTTGGTATGAGCTCATGCAAAAGGGCTGCCAGAAAATAAAATAGAGCGTTGCCCGAAAGTTCAAAAGGCGTTGCCAGAATCTGTACTTTCTTCTGTTGATTAACATAGGAAAGAAAACACAGAAAAATGTTAACAAAAAATGCCAACAAAAACAACAGCGACGATAACAGAATAGAATATAGCAAGTTTCTCTTGACTGGCTTAATCGCTCTCTCTCTTAACATTATTTTTACAGTTATGTTTTTCAGTTGAATTTCAACTTTCCGCCGTTAAGTGTGCCCGCGCGCAAAAAAAAAAAATTAACTAAAAAATAAATAAAAAAAATTAAAAATCAGCAAAAATATTTTATTGTGTGAGCACACTGTTTTCTAAAAAATTATTATAAAATAATAAATAAACAAAAGTAGGTGAATTGAGAATTGGGACAAAAACACGTGTTTTTGCTGCAAAAAATATCAAACACAACGGCGAATCTACCGCGGCAAAAAGGGAACAACAACAGGGCCTTTTAATTTGTTGTTTAGCACCAACGCATACGCATGCCGAAATTACGCGTAGAGTATTCAAGAATTAATAATCAAAGTGTTCATAGAATTTGTGGTGTACTTCATATTAATTCGTAAGTGTGTGCGTGCGTTTGCAGTCCAATAAGAAAGAAAAAAATCAAAAAGTAAAAAAGAAAAACAAGTGAAAAATTTGTTAAGTGTGTGGGCGTCGGAAAAAAGAAATATAGAAAAAGCAAAAAAAAAGAGGCAAAAGAAGCGCAGTCGGTGCAAATTTCAGACCGAGAATATTGATTTTTTCACAGAAGCCACGACTTGTTGTTGTAGTCGTGCTCGCCTAAATTAAGACAAGAGTAGCAAACATAAAACAAAAACGAAAACTCCAGGCCGTAATTAAAAAGTCTAATTTTAAAGCCAAATCACTCAATTCCACCACCAGCTGTCTGTCGGGCTCTGAAATTTTGTGAGTGAGTGTGTGTGCGAGGCCGAGGAAAGAAAAACGAGCGAGCGTCAAGTCAGGTGAGTTTTTGCTCAAAGAAAAAGAAAAAAATACCAAATTTTTTTTCTTCGTATATTCCCGTGAGAGTGAACTCAAAATATGACATGAACACCACCGCGACCCGAGTAACAGCAGCCAGGCAGATGAGTGGGGCGGCGGTAGCGAGGCAGTGCACTTTTTTTTGGTACCAATTATCAAATTGGATGGAGACATTGTGTGGTTGCACTTGCCCACCAAAGCCCCGAACTCTGCCCTCCTGTTGTACGAATCCCCTATGCTCTCTATCTCCCTCTCTCTCTATCTCTCTCTGTCTGTAAATTTAATAAATCTTGCGCGCTCGCCTCATCCTCCCCCTGCCCTTTTTGACAGACACACGCTGCATCATATAATTATCATTTGCATTTTGCATCCATTTTAATTAGCACACTCTTTCTAATGAATATTTTCTTCTTCTTCTTCTTATATTCTGTTATTCTTCTTATTTTTTTTTATTTTTTCAATTTCTTTGCAATTAACAGTTAATCTCCATAGTCTTTGATGTTGTTGTTATTGTTGTTTTTTCTTCTTTGCACTTGCATGCACTTTGTTGTTGTTGTTTCTGTTTCATTTTTTTTCGACACATTTTTGCTAATGCAACTGTTTTTTTTTTTGTGACTTACTTTTTGTAGTGCTAAAAAAAAAGTAAAACCAGCCACCACCACCACCGCCACCGCCACCCTCGGGTATTTTGAAACTGCTTGTCTGACGTAATGATGGCGACCTCCAACTTTTGCTGCCGTTGATTATTTTCTTTCTTCATTTGCTTTTTTTTTGCCTTTTGTTTTATTTTCGTGAATTTTATTGCCTTTATAGCTCCATTTCTCTCTCAGTGAGGGGAAGGGGGGTGTGTGACCACTCAACCAATCAAGCAACCTGTCGACACAGAGTCGCTTTTGCCGCCACTTCAAAAGGCCAAATGGCCGTCTGTCTCACCACTTGGCCATTTCCTATTTTTGACCAGCATTTTGTACTCTGCATATTTTATAGTCCCCCTCACCCTGAGGTTTGTCCTTGTTGAGGCTGTTCCTGGGCTCAGCTGGCTAGGTCAGTTTATCTTAGACAGACACACACGTTGGTAAATATTTGCACACCCACCTCACCTGCCACCCCAGAAATTGCCAAATTGCTTTTGGCGATTTTGTGTTTTGAGTTGTTATTATTGTTGTTGTTGTTGTCCCAGGTACTCTCTCTGTCTCTTTTTTGCTCCGTTTTCGGTGTGTTTTGCTCTTTTTATGTAACTCTCAAATCGATTGAAAACACGTAACACTACACCCACCAAGCAGGCAGGCAGAACTGCCACCTTCACTCCCCCCAACACACACACACACACACTAAGACACATTCCATACCATTCCAGCTGACATCGTCAACATCCTTTAGCCGGCTTAGAGGCTTGATTTGGCCGACTAGTCGACTGGTTGACTGGTCGTCTGTTTTGGCCCGCGGCCTGGCCTGGCATAGCGTGACATTTCCTTTATGTGATTTGTGCCCGCTTTACTTTTTGCTATTTGTTTTTTTTTTTTTTTCTGATTTGAATAAAACTCTTACGTACTCTTTGGCAATTTGTCTCAACAGGAGGCACGTAAAACAAGACATCCTTGAAATTATTGATAAATTATGCAGGAAATTTTTATATATATTTTCCGTGGCATCGCCGACGCCACCGACGCCAATACCTCCTTTTCCTTAGATTGGTCTGTCTTCCTGTTCTCTTGCTCTTTGCCAAATGAAACAATAATTTTCTTATTTTTTTCTTTTTAGACTCTTTTCGAAGAAAAAGGAGTCTATTCACTTTGCTCTGATGTTTGTAACGCACAGAACCAACATCGTAGACCCACAAAAGTTACATCTAGAATATTAGAATCATAGAGGAGTCGATATAGCCATGTCCGTCTGTCCGTCTGTCCGTCTGTCAGTCTGTCCGTCTGTCCGTCTGTCCGTCTGTTTCTATGCGATTTACTCCGTCGTCTTAAAAGCTATTTTGCTGAAACTTGGTTTTTTTTTTTTTTTTATTTTCGCTCTTATCATATAGCTGCCTACGAACCTAAATCGGTTTAGGATACCTTTTCTTTTAACTCGTCTAACACGTTTTCTACATAAATATACGCGTTTGTACTCAATTTTATAAAATCGGACTACTATATCATATAGCTGTCATACAAATCGAAATCGGCCCTATTAACTGACCAACCCCGTTCATGTGATTTACGGCAGAAACAACTTCGAAAAGAGTCTGTAATCTTCGGCACCCCGAAGATAACGTTGGGATTTTGTTTTTGCTTTTGTTGTTGCCCTGTTGACCTGCCAACAGTTGCCATGGGCGACCTGCCAAATTGTCGATATTTTCACCACCCCTCCACACCGGACAATTCCACAGTCACTTGCTAATTTTCTACGTACCTGGCTACCCCTCTGACTGACTGACCTGAGCCACTCACATGCAATTCGTAATTATGAGCAACTCGCCAGCCACAGGAAAATACGGGGCACGAAAAAGTGCAATTATTGAAATTGAAATGACTTGACTGGTCTAACAATCTGATAAATACGAAAAGCTGTAATTTTCTGGGGTAATTTAGCAACCCTCCCCATGCGGCCTGTCCCTCTCCTTCACCCACCACCCCACCACCCACAAATCAGGTCAAATTCGTAATTTAATATTTCAAAGTACTCATAATAAATTGTATGCGATTGATCTTCAGACCCAATCAAATCGGACAAACAAGTTATGTAATTCGTAACCCAATTAAATTGATGACTTTGTGGCTAAAATGACCACGCCATTGACCCAGACCAGAAAGCTGAGAAAATATAATAAATCAGCATCTTTATTTTTATCTCAAAGGTCTGGAAAAAAAAATTATAATGACAGAGGGCCTATTAACTCAGATAGGGAATGAGATATCTCTCCATGAAGGCAGAAACATTTGGAAACTGCGTAGTAAGAATATAGATATATATATATATATATATATATATATATATATATATATATATATATCTAAACTTTATATTCAATTCGGATTTCTCAAGCACAAATTTAGATGAGAATTCTAGGGGTAATTATCAATCCAGTCTAGGCAAAAGATTTGATAAAGTCTGCCAAGCATATAGAGAAATTCGAAGACTCAGCTTAGAATGAAGGCTCCTAAGTCTAGATCTAAAATCTATATACATATACGATGTATTTATAATGGAAATAATATCTATACATTTTTTAAACTAGCCCCAGAATGAAGGCCCCAAAGTCTAGATCTAAAATCTATATCCACTTAGGAACTCTCAAATCCAAAATTAGATAACAATTCCAAGTACAGTCTAGGAACCCAAAGTTTATATTATGAAAATAAACTAAACTATCTCGAGATCCTGGTCCAGAATGTAGATCTTAAATCTATATCCAATTTGGAACTCTCAAATGTCATATTAGATAGACAATTTCGAAAACCCAGTCCAGAATGTAGAGTCCAAAGCTTAGATCGAAAATCTATATTAAATTTGGATCTCTCGAATCTAAATTGGTATTACGATTCCAGGGATCTTTATTAATTTGTAAATGTTAGTCTTGGAATAAATAGAATTCATATAACTGAGTCCTTGATTTTGATCGGACTTATAGAAAAAATAGCGAGAATATTAGTCTCAACCTAGATTTCAAATTTGAAGGACTTTCCAAGTATTGCAAGGACATCAAAGTCCCTAGGCTTGTAGTTAAGCTTCCAAGCTTTTATTTATACCAAAAGTCGACTTGTTCTTAAAAATGAAGTCTTCTTTTATTTGTTCTTTTCTCCATTTGATTATTTATTTTATTTTTCTTAGAATTGCGAATTTGATGTGAGTAAGTAAACAAAGACAGCACAGCTGGGCAAACGATAGGAGGCCCCCTTTTAAATTATACTGTGGGGATATCATGGAAATTATATAGAATTGAAAATTTCTTTTTCTTTTGTGTTCCGTTTTAAATATCAACTTGAGAATTCCAGGCATTTTGTTGACCTCACTGGGGCAGAACTCATATCAAAAGAAATTTATTTGTATAAGTTTCTCGCATTTGTTTTGCTTTTATCTCTTCTCTAGTATTTGCCTAGCTCTTGTGGGTTCTATATATACCCTATCTTTAGGGTCCCATAAAATGGGCAAGGAACTGTTTTGAGTCCATCTCGGTCGGTCTCGGGTCATCTTTGATTCTTCAGACTTTACCAGATATATATGAGAATTTCCAAAAAATTCTTAGGGTCTGGGAATTCCAAAGTTTCGAGGTCATTATTATATAGTTTTATAGTCAAAGTTTTATTGCTCTTGTAATCACAAATTTATGCAGCGAAAACTAAATACATTGAGCGACCATTAAGCCGGCGTCGCATTGCTGGGCGTTTGTATATAATGAATATAAATAAAATAATTCATACACTGCGAATAAATAGTTATATATGTATGAATGTATGTGTGTGTGTTAGTGTGTCTCTGTGTTTGTGTCTACACACAAAGGGGACGAACCGACGCAAGTCCCCTTGGACTGGACCGACACTTTGAGGTAGTTGATGTTACTTTATTTTACAGTTTACTCAGCCAACAAATGGGAACACCGCAGCTCTTTTATTATTTATTTTTTGCGGCCCTGCTCTTTTCACAAACACACACACATACAGAGAAGAAGATATTGATAGCCCGGCATATATCATACGTACTGTTGGCCAAACAATATGAGGCCCTTTTGTAGCTCTTACAAACTTGTCTTCGTCATCGTCTCTGGGCTTTCGACTTCATTTTAACTGATACGCAAAAAATTAAAAAAAAAAAATGTATATATAGATATATGTATCTCCCTCTCGCTCGCACTCTACCCGACTGGCGTCATCGTTCTACGTCTTTTAGCCACTTGTGAAGTGATTTCTTGATTTTTTTTTTTTTTTTTTAGTTTTTTTTTGTTGCTTTTAAATTTATGTCTTGCCTGGCTTTGATTAGGTGATAAACAATTTGTGAGCCAGCCCACTTTGCAATTGCCTTACGAAACCGACTCTCGTCTGTTTGTAAAATGAACTAGATTTTTTTGTTGTTGTTGTTTTTTTTTTTTTTTTTGTGGGTTGTGTGGATATCTCGAACAATGTAATGGTGGCCAAGTGTGTCAGAGATTCCTTGTGGTGAAATTGGGGTGGTCATTTACGAGGTGGCCCGAGAGATTGAGAGGAACCGACAACGACAGGCCCGAAACCCTTGCCAAAAGCCCCACCCCACCAGGCCTAAACTGGGTTAATGTAATGCACACACACACACACACACACACGCATCTTGAGTACTGCGGCATATGCACTTGCATGTATATGTGTGTGTGTGTGTGTGTGTGTATTTCAAGTACGAACTTTGACAGTAAACCAAAAAAAAAAAAAGAAAAAAAAAATTAAAATAAAATGTCTTTGGCTTTGCTTTTCATTTTGTTATTGCAACTTGGCACTTTGGCTTAATATGCTTGCCACAACCACACACACACACTCACTCATCACACACACACAGACACATACACTCCCTGAATATCTGAAGTGCTCCACTTGATAAAGAAAATGAATAATGAACAGCTGCTAGTCTTGGTTACCCCTTAGTTCTCAATGATCAAAAACTAAATCCCCACCCACACACATATACATATACGAAGTAGAGGAAGAAGAAGAAGAAGAAGCAGAAAACATTACTTGCCATGAATAATTCATTTATAATTATGATAATTTTGATTCTATTTCACTTTTCCGTTGGCTTACATTGATTTATTTTTTCTATAAATATTTTATTCTATATAATTTTTCTTTTGTTTCCTTTTTTTTTATGTTTCATCTTGTAATGATTTTTATGGATTATGCTTTTTATGTGTGTGTGGAAAATAAAAACACAACAAAATAAATGGAATGATGAAAAAAACAAAAAATTAACACAAAACCAACTGGAAACATTTGCAATTAAATCAACGAACACAACTACAACAACAAAAACAACACCAACACACAAATGAATGGTCCGCTGGCTTAATGGCGTTAATGACGACGTTACCAACACACAAAAAAAAATGCCACTGCCATCCACTTCACCCGCACTGCTGCCGAATGAATCATTTGCCGTAAAAAATAAATATATATTTGCATTGTTTGATTACAATAACAACAAAAACAAAAAAACAATTGTATTGAAAAAAATTCTTTTGTTTGACAAACACACACACACACACACCAACATACAAATATGCCCTCACTTGCACTTCTTTTTATATATATAAAAAAAATAAATAAATAAATATTCAAACTAAATAATGATAATTTTGCATGTAAAAAGATTGCACCAGGCAAAAAACAAGCACTCAAACAAATAAAATAAAATTAAAAAAAAACCACAAATCTGGAACACAGACAAGCAGGCTAAGTATTCCCAAACAAATCAAAAAAAAAAAAAAAGAAAGAGAATTTTGATAAATTTTGAAATATGCCACAAGCCGAGGGTGGTTACGTTTCATTGCCAAATGGGGCCAACAATAATGTTGGGCAAAATGGTGGCAACACTGGCAGCGCCATCTATCAGTCCACCACAGAGCCAGCCTCATCGCCTTCGGTCTTTGAGAGTGTTAAGCGCGTCATTGGCCAGGCCATTAAATCAGCGCCCTCTGGCGATGGCAATGAGGAATTGATGGTGCGCATGGAACGGCAGGCCGTGATCGTTGGTGCCAGGTAAGTCCACCTAAAAAAAAAAAAAAACAACCCACCACATTTTTATTCCGTCATTTCCTTTGTTTTTCTTTTTACTTCCATTTTTTTTTGTCGAGTGTCTTAAGTGTTCTCTTGTTGTTGTTGTTATTATTATAATTGTTGTTGTTGTTGCCTGCACTTCCTTTTGCCTTTATTTGGTTAAGTTTTTCGCACAACTCGAAATCTCAGAAATTTCGCATTTAACAATTTTGAATTGCTTTTCGGCATGCGTGTTTGTTTTTGATTTATTTATTTCTATCTCTTTCTCTCTTTGAGTCTGTGTGTGTGTGTGTGTGAGTGTGAGTGTTTGCGTGTATTTTTGCAATTCAACATTTGAGTTTATCTTATCGCCGCCGCATCTCACATTACATTTGATTTGGCCTTAAGCAATCAGTCAAAACAGATAATCACTCATACACACACACACACACACACACACACACACACACACACACACACACACACACACACACACACACACACACACACACACACACACACACACACACACACACACACACACACATAAACATCTTGGCAACTTTTCGCTCATTTTGTGAACTGGGAAAATTCCTCAAACCCAAAAAAAGTAATGAAACAATCTTTCAAGAATCTGGTTTTCTGATTTTTGGTAGAAACGAATGAAGAAAAATTTCAACTATTTTCATCAATTTTAGGAAAGTTGATGAATTGTTTGAGAAGACCTCAGATACTTTCACAAAGTTTCCCAAGGTTTGGATAGGGTAATTGATATAGATAGACTCTCTAGGAATTGAGACAACCAAACTTCCTATCCAAGTCAGTCTTTGGTTCTTCGCTTCCTCTTTTTTTTTGAGAGCCCAAGAAATTCCCAAGTCCTCTGAAATTGTCAGAAACGAAGAAAAGAACATAACACAAAATATAGGCCGAAGATTTCGATTCCAAGCAGGCAGTTTGCTGAATAATCCACTAGGTGGCGCCCTAACCCTAAGCCATTCGTTGATAACGGTATTAAAGTGAGACAGCCAGGGTTGCCAACTGCTCTGTTGATGCTTTAATTTTCTATTATCCTGACCACGGCTACCCTCTATTTCGTTGATGAATTTATTTCCTTTTAGTTATTTTTTTTCTCGAAAAGTTTATTGATTTAATTTGCAACTGGGAAAAGTTTTCTTTCAAAGAGACTACTCCCCCCTCCAGCCCGTTTCAGAACATTTTCCGGTCAATTCAGAGAGAGAACTTTATTTGAGCAGGAAATGAGTGAAAGACAAATTTGATTTAATTTTATTCGATTGCAGTTTTGCAACAAACTTTGAGGAACCCCCAAACCATTTCGGGAGGCTCGCTTAGCCTTGGCCCAAGGTCAAAGTGGCGAGAGTAACAAGAAAACCAATTTCCTCATGTTTTGTCAATACAACAGAAAACAATCCCCATTAAGTTTTGTCAACTTCTTGTTTTTTTTTTATTGTGAAAATTTAATTCGGCAATTTTAGTCACTGGCAAAACGGCAAAAGAGTAACCAGCCAATTCAAGCGAAACTGTGAAAAACCCCAATTGGATTCATTCTATTTTTGTGCACTCATCAAGTGCTTTAATTAATATTTCCGTCAAGTGTGTGTGTGGGTGTGTGTGTGAGTGTGTGACACAGATTAGTCGAAATAAATCTTAATTTTTTCCAAGCCAAACCAAGATTCATTCAGTTGCACATTTTTAAATATTAAAAGTGACTTTTTGTTTACCATTAAGCTTGAGTGTAATATCATTTTTTATTCTTCTGAGTCATTGCACTTTACCCAGTCAGACAGACAAGTCAGTCAGTCAGTCAGTCAAGTCAGCTGGAAGTCGAGACCGGTTTGGGTCGCGTGGTGAGCCGTGCTGGGCCACCGGTTAGAAGCGGTTAGTTCAAGTTTAAAGCACAATGGAATTATAAGCAGTCAATGAAACAAACAATAACAAATCAGAAGAAGAAGCAGAAGAAAAATATAAAAAAATATATTAATAAAAAAAAATAAATAAAACTCATAAGTGATTATCATTTTCTCCGACTTTCAGAGGGGCAAGAAAATTTTTATTTAATTTTTTTTTTTTTTTAATTTCGAAGAGGATCTTTTTTTTCATTACATTGTCGAGCTTAATTGGATGGGGGCACGTAGAGGTGCTAATAGGGAATTATGTTTATGCGCTTGCTCTAGGTAGATTTGGGTTTGAGTTGGAAAAAAGTTTTCCCCAAATTATCATGAAGGCCGAGTCGAGTTTTTAGGTTTGGTGCGGAAAATTAGTCCGCCGAGTTCATATTTGTGGCGCCACTTGTTTGTGCTTTCCGACATTTTTACCCGGAATGACATTGCGTGACTCATTTATTTATGTTTACGTAACAGAACAGAACAGAACAGAACAGAGCAGAGCTCAACTTTACATTCTCAAAAAGGACTATAGGAAATGTCTATAAAACGTCACAGATGTTTATGGTTTTATTCTATGTAAGTAAGTGAGTGACTGTCTCTGTGTGTGTGTGTGTGTGTGTCTTAGGTGGTTTATAGCTTGGAGAGTTCCCTTCATTCATTATTCATTTCGTCTTCATATATTAAAAAAAAGAAAAGAAAAAGAACAAGTCTCCCACTAAGCAGACCCATCAAGCTAAGATCTTTTCCACACTTAAATATATTTGTATATATATCAAAAGTCTAATTACCTATATACAAATATATTTTCCATGAAAAATATAAGAAAGAAAAGGAAAATGCCTCTCGATTTTCGTTTTGTCGGTTTCTTTTTTGCTTGCATGCTCATAGAATTTATTTCAGAGACCGGGACAAAACTGGTAAGACACTGAACAACAAGATGCCGTCAGCACCTACACACACTGCCGAGGAGGCACATCTGTTGGGGTAAGCCAAAAAAAAAAAAAAAAAAAATAAAACACAAAGAAAAAACAAAGAAAAGTCCCCCAAAAAAACAAAGAAAAGTACAGTACACACCCTGCAAATAAAGTATATATCAAAAGTAAAACCGTTAACCGTTTACCGTTAACTTAACCATGCCATGTAAGATAACCCCCAACAAACAAAAAGAATAAAGCACTTCAAAGATCGAAAGAGTTCCTTGCCCGAAACACACATCACATATACGTACTCTTAATACTCTTTTTTATAAGTTTTAGAGAATTTGTTTAAGCATTTTTTTTTGTTATGGTCTTGTTATTTGCATTTTGTTTCCCTAGATTAAACAATTAATTTTTTATTTGACAATTTTGGATTGCCAGCAACTCAAACCAACAACATAACCTATAAAACTTTTCATTTTCTGAATGTTTTTTTCTAGTAAATTTTGAACAAGCTTGGCTTATCAAGTGAGTTGGTTTTCTACTTCATTTTTTTTTTTTTTTTAATTTCCTTTAATTAGTTCAACTTAGCGGTAGTTGAGCAGCGAGCGTCAACCCATAACTACTTTTAGCCTAGACCAAAACGTCAAACGGATCCATAACGAAACCAAAACATTTCCAAAAAATATATAAAAAAATAAAAACGAAAACATTCTTATGAGCAGCTAAACAATCCTGAAGGAAACAAATTTTTCTATTTACCTTGGAAAAACTACTCATTACTCATTTTGAATATACTCTTTTTTTTTATTCAGCACTATGCCTGTTGATCCCATGGACGATATTGAGTTGCGCTCGGTGCAGCTGCAATTTCCTAATGCACGTGGCTCCATATTGGAGGCCTGCGATCAGCGGCGTGTGCCCACAGACAAGGGCGATATACATGTGGCCATACAGGGTGATACCTCAAAGCCGGCCATAGTGACCTATCATGATTTGGGCCTCAACTGTAAGTCGAATATTTTCCATAAATAATTTTGAGCTAATTAGAGTCGAATTTAATTATAGATGCCACCAGTTTTGCTGGGTTCTTTAATTATCCGGTAATGCGTGGTCTATTGGAGAATTTCTGTGTCTATCATGTGACAGCACCTGGTCAGGAGGAGGGTGCTCCCACATTGCCAGAGGAGTAAGTTTATAAAGAGAAATTGTATTTAATTTCCATCAAACAAGCAAATGAAAAAAATCATAGCATACTTTTGGGCTGGCCCGAATTTACTTGCTCTAAAAACTAGATGGCGCCATTTAAAATGTTTAAGATTATTTTATTATTTTCAAACTTTTTATTTATATATATTTTTTGTTGTTGATAATTTATAGCTATGTCTACCCAACCATGGATGAATTGGCCGCACAGCTGCTTTTTGTCTTATCGCACTTTGGATTGAAGTCGGTGATTGGTTTTGGGGTGGGCGCCGGTGCGAATATATTGGCACGTTTCGCCCACGCCCATCCGGATAAGGTGGGGGCCTTGTGTCTGATCAATTGTGTGTCCACACAGTCCGGCTGGATTGAGTGGGGCTATCAGAGTTTCAATGCGCGCTTTTTGCGCACCAAGGGCATGACACAGGGCGTTATCGATTACCTGATGTGGCATCATTTTGGACGGAATCCGGAAGAGCGCAATCATGATTTGGTCCAGATGTATAAGCAGCACTTTGAGCGCGGCGTTAATCCAACCAATTTGGCCATGCTGATCAATGCGTATATTCATCGTCAGGACTTGCATTTGGCACGCACACCGCCGGGCACACCGGGCACCGAAACGGCGGCCACCACATTGAAAATGCCGGTGATTAATATAACGGGCTCATTGTCGCCCCATGTCGATGACACTGTGACTTTCAATGGGCGCTTGGATCCCACAAATTCATCCTGGATGAAGGTGAACTCATCAAAGGAAAATTAAAAAAATTATTTTTTTAATATATTTTTTGTTTTTAGATTTCGGATTGTGCTATGGTGCTCGAGGAGCAACCGGCTAAGCTGGCTGAGGCCTTCCGGCTCTTCTTGCAGGGCGAGGGCTATGGTAAGTGTTAGAACACAGCACACACACACATACACACACACACAACTACACACAAACACAAAGACAGCAACTCTTCTTCAAAATAAGCAAAAGAAAATTAAAAAAATAAAACAATTCAAAACAAATAAAATTACACAATTCAATAAGCCAAAAATTCTCACCGAGTTAGCAAAAACAGTTAACCATTCTCATGAGTCCCCCCTCAAGTCAAGTCAAGTCATAGTCTCATCATTTAGTCAGACTGCAGTAAATCTATTCAAATTAAAAGTCCAAATGTGCTTAACATTTCATTCTATCGTTGGCCTGAGTTAAGTCTCCCCTATTCCCCCCGATTATCCCGTCCACCACCCCCCCTCCAGTCACCACTTAAAACTCGAGCTTAACAGAGAAAATCTTACAAATAAATCCGAAGGGTTTAGAACAAACTATTCCTATTTATACACAAGTTAACGGTATTATTCTACTATATAAGTAAAAAAGTTTATAACCCAAAAAAAATATATATATATTTATAACCTAAAAAATAACGAGACAACCTTTTAGTTACACAATTTGTATACGCTTTTTATAGAAGAAGAAAGCACAAAACTAAAAAAAAAAACATTTTACGAGGTTAGTTTGGTTAGTTCGAGAAAATATATATAAAATTAACAATGATAAAAAAATTGCATAAAAATTGTGGAAAAGCTTTTCAACTGCTTTCGAATCAAAGTGGAAAAAACAAATTGAATTGTTTAAACATTTTTTTTTTTTTTAATTGGCTAAAATAAAAAATATTTATAAATTAATTTTTAATGTACCCAATTTGTACCTAACAAAAAATTGTTTAAATAAAAAAAAAACATGAAAATTTATTAAAAAAAAAAAATTGAAAGTAAAAAAAAAAAGTTGTTGAATTAAGCGTTTCTCTCTCTTTCACATTTCCCATCAGACCCTCCCTCTCTTTCTCTCTTTGTCCTTCATTAATATATCAGGTGTCAGTGTGTCAGGGTGTCCTTGGTCATTGAGGTGTATTTCACAAAAATTCTTAACAAAAAAAACAACAAAAAATATTTTACAAGATTTTCATTACTTTGTTTTTTTCGTTTCTTTTTCCTTTCTCCAAACTGCTTGTTTTTTGCTAAACAACATAAAAAAAATATATATGAAAAAAAAATATAAATACAAAAAAAAAAAAATGAACACGCAAAAACATGTCGACATTTTCAACACACACACACACTCACACACATACAAACCAATTAATGCTTGCCCCCCATTTTCAACGCCTGCCGCCCGCCTCGCCTGGTCATGCACTCCTACTCTCCCGCCCACCCTCTCTCAACATTTCTCATTCAATTCATTTCATTCTAAAAAAAAAAAAATAAATCTAAAAAATAATTTAAAAATTTCTTAAATTTTTTTTCTTTCTTTTAAATTTTATTTTGGTGAAAAAAAAATAATTTTTTTTTTATGCGCGCTGCGACCTTAAAAAATTTACTTTTCACTCTCTCTTTCTCTCTCTATATATATATGGTATGTATATCTATACACCTATACACTCACACACACACACAATATGCCAATTCACACACACCCACCAAACAGTTTCCGAGAAACCGCAATAGAATCAAAACAGCTAAGAAAACAACAACAAAAAATATTACAAAAAAAAAGTTGAATTTTGCATTTAGCTAAAAACTTAAAAACAATAATTGAATAATTAAAAAGAAAATATATATACAAAAAAAAAATAAATAAAAAATCATTATTGTAGTTGAATTGCCTCCCCAATTGCTTAGAGGCAATGAAGCACGCAAATTTTTGTTTATAAAAAAAAAAAAAAAAAATTAAAAAAAAATTAAAAAAAAAATAGTTACTCGTTTAGAAAATAAAAAAAAATTAAAGATAATATATAAAAATAGTTAATAGACAATTATTTATTTAATTAGTCACTGGGAGCACTTAATAATTTTTCCAAAAATATTTTTAAGCTTTTCCCAAAAATTTGTTTTTTTTTAAATTTTCGAATTTTTATTTTTTAGTTTGAAAAAGTGTATAGTAGATCCTCGGACACTTTTGCTGCTTATTTATGCACACACACACACACACACACACATGCAAAATCTATTTTCCCTTATTTTTTGCCATTTACATTGACTTTAATTTATTTGATTTTGTTTTTTTTATTTACACGCAACCTTTTTTTGCCACAACAACAACAACAACAACATTCAAACAATTTGATAATCAAATCAAATCAAAAAAAAAAAACAAAAACCAATAAATTCGAATGTGTGAAAATCCTTAGCTGTGGGTACGCTACAAAAGTTGGCACGCAAAATCTCAATGGCCAGTCGGAGCAGTTCCACACAAATTGAGCTGACCATACAATGAGAGCGCCGCTTGGAGTTTCGAAACGTTGGCGTTAGGGGGCGCTGGGTGAGCCAGACGAGTGAGAGAAGTGAATGAAACACAGAGCGAACACACACACAAACAAAAGCGAGAGCACAGCACGCTAAGACCAACACACACACACACACACCCACACACAAACTCCCAGAGATGCAGTTAAAAAAATTTCAAGCTTTCAAGAGCAAAAGAAAAGAAAAGAAAAGGAAAAATTCATTGTTTTTAATTTTTGTTAATTTTTTTGTGTACCATAAAAAAAAAACAACTCAATCTAATTTTTTTTCTATTTATTTAAATGCTAGTTGGCTTTATTATTATTATTTTTTTCTCTCAAGAAATGTATTTATCGGAAATTAATTTAATTAATTAAGGCAAAGAATCAAAAAAAAATTATATATGTTGTTTTATTTTTATTTGTTTATTTTTGTATAAGAATTATGAATAAATTAATCTATGCTATGTTGTGTTTTTTTTTTCAATATTTTTTTATTAATTTTGTTGCTTTTAAAGAACACCCGGTGCGCTGCTGCTTTAAGAAAGAAAAAAAAAAATTTTCAAATAAAAAAAAAACGAATTCATTTATAAAATAAAAAAATTATTTTAATTATATTGAAGCAATAATTTTTACATATATACAAAGAAATATTTACATAAATTTATACACAATAAAAAAAAAGACGAAAAAAAAATATAATTCCACAACATACATACAAACACATAGACATACATATATACTATACATACATATATATAAACGAGCGAATTAAAAACGCCATTTGCAAATAACAAAACGAAGAAGAAGAAGACGAAGAAAATGAAATAATTCTAAAGAAAATTGTAAGCTTTTGTTGTATATTAAAAAAAAAAAACAATCTTAATAAAAGAAAACGAAAGTAAAGTTTGAAAAAAAAAACTGAGAAACCAATTTTTTACAATTATTCAAAATTTGCTAGTTTTTATTTTTTTTTTGTGTTTTTGTTTTTTTTTTTCTGTCATTCGAATCGCCGCTCACCCCTCTCCCTCATGAGTTTTCTTCCCAACAGAACAGCCAAATCAACAGTTGCCGCAATTATAAAAAATAAAAAAAATCTGAAGCTGCCGTTGGCCCATCATCATCATCAAGAATTGCCACAACAACAATAAAAAAAATTTTAAATAAAATCCATATTCATACACATTTGTACATGAAATAAATCACGCAGTGCATGTTAAATACCATAAAAGGCTCTCAAGAATTTCGCAACTCATTATCAATGAATGTCAAATCATCATCAACAGCAACAACAACAACAACAACAACAATAACAGCAAAACAACAATGCCAAAATGAAAAGTACAGTCCCTCCTTCCAGCCATCGACATCCAACACAAATCTACAGCTAAGATAACTGTAAACTGCCTAAATGCATGCACCTTTTCAAATCCGCCTGCCACCTACACACACACACACATACACACATTACTCTTTTCCTTCAAAAAAAAAAAATAAATAACAGCAGCAAATTAGAAAGTGTTGAAAAAAAGAAAAAAGAAAAACACCAAAAAAAAAAAGAACTACTACAAAAACAACAACTACAACAAAATCAATCAAAATAATAAAAATCCTCACATGTTCAAAGTACCGTAACGTAAATAACAAAAGCAAAACTACTACTACCTTCCCCCCCTCCAAATCAATCAACCAATGAACAACAACAACAACAACCACATAACAACAACAACAATAGCAACGCCGTTATCAACGCCCGCGAGCTCGCCATGCGGCACCAAATATCACACCTACTCGTCGATATTCTTTGCCAATTTCCGTGAGCAACAGCTGCAGGCAGCCCAGGAGCGGGACAGGGAGAGGGAGCGCGAACGCCAGCGCCAACTGAGCATGCGTGTGGGTAATCGCTTGCGCGAAACGGCCATAAATTGCACCAACACTGCTAACGCTAATTCAGACAACAACAACGAGAACAGAAGAAATGCAACGGTAAATAATGAGAACGAAACCGAGGACTTCGATGCTGTGGTGGACTTTGACGAGGATCAGGATCAGGATCTCAACAACGGTAATGGCAATCGGGCCTATGTGACCACAGACAGCACCACTGGAACACTCTACTACGGCACACAAAGCAACAAAATTCGCATAACCGAAAATCCACTGCCCGAGACAGTTAGCTCTTAGATGCTCAAACTGTACTCACACCAACACACAAACAAACACACACACAGACACACTCTCTCAAACTATACTCCCGGCAAATTGCAAAAATAATAAGGGTATGCATGCTAAAACTAAATAAAAAACAAGGATAAATAAATAAATAAAAAAATAAAGAAATATACAAATAATAATGAAACAAGGCAAACAAACTTATTGTTATTGTTGTTATAAGCTAATAAAGATACAAATTTTAAAAAATAAATTAAATAAAATTATACAAACACACACTTAAATGAGAAATGTTCAGTTACACCAAATGCAGCCAGCTGAGCACACACACACAAACACACACACACACAAGCCCCAACACAAAATATACCAAAAAAAAAAAAGAAAAAAAGAAAAACCAATAAAAACGAAAGCTTCAGCATTGCTGCCGGAGCAGCCACCGCAGCAGACGATAGCAGCGTCATCTAGTTATTAGACTTTTGCCGAGCCGTGCTCCAAGAGACAAAAAAAATTAAAAAAAAATAAGTAAAAAATAAAGACACCGCTAATTATACATATTGTACACTTTATTGTACTCGAATAAATAATTTAGAGAGTTTCCAATTTTTTTTTTCTAGTCTTGAAATTCTTTTTTTTTTTTTTATTTGTTGAGAGAAAGAATAAGAAAATATTTGTAATTTACACTTTGTGCCTGAGCGTTAAAAATCTAGGGTATTCCTGATTATTTCCTGGACAGTTGGGAATACCCTTGATTAGCAAACACATACGATTATTATTACAGATTAGAACGTTTTTCTAGTTTGAATTCTTTTTCAAATTCCACGGTAAACAAATAGAAGCATCACTTTTTTTTTTTTTTTTTTTTTTGTAAAGCAAAACAACAATAATTTCTGATGAGCTTGCTTAGTTGTTGTGAAATAAATAAATAAATAAATAAAGTAAAAGTATATATATTAATAATTAAATTATAAAAGGAAACTAATATGTTTAGTACAAGAAATTACAAAGCATTTTCGCTTAATGTTAAAAAAAGGTTAAACTATAAAAACACACATACACACACACACACACATACATGCAAAACAAATAAGTTTATTCCAAATGTAGCATATCAAAACTAAATAAATTAATAAAGAAAATCTCTCAGAACTACTATTATATAAATACTTGAATAGTTAATAAAATTAATAAATAAAAACTAAAACAAAAAAAAAACTGCAAAAATTTCAAAAACTGTGAAAATTCTCAAAAGAAACAAAACACAAACCACACATTTGATTTTTCAAATTTGGCAAAAATCCTCACGATTGAACATAAAAATCCTGATTTGCTTTTTGAAAGGATATGGATACACACACACACACACACACAGAGATACACAACCACACCCACAATAGAACTAGAGAATTTGCATTATACATTATAAATGATGATGGACAAATCTTTTGCAATAAACTTTACCTTCAATTCAATAAAAGTTTTAGAAGCTTGAAAAAAAAAACAAAAACAAGAAAGTTTGAAGCATTTTATTTATTTAATGGGATCACACAAGGGCCTAGATTTTGCCCTGGGTATATTGCAGATTTTGCAACATCTTGAACATTTCCTCACGATCCTGGCGCAACATGGCTGCCATTTCCTGGACTAGTTGGTTTTGCATTTCACGTTGCTGTCGCAGGAAATTCTCGTTGGAAGTCTTTAGGAAGGCCAACAATTCCTTTTGGCCTTCACTGATGGCTGTGAGCACCTCCACGGGTGTGGGCTCGGGTATTTCGAATTCGTCTTCGTCGGTCTGTGCTGGCAAGGCTTTCATCAAGTCACATGTGGAACTGGATGTCTCACTGTCGCTGGCCCAGGGGTCCAACGAATGGGATGCTTCGGCAGATTCCGTTTTACAAGCTCTGTTGCCTTTGAAGGTTTCGGGCTCTGTAGTGCGACTGGGTCCTGCCCCTGTTAGTTTGGCAGATTTCTTCATTTTCATGAGCTGGTCCATGGCCTCGAAGTGACGGGGCAACAAGTGCATTGGATTGAGGCCATCGACTTTGGCCTCTTTGTAGCGTCGGATTAGGTGGCGCAGCTTGTTGCGCAATTGCTGCGGAGTCCTTTGTATCGACTGTCTGGCCAGGATATTCGAAATGGTCACGAGCTCCTTGAAGTTGCGCTTCTGTGAGCCGTCCAAGACATGCAAGAGATTGTATTTTCGGATGGCACCTAGGAAGGCATCCACTTCGTCATTGTTCCAGAAATGATATGCAGTGGTGCCTGGCGGAAGGAAGAATATATATATACAATTTTTCTTTGGCTGGGAGAACATCAACTCACCGTCCTGCCTGGAGTTGGCATCACCGTCTTCATAATCACTTTCGTTTGATTCGATTTCAGGCTTGTCATCGCTATTGGTTGGCTGGGTGAGCAGCTGATGCACAGCCTCGTAGTGGTCAAAAGTCTCTCCCCCATTATTGGCCCTGATATATTGACGCCGGAGCTGATGGTATTTGCTGCGCACCTTCTCGGGTGTCTTGTAAAAGGATCTCTTTAGCATTTCCTTGGAGATTATTTCAAAGACTTTGGCATTCCTCTTGTTTAGCAGAGGTCCTTGCAGATTCAAAGCGTTGATAATATTGAAAAATTCATCCACCTCGCCGTCCACCCACAAGCAGCGTTTGCTTGTTTGCCAGGAACTGGCCTCGTCTGCAAAGTACAATTTATTTTTATTACACTGGAAGTTAAATCCATGGCGGACAAACCTTCGCTGCAGGAAGGTTCTTCAGGTTCCTCAAATTCGGTATAAGCATCGCTTTCCTCGCCACTCGAATTGCTCTGGTTGTCAGGATTTTGAATTTCAATTTCATTCATCGCCTCGAAGTGCTCAAAGGTTTGGCCACTGCTCTTCGCCTTCATATATTGCTTCTTGAGGATGTAGTATTTTAGCCGGAGCTGATCTGGTTTTTTGGGCATGGATTCCTTGGCCATTTCTCTGGCCAATACTTTAAAGACTTTTGCATTTCTAGAGCGATGCAAATGCACTTGGAGCTTTAATTTAATGATTATATTAAGAAATGCGGTAATCTCCTCTTCCGTCCACTTGCAACGTTGGGCTTTTCCAAGTCTGGACTTTCTTTCTGAAATTAACATACTTTGAGACTTTGTTGAGGATTTACAATTAACTGACCTTCTGTACTTGGCAAGTCATCTGAAAATTTGTGTTTGGTCTCTATGTCAGAGTCGAGTTCAACTTCGGACTCCATTCAGTGCAGTTTTCAATTTTTATAAACAAAACAGAATTTTGGGCCGTCTTGGTACAGAGCTATCGATATGTTTCGATAGTTTGGATTGCAAAAAGTAGTGTTGTATAAGTATTGTTTGAGCGCCAGTTTCAAAAATATAAGCAATATATTTTTTCGTTCTGTAAACATATATAAAAGAAAGAGAAGAAACAATATATAACTTTTTTATTAAAAATTTATATTTTAATACGAAAATCAACAATTCATTTAAAGAAACTGAGCCTAATTTTTAATATCATCTTGCACTGAATTTGTTCAGAAAATTACAAAGAACCTTTGCAACAGAAACGTGAGTCTTATGGGTTATTCTTGTGTGGCATTTAATTATTTTTATTTATTATCCAAAACCTACAAAGTTTTGGAAACAAACCTGTAAAAGATGAAATCTGTACATCACCTTTGCACACCGGCCATTCCAAGCCAAGTATCCGCTCTTTTTTATTAATCGGTTCGGCTATTCTTAATTATCGAGTTAATTTAACTATTTTTTAGATTATTATATTATTTGCATATTTATATTTATTATTTCTTAAGCCTGCAATATTTTAATTTTTGAAAACGAATCAAAATGGGTTGAAATTATCGTTTTGCTCGATTAATTTCTCGATGTCGCAACAATCGATAGACCTGGGTAGCCCTGGTAATAGCACCGCGGAGTTGCTTGTCAATTTCAGTTTAAAAAAATCGGCTCTGGCGTTAAGATCGTTAACGGGTGAAACGAGCTTCGCCTTGCACAGAAGAAGAGAAAAATCGTTATAACCAAACAAAACAAAAGTGTATTTATTGTTTATTCTCATTAGGCCCTCCGCTCACCGCCTCGCTGCCGGTGCTAATGTATTTGTGTCCATGTTTTGTTGTCGGGCCCGTCCGCCCGCACGCTCGCCCGTAACTTAAAACTCGCGATCGCGCTGTGTGTGTATTTTTTTGCAATAAACAAAAAGAAAATTTTCAAATATTTGCACCCAGATTGGGGACCGCCCCCTATACAGTAACCATATACCCAGTATATCATTTATTTATGCAATTTGTGCAAATAATCAAACATCAACGCGTCTTGGATACGTCCTCACTAGCATCTTGGACTAAAAACCAAAGCCGCCGCCGCCACCATAACTATCACTGCCACACCATTATGTCTCGATCTGGATGTGCCCGTTATGTGCTGCTCTCGGCCTGGCTGCTGTTATTCAGCTGCTCGGCTCTGAGCCTCAGTACGGCTGCCTCCGCCAATGCCGGCTATGTCGATCATGGCGATATGAAAGGTAAGCAAAAATTTCACAAAATCAACAAAATATATGCCAATTCCAATGGCGTTCATATATTTAGGTAGTGCTTATGTGTATATCACGTAGAAACTAAAGACAAACGGAAAGATAAAATTCACTGGGGCCAAAAAAAGAGCCACATGATTTCTTTCAAGTTTTGATAAAACAAAGATTTCATTCAATCTTTCAATTCGAGGGAGGAAGTGTACATCTGTTCCAGGCTCTTGTTTTGGGCCCTTTTCAACATGAACAGGTTTACAGGCCGAATTCCCATGGATCACCCCGGCCAAGGAGCAGTTGTTTCTTCTTTCTTCTACCTGTTGTTGGATTGCTTGTTTGTTTGCTTGCTTGTGTTGCCCTTACCTGTGCGTGTGTATTTTCCAGGTAGCCGACCATTAAGCATCTCAACTCTCTTTCCTATCTGTCTGTTCATTGTTGCCCGTGAGTGTGTGTGTGTGTGAGTGTTTGGCTTGTGAATGAATATGAATGAAAGTGTACAGATTTGGTGGGTTTTTGAGTATGGCTGGTCTGGCCGAGCCGAGCCGAGCTCGTTAAAAAGGACAACGGAGACAGCAGTGACAAGAGCTATTTGGCATTTTCTTTTCTATGTCAAATTTGCCTGGGCTTTTGGTAGGGCCACAACCTCAATCGACTTGGCTTGGATCTGTGGCTGCTGCTGTTGTTGCTGTAGTTGTTGTTGTCTGTTGACTTGGCTTGCGAAAACCAGTTTGAGAGTTGTTGTTTTGCAAAAACAAGCCCACTTGCAAGTCTGACTCGCCCCGTCTCTTTCGCTCTTTCATTCATGACTGTCTTGCGTTTACTTTACTTCGTTTTGCCATTATTCTCTCTGTTGTTGTTTTTGGTGTTGTTTTAGCCAAGACTTCCTATCACCTGCCCCCGTTATGGTCTGAGGGTGCCAGGGGGTAACAAGCTCGAGACTCTTTGTTGCTGTCCAACAAACTCATACGCATCTGAACCGTGAGATTTTATTTCATGCAAAAAAACAACAACAACAACTACAAAAAAAAAATTGAAGTATCTTGTACTCGGGACTTGCTGTGCGCAAGCGCAGTTGTTTTTGCTTCTTCTTCTTCTCTTGTATTTTTTTTTTTGACAAGTTGCAGGTGTTTTGCTTTTAAAGATTTTATTTAATTTTTTTTTTTTGCGAATTGCAAGGAAGCCAAAACCAGGTTTTTTTTCTGCTGAAATTTTCTTTTTTTTTGGCAAAAAATACATCCTGACTTGTTGTCTTTTTTCTAATTGATATTTTTGTGGTTGAATCAGTTTTGGATGATATTTTAATTCTCCTTTGTTTGCTTTTATCATTTGCCATGAGTCAGAGAGTCGAGGCAAAAGACAACCGAGTTATCAGAGTGGGTTTACTTAAGGTTTGATAAGCTTTTGATAAGACTTTTTTCTTGATTAGTTCTGATAGCTTGGAAGAGACCATAGTAAATGAAATTTTAGACAAGTCTGACGCATACTCAGGTCCCAAAATGACAAGTGCCGTTAAGTGGTAGCAAATGTCGGCGATAATGATGGTGGCCACTTCCAGCGAATTCGGACTCAGACAGACTTAGCGAGTGAAAGGCAGATATTTTTAAGTGGCCAGGCGAAGGATCGTCGCTGGACAAAAGAGCAGTCAGTTGAGTACTTTGGTCTGATGGTCTCTGCTTTCAAATCACCAGATTGACTTTTCAAGGCAGGTAGAAAAGGACACTCTGAAAGATACACCCACGACCCAGGCCATTACTAAAAGTATCGAATTTCATAAGGATATTTTTTTTCAATAAAAAAAAATATATTTTTTTTGTCTTGTTCTTCTTGTGAAGTGCCAGCGGATGAGATACAATGAAGAGAAGAAAAAGTTCCCATATGCAACATTTCGAAAAAGGGAAGGTTACATGACGACTGCATACAAAATTCCTGGGCACTTTTGAAAATCATATAAGAAGGAAGTTATGGAAAAACACTTCAGACAGCATGCATGTCTCTAATTATGAAGAGGGCGCGCGCCCACTTAAGAACTCTCCGAACTCGCCGAACTCTCAGTCTTTATCTTTTGTACATCTCTCACACGGTAGTTACAGAATAGAAGCAGCATGGCGCTCACAATGAGGGGACTTCTCTTCCTAAGGGCAAAAACAAAAAACAAAAATGTTTTGTCTCAGCTTCGTTTGATTTTAATTCTCACGTTGGGATCTCGCACAGCTCCGTTGCAATCATAAATAATAATCAATTTCCTGTCCCACCAAAATGTTTCCCATCGCTTATCGCCCTGCCAAAAACAGAAAAATAAATTTTAAACATATGCAAGTTTTCTTTCTTTTGTGTGGCTGAGAGAAAAAACACAAAAACCAAGTAATAAATGAATGAATCGATACTATATATATTTCAGCTTTTTCGATCTGATTATTTAAATTTTGTTTAGCATTTGTAAGCATTTGGCGCTGTTTATTTGTGGCTTTCCCCTTTTCGCAGTGGGGCCACAGTTTGAGAGGCACTGGCCTGCCTCGTATCGAACCAATCAGAAAGATTCTGACGCGGCGGGGTCAGTTGATGATGTTCGTGGCGTGTTTCTCTCGTCGCTTGTGTTCGTTTCGGCTTTCGTGCTTGCGAGGTTAAATTGCTGGCCCAATCAACAGACGACCCCCATTTTGGTCTAAGGCCACCCTTTCGCCCTCCACCCACCCCTCCTTTTTCTTTAAAGATTTAATGACGCATGCGCTGCATTTGTTTGCTCGCCAGTTGCTTGCAGCTGTTTTTGGGCTGGTAAAAGTTTCATGTTTTCTTCGAGTTTTCGGTTCGATCTTGTCATAAATTTTCAACATGAGCGTTTTGAGCGCTTGTCACCACATTGTGCAGGATCATATTTAAGTTATGCGGCTGCTGGTGTTGGTTTAATAATTACTGAAATCCCCTTCATCATCTTCATAACCAGCAGATACAGAAGGGTTGTTGAAGGGGTTGCAGGGGCGCTGCATATCAAGATTCTTATAATGCAGCAGTAATTTAGCATATGTCAACCCATTGCTCTGAGCATCGGATTACTTTGTTGGCTCAGCCAAGAAGCTTAGGACTCCAGGCTGCTGGCCAATTTGATTTGTCGCCAGTTTTTTTTTTTTTTAAGCCGGACGCTTGAAATTTTTTTATATATTTTTTTATAGTCTCGCACACAATTAGAGAGAACAGTAGTTTGACAGGTTCTTTCAGTTTTGAATGCCGGAAAACCTTTATAAAGAGACTGAAGACCAGTCTCTTACCTGATCGCACATAAATGGGCAGTTGAAAAGACTTAGGGTCAACGGCAGCGCCTGCCCTTCTCCAGCGAGATCATGGCAATGATCTTGCATAATTTTGAAAGAACTCAAAAGTGTTGACAACACAAACGACCAAGCTAGATAATAATAAAAAAATAAATATGAAAATTTTCTGCTCTTTCTGTCAATCCGCCAGACAAAGGCCCGGTCCAGTGGGTTGGGAAGCTTCCATTTTTTTTTTCAAAGCTTAAGGCAAACAATATGGCGCTGAGTTAACCCCTTGTCGCCGGTCTTTTATATTAGCGCCTGACTGTGACTTTTCCACTGAACCCACCGAGAACAATGTGAATCATTGACAGCTTTTATGAGGCATCTGCATCACTCATCGACCATCATGATCATTATTACAACCATCACAGCTCTGGTAAAAAAAAGCTCAAGAAGCTGACTAGCTTGGCATGTGTGTGAGTGTGTGCGAGTGTGTGTGTGTGTGGACCGCACCCCACTTGCCTTTTGATTTCAAAATCATTTCAATTTCAATAGAAAAAGTCAAGCATTGAAATTGAGTGAACCCAGGCGAGATGCCACTGTCTCTGCCGCTGGCGCTGTCGGCGCCAATCTGCCCGGGCAAATGACGAAAGTTTTGTAAGATCGAATCAGCCAGCACCACCATACCACCACCCCAAAAAAAGTCCATTTGTATTTGAAATTGGAATTTATTTAGTTTTTTCTTCTCCTCCTCTCTCTCTTTTTTTTTTTTGTATTCAGTAAAGCGTTTTCGTTAATTAAAAACAATTAAGCGGCAGGGCAAGCGTGTCATGGCGCACCAATAAAATTCTCTCACAAAGGCAAAAACAATACACGATACGAGTATCTTTTTGGTTTAAAGTAAAAAGGTTTGCGTTTGCTTTTTTGCTTTTGGCTTGGTCGGTTGGGAACCAGCAGAATGTGGGTCGTCAATGGGCCAAACGGGCGGCGGCACTTTACAGATCGACTGCCATCGAGACAGAGAGAGAGAGATAGAAATAGAGAGAGAGATGTATCAAAGGAGAGTGAGAGCGCCTAAGGCCCCTCAAGGCCCATGAAGTTTTAAAATATTAATTGCGGTTAATTGGGATTAACAGCTGCTCCAAAAAGAAAAAAAGAGTACACAGAGAGTCAGCAGCCCGGTTGAGGGAGACTTGCTCCAATTCTCAGAAGATCGGAGCTTGAGATCTCTAAAAGAGAGAGAGAGATGGGAGGGAGAGAGTCAGCCAGTGTAACTGAGGTAGTCCCAGTCTTTGTGTTTGCCCCTAAAAATGATTTATGCTTACCCTTTCCGCCGTGTCAGTCTCACCTTTTTAATACCCTTTAATTTGACACCAAAGGTATATGGTATCTCTGAGAAAGAAGATCCGAAAAGCTTAATCTTTTGAGCTACTAAATTTCAGATTGATCAGATAATAAACGGGCTATGTTAGTTATGGGAAAATATTTACCAGAGAGATTAGATTATTTATACTTGAGATAAGAGATACTCTGGACTTTCGTAATCTCAGCACTTATAGGGTGAGTGGTAGTCGTCTTGCTGGCTTTGTCTTTTCAGGCTGCGACAGGTTCCAACCTGGCTAAGTTGGTTGAGTTGGCTCATCGTTTCCTTTTGTTTTGTTTGTCTTTGGGTCTTTTGCTTAACTGGCCCTGGTCAGCAGCTCCTTTCAACACTCCACTTATTGCGGGCCACTCCACACTCTTCTCTCAGCCGGTTTCGATTTCCTGTGCTGGGGGTTTCTTTCTGTCTTCTTTATGTCTCTGTTTTTCTTCTTCTCTTGGCTTTTTGCCTTGTGCTGGCCAAATGATAACAGAGTCTTTTTCTATATAGTTAAGCAGCCACCCATCCGGTGGTAGTGGCATTTTCCAGCCTCCAATTGCACATCAACACCATCCGGTCGGTGTGCTCAACTGGTTTTCTGGAAAGGATTGGTGGCTTGTCGCTTGCCCATAATTAACTCTGTATACGAAACAAATCAAATCAAAATGTTATGGCTACCGACAGGTCAGGCGGGCTGGCATTTTCCTGCAAAGTTTCCCCAGCGCGGAATTTCCGCTGCTCTGCCAGGCGCTTTAATTACACCGCTCAACTCTAGCCGCGTCCACCGGGTTGGTCTTCCAGTCCGATGTGTTTGCTTATTTGTTTGTATTTGTGTGTTTACCTGTAAGATTGGTTACATAGATTGTCCACACCGTAGTCCATTGTGTGTGTGTGTGTGTTTTTTTTTAGGTAATTGTTTGATGTCTCTGTCTGTCGGCCAATAGTTTTCTGGTCTCGGCTTTGGCATCGGCAGAATGTGATATTTATTCTGTGCAGCGGAAGTAATTTGAGGTTGACTATCGTGCGTCATCATGATAACGATGATGATGATGATCATCATCATGATCAGCTGCGTGATGCTGCAGTCACGTTGGGGTTAATAGGCTCACACGAATACTTGTGGGGTTAATGCGTTTGGCTGGGTGCTAAGAACTGGTCACTCGTGAGAGTCATTAGCTTGGGACTCGGCTGTCGATGGGTTCGGGGTCAGGTTAATTGCCAAAGACTCCGCTAAGACTCAAAAATGAAATGCATTTTATTTCATTTTCATTCATTTTCTTTTGTCGGCTGCACCCAAAAATAAAAAAACAAAAACGCTCAAATAGAGCGCCCAAAACCAACAACAACAACAAGCAGACAGCTCTTGCATACTTAAAAAGGAACAACAACAACAACAACAAAAATAGTGACCAAAATGGCTTTTTTCTGTTTAAGCCGGCCAAGTTGACAGGCACCATTTGACTTGTGTATTCAAATGTGTTTTCATTTTCATAAAAAACAAAAAAGTGTCAGGGACAACAACAAAGTGAAACTTGGCCAAGAGATTCCCTGAAGCACTCTGAGAGGCATATTGATTGGCAACTGGGCAACTTAGCCAAGTCAACAGACTGATAAGCCGCTTAACAAAAATTGACACATTTCAGACCATTTTTTTTTTTTATAAAGTGTGAAAACTGATTAAGTGAGGTTATGTTTTTTTAAGGAGAAAATTTTTTCGAGGGGGGAAACTCTGAATCGACTTTTCTGGACTTATCCCAATTCTATTATTTTTTTGTCTGCTTAAAAATTCTTGTCAAAACTGATTTAATTTTAAAACTATTATTTCCGTTGGCTTTCCAATAAATTTTTGAATTAATTAAGAAATAAAATTTTTTATGTTTTTGCTCTTGTTTGGAATATAAAAAAAATTACCCAAACCCAAAAAATAAATATATTAAAATTTATTATAACAAAATTTCGTTCAATACTTTTCGATGCGATGTGATATGGAAAAAACATGAACCAAATAACCAAAAAAAAAAAGAAAAAAAATAAATGAATAAATTTTTTACTTGAAGAGTTGAAGCCAAAGTCAAAGGAGTGTTTGGCTTGGCTTTGAGATTGAGAGTGAGAGGGTGAGAGCGAGGGTGCGGCGGGCTTGACTTGAGGGGAGCGCCATGAAAATTCTATAAAAATGTTGCTGGTTTTTGTGTACTTTACTCAATATAAATACAAATTGAGAAATTGTCAAGCCGATCACGTACCAGCACAAACAACAACAACAACAACAATGTCACAAACAAGCCAGCAAGCAAGCAAGTGAAGAAGAAGAAGAAAAATATATCTCCCAATTGGCTTTAAGTCGCGGCAATTTTCCAACCAAGAAATGAAGACAAATTTTTGTATTGATCTTTGATTTTTGTGTGTGCCACAAACGATCGCTATTGTTGTTGTTATTTTAGATGGCATATCTGTCTGTGTGTGCGTGTGTGTGTATGTGTGTGTGTGTGTTGTTTTTAAGGTTGTCAACCGTCTTCAATGTAGTCACTCATGTAGTCAAGCGATAAGTTTTAGTTGCATTGTTGCTGACGTTTTCAAATTGCCGTTGCCTTTGCTTTTGTCGTTGTTGTTGCTATTGTTGTTGTAGTTGTTATTTTGTTTCAATCTGTACTGTACTAAAATACGTGTACATTTTGTTGTTAACATGCAAAAAATTTTACACACACACATTTTCGTACCCACTCAAAGTCAATCGCCTCGGACAGAAAAAAAAAATACAATACAAAATAAAACCTCACACGCCTCATCAGGCAAATAATACCTTATTTGCGTCCCCCGCCCTCCACTATACCCCTCGCTGTTTCCCCCTTCAGTTTTCGGGGAGTCAACCAGGGTGCTCTCACCTTTGTCGACCTTTTCGTTTGTCTGACAGACTGGGCCGACTTGTGCTGAGTGCAGCTCAAATAATCACAACAACAACAACAACAAGTCAGACATTTGTACATATGTAGGCAATAATCTAGAAAATTAACAGCAACAACAACAATGACAACAAGAATTTCCAGTAACCCAAGAAATTACAGCAAAATTGTTAGGCTCAGCACGATTCAAAAAAGAAGACCAACAAAAAAAAATATGAAGGGAATATTAAAAAAAATATTCTTTCTTAAAAAATTAAAAAAATATAGGTTAGCTCATTCAATATACATTATTCGGTTGATACTATCTTTGGCAAAACCCTCTGCTATCGATGAACTTTTGGGCTCTGCTGATTTGTCAGGGTCTGCTTTTATAGCCTTATGAGTTTTTTTGTGGTCCCTTTAAGAATCTCAAGATGCCTTTATGATATTACCAGCGCTTCTTATCAAAAGAATCTCAAGATCTCTCTAAGATATTACCACGGCTTCTTGTGTCAAGAATCCCAAGATCCCTTTAAGATATCCCCAAAGCTTCTTGTCTTAAGAATCTCAAGATCCCTTTAATATATCCTGAAAGCTTCTTTTCTCAAGAATCTCAAGATCAATTTATGACATCACCAGGGTTGCTTGTCTCAAGCATCTCAAGATCCCTTTAAGATATCACCAGGGCTTTTTGTCTCAAGAATCTCTAGATCCCCTTAAGATATCACCAGGGCTTCTTATCAAAAGAATCTCAAGATCTCTCTAAGATATTACCACGGCTTCTTGTGTCAAGAAACTCAAGATCCCTTTAAGATATCACCAGGGCTTCTTGCCTCAAGAATCTCAAGATCCCTTTAAGATATCCCCAAAGCTTCTTATCTCAAGTATCTCAAGATCCCATTAAGATATTACCAGGTCTTCTTGTCTCAAGTATCTCAAGATCCCTTTAAGATATCACCAGGTCTTCTTATCTCAAGTATCTGAAGATCTTGTCACCAAGATCTGAGAGCTTGTTCATCTAAGGCCTTGGAATTCCCCAAACCAGATTCCAGATATACATAAAAATGTATCAAGTTTGGGTTTTTATCAGAAAATGTATAAAATGATTGTGTAAAAATGGTAATTCTTTTTTGGTGGAGTCAGCAAAATTGAAGCAACCCAAAGCCAACGTCGGCCATTGTGATTTTTTTGTTTTTTTTTTTAAATTTTATTTTCATATACGTATGTGCTTTTTGGCCATTTATTTTCACGTTATAACTAAGCCAAGAAATAAAAAGAAAAAAAGAGTCTTTATATTACCAAAAGCTTCAAACTGTGCTAAGAAATTATTTTTGTGGGTCTTTGGTGTATTTGGTTTATTCAGCGTCTATTGAATTTTGATGAACACCCGCTGAGGCTTTCGGAGCAACAGATCTGCCCGAATCGAGTCGAGTCGAGTCAAGTTGAATTGAGTTGAGCTGAGCTGAGTCAAGCTGAGAAACCTTTTGAGGCTGTGGCAACATAGAAAAACCGGTAACGCCGAAATGGCTCTTTGGCTGAAATTGTTTGTCTTCGGCCCAAAAGTTTGGTTTGTTTTATTTGTGTATATAGTTTTTTTTTTTTTTTATATATTTTGGGGTTTTATTTTTGCTCTTCATCTGCTCTGTTGCTCCGGAAGTAATTAATGCTTTTTTGTGTTCCCAGTTCACATAAAGAAATAGACTCAAATCTTGGCCAAAAGAGTGGAGGAGCTCATTTGAAGGAGCCAGCCCAGACCAAGCTCAACTTTCACCAATGCTTCATCTTCTTCTGCTTCTTCTTCTTATTTTTCTTTTTTTTCGCAATAATGGCGACAAATGTTCGATTGACCACATTTCAGTTGGTGGCAGCTCAAAGCTCGACTTGCCTCTTGCAATGATGTGAATTTTCCAACCTGTGGTGGGCCTTAAATGGCTGCCACAAATATGGCAACTGTACCGAATTGTATGCTCGGCTGTGTTTGTTGTTATTATTGTTGTTGTTGCTGAGAGTTGCAGCGACATAATTGATCAATTGTCAGAGAGCTCAGCACATCCTACGATTGCCCATAGTTGGCAAGGAGTGTTCACATTTTATGGTCAGGCCAACTGATCAAAAGAGAAAGAAGAGACAAATGCAATCGAGTAGGTTGGGGGTAGGAGGGAAGGGTGAGGCTGTGGCGATAACCATAAAAATGGCAAACGGATTGTCATGTTTGGCTTGAGCGTCTTTCTCCCCCCTCTCTCTCTCTCTGTCTTGGATGCCGTTTGCCTGTTTACCCTTTGGCCGGCTGCCATCTTCGTTTTAATTAAGCCAGCCAAGACAGCCCCACAAATCGATTTAAAGAGCCACAAACACTCAGAAGACACAGCCATATCACATATGGTTTGTTTCTCTACGCGTTGTAAGTGCTGCCAGACCCAGATCCCAAACCATAACCAGAGAAGACCAACTGACAAAAGCTTTGCCTTGTTGGTTCTTCTACTCTTTTCCAAAGATGTTGTCAAAGCATGTAGACTTGGTCCCTAGACTTGTGAAAGATATAGTACATGTCAAGAGATCGAGAAAGTAGGTTTTAGGCTCTGGAGTTCGAAGTATGTCAAAGTTGACTATATATTGTATAGGTCTAGGCTTACCTCTGTGATAGGTTTGAGAACCAAGCTTGGCTTGGATCGTACTACTATATCATTTAGATTTGCTATCTTTAACTTTTGAGATAAGACAATTTGATCTGGACCAATCTGTTTCCATATTGATTCCATTATATATATGACTATAGTCCAATCAAATTATCTTCTTCTTATATCACAAAATGATTTATGATCAGAGACTTGAGAAAAGAGTATGAGGTGCTCGTCAATTGGTAAATAATCTTTTCATATATGTTTTTTTTTTTTTGCCCGGCGCTCTTTACCACTTGAGTCAGCCAGCCCGCAGTGTCGGTGGCAGGGGCCTGGGCTTCTAATGTTGAATGTGTGCCATCATGAGGAGTCCGGTCGAGTTTGTTCCAGACACGCAAAAGTTAACGATCCGCTGAAGTTTTGATTGATATCTCGCGGGCTTCCATGTTGGGTCATTGTGCGCGCCCAGTCGGGCCAATCAAACGAGGGTGGCATCTAAACTTATCTCTGGAATTCAAACTGCCCGCTCCCCCCTGTTGGCTGACCCCCTCCTCGCTCTGTCTCAACTGTCCAGTTTCATACATTATTTTTAGTAATTTTTTTTTGTTTTTTGTTTTTGTTTTCATTTTAATGAAATGCCAACGTTTCATATTTTCAACTTTAGCGTTATTTTTCATTTTTATATTTTTAATTTGTTTTTCAATTATTTTTCTGGCTGTGGCTTTTTATAGTTGTTGTTTTTCATTGGAACTGGCTTTGTTTTTTTTTCTTGAGTTTCTTGGTTTTTTTTTTAGCTGAATTGGCCCAGCTCAGTTGAGCTTAGGTTGAATTGTTTTGGCTCCGCTTTTGTCTGTTTGCCAAGTTGGCATTTTTGTTGTCGTTGTGATTTTGTAATTGAATTTAAAGCGGCGATAACATTTGACACTGCCACGGCCAACCGCGCTGACTTGTCTTGAATCAGAGCCAGCACCACCACCAACCAATAAGTAAACCAAACTTGTACCACAGAATTCCGATCCGATCCGATCCGAAATTATTCATATCAAGAATAATAACAAACAACATAATGACGTTTGCGCCGATGTTGTTATGATGATCGGTTGAACCACAAGTCAAGTCAGAGCCAGAGCCAGAGATAGGCGAGGAGATTATTGGCAGGCGCAGAGAGCGTGTTATCGCCGATCCGATTCGACACGGACTTTGTCTGCCATCCAGCCGAGGGCGATACGGCTGAAAACTCATGGTAAATTGATAGTCATTAAAAGTGTGTTAGTTCCAATAAATTTCATATAATTGCGCAAGTCCAAATCTAATGAAAACGAACCCTTCTTTTAGTTGGTTTTTATTTTATTATTTTTTTGTCTCTTCCTCTTGGTCCACATTACACTGGTAGTGTTAATTTGTCAAGCCAATTGTCTGTTTTGAAATTTATATTTTCATATTTTCAATTTTCCAACGGAAACTTTATTTCCTGCCTGAAACTTTCAAAATGATTTACTGTAATCGCGAAATTCCCAAGAATTTAATTATATCGTTTATGCAGAAATTCACAACAAACCCAGACGAGTATTTTTAATTTATGAGCTATCAATTTGAACCTGTCTCAAAAACAGCAAAAATATATAAAATTACTTGGAATTTGATGTAGTATGTAAAAAGCTATATAAGGTGTTTTTGTGAGTTTTTTGTATGCCCTCGGAATACCTTGGATCTTGGGAGTAAGACGAGCTAGAATAGCCAAATTAAGGATTTGGGTTGTCTGAGCTGGCAGGCTAAGCGGATTTAATTTTTTCCCTCTCCGCTCTTCCCCTTCTACCACCTAAGATTTTAAAAGCCTTATATTTGCTAAAGCTTTCATATTATGACATAAGTTTATTCCAATAAAATATTGAAAATTCAAAATCCTTTCGATTAATACCAAATATGAATAAAATCGGTCCATAAATACAGAAAATATGCATCAACAAGGTTTCAGAGTCGAAAATTCGGTTTGCTTGGGGCCGAAGCGCCCAGCAAGCAGGCAGTTGTGTGACTAGTTCGATAGATGGCGCTTGTGTTAAGCAAATCATGCTTTTACGCAATCTTCTGGGATTTTTCAAATTTATTCTAATCTGCAAGCACGAGTTTTACTTTTTTTTTTTAGCAATTTTGTAAACCTGCGAAATCTTTCGGAAAGGCGCTTATCAAGTGTGAAAGTTATTTAAAAATTTGTTTATTTTATTATTTCGAAAAAAAAAAAAAAATAATAAATAAACATGAAATTTATAAATTTGTTATCACCTACGCTTCATTAAGGTCACCTTGACAAAAAACCCGAAACTGCAATAAAAATTAATACAAATATTGTTTTCCAAGAATTTCGAAAACACTTGTGAAAAAGTTGTTGTTGTTGTTGTTGTTTAAATTTGAATATTCTATAAGATCGGGTAGCTCCAGTTGTTCCAGACATTCTACCAGACACTCCAGAACCACTAACCCACAATTAGTTAAAGGTTAAGCCCTCCTACCCCGCCCACTGGGCCGCCCATAACATGTGTGTGTGTGTGTGTGTGTGTTTGTCTTTCTGCTAGTTTCTTTTTTTTTTGCACTTTATGGTTTTGTTTGCTGGCCTGATTTTGGTTCTTCGTAGTCTTCCTCCAGAGTGTTCGTGTTCTCACTCACACACGTGTGTGTGTGTGTGTGTTTATGGCTTGAGCAACAAGTCGCACTTTTTAGTTTATTTTTTGCCATTGCAATTGCACATGGAAATCTCACACGACACACACTCAGCAAAAGTGAGTGAGTCAGCTGGAGCTGTGCAAGAGAGAAAGAGAAAGAGAGACAGAGAAAGAGAGAGAGAGAGAGTGCTGGATTTGACTGCTGCATGTGGCACTGTCTTCTGGCATCATTTCAATGTGCTGTTTTCTTTTTTATTATTTTCGTTACTTTAGTTTTTGTTGTTGTTGTTTTTATTTTTCATCCAGTGTCGTGAGAATTTTTTCGCGTTTGGGCGCACAGCGTGTGAATGAAAATCAAAGAGTGGTGTAAGGGGGGGGGGGGGTGTTGAGGGGAGAGAGTGGGGCGCAATGATGACGTTGAGAATAAAGAGCCGGGGATGACGTCGTGGTTTCTAAAGTTGAAAGAGAGCCGAGAGGGCGGTGTAGCTAGATTAATCTCATTGAGCGAAGCGAAAGTGTTGAAATCCCCAAAAGCTCCCCATGACCTGGAGAAGAAGTGGGCCAAAATTGAGCAGTAGTTAAAATTAATTGCATTTTATTGTTTTAGCAATTTTGAAAATTTTATCTAATTTGTGATTATTTCTTCTCTTCTTTCAGGTGAGTCAAGAATCGTGTATGAGTCGACTCCGCGGAGCTGTTAAGCTTGGCGTGCTATTCTATTTCGATAATTGGAGGCATGTGAGCAATTAGTCAGCTGTGCCCCACATTGCCAGCTAAGCTTGCCACAATTATTTTCTTATTAAAGTTTTTGTGTGTGTGTTTTTTTTTGTTGTTTTTGGTAAGTTAATTGCGAAATTTAATTTAATTTCGATTTAATTAGGAAAACAAATGAAACCACAAAAAAAACTAAAAACAAAGAACCAAACAAAAAAAAAATTTTGAAAATTACAACAAAAAAAAAAAAAACTGAAACAAAAACAAAAACCCTTTTAAAAAAAAGCAATTGGAAATTTATTAAGGTCGCCCAGTTGCAAGTCAACTTGGAAATGCAACTGAGATAGCTGAGCGCAAGCGTAACGGCAATTGTGCTGCACACCCCGACCCCTCCCCTCAAGACCCCAGCCACCTGCGTGCCCCTCCTCTCACTGATTGCTAGCAACATTTGCCATTTGTTGTTGGCGTTGTCGTGGAGACGCCGACGACCAAAGTTATGCTTGACGTGTTTTATTACCAGAGCGAAAGAGATAGCAATAGCGGCAAGAACCATTGAATTGAGCGCGCAACAGATACGAAAAATACAAAAAACAAATACCAAGAGCTCTTTTAGTGTTATAAAGCTATTAAGCCATGGCCTGCTATTTAGATGCCCCGTGTTGCATGGCGTTCAACGTTCAGTCAATTGTTGCACTCGCTGAAACCAAACAAAAGCAAAACGAAATGAAATAAAACTTTGCTGCTGTTGTTGTTGTTGTTGTTGTTGGTGGTGGTGGTAGTGGCGAAACCGAAACAACACGCATGCGTTTCGTTTTCAATGCAAAAGACCCAGATCCAGTTAAGCGGCGGGAGTTAGTGTGCCCAGCCTAACCTGGTCGAGTGCGTTGCGCCCCCTACCGACAAAGCACGCCGAAAACTTCACGCCTGGCTGAAGCCTTCGGCAGCGGGTGTTCTACACTCGCCCTGTCTCTCTCTCACTCTGTCTCGGTCAACGGTTAGTTAGTTGTGGGCGGGGGCGGCCTATGATTATGACCCGTGGACATGGCGTGCAACAGGCCCCTTTTAACAATACCACAAGGGTTTTTTTTTTTATTTGTTAATTTTTGCAGATAAATTGTCGGCCAAATAATGAACAAAGCCAGGGAATTGTTAAAAAAAAGAAGTAGAATGCCCAAAGAGATTTTATTGTCAGCACGCACAGACACATTCACAGCTTGAAACTGGTGTCAAATTGGTACAACAGAAATTCCACAAACTCGTGATAAATTAAGCCAGACAAAGGGAGTCTATTGTGAGGGTTTCCTAAGAAAAACGCGTCAGTTGATAGCTTACGGGTGTCAAATTAATTGATTAAATATACCTTATATTATGTCATAAAGACAATTATAAACATTTTCTAACTCTCGAATTAGGCGCCAATTTTTAAAAAGCCCGAATTTCCTAAAATAAGTCTGAAAAGCAGTTCTCAAGAACAAAAGTGTTTTCCAACACTGAAAAAGAGGCTGCAAAGAGCGCCACCTATCCGCAAGGTTATGCAACTTCAAAGTCGAATCGAGTTGTAGACAATAGAGGGCGCTTTATAAAGAGCCATCTAGCGGCTGTTAACATCCTTACAAAAGCTGATGGCTTAGTCTACATCTTGACACAAGCTGACTGCTATAAAAGCAGTTTTCAGCTTAACATTTTTTGGTTTAATCTTTTTCGCTTTTGCGACAAAAATTTTTATTCAATTTAAATAACATAACAATTTTCTTTGTTTTAGTCATTGTGCGATTTGTTGTGTATGTTAATGAACAACGTACACCTGGATTTACCAATAATTAATAATAATGAGCAACCGTTGAACTGGGAGTGCTTGGTTCATTTGTGTTTGTGTGTGTGCGTGTTTGTGTGTTTGTGTTAAATCCCAGTATTTTGGCTGTGGGTGTGTGCGTGCGTTTGTGTGGATGCTGAGACTGCTCACACTCTTAAAAAAGGCAATGGCTGTTTTCTGTGGAAATTCACACACACACACCTGGGCAATCACGATAAGATCATTTTGGGCTTGTGTGTGTTACCATTTCAAGCATCGCATTGCTCTCTCTCTCTCTCTCTCGCGGCCTCTCCAATTCTTTTGGAACCGGTTTAAGTTCGAAACTTTGCTGCACACAGAAAACAACCCAAGAAAACACACACACACACTTAAAACCAAAGAGCGCAGACATTTAGAAAAAAATAAATAAAGAAAAAACATACAAAGCCGTTGGTTTTGAATACTCTAAAAATTCAAGGCAAAAGTTGGCTCATCCAGACCATGGCGAGCTTCGTGGCCCAGCCGCAAATTAGGGTATCTCAATTTGGCTTGGCCTGTCAATCAGATTCGGAGTCTGCTTAATCTCAGCAAAAGAAACCGGAGAATATGAATAACATTGGAATGTACAAATGCGTATAAATTAATATAGATATTTTTTTTTATATCAAATTTAATTATCATAGCTTTTGTTTTTTTATATACTTTTTTTTTTGATTTTGTTTTTCTTTCTTGTTTGAGTAGAATTTAATATGCCGCGTGTGTCATAGATATTCGGTTTAACAAGTGGCCAGGGGTTACAAAATCACACAAAATTATACACAATAAAAATCATAAACAACAAGAACAAAAAAAAAACATCATCAAAAATCAAGAAAATGAATAATGAAGTGGAAAGATTTTGTTGTTGCTGTTTTTTTTTGTTTTGTTGAATGTTTCAAACTATTTAAATAAAATTATTAATAACTTTGGCCTAATCCAAAAAAACGTTTTTGTCTTTTGACTTTGTCTTCTTCTTCTTCTTCCTTTGATGCTTCTGGTATGCTTCGACTGATGCTCTCCCATTTAAGAAGCTTAACCTTAACTAGGGATTTATTGACCTTGCCAAAGTGGGCATTGGTGACCGCCGCTGCCCACTTGGCTCCCTTTTTGGCCAAGACCATTTCAAATGCCTCAAATACCAGGATGATGCTCTTGGTGATGGGGCCGTGCTGATGGTGGACTGCGAAGAGTCATGTCGTGTTGTTAAGTCGTGCCAGTTTCTAAAGTTGCCAACCGGCAACCCGGCCACAGCATGAATCCTTACATATTGGAATGCGGCTGTGGTCGTCTTGTCTTTTGCTTTTGCTGTTTGCTGTTTGCTGTTGGGTCGGTATCCATTGGCTTCGACTTGGTGTCAACATTGGCAACAACATTCGCTTCGTGTCTTGAGACTCTGTCGCCGCACGTACGCCGATTTAACAACCAACTTACATAGCCGCCGATTAGCCAAGGTAACACACACACATACACAGATATGTATAGACCCACTCTTACCTATAGAGAGAAAGAGATACTCTCATGGGCACTGGCAAAGTCCAAAATGAGCTATCTTAGTGCGGAGATCTTTCACTAAAGTTGGCGGGTGCATCCAGCAGCCTCGGCTTTTAAGGGCCTTTCAGACTTTCAGCATTCTAGAGAGTCACTGCCACGTTTATCGCAAAATGCATTCAGCCAGCCTGCCTGCCTGTTTGAGACTCGGCAACTTTGCGCTTTTGTTTCATGCTTCATGGCCTAATGGGCATTGGGTCTGGCCCAGCTCAAGAGGCTGAGTGGCTAGCAGCAGGCTCCACAGGTTGCCACACTCAAATGATGCTTTTTCGCATTAACAACAACAACAAGAACAATACACACACGTGTGCGTTGCTAAAACGTCCGCTGAAGTTGACGTTTTGTTTTCTGCCTTTTGTTCTCGCAGTTTGGGGAGCGCGGGCTGGCTTATCTACCTCAACTGCGGCTCAACTGTGACGGGGCGGCGATACGATAGTGTGGCTGGCATTCTGGTTTTCTGGCATTCACTTTTGTGCCCTGTGCTTTATGCTTGGATTAAATTTAGCAAATCGAAGCGTGTTCGCATCCATGTACCAAATGCAACTCAACCTGACTCAAACCCAGCAATGCCAAGCGTAGCGCTAATTGAAGTTGTTGTTGTTGTTGTTGTTTCGATATCGGCCACCAAGTTTCTCGTTAATGTTTAATTAACATTTATTGGAAAAAAATATGTATATACGTGAATTTCATGGAATAACAATATAGGCAAATATTTATCTAAAAAAAAACGCCAAAAATGATTGGCAAAAACTTTGAGAACTCCGATAGCAAAAATAAGAATAAGCAGAACTCGAAAAGCTTAGCCCAACCCAAGATGAAAAAAAATAAGAAAATAAAAAAAATAAAATCATTTAAAAAAGCTCCCCAGAGACCCCTCATATTTCACACTTCACGACAAAGCGATTAAAGTCGCGCAAACAATCTGTTATTGGAGTTGTTGCAATCATGTTTCTTTGTAAACATTTAAAAAACGACAACAACAACAACAACAACAACCACTATACTGCCATCGACAACCAAAAGGAATAAAAATACAAATACAAAAACAAAGAAGAAGAAGAAGAAATACTCAAAAAAAAAACAAAAAAACTTAAAAAACAAGCAGGCCGTCGCCGTCGTTTCGGTTCGAATGCCTTGGCCCGGCCCGGCTCGGCCTGGCCTGGCCTCGTCTTGGCTGGAACGTGAGCAGTAGGACAACAACAACAACAACAACAACAACAGAAATATCAGAGCTGTCGGGGACAAACCATAAAATACGCAAAAGTCCAGGGAGTGACAACAAAACTCGCCGACAAATGAGACGAGTCGATTCGCGCGTATCCACAAAATTCAAGTTTTATTTGGGCATACAAATTGCAGGCGATGAGGTTAGAGGCTGGAAGGGTATCTTCTTATTTTGGGGTCAAAAACATTTCTATATTGTCAATTTGATTCTCTAATTAATTAAATTTGACAAATTGATGGCGCTTTTCATTTCTTTTTCTTTTCTCTTTAATTAAATCAAGTTTAGTTTTGGAAAGGTTTTATTTCTCCACCAAAAAAAAAATCACTGAATTTTTCATTTCGAAATTTACAAATTTTAAGATTCTGAATTTTATTTTTCTATATTTATTTTGAGCAGAAATTCTACTTCGAATTTTATTTTCCATACTTTATGAGCAGAAATTTCTGCTTCGAATTTGAAAAGCTTTGGAATTTTTGTTCAATTAGCTAAACTTGTCAAATCGAAAGCTAAATCAATTATTGGAATACAGTTTTGTTTTTTTGTAAGTCGAATTTAATTTAACTACCCAATCGGTTGCGATCCATTTGTCAAGTCATACAAATCAACAAGTGGCTTGAGTTAAAATTCTGCCACATCATTGTCAACCTGCTGACAAACTTGTGATCATTTCGGGCCCAGACAATTAGCTTTTTAATGTTAAGCTGAATTTTTACCCACTCACGAGCTGGTTGAACTGATTGGAAATTCCTAGAACGTGTGACTTTGGCTGGCGTGCGTTTTCAAACAAAAGGGCTGAGGGCTGAGGGCCTAGGGCTCAGGGCCCGGGTTCGGGTTCGACTGGTCAGCGCACAAAAACCTCAATCCAATTATTCGGTTTAGGGCAGAAGTTGTTCTTTTTTTTTTGGAATGAACTAAAAACGAGACTAGCACGAGCTAAATTTGGAAATTCTATTGTAATTTGATAAGTCTGAAGTTATTTGAGCCGCTCTTGGCTAAGGTTACCCAAAAAAAAAATATTGCAACCTTTGAATTTTCTTTTCTACTCTGGGAAATGTTAATTTGCTAAATTCAAAGAGAAATAATTATAAGAAAATATAAAAAGGTAGGAGTCCATTTTGAATTCTCAAACAGAAAGGGTTTGGAAATTCTGTCGAGGCAGGGAGTACTTGGTTCGCGGTCTTCTATGATCCCAGACCAAATTAGTTCGATAGGATCTCAGTTGAATTCTTATAAAAATAAGAAAGATTTTGTTGTATCAAAAATGTTGAAAATTTAAGAGTTTATTTTGAAATCTCAAGCCGAAAAAGTTTGATATGCTGGAAGTAATTGGACTTCGGTCTTCTCTGATCCCAGACCAAAGGATTTAAATATCCGAACTTTTCTTTGGGTTTGTTAAAAATTTTACTTCAAATGAAACACGAAATTCGAATCCACTTGAGTTGATTGGGCAACAAAACCATTTCAAGCTAATTTATATAGACTTGTGTTTATTTACTTCCTTGTTTATTTTTGAGACAAGAGTTTGATAATCTCCTAAAGAAGCCATGTCGAAACGTTTGCTAGCTTGGCTAATAAAGAATCGATCACTACCTTTGAGTTGGTTAAAATTAAAACTATTTCATTTTGATTTAAGACAAGACAAAAGAGAAGAAAAAAATAGTCTGGGAGATGTATTTTTCGGCCTTGTCTAGCTGTTTCACTTTGTTTTGAGATCGGCGCCAGAATTTGGCAAAATTTTAGAATCTCCGGGAAACTCAAAATATTAAGCAAACTGAAAGAGGCATTTTGTTGCGCATTATGGGCCAATGCATTTGGGCCGAACCCACTGCGCTGATCTGAGCTGAGCTGGGCTTGGAATTATTCTACGGCCACTTCATATTTTGAATAGCAACACTTCAGAGTGCCCATGAGCTGCTGATCTTTTGTTACTGTTAATCTCCGTGGCACTTGAAAGTAACGCCTCGAACGTCAAGAGCTGCTGAGAGCAAAGTCATCATCACAGTTCGGCATCGACAGCGGCATCTTGGCCGTATTCGAGAGACAGAGGGACAGATCGATAGCAACCTGTGCTTTGTTGTAGTTCTTGTCTCAAGGGCCTGAGACCGGGCCTACCCCGGCTCTGGCCTAGACTGCAGGTTGTCTGCGACCGTCCTGGCTTTCTTTTCGGTTTCGATCTATCCTTAACAAGACTCAATATATTTGCCACATTCTATATGCGCGTGTGTGTGTGTGTGTGTGTGTGTGTGTGTGAAAGACAGCCGCTTGTGAGGCATGAATTTCTCTTGAGTTGGCATTTTATACGCTTCATCAAATATCTTTGTGTCGAGATTCGGTTTCTTACACCTTCGCCAGCATTTTACCTGACGGGGTTTTCGAATATCAAGCCGAACGAACAGAGTGGAGACGACTTGAGTGGAGTGGCGTGGCTGGCATGTAGTGGATTGGATTGGAGTTTTGTTGTCAGCCAGAGATGTTCTTCGATTTTGACAGATGATTTTATACGGCCAGGCTGGGTCGGGCTGGGTATATTTGATTTGATTGAGGTCTTCTGGCTGGGCTCTCTGCATAGACAGCTATTAATATGTTTGATTACAGACATCAATTTCGAGAGAAATGAAATGCGATGAAACCGCATTCGAAGCTGAGGAATTTCTTAGGCTTTCCTATCAAAGCGTCAATATCAGTTGTATTCGTGTTGTCTTTTTCTTAGCGTTGTTTTTGTTGCTGTTGCTGGTGTTGGTAGAGTTCGTTGGAACTGACAGGTTGGGCTGTCCGAAGTTTTTGGCCAACGAATTAAAAACAATTTTCAATTTAAAAGTATTTTCATGCTCTGAAACAATGCGCCACACTTGAAACCAACAGACTCGCACTCATCTCGACAAAGCCAGGCCTCTTGAGCTGCACCGTGGGATGCCTGAGCCTGGAGTTGGTCGGCGGGCTGGCTGAGAACAAGAATTATGTTTTATTAGCGAGAAAAAGAACAAGAACAAGAAAAGCGAAAGATTTTCCTTGGCCCTTTGTCTTGGGCTGCGCCTGGGTTCGGGGTCGGTGTCAGGGCCTTACCTGAGCGGCGAACGGGTGTCCTGTCGAGCTCAGGGCGCAGGCGTAAAAACCCAGATTTCTTGTGGGTTCAACAGGTGAGAACATTTTGTATTTTTTTTGTTTCTTTCTCCTTCTTTTTTTTTGTTGGTACACATGTTTGCCTGTCCTCTAGTCCATGGTCTAAGCAGCATAAATAAAAGACACACAAACACACACACACACACTGGCAAGGCTTACCAAGCCTGAATATAGCTGAATAAAGAAACTTTGCCAAAACGCCAAAGCACGTTGCCCACGCAGGCTCCAAGCAAACACACACAAACACACACGCACACTCTTCCACACGCCCAACTCAGCTCCAAGCCAAGCCAAGCCAAAGCGAACTTACTATGTGCTTATAAGGCGGTTACACTCACACACACATACTATGCAGGTGTGAGAGAGAGAGAGAGCGAGGCAGTGAAAGAGATTGATTGTTATGGGCAGAGAGCGCGGGCAAGCAACAGCTGAACGGGAGAGTGAGAGAGCGGGAGAGCTCAAGAAATGAGCGTAGATTTTAAATATTGCTTTTACCGCTTACCTGAAACTGAATTCGCCGAATTCGCCGCTCACAATGATCAGTTTAATTCTTTTTTCAAATTAAGAAATCATTGCGACTTGACTATGCTCTCCAAAGGGGGGAAAATTGCTCGGAAATATTTAATTTATAGAGAAACTGTGAAGTAGTCAAAGATTTAGTTAAGAGTGAAGGCGATACATATTGTTCCTTTTGAAATTCGAGTCCTTTGCCTTTCGAGTCTATCGAGCAAATCTTTATAGGGTATACAAAGGCCAGAGTCCTTTTGTCTGCCTTTGACAGTTTTCATAGTCACTCGAATTGCGCTGACTTTTCAAATTGCTGCGACGCAACTTACCTGCAATGCTACCTCTCTCTCTCTCTGACACACACACACACACACACACACTGTTTGTCTATCTCCTTCTAGCGCTCTGCGTGGTGCAGCTGCACAAACCCAACCGACCCGGACAGCATTTCTTTGCTTTACTTTTATTTCGCTTGATCTTCTCCTGAGATTGTCCGAACTTGCCCTGCCGCCTTTTACCATCTTTTATTTCGATTTACCTGTATTCTTAGCTCGCTTGCCCCCTTGCCGCAGTTCAAGTTGGCTTCGCCGCATTTTTCGCTGTTGTTGTTGTTTTCTGTTTTGCTGCTGTGTTTGTTTTTGGTTTTCGCTGTTAGTCGACTCTCGCTTAAGTGTTTTTTCGAGCGACGGTTTCAGTTTCGAACACAACGTCACACTGCGCAGACGCGATCCGATTTGATCCGATCCGATCCAATCCAAACCGTTAAAGTTTCGTTACCAATTCTGAAACCGATCACCGTCTGTCTCAATTGCTGTGGCTGTGGCTGTCGTTTCGTTTGCAAATCTCGTTTGGTTGTGGACTTTGCAATTGATTTTTTTTTTGTGCATAGAGCACTCGGTCGGATACCACTGGATACCCGAGCCAAGCTGTGGCAAACGCTAATTTTGTGTTAATAAAACAAGTGTTGTCCCGGTCGTCCCAATCTCGGACCGTGTGCGTGTGTTAGTTTTTAGCAAGTGTAGTCGATTTTTTTGTGATTTCATTGCTAATTGGAAGGCAAAGGCAAAAAAATAATAAGAAGAAGAATTATTCCAAGTCCCCCTCAGCAGACCCTAGTGGTGCTGCCGGAGTGACAGAGAATGTGTGCCTGCAATGTTTGTGCAAAATAACAACAGTTTCAGCCAGAAGAAGAAGACGAAGCAGAAGAGCAGCAAGTTTTGGCTGCGCCTGCGCACCCTAACCTCAAAAAACGGAGAGCAAAGAGAAATAATAAAAAATAAAATAATATAAAAAATATAAAACAGCTAAAAAGCCTTCGCCGCCTTGGCTGGCCAAATGAGTGACTGACTGTGGCCGTAATGTGAAACTGGTTCCTAAACAACAACAACACCAACAACAAATGAAATATAAAATTGAAAGACACAAAACACACTCACTCAAACACACACACACATACACAGAATACACACAGATAAACGTGTTTGCCAAATTGCAACGAAAACAACAATAAAAGAGTCACATTTATGAAAAGTCACCACATAAAAAAAAAACAAAAAATAAAATAAAAAACCAACCGAAAAATCTCAAGAAAATAAAATAAAAAACAAAAAGAATACAAAACAAAACGGTTGACTTGTTGGCCAAGGCGCTGAGCTGACAAAGAAATAAAAATAAAATAAGAAAATAAAAAAAAAACGTGTTCCCAAAAAGTCTAAAGTGAGCAAAAAGTCACGAATATCGAAATTCGAGTAACCAAAGCACATGACGTCACAGAAGTCTCCAAAAAAATCCCTGAAAATTGACAACAACAATTAAGTCACTGCTGTTGCTGTTGTTGTTGTTGCTTCCTCTTTTCTTTTTGGCCATGAGGCTTTGAGGCAATCGAGCAAGCAACAAAAAAAAAGGAAAACAAAAACCAAAAACAACAACAACAATAAGCCCAAAGGATGCCTCGAACCAAGAACCACAGAGTGGGACCACTGTCCCTGCTGCTTTTGCTCCTGCTTCTAATCTGCTGCATTTGCATTTGGCCCACGACGGCGGCAAAAGATCGGGTTGCCCGCCAAAATGGCCGACGCAACAATAATCGACAAAAGAATAACGGTATTAATAACAATCACAACCTGATCAGCAATCCCAAGCCAGAGGAATCTAAGCGTACGGAATTTGTTAAGGGAAAGAGTAAGTGTTCTTCTTCTTTTTCTTTTCGAGTTGACTCGAAAGTCCCTGTCGTTCCTCTTCTATATTTATGTAGATTTACTTGCTCATATATCTTAATCAAGAAACCAGAGAACTCCTCAAATCAAAAAGGTGTACTTACCAAAAAAATAAAGAAAATAAATTCCGAATTTTTTCAAAACCCTGGGGGAAAATATGTAAGTTGTTATTTACTTCTCCCAAATATCTAAATCTGTATGTATGTAGGCCCTTATCTTATCAGGTTTTTGATAGTGGCTGCCTGGTTTTGGTGGCTGCATCCACTCGCCATTGCTTTGGTGTCATGTTTGTTTACCTTTCTTTATATATGGTTTTATTTTTTGTGTATTTGCTGGGCTGGCTTTATTGGGTATTATTTGTACCTGTGGCTGGCTGGTCGCCTCACCTCTGACTTGGCGCTGCACTGGTTATCACCCCGTTCATATCACCCTCTCAGTCCACCGAATACTGACAGTGCAACAGCGCCCAGTTGGTATGTCTGAAGAAATATTTTGGAAGAATTCCGTTATTTGTCTTTGGTCAGACAGATTTATAGTGACTATCTTGGGGCTTTGAAATCTTAATAGCATCAATTATTTTGGTTGAGTTATGTGAAACCTAAAATTAGCTGGTTTTAAGAACAGCATTGATTTTTCTCTCAAACTTTTTCTTTCCTAAAGTATTTCTATGTCATCTTCATTAGACTCGCAGAAAGCGTGGAGAATTTGGAACAAATTAAGTCAAGATATTTATGAAAGTTCTAGTCTCTAAGAAGCTGTTCAAAGGTCTTCAATAACTGAACCCTTAGAGAAGTTTTAAAGCAGTGCTTACCTCTCTGCCATATTTGAATGCTGAGATTTGCAAGTCTCCCAATTTTACCTACTCAAAACTGAAAATCTTTATGTGCATTCCACATGAAACTTGTAGATATGATAGGTCTTGAATATCAGAACTTTTGAAGAAGTGATAAAAAGCCTAGAGAAAGACTGCTTAACTCTCTGACATTTCCAAGTCTCTCAACTTTGACTACTCATAACTGAAAAACTATTTGTGTTATCCTCATGAAACTTGCAGATATTATAGCTCTATTCAAATATAACCAATATGTGAAGTTTGAGCAACTTTGATTGAAAAACGTGAGAATTTCAGAGGGTTGAGACTTTGTCAAGAAATAATCCTGTGATGACTTTTTTATTCCCCTGATTTATTTATTTGTTTATTTAGTTGTTGCTATTATTGTTGTCGTTGTTATTTGGCTCCCCTCTTATTCTTCTTCTTCTTTTTCTTTTGTTTGCTGTACATTTAAGTTCGTTACGCTACGCGTTTTTTGTTACATTTCGTAACGCCAACGGGCCGAGTTGAGAGTTCTGCTGGCTTCACTCGCCGCCTACACCCTCTCTCTCTCTCTCTCTCTTTTTCACTGAGTGTTTTTGGTGTTTTTATATTTTTACCCACTTCTTTTTGCTTTTGTTTTTATTTATTTTGTTTTTTTTTTTGCATTTAACGTATTTTGCTTTTTGCCATGGCTGCGCTTTTCCAAAAGTCACTTGCTCGTAAAACTGCTCACCGATTGCAGTTGCAGTTGTTTGAGTGTTGTTTTTGTTGTTGTTGTTGTTCAAGCTGCTATCGGTTTTCGCTTCGTGCTAACTGCAACAACAATAACGACACAAATTTCCAGCTAAAATGGCGACAGTTGGCAAAAAATAAAAAATTACAAAGAAAACAAAAAAAGCTGCCACTTCATGTTGACTGGGCAAGTATCAAATTAGCTGGGGGGGAATACATATACCTACATATAATGTAATCAGAATTGTGTGTTTTTTTTCTTTTTGTACCTTTTAAGCAGAAATTTATAGACTCTAAATTAATTTCGCTAAATACCTGGGCATGTGTGCGTGTGTGCAAATATTGACATCTTCTGGCAAATAAAAACAAATTTGTTTATCCAACCAACAAAACTTTGTGGCTTGTTGATCTCCACGGGGAGGATCGGACCGTACCGGACAGGGCCGGCCAGGCCGGGGTAGAGCTTTGAAATTAATAAAAATGTTTGTATTTGAATCGCACAATTGTGCAAATATTGAACAAAGTCGAAAGCAAGGCCAAATTAAACAGGAAAATAGGTAACCCTTTAGTTCGATTTTCAAATTGTCTTTCTGTTCATTAACATAAATGAACCGGATATGAAAATACTGAAAATTATTATAGATAAGAGTGGCTCCCATTGAATGGTTGCTCTTGATATTTATGATTATGTGATTTACTCTCTAGTTCTTCGCCACAACGGAAGAGACTTTTTTTTACGACGACTTTGAGGTGTAGGCAGCTCGACTTGCAAAATAAGCACAGCTGCGCGTGAGCAAAGTAAAAAAACTATTTAAGGTTTTATTTATTTATACTTATAGGTTTATGCAAATAAAATAAGAGTCTTGCTTTTTTCTCCGAGATAAACACGTATAATGCCAAGCATTTTTCCATTAAAGTTTTCCCTCTTTTTTTTTAGCTGACTTAAAAATGGTTAGGCTTTTTGGTTAAATCAATAAAAGGTGCCTACAGCTGCCTAGTATCTATGAGAGAATGTCTGAATGTGTGTATGTGTGTGTGTGTGTGCTGCGTGCTAATGCCTGAAAAACCGCATTCCATAGTGCGCTTTCAGCGGCTGTGGCAATCGTTTGCCACTGCGGCAGTATTTGGCCAAAAGGTAGAGAAGCCAACAGCCTTAGCCATACCAAGAACAATAGATCGAGCAGCAACAACAACAGCAATCACAGCATCCAATACAAGCAGGCAAGTCAGCCAAGTCAGGCCCGACCAGGCCAACTAAAAATGGTGTAAGCTCGGCTAATTACACTGTCAGGCACGCGCTCCAATCATGTGGAGGCTGTCTCTGTATTTGTGTGTGCTTGTATGTATCTGTGATTGGTCTAAGATTCTTGAAATAGTTTTCATCTAATCCATCAAAGGCAAATTTTATTTTGGTCTGAAAATCACATAAATGGTCAATCGCAAACTTTGAGGCAATTTCAATAAGCAATAACAATTTTTTTAATTTTTTTTTTGTTATTTGTAATAAATATTGCATTTACTTGATTTTACCAACTCACACACGCACACACACATACACAGGTAAATAAAAATACTGGTTTTCTAAACTCACAACAAAAAGTCAAAATCAACAAATACTCAGATCGGAGCAAAGATCTCTCCGCTCCCAACAGAGAGTTGCTCTTTTGCTGTTACTGCCGCCTTGCCATCTCTTTCGCTCCCTCTCTCTCCTTGTCTATCTCGCTCCCTCCGTCCATCGGTGTGTGCTGTGTGTACACAGTTGTGCTTGTGCCTATACCTGGCCAACTGGCTGGCTAGCTGGCTGTTGAGCTGGGCTTGTTGTTGTTGCACACAGAAAATGAGAGACTCGCAGCAAACCAGAAAAAAAAATCTCCCTATTTGAAAAATTAATAACTCACCTAAGTCCAAATAGGTCGAACTATTCATTTGATATTTTCTTAATCAAATAATTTCTAAATTTGTTTGAAGATTGAACTTTTTTCCAATTAAAAAATACCTATCAAATGATTCCGAATTTTTACGAAATCATCTCCGAAAACTTTTTAAAAATTTACTCAAAAAATAAAGTTGGTTGTTTTTTTTAATTCTAAAGAATTTTTAAAAATTCCTCAAACTATATTTTTTTTTTGCATTTTTTCAACTTGTTTTAAAAATGAGTTTGCATTTTCTTCTTTATTTTTCAAGATTATTTTGGAATTATTTTTATTTATTTTTTCTCCGTATAGCGAGGCTTATGAGAGGCTTGCAAACATTTACTTACCTTTATGACACTTTGCAATTTTTTTTTCATCTTGCATTTTTTTTTTTTGCCATGTTTTCCTTTATTTTTTTTTTTTGGCTTGTCTTGAACTTTTCGGCTTGTCGATATTGGCTTGTGGTTGCTGTTGTTGTTGTTGTCTCTGAGGCTGGGCTTTTCATATTGGTGGGCGTTGAATTTCGAAATGATTTTTTCTTGTTTTATATTTTGTTTTCTTTACTTCTTCGGCTTCCGCGCAATGCGGCCTACGGTTTGTGTTGCGGTAATGACTAAAAATAGATACTTATGTATCTGTGCTTTTCTCAAGCCCATAAAGAGGGAGGGAGAGTGTTAGTCTGGGAGCCCAACTTTTAAAATGGCGCCAGGATGGCCAGGCTTTGAAGACTTTTCCCTTATCCTCGCTCATAAATTGGACTTTGGTACCAGCCAAGCAGCCAAGCAGTCAGCCAGCTCTGAGCTTATCTAATCCCTGTTATTTTTTGTTTTTGTTTTTGGTTAGTGTGGAGCCATCTTGGGCTTTTCGTGTGGAGCCCTGAAGCTGGAAGGAGGAAGGGGCTTGACCGGGAGGTGGGGGGGGTCACTGAAGAGCTGTAGGAGCTGGCTTTGTCGTGAGTGCTCAATTGTTGTGTTCAAGCTAAATGAACGTACATTGAACACGAACTGGCAGCACGACCACGATCAGCAAGATCCCCACAACAACAACAACAAAAGCAGCAGCAAAAGCAAAGTATCTTATGCTCTCTGCTCCACACTCCTGGTTATACCTGGTGTACCTTCACTTTTGAGATGGTTATTGGTCGTGTCGATCGGTGGTACTCTTGGTCGCTGGGTCGGTGTGCTGCTTTGTTGTCTGTTTTTTTTTTTTTTTTTTTATGTTGAAGATGCGCGCTTACGGCGCTTTTAGCCTTGGCAGATTTTTCGTTGCGCTTATTTGCCTTTTTATGCATTGGACATGGCCAGCACACTCACACACACACAAATACATAGAGAATGAATTTTCTATACACGAATACATTTCGTGCCTGGGCGCCAATGCTGACTGCCCAATGCCCATTCTTTTCCTTTTATACTCTTTTCAAGCCAATCCAAAAGTAGAGTGTTTTGTTAGGCGGGAAATTCTGGGAGGATCAGAAAAGTCTGACAAAGATCATTGAGTTATTAAAATAAATCTTGTAATTCAGTTTGTCTCGCTGGAACTGGATATATCAAATTACTAGATCGCACATTTGTCAAACAATATTAAATAAACTTATCCTATTTCACTTCACTCAGACATCCTCAGATCCTTCCAGACTCAGTATATATTTAAATCTACTAACCTTAACATCTAGATTGGTACTGGTTGAATGTCTAATGAGAATTACTATACAAACGACTAAGAGATGGTCAGACCTGTTCAGACCCGTAGACCTATTTAGACCCTCAAACCTATTGAGACCTTGAGACCTATATAAGCCCGATGAACTTCGATATTTAGAATATTAACAGGCAGATATTTGAGTATATAGCAAAATATTGGAACTGACTCTATAATTCCCAAAATTATAACAGTTTCGAAAACACCGCTGAAAAGGGTATCTAAACTTTGCGATGATAAAAAAATCTATTGTTTCTTTACAACTCCGCCCCTTCTAGGAAAATCTTTTTACAGTCAGCAGAAAATTCTCATTTCTCTTTGGCAAAAATCAGAAACTCCATGCACGTAAGTGTGATGAAGGCAACCACCGCTAAGCCTAAGCCAAGAGGAACTTTGTAATGAGCAATTGTTGTTGTTGTTGTTGTTGATATTTAATGGCAGCGCAAATGAATTTATTAAGAGCTTTTACACAATTTTGTTGTAATTGAATGCGTCGCGGCGGCAAAGAGCGGCGCGTGCCGCGACTGAATTGTCGCAAAACAGTTATGAATTATTTATGTTTTTGCCAGGCAGCCGGTCAGCAATTGCCACAGTCTTGCAATTGTGGCAACAACATGCCAGGCATGCCGGCTACTTAACCAAGGCATAGTAAGAGGCCGCAGTAGACAGATTGACACATGCATCTGCATACATATTGGCAAATCACTTGGCTTACTTTCACCAACAGACAAATCCAGCGTCACCTTCTTGGCAACATGGCCGTGTGGCTTATGGCAGATTTCGAGTTTTGGAGCTAAAGTCGTGTGTCTGCTGTCGCCTCTCAAGTGCTGCTGAAAGATCAATGGACTTGCTGACTGCGTTGGCTCCGTTGGCTCTGGCGTCCTATTGAATTTAGTTCATCGCCATCAACCGAACCAAACAACGGCAACGAAATTGTAATCGTAATTGTAATCATCGATTGCCCAGCAGCTAAAACGGGGCAGCTCAACCAATTTGGTAACAGCGAGATGAGGGGCCGGGGCTTCATGGTTTTGGGCAGGTCTCGAAATATATTTGTTTTTTTTTTCTTCAGATTTTTTTTTTTAAGACAAGAATAGACAACATACCGAAGTAGGGGGGAGCTAAGAAACGAAGGGAGAAAAAAAATCTATAGAAAAAACAAAGCATTCTTAATGCCCTTTTAAATCTTTTGTTATTTTACAACAAAATCAATGCTTTTGTTTTTGTTGTTGTTGTTGTTATTCTCAGCCTCAAGCAGCAAAAGACACAAGTTGGTAAGCGATACATCTACGAAAAAATAATACAGAAATACACACACAAAAATGTTGGTAAAAAAATTAACAGCCGAGAGAAAATGAAGAAGAAGCAGGCGGAGTAAAGAAGATGGAGAAGAAGAGGTTGACGCAAAAGATGAAGAGTTCCAGATGGTTTGGGCCACAGTTTCGGGGCCTGAGTTAAAAATCTTTTCCACGAAATGAAAAATACACACACATACACACACACACACACAGAAAACCCACAGTTTGGACAGACAAATAAACGTGAGCGTAAGAGCTAAAAAACAACAAAAACAACAACAACGAGAAGAAGAACAACAAAAACTGTTAAATGCACAGAACCGGCTGAGCGAGTCGTGTTGTGTTGGCTGCCTTTGCCGATGGCCTGCAGCGCACTAGAGAAAAGAACCTCAAGATCAGATCATCAAGAGAGCAGGAAAATTCTAGCCAAAAGTCAGAGACCTAATGAGCAGCTCTTTACCTATGGGCCCGAATCGATTATGCTGCCAGCCTCCAAATGCCTTGGATTCCAATTGCTGTTGATGTGCTTTCTTTTGTTGCTCTTTTCACCAAATAAATAAAGACGAAATAGTTGTAAATCTCTACAGAAAAAAAAATATGACAAAGTAGAAGAAGCTGAAAACGGAGAGAAAAAGAGAGAAGGAAAAAAAAACAATATTTAGAAAGTCAGCAAAGCGCAAAACGCTTGGAATGCGGTTGCCTATTAATCAACCCAACGTACAGGGGGGAGGGCCAAGGGGCAAGGGTGTCTATTGAGTCGTGTTGATGTTAAAATGTACAATCGATAAACAAATATGATGTGTGTGTATCTGTCTCCGTGTGTTTGTATGTGTTTGCCTTTAATCTTGATGCTGAAGTTCGTTGCCTAAGTCTTTTGTTTTAATGAGCACATCATGAATTATGACTTTGATTTGTTGCTGGTTACTTTGCACGGTTTGCTTTGTGGCCACCTTATTGAGGCATCTTCTTCTCGCACTCTGCCCAAACCGCTCATTAACATGGCCATTGCCACACTTAGCCTAAGGATTACAAATTAGCCTTTTTATTCCGCAAAACAAAACAACAACAAAAAAGGAGCAAATCTCCAAACGCGGGCGTGTCCGAGGCTTTATAAAAGAAAAATCGCATATGCCTCGCGCATTTCGCAAGAATACCGGACCCCGAACTCAGCTTGACTCGACTACACATTACCGATCCGCGATCTAAACTCCTAGGCCCTGGGGCAGGGGGCCCAAGAGATGCTCAGCCCCGATCAGCAGACTGTCGTGGCTTAAGTTTCAGAACGCACGAAGCAACATGAAAAACTCTCCTGATAAATTGTGCGCGATAAAACTGCAGAGCTGCTGGACGTAGCCATAAAATTCAGTTGAGTAGGGTTCTGGGATTCTGGTTCTGTATGAGAAATGAAATGAAATGAACTGAGGGAGCTGGGGGAAATCGGGTTCGGCTAAGGCTTCCCAGCGGCAGACTTCGTGGCCAACGTTGTCGCTGCTTTTTGTCTTGTCGTCAGAAAAAAAGAGAGCGGCAAAAGGAGAGAGAAAGAAAAAAGAAAAAACAAAGCTAAAGAATTTGTACGAAAATTTTTGCGCTTCGATCGCCAAGTTCTTTTGATCAATGTGGACAAGCGCCCTTTGTGGACCGAACTGATGCTGGTCTGGTCGATTCTCCGGCTGTCGTTAGCCAGTTATTTGCTTGGGAGTGGAATTCGCATATCTGCTGGCATTTAACTTTTTCTTTTTCCAATGCCTTTGCCATGGCCGCAAGGAATTTTTGGGCGACAAAAATATTTTGCCTCTTCTTTTTCATAATTAGTATTTCTGCCATTTTCCTTTCTGGCCCTGTCGTGTCCTCCAGCGTTTCCAGAGAAACGAAATCAATAAAATACAAAACAAAACAAAAAAAAAAAAAGAACGTAGGACGCTTTGCAGTTGGCTTGAAAGTTGGTAACGATTTCTTGGACATTTTGATAATTAGCTGGGGTCCAAAACGGGTGGGTGGGTGACACGTAGGCCACACAGTCTCTCTGGTGGGTGTATTCATTTTATTTATATTATAAAGTCATATATATTTTCTTTATTTTGTTTTCCCCGTATTGAAAGACTTGGCACACTTTTGCGGCCCACACAGGCACCAACCAAGCAACCAAGAAACGAAGTAACCGGGCAGCCCACGTAGCCCTCTGGCCGTGTGGCCCTTTCAAAGCGTATCAAAGAGCCTGGCTGGCTCATATGAATATGATTCAAATCAATGAAGATGTTCGAAGTTCGAAGTCTTGAATATGAAATGAAAAATATAAAACAGGTCGCTGACTAATGATAACGCTGAGCGGATAGAGTCTGCTGGATGTGCTTGCTGTCTGTTTGTCTACCTGCGTGGGCTGCTAATTATTGGAAACGCCAACTGAGAATTGCCGCTAAGGCGCCCACTTGTTTTGTCGTCTAAGTTGTTGTTGTTGTTTTAATTTTGTATGCTTGATTTCTTTGTTGTTGTGGTTGTTATTATAATTTATTTAACGCTTCCGAGTAAGTACATTAAAAACGAAAGACTTAGGCAACGAACTTGACCAAAACGCCCACCCGAACCACTTGTTTTCTCTTTCTCTCTCTCTCTCTCTCTCTGTCTTTGGCTCTTTTCTCTCAGCAGATTCAAAGCTATTTCCGTTGAAATTTGGCTTTAATTAATTTCCTTTTCATTTGGCTTTGTTTGACATCAGCCAAACCCCGCTGACCCAATGTCTCTTCTCTTGTCAATTTTGATTTGTAGATTTTTCGTTTTGATAGCTGAAAATGTTGTAAATGTTTCTGTTCTGTTTTTTCTTTTCTTGAGTAAAATGAAAATTATTGTCTTTCCGCCCACAAGCGCTTGCGCGGGCGTCAGCCTAATTTCCCAACAGACAAACCGTCTGATTGTTGGGCGACCCACACCTCTGCAATCGGCCCTGACAATTTTCTAATTCATTTTGGTATTCTTGTATACTTGCAGTTTGCATTGGAACCAAATCACGTCTATCGGTACCATCGAATCGAGAGCATCACTATCGCAATTTGCGTGATCGTTACACCAATTGCACTTACGTGGATGGCAATCTGGAGCTGACCTGGCTGCAAAATGCCAGCTTCGATCTCAGTTTCTTGAAAAATATTAGAGAGGTCACTGGCTACATTCTGATCAGCCATGTGGATGTGACACGAGTTGTGTTCCCAAAGTAAGTGAACCAAACCCAATCCATTTTGGAAGTGTGAATAATTTTTTTTTTTTTTATTAATTTTCTTTTTCAGATTACAAATTATACGTGGTCGCACCTTGTTCAGTCTGAATGTGGATGAAGAAAAGTATGCTCTCTTTGCCACATATTCCAAAATGTATACTTTGGAAATGCCTGAGCTGCGGGATATACTCCAGGGCTGGGTGGGCTTTTTCAACAATTACAACTTGTGTTATACCCGCACCATTGACTGGACTGAGATTATCTCGGGACCGGTTGACCACTACAATTACACTTATAATTTCACGGCCGACGAACGTTCCTGTGCACCCTGCCATCATTCCTGCCAGAAGGGTTGCTGGGGTGAGGGACCGGAGAATTGCCAGAAGTTTAGCAAAATCAATTGCGCACCCCAATGCGCCCAGGGACGTTGCTATGGACCGAGACCTCGAGAATGCTGCCACTTGTTTTGCGCCGGCGGCTGCACTGGACCCACTCAAATGGAGTGCATTGCCTGTAAGAACTTCTACGACGATGGAGTCTGCAAGGAGGAGTGCCCGCCCATGAGGATATACAATCCTACCAACTACACTTTGGAGACCAACCCAGAGGGCAAGTACGCTTACGGTGCCACCTGTGTCAAGGATTGCCCCGGACATTTACTCAAGGACAATGGAGCCTGTGTGCGTAGCTGCCCCTCCGACAAAATGGCCAGGGATGGCGAATGTGTGCCCTGCAATGGACCCTGTCCCAAGACTTGTCCTGGTGCAATGATTCTTCACTCAGGAAACATAGATTCCTTCCGCAACTGCACTGTCATCGAGGGAAACATTCGCGTACTGGATCAGACCTTCTTTGGCTATCAGGATATCTATAGTAACTACTCTCTAGGAGAACGCTATGTGGCCATGCATCCCGACCGCCTCGAAGTCTTCTCTACAGTCAAAGAAATTACTGGCTTCTTGGATATAGAGGGATCTCATCCGGCCTTCAAGAATTTGTCATGCTTCCGCAACCTCGAGATCATCCATGGTCGTCAGTTAATGGAGACCTTCTTTGGCGCCCTGTCGATAGTCAGATCCGAGCTGGAAAGCCTCGAGCTGCGCAGTCTCCGACGCATCAATTCGGGTAGCATTTACATCCAAAACAACTCGAAACTCTGCTATGTAAACAACATCAAATGGTCGAATCTGCAAAAGTCTCGAGAGCAAAAACTGTACATTGACATGAATCAAGATGATACCGAATGCAGTAAGTGTTCTTTAATTTGTGGTTAATTTTATCAGAAATGATTTATTTGTGACTTAATTTGCAGAAAAACAAGGCAAAATCTGCTCGGATCAATGCAGTCGGGATGGCTGCTGGGGTGCAGGACCGGATCAATGCCTGAGCTGCAAGAACTTCAACTATAACGGTACTTGCATAGCTGACTGTCGCAATATCTCCAAGTAAGTTAATAACCGGTTCGGGTTCAAGGGATTCCAAACTTGAAACCCAAAAATATCCCATCAAATCATACCTATAGCAAGTCCTTAAACATAATATCAAACGTTTTCCCTTTACAGTGCCTATCAGTTTGATTCGAAGACCTGTAAGAAATGTCATCCCGAGTGCCGTACTTGTTCGGGTCCCGGAGCTGAGCACTGTGATGAGTGCGTCCATGTGCGTGACGATAAATTCTGCGTGACTGTCTGCCCCGAGAACAAGTACAATGAGTATGGTATGTGCACTAAATGCCACGAGACCTGCCAGGGCTGCACCGGACCCAAGAACACCATCGGTCTAGGTGGCTGCAAGACTTGCGATTTGGCCATTATTAACAGCGATGCCACCGTGGAGCGTTGCTTGCTCAAGGATGACAAGTGCCCGGACGGCTACTATTGGGAATATGTGAATCCTCAGGAACAGGGCTCTCTCAAGCCCTTGGCTGGCAAAGCTATTTGTCGCAAATGTCATCCTCGTTGTGAGCTCTGCTCAGGCTATGGTTTCCATGAACAGGTCTGCTCCAAGTGTGCCGGCTATAAGCGCGGTGAGCAGTGCGAGGATGAATGCCCTCTGAACCACTATGCGGATGAGGTAAAGCACGAGTGCTTCGAGTGTCATCCTGAGTGCAAGGGTTGCAATGGACCTAGCCTGGAGGAGTGCCTTGACTGTCGCAGTTTTAAATTGTTCGGAGAAGGGGATCCCTACGATAATTCTACCATATTCAATTGTACCTCCAAGTGTCCGCCTGAGTATCCGCATGTCAACTACCAATCCATTCAGATCGGACCCTTCTGCACATCCAGTCCACCCAAGGGCTCAAAGCTGACCGCAGGCCTTGATGCCGACATAATTGTGATAATCGTGGTCTCGGCTGTAAGTCTGGTGTTGATGGTGTTGGCGGTAATTGTCTACATTTGCCGGCAGAAAGCCAAGGCCAAGAAGGAAACAGTGAAGATGACCATGGCCTTGTCCGGCTGTGAAGACTCGGAGCCACTGCGTCCCTCCAACATTGGAGCTAATCTCTGTAAGCTGCGCATTGTTAAGGATGCCGAGTTGCGCAAAGGCGGAGTCTTGGGCATGGGCGCCTTTGGGCGTGTGTTCAAGGGTGTCTGGGTTCCTGACGGTGAAAATGTTAAGATTCCTGTGGCCATCAAGGAGTTGCTCAAGTCCTCGGGAGCCGAGTCCAGTGAAGAATTCCTACGCGAAGCCTACATCATGGCTTCTGTGGAGCACCAGAATCTGTTGAAGCTGCTGGCCGTTTGCATGTCCTCCCAAATGATGTTAATTACCCAACTGATGCCACTTGGTTGCCTGCTCGACTATGTCCGCAGTAATAAGGACAAGATCGGCTCCAAGGCCCTCCTAAACTGGTCTACTCAAATTGCCAAGGGCATGTCATATCTGGAGGAGAAACGTCTGGTGCATCGCGATCTAGCGGCACGTAATGTCCTGGTTCAGACACCATCTCTTGTGAAGATAACCGATTTCGGTCTGGCCAAATTGTTGAGCAGTGATTCCAACGAGTACAAGGCAGCCGGCGGCAAAATGCCAATTAAGTGGTTAGCCTTGGAGTGCATACGTCATCGCGTCTTCACCAGCAAGTCTGATGTGTGGGCCTTCGGGGTGACCATCTGGGAATTGCTTACTTTTGGCCAACGTCCTCATGAGAATATACCCGCCAAGGATATACCCGATCTCATCGAAGTGGGCCTGAAACTTGAACAGCCGGAAATCTGCTCTCTTGACATTTACTGCACTCTCCTCTCCTGCTGGCACTTGGATGCTGAAATGCGTCCCTCCTTCAAGCAGCTGACGACAATGTTTGCAGAATTCGCCCGCGATCCGGGTCGTTATTTGGCCATACCCGGCGACAAGTTCACACGCCTACCCGCCTATACTAGCCAGGATGAAAAGGATCTCATTCGCAAGTTGGCCCCCACCACTGATGGCTCCGAGGCCATGGTGGAGGCTGACGATTATCTCCAACCTAAGTCGGCTCCCGGTCCCAGTCACCGAACCGACGGCACAGACGAGATACCTAAGCTCAATAGATATTGCAAGGATCCCAGCAACAAGAATTCCAGCGGAGGCGACGATGAGACCGATTCCAATGCTCGTGAGGTGGGTGTGGGCAATTTACGCCTCGACCTGCCAGTCGATGAGGATGATTATCTTATGCCCACCTGCCAATCTACGGGGAGCAACAACAACAACAACACCAACAATCCCAACAACAACATGCAAAATAGCTTGGCCAACACAGCAGCCACAGCCGGGTACATGGATCTCATTGGCGTGCCCGTCAGCGTGGATAATCCCGAGTATCTGCTAAATGCGCAGACTCTCGGCAGCAGCGATGCACCCATACCCACCCAAACCATCGGCATACCCGTTGTGGGCTCCTGCACAGGAGTCCGTGGACTGGGGCTGCCCGTCACAGTGCCCGGCACAATGGAAGTGAAAGTTCTCGGCTCTGAGCCCACCAGCTCCGATCACGAATACTACAACGACACCCAACGGGAGCTGCAGCCACTGCATCGAAATCGAAATACCGAGACGCGAGTCTGACCCCAAACAGCCCACAAAGCCACCGCCAAGAACTGCCAAAAAGAGTAAAATGGAAAATCTTGCCACGGGTGCGACTCGCTGCGAGTCGTAGAGCCCAGGACCCAAGTGCCTTTTAGTTGTCATCATTGACTTCCTGTACCGTTAGATCAACCCAATGCAGATACAGTGGCAGCTGGCAATTCAGAATTTGCCCGGCTGCCTGCTCCTGACGTGCCTTTTGAATGCTGTTATCGTAGATACAATTTTCATTTGCCTTGTAAAAACCCAATAGAAATAGTTTTTATTCTACACTTATTAACGATATTATGCTATTGTCCTTCTACTACTACTTCAGCGTACTTAGCCAGGCCCTTATTCAGTTCGTATCAATCTATACATTTTTTTTTAAGCACATTTAAGCATCTGTATCTTTGTATCTGTTATGTGTCCTAACCTAGTTGTAAGCCTAAGCTAAGAGAGCTAGATTATTTAGTTGAAGTGGTAGTCATCGGCAACAGCCAAGTCTGAGCCGTGTTTGTAGATTCCGTGTAAAATGTAAAATTTTGAAAGAACAAAACACCGATAGTGCATTTCTTAGACGCCTCCGGGCAGGGAGAATAGAAATTATTGTAAATCATTTTGCCTGGTTGGCGCACCACAACTAAGCTGTAAAGAATATTTTTCTAGTTTATTTAGTGGACTGTTTAATTTTTTGATTGTGAATAGCACTGCGCTGCTATTTTCAAAGGAGCCTAGTGTCTTAAGTTCTTAGCATATATTTTCCAACTGTGATATAATTATTAGGCAATTGCGAACTTTTTAGAATTTAGTTTAGTCCCTTCGAACTAAAAATTGAACAAACAAATAGATGGAAAACCCTTTCTAACAAGTTAAGCTTAAAATACCATTCTAAAATTGTATATTTATAGCAATAGACTTCTGATTGTAGTTTCGATATCAAAGGAGTAGAGAAGAAAACAAATTAATCCCGAGCGTGCCATGCATTCAAAGTAAGTAATCCTCCTAAACACATTTCGAATAGCTTTGGCACAAACAACAAGCAAACCTGACTTTGACTTCAGTTCGAACGAAGCGTTGGCTACACGATCTTGATCAAAGATATATAAGTAAATAAGAGAAATCGGTAGCCGCATTTGAAAATATTTATATACTATTTACATAATGTAATGGATAATTAACACCTAAGCGAAATTTTATATAAATAAAACAGATTTATAGGGCATTTTGCTTATTTACAAATATAAATAATTTAATTTGTAGCAATCCAAAATTTATAAATAAAATAAAATTTTTTAAAAATATAAACAAAAAATTCATCTCATTTGTTTGAATCCTGAAAGATTGGTGGATGTACTCGAAGCATCTGTGAACATAAGAGGGGAAATCAAGGATGCTTGGAAAGATTATGGTGATCTGTCTATATTCGATTGAGATTCAAATAAACAACTTTTTAAAATTTATGAATCACTCAAATCGTCAAATACAACTGACCAGGCGAACAGAAGCTGACAACAAGTCGCCATCCCCAAAAAAATCATAGCATACTTATTGGCGGGGCCAGAAAATAATCTTTATTGATGTTATCTGAGCCATTGCCTGCACTAAGGCTATCAAGAATAGCCGGCGCGTCCTCTAAAGGCTGAATCAATAGTTGCAAAGGACACAAAAAAGTTCCAGCTACCCCGTATGCCTTAATAAATAAAATAAAAAATAATAATAATAATTAGCTATTGCCGTGCATTATGATCCCTGTCTCTATCTCTCTCTCTCCTTGTTTAGCTGGATAACTCAATACGTTGCATTATCGGCCAAAAACTGAACAAAAGGGAAATGAGGCAAGCTTTTTTGTTTCGTAGATATACATATTATTCTCATTGCTTCGAGGAGTAGCTATATATTAAAATATACGCTGACATCATAAATATTTCAAGAAGATTCTAAAATCACAATTGCTGCATATAGGAACAGAATAAAAAAGATTTTATGTGAGCAACTCGAAGAGAAAGAGAAGAAGGTTAAAGCCTTAAAGCTGCCCTTTAAATCTGTAGCATACTTTTCGGCTTGAAATAAGCTGGAGAAAAACAGTGACCTCTAGGTGGCGCTAGTAAGACTTATCATTCACAATAAGTTTCTATGATTTATTGGAAAATAATAATTTTAGCAGGAGAATTCAGTTCAAAGCCCCCAACACAAATAAATAAATTTTATTGTTCTTTTTTTTACACATAATTTTATTTGATTTATTACTTTTAAAATATGCAATTAAGACAATTTAATGGATTTTCCTATAGTTATTCCAAACTGGTGTCGAATTCTGATTTATGTTTGCATTTTTTTTATTTATATATATATATCATTTTAATATTATATATATATATAAATATATATATATAAATGTATACTCATTTATGGATTTTTAAAAGTAATTATTTATGTATGTTGTGGATGCCATAATTGGTATACCTATATTGTGTGAGTGTGTGTGTGTGTGTTTTCAAAGAGTTTAATAATTAGTTTACATTTATTAAAGTTCAATTACATCCAATCAATCAATCACTACAAATTTGTTGCTTAGTAAGATTAAGTTAATTATTTACGTGGTATTTATGCGGTGATAGAGTCAATGAGTTTGTCATTAATTTATTTTTTTTATTCTGCACGAGAGAGTGTTATTTATTTTTAATAAGAAAGATCCTTTTTATATGATCCTGATAAGACAATTACCTATGCTGTCTAGTTATTTTAATATGGTTTTTATTTATGCATAACTAATTTAGTAATCACCTAAAAATAAAACAAAATCGAGGCCAAGCAAATGGCCATGCGAGAAAACCTAAAGCGAAAACAAATCAGTGCTGAGCTCCGTTCAAATAAATTCTAGAGGAAACACAAATACAATAAATTACGATACACTATGAAAATTTTCACAAACATACAACTACAAGATCATCCGACTCGCCCATGCCCATTCCCATTCCCATTCTCGTTCCTATTCCCATTTCCGGTCCCGAAAAAATGGTCAACTTAATTTTAATAACATTAAATAACATTTGGAATTAAATAATTCGGCACTCCCAAAACTAATCCAACTCTCGAACCTCTTCCACACACACTTTACATGCAAGCGTCTCGGAAATCTTAGCATTAAAAGACAAACTGCTCAAAGCAGAGAGCCAAATGGACTGGGTAGGAGGAGAACGGAGAAGGAGAGGGGGAAACCACATGCTTCCTGCCTGCAGCTGCCGCAGTCTGTATGAGTTGTGGCTAGCCCGCCTTAGGGATATTGGGAGCAATTAGTGCATAACCTGCACATGGATTACATTGTGAATTGACCGAGCCTATCACATTGGAACGCGTCGCACTAACAGATATTCGGAGAACTGTTGTCCCTCTACACCGCCGCCGGTGCTGGCCTCGATGGTGAAGCCGGCGTTCAGCAGACGTGTCAGCACCTGGACCGAGTTGAGCTTGCAATAGCCGTTGAGAGGGAATCGTATGATTTGCCGCCAGTCTCCCTGGTTCCAGGATACACCGCTGCGGCTCGATTGCGTCGCCTGATTGGCCTCCGGGAAAAGTTCGTCGAGCAGTGCCCGTTCGGCAGATATGCAAATGCGTTCACCCAAGTCTGGGGAGATGTGCAGAGCGACGACCTCATAATTGCACTCTGGCGCCGCACTGGTACGCGGGCTTGTCTTGATGTGGCGGGCAGGCGGTGTGGGTGGCGCCACCAGGTAGTTGCCATTGCGTACTCGGTCCTTACGCATACTCTCCAGCTGTTTAACCATGGCTGAAAAAGATCAAAGCTCTTAGCTAGTCAAATGTCTTTACAGTGGTGTGGATACAATTCAAATCCAACGATTCAGTTTCAGCATTCTTAAACATCCGCTGAGTGGAATTCGTTGAGGTTGAATTGTTGGGAAACTTAAGGGGTTTGAGACTTACGTTCTACTTCATAGTAGCGGGCCTCCTCGAGCAAAAGTTCTAGATCCGGGAAGTCTTCGGCAATCAGAAGTCTTGAGTTTCTCATAAAGTTCAGGATATGTCGAAACATGCCACCATCTCGGTCAATGAAATAGTGCTGCTTAAGTGAATCCAATACAATCGGTATTTGGCCATTGAAGAGCTTGGCCAGCTTGGACTCGGGATACTTTGTGAGCGTCTCCAGGGAGCTGGTGTAAATGGTGCCGCCACAATCGATGTGGACTGGGGCCGTGTACCGCGAGGCTGCGGCCACACAGGGTATGCCTGTGATGGGCTTGTGGTTGCCGTGCATGTAGGAACTGGCGCTGGTTGAGCCACTGCCGGAGCCAGCGCCTGCAGCGGCTGCGGCAGCAGCTGCCACCGCGGCGGCCGCAGCTGCTCCGGGCAGCCCCAATGGCGGCACTGAGGAACTGGCGGGTGGCGTCGGTGTTGGTGAAGAGGAATTTGAGATCGTTGGTGAAACAGTCGGTGATGAACTGTAAAAAGTTCAAAAGTTAATGTTATTGTGTTTGCGTAAGTGTGGGTTTTCTTTTTTTTTTGTGAGCTCACCTGATTTTAATATCGCTTCTGGCATAAATGCGACCTGTGGAGGAAAGATCGCGTGGCTCCAGCGATTTTGCATCTCTTTCGCGCTCTCGATCCATATCGCATTTTTTCCTAAAAAAAAAAAAAAACAATAGTTTGAAAATGAGGCATCAATTAATTGTCTGCTAATTTTAGTTGCTGTCAAGTTGGATGGCTTAATAGGCTGGCCAAAAATAACCGCCATGGCCGTCATAGCCGCCGGTCAGCGTCGGCCGACAACAACAACAACAGCGATGGCAACGGCGACGAATCAACTTATGTAAAAGTCATGAGAACCATTTTGGCCACAAATTGGTTGTGGCTTGATTACATTCAACCACAGCACAACAACAACAACAACAACATCAACAATAAAACACCGACAGAAAGAAAGAAAGAAAAAATACAAGGACAGTAAACGTGACAACAAAAATGCCAGGCGGGCTAAATTTCTGCACTGGAAATGCTTTAAGGCTTAAAAAGGGACAGGGCACACTCTCCCATACACATACACACACATACACACAGATAAATAGCCATCTAGATAGTTAAGTTCATATAAAGTATATGAAATCCATATAAGCCTTGGTCAATTGTGTGGGAATATTTGGTTTTTCAATGCGTTTAAGCTCACTTAACACACACACACACACACATAGAGAAACAATGCGCTAAAATCGCCAAGGGGGTATAAAAAAGCAACAACCATCGTGGACATGCACACAGACGAAATCGCCAAAACCCCCATCGTCGACATTGCCGACAACGTCGCGAAGCAGTTAAGAGAGCGCCCAAGTCCAAGACTGAAACCAGGCAGACCGTCTGCCTGGTTGCCTATCGGCTAGTCTGGCCAAGCAAGCGCACTCAGCTCAGCGGACAACATCATCATCATCATCATTGTCATTATCACATAAGGTTCTTCTTTTTCGATGCCCGCCGCAAGTTGGTGGGAGCTTTCATGCTTCTTCTTCTTCTTCTTCTTCTTCTAGTTGTTTTGGTTAATTTAGCCGGCAGTGCTAAGCTGAGATTTTCACACGAAAATCACATTGATTTAAACATCCTTATGGCGCTAAGAGACGAGAGACAACGACGAGAGGAGTGGAAGCCGGCTATCTCGACGTATGCGCAATGTTCTGAAATTTCTAAAATGTTTAACCATTTAGAAGTTTTACCAGCCAGCCAGCCGGGAATTAGATCATCGTTCATCCAACTCGAAAGCTTCAAATCTAAATGAATTAAAATCAATCAACCTGCACAATCTGTATGCTTTCTCAGTCCACCATTCAACCAGTTGGCCAAGTTGCCAGTTGCCAGTTGCCATTGACAAATGTCCGCAATTTTTTGCACATTAAGGCAACTTTGGAGAAACGAAACAGAGACAGACAGAGTTTCAATTCTTTACCCTTCCTTTACGTCTTCCACCCATTCTCGATGCAGTCATCACATTTTTTTTAAAACATTTACCGCTTCATTGCTCCGCCGCACCTCAAGCCGTAAGTCAAGCCATTTCAGACAGCACCGCAGCCGCCCCGCGGTCCTTACAAAAAAAAAAAAAAAAAAAACAAAAACAACAGAAAAATAAAAGCTTGTGTGTACTGCATATTTACTAAACAAGTTTGCTTTTTAAAATGTTTCCAGCCCTGCGGGCTTATAGCTGGTAATTACGATTTGATTAACTTTAACTACATGAACATTCAAATGTGCGATTGAGAGAATGTTTGACTGCCAACCCCAACCAATCTAACAAAAAAAAAGCCACAAACGGACAAAGCAACAGCGAAATAAGACTTAGACGAAAAAAAAGAAACCCCAAAGATATACTTAAAAGTATCTCAAAGAAAAGTGATTCTTAAAATACTCTTTTTCCTTTTTGAAAGGACAATGTGTTTCAGCCCCAAAAGGGAAAGATCTGATCTTGAATTGTCAAGGTTTAAAAGAGTTAGGAGCTAGATCTGTGCCAGGCCCCATCTTCTTTCTGCCTAAACTACCAAATACAGCTACCCACTCATTAAGCTTGATTTGTTTAAAAAGTGTATGAAAAAGCAAAACATTTCTTGAGGTATTTTGTCTGTCAGAGCAACCAGAACCACTTGCATTTTGCTGCTAATGAAATCAACAGAAAGGGAGCCAGTTACAGGGGACCTTTGCATGCCAACTTTATTAATTTACAACAATTATAAAATGTAAATAATGCGACTTTGACGGCAGTCAATCCAGTTCCACTAGTCTTGGGCTCAACTTAATGACTCCTATGATATTTGAGTTTCTCTGACAGGTGAAGGCTTAGTATCTAAAATATTTGAGAGATTGAGAGAGTGTGCAGGTGCCTAGAAATTGAGTAGGCCCAAAACTTGGACATTGATTGCTATTGTTGCTTAATGACATTTCAGAGCGGCCAACTCAACCTTCAGTTGATCCTTTTGGCAACTAACTAAGTGGGAAGCTGGCAAGATTTTACCAGAATAAGAGCCTCCCACACAGACACACAACCACACAGTCACACAGTCACATTCACATCTATAAGGATAGACATAAGCATATTTGCATATGCATTGCTGGCGGTATTGTGTGGCAGACACTACAACCACTGCAGTTTTCATCTATTCTAGTCCATTAGGACCCGGGGCGGTATCTTTTCTATGCCAGTTAAGAGAGTTGTTCGCAGTGCCTTTGGTTACACTTCAGTTTAGCATGAATTTTGAAGAGTTGCCGTTGCCGTTGCCAGCCTGGTTGCATGCAACCAGCAAGTTGGTATTTCTGTTGTGTTTTGTCAGCTTGACTAAAGACTGTCATGGTGCAACACAATCCCACATACGAGCACATTCAGAGAAGGGGAAGGAGATTTTTGTTTTGCTACCATAATACGCTAGATTCACTACCTTCACTTCCACCAGAACTTTAGACATCTTCAATGCCATCCTTCAAATGGAGAAAGACAGAAACAGACACTGAGTCTGAGACTGTGACAGAGAGGAAGGCAATGGTAGAGGCAATGGCAGAGACAGAGTCAGAGACTGATGTGGCAATTGTGGTAGGAGACGACATTCTGACATCTTTGGGTTTGCTTTTAATGGCATTGCTATTAATTTTTGGTATTGCTTGGATTTTCAGAATTCGGTTTTGAGTTTCATTTTGGATTTTACATGCACTGAGGGCACAAAACAGAAAACACAGAGGCACGATTTCACCAACTATACTAACAAAAACTGACTTAGTCCTTTGGTTTATGAGCATTTCACATGCATCGAAACCTATTCTCTACATCTCAGGCAAACTGACAAATTGAAGAGTGTATATTTCTGTGTGTGTGTGTGTGTGTGTGTGTGTGTGTGTGTGTGTGTATAGATTTGGATTTTCCAAATGAGTGGGCTTATGAGTTTGTTGCTTGCATTTGCAGTTTTGGGTGAACGTAAGCTATCGAGTTTCAATTAGTTGTTTGCCAAACAGCTGTGGAGAAAATGAACATTGAATAGGTGTGTGGGGGGGGGGGGATTCTATGGCAAGTCCAGAAATGGTCTATACATAAAAGCATGGATCTCTTGTGCGTAAGGAATATTTATGCAGGTATAAGTTCACTTTTCGAGTGAGGTTGGGTTGACCAAATTAGCCGTTGGCACATACTCAAAATCTGCCTCACTGTACGTCTATCTATTGTCCAATTGCCCTGTGGTTAGCAACCCACAACATAGACAAAAAGAGACGCACATACACACACACACACACACAGATAGAGCATGGGGGCTGGAGAATGGCCACGTGTACGCCCAAACGATTGCCCAAAACTGCAGAGCTGGCTAAAGAGTATGATGACTACTTGTGAGATAAACAAACGGACCAGGTCGGTAAGGTTGTAGAAGGTGGGGAGTGGCAGAGGGGAGGATGAGATGATGATGATGATGAGCTGAGCTGTGTTAGGTTCGGTTTCGGGGCCCAGTCAGTCTAAAAATCCAACCAAAACCAACACAAAAGCGAAAACAAAAGCCAAGAAATGAGCTATGAGTGCGCCTACAAAAACACACACACTCACACACACACAAACATGCAACGAAAAGACACTGTTACTGTCACACACACCTAGACAATTCGAAGCGCCGCCAACAGCACCCTGCCTGTTCCACCCAGGCTGACTATGTAACCCTACCAAAATGGCTTGCGGCCAGCCAACCTTCCGCACACAAAGGCCAGCCAGACAGCGAGAGTGTCCTGGTTTGGGTGGCGGTGGTTAGGATTGGGATTGAGGGTTGGGGTTGGGGTAGTGAGGCAGTGGGAGTGAGCCAAAGCTAGTGAAAAAGGGCAAAAGCTGACTACGCTCAAGGCGATCGTTTGGAATTAGTGCGGAAATCATGGATGGATACGAAACGAAACCAGGCAGACAATCCACCACCACCACCATCGTCACCACCTAGCAGATCTGCCCAGGAGACCAAGCCAAACCAAACCAAACCAGACCGAGAACTTCATCATGTAAGGTGTAAGGTGGTGGGTGGAGAACGTGGCTGGAAGGGGTTACTTGGGCGCCGGGTTTTTTGCTCTTGCTCTCTCTTTCAGCCATTCTCTTGCCCACTTGGTTAGTGTGGGCGTCTCTCTAGGCTCCAAGGGGCCTTGTCCTCTTCTCTCTCTTGCTACTTTTCTGTGTGTGTGTGTGTGTGTGTGTGTGCCTCCTCATTCATTTATCCTTGCAGTGCTGCAGGCAACGAACATAACAACAACACCAACAAGAACAACAACAAAAGAGCATGAACGTTGCCAGCAACCACGACGGCGACAAGACGACAACGACTAAGGGACTAAAGACTATGGACTACGGACTCGACGATTGTTTGGCCTGCCCTAGCTAGCCCAGCCTGACTTGGCCTGCTCTGGTCTGGCTTGCCTTGCCTTGCCTTGGTTTGGATTGCCACAAAACAACCAACACAAATACACCTTCACACACACACACACACACACACATGTACAAGAAGAAAGGCACAAGTTTACGATTGGTAAGTTGGTTGGCGAATGCCATTTACCATTCCTGGCAAGCAGTTTTCCCTATGTGCAAGTCTGTATGTGTGTATGGGGTCCGCTGAGCTGTGGCTGCCGGCTGCTTCTTTGGTTTGGCTTACTCATACATGCCCACATACACACACACACACACAAACATACTCTTATGCATTTAAAGATATCATACCCAAGTTTTGAGTCAGAGTCGGAGCAATTTCCCCAGGCTGCATAAAACAAAAAAATACTCACACACATACACACACAGGCAAAGATCCAAACAAACCAAGCAAAATGAAAGTTTTCGAGGCAAAACCTTATCTCAATTTTAAAACGCCCTGGGCGAACGTTGCCTGATTCTGCTGCTCTCCCCTGCCTCTCTACCTCCCCTAACGCCGTTGAATCAGCAAACCAGCAACTCCAAAGTTAATATGAAAACATTGAGTATGTTGGCGTCAAAGTTATGCCACAGCATAAAACTCAAAGATATGCGATGCGTGTGTGAGTGTGTGAGTGTGTGTTGCATGCAACTCGGGGCAGAAGTGCAGAGATTTATGTATAAGCTTCATAGTCAAATCAGAGCAACTTGAAACCCCGAGACCCACTCCAAGGTTGCCCAATTTTCATTTTCACTTGACTGGCCACCACCACCACCACTGCTACCTCAAATCAAACATGCATAAATCAACCAGATTCGAACATCAAGAAGCAGACTTTCGATAGAGGAAAAGATTCATCCAATCTATAGTTTCATTTCGATTTCTTTTGTTGTCTCACAATTGGTCAGCCAAAAGCGTCAGTCCGACTAATTAGCCTAGACTCCGAGAGTCGCAGAACGACAAAAGTTCCATAACCATAAAAATGGCTACGCCAGACTCCAGGGAACAAGATAAGGACTCGTTGGTCTCTCCATCTCACCCGCAGCTTCTCACACACCCATACAAGTTGGCACAGTCTGTGTATGTTGGCAAGACAAACAAAAAGTACTACGGGCACCTACAGACTCACACATTGACTTGCAAGCCCTCGTCTCACGCACACACAAATCACAAAATTGCCCCAGGCTGGGTTAAGAAGAATTCAATGCCTCAAGTGTTGCGCGTTTGTTGAGCGGTTCCAGTTACTGCCGTCCTCTCTTCTCATCAGATTTCGCCTTTTTTTCTTTACTCTTTTCTTAAATGGGGAGTATAGTCCCATCATAAAGAAGACCAATGAAAAGAAAATTTTGCTAACTTATCGATGGAATTGAAGTGAGTTTGTTATTTTCAGCAGAACGAATCTTTGTGGATCTTCAGTTCAAAATCTGATCGGAATTATTCTAGTTACTTGCACAAATTTCTTGAATTGGAACTTGGTAAGTAAGAAGAACTAAGGGGAATTTTTAGGCACATTTCTGATATGATATATTTTATGGTAAATCTGATATAATATTGACTTCACTGGCCATTATGTCGCCTATGGCAAATATAAAGTCGCTAACTTATGGGATTCTATTTCTTTATGGATATAGGAAATTGGTTATTAGCTGTTTCAAAAAGAAAACTTCTATATAACCAGAGTGAGTTAGTTAAATGAAAACTCCTATTAAATAAATATATAAATCAATTTATGAATATTCTTTTTGATCTATGATTTCTTTTCTGACATTTTTAACATTATTAATTTATACTCCAAATTTCCATTGAAACTGCTTATGAGCTTGGAATATATCTGAAACTTCTCGGAATCAATATCATATTGATATTATTAGGAATTTTCAAAGAGTTCCTCATAAAGAGAAAACTATTATACGATAACTTTTAATATTATTTATTTTCCAAGAAAATGGCTTAAAGCCTTTTTGGGTTTGAGTTAATTTTTAAAGAATTCAGAAATTGAGAGTATTTGATATTTAAGTGAGTCCATGGTTTATTTTTGTTTCAGAGTTGGCCAAATCAAAACGTTGATGAGCTGGCAAATGAAAAAGTTTCGTCCAGAGCCAGAGAGAGCCAAAATAAACCCAGCCAAAAGCAATCTGAAACCAAGTCAAGCTCAGTGCATGGCCAGCACAACAGGAACATACACGCACACACACATACACACACATATATGAGAAGTTCTGCGTCTTTGCCAGGAGCACTTACAAAGGGCTGCTCCATGACTAACACCACCACCAACAACAGCGCCACCCTAGAACAGGCAATGCCAATGCCTTGGTAGCCGCCAATGTTCTTGGTTTCTGGCTGCATATGGGAAATCAGTCGAAGGCGCAGCAGTGCGCCAGTCTTGTGTGTGTGTGTCTGTGTGTCCCTGCTAGGAAAATTGCTATAGCAAAAGTTGCAGACTCTCTTTTGGTATCAGTAGAAGTGTGTGTGTGTGTGTGTGTGAGTTCTGATATTGCTTCATGGCAAATTGTACAAATATATGCGTATGTGTATGGGTGTGTGTGTGTGTGTGGTGTGTGTGTGTGTGTGTGTGTGTGTGTGTGCTTATACCTCTGGTACATATGTGAGTGAGCTTGAATGTTTGTATGTCGTCTAGGCAAAGTTGGGCCATGATTGGCATGGGGTATGCGGCCAGGAGGCCTGCATGGAGTACAAGTACTGCTAGATATTAAAACGCTGCGAGGCTTTCAAAAATAAACTTTGAAAAATTTATTAGAAAATATTAAATAAAAACGACGATTGCGTTGCATATGTTGAAGTTGGCAGTGCTCTATGCTCCAAACTGGCTTCATACTCGGCTCTGACTCCATGCCTTATGTATGTTCTGTGTTATGCTTTGCCAGCCTGCCAGACTGACTGACTGGCTGGATGGCTGGATGGATTGCTTGGTTGGCAATGGTTCGGTATGCAGAGCAAACATTACCCGGCTAACTCACTCACTGATTCACTCAACCCAATGAAAACACACAACAGTCAACACATTCAGCCCTTGCCATAAAAATACAACAACAACAACAATAAAAATACAATAGAATAAGAAGAAAACAACAACATGTAGCTAAATATATAAGTAACATATCTTCTTATTTTTTTCCCCCATTTTCTCTATAAATCCAAAATTGAATTGTAAGTCAAATGCGCAAAGAAACAACAGGGAAAGCAGGAAAAAGCAGGAACAAAAAAAGAAAGCCAAGAGGAAAGCAGTGAAAGACAGGAAGAAGGTGTAGACAAGTAAAGGAGCAGCAATGCAAAGCCATAAAATTGAAGAAGCTATATTCATATGCTTGTGCCAATAAACTTTGTTCAGTTATAAAAATATTGCGCATACGCAGCGTGGCGCCAGCTAAGCCAGAAAACATATTTGCCCAAGCTTAAATCAGGACTTTAAGAGTCATAAAAGAGTCAAACATATTTGAGTCTTTTGTGCCGTCTGATATCAAAGCCCTCAATGGCTGCACTTGTTTAATCAAGTGCGCATAATTGTTAACAGCAATTCACAGATGAATGGCAATTCAAATGAGAAAGGTGCAAGCCAAATGAAATGACTACTGACTCCATTCAAATGCCACAACCAATGCAAATGGCAGTGAAATGCGCATTGCCTAATTGCGCCAAATTGCGTGGGCTGATAACACCAGCCACCACCAAGAATATTAGCAAAAGCCAATGGTGGCAGCACCTGCCTATGCATATGTGTGTATGTGTTGTTGTTGGTGTTGTTGGTAGGCGTCAATTTCAATTGAGGCCAGCCCTGTTGATGCTGGTAATGACTTTGAATTGCAGCTTAATTAACACGAATGTTCTGCGCCGCTTTTGGTGCCTGTGTGCTCAATTGTATGGCAGCGATGCCTGCCTGCCTGCCTGCCTGCTGTATGAGTGAGTGTGCGTGTGTGTATGTGTGTGTGTGGCAGTGGTAAGTGCCTGAATGCATGTTTGTGAAGCAGCCTATTCAAGTGTTCAGCGCATTTCCGGCTGAAAAGCCTTTGACTAGCCAATTGTAATGAAAAACTCTGGTCTGATCTTTACTCTTCGACTCTGTTTTTGATTGGATTGGACTAGGCTCAATTCCAGCGGAAGAAACCGGCTGCTTGTTTTCTCCACTTTAAGGCAGTTTCACTTAGCTCAATTAAAACAAATTACAAGCCGGAAAAATAAATCTATAAAACTGATATTCTTTTGGGTTGCCAAAAGGTTTCACTCAAAATTATTGTCAAATTCATAAAATCTGAAATAATTGGAGCCAAAGCATGAGGGGATTCACTGCTCAGTCAAAACAAATTAAAAAGCGTTGGAGTTTACAAAGTGGCACGTGTGTCGGTAAATATTTTGTTTTTTGTTTTGTGTTAACAAAAAAAAGCTTTGCAACTTTTTCCCAACCCAAAAAGAGGCTGAGGTGTTTTAAAATAAAAGAAAAACAAGTCTCTCTGAAATTCTCTTTGGATTGGTACATTTCTGAAGGCCGATTGGTTGAAGGTCTCTTTTGGATATTCTCGAATTGGATTAGCAAGAAGCAGACAAACTTTTCTTGTTGGCTTTGAACTTTTTTGCACTTGCAGGCTGCATCATCTTTTATTTTCTGGCCCAACTTTCATTCTTTCTTTCTTGAGTTTTCCAAATTTGTGGCAAATGCTGGGCCTCTTTGGTTCTTTGTGGGATTTTGGTTTTTGGCGGACAAGGCATTTGGCAGTGGCCAATACAATTACACCAACACACGAACACACTCATACATTCACTTGCTCACTCGCCATCATCCTCATTGTATTTTATAGCCTCGAAGGTAGAAAATATAATGCGCCTCGGTGTTCTTGTTGTCGGTTTCTTCTCGTCCGAGAGTCTGGCCAGCTTAAGCCAGCAGAGTCTGGCAGCCAATGCTACCAACCCTGCTACCACCACCACCATCAGCACCAGCGTTGCCAGCACCGTCACCAGTGCACACATAACTCAGCCTTGGGCTAAGGTTGCCCAAAATTGCCCAGGGGTATGTACGATTTTTTCAGTTTCGGTCTTCATACTTTTTGTTTATTTCTCTTTTCATACGAAACTCGACTTGAGGCGCATAAAATTTTTAAACAGTCTACGCTCTTTTTTTTTTTTTTTGCTGTTTTTCTGCCTGTTGTTGTTGCTTTTGCTGTTTTCTTCTTTATGGCACACAATTTTTGGACTGGGCATGTGGGAGACGAAATCAGTTGGGAGAGACGAAATCAGTTGCCCCAGGGCAATTTTTTGACCAAAACCAAAAAAATAAAACAAAATATGAAAAATACAAAAATGAGAAAAAAAAGAAGAAAAGAGAAAGAAATAATCAAAAACGAGTAAAGAGGTTCGAAGTATGCAACTTAGCCGGTCGCTCCGTGTCCGTGTCGGTGTGTTTGACTTGAAATTCGATTATTACAGAATCTTTTTCGGGCAATTTTGTCGGTTTAGAGATTGTTTTTTATTTTCTCTTTTGTTTTTGTAATTTCTTGTTTAAGCTTTGAAAAATGTTTTTTTTTTTTTAGTGGAAGAAAGGAAACTCACCGTTTCGGGCAGGAGGACTCCACCGTCAATGGCGATCGTTGATCCAATGCAACAAATGGAGTTCTATGAAGAGAAGATAAAATCCATAAAATAATTATTTTTGAAACACTGATTTGTCTTACACAAAATTTTGAAAAATAAAAGATGGAGTATATAAAGAAATAAGTTGGAGATCTTTTATATTTTTTTCAATTCTCAGAAAATTAATTTATTTCTAAATGGAAAATTTTAGATCCAAAAATTGTCTTTCGATTTTCGAAAATTTTTAATAAAAAAGTATGAATTTTTCTAACTCATTTTAATTTTCAGATTAAAGTACAAGGAAATGATAAAGATGGCAGTGGATCAGTTGCTCTTTTGAAATAATTTTAAGACAAAAAAAATTAAGTATTTATAATATTTCGAATTGTCACACTCAAACAGACACAATGAACAATTAAACTCACAAAAAATTCGGTATATTTAGGAAATGCACTTTAGCTTTTTATCTATGACAGCGCGAAGGTAAATATAACAATAATCTTTCAATATTCGCCAATATCCGTTTCCGTTTTATTTCAAAATTTTCAGAGCTTTTTTTTCTAAATTTCGTTTGAGTTGAGTTGAGTTAATCAAAAAATTGTTAATACGATTGGCACACGTTCGCTGGTTTAGATTCAAATGAGCCGCCAACAAACACCAAACTCAACCAAACGCACTATCACTTTAAATGTTTACTTCCGTTTCCGGTTATCTTGCCGCGTTTACTGCCGCCGTTGGAGTGTTGGAATTAAGGTTTGCTTTTGATTTGTCGGTCTTTCGGCTGATAGGTCGATTGGTTTGGAGGTTGCTCGGCTCGATTGTTGATTGCTTTGCTCATTCACTTATTAATGCCGCTGACAATTTACCTTACTTGCATTCGCGTCGAGTGTTCACTGTGAACTGAAATTTCCGTCAACTGTGATGTTGTTGGGGAACTCGTCTCTGGCTTGTTGCTGCAACAGCACCACTGTCAGTCAGACAGGTTCGAGTTCGATCCCAAGTCGGAGTTGCACTAGCGTTGCTCTTCCTTTCCACTAACAATAACAATAACGACAGCAACAACAGCGCCGTGACACCAGCAACAATGACGATGATAACAACAAAAACGCTGACAACGACCTTGAGAGAGAGTCCAACCAAAGAGTGACGACGATGGTGGTGGTGAGATGGCGCTTGCGAGAGCAGCCAATGAAGTTGTTGCTGTTGCTGCTGCTCCTGATGTTGCTATTGCTGTTGACGATGTTGGTGGCGGTTGTTTAGCTGTCGATGACGACGACTGTGGTGTGGTGTATGTATGTGTTTGTGTGTGTTTGTTGGCCGTGCGTGTGAACGTTTAATAGTCTATTTCCGGTTTGAGTGTTTTTGCCGAGCTTGTTTTAGTTGTTGTTGCTGCTGCTGTTACTGTTTGTGGTTTTTGCTGTTGTTTGCAACTAAAGTGGCGCAATTAACTTTGTTTACAGGCTGGCCGCTCGATTAATGCTTCTTTCTCTACGATTTGCTGTCTTTCCCCTCACTGAAAACTGTAAAGAGAATATTTAAAACGGTCAGCACATTTATGCATTTTAATTGTGCGAATTAAATTTACAATCAAATTTAGTAGGTCGAGTCTTAAATTTATAATAAAATAAAAAACTTCTTTCAAATATTTCTTTGATTAATAATAATGAATCCTTTATGGCCAAAAAATGAAAATAGATATCAGGATATTTAGAGAGTACTCAGGACCAGAATATAGTAGGCAAAATTCCCAAAAAAATATTCTAAAGAATTTGGATTCTCATCCGGAGAAGGCCTTAAGTCTCTCATTGAGTCAATTAATTGTTATCCTGATTGCTCCTTATAAACTTTTTTATATAGTTTCCAAAACTGATTTATTATATAATCCAAATTATTGAATCTTTGATTTCTTTTTGAAGACCATTTGGCTTTGAAAGAAAAGATGAATATATAATTTTTAGTTTTTCTTTTTGTTAATTTAAGAAATTTATTATGTTTTATGGGTCTTTCTTTTGATTTGTCTCTCTTTGACGTCTATAACATGAAAATATTGTTGTATTTGTAAATGTCAAAGACAAAGTGCTTAGAGCAATCCATCTCTCTCTATATGCGATATTCCAGGAATTCTATATGTTTTTGCCATACGCATGTGGCTATGTACAAAATTCACTGTTGTTGTTGTTGTTGTAGACGGTATATATGTGTGTGTGTGTGTGTTTGTGTTAATGACAAAGCATAGAATATTGCTGGAGCCTTTGCTTCTGTTGTTGTTGTTGTTGGTGCTGATGCTGCAGCCGGCGGCCAAACGAAATGAAACTTTGTGCGCATTGGCAACAACAACAACAACAACAACGGCCAAGAGCAAAGACTTTGACGTTGGCAAAAGAAGAAACGACGTTGGCAACAATTGCCTCCGGCCACAATGCCGGCAGATTCTGTTTTTGCTGCTGCCGCAGTCTCAGCCTCAGCCTCAGTCGCAGCCGCAGCCACTGTCGTTTGGCGTTGCTGCTTTTGCTCTGCTGCGGCCAGAGAGACGTTGGCAGCTGAAATATTTTGCTGCCCTGCGGCTGTGCAAAGAAAAACTTGTGATAAATTTGCCCTCGGCTATGTTTCAAAACAGCAAAGCCTGCAGTTAGACAACTGTAATTAAAATGAGTGCGAACTTTTTGTTAAAATTATTTTTGTTTTTATTGTTGTTTTTTCTTCTTCTTCTTTTTTTTTTGGCAAAATTCAAACTTGGCTGATGAGGCTGCGGGTTTATAGAAAATAGTATTTTTAGGGCATGTTTGACAAGCTGTCTCACAACACAATCCATAATCCCACCGCCCACCATCAGCCCGACGACATTTCCACAACGCATTAATCTGGCATTTTTCATAGCATACCGCAATGGGCTTGGTTTTGGGTCCCCAAAAGGGGTTTGACTGAGCCAAAAATTGTATTGTGGCCATTTTTCTTGGGGCTATATTAATTTCGTACATACTTCATATTATTTTGCTGTTTGCATTCATACAACGACTGCAAGTGCCTATTGTTGGTCGAAACCAAATACGCACACACACACACATACACACACACACAGGCACACGCTCACTACAATTCAGTCAACTAACCGTGGCAGTTGTGTTTCATTTTTTGGCTGTCCCATTGACATTTCAATTTTTCATGCCCCACGTACACACACATACACACACACAACTAGCCATATGAGTTTCTGGCGGCATTGGACGAATGAATTGTTGCAATTTTATCGCTCATTTCACCCATGAACCGAAGCTTTGGTTAACTTTCTTTTTGTGATGATGATGTTTTTTGGTTGAATGAAAAATTTTTTTTTTTCGTTTTTCTCCCTCCTTCCTTTTGTATAGCCATTTAAAATATTTTTTAATCACAAGCTTACGCACACACCCACACCCTCAACCACGCATACACACATATATAAATATATTTGCCTGCATGTTTGTATATGTGTGTGTGTGATGAATACACGCACTCATACATAAAGGAATACCAATATTTCAAGCCAATTTGCTGCAGTTGCCCGTCGGCGACTCGCAACAAAATAATTCGACAAAATGTGCGAGGCGCGCTTTATGGTTTATTGTTTGGAGCATTCGTACCGGGGGGGCATGTGAGGGGAGGGGGGTGGCGAGCGGTGAGGGGTGGGTGGATAAAAGTGGCAGCAAATAAGAAGAAGAAGCAGATGGAACAGGAGAGTGCTGGAGTGGTGGAATGAGGTGAGCTGCGTTCCGCTGCCTGCCCCCAGGGTGGGGCACACACATACTCATACACATATGACTGAATAGGCATGTCAGAAAGTATATTTGTATTTGTGCATAAAATCAGCGTAGACAGACGACGCATTTCTGTAATAATTGTTGATGTTTTCCCCTCCCTCCTCCAGCGAGCTTCTCTCTTTTTTATGCTCCTCCTTCCAGTCTTGTTTTTTTTTTGTGCATTGTAGTTTTCACCATACACAAATGTATGCGTTACGTTTGTATACTTGCTTGTTAATCAATATGCCACAACATAAACATATGTGTTTTTTGTGTAGCCATCAAATGTGTGTGTGTGAGTGAGTGTGTGAGTGTGTGTAAATAAACATAAATGACTACACTTGTGCATGTGCCGTTTGAGAATTTCCACACTTTTTTGCATCATTATTATTATTTATAAGTACACACACACACACACACACACACACGTTCACACAGAGGCCAACTTATTCATATGTATAAATATTTTTAATATTTTTTTTTATTATTAACGACACAAAAAAAGGCTCATAAATTTCACAATGACGCCTGCCCTGGGGCATTTTACTTAATGATGCCATTTTTGCGCAGCCAGCAACGCGGCCTGAATTTCGCGTTAAATTTTTAACGCACGACTGATTACACCAACAACAATATAACAAATAACAACAAATACACATTTCATATTATGATTTTTTTTGATATGTAAGCAAGTCTTTACATATGTATTTACCATATGAAATAAATGGATGATATGGGAAACACTCCACACTCGAGATCATCTGCCCATCAATTTTTGCAATCAAATTGCACTTAAATTTACATAGATTAAATTGTAATTTATATAAAAATATATTTTTAGTTTAACAAGTGTTTTAGGTCTTTTCCCCCATCAAAACGATGCAAACTATTTATCAAGTTCAAAATAACGAAAATAGCTTTAATTGTGACCTGAAAATCTTCAATCAAAAAATTTCCTATAATTTTAAAATTTTGTAGTTTTCTGATGTCTCCGAGAAATGTCATAAAAATCTGTTTGAAATAACTGAATTTTTTTTATAAAGACCTTCAGGGTATCAAAGTACCTTGGAATCTCTCCATATGGACTCACCGGTCAGTCCTTTGGCTTTGCCTTAAGGCATAAGGAAATCGAATCCATATAGACTATATATATATTTGATACTACCTGGGTTGGTTAAATCTCTCTTTCGGTAAATTATAAGAATCGAATCCATATACACTATAGTATATATTTTTGGTACTACCTGGACTACCTCGATCACCAAATACATGAATGAATCAAGTCCATTCTTGTCCTCTCTCTAATTCATTCTTTACTGTTACTTCAGATTTATATAGTGATTTTCTTTTCGGCCTAACAGTGTCATGAATGCTTGCATTTGAGTCACAAGTTCGCTTCACCTTTGTCATCATTATTTTGTCTCATATGATCCGCATTGCAAGTTGAATGAGTGTGTGATTTCGCATAATTTTTAATAATTTACAAAGTAGCCCCTCGGCCATCCGAGTGTTGTTTTTTTTCGCTCAATAACTGACAGTTGATATTTAAGACAGACCAGAATGAAGAAAATATAACGCAAAATGCAAAAATCGCAAAAATCGCCGCTAGTTATGAATGAGACCAGTTCTTTATTTACTGGCCAGGGGGAGGGCTGGAAAGGAGACAAACACAAACACAAACACATACAGTCGAGAGTCATACAGGAAAAAAAGAGAAAGAGCAATGCAAGAACGGAAAAGGATTGCTCGAACATGCAACTAAGAATGCCCTCAAGGATTCGGCGGCAACGGGCAGATCAGAGTACAAAAGAAAGAAAGAAAGAAAGAGAGAGAGAGAGAGGCAGAAAAAAATTAAAAAACTGTGGAAGTTAAAAATAAGTTAAACTTAAGTAGCTGGAGGCTTGGAATTTTGCATATAATGAGGGTACCCCTTCCGATGCCACTTGCATATGATACGAAATGCACACTTGTCACCTGGCACCAGCCACCACCACAACAACAATAAAAGATCAGCAGCTGCTTCACTGGGATGCTGGCGGTATGAGGCGATGAGGTCTGTCCACATATTTTGGAGACAATTACAAAACTCTGATTGTGGCTTAATTATATGAGGTGAGTCGTTGTGAGAATCGAGCTGTGTTGCATGCAACCAAGTCAGCAGCCCTTTAAGTTTTGTTTTCTGTTTTCGCCCCGGGCCAGATGATGTGACTTTTTGTTATTTTTAAATTATGTTTTATGGGCTGTAATTTGTGCTGGTCAATCTTTTTTGGCCCAGCAAAACTCACTTTTGGGCCCCGACTAATTACTAGGCTGACCAGCACACAAAATAAAACATAAAAAAATACACACACACACACATACATTCACAAATGAGGGGGGCGAAAAGAAAAACAACAGGCACACAGCTGTGACAACAGAAAGAGAGACTCTCTCTGGGTCGACTCCTCCCTGCCAATTGGCCACCTGTTCTGTCTGCCTAATTTGTGGTCAAACAATAAACTAGCCGACACACACGCGCAGTTGTGCAAACAATTGGCCTGGCCTGGCCCGGACCGAACAACCGAACAAGGTAAATGTTTTACTTCCCAAAAGAGCAACAAGTTTGAAAGTTTCAATTGAAATATCACTTACCTGTTCGCTGATCTTTGCTGGCTAATTGATTGAAACACTGACAAAAACAAATTGGCTTAGAAAATACACAACTGCTATAGACAAAAGACAAGGCCAGACTAAAAACAGGCGGTTCGAAAGTGTTGGCCACGTTTTTTGTTGGCGCAAACATGTTGCATGTTGCAAGCAGACCTTTGGTATGAGCCTTGCCGCAGGCCTTCGTTTCGATGGATAAAAGCATGGAGGCAAGGGAAGAAGACAGCCAATGGATTGAAGCTATGAAAATAAACGACAAAGTAGCAAAATGTATGGCCAAGCCAAGAGACGACCAACGACCAAGACTCTAAGCCCGGCCAGGCCAAGCCAAGAAAGGCCCCAGGCCAAAGACAAAAACAACAGCTAGCCTGGCGTTCTTGGTTATCAGACATTTGCAGCAAGCGGCAACGTAAACACAACCCAGTAACCAACCAGGCAACAACAACAACAACAACTACGACAAGAGCAACTAAGTATCCATATCCGTAGCTCGTTGTGTTTGAAAGGCCGCAGCTTAGTTGAGTCGGTTTCGTTACCCCATTTGCTAAGCTCGTCAGACAACCTCCGAGCCAGAGCCAACAACAACAACAACAAGAGCAACAACCACGCGATATAAATGTTGGCAGTGCTGCTGCTGCTGCTGCTTTTGAGATGCCATGGCAAAACGCTTGACGCTCACCTCTCCTTGCCCGCAGGCATTCGCTTGTAATTATAATATTTCAACCCAAATGTGACCTAAGGCCATGCGCCAATGATGGATTTCAGCTCTCTGAATATAATATACCCACAGCCACAACCACAGCTACAGCTACAGCTACAGCCACAGTCCCAGCCAGAGAAAAGGTAGTCAACCAGCCAAGCTGTCAGGCAGGCAGGCAGGCAGGCCAGCATTCCCGTCTCACTGAGGTGCGCCGCTGCCGATGTTGTTGTTGTTGTTGTTCCGGGGTTGCTGTTGCCGCCTCTGCCGCTCCCTCCGCCTCTGCCTCGTCAGACCGTGCAATTTGTGGCCAAAGGCTAAAACGGATTAGCTTCTGGCCATACATGTGAATAAAATTACATTCACTATTTTATATGCCATGTGCGGGCATTTATATTATATTTTATTTTATATAACAACTACTTTGTCAGTATCTATCATATAATAGAAACTATACATAATATTCACCTAGAGCGTATTGTATATTAAATAAAATATATACCCCATATTTCATTTCATTCTGGTCGAGCCAAAAACGAATACAACAAAATAATATTTTCCCTTTTTTTTCAGATTTCCTGAATAGAAAATCTTTTTTCTTTTTTTCAGACCTCAGAGTATATGAGTATACGAATTGCCCATGGGTATGCTGGGAAAAGGGTAAAAGCTGCAACTGACAATCATCCAAATATATCTCAGAGTTGATCCACTCAGCTCAACTGAACTCGACTCAACTCGACTTGCCTCGACTTGACTCTACTCAACTCAGCCTTGGTCTCTAACACTGGAAGGCATAGTCAGCATTAATCATTTGAACAACCAAATAACTCATACCTAATAGAGACATACCGAGGGAGCCATTGACTGAATGGAGCAGATTTCAAAATACCCAAGCGTTTCTTATGGAAATTAGCTGATTGCCTGACAATCCGTGCCTGTTGATTTGATAAACGAGATTGGAAAAAGTGTCAATTCAAACTAAGACAAAAGAAACTAGTTTTTAATATTCCTAAAAAAAAAATAAAGATATACAAAATGAATTGTATAAAATTATATGATTCGAATCGCCAAAGATTACGGAGACTTTTCGAAGGTTTTTTCTGCCGTATGAATGGGTGAGTGCGCAGGTATTCCAAAGACTGATTTAGGCAGCTATAGGATAGGGGGCGTCGCAGACTGATTTAGGTTGGTATGGCAGCTATAGGATATAGTAGGTGGATCCAAATTAACCTCACAATTTAGCTTCCTTTCAAGACTCCCAACTACCAAGATCCACTTAGATCGGTCAATAAATTTGAAGATATTTCTAAGAATGATTCCTGTCGATATGACCAAATGAAAACAAAAACTGATGTATGAATATGAGTTCGGATTAATATAAGTTTGATAAAGTAGCAGAATTACTGTTGACTGCAAAATGAAGTCAAGTTAAACTGATTAAAGTTTCGCAATTTCCGTTAATTGTATTAACCCAGTGAAGTCGGACATATGCTCTGACCCTTTAATTCATTTCGATTTTCATTTGTGATTATTCGTGTGCACGTATTCTTGTAATTAAATTGTGCATTAATTAAAGTTTTCTCACTGTTGCTGCCACTGCCGCCGCTGTTGTTGTTGTTGTTGTTGTCGCTGCGGCTTCTGTTGCCGCTCAAGTGCTGCTCATTAAACAATTAAGGGATAATTATCAACAGCGTTGCTTTTTGCAATTTTCATGCGCAAGGTGTTAAAATCACTTAATAGGCAGCCATCGTTGTTATTGCCTTGGCTGGTATGGCGTGTTGGCAATGGCAGTGGCAGTGCCAACAACAGCAACGTCTGTGTCAGCCATATTGCCACCGTTTTGGCCGGCAAATGCATGCTTGAAAATGTTTGCATGTGTGTGCATGTGTGTGTGTGTTTGTGTACGCACGCTGTTGTTTGTTCAAGCAACTGACAAGCAGACAAGCCTCTCAGTTTGCGGCTTCTACCGATATGCCACACTGACTCATGCAACCACAAACTCACTTTAATGCAGTTATAAACAAGCTCACCGATGTACACTTTCGCACACTCTGACACCCTCTAACATACTTTTTAGATTGAAAAAAAAAAAATCTACCCTCCAAGCAGCCATTTCCACTTTTTAGTTTTTCAATAAAATTGAATGTCGAAAACCCACAAATCAGTTAGTCAGAAAGTCAGTTAGTTTGGAGTGTTCACAGCTCAGCAATTTCCAGTCAAACATGCCCCCAATTGAAAAACTCACACATTCCAAAAATTCATTTTTCAACCTACGGAAAATCGCCCAAATGCATTTTCTGTGGCCAACATCAACTTACATTTTGGATATCATATTCCGAGAGGTTAAGTGCGAAAATCAACGCCAATTTCGAATATGAAATGCTAACAGAAAAAAATACATTTCAGATTACACATTGCTGGGCTACACATGAAATATGATCTGGAAATTAATCTTCGACCTTTGAAATGCAATAAAAATGTTTTGGAAGAATTTAGTTGAGTTAGACTCATAAGAGACTTTTATTTAATTTTCTACAATTTTTATTTTATGATCAAAAAGAAATTACATTTTTCTAGCTATCAAATCTCTATAGATGATATATTTTGACCCAATGAGAACCCAGTAAGAACTAATTGTATAATAAAATCATTCCAATTATCAATTTTTAGCAGAATAGAATTATTGCCAATTAACTCAATTTTTAACAATTAACAATTTTTTCCAGAAAATTCCTAATTCCAGCAAATAATTTCAATCAGTGATTGTTTCTAATTTCTAAGGGGCTTCTTATTTTGGCTGAGGTCTCTTATATTCTAGTTCAATTTAACCCTTATCATTTGATTTTGACTTGAGCATCCCAGGGTGTATACGATTTGGCCCAAAACCAAAATATAAAAAAAGGAAAGAATCCATTCCCGTTTGTTTCCTTTTTTGTGGCTATTTATAATAAATTTTGTGTGTGTGTGAATCTTAGTCCGAGTCTGACCTGTTGGTAGTTGAGCCAAACCGTAGCCATAACCCTGCAGAGAGCACACCAAGCCAAACCAAACCAAACCAGACGAGAGTCGGCAACTGCCCCGAAGGTGTAAAACTTGTTGGTGCACACTTTTCAAAAATGCCTGTCAATGCGTGACATTTCATATTTAAGTTATAATCTGCATGCATTACTTTTGGGATCGCCTGGGCACCTGGGCACGACACTCCGATGCCGGGTAACCTCAACAACCTCATCGGCACCAAGGCGGTCGGCAAGATATACAAAACTCATACAAATACAGGGGAGATGTGTATAAAATTTAATGGCATACAAAATTAACTGGAGGCTAATTTTCAATAAAACTGACAGCTATGTAAAATAAGGAAAATACACACACAAACACACACACAGAAACATAACAGACCTTATAAAACTTTCTGCCTTGAGAGCATGCAAATATGTGTATGTGTTGTTGTTGTTGGTGTTGTTGTTGTTATTATTGTTTGCTCATGTTTTATATTTATGCCCGGAGTACTCGTTCTTTTGTGCTTGACGCGTTCACCAAATTTGAAATGAAATGAAATGAAATAAAATGAGGGAAGAGGTAGGAGTTTAGCTAAGGAACCCCTTTACTTTTTGCCACATGGGCAAAGCCTAACTCAAACCACATTCTTTATAAATTAAACAGAAACTTAATAAATACCTGCAAGCCATGAAGTTGCAATTAATAACGGTTTCTCTGATTGTGGTTATGTCTCTCTAAACGTGTGTATCTCGGAATCTTCAGGGTGACGAAGGCATTCCATTCACCCAACCACTTTTCCACCCACGTCAGCCCACCTCAGCCGACCTCAGACCACAGACCAAAGAACTCAAACCAATACAAAGTCACCTCATTCACTGGGCTGTCATTATCTGCAACAAATCTCTCATTGTTGCAGCTTGGGAGCATCAAACATGTTCAAAGCTCTCCCAACCAGTTTCAAGGCTTATCAGGGCAAACGCATCTAAATTATCACAGCCGGCGGCGCATATAAACACAACTGGGCAGACTGAAGCCGAACACGCTGACAATGGCATGGGGCTGCTGGCATCCTTGTTGCATGACCCACGAACATGTTGCAACAACAAAGCCGGCTGAATGGCCTTGGGCTAATCCATGTTGCTCGTTGTTGTGTGCTGCCGTCGTCAGCAGCGACTCAAATCGACAAAACACGAAACAACGAACTCAACTGAAATGTATTCGTGTATCTGAGGCAATAAGGAGACGCAGAGGACTAAGGCAGAGTTGGCGGGAGTTGGAGTCGGAGCCAGAGTATCAGGCATCACCAGAGAGCGCCAAAGGTGCCACACTGCCAGCCACATCAGTTGAGCTGGGGTCTGGCCAAGGCGTGCTGCTGGTCTGCTCTTCTGTGCCTCGGTCTAACTTGGTTTGGTTCTGGTGCTGGCTCTGGCTCTGATTCTGGCTATAGCTCTGGTTTTGACTCTGCTTGTCTCCTGCTCCTCCTTGGCCTGGAGCAATTCGCTTGTAATTATAATATTTCATCCCAAAAGTAGCTGGCGGGCATTAGTCGGTTTTGGGTGTACCGGGCCGGTGATTGTGACGGTAACTGTGACGTTGGTGGGTGGTTGAATGGCTGCTTAGTTTGGTTCTGTGTGGCAACAAGGGATTGAAAGGCAACAATGCAACAGTGGCAATGGCAATGGTAGTGGCAGTGGCAGTGGCATTCTATGATGAATTTTTGAGCTGAGCACAATTCAGATAAAGCTGAATTGCTTACATTTATAGGCAGGACTCACTGTATTTTGTGTGAGGGTTGAGTTTCATGATTTGTATGTGAACTCATATGACCCGAGGCCTTTCACTCCCAACCACTGATTAGGAATTGTTGTCTCTCTTTTTTTATTGTTAATTTTTTTGGTATTCGTAATTTTTCAGAATTTAAAAATAAAATCTTGATTTTTTTTCAAAATCATAATCTAATTATTCAGTCAGTATTCAGGTGACAAAAAAAATAACAAAATTTGAGTCATTGAGTGAACTTTTAAGCCTACCTTCGAGTCCCTTCATTTTGCTGCTCTTGCATTTCTGGCTCTGGCATTGGGATTGCAATAGGCCTGAAACTGCTGACATTCGAAATGCAATACGCCAGTTAGGTAGACAAGGCGTCGGACTAAATTGGCGCTGTTTTTGGTTTGCCCCGCTCGCTGGCAGGTAAACCGTATTAGCTGCCCAATCCGAAATCTGACACTTTACCCACTTGACATGGGAGAAAGAGATACAGAAAGCAGATAGAAACTGAGAGATAGAGATAGAAGAGGCGACAGCCAGACAGCCGGATGGGCAGACGGACAGTTTAGCCAGCAAATTGAGCATCCAACCGAATCGAAGCGCTTCGGCGGCATCGTTGTGATAAATTGAGGTGCTAGAGCCTCTAGCCAAAATCATATTGAAAGCTAAAAACAATGCTTAACTGCCAGGCTGGGACTGGAAGTGGAAGTGGGACTGGTACTGGTACTGGCCAGAATATTAGCAAGGCCAGCATGAAATTCAGCTTGGCCAATAGGTGGAATTTCAGCTGATGTGGATGCTGCTATTTTCCGAATGTGGCTGGCTCTGCTGCTCATATTACCGCATAGTTTGCGGCGACATTTAATTAAAATTTCTTTCAAATGATACCGAATTGTGGATTTGCTTTTGACTGCTTTGCTTAGGTTCGGTTTGGTTTGGTTTAGTTTCGTTACGTTTTGTTTTGTTTGGCGGAATGGCAAAACTTTTGCACTGACCAGTTGGTTTATCGGCCTCAATTTAGTGGCTTGAAGATAACTCGCACTGCACTTAATAGGCAAATGCATACGATTTTTGGCTGAAAGAGGACAATGCCAGCTTAACGAGTCCAACAGCAGCATCAGCACAAAATGGTCATAAAACGGGCGCTTAATGACCGAATGGCAGTCATATTATAATGACTAGAGTGCTCTTAAAATGGCTGCCAGAATGCTGATTGCGTCCGACTGGCCAGACTCTGGCAATTGCTTCTTTTATCCGGTCAGCACAAATCATAACTTACACACACACACACACACACATACCAAAGTGTGTGAAATAAATATCTGGCATATACATATATTCATATCAGCATTGAGGGTGTGGCATGTGTGTGTATGTTCAGTTCATTGTTGTCACTTTTAATTGTGTGCAGTGTGCAAATGAACAAGCTAGGAAGAAAAAAAGTCCCAGCTTGCCAATATTATTACTCATACGCCATGTGGTGAATGCTCTCTTAAATTTCTTTGTTTCTGTGAACAAAAAAAAAGGAAGGAAAATATGAAGGAAGCACAACCAACTTGGGCCTAGGGTTTTCTTATAGTTGCTGCAACGGAAGTGATGCCGCAGTGCAGTTGCAGTTGCCCCTGCCTTCATTTTGCATAGTGAAACCAATTATAAAGCGATGCAAGCTATGGATTTAAATGAATTTATACACTTCAATGGGCACACACGCCACAAACGAAAGCTCTGCCTACTGATAGCTTTTGACTCTAATTTAATTACGAGTGGCAAACGAAAAATGAAATTGTGCATTGAATTTGAAAACTGCATTCATGTAGAAATTATGCAACTGTCAGTGGCATTCAAATTCACTCGCTACTCACTCGATTCACAACATCGAATCTAAAAGCAGGGAGGTCGGGTAATTAATTGACTGCCAAAATAAACCAAGCATTTGATTGTCTATCACAATTGTTTTATATATATTTCACTTTTTTAATGTAAACATGACTCTATCTATATCTGTATCTGTGTCGGTGTGTGTGTGTGTGTTGGTGTATGGCAAAGTCAATTAAAGCAATAAACTGTCAAAATGAAAGGACTCTCTGACTGGCAGACTGCCTGGCCTTTGGCTACATTTCTGCGTCAAATTGCTAAAGGATATGAAAACTAAACAAAAAACAAAAAAAAAAAAAGGAAAGAAAATAGAAACAAAATCACCGGCAGCAATGGCAAAGGAAAAATGACTGCATTTTAGTTGGTTGCCTCGTACTAAAATAAGGTGGGCCAGGGCTTTAGCTTGGTGGGTCTCTAAATCGCCTTGAGCCAAATACACAATTGTAGATACATACGGCAATGCTATGTACACCAAAAGCTGAACTGAACCCTCGGCTTATATACAAAACGCCAAAGTAAGTTAAAGGAGACCAACTGTACGAGGAAAAAGCGTCGCTGCATGAAAAACTTAGCCAGCGGCTCTGAGGCAGCAGCATCAGCAGCAGCAGCAGCAGCGTTGGCAACGCCGCCCGTTGTACGCTTCAGTTTGCTAATTTCGCCCAAGGAGTTTGCCGCTTTGATGAGCGACGGGCAAGGACAGCAAGCCAACGAAAAGAGAGCAAGAGTACAGGGACTCCTAGGAAGAGGAAATGAGAGAGATCCCAGGGGGAGAGCTGCTTAGGGATAGGGAAAAACTGCAGTTAAATAGCCTGGAGGTGTGCGCAGGCGCAGCTTAAAGCCTGCAAATTCTCAAAGCCTGCTTAATGCCAAAGCCGAAATAAAACAATTCTTTGATATTATGTTATGTTGTGTGTGTTGTAATAATTATTTTCTGCTTAAAATGGAAATTTTCAATTTGAAGAACGCGTAAGTGTTTGACTTGCCCCCAAGCAGGCTGTGATGCAGAGCTCATTTATTTGCTTAAATAAATAATAGATTTTATATGTTTAACTCAGTATTCCAGGCATTTTATATATAGTTGGTGTCCGAGTCGGTTCGTTGTGCTAGTAAATTTTAGTACTGTTTTTTAATTACTTCAAACACGATTACAAAACAGCTACACTCATTCACACACTGGACACAAAATTTTCGCCATGCCTAGAAGAAAACACAATCGCTTTGTAGATGCTTGGTAAGCCTTTTAATGAATTGTGAATTCTCAACATTTGATTAATGACTTGTTCATAATTAGCAATAAGGATATCGATAGTTCCAATGTGATTGAACTCTACAAAAAACACTCATTTGTGTCAGAGCCGTAAGTTACCTGACAAAATCCATACAGCTCAGCTTCTCGTTTTATTTTTCCCAATTTAGTTTGTCCGCTCGTTATTTCAGTGATATTATTATCACTGAAGACGGTAAGATGACTACCATGAACAGAACTCCACTGAACGATCGGTACTATAAGGCTGAGCCAAATCTGCCAAATCTGAGGGAGCGTACGTCCAAATCTGCACAAAAGAATCTCTATGAATTATCCCAAAAACTAGCTGATGGTGATGACAAAAATATGAAAAAAAAAGATCGGAAAAAACCAGACCCAAAGCCAGACAAAGCACAAAAAAAAAGTAAACATAAAAGTCAGGAAAGGCACGACAAAATTCAAGACAAATCGCAAATCAAAGTATGTGTAGTCAAGCCGAAAGAAACTACAAAGCAAGTTCATCAACAGACACAAAAACCACTAAATTTGCCACAGACTAAAGTGAACAAAAATGAACATAAGAAGGAAGTAACGTGTCAAACGGAACAAACGACCCATGAACCCTTAAAAACAAAAGACATCTTTAGGGAAGATTGGGTCAGGAACTGCTACGAGCAGATCGTGGGTGAATTGGATGCCACAAAAGTAAGTTCTGAATATAGTTTCGATCCATTATAATGAATTAATTCTCCACTATTACAGAAGATGAAAACCCGTAAGCAAGTTGAAACAACAGAGAAGGATAAGATTAGTGAGATCAAACCAATTCTTCTTGATTCTAAGAAGAATTCACAAATAAATGAGAAAATTATAGATCAGCCAAATAGGCAGGATCTCATCATACCTAGAGCAAATACGGTGGGTTTTTTTTTACCAAATTTTCCAAACAAAATAACATTTGAATAATTTCTTTCATTTAGGAGATTGTAAGTTATTTTGCAAATGACAATAGAATTATCTTACACACTTACGAACTGCCGGAACTATACGAAAGTTTCAAATTGATTATAAATAAAATGGGTAACTATTTGACATACTCTACTAAAGACTTAAGAATCTCAAGACCACAGCTTCCTTAGATGATTGGCACAAGTTCACTCTGTTGCTACTCCTGGGTGCTGCTGTCTATACTTTTTATATAACCTGGTACGACGTGAATGTCTTTGTCAATGCGGAACGACGTTACTTGGCCAAAATGCAATCAGCATTTTGGATCATCAAATGGTTTTATTATCTGATGCACGCCTTAAATGTGCCAATATTTTAAACACTTAAACAATTTATTCAAATCATTTTTTTTTTTTTTTTGGATCGAATACTATACTCTAATAAAATTTAAGTTTATTAATACTCTTTGTTATCCATGTTTCTATTTCAGCTGGTTCAGTTGGTTTAGTTGTGTGTTTTATTTTATCTCGTGTAGGCAGCATAAATAGTGTAAAATATTTATAAATGAATATATTTTATATAAGTGTTGAAATATATATACGCCTGAACGCTTCCGATGGCACCGTTGAACCGCTCTTCCTCTATGCAATCCCAGTCCAGCCATAGGACCAGTTCGTCCCCCGTGAATATCCATTGTCCAAATCCAAATGAAAAACAAACAGTGCGGTCTATTGGAGCTTTTGTTGTTATGCCAAATAACACTAAAAATGCACAGGTATACCGGCTGAACCCAGCACAGAACTGGACAGCAATAACAACAAAGACAGCCAAAAAAATAAATGGAAATTGTAAAGTGTTAAAAATAATAAATTATTTCTGTTATTCTAAATGGTATTAGAAAGCGTTCATGCATAGAGAAAATGTTCGCGAGTATTGCGAAAACAAAGCATATCTATATGTATATAAATTTTCATGCTAAACAAGTTAATCTATTTCCACAAATTGCCCAAAACTGTGTAAAATTAAAAATTGTACAAATTGAAAAAATTTCATTTCAATTATCAAACTAATTTTGTAGTTCGTAAGGACAAAACAGCATAGGCTTTTACTCTTGAATTTATTTTGCAAAATTTTAAAGCCATAATTCGGTTCCAGAGAAAATTCAATTCAACATAATTTCAATTGTTCGAATTGGCAAGGGGGAATATTTGTATAGCCAAAAGTCAAATATCTAATAAAATTTTCATGTATATTTACCACAAATTAATCTGCATTAAATTTTTATATAGACAAATCCTTTGGTGCTTGGAAATTTTTGGGAAATTATTATTCAGCCTCTAGCTGAGAAATCTTAAAGAGCTCGTACTTTTGATGTACGATGTATTAACCCGTCTTATTTGAAAAAAGGTGCCCGTTCAAATCTTTGCCCTGGGGACAGCTAATCTCACGGCCTACAGCAATTTTCTTTTCGTCTTTCGTTTTTCGTTTGTCTTCAATTTTAATATGGCACAATTTGGATAATTTGAAGTTGCTTAGATGAAGATGATGCTGATGCTGATGCTGAAGCTGATGATGATGATGGTCTAAAATGCCTAAAAGGCCATAAATCAAGGTTACTTTGCAATTGCCGTAAATAAACCAACAGAATGGAACAGAGAGAGAGAGAGAGAGAGAGAGAGAAAGAGCCTCTCGAAAACATGCAAGTTAACAAACGCAAATTTGTTGCTCCTTAAACTTGTTTGTTGTTGTTGTTGCTGCTTTTGGTTGACTCTGATCTTTTGCTTTTTCGGTGTGTATTGCCAATGAGAGAGTGAGTGACTTGTAAGCGTGTTTTTTTTTTTATAAATATGTATGGGTTTGAATGTGTGCGTGTATTGTTATCACAACAACAGAAGAACAGCATCTAAATTATCTTAGCCAAAGGGGCAATTGCAACGGCGTCAGCAACTGCTCACAATGCAAACACAACACGAACACCACCAGAGCCGCGACTCTTGCCTTCTGACAGGAGGCCAAACAAGAAAATTTTTACTAATAAATTGCCCAGAGCGAATTTCCTATTGCTGCTGCCTTGTTTTTCTTTACAAATTTTTTTCTGCTTAGTTTTTTTTTTTATTTTTTTCTTGTTTCAGGCAAACGAGCATACAATGTGAATACATTTTATATAAAATCTAACCAAAAAAGTGCCTGTAAGAACTGGCCTAGCCAAATGTCATAATTGTTAGAACTCCAAGTCCACATGGCAGAGTTTAAGTAAATTGCGCATACGCAATGTGACCAATTGTATAAGTGGCATTTCCAAAAATGTGGGAACTTTCTGATACATTTATATATATATATATATATTTTTTTTCGTTAGTAATCAATTCCACTTGAAAGACAACCGAACCCAACAGCACACACAAGTCCAGGTCTCTCGCTCTTCTTTGGTGCTCCATAAGCCGCCTTGGGCTAACCTCAGTACGATGCTCATTTATTTCACAGTCGTGGACAAGATAATCGCCAATGTCCGCTTAAAGGTAGATGAGGAAAAAACAAAAAAATAAAAAAAAAGAATCCAAAACAAAACTAAAAACAAGAGAAAAAAAACTTTAGCCTGAGCTGTTTTGGGCTTTTTAGGTTTGCTGGAGGAAATGTATTTCAATAATTTTCACACGAAAATCACTTTGAATAGAGTTGTTTGGTTTCCATTTTAAGAGATCTTCGAGCAAATGACTTGACTTAGGTCTTAATTTGTGGTAACTAAAAGAAAAAAAAAACGAAAAACTCTCAAGCTTGAGTCTAGATTGACATTGATAGCTGACAGAGAGCAGGAGCCGACATTTCTATATCAGAATTAAAAGCAGACCGTCCAGTTAACCAGCTAGTCAACCAGTCAGCCTGCTAAAAGGCAGTAGCTCCAGCTGACGTGGTAACAGGACAGAAATGGAAGAAGACGACAACTGACTGGCACAACATGCAACCGACTTACACACACGCACTGCAACACCCACCTTCTTTTCACTTGGTTATTATTTCTACACTGAGAGAAACACTTGAGTGCCTTTGATTCGGATTAAGATTTTCTGGAAGCTTACCAATTTGGAGCTCAGAAACTTGAGAAGGTCATGAACAACTCTGGAATAAGTTGAGAAATTTGGATCTCGGCAATTTTTTTATGTGTATCCTTGTTAGACATATAAGAGCCAAAACGAAACTGTCACAACATCAGACGATGCCTGCCACCTTTGGCGCTTATTCGGCATCATTTGAGTATCGCTGTTGTTGTTGTTGTTGTTGTTTTTTCTGGTTGTGTCCGTTGTTGGGGCTGTCATGGGCAACACCGCGTATGCCTTTGCGCTGGCGCTGACACCTTTGGGGCCTGTTTCGCTTGTAATTATAATATTCCAGCCAACCCGAAAAGTGGCTTGAGGCTACCCAGGCCAGCCAGGCGAGCCAGGCGGGCCAGTCAGCCAGGAAGATAGACCGTCAGTCGAGCAGGCAGGCAACCAGAGACAGACGAGTCAGACAATCGGACCGGCAAAGAGAGTGAGAGAGAGAGGGAAAGACAGACAGACAGTCAGACAAGCGGGCAGTCGCCCAGTTCCAAGTTTGTTGTATGTAGAATGTTGCTGTGTGCATGCAACACGACGCCTGCAGACTTTGCGGATGACCTCAAGCGCCACAAATGCTGATTACGTAGCCAAGCCCCCCACCCAAGCCCCAAGCCCTCTAGAAATCTCATTCTCATCACAGTCACCACCACAAATTCACCTATAAAAAAAAAATAAATAAATAAATAAGAGAAACCTTTTCGTCCGCTGTTGTTGCCTCGCGTTGTGCTTCATTTTGTCTTTTATAATATTCCAGTATATTTTGAATGTTTACTGTAGCTATATAGCTGTGTAGGTGTGTGTGTGTGTGGGTTTCAGAATCTCTGTGTGTAGCTTGAGGTCATCCGCAAACCCCATCATTCTGTCTGTGCGTGAGCTTGCTGGTTGGGATTTGCCGTATTCACATTCGTGGATGGCCATTTACCTTGAGGTATTTCAATTTATTTCATTGTGCTTTTCATATTATTGTGTTTGCAATTTTGATTGCAGTTACTTTTATTGAACACTGCCATTTGACCATTGGCGAACATATACACCGAAAGATTTGTATGTGACAAACAGAAATAGAGTTTTATGCAAAATATCGAAAGACAAAGACAAAAGTTGATTGACATTATGCGAAAGGCATATTTGCAATCACAATCATCGTTTGACAATATTCAGCTAATTGGTCAGTCTTCTTATACTGTGTGAAATCGATTGTGATTCGTTGTAAGGATAAAAATCGAAGGTTACTCTACACTCAAAAACAGTGCATATGCCAGCAGCAGCCCAGGGGCAAGCCGACAATCCAATCGAATCCAGAAGAAAGGTGAAAAAAACCTTGAGAGCAAGTGAGAAAGAGTGGAAAGAAAAAAAGAGTGAGAATGATTTTATTGAAATTTATTTAAAATGTCAGTTTTTCAAATAATTCATTTCATTTAATTGTGAATATTCGCATATCAAGTGAATAAACAATGTGCGCTAGCAAAAGCAAACAAATGTCAGTTAAATAGCCGAGGGCCAAACATATCGACTTTTTATTTATTAGCAAATTGTATGACATTGATAAATGATTGTGACTATTACAGATCTACTGATTTTTTCATACCACAATTAAAAACTGAATTAAATATATTGTATGTACACATATAACAGCATTTAAATAAACATTGTCCGAAACATTACTGATTTTCTGACTTAAATTCCGCAACAAAGTGACATGCCCTCGGATGTTTACCAATAAAAAACCGAATTGAAAAGAAAAGCCCCGAGGGCTCTTAAATAGACACGATAAATATTATGATAGAATTACAGAAGTAACAATAAAAATAATAATAAGTCAAAGAAAAATGTTGAGCAAGCAAAACCAATCACCGAAATAATTTCCAAAATCAGTTTCAATTTCTTAATCTTATTTGTTCAAATAGCTTAAATCAAAAGGCTTAAACCAAAATAAAGATAGGTTGATGACTTGCTTTCGACACTCAGGAAATCAAAAGAGTCCATATCAACTTTTGCCAGGCCTGTCAAGATGTGTCTGCTTCTGCTCGAGCAATTATCATAAGGAACTAATGACAGCTAAATCAAACCAATGACTACCAAATACTCTTCAGTTAATCCAATTCCTGGCTGAAGAATTTTGCTTTCCTAATCCCAAAGGGATCTGTTTGTCAGACAAAAGAGCAAGCTAGGTCTGGAATTCTTTTCGTCAGCAATTCTAAGCTCGATGGACTCTTTTAAGTATTTGTTATAGTTAAAATACACAAATTGATATGGCTAAATAAAAAGCTTTGGAAATTGTTCATTAAAGTGCAGTGCCATGTCAAATTTGGGAAAATATCTTTCATACTTTTTGATTGCTTGTCCATCAAACGAAAGTAAATGTAAAAGTACATGAATATCTTTACAGTGGATTCGGACTAAGAAAGTTTTTTATATAATTTAAAAGTTTTAAATGAGATTTATAAATAACAGAGATAAGTACCGGAATACGTTTTCTGTTTATTATCTTCAGAGAACTTAAGGTACGGATGAGTATAACTATGAGAGGATTAGAGAGATCTTGGGTAAGTATTGAGAGAGATGCTTGAAAGTGGGTAAATACTACAAATATGATTACCAGTAATTATATCTTGCCTTCCTTAAAGAGTCTTCACTGTACTCCCATTGTCTTAGCAGGCTGTTTTTGTAGCTTGTTTCGAATGCATTGAAATACATTCCAAATGATTGCAGAAATTTTCAGATTACAATGAAGAATGCCAAAAATTCTCAAAAGAAAAAAATAACTAAGCTGATACTGTATTTATAAATACACCATATATATTTTTTTTAGAACTTTCTTAACAAGTAAAATTTTTTTTGGGAAGTTTGCTTTCAGGGAGTTTATGGGTATTTAAAATGAAAGAAAATAGAAATTCAAGTAAAATTTGTATTTATTTTTTTTCGCATTGCCTGTGTGTTTGTATATTTTGCACTGATTCGAATAGGAAACATAAAGCATTACCAATATTCATTTTCATATTCATATTGGTATTTGTGTAGTTGTATTCGTATTGGCTATAAACCACCCACAAATGCGAATAGCATAACCATACGATAAATCACACTCGACTTGACCAAATACAACGCAAACTCAAGCATAAATTGCAAACAATAAATAACCGAAAAATTGTAAATAAAGTTGCAGAAAATATTTCATAAAGTAACAATCAGCTTAGGGCAAAAGAGCAGATGCCAAAAAGCACTACAACAACAACAGCAACAACAACTGGAAAAAAGGGGAAGGTATCGTAAGACAACAACTACGACTCCCAATGCCACAACAGCCAAAAGCATTTTGCGGCCAACTTAACACTCACACACACACACACACACACACACACACACACTCAAACATAGACAAGTACCGGCTAAAATGCAGTGCCCAGAGTTGTTGGTGGTGGTGAGGCGCCCATTGCCAAAGCCAGTAAGAGGAGACGGGAATATCAACGGTGTCGGTCGGGGAGAGGGGGAGAGGATAGACGGGGGGTGTCGGTGGCAGCGGCTCATATCGAAAAACCAAAAGTAAAAAGGCCTGCAGCAAATGTTGCAAGCAGCGTAAGATAAGCACAGCAAGCAGCAGGCAGCAGCAGGCAGACAGCGCAGCAAGGCTACGGTGGAGGGAACTTAACATTTTTGGTATACACCAAAAATTTCATACTTAGCCAGTGTTTAAGCTCTTCAATTGGCTAAAAGCGTTTTTTGTGTGGCAGCGGTATCTAAATGTGGCACGATTATTGTTATTATTGTTCCAGGCTTAAAGGAAACAGCGCAACATAGAGTGAGAGAGAGAGAGAGAGAGAGAGAGAGAGAGGGAGACAAAAAGATGGACAATTGGTTAAACTGACTAGCTAGTTAGGTTGGCCCAGAGAGTCAGTATTATTTGCATATGAATTTTGTGGTTCTGCCCGAGTGTGGGTAGAATCTTTTCCCTAAATGCCATCATTTATTTGAAATTCTAGGCATCTATTATTTTTTTTTTAGCTGACCTTAAGCAATTGCCAGAAATCGTAACTACCAAGACGGCTGCTTGGGCCCAGGTAAAGGAAATAAAATCGCACACATACAGCTTGAGTACATTTGCGCTGGCTTATAAATAGCGTACAGGCCGTGGAGACCTTTCTGTCAACGCGGACGTTGAAATGTTGAAAATAAACACAACACGGGGCCACAAAAAAAAAAAAAAAAAACCTTGGCGGACGTTTGCCTTAGTGGTTTTGGCCATATAAGAACACCACCCCGAGTGGCAAGAACAAGGGTGTACGGGGGCGGCGGCGGCGTTGGTGGCAACAAAAGTAACTACCGCTGGCAAAGGAATAAGATGAGTCCGCAATGCCAACAACAACAACAACAACAAATTGGAAAATATAGCCAAAGGGCATAACGGTGTTCATAATAATGATGGCGTGGTCTGAAAAGAACTCTCAGGCAAATGGTTGAGCGGGAGCTCCTTCTCCTTGTTGCCGCTACTCTGACCGCCTCCTGCCTGATGATGATGACGATGATGTTGGAGATGATGACTCTGTAAGGTTGACGAGAGGACAAGCCGCATTTGGCGCCGCAACATAATGAAAGCGAAGGGAATTTTCAGACGCACGAAACAGAAAATGGCCGCGAGGCCATTGCAAGTTCTCAAGTGCTTCCGGCTGAGGGTGCCTACCAAGTGAAATACAAAATGGAAAGGCAGCTACAGTTGCTTACACATACACACACACAAACATATACACCCTCCAGCATGGTCCATTCTCCTTCTGTTTTCTACCCGCCTCCATCATCATCATCGTCGTCATCGTCGTCATCATGAACACAGCCTTCTCGCACTGCCTTGGCAAGCAACCAATATTGTCATGTGGTTTTCTTTTGCGAGCTCTGTTTATATGTATGTGTATATACGTGTGAGTCTGTTGCCACTAACCATTGAGCTTCATCAGTGACGACAACGACAGCCCCACCAACGTCATGGGACGGAAATGAGTCAAGCGTGACATTTGCTTGACTCGATGTGGCCGCAACGCGCCTCTGTCACTGCTTCTCTTACTCTCCCTCAATTCTTATCCTTTATCCTTTCTCTCACGCCGTGCATGTGTATGTGTATGTGTGTGTGTGCCACTTAATGCCCGGCGGCTAGTCAAAAGGAAACTCCTCGCATAACGCAAATTAAAAATCCCACAGTGCAGTGCAAGACGACAACAACGACGGCGGCGACGACGACGACGACGACGAAAACGACGATGACTACGACTTTAGTTACGTTGGCGACAACAACAACAATAGCAATGTCGAGAAGTAATGGAAACTAACCTGTAAATACACATGAGACAGTGGGAAACCAGCTCAGACTCGGCTAAGAATGGCTTATGTCGCTGGGGCTGCCTGAAAGTATGCAATGCTTTTTTAAGCATTTCACTGCCTTTTGCAATTTTAATTAGCCCGTCTTAAATTAGCTTTAACTTCAACCCAGAATCCCTTAAAATATTTGCAAAGAAAAAAAAATAAAAAATAAAACAACCTGCCAAGAGGGATCCTCCAAATATGCCCGCTAGCCCAACATCAAAACAAATGCATAACAAAAAGGTGTAGCACATATCATGCATATTTTGAATGAAATTGCCGCCAACTGGCCATAGATTCGCATGACCCAGGGTGTATGTGAATGTGTTGGCCTGTAATTTTTATTTTTTTTCATACACCATAGACACGAAGACAGAAGGAGTGTGTAGAGAACGAGAGAAGGTCAAAAAATATAACAAAGGTAGGCAGGGTCTTTCCGGGCAGGCAATCAACCTTTGGCAGCAGCGGCGGCTCGCGTGTTCGCTGGCTCTTTTGACATGCCTCGGGCAAAATATCGATGTAAAGAATTAAAAACATAGGTACACGCGTTGTATATGTAAACCTAAACTAAGAGCAGATACAATAAAACATGCAAATATTCGCCCAAGGATAAATGCAGCGCCCGGCCACAGACACCGCACCGTCAAAACAAAGCGACGAAGAAAAACGCTGCCAAAACATCAAACATACAAACGATACCCATACACACACACAAACAAACACATGGAACTCTGCTGGCGGCAAGTCTGTTCAATGTGTATGTGTGTGTGTGTGTGTGTGTTTGTGGGTGAAAGATACCAAAGGGTAAAAAGTTTATTTAGCTTTGGTCGAAATTAAAGGCCTTTGTATATTAAGTATCCACGTGGAAAAAGCGCCGACACACACACACACACATTCGCACACTCGCCCGTATATGAATTCATCAAGATAACAAGCACACACACACGCAACCGCCCCCATTGTGGTCACACTGGCCCATATGAATGCTTACAGTGTTGAAGCTGTATATAAAATATGCTTAAGGGTATTCACAAAACCTCTAAATATACCAAAAATGAAATTTATACAAAAAATTGTTTCAGTTGCTGTTTCGGAGTGCGGCGGAGGGTGGAGCGTGCTCCGCTCTGGAATCAGAGTGGAGTTTCGGGTAGGCGGCCAAAAATGCCTCGAGGCTTCTTTACGTACCTCAAAAACGAGCTGTAAAGTTTTCCCAAATGTTTATGTTTGGCCATATGTGTGTATGTGTGTGTGAGTGTTGAGCTTATAAGTGTGTGCGTATGTGTGTGAGAGAGGTTTGTAGAATGTCTGGTTATGAAAATACTTCATCCTGTATTTTGATTTCATCAAAGCTCTTATATTGTATGTATTACCAACTGGACATTTTTCAACAATAAAATATTACACATCTAAACGGAAGCCATAAAAAATAAGTGAACAGCAACCACAACAACAACAACAACAACAGCAAAAGCAACAATAAAAAAGATGACCAATTTATGTTGCTCAACTCGTAAACTAAATAAGAAATTGCTTTTCAAATGGACTTGACGTGTTTAAATGGAACACGAAGAATTTTAACAAACACAAAAAAATAAAATAAAATAAAAAATTATATATAAAATGAAAATTTAAAAATACTCCGAAAGTGGTGTTCTTTAAGGCCGAGGAGTTGCTCTTTTACTTGCTGAATTCATATATGAAAAAGGTAAAAATTAAAAAAATAAAAATATATTTTTATTTATTTTTTTTTTTTATGTTTTTCATGGCAAACTGCAACAGCCGATTGGAAAAATAAAATGTCACTGCAAAGGCATAAAAACTGATGACTTGCAACGTTTGCCTGGTCTGATGTGTCCCCGTGGTATAATTTGTTTGGCTTATATTTTTATTTTTATTTTTCACATTTTATTGATATGCAGTCTCACAAATAACTGAATGCATAAAATAAACTGGCCGCACTACACTCAGCCATATTCGTAGAACCGCTTCAATTCAGCGATATTTCTTTATACACGTATGAAATGTGTATTTAAATGACGTTACATTGATTGACAAAAGGCATATCTGTAAACCAAAAATACAAAAAATATATATATATACTATAAAAAGAAAATATAAATACAAATAAAAACCATAAATTTTATGACAGTTGACCGCTTGGTTATGTGAAGCAAAGGGGCGTATGAGTGATGTAAATGCGCACCACAAAAAGACTGATCAAATAAAATGTAAAAGAATTCAATAAATAAGTAAATTCAGAATTTTTGTATTTGTGAAAGAAACTATTTTTACTGACCAGTTTCAAAAACAAAAAGGACCTTAAATATTTTAAGAGTTGGCAGATACATTAAAATAATGAAATTTTTTTTGGAATAGGCTAGAGCATTTTTTATAAATATATATTTAAGCCACAAACAAAGCTTAGAAGTCAATGGGATTTTCAAATATAATTTGGTTTTTTTTTTCTTTTCATATTTTAGCCCAGCTCTATTCGTTTTGGAGGCTTGCATTTTTTATAAACTTTGATAAAATGCATTTTGATTTTATTACAAAAACTCATCAATTATTTTGTTTTCACGCTCGCTGCTTGCATTTTAGATGCGAAAACAGACCACACCCATCAACTGACGCGATTTGCATATTTTAGTTACACACACAAACACACACACACACACGCATAGGGGCTAGAGCAAACATAGTTTGATTTCAATTTAAAATACGTTTTATTTTCTATGCCGACGAATTAAAGTAAAAACCGCAAATTTTACGCCTCTCTAACTTAAACGTGAAAATTCAACGGCAGCAGCAAATAAACCAGGGATACATATACATATGTACTTTGCACACTCACACACATACACGAATATCTATGCATATATACTTATATATATATATGTATCTATATATATATAATTTTGTAGTCGCACATTTTGCAGCTAATCTGCATTTAAATGGAATTTTTAATTATTTTCATAGCGTATCCTTTGACAATCACAGCGGCACGGTATTTGGCTGTGGCTCGGCTAAAGGATGCACCCAAAGAGATAGAGCGAGAAGGAGCGAGCGAGCAAGAGAGGGAGGGAGAAAGACTGACAGGTGGTTGGTGGAATCTCTCGCTCGCTAGAGCCTCAGGCTAAAAAATGTGAAGCTTTGAAAAACCGATTGGCCAGCAATAAAATGCAGTTCAAATTTAAATAAAACACAACTTAAAAAATACACACACACACACACACACACACACATAGGAACTCAGTGCAATCGGCTGGGCTGCTTTCTTTAGGCCATCCCCGCTCACCGATTCAGCTAACCCCAACTGAATATGGAAGGCAGGCAAAACGCATTTTAAATTGCCAATCAAAATGTAGAGCACAAAAATATCGAGGCTATCAACGGCACAGCAAACCTTTCCACTCTGTCCATGCCACTGCCGCAGAAACCGAAAGAGAGGAACAGGAACTGGAACAGGAACAGGAACAGGTACAGCACCTACCAATTTGCCATCAACGGCTAAGCAAATAAGAATATTAATGGTTTTTTCCAGCCATTGCACAATATTTCATGTATAATACACCTGAGCGATTTTTCGATTAGAATGAGTCAATGTTGGCACACTCACACACACACACATACACATATACAAGCCATCCATCGAACCACCATCTTTTCAGATGTGAGTATTTGTTTGGGTGTGTATATGTGAGTGTGTGTGTATGTTTTTCTCATATAATTAAAATGGCGACATTTTATAAATTGCAATTTTTGTTTTATGACAAAAATTGTAATTAACATGTTAATTAATAGTTTGCACCAGGGCAAATAATCATGAATGCAGATATGTTTAAAAAATAACAACAACAACGGCGAGAAGAAAAAAAGAACACTGCCATCAGCAAATCGGAGGGTGGGCAACAAAAAGTGTTGCATACTCTTAGGCTGCCCTTTAAAAATATTCCCCCACATTTCAAAATATGAAATCATTTGTTTGATATTTTAAAATTAATTAGTTTTAATGCAAACAAAAAGAAAAACATATCTCAAAAAAACAACATAATATAAATTTCCATAAATTATTTTTATGTACGATCAGATTTAACATTGACAATCGCGAATTATTGAACAGCAGGAATGACATAACTTAAATTGACAATAGACGAGACGGCACCTTGGTCAAGCTGAGGAATTTTCTCTTACACTCAAGGGCAAGGACTTGTCGGGCCTGCTAACTCAACTTACTGAAGCCACCAGAGCCACCACCATTAGCATTAACAGCCAAAGAGTTCGTCGCTCCCACCAACCCAGCCCTTCAGAAAGGTTTTGTCATTCCGGTCATAACAACGCCGGAAGTGCTTGCGTACATTGCTCGCCATTGGGAATTTCCTGTTCAGCTTGGTCGTCTTTCAATTTCACTTGGTGGTCTTTTTGTTTTCCCCCCCTGGTTTTGGCGTACCAAGGCAAATGATTCCAGCCTGGCGACATTCTTTTTCTTGCTTGCCACAGAGTTGCGAGTGTTCATCTACATCTCTGCCCACAATTTGACTGCCTTTTCCTCATGTCCTCATGCAAGTGTATGTATGTGTGTGAAGAATAGCGTATTTGCCAAAGGCGTTTTGTATGAAATTCGTTGCCCTTGTTGTTCTTGGCAACGGCCAGCTGACTGCAAGTATCGTCGTCGGTCTACTTACCTGTGTGGCAACCACATAACCACAACCTCTGATCCAGTAAGGCATCAACAATAAGGACCATGCCAAATCGTGGAGACGTCGAGAACGCACTCTCACTCTCCCCTCTCTCGCTCTCGACGACAATTCCACCCAAGGCTAAAAACGGAAATTAAAACGAGGAAAACAAAACAGCATGGGAACCTAAAACCGAATGCCAAGCCTGGCCCGCTTCCATTTGCCAAATGCTGCTCTCCAGGACTGACTAACTAACTGACTCACTAACTGACTGACTGAATGGCTGGTTGGTTTGACTGAGTTGGTATGATTGTGACTGCAAGTCGAGTGGGACTACGAGTATGCTAGGGCCTGCAACAAGATACAGATACGGCAAGAATGAATCCTGCGGCACCTGCTCAAACAAAACCTGCAGTTCCCTACCACACACACACACACACATACATACACTCCCCCATTTAGCCAAGTTATCGTGGCTTGGATAAAGATGCACCCACCGGATAATGATGACTGCCAAGAAGCAGGAGTCGCTCGATTGTTGTTGTTGATTCGCCTCAGCAGTGACAATAACGAAAGACAGCAAGAATTATTTCGAAATATTCTCAGTACCCTTGTTTTTTTCTCAAAAAAAAATATATAGAAAATTGTAAATAAAAAAATTTTTGATTTTTGTAACAGGTAAAGATCTTCTAACAATGAGATTTTCAATTTAACCCAGCAAAGTGGCTGGTTGGTATCAACTTTGTTGAGGCAACAGGAAAAGCAATTACTTTTTCGTTTAAATGTTCTTGGTACTTCGTAAACATTTAATTTCCCATTTTAATTTGGTTCAATGCATTGGGACCTCCACACACACACACACACACACATACAGTCGCAGTCGTTCAACTACATACAAATATTGCCCCAGCCACCTTTCGGCCCAATATGATTTCGTAACTTTCTTTCTTATACAAGCGGCGACAGAGTTTTCCCTCTTTTAGTCAAAGGCTCATATGAAATAACCTGGCCAATTCAACAGTCCCTTGTCTTTCTCTCTCTCACTCTCTTGCACTTTGGTTCTGGCACTTTACATACTTCAATTCTCATTTACATTAAATAAATATTGTACAATTGTATTGAACGCCAGACCGGGGCTTTGGCAAAGGTGAAAGGTGCTTGCGACTGCAACCACCCAGGGAAATGAGGCAACCAGACTCAGTGCTGTGCAACCATTTGAGTTTCTTTATTTAAATCGCCAGCCTAGCCAGGTCAGAGAGAATATCATCATCGTCTTGTGGCCAAATGGCCGGGTCAGCACCTCATCAAAACCCCCTCCCGCCCCCAACTGCCTTGTTAAATACCCAGGAAAAAACGATGAAGAAAAAAAGGCAGAAACAAAAATATGAAAAAAAAAAATAAAAATAAATAAAGCACACACAAAGTTATTCAAAAATTGATTTGCATTGGCCAAAAATTGAAATATTTTCAGTTTGCAATTTGAATGTGAAAATGCGTTCCATTTCAGATTTTACCTCTCTCTTGCTCATTCTGTGTTGTTTAAAAAAAATATATATATATATGCATATCGTTTTTACGTGCCAATCCATCCAACATATTAAAAACTTGTTTTATTCAAGCATAGAAAAATATTTTCCATCAAATATTTTCTATCTATTTGCGGACTAATAGATTTTCTTATGCAGCACGTGCAGCTCGATCTGCTGCAAATTTGCATAAAGTTTAGGTTTAAATTAATTTGGCGTACTGTTTTTGCAAATGTCCACACATACACACAAATGCCAGTATGAAGCTATTTTTTCTATCAAAAATCCCAATTCCCAAGTTCGCAGCAAGCTGGAAACTGACTGAGCAAAAAGGAGTGAAATTTCCATCTTCTGTCAAGTCTCATCTGCTTTGCTCGCTGCGAGACTCTGTATATATATATGTGTGTGTGTGTGTGTGTGTGTGTTTATAATTTACTTTACTTTTTGACAAAAGGCTTTTAAAACAATTATTTTAATGTTATTGCTCTTGATGAATACACAAAGACACACACACACACACACACACAGAGAGAGAGAGAGAGAGAGAGACATTACGTCAAATTTAGTTGGTTCCTGGCTATTGGCAAATGACTTTTTGCTTTTTTGACTTTTAAATGCAATTTTTCTCTTCATTTAACATTTGCCATTTTATATCCTATAACAAAACTTTATTTAATCAAATTCAATAACTGAAACGAGCAAAGTTTATACAAGTCATTTTCACTTGATTAATAACCAAATCTTTGGCTAGGAATTTTTCAATCAAATTTTTATTTCCAATTCGATTCGATTAGTCTAGAAGATTAATGCATATTTCCCTGATATTGCCTTTATCATGAAATCAACGCATAAACTAAAACAAAAATATGAATTCCATTGAAATGAGCAAACTAAAATGTAAATGAAAAATTTTGTGTAATAAACAAAAACTCAATTGAATTTTATGGATCATTTAGCATCTGATGCTTTCAATAAAATATAAATTGCAATTTTTAAGAAATTCCCATAAATTGAATAAAAAGTAATAATCTACCCAAGCTCGCAGTAAATACAAAAATCTCAAAGCTGTGAATAGTTTGAATTTAATTCAACCAGTCAAAAGTAAATATATATTTTTTTAAAGCCAAAGATAATTAATGAGCTCGAAAGTTATGATAATGATTGTTTTCAGATAAGGCATTTATAGGTTTAGGGAAAGGGTATCTGAGGGAATCTGAAAGCTAAGCATATCTTTTTTTTTTTTTTTTTGAGAAAAACAATCTTTTTACCTTGGTCCAAGGCAGAGTATTTCGTTGTGTCTTTGAGGTGGAAAGTTAACTTGTCTGGCAGCTGTCTGAACAGCACCTGATAAATCACTGATTTAACAAAGAAACTCACACTGACTTGGCCATCTAAGATCTCTTTTTGGGTGGAGAGGAAAAAGTCTAAAGTAAGCAAAGTCATTAACATATCGCACCAATGAAAATGCAAATGCAACACAAATTACAAGGCAACTCGGAAAAGTCCAAGTCCGTGTCCGAGTCCTGCGTGCCTCATTTCTGTTTCAGGTTCCTTCCTTTCTTGGTTGGTTGGATAACTGACCGGCTGTCCTCTGTCCTCTGGTGAGCTCATTAAAATGCGCTGCCATCTTGCGAAAGTGAAAAATTACCCAGCCCAAGGAGTCAAAAAGGAAATGCAAAGCAGCAAAAATAAAATGTGATAGCAGCAGGAAAAAAAATAACGCAAAAGGAAAAGAAAAGAAAGCAGAACGCAAAATGATAAAACTTCTGCAGGCCATACGAAAAGGAGGGAAACTCACACACCGCTCTGACATTTGTATGTATGTGTGTGTGTGTGTGTGAGTGAGTGGAGCAGAACTTACCTGCCAGGTGAGGGGGGCAAAGGCAAGAGGTGTGCGTACAACTGTTTTTGGCCTTTAAGTGCTTCTTTTTATTGATGTTGTTGTTGTTGTTGTTTTTTATTCGTTCCTTTCTATTCTTTCGCATTGTTAACACCCCATAAAACTAAGCTTATGAATATTATGAAATAAATCAAAAAATATTTTTGCATTTGCTGCAGTTTTTCTTCTGTCTGAATTGCTTATTTCCAGTAGAAAAAATATTTTCACTACTTCTTGAACTGCTCAGCTGGAAGCCCTTAAATGTTGCAAGCCACAAGCTACAAGCCACACGCGGCAGTGTCTGTCCGGCTGGTTGATTAAAAGGCTCACTGACAGACTTGGGTAAACAGCAGCTTAATTGTCAGTAAGTGTTGCTTAATACTCATTATCTGCAATGCCGCAAACCATGTCCCTCCCAGCCAATTCAGCCTTTTGCCACGGCTACTGTCTCTGCCCCGCGTACGCTGTCACCCCCCTCCTCCTTCTGACATGCGTGCAAAAGTCAGCAGTGTTGCCGAAACTTAATTGTTAGCTTGCCGAAAGTTTTCAACAGCCAGAGCAAAACCCAGCGCAATATTAACCCTCTTTTTTTCTACTTTTGTTGCTAATTAAAAAACTTTTTAACAAATTTCATGAACAGCTCTCCTGCCATCACTCAAAATAAGTCCAAAAAAAAATAAATGAAAAAGAAAAATTCAAATAAAAAAAAAAAAAACGAACAGAATAGAAAACCTGAAAAGAAAAGTAGAACTGAAGAAGACATGCAAAACGCCTTTCCTTTCCCGGCAATAGCAAAGATACACTCGAGAGTTGTTTACACAAAAGCAATCATACGCCATGTTGTACGCTCTGTTCGCAGCTTCACTGTCAACAATACCAGCGGGGGCAGTGGCAGAGGTGGGCCGAACTGATGGTGACGATGGGTAAGCTTCAGTTGGAAGCTTCAAAAGGAAGCTTCTGACTGGTTGACGTTGTGTTGAAGTTTCATTAATTAGATAAAAGTTTTTCGTACATTGTTAATGACGCAAGAAACGAGCTGCAAATTATTTGCACACAACAACAGAAAGTCAAAGTTGAGATACCTCAAAGACTGTACTCCCAATAAGAAGAAAGAGTTGCAAGCAACTCTGAATGTCCTCATCTATTTTTTTTTTCTTTCAAAATAAAATTCCGGTAGCCAAGAATTACTCATCTCATTATCAATCAGTTGATGAGCTAATTTGAAGAAGTTTCAGGGTTTCCTGCCCAAGGCATTTCCTGTCCAACACATAAAAATATAAATAATTAGATAAAGACAGAAAAAAAAAATAATTTATCCTTTTCCTCGGACTTTTACATCCTGGAAGATTCTAAAAAAAAAAACTTGCCACCTTGGCGAGCCAAGTGCAACAGACTCGAGTCGGGTTCCGGATCGGGTCAAAGAGCAAATATGCCAACACAGAAAATAATTAACCCTTTTCAACTTATTTTCTAATCAAGCAGTTCTCTCCCAATTCTCAAAAAAAAAAGAAAACGGAACGCCAATCAAATTAAAAAATAAGTTAGGGGTGAAAAAAAAACCGACTTCTTGTGATGTTTGTGAATACCAACAAAAACATCAAATACAATATAAATAAAAAATATAAAGGTCCTACTCATAAATTATGAAAAAGAAGATGAAAAAAAAATAGATGAGGAATTTTTAATTCGCGCTGCGGCTTCCTGTTTCAATTGTTGTTGACAGAGACGACTGACTGACTGACTGACTGACACGTAATTTACACTTTCCCCCAAGACAATAGTCAATTCATTTTGCCAACCTGTTGGATCTTCTCTTCTTTGGCCAACAGAAAAGAGTATTCCGATTTGGACTTGTTAGGGCTTCTATACTTTTCCTTTTTTTTTCTTATTCTGTCAGAGCATCATTTGAAAGTGTTTGGGGGTAAAAATTTTAATTAAAGAAATTGCGGTTAATTCCGTTACCGCAAAAAGAAACTCATCAAAAAAAAAAATTGTACACAGAGCAACCACAGCTGATAAGAAGAAGAGCTCAAGAAAGGGTTGAAGCAAGATGCTTTGGATTGCCTGGCCCCGCAGCCAGTCTTATATAGCTTCTTCCCCTGTCACCTTGACGGTTTCCTTAATATGCTTGATATGTATTTATGAGGCAAACATACTTGCCATCATCCACTTGAGGGGAAATTGGGCGTATGTGCTGGGCCGCAACTTCAAAGAGCCAAGAAATTCAAATTTCAACACTTTTTCGTAAAACAAACGAATTTGCTTTTTAATATTGTTATTGTCCTGGCTGGGTTCGCAGATAACTTCAGAGTGATTGGCCTATTTGTCAAGCAAATTAAAATAATTGCATTTGCTGGTATTTTGAACTTCAATTTGCATGAAATTTGGGAAAGGTGTTGAGCCGAAATTTGCGAGGAGCTGGGCTGAAGCTGTTGATATTCCCAATAATCTCAATTCAATTAATTTGTGGAGAGGCTGAAATTAAAATACAATTGACTTTCCGAGAAAGATTTTAATGGAGATTTAAATGACACAGTGAAAACGACAGTGACCTTCCAGTATGACGACAAAAAAGCTGGGATCAAAGCGAAAGTGAATCCTTTCGAGAATATCAAATGTTGGCATTTTCCAAATCAAATCGTAGTGACCTCCAATTAACGGTAAAGCTAAGGTCAGATCACAGGGCAATCATAAAATACGCAACAGTGAAAATCACTCAATCAGAAAGTAAATGAGTGCTTCAGTAAATCCGAGAAAGGACAGCAGATGTGGTGGCTCCGGATATGTTTTCAATGTTGAAGGACAACATGCTCGCCTCACCAGAAATTAACTTAAAAAGTCATTTGGCAGACAGCAAACCAGCCAACCAGCCAGCCAGCCAGCCAGCAATCCAGCGAACCGCTTCAGAGAGAGATAGCGAGAGCCTCGGTCAGACTGGGAGTGCGAAAGGGAAAGCACTTAAGAGAGACCATAAAAAATATGAAGATTTTCTGACTTTGAGAGGCAGCAAAAAAAAAAAAAAGAAAAAAAGGATTAATTGCATGGAGAGCTATATGAAATGGTTGCCATCACATGGCCAATGCAAGGGGTTTTGGGGGGCTGTGGAAAGCCAACATGCAAGTCACTGAATATATCCTGACTCGTTTCTATAAGCCATTGACTTGGCCTGCCTTTTGCCATGACAGTAATATAGAATGACTGGCTGAGCGGAGCGGAGGGTTGAGCGAGGTTGAGCGTAAGGACACAGCCAGGCCAGGATGATGTGGATGCGCGAGCGCCTGCATGTGTGAGTATTTTTTAATAGTGTTTCGTGTGCCTCTTGGCGTTAATTTATGCCACAAAATCATTTCCTTTTATACCACAGTTGCCAGCACCCAACAGCCCCAAATCCCGCCTCCCACATGTGCTGCAAAAAGAAACTGCAAAATATAAGAAATATATAAAAAAAAAAATAAAAAAAAGACAAAATTAAAAAGATGCAAATTGCGTTGCAACGCCCCCAGCAAACCAGACGCAGTTTATGTCAAGTGAAAAATGAGTGCGAACTATGCCATAAAATATGAACACAAGCCTGCACTCTTCGGCATCGGCTCTTCTGCTCTTGTTGTTTTGCTATATATTCCATTCATTAATTTTTGTTTCTTTTTTTAATTTTATTCAAAATAGAAATGATTAGCTCATAAGCACTTACTAAGAACCCCGAAAAGCGAAAACAAAAACATATAAATTATTTATTATTATGCAGATCAGCGAGAGAACGAGAGACAGAGACAGGGGCTAGCCCAGTCGCTGATAAGGCCAATCAAATTGCGAGCTAAACGTAATTCAATTTTCCCTCTACTCTAATTTCTCATACCGAAATGAAAAAGTATTTGGTAATTGAAATATATATATATATATATCTATGCAGATATACACACGACACCGGCAGTCCCGCCAGCCCCGCCAGCCCCAAACAAATAATCAAGCGAAATGAAAGTTCAGCGGCGCTGGTGGTCTCAAGTTATGCAACTTAAGTCGCAATTGTGAATGTTTTGAATCAATTGAATGAAAGTGCCAACCTATGACGCATTTCAAATGCATAGTGCGAATTAAAAGAACCACAGATTTTAGCTAAGAAACCCAACTCGGGGGCTGGGTTCGACTTAAAAATACCCTGAAAATTTCACTTCATCGAAAGATTCCATTCAAAATTATATAAAGAGAATATCATTAAATCTGATTGAAGTACTACCTCTTGCCAAGATTTAAGTAAGTTATGATTATAATGTTTAAAGTATTCCCAATTGTCTTGTAAAGGTAGGAAGTTAGGATGATTAATGTCTCTGTCCATTGGTTCATTCGCCACCATTTGAAGAAGTTATAGAATGGAGAACTGAAGGGACCATTTTTCGGTTCCGACTTTCTTATGGGTTAATATTAATGAGCTATCATTCGAATGAAGTCCCTAAAATCAAAAGAGTTCGAGCTATTTAAGATCTGAAGTGGCTACTTAAAATTCATAGCCTCTTCAAAAAGATAAACCAAATCTGATATTTTCAACTTAAAAAACCAAAAAACAATTTACCTAAATTTTCAACACTTCAAATCGAAATACTCTTAGCCTTATTTGGGGAGAGAGTATAGACTGGCATTATTCTGTAAGTAAAAGTGCCAATGATAACACTTGTTTTCACTGTCATTTGAAAAGGTTAAGTCAATTAGAAAAGAACTTGACAATGAATTGAAATGGTTATGAAAAAATAATTTTATGATATTCCTTGGGCTCTCCGTCCATTATACTTTAGAGTCTCTCCAAGACCAATTAATTTCAATTCAATTTGTTCCAAAAGAGATAAAAAACAAAATGCTCAAATCAAATCACAGAAACACCGCCTACGCCCCCAAAAGAAAAAGAAGTAAAAACAAAAAAAAAAAATCAAATCCATTTATAAATAACGACATTGAAAAAAAATTCAAATCATGCACAACTAAAGCGAATACATAATTCAAAAAAATAATAGAAATAGCAGAAGCAAGACGAAGAGCACATACACTTTTCCAGGCCATTGCAAGCTGCAGAGCTCATTTACTTTGGGAACAATGAAAATTTTGGAAAAGAGTATGTGAGAACTGAAAGCAGATGCTTTGTGGAAGAAGACATCAAAATTGCCACATGTACGTGCTCATATTCGAAAAGATACAAGATAGATGCGCAACAAGGACGTTTATTTTTAAAAACAACTAAATTCGAGAATTTCAAAAACACAAAATATTTGTTTTTATTTTATTGTCTGTCTGTTATTGTCTGTTTGTTTGCCTGTGAAATCCAAAAATTCTGAGAGCAAAGATTGAAATGATAAGTGTTTGAAAAGAACTCCTAATGGATTCGACTCTGCGCACTTTTGTTTTTTTTTTTTTTTTTTTTTTTTTTTGCAGCTGAACTTGACATTGAATCCGAATCCGAATCCGAGAAGAGATAAGTTGAAAATATTTATTTTTTACTCAAGTACCGATGGAATATGTATAGACAGGGGCGATTTCGGGTTCCACTGAAAGTGAAAAGATTGTTTTGAAAAGACTGAGCAAGCGATTACAATTGATGCCATACGACGCAACTGTACACGTGACAGACACCGAGATAGAAAGAGACAACACATATTCCAAATCCACTCAGAAAACTGATAAGGCCGCTGACCTGGCAGACAACCTTTCTTGGTCATCTGAGTCACACATATTAATATATATGTATATATGAAATACTTACATAATCGTAATCACTTAAATATAAATCGTACATGAAAATATAGAAAATATATTTTTGCCTTTTGCTATTTGATTTTTGCTCTGCTGCCACAACACAAAGAATATTCAAAATATTTACAAAGTTTTTATTTATATTAAAATCTTTTCATATTATTATTATTAATATTTTTTTCGTAATTTTTTTTTGATTTACGATTTTTTTGGGTTTTTCTTAACAGCATATAAGATTTAAATATATATATAGTATATAGGTAAGTATTGTATACGGTTATACATAGTTAAATAAATACATGTTTGTGTATATTAAGAGCACTGACTGTACGGTTGACACAGTTGATCGAAAATTGAGAGCCAATAGTTTTGATTGCTGGATTGTTGGCTTGCTGGACTGATTGATACACACAATATACACGTAGGTACATATTACTCTTAGTATAGTCGAAGCTAGATCAGAACACAGCAGACTTGTCCGTTCTCGCAGTCCGTGCCCGGTCTGAGTAGCCTCTGATGGCAGCGATCCTTGCATTCACCCAAATGTTCCGCACAAGGAGCTGGCCTCACCGGCACTGCAATTGACACACGCACACACACGCACACACACAGATACAAACAAAGGCAAACATATACAGAGATGGGGATAAGTGTCGGCGACAGTGTTGTTGTTGTTGTTGGTTAATTGTTTACATTGGACCGAGCGAGAGAGAAAGAGAGAGGGAGAAAACAAACGAAACAATAAATAAATAGAAATTGTAAAGCCAATTGACAAATGTTTTTGGTTTAGTGGGGATTTGAGGATTAGTGGTATCAGCGATAGGGTAATTTGAATTTGACTGTGATATGGAAATCATTTAAAGTGGAATCAAGTGGAAATTTCGCGAAACTACTCACATTCATAGCAGCACTCCACGCCCAAGTGTTTGCTGGTGGGACAGAGACCCTTGTTGGTGGTGGGCTCCATACAGTCATCGGTTTGGACGCACAGTCCGCCCACAAGGACACACTGACGATCGTTGGGATACACCCGAACACCCTGCAGCACTACAGGGAAAACCCAGAATATCAGTCTGACTTCTTGGAGGCCAACCGGCTTACTTACTGTAGCTATCGGCTTCGTTGACTTCGTTTGTCTCAATGGTGGCTTCGCCAACTCCGAAGATCATGAGGGCAACCAGCAGGCCAGCCAGGCCGAAAATGCACTTTTTCACAGACATTTCGATGAGCGACTCCAGACTATTTTATTTCTTGCTAATTCTGACGGCACGTACGATCAAGTATACGACTCGCATAACACTGAGCGCGCCCAATTCGATTCATATGCTTTTAAGTGGGCAGGCGCTTTGAAATTGTAAAGAGACTAATTCAAATGGCGCTAACTTTTGCACAACCCAAACGGACAAGTGAGCGAGAAGAGAGCGAGCAAGCGAAAGAGAGAGAGAGAGAGAGAGAGATCTATGGGAGCACAAAACATAAGAAAAGAAGCGTGAGAGGTGTTATTAATATTGCAATGTTAAAACACTAATTGAGGGCTGAACATGGAACTAAAACAAAAAAAAAAAAAACAACTGCAACAAACCCACAAGCTCATTTAAGCCGTTCAAAGACACACGCCACCCATGCGCTCTGAAAAGCACGCCAATATGGTCATTCCTCTCTGATCTCTGTTTTCCCTAGTCAGGCATCGTCCAAGAATCGCCCATACCAATTAAGAAGAAGAAGAAGAAGAGCAGAACAAAAGAGAAAGAAGTAAAGCACTGGGACGATCTTCCCGTTTAACCGCAATAATCAAAGCGTAACGTGATTAAACTGCATCTCGATTAACTGATCTGGTTTGTTGCTGAAAAAATATAAATAAATATTTACAAATTTAGACATAAGCTAGGAGAGTTCGGTGTTATTCCCCCGATCATTTGTTCTGATAATTTTGTTGTCAATAAAAAAAAGCACCTACTTCTGTGGAAATTGTTGACATAATTTCTACCAGATGGCTCAGACCAGACAGACACCTGAAATTGTAATTGAACTGGTGTGAAGTTTTATGGGCTTGTGTACAATTCATTCGATGCGGCCGAAACACTTGAAACTGTTTTGGGGCCAAGGCGTAGCAAGGTTGACATTTAATATACTTGAGTAATGCGTTCAAATAGAGTTCAAGAATAAGAATATGAATTGCCCATAAAATTGATCACAAGCACCTGGTCTCTGTTTAATATGTAGAATCCAAACTAAACTGATTTTTTTTTTCATTTCCTATTTTTAAATTTTTTTTCAGTGCAACAACCAAAACTGAACAGCCCTGCCTAATTTTCTGGACGGCTCTGTAAGTTTGCCTGCTTGTACTTTTAGGTTGTATATTTAGGTTTGTGTCCTTGCTAGACGCTGCACGCTTGCTAAAGTCAAGTGTAGGTGGCGCCGAAAATGGTGGATGAAATGACTTATGGAAAAACGGCTGCTGTGGAAGTGACTGCGTTGGTGGCTGCTGGTAAGGCTACAGGTGGGGATACTGCTGGTTGTGGTTGATGTGGGTAATTGTTAGCTGCTAGTGTGTAATTGGGAAGGGTCTGCTGCTGGGTGACTTTATGGGGTAGGGACTGAATGGTGAGCACGCCTAGAGTAGTTCGAGGCGTGCTTTATTGGCCGGTACTTTTGAGCCTATTTAATATACAATTAAATGTATTGTATTACTTCAACTTTGATATCTGGATTTCCGTCTAAAGACAATTAAACCCACTAATCCAAAGTTTGTTTCGAAAAGCCCCTAACAAAAAACATGATTAGGAATACCCGTGAAATCAGCTTGATGTCTCATACTTTTTCCAAGTAAAATTAATCCCACAGATGTTTTGGACCAAATAACGGAAACGTCTTACTCATCTCCCAGCCTCGTGCCAAAATAAAAATGGTTTAGTTAAAAATATTTTTATATTTTTATTTTCATAAAATAAAATTAAAGCCAAGATAAATTTAAATTGATTAAATCAAAATATATGGGCGATAACATATCTTTCATTCCATTCAGTCTTCTTTTCTGCCCATATTTAATGGGAAGCTTATGTCTAAATGACAATGATATTTCTTTTTAAAATACTGAAAATGATAACAAAATGAAGATACTACTTAAAAATTATATATATACTACATAAAACAGGAAAGAACGACAATATCAAAATATTGTTGACTTCCATTCACACTGCCCCACAATCAAAATGCCGGCCATTTTGAAGGCAGTTTCTTTTCTTTTTTTTTGGCTTGCCCCAACGCACAGCAAATATCACAGAGATTTAGTTTTACAGATCCAAAAATCTTGGATCTGACGAATGCTTTGAATAGTAGAGGCCGTCTCCATCCCACGAGGTTTCGACCAGCTGCATCCAATTGATTAAGAACTTTCTCGGGTCCCGAACTAGTGCGAAGCTTTCTGCACTTCATTGACAGTCTGGACATTGCATGGTGCTGGCGTGGTACTGACCAGCTCGTTGGCCTTGTTGCTGGGGTCGGCTGCCCCGAAGGGTATGACAAAGATGCTCGTCTTGGCGGCATGCTGCATTTTGATGACCGTGTCATAGCTGGGCGGAGCAAACTCACTATACGAGGGCGAAGGTGTAGGCGGGGCACGTTGGATCTCATTCGGGGCAGTCTGAGAGCGTCGCATATCCCGGCAGCGCCGATCCGAGCAGGCCATAAGCATAAAGAAGGCAGCCAAGGCCAGGAAGGTTGCCACGTACCAGACAATGGTGATCACATCCATGGCTGTCTGGGAGAGCTCGTTGCTTTTCTGCACAACAGCTGGAAAATAAATAAAAGAATAAACAATGATAAATCAGCCTATTTAGCTTGCGGAAAAGTATACCCCCAATAGTCTTTAAATCCATTAACAAACATAGTAAACTGATAAGAAAAAGTTTTATGTGTTTATGGCTCGTATCTCTTGTTTAGACTAGAAAATGATTTCAACAAAATTGAACAATATTTCGCGTCATCTCGTGATAGTCAAGAACCGGAGAAACCAGTTCTTTGCCATCGAAATCAAGTCAATCAAATTTTTCCTTTAATTATCACAGCCTTAATTGTTACCGGTACAATCAGAAATTCTCATATTTACTTACTATTTTTGTAGACTATAATTTTGGTATTATTATCCGTTGATTGTTGATTTAGGAACTCCGTATCGGTATTATTCACGCTCGTAACATTGAATTGTAGAGGTCGTTGTAGACCATTCTCCAGTGTTAACAAATACGATTGACCGTCTGCACTCTGGGTATAAACATTTAATACTGAAATGATAATGGCCACAGCAAATTATAATTTTGATATTCAGAGAGGTGTGCAAAAAAAAAAAAAAAAAAAAACAAAACAAATTGATATTGATAAAAGCAAAAGTCAAACAAGAAAATGTATTGTATAAATCGTAATATGAGGGTGTTTTCCTATTCCCTAGATACGTTATCTATAAGACCGTCATTATACTGTTTTCAAAGGAAACCCCACACTAATTCTACTATCGCAACAGGCCAAATTCTTACGTTTAGTTTTATCTGAGAAGAATCTGCAAGTCGGAAAGCCAAAAAAAAAAGGTATAGAACCTTCGAGTGGTTCGTGGTTTCGGCCATGTCATATTTCGCGGTGATCATTTATTGGTTTTGGTGGGGCTTATCATTATTAAATTAGGTGTCAAAGCTTTTTGTAGCACTTGCGAAAGTGTAAAGATTCTTAGTGTTAAATTGATTATATCTAAAAATAGAAGTCTAACAAGGGATTGACAGTTGGCTTATCAGCAAATTATGATAATAAAGCACTTGTGCTAGTTATTTGGCTAAGATCTTATCAGTCAATGGTTGAGTGAATTTTCACTTCTGTGAAAAAAAATCAAAAATAAATGAAAGTCTTTTAAAAGTCTGGCACCGATAAGGGCTTCACCTTTTAGGGTGTCTGGATAATAAAATATTTCATAAACAAAAAGAGCTGATGCAATCTTGAGTCATATTATATATCTTTATTTTGTGATCTTCTGATTCGGAATGTTTCGAAATTTTGACTCGGAATTATTCCACAACCAATTTCACCATAAATCAAATGATAATATTTTGTGACGTAGTGCACCAAAATTAGAAATTATTCAAGTGAAGCTTATCAATTCCTAAAAACTATGCAACTCATATAGTAACCTAGGTCGGGTACCGGATATAAGGAGTCACTTCGTGACAACTCTGCCGGGCTATCTCCTCACTGATAAACAGAGCTTTCCGTACCAGGTTGGTGAAAGTCTACGAAGCCTTACGGCTCCAAAGTGTAAACTATACGGTCTGGTAAATAAAAGTTATCCAGTTCTCGTAATGAAAATTGTATGATTAATTGGTGCCTGGTGGTTCCATTATTTGTTTCTGAGTCTTGGCCAAACTGACGCACCTGACTGACGTCATCTTTTCCAATTGCAAGCAGGTTGCAATTGAAAGCCAGAAAAACCAGCAGCCAACTAAATATTAATGATTGATCCTCTTTTATCTGTTGTGATGACTTCCGTGAAGTTGTCAATTCTATATCTCGACATTGCACTAAAGATATTTACCGCTTTAAAGCTGACAGCTCAGTCAAGTTAGTCAACAAGATTTGTGATGAAAAAAAAAACAACAACAAATTCTCAGCTGATAAGGCAAATGCTTCTTGGACTATGCTGGATGGGAAGGCCCACATACGCCAGACTCACACACACACACTCACACACATTTCGAGAGTACCAGAAAATATAGCAATTAATTTGCAATCAACTATTTAATGGCTCTACGTGCCTGAATCAACGTTGTCTTTGAATCGAAAGACCGAGTTAATTGAATCGATTTATAATTAGCAAATGTTTTTATTTATAGCCAAGTCAGCTGCGAATTGGTAAGAAAGTTCAAGCCGATCAGTTCAGGGACACTCACTGATTTTACCAAAAACTCCATGACTCAGTGAGCTAATCAATTTAGGCCAAGTTTTGACAACTCTCTGGCTCAGTCACTCTCTCTTTCGCTTTGTCAACTTGGTTAACTGCGCCATAAATTATAATGACAGTCAGTGGGGTCTAGGGGGCGGGGGCAAGTTCTAGACAACTCTTTACACCCGTTGGCATTTGCTTATTTGGTTGGCTTATTGTCTCATTTGCTGTTAATTGTTGTTATTGTGGCCAGACCGGTTTTGACCGCCTCGAAAGGGGGGAGCCGGGGTGTTTGTGACATTTCGCACCCCAAGAGATCAATAAATACAGGAATTATTTGACTTGAAAGTCCAGATCAGAACTTTTATAGACTTGCCAGATAAGGCGAAATCTCTCTTCAGCTTGAAATACCTAAAACAATTTAGTATTTTATGGGCCATTTAATAGTGTCATTGTCCGCTTATCGGTTTGGCTTGAAATCACTCAAATTCTCACTCGGAGAACTTGATAAACTGATCTTGTTGATCCGATCACATGCCTTTGGTTCATGACTATTTTCTTAGCAACAGAGCCCAAGTCGGGCGTCGCGCTAATAAACCAATTTGGCTTTATGCCATATAAACATCATTAATTTGTTTATGACGACACTCTGATAAGATGCCTGCCTGACAGTAATTATCTAGCCGAATAAAATACGTCAATTAGAATATAAGATAATCCCAGGGCTGATTGATCTAGTTTTTCATAGAGCAAACTGTGGGATTTCTCTCGGAAACTATGTCAATGAAATTCTAAGATTTTCGGGGTTGTCTGAGAGATTCCAAAGTGGCATCATCTAGCTAACAATAAAATATACTAAATACCCAAACAAATCACTGAAACCACAATAAATCTATTAAATACAAATTCACATAATTATATATGAGTTTTTTTGTGGCTTTGATCTGACTGCAAGTGTGTATATGTGTGTGTGAGTGTGTTTGTGTAATTGCATGTGCCATTTACATTTAAATAAATAATTGCCAAGCTAACACAACCTTAGTGGCTGCTTCTCATTGTACAATTAACAAATATAGTCAGACTCACCTGTCCAAATAGAAATCCAGAAGCACCACCAAGAGGTCGTTCTGATATGGCAGCACTGGCTGTGGGTGGCCATCTCGTCTGCTGGCGCAATTTATTTTTTACTCAATCTTTCAATTTCTGCGATTTAAACAAATTGAATGTAAATTTGTTTGCCTTTCCACTTCCGCGTTGCTTTCTTTTGCTTAGAGATTTTGCTTCTTTTATTTTTGTTCTGCTCACAAAACACAACCACTCACACAACACACTCACACGCACAAACACAAGAGCGCGCGCTTTTTTTTCTTCTCTCCTCTCTTTACACAAGGTGCAGTGCAGTGAATTCCGAGCTGGCCGCAATATGCAAAATGATTTGCCTAGGCCGACGCAAGCCGAAAATAGGTTGAAAGGGTGGAACAATAAACAAAGACACTGCGGCAGCCCCAACGAACACGAATGCGAAAGAGCGTCGCGAATTGAAGATCTTTCAAGTTCAAGTTTGTATCAAATACTGCGAACTCGCGCCGATTGTGCGAACTTTTTAGCAAAGGCAAAAGCCGAAGCTGTTGGAGCGACTGTGTTTGCGGGGGGGGGGGGGGGGCGGTATGGCGGGGGGGTTCGGTCTTTGCTTCTTGGAGCCACTGTCAGAGACGAGTACAGCGTAAATCTTTTTATGAATCACTTTGGAAACTTTGTGGGCCTGAGTAGCACAGACGTTTTAACTGGTCGGTTCGATTTGGTTTGACGTCTGCAAATTGCGATTTTCGTTATGATTAGCGGAACATAACTAATTTAATTGTTTGCGATAATAATAACCAAAAATAGAAACAACAAAAAAGTAGAACACTATTTTCAGTATTATTCAATTCTGTGACTTCAGTTGGTAGCTGGCCGGGCCGAGTGACCGTTGCGTTTGACTGCCGCGCGTTGAAAAAAGTCGAATGTGCGTTGGCAAAAGGTTTTTATACCGCAGCGATTTGGCCGAGTGTTTTCAGTGAGTGAATTGTCCACATATTGTGCCAAGCAATTATAAACATGTGCAAATTGCTTTGGTCTCTTTTTATTTTATTTTTGGGGCCCTTTCAAATGTTCAGCTTTTGCGGTTCGGTTAAGTTTAAAAATAAACTTGCCCGACTTTAGCACAATATTCCTTTAAAGTGTTTCACTAACTTGCTTAACATTTGCATATTCATTTATTGTTATTAATTTTTTTGAGGTGTGGTTAAGCGCTCACACCCCCTCGACAATGGGCCGCCAACTGCTAATTACTTGAGACACGATCTGAACGAGTCCCGTGCCCAAGTCATTCCAGACAAATCTTACAATTTCATAAGTAGGGACTCTGCTGGAATAAGCCTACTTCTCACAGGGCCTCAACTCAAAAAGAGTATCTCAGTTCCCCTATTGCTTGATTAATTTTTTTTTTTTTTGACATTTTTGAGTTTTCGGTTTGATAAAACAAACAAGAAACAAAACAATCATTTAATGGTTATCTTATAATTATCACGATAATTGTGATGGTTACACACGACAAATACTTCCCCACCCCCCAAGTAGCAACACCTGCGTCCCTGAACTTGATCAAAACAGACCAAAAAAAAAAACAACTCAATTTTTATTTGCACTTCAAGCCAGGCGTTCAATGACTTGTAAACTTGTACAAAATATAATACCCAAATATGCGAGATCGGACTGGCAGTTTTAACACTTGTATTTATCGAGTAGCCGGTTCAGATACCTTTGGTGTTCGCAAGTCCTACAATTGTGCCAATTCCCACTCGTGGCCAAAAAGGCTACTTATGTCCGATGGTCAGTCACTTGCTGGACCACTTCCAAAATACAAAGGCAAATACAAATCACAGTCACTAATTGCTTTGAACTCTATCGAACTTTTCAAGGTAATCTAACACACACTCTCACATAGCTCAATAAATGTTTCTAATTTCTGTTTACCCATGGAGCCAGTTTGATCTTGCCCATTGTCACTGCCAAGGCAAACAAAATAACCTGTGAGATAATGGATTTGAAAATTTTCAGCGATTTTCCACACCTTCGGGCAGTCGTAGGCGTGAGTTCCCCTTGGCAACAACTTGGTAAATTTTATCTGTTTTCTTTTTTTTTTTTTGGTGAGTCATACGAACAGTGTCACAAAATGATGAAACAAGACAGGTTTCAAATTAAAATCCCACTCATAACTCAGTCAAAAAAACATAGTTTAGATAATTTTTCAAGTTCCCCCGACTTGGGTGTTTCGAATCGATTCAGCTGGGGGGTTTCTGTTTCTTTTTGTATAATTGTTTTTTTGTTTTTTATTACTTAATTTTTTACATTTTTTAGATATAATTTGTAAATATTAATTGGCTTTTAGTATTGTTTAATTAATTATATATTTATTAACCACAGACAAATTGCGAAATTGATGAACAGTATTTTCGGCAATTACATATATATATATAGATTTTTCTTTCTTTCCATAGTGACTACATACAAAGTTTATACGATTTGCTCTTGGTAGCTGTAGTTTCGCCTAGCTAGCAATATTTTCTTTCCAAAAAGTATACATCCATATATTTCATGTTATCTAAGACATCGGCTTTAACAATTGACGACAATATACATTTAATAATTTTTTTTTGTTTTTTTTGCAATTTTCTTGGGCCGCGACTCGGCTAGTTTTACTACTGTGATTTCTTTCTTCTCTAACAATGTGAATTTCTGCTAAATGCTAAATGCTTTGCATAAACAACTACTACCAAATTTTACATAGAAGCGGGTTTCATCTCTTTTTTTTGTTTTTGTTTTCGTTTACAAACAGGTACAACTATGTAGAAAGCATGTGTGTTCGCTCGGAAGTCAAGCCTGGGCTAGCCTTTAGTTAATTTAGTACTAATTCATATTTTACATGCTCTTGATAAATTTGGACTAACTAGTAGATCTTTGTAGCTTAGGATGTTTAAGATTAGGCTTAAGATTAACTAAATACATTATTACATTAATTGATACATTTTCTTGGGTAATTGAGTGAGATTTGATTTGTTCGATAAGATTCTCTGTGTGAGTATTTATAAGTGTTTATAGAGTCTATTGGAATGCTTTTTATACTGTTTGAATTCATTATAGTTTCGAGTTGAGTAAATGTCATTTGGTTTTTGAAATACAAAGGCATATTTTTAAGTCTATCTGAGATTTCAAGGTGTAAATGAATAGTTTGCGGAACATAAAACGGAATCTTAAATATATACAAAACTAACACAAATAACATTGACAAGTAAAATTGAATGCAAAAAGTATAAACAAAAACATAAAATCAGTCCTAAATTTTGAAAATTGTGCATATTTACATCAGGTTGGATAGTTTGCCTAAAAGCTTAAAAAAAAATAAAGGGGATACTGCGTTTCAAAATACCAGCGCAGGCAATTATCCTGCTCTCCAGCTGCTTTGATTTAGTCTGGCACATTACTGAACAATTGATTTTGGGGTGGTCAAGCACAGATCTATCTGTCTGGAAATAGAGATTCATAGCTGGGAGGTAAATCTTTGGGTGTGGCCGGCTGTTGGTGTTCCTGCGAGATGGAGACCATGTCGTGTCCCGTCACTACGCCGTCGAATGAATGGGTGCTGGGCAACTCAATTGTAGGCACGTCGGAGCGAGCTCGGCGTTGATTGAAACGTGCTGCCGAGGCCTCGTGGGCGTGCTGTTGGACTGTTATACAGTTCCAATACTTCCAGCAAACCCAAATGCAAAAGCTAACACCCAGCATTGTGAATATAAGCGAAGTGATAGCCGATATGGCCACATTTGTGGTGTCGATTTCCTCCGGTACGATTGCATCGTGAAAGCACGTTCCTTCGTCGCGGCAGGGATATAAGCAATTGGTGACATTATCACGAACGAAGTGACGAGATATGCATGAGTATGCGTCACTCGGGTTGCACTGGAAGTCCCCGGGCATTTGGCACTCTGAGTGTGCGGTCAAGACCATGCGCAGCTCAAGGGGCTCTTCGAAGATCATTCGATGCCTATCAATGTGAACGTGAGCCATAACGTCTTGGTCTCTGTGGTCGAAGATGAGTCGTCCGGCGGGGCCGTCTATGGAAATATCATTGCAAATGCGTTCGCTTGGTGGGCGTCTGCCACCTGTGAACTGTATAAAATCGATGCAGTTCTGGGTTTGGGGATCCTTGCGAAACTTGAGCCTGGTGATAATTGTGTAAATTCCACGCGGTGGACGCTCCTTGGTTTGCACACGGAAATGGCAGTCGTATTTGATTTTGTTTATTGAATGCCCGAGAGGCACTGTAACGTTCCAGGTTTGAGATATTAGGGCACCTGAATCTTGATCATCTGTTAATATTATCGTTGGTTCTGGGCGAAATGGAGTCAGCTTGAGGAATAAACTATCTGAGCAGAGCTTGTCCTGCAGTCTCACTGGAGATTTATGTTAATTTAACAATCACTTAAAAATTCTAGAGACCACTTACCCCTTTGATAACATAGAACTATTGAGGGCAAACAAAACACCAGTGTCCAGAAGCAGGGTAAGATGAAAAAATTATATTCCTTCATTTTGTTGGACGACAGTACGTCCCCTTTTTTTTATTTACTGCAATATTTTGACAGACAAAAGTGTTGCTAGTTCATCCGCAGATTCACTTCGTTCATTGGTACCATTCCAGACAAGAAGTTCGTTCATCGAGTCCAATGCATTGTCAAACTATCGGATGGGGTCACACTGGCCAGTGTAAATAAATAAATGTGGTCGCATGCTGCGAAATTTATAATTTCGTGCAGAAATTTTAATTTACTTAAAATAAGATCTGGTGCGCTCCTGTTGGCCAGGCACATGGCTTGCAGCAGGTTTGAATATGTCAAGTCCTTTGAAGGAGATGACAAAATCCTACCCAACGTGTGGATAGTCATTCGAATAGACGGCAAGAAGTTTCACAAGTTCTCAACAGTGCACGAGTTTGAAAAGCCAAATGATGAAAGAGGTGAACTTCCAAGGTGGACAATTATTGACATTATCAATAACTGAAAATAATTTCAGCACTTAATCTGATGAACTCCGCTGCAATGTCGGTTATGGAGGAATTCCGAGACATTGTCATTGCCTATGGACAAAGCGACGAATATTCCTTTGTGTTCCGCAAGGACAGCACAGCTTTCAAGCGGCGGGCGGCCAAATTGCTTACTTACGTTACCAGCCTGTTCTCCACGTCGTATGTGATGCGTTGGCCACAGTGGATGGATGTCCCATTAGCATATGCCCCATGCTTCGACGGGCGTGTTGTGCTGTATCCTTCGGACGAAAACCTGCGCGATTATCTGAGCTGGCGTCAAGCCGATGTTCATGTTAATAATTTATATAATACTGCCTTTTGGAAACTGGTCCTTCAGGCTGGGCTGAGCAACAGGGAAGCCGAGGAAAAGTTACGTGGCACTTTGTCAGCTGACAAAAATGAGCTTCTTTTCCAAGAGTTTGGTATCAATTACAATAACATGGCAGCCATGTTTCGAAAAGGCACCATTCTACTCCGTAAACGTGTCGAACTAAATAATAAGGACTACCAGTTTGTTGTACCGCTGCACGAGGATCTTATTTCAGCCCAGTTTTGGAAGACTCACAGCGAAATCATGGGCAAATATGTGCCCGGAAATTATAAATTACCTGACCCAGTGCCCAAATTATTGGATGCACAGCTTATGAATCATAAATCTGCAAAGCAAAATGTCGGGGTTAGTTGATATTAATGTTGGAATATTCTTATAATAAAGAATACATTTTCTTAGGTTATAAACTACCGTGTTTGTCTATTTCTTTGAAAATTATATTTTTTACATTTAAATTTGTCATTTTATATCAACAAGTGGAGGTATGTGCATAAATTTTGGAAACGTCCTTCTCCTTTTTAAGATTCGCGGTGAGAATATCGCTCTCTTACAACACTGGCTGTTTATTCGATAAGCTATTCGGTGGAGCGGACTAGTGCAACACTGCGTCGATGTATTTTCTAAGAGTATTGAGGGTACTTTAAGAGTATAGAGGGTACTTTCTAAGAGTATATTGGGCACTTTCAAGTGAAAAGAACGGATACAACAGATAAAGCCCAATAAAAACGATAGAAAAGGCGGAAAAATCTAAAAAGCAAAAAAGATTTGTTATAAACTGCCTTGTTTGTCTTTTTCTTTGAAAAGACATTTTATATCAACAAGTTGAGATATGTGCATAAATTTTTTGAAACGGCGCTCTCTTTTTGTAAATTCGCGCTAAAAAATATCTCTCTTTTACAGCACTGACTGCTTATTCGATAAGTTACTCGATGGAATGGACTAGTGCAACACTGCGTCGATACTTCTATCGATGTAAAGAGATCTATGTATCGCCGTTTTTTTTTCAGTCTGCGCCAGATTTGATACGGGGTTGGATGCACGTCGGCTTTGCGCGTGCTTGAGTTCGATATAAGAGAAGCGATCGTAAAGTAAACCCCGGTTAAAGGGAATATCAAAATTTTAAAAATATAAAAATAAATAATAATAAATAAATAAAAGCCGGAAAAAGTGATTTTCACAAAGTGTAGTGGCAGTGTTCGAATAAAGCCGCTTACAGTAAAACGTCCATCAAGCAACACAGTGCCTTGTCTCATAGCTGGAATTAACCTGCCTATAGCAAACACACACACACACATAGTGGCGGCAACGAGTTGGTAACAAATACCAATACAATCTTCACAACGCTCTCCGCTCTAACGTTAACGTTGATGTGTGTGTTTAACCACTATTTTTACCTGGATTTACCTGTTTCGTTCGTGTGTGGAACGAAAGAAGCGCTCAAAGCGTATCACCAATAAAAGTACAGCAAAAGAGTAGTTGAAAAAGAAGTTTTACAGTGAAAACGCGCTAATCAGTAAAACGACTTGTGTTTATCAGTAAATCTACGATTATAAATATTCTAGTTAAATTATATCAACTAACTAGCGTCGACAGTAATTTCGATTTATTTATTTGTCTGTGCCGTTGCCATGAAAATGCAGTCGCTGCCGAAGTCTAAACAAACCGCGACGCGTCGACGTCAGCGCTAAACACACGCACACACGCAAGCGGAGCTAAAAGAAAAAAATAATAAACACAAAAGGGAATTCTAATGTACGAAAAGTAAAGTGTGTAGAGCTAAAATTTATCCGGTATTCCGGCGATCGCGAAGGTGTAAAGAAAATACCAAAAATAATACTGGGTGATTCATTAGTGCTTGCGGTGATTTTAGAAGCCGCTCCATAGTAACGAAATACTTAAAGTTATCACTCCGCCCCCCCTCCCCATGCCTACAGCAAAGAATGCAATAAAATGGGCTTGATGAACCGATTACCACAACCAATGGCCACGGCCAAAAGAAGCGGCCACACAAATCCTGCCCAACAGCAGCCACATCAGCAGCACAAACGAAAATGCCGCCTCCCACCTGCCAGCCAAATTCTCTCAGGCACCCTGAACAGATGTTTAATATACGCCATTGTGCTGATCACTCTGGGACTCAGGGGATCTGTCCAAGCAGCCGGCAGCAGTCCGTCTGCTGCCTTTCACATGACCGATAACCGCAAACCCGCTTTTAAAAATTGTGCCGGCTATGCCCCCTCCGTGAAGGAGGAGCAGCCGGAAAACACATATGTCATAATGGTAGAGGCCACAGATCCCGATCCAAATCAGGAAATTCGCTACAGTCTGGTCCAGTCACCCTCGGAGCGTCCCAAGTTCTTCATTAATCCCACTACCGGTGTGATAGTCACGGCTCATATTTTCGATCGTGACGAGCCCATTCATGAGAAATTCGTGTTCGTGACAGTTCAGGTCACAGACAACGGACTGCCGCCTCTGGACGATGTGTGCACCTTCAATGTGACCATCGAGGACATTAACGACAATCCACCTATATTCAACAAGGCGCGCTACGACGAATCCATGTCCGAGAATCTCAGGGTTAGTATCCACAAAACTCCTCCATCCAACTCTCTGCCTCTGAGCGCAGCTCTGTCAAGACCAAATGCGTGGACCCTGGATTACTGCGATTTGGTGTTGGCGAGAGTCGGCTGCCCGACTGCAGAGTGTGGCCATAAAAATAAATATAATCTACAAATTACCTGCCCCGTTTCCGGAAATTCCATCTAAGTGATGTCATTTTCTTTCAAGTACAATTTAATTGGCTTAATGGCAATCAACAGGCCAGTGACAGCCAAATACCGCTTGCTACGCACTCTTACCGACCCGGTCATTTTTTCTAACCATCCATACAATTAAGCAAAGTCCCAAACTACAAAGAAACATATAAAAACAAAAATAAACAATGACAAGAAAAATATTTAAAGAAAGCCAAAGAGCCGCGGCGACATTTATTTTCGCAGGCCGCCCCTCTCCGCCGCCGCCGTCACCGCCTCCCATCCAACCACGGTCATAATCCTCACGAGTTGCGTTTGCTTTTCCCTCCTCCTCAAGTTTCTGACCATTTCTTATGGAAAAACACGTTTGCCAGACATGAAGGTGGCGACTGTGTAGGAGGCAGGTTAGGTGGCTCTGTCGAGCTCTTCTACGCTTTCCCACTGTCCGGCTTGGGTCATTGTTCTGTTCCCTTTTCTCAATACTTTCGGTTCGATTTGTGCAAGGAAAACCTTGAAAAAGCCAAGTTCTGCTTTAAATTCAATAGTTTTCTTAGCCAAACAAGGAATTTAAAATTACTCCTACCAATTCTGAATCGACTTAATCCAAAGTTGTCCGATTACCAAAAGTTAGGCCTCCTATTTCCCGTTCCATTTTCCAAACACAACGAAATATTTGTCCGTTTGACAAATGACTTAAGCTCGCGTGTTTTTCCTTTTGCCACCTTGAAATCAATCGATATTTTTCTTTAGGTTTCTTGGCTTTTCCGCTAAAAAGGTTTCAGTACTTTTTGTGCCTTGAATCTGCTCAGTTGAGCTCTGAAAATTGTTCTCTCTCCAAAATGTGCATATTTCTATTTTGGGCAAATCTGCAGGAAAGTGCGGCGGAATCGTCCTATTTACTTAATACCTAAACACCCCGAATTTTCCCTTATTTTGTGGCTTTATCTTTGTCTTTTACTTGCAGCCCGATGCGGTGGTGATGTCGATCAGTGCCAGCGATTTTGATGATCGGAATAACAGCATAATCGAATACGAGATACTGAGAGAGCGTGATTTTCAGTATTTTAAAATAGATAAGGAATCTGGAATTATATACCTCAATCGTCCGATAGACAAGCGACCTGGACAATCTTATACAATCAATGTCCGTGCCTATAATATTGTGCCAGATCTGCCACAGGATGCTCAAATCGAAGTACGCATACGCGTGGTAGAGTCCTCAATTAAGCCGCCCTCATTTGTTGATCCCATCGATGAGCCCATCTATTTGAAAGAAGATTTCATGGACTACTCCAAGCCAATAGCCACATTGACGGCTGTCTCAAATATGCCTGCCAAACCGGAAGTGATCTTCGAACTGATTACAGGGCGAACAGAGCAGACAAACAGCCGAAACACTTTCGTCTTCAATCAGGTGGGCAATACAGTCACCATCAGTCTGGGCATGTTTCTGGACTACGAATCCATCACCGAGTACACCTTGACCATGAGTGTGAGAAACATCTACGATCTGGCTGCCGAGCATGTGCTGAAGATCAGGATCGAGGATGTCAATGACAACATTCCCTACTTCACGGAGGTCAAGTCGGGCACGATTTTGGAAAACGAGCCGCCAGGCACCCCGGTGATGCAGGTGCGCGCCTTCGACATGGATGGCACTTCGGCAAATAACATTGTGTCCTTTGAGTTGGCCGACAATCGAGAATACTTTGCCATTGACCCCCATACTGGCAATATCACAGCCCTCACCACCTTCGATCGGGAGGAGCGAGAAGTCTACAATGTGAAGGTGATTGCCAGCGATAATTCACCTTCGAATCTCTTCCAAAACGGCGAGCCCAATCGAGGCCAACAAGTCTTCAAGATCACCATCGGTGACAAAAACGATCACAAGCCCCACTTCCAGCAGCAATTCTATTTGGCGGACAACCTCCTCGAAGATGCCAACACCAACTTTGAAGTGGTTGAGGTGAAAGCCGACGACGAGGACAACGCATCTCAGATTCTATATACCATTGAGAGCGGCAATGTGGGCGAAGCCTTCAAGATCGGTCTGAAAACAGGCAAGATCACAGTCAATCAGCGTCTCGACTATGAAACCATAACTGAGTATGTCCTGAAAATACGCGCTTTCGATGGCATCTACGATGACTACACAACAGTGACGATTAAAATCGGAGATGTCAATGACAATCCCCCGGTCTTCAAGGAAGAATACAGTCGTACCATTCAGGAGGAGACCATTTTTGAAGATTGCATTTTGAATATTGAAGCCTACGATCCGGACATCAAAGATCGCACAGCCGATCAGCACATTACCTATTCGATAGTGAAGGAAGAGCACCGCAAGTTCCTGAGCATTGATAATTCCGGATGTCTCCGTCTGATCCAGCCATTGGATAGAGATCAGCCCAATGGCCACAAGAGCTGGCAGGTTCTGATTTCGGCCCGAGATGAAGATGGACTTGGTCTGAAGTCCGTACAGCCTGTGATCATTACTCTGCAGGATATCAACGACAATGCTCCATTCCTGGTCAACCAGATGCCTGTGATCTGGCAGGAGAATCGTAACCCCGGACAGGTGGTCCAATTGCAGGCCAATGACTACGATGAGCCCCAGAATGGTCCACCCTACACCTATGGAATAGACAGTGATGCTTCGGCCGACATCAAGACCAAGTTCAGCATAGACACCGACTATCTCTTTGCCAATGTTCAATTCGATCGCGAGGAACAGAAAGAGTACTACATACCCATACGGATAAGCGACTCAGGTGTTCCCAAGCAGAGCTCTGTCAGCATTCTGCACTTGATCATAGGTGATGTCAATGACAATGCCATGACTGAGGGTTCCTCACGCATCTTCGTCTACAACTACAAGGGTGAAGCCCCAGAGACAGACATTGGCCGCGTTTTTGTGGATGATGCCGACGACTGGGATCTGGATGACAAGCATTTCCAGTGGAAGAATGGTCAGCCCCATAATGGCTTCCGTCTAAATCCCAGCACTGGCATGATCACCATGCTGGAGGGCACACCCGAAGGCGAGTATATACTGGACTTTACAGTGACCGAGGAGTCCACCTTCATTCCACGTCACTCAGTGGATGCTGATGTTACTGTCATAATCCGTGGGCTGCCCGAAGAGGCGGTCGACAAGAGTGGCAGCATACGTTTCTTCAACATGTCCCAAGAAGAGTTCATCAGTGTACCCCGCGACGCTCAGGCCGATGATGCCTTTTCCCTCAAGGACCGACTCCAGCACTCTCTGGCCCATCTCTTCAACACTTCCGTAGCCAATGTCGATGTGTTCACTGTGCTGCAAAACGAGAACAACACCCTCGATGTGCGCTATTCCGCCCACGGCTCACCCTACTACGCCCCAGAGAAGATCAACGGTATGGTGGCTCAGAATCAGCAGCGCCTTGAGAATGAACTCGACCTTCAGATGCTTATGGTGAACATCGATGAGTGTCTCATTGAGCACAATAAATGTGAAAGTTCCTGCATCAACGAGCTGCACAAATCCTCGGTGCCCTATATGATTTATTCGAACACCACTTCCTTTGTGGGTGTGAATGCCTTTGTACAGGCTCAGTGCGTCTGCGAGGCTCCCGTGAGGAATTACTGCCTAAATGGCGGCACACCTAAACTGGGGGAGAACGATGCCTGCGACTGCATTGATGGCTTCTCCGGACCCCACTGTGAGCTCGTTTCGGTTGGCTTCTACGGCACAGGCTATGCCTTCTACGAGCCCATCTCGGCCTGCGATAACACACGGATCAGCCTGGAGATCGCCCCCCAGAATGATCAGGGCCTCATCATGTATTTGGGCCCCCTGAACTACAATCCTTTGCTGCCGCTCTCTGACTATTTAGCCTTGGAACTGGAAAAGGGCTATCCCGTACTCACAGTGGACTATGGCTCTGGCGGCATACGCATTAAGCACCAGCATATTCAGCTCCAGCCCGGCCGCTCCTACCAGCTCGATATTATACTGCAAAAGACCAGCATTGAAATGACCGTAGACAACTGCCGTCTCTCCACCTGCATGAGCCTGGGTGCTCCCCAGGGTCCCAACGAGTTCCTCAACGTGAATGCACCACTTCAGTTGGGCGGCACACCCACGGATCTTGTGCAACTGGGCCGTCTCTTGAACTGGACCCACATACCCACCCAACAGGGCTTCTTTGGCTGCGTGCGTAATCTGACAATCAACAAGCACACCTACAATCTCGGTCTGCCTGCAGTTAGCAAACAAGTCGACTCGGGCTGCCAGCGGGCCGTGGCCGTGGCAGTGAGCTTTGGCATAGACCGGAACTTCATCATTGCCATAATCAGCTGCATACTCCTGCTGATTATCATTCTACTGGCTGTGGTGGTCCAGAAGAGGCAGAAGAATGGCTGGCACGAAAAGGATATCGACGATATACGCGAGACCATCATCAACTACGAGGATGAGGGAGGCGGCGAACGCGACACAGACTACGATTTGAATGTCCTGCGCACTCAGCCCTTCTACGAGGATAAGCTCTACAAGGATCCCCATGCTCTGCAGGGTGGATTAAGGGATCCCAATGATATACCCGATATCGGGGACTTTTTGGGTGGCAAGAAGGAGAATTGCGACCGCGATGCGGGCGCCATAACAGTCGACGATGTGCGGCACTACGCCTACGAGGGCGATGGCAACTCAGACGGCAGCCTATCCAGTCTGGCCTCCTGCACCGACGACGGCGATCTCAACTTTGACTATCTGTCCAATTTCGGACCACGCTTCCGCAAATTGGCCGACATGTACGGCGAGGAGCCCTCCGACACCGATTCCAATGTGGACGACGACCAGGGCTGGCGCATTTGAAAAAACCCACAAACTTCCAATGGTAAAGAAATGTATCAAATCCCATTAGCTTAGTTAGCCGAAGTCCAGTCACTCGGACTTGCGACTTCTATGAAATCAAAAGACTTTTACGCTAAGTTTTTGTGTAGGGAGACGCCGGAAGGGGAGTACTCCTGGCCTAGCCGGATCAATTGCTACGTTCTTGGGCGCTCCTTAGACATTCTGCAAATATGTATGTATTCTAATTATATGTATTTTTTTATAATACGAAAATGCTATATATTCATAAATATATATAGAAAGGCATTATTTTGGAGGACCATTGCAAGGGCTTAGAAAACATTAAAAATTGATTTAATTTTTTTTTTTTTTTTAAATTATTATTTCAAACAAAAAAGTGATCTTTATATAAATTTAAAGAACTTCTCGTCGTACAGAAACTTTCCAAACCCAACCCAAATCCCAATTTCCCTAGATTATAAAACTGAAACGAACAAATTAGTTGTCTGTTGTTTTTTGATAGAACACAGAATGGAAGCCAGCCAATCATATTAGAATCAAGACAAAATTTACAAATTTTGTATTCCTAAAAAAAAATATTTTCGAAAATAAATTCAAAAAAATAGCTATAGTTTTAGTTTAGTTTAAATGGAGAATTAATTTATATAAACTTTTAAGTTATGTGAAAAAAAGGCATTAATTTTTAGGACCCAAAAAAAAAAAACAAAAGCAAAAATCATTCGCTTCAAATAATCGAATATAAAATTATGAATAAGAAAAGTCGATAAACTAAGTTAAACGAAAAAAAAAAAAAACAAAAAAATATTTCCACAAAAAACAAATTGAGTTAAGTAAATACGTCTTCGCTGTAAATGTCATATTACGTATAAAATAATAATTATGTAAATCGAATTAAATAATTCTTTGTTAATTAATTTAAAGGGCCAATCCCAAAATCAACTGAATTGAAAACAAAAAAAAAAACGTTTGAGAAAGCGATATGTATTTTTGTAATTCTTTATTGAAAGTATATATAAATATATTATTTATATATTATTATAAATAAAAAAAAAGAAGAAGAAAATCAAATAGGCACAGTTTTTGTGTCCAAGAAAATAAAAAACAATTCATAGTTTTTTTTTTAAGGACAGCGCTCTTTGTTTTTTCGCCAGAAAAATGACTGAGGATGAGCGGAAAGCCGTATTAGCTAAGAATATGGACAAACTAATCACTAGTTTGCTTGGCGCAAATTGCCCGCCAGATGTTCGCAAGCGTTACACACAGATGGCTAGCAAAAAATTACGCTCCCAGAATTACATCAGCATCAATAGCCATGCAGTACAGCGAAATATAGAAACCCTGGTGGACCGCCTAAAAAGCGAAGGGATGCAGGAGTTCGCTGAAACCTGGCGTCAATTGAGCTTACGTTTAATTGGGATGCCCAAGTGGAAGAATCACCCGGAAATGGATGTACAGTGGGCAATTATTGATTTTATGTTTGTCTCGTCCTATCAGCCCATTCAGAATATACAAAGCAACAAGATTGCCATGAACAAAAAGCGCCTGGCCATACTCGAAGCCGTCGAATCATTTGGCAGAGGAATCGGTTTATGCTATGATCCGGACAGTGTGGAGGCCAAAACCGACTGGACAGCTCTCTTAAGAGAAGATGATCTGGTCTACACACAAACCAATGAAGACAGCGATTGCAGCCTCAGTGACTGGTCGGAGCACACGGATTCCGATGACCATTCAACTTCCACTATTGCTCGGATATCACACCGATGTTCCCCATGACAAAGTACAAAAATCCAATTATTTAGAAATAACCAAACCCACTGGCCTCGACTTGAAGTCCCAACCAAGTCTCAAGATCTTCAGCTTGCCAAATTGCAAAGAGCTTCAACCGCCTCAACTCTACACCCAAATCATGAAAACCACTCCAGATATTCAAAAGGTGAACATAGTGCTTCCCCAACTTTGGTGGCAATCGGATGTGGAAACCTTTGCCCACACACACGATCTCGATCCCATATTGAATTTTGCCATTTCCTATTATCAGTTTCTCCAGCAACAGTCGCTGGGCCTAATCCAATATCCCATACCAAAAACTGTCAACGAGTATTGCCTGATGCGTGAGATTATCTTCATGTTCTTCAAACCAGTCAACTGCTGCTTCTTTAAAATGCATCCCGGTCGTAGGCAAATTAAAATCAGATCCAATGTAACCATTAATAGTGTCACAGAAGCCACACTTCAGTCTGTCCTCGAAAGTGAGCTGCTGCCAGGTCTGCAGGCTATGACTGACCTGCGTCATCTGATAGATCAGCTCTCTGGCCTTACCTCAACGCCCACCACAGGCAGCTTGGCATATTTTAGCGTGGCCCTCCGAGACTATCTCCAGCCCATAAACAAACGCCTGATCGACTTTGAAAGACCTCTGCTAGATGATCCTGGCACTCTGGACTCAATGTCACTAATCTTTTTCCTTCGTCATATGCATAAAGACTTTCGTCTGCTACAGAAGCTCTTGTCCATCAGCAGCCAGTGCATCATACCTTACGATCTGGCTGAGCCGCATATGAGAAGCCTCTACCTGCTAATCAAGCTCTTCGATTACATGGATCCCCAGGCCTTGGACTATCAACTGAGCACTGCCTTGTTTATAACCACGTTTTCCCAGTATTGTGAAATCCTAGACACCTGGTGGCGTCGAGCTGACCTGCAAGATGGCTATAATGAATTTATAGTGAAAATGCCCCACGAGTCGAGCAAATCGAAGGCCGTGGTCTTGCGTGAATTAGGACACAAGACGCAACCATCTGCCGTCAGTCTAGTCAAGAAATCACCTTTATATCATTTGCTCTGGGAGCACTGCCAACAGACGGGCGAAGCCTACGATTTGCTATCGGAAATGAATCGTCTGAGTGACATCATCAGCAGCACCGACAAAATCAACGAATCCTCATTTCTCAACCAGCTGAAAGCTCAATTTCTCAAAGAACTTAAAAATTTCGGCTACAAATCGACTCCAGCCCCAGCCCCGGCCCAGCCACTGGTCCACGAAATAGTTGAAATGCCCACTCAATTGGCAACTGGACCATGGAGATCGCAACGCTTTTTAAATTTACTTACTCGCCATCAGCAGACTAGCCAAAATATCAAGAAAATCAATGAGACCCCACAAGTCTTTGAGATCCTACAGATCTTGTCCAGATGTTCCGAGCTACGCTTCAATATTCAGGATACCATCTTGCGTTGCCTGGGCCATGTGCTGGAGCAGCAGCGCAAACAGGCCAATGCCTATGTAATGGAATTGTATAAAAATGAATTGCATATCGGAGAACATATGGACTTTTTGCGTCACATTCTCCTGTTGGAGGCAGACTATCTGCTATATCCCTTTTATACGAAACTCTTCGCGAGTATCGAATCGGGCGAGGAGTGGGCCTGCTCCTCAACGCTCAATCACAAATTCTATAATATATTGTGTAGTGCCTATCCGCAGCATGCGGTCTGTATGTATATCAAATTGATCTCTCAGGTGCGCACCAAGTCGGTGAAGGTGTACGAGGCTCTGGATGCCTTGGAACTAAACTATTGTATGGATCCGGTCATTGGTCGTATTATCACACCAGCCAATATGGCTCAGTACAATGAGATTTTCCGTTTCATGCTCAAAGTGAAATGGGCCATCTGGAAGCTCAAGAATCTGAAATTTATACGCCAATCGGGCAGGGATCCCTATGCCGCCTTGGATCTACTCACCCTCACAGTGCGACGTCTGGAAATCCTACGCTTCTGGCTTATGTATTTGGTCGATAGCCTGCACAGTCATCTCTGCACCTATGTGATAGAGGCCATTGGGGAGCAGTTTCTCCAGCAGCTTCCCGAATGCCTGAGCATCAACGAAATGAGCGTTTTGCATAATGAATATATCAATGTGCTCACCAAACATTGCCTGCTCTCTGATGACTTTGTGGACTTTCGTATTGCTTTGGAGCAGCTATTCCATTTAATTTTTGTGGTGGATATGGAATGGAGAACCTGCTATACCTATCTAGATGATAATGTCGATATCAATAATGTTAGCAACGGCCTCGAGTATTTAGCCCTCAATCAGGTGGTGGAAATCGAATTGACTTATATACGTTGCCATCAAATGTTGGCCCAAATACTCCATACCATGGTCTATAAGCATGATCATAGCTTCTTGAGCGCTTTGGAGGTAGCCATCAATGCAAATGTGCCTTATTGAACTGTAAATAGCCCAGGTGGGGGGTTGGACTAGTTGAATTTTTAAGTCTCTTGCAACACACACCCTCAAAAACTTTGTTATTCCAAATCGAATAAATGCGAAAATGTGTCTTGTTATTTATAAAAAAATAAATAATAAAATAAAATTAAAGTAAAACAAAATTTCAGAATTTATCAATTGAATTTTTCACTCCACCAGGCCAGACCGATCAATCAGTTGGAAGACTTTTTCTGGGGGAGGCGATAAGAAAGCTTCAAGTTTGTTTTATGTTGAATTCAAATATTTCAGTCCCTTATCTGCTTAGCTTGAGAAGTGTACATATGGAAACCCACCGGGGTAGAGTTGGCTGGAAAATAGGAATTGACTTTTGTGGGGCGGCCCCGGTTCAAGGTGCGTTGAACCTGGAAGTGCTTAGATTAAAGCAAACAAGTACACATACGTCTTGCTGGAAATAATCTGTGAATATGTTACACAAAAAAAGAAGAGTTTTTCTAAAAAAAAAGTATGATTTTCCCCGGAAAACCAAAGTGTTTACACTAGACCAAATTTATAGTAAAAAACGAAAAGGGGGTGCCCGGCTGACTTGGTGGCCTGGGGAGACTGGCACGTTGGAGGAAAAGCGTCATTATCTTATCAGCAGTCTGAGTCCAAAAAAGTAGGCCGCCGCTGCTGCCACTGGAATTGTGTGTGAATGTGTACAAATCGATTGGCGGCAGCCAAACTGGAGCAGTATTGAACAGACACTTGAGTTGAGTAAGCCATGTACAGTAGGAGAGTGTCTAATAAATTGAACTTTAGACTAGAAAGTTAGTTGAGGTAATTAAGTTTTGCATGGAAAATGGAAAAGCTGTACAAATTGCCCAGAAAAAGCAGCTGTTGCCACACACACACACACACACACACATACATACACCAAAACATCCTATATTAATTTCTGATCAAGTTGTCCGTCCCCCCAACCTGCAATTTGTAATTCGAGAGCATGCGTTCGATTGGGCCGACAAGTTTTATTCTCTCATTTTGCTGGCTTAATTTTTGTGGGTCTTCCATTTAGCGATCAACTGGTTTCTTTTGTATCGGCCAGATGGTCATAAATTTTCCGGAAATTGATTTTCAATTGACTTTTGGAGCAGCAAGCGAGTTTTTATTGAACCACAGAAGTGGGCACTTCAAATGAAAGCAAAAACCCAAAGAACCAAGTGCCTTTCACAGGTTCGAGTAACACGAAATAGTTTTCAAAATTTTCTCAAGTGGGAAATCAAATTTCTGTGTCAAGTACTCCAAATTTACAAATTAAAAAAGCATTAAAATATTTTCAGACTTGGCAAATTATTTAATAATTAAATCGCCGTTCAAGATTTGCTTGGTTGGTTCCTTGAAATCTTTTTCCTAGCTCAGCCAATTCGGAGAATTCATTGGCTTGCCAAAAAAAAAAATTTCAAGAGTTTGCGGAAAGACCCACAAAGTCCCGACAGCTGTGATATTTTCAAACGAAGCCAAGGAAATTCACCGGACATGCCAAAAGGAACCTTTTGGAGAACAAAATCATAAAAATTGCTTTGTCAGCTCTTCGTGGCAGAAGAAGTCGAAGACGAAGAAGAAGAACTCAAGACATGAGGAAAAAATAAAATGGTTGTTGAATAATCAAATAACCTTTTGCTACCTGTGTCTCTGCGCAGCTGCAGCTGCTTCAACTTCAGGTGTGTATGGGCTGGGATGTTTAGCCGTTGGATTAACATAACAGCCGAGGCCAAGAACAACGGCCCGAACGAGCCCAGAAACAGCCACAGCCGAAGGTTGAGGCGAAAGCAGGCCAAACGGCTAAAAGACAAAGAGTGTGACAGAGAGGGAGAGAGACAGAGAGAATTCACTGCCAAGTGTGCTGGCATCTTCAATTTGGCCGAGACCTGACTTGGCAGTAAGAGCTCAGGTACCTAGAAATACTATACACACATACAGGGCCAAGCCAGCTGCTTCCTTTGTGCCAGAAAGTGGAAGAGTATCTCAAAGATACACATAACCAAGAAGAGCGGCAATAACTGAGAGAGCGAGAGAGCAATTCTGAAAGAAAAAATTGAAAGCAAATCGAAAAAGTAACGAACTTTGGCCAAAGAAACCAGTATTTCTTTTGCCCCGCTTTGTGCAGTTCAACTCAGTTCTCGTTCCTTGCCGCTTCGTTCTTGCCGACTGTGTATGTATCTGCTGAATACACTTGAACGTATCTTTTGTTCGACTGAGTGAAATTTGAAGTTGCGCCTTTGAGTGTCTTTTGGCTTTTTATTTGATTTCGTTTTATTTTAGTCTGTTTTGTCAGTTTCTTTTAGCTTAATCATTCGCACTCGTTGGCTTTACTTCTTATTCTGATCTGTCTTCTTTATTCTGCTTTGGCTGAGACGGAGACTGCGACTGCGACGGCGACTGAAGTTGGAGTTGAGTATCTTTAAGACGAACATGTCACGCACGCATGCCGTGTAAATTGATGCATTGAGCACGTTTTGGCGTTTTACTACCTGTTGATGAGGATGCTGCTGGTTGTCTTCTTTGGTGATGCGATTGTTGCTGCAACTGCTGCTGCTGCTGCTGGCGAGGCCCAAGTTGAGTGATCATGACAAGGCAGGCTATGACAATAATGATGAAGAAATATGTCGATGATGATCAGTATATAAAAGATATTGGCCACAGACTTTTTAAGTCTAGCTAGATTGGCCAAGGCCCTGCAGGCTTGCCAAACCCAACTCCCTACCCACACACATACACCTTCAATTCTCTGGGCTGTTGATTAATTGCATTGAAATGACCGTTGAAGAATGTCGTGCAGTTTTGTGCCCACAGCCGGCGGCTTGGAAGAGTGAGTCCGTCCAGCTCAGTCGGTCAGTCTGTTGAGTAGATTGCCCAAGGTATAAATACTTAGTATACCTGGCCAAAGTGCTCATTAACACTCGCCAACGACTATTCATCACAGATTCAATTACGCACACACAGACCAATCCAAAAAAAAAAAAAAGTCCGCCAACAAGGGCAGACACTCCAGCAGTCTTCTTCTTCTTCAGCTTATTCTTCTTGTGCATTGGCCTTCCTGCTTGGGCTGATGTTTGTCTAGAGAACAATGAAGGCTCTTTGTTTAAGCATTCTCTAGGCTAGGCAATTCCTCAGACACGGCTCTGATCGAGAGTCTCCTAACCTAATCGCTCCTCTTTGTCGTTTTCCGTTTTACTTCTTTGGGGGTGTTTACCTTATTTTCAGCATTTTGTATGCAAAAATTGTTTTTTTTTTATATAAATTTTTTTTTATCGCTTCAATGCCTGGGCCCTGGGAAAAAATAGAAAAATTGCTGGGGCCAATTCTATTTGAGTCTTACAATTTTAGGCACAGTGATCAAGATTTTTTTTAAATTACAATTTCAAAATAATTTTGAGGCAATCCTTTGTTTCAGGGCCAAAAAATACATTCTTTGAAAACTCTTATTAAAAATATTTGATAATTTTGAAAATTTCTAACCACTGTGCTCTCTTTAAACTAGAGTAGATACTTTCGAAAATTACCAACATTAGACAAACTCTTTTAGAGTGGGCGTTGTCATAGTTTTTAAAAAATAAAGCCAAGATGTCAAGACTAATTGCTGGTCTCGTTTCAGAACAAAAAATACATCCAAACCACTTCTAATGACACTCCATCAGCAACATCATTATTATTGTAAACTCTTGTAGTCCTACCCTTCCTCCTGGGCTGCCTTTATATGGCGACACTAATAACTCTATGAAGCCGAGAACGTGGCTTTTATATTAATAAGGTTTTTCTCTTTTAAATGATGTATGAGTATTTCTTAGTTTGTAGCAGAAATGCCAACAGGTAGGCAATTCAATTCAAGTAGAAAAGACACCGAGAATGCATAATTCTAAAATGATGCGTTCATCATAAAGGGAAATTTTCATAAATTATTAACTCGAAATTGCTCGTCAATCGTTGGTGTTTTTGGTATTTTATCATAACAGTGTGTATCTGTGTGCTCACATGTGTGTGTGTGTGTGTGTGTGTGTAATCTGGCCATTGTCCAGTAGCTGTGAGACGTGCTCGAAGTTGCCTGATTTCAAATGCTCAGCACGTTCACCTGGCGACCACAACTGGTATGCAACAGCGGCTACACTGGCGTACACTGCGCCACAGTGGTGGCAAAAATAATATGGACAGTGAAGTTGCTTTGATGCTTTCACCCATCGTAAAAAAAAATGTTATGGCAATTTTAATTCATTAAAACTTATTTTCTTCAAGCTACTGTTTATGGTTAATTCATTTCCATTTCTCCTCTCTCTCCCTCTCTATCTTTTTTTCCCTCTCAGCTTCGGGCTTTACTTTTGTTTAATAACAACATTTGTGCAAATTAGGCGGTCTTTATACACTGTGAAAATAAAGCTCCGCAAATATCCGACTGTACTTCTGGGTTCATCAAAACCGCAGATGAATTTATGAATAAAATATAAGTTTACTCATTCGGTACAATAAAGTATTTTATCTATTTTCTGCCTATTTCAGAAAAATCGGAAGCAACTCAAATCTTTCTAGTAAAAAGTGTATTTCTTATTCTTTATTTTCGTCATGAAAATTCGTGGTATTTGTTTTCTTTTTGTGTTTAAGGGCATTTGAAAGTAACTCAAGAAAAATAATTCACACATACACGAAACTTAGCCACATTGAAAACACTTTTCTGCTGTCTTGGCTGATTTTTGTAGTCTTAAGTTGGGGCCTATCCGCTCTCTGTATATGCTTCGTCTTTTGTTGTTTGTCAACATTAGTTTTCTGTTTCTTTTGTGTGGCGCAACAAATGCAAAACAAAAAATAAACCCGAAACTAGTTTAAAACCATATTTTCTGCTTTAATTGCAATTTTTCAAAGTGTTTCGGTTTTCTTGAGCATCGGCGGTTTGTCTGTTTGGCTGGCCACTTTTGGCCTTCTTCTTCGTCGCCTTTGCCTGGAATCGCTGAGTGTGAATTTTTTCACCTTTTTTTCTTTGCTTTCCATGTTTTGTGGCTTTAGCATCGTCTTAGAGGGGCTAAGGAATTTTTTTCTAGGAAAAAAAGCTTACCCTCTCCGAGGGGGTTACTTTCTTTTAATTAAATTGGACATAATAAACAATCTCGAATTAAATATTGGCAGAGTTTTATCATTTGCGAAAAATGTATATAAATATCTGATAACTATAATATCAAAATCAATATCAGCCAGCTGGTCATATTTTCAGGCAAATCCCAATGTCAATATTACTGTGCTATTAATGAATCAACAAAACTACAAAAATTAAAGGCAAAAAAACATATTTGCAGTTAAATAAGCGAAGAAAAAAATATCACAACTCCCCCAAATAATGATTATAAAACTAAATAAACCCTCAGGATTCGAACAAAGCCAAAAAAAGAGAGAAAAAACTAAAGACTATTCATTGGAACCGCAGGGTGGAATTATGCAACACAACAACAGCAAAATTCAACAACAACAACAAAAGCAAACGACAAAACAATAAAATTAAAATGAAACTTCACTGGAAACCCTACAAGTGAAATATGACCCTAATACAAATTTTTGCTTCCCCCCACCAAGCGAAAGAGCAGACCCACAGGCAGCCTGGCAGACCGACTGACTGACATAAAATATATAGACTCTTCAAGCAACCCTTGTCACCGTACCGCCAAAGAAGAACTATGAATAAGAGTGGTTCTGTGGGAGAGAAGGAGAACGCGGAGTTCTATCAAAATAATAATGAAATAAGAACACTGCCAAGTGACAGGAATTTCCTTATTTTGTCGAGCAAAGCAGATCATCAGAAACTTCTGGCTATACTTTTGAGTCCAATAAGATTTTGTTAGCAAGGACAGATCGGTTGGGCCCGCCAAACCAATGATTAATTTTATTGAACACAAAAAAGGTACTGCCAGAGATTTTTTTTCAATAATTTTGATAAGCCCAGACCAGACTATAGAAAAGGGAAGCAATTCCAAAAGAAAGGGATTGCATTTGGGTGCGTATGTGTACTGTGGGGTGGTTAGTCGGTTTGTCTGGCCATTGAAATTCCAGACGAGTACGTTTATCTAGATTGTCGCCGTTGGTATTGTATGGCCCAGTGCATTTCGGCTTTGATAGATGCCGCCATGTGGCATGAATAGTGCTCACATGTGCATATGAAGTGCCGTGTTCTGTGGTTAAATAACGGTGAACAATGAATCCGGTTTGCGGAGACAGGAGTTGTTGTCATTGGTGACGATCCTTGCATGACAATCTTTTCAAAAGGTCAGCAAAAATTTTCAGATTTTTAGGGTAGAAAAAAAATATATCCAACAAAATGACAGCATATATTGTGCTCTCTTGATTAAAGACATCTGCTGAGACCCCCTGACTTGGGTCAAAGAGTTGATTCGAGCTAAGAATTTCCACAGTCTCTCCTAATGAATCTAAATTTAATGAAGTGATTAACAAACATTTTCCTCACTTTGTTTTCCCCCACTTTCAGCATTTCCTCTACTGATTCTATGTATTTTGACAGTGATTTTGAAACCAGCACATTGACCTTTCTTCCTTTTCAGAAAACATTAATCAATCATTTTGTTTTAATGGAAAACTTCTTCTACTTGATTTTCGGAGCCTAGGGAAAGCAAGCCAGACTTGCTTTGAGACCTTCGAGAGTTTTTTTCTAAATTCATAATACTGAAGTTGCAAAAGTGAAGGTTTTTTCTGAATAAGCAGAAAAAAAACAATAATAATTAAGTAAAATGCAATGACAAAATAGATTTGCTCAGAGAAATAAAATAAAACAAACTGTAAGACAACAAAGAAAAAGCAAAGGCCAGCAAATGGGAGCTCGCGAATTTGAGCTCTTTCTTGTGACACACAAAAAAGTTTCAAAACCCCTTCGACATCTTCGCCCTGCCACTGTCAAGTCAAGTCTTATAGCCTTCAGCACATGCCCTATGGTCACTCTTTCCACCACTTTGCCATGCATTGACAGACCCCAAATGGACTGAGCGTGCTACGAACAGACCGACAATTCCAATAAATCGACTCGTAGCTACAAACAAAAACAAAAAAGGCATTGACACAAAAGTTTCATTTTACATGGATTGAGTGCTTAAAATGACCAAAGGTGAACGTTTCTAAGGCATCCGCATTCATCCAAATATTGGTAGCAAGCAGTGACTGACTGACTCACTGACTGGGTCGATCTCTTTGCCCAAGATTAACAAAAATTTGATATGACTTGACAATGTGTGGAAGACTCGACTTATCTTCAAAAATCTTTATGAATTTCAAATGTTAAGCTCTTTAGTAATCTGAGAAGTGAAAAAAGTTAGTAAACCCAAACTAGATTAATTCGAATAAAGCCTAAGATTCCAGGAAAAATATTATATTCATATAAGTGAGGAAATCATATAATGATTTTATCAAAACTGAAATTTTTTTTAAAAATAAATGAAATCAAATGAAGTTTAAGATCCTAGGAAATATATATAACACTTATCGGCTTTATTAAAAATTTTAAATCCGAAAATTCCCAAAATGAAGTAGGAAAATATTTGTTGAGCTCTAATAAAAGCCAGAATATTAGCAGCAATCATCTTTTATTGTGTTGAGCCAAAGAGAGGAAAACCCGCTTTCAATTATCATTGTTTAGCTTTATGAGGCAATTAACAAGCCAAGTAGCACTTGGAAGAGGCCACACAAAGCGAATAATATGCCAAAGGCTCAAAATTCATTCCACAGCTGGGTGGGTTCCGATTCCCATGGGAGTCTGTCAGAGCAGCACACACACAGACACACAAAACACGTGGTTCTATGAATCTTTTAAAGACAGGTAGACTGGTTGGGTAAAATCTTGGCATTACCATCTAATAAGCCACTTCAGAGCAGAGATGCAAGCGCAGCATTTGACAAATTAGTCAGCCATTTGGGGATTTGATGTCAGCCGACTCTGATGGATGGCCCGAATCGGGTTATGCGAGACCACCACAGATCTCTGTGGCACCCAGCAAACCATCGAGTCATGCGTGTGGCATGCCGCATGCATTCAGTGCATCTGGCTATTTGTTGTTATTGTGGGTTTACCTTTTCTTTTTTCAGAAGTACACCGCCGGCAAAATAGTTGCTCTGCTAAGTACAGAAGCCCTCAGACCCCAATGATGATTGCTTTTTTCCCTCTCTGTCTTGCCCAGTGGACTGGCCACCTTTTCACTTTGAGTGGAAGCGACATCACTCACAAATTGTTTTTACAACGCGCTTTTTGTAAGCTTTTCCTTCTAAACACTGTTTTTGTTTTTCTTGGACTTAGAAATCTTATACCTTTTACAGAAAGAGTGGGCCAACTTGCTGGGACAGTGACAATCCATTCTCAATATAAAATTGACTGATTCTAATAATCCAAAGATGATAAGCTATATAGCATTATTTGATTTCCTCAAATGAACCTTCGAAATTTTCAAATTCGGAAACATCTTTCTTCGCTGGTTTTTGGGAGCTGGGAATATATTTCAAAAAGAGTATTCCACTTACACCACCTTCTCCCATTTTAGGTGTAGTTTCCATGTTAGAAACTCGATTGTTCTTCGAGTATTATTAATTGGATTTTCTGCAATTTAAACAGCGCTGCGTTTAGGCCAAACAATTTCGGCCCTCCCCACCACACGCCCAACTGAAGCTAATGAGTGTAGTCTTTTGTTTATTGGTTGGTCATGCTTTCGCCTTGTTGTTGTTGTTGTTGTTGCTGTTTATTTTATTGCTGATGCATTTGTCATTGTAGTTGGCTTTGCTGGCCCTCTTTTGGTTCTGCGTAAATTGCATTTTACGCATGCATTGCTAAATTTAAACGAGGTCACGTGCTTCGGGTCCGGTGCCGGGTCTCTCAATGACTTGACAAATGCAATTGACTAAGCTGCAAAATATTTCAAAACAAAGAAAAACTCACGCACACCGGCTCGCCTCGGCTTTTCCCTCAAATAGTTTTCAAATAAATTTTTGCTCAGTTCAAACGTGCTGGAACCTGAGTCAGAGTCCGGACACTTCCTCTGCACGCATAATGGCATATTTGAGAACGTTGGACACACGTTGTAGCGCTAATTTTCAATTACCTTTGAAAGCATTTAAGCAAATTAGAGGCCGAATGCAGCCACAAAAGTAACAACAATAGAAAATAACAACAATTGAACCGGAAATTTGAAATTGATGCCTAAAAATGAAACGCACACAACGCAGCTCCTACGAGTCTCTGGGAATTTTTGTTGATAAAACAAATGAAGCGCAAAATTCAAAAAATATACAGAAAAAACATTATTGTTTACCAAATGAAATGATTTGGAACCAAATCTTGAAACCCGATCGGCCCAACCAATTTAAAAAAAAAAAAACAAAACTCCATTTAAGTGTGTGTGAGAATTTGTTGATTTCAGTAGATTTTCTTTTGTCAGAATAACAAATAACCCAGAAGATAGATGGAATTTATTGAAATTATTTTAATTTCTCTTTCATCACAGGCTTTTTGTGATACTAACCTATTGTTTACTCTTTCGGGACTCGTTAAGAAAACAACACATTAAAAAGCTTGAACAAAATGGTCAAGTAAACATTTTTCATATTAGCAAATATTTTGTCTTTCAGAAAGTCTGAACCATATCCTATGTTAGTCGTAAACTTCTTCTAATGGCTCTTTTTGGGCTGGGTCATCCATACGAATTGTTTACAAAAGCATTATGACCCCCGAGAAACAAAAAAAAAAGTGCCTCCATATGGCCACAATAATGGTTTCTGGCCCAAAAGCCAATAAACACAATTCTATAAATAATCAAATGCCCAAAGCAGAACAAATTCTCATGAATAGTTGAAGTCGCTTGAATTAGCTGGAATATTTTCAATTATTTTATTTATTAGTTAAATGGCTTTTGTAATGCAAATCGCGCTGAAATTAATCATCAACATAGCCATCAAATTAACATAATCCGTAAACTGTACATTTCTTTTTTTTTATTTCACCTTTTGTTACCAGTTTATTTTGAGGGCGTAGTCTTGCGTTCTTATTGAAATTCAATACAAAAAAAATTGACGAGCATGACCAAAGTAAACATGATCATAAAATTCGTGTATATTTTCATAGGCCGAAGAGGCCTACGCCTAACCAAAAAAGGTCAATTACGCGACTTCGTTTAGCGCAATTTCCCTTTTTCCCAGAGCGGGCGCTCAACCGAAGCGAGGCCAAGTAACCTGAGGCACAGTGGTTCGAGGTTCATGGAAAATGCCCATCAAACATAAGTTGATGATCTATTCCAAATTAGCCTTATCCAACTTTTTTTATGAACACGAAAAATCATAAAAATTATTTTTGATGCTCTTCCATTTAATTATACCCACTGTTCACTGTACCACGATCACTCAGTGGGGTTGAATTTGGTGTGGTGTATGTGACCCTGTTGGGCATCCTCATGCAAGTTAGAAGAAGGAAGGAAGGAAAGGTTTTTATACAGTCCAGTGCTTTTCGCCGAGTTGCTGCAATTTCGTAACAATGAACTATTTTTGTCGGTTGCCAGGGTTTTTTATTTTTATTTTTAGTAACCAAATTTTTTTTTCGTTTTAATTTGAAGTCAATGCCGCAATGAGTTGCATGTTGCAGGGTGTATGTGTGTTTATGTCTGTCATTATCGAGATAAACACAGTATGGGAGTGGGGGGAAACTAGGAAGAGAGACCCGACCCTGACACAGGTGTCATCCGCTTTGCTCAGTCGTTTGTTTATCTGTCTAACTTGGTTTTTGGGCTCGTTCTATGCCCGCTGCACCTGCACCGAAAGCCAGAACTTGTTACCCACACCCCAAAATGTTGTTGGCATGGTGAAACCCATTATAATGATAGTGAGGTTAGGGACGTCCGCTTATCTCGATTCTAGCTTTGTTGACTGTCCACATTCGTTGACTTCGGACGTAAAATACTTTGTATACTTAAGATTTCTGTCTTTGCTGTCACAGCAAACTCTCCAAATTAACCGAAATCAGTGTTGGAAACGAAAATTGTGGGAAAGGTGATAAATTACAATGCAATTTGAAAATTTTATGGCCATTGTAGTAATTTACATAAATTTGTGGTTGATCTGATTTTTGATTACTTTTCCGGGTTGCCAGATAAAATCTATATGATTTTTAATTGGGAGAGATTTGGAAAATTGCCAATTTATTTAATACTCTTGGCTTTGTCAAAGAAAATATAAAAAAAATCATTAACACAGCTCAAGCAAATTAAAATAAAATGTAAATTAGAACACGCTGTGATTTTTAGTCGCACACTTAACAGTTATGACCCAAACATGGGGGAGAGGAATCAAGTCCCCTTCCCCCCTTATGAGACAGTTTCATTTCATTCACACGCTACGCCTGCGCAGTCTCCAAAACTCTTGGAGAGTTTGTTTATTTTTATTGCTTGTTAGTTTTCACCGTTTGAGCTTGAAATTAATTTGCTAAAATATACAGAGGAATTAATTAAATAAACTACTGATTGTCTTGAGAATATCAAGATTTAAGGGAATATACATGTTTTTTTAAGGCCTCTTAGATTAGATATTCGAAAGTTGACACTTTGTCGAAGACAATCTCATTCTATTTATATATATTTACTGTTTATATGATTCAATTCGCAATGAAATGACTGCATTCTTGCGGAAATGATAAAAATCATATCTTATCTAAGCTAATCTTATATTTGATTTGTTTCTACCTTTTTGAGCTTGATAAGGAATTTTGTTTGACTAACGCAAACTAGTTGAATTTTGCACTTATTCGAGTTGAGATAGGCTTGGCTGTTTCGCCTCCTTGCCCCAGTTCGTTCAACCCATTCGATAATATTTATTTTGTTTTTATTTTTAATCATCCCTCTCGGTAAATGATGCATGGCCAGGTCCAAAACATATAGCAAACTGCTGAGTTCTGTCAAGTCCAGTTCAGTCATTTAGGTTAGGTTGCTCATAAAACGAAAGACCAAAGCAACTCTCAATTGCACAATTCAAATAAGACGATTTTGGAATACTCTTTTTTAGCTCATATAGTATTATCTTCAATAGTTTAGCTCTCAAGCGATTCAGTATACTCTTTCAGATGGGAAAAAGTGTAGAATAAAATGTGAACAGTTAAGTTTCAGAGGCATAAAAAGCCACGCCCCAAAATGTCAATCAGCATAAAAAAACAACTGCAACAAAACATGGCAACTTGAACAACAACAAGAAAGCTTAAAGCATAACGGAACGGTTAAGTCGAGTCCAGCTGAGCTGGGGCGCTGTTGAGCTCAGTTCCGAAAACCCTTGCAGGCACGTCGCTGTCTGGACTGCCACAGTTGTTTCGGGTCAAACGGGCACAACATGCAACATATGCCATGCAGTTGGGAGGTGGACGCGTCCTGAGCACTCAGACTGGCCAGAGAGTCTGGGCGCGGTCATTTCACGACCCTTTTGCTTGGCACGTCGTGAGCGAAATGAAGACTGCAAATGAGTCACGAATCACTTCCAAAGCGTCGACCTGGAAAGAGACTCAGCTCTTGCAATTTCATCCAAAATTGAGACGCAGCAATTAGCAACAACAACAACAACAACTGAAACACTGCGTTGTCTGGCTTCGTGTGCGAGATTTACTCGGATCACGTGCAATTTCAAAAGCAGCGAGTTCCGTTCTCTTTTTTTTTGTGATTTTTTTTTTAATCACTGGACAGCGCATGCGCGACCTCTTTCCACTGTTGTTGTTGTTGCTGCAGTTTCGCATAATTAACAACAATAACAAGTTTGTCGCTGCAAGCGTCTGACCCACCCGGTTCCTCGCCCCTAGCATTCTCCGCTGCCCTCTTGTTGCGGATTTTGATTTCAAATCTTGCTGCTTATTTGGCAGTTTCTGAAACTGCAGCTGCAGATTTTCATTTCAGTCTCTTTTTGGCTTGGGCTTCCGTTTTCCAACTTTGTACTTTTGTTACAAAGCAGACAAAATTTTATTTATGCCTTTTGGCATTCACATTTGCAGAGAGGGGCCAGGTCGGGAGAGAGGGAAGGAGGGAAGGGATGAAAGTGCCACCCTGTTTGAAATAATGCAGTCGCCTTCTATTTTCATTTTTATACTACTCCGATCCCATAGAAATGCCTGAACAAAGCCAGAGAATCATTAACAGGCAGCTGCCATTTTGGCAAATGTGCAATTAGCCAGAGACAAAGTTGCCTAGAGTCTGGATAGCCTCTATGAATATGCAGGACCCAGAGTACCTACGCAAACAAAAATCAAAGAATTCTTTTGCCAAAGTGAAAAACAAAAAACATCAAGCAAATCAGCAAACTTGAAATACAAGAAGAAATAAAAGAATAAGTCGATTTTTGCCAAATTGAAAAACAAATCTGCAAAATGAAACTGAGGATTTCAAAAAAGCCAAAACACAAACTAAATCAGTCTTTTTAAATTTGAAGCTCAAGAAAAATAGCTCTGAAAATATTTGTCCAAGTCTTTTATTACTTAAACAAGTCGAATACGAAACTGAAGAGCCCTAGACATTCTAACTTATGCCACACGATATAGCAAATAAATAAATATAGATGATCTCTTCGATGTCTCCAATACTTTGATCTAAATTATATGAATGAAATAGGTCCGAAAACCTAGTGTGATCTTCAGATATTGCCGTCCAATGTAAGTGAAATTTGGTACACGTATGGGCTACCATTCCAATTACCAAATTTGATAGAAATCGTTTAGTGAATGATGGAAAAAATTAAATAAAACCTGAGCTTGATCTATGGTCATAACTATAAGAATTTGCGACCTGAACCAGCGGGTTCCGATAAATAAAGAGCCTGTTTGGGATGCTGTTTCATTACGATAACTTTAAAGATGAGGGACCAACTTGTCCTTAGAAGCAGACGGGCAGACGGAAAGATCTTGATATTGACCATTATTGAGGTATTTTCTTTACAACAATTACAAAAAAAAAATCATAAATAATGTTCTATTTGCTTTACTTATTCAGAATGGACAAGAAAAGTAATTGAGAAAAGGGTTTAAAAAAGTTATATTGAATAGATCAAACTTTAGGAATTTAAGGAAATTTTTATTGGTTTTCCATACCGATAGAACCTACAACTATTGAAGCCCATCTGTGGCTCTTCGAATCGGGTTGTCCATGGCAATGACATTCAGTCAAATGAAAAAACCAAAATAGACTCGGGCAAAATGTAAATGTAAAATTAACGACAAGTCACGACCGCCCACTCACATCAACACTGCTCGACTGCCTCGCCGTCGCTCTGGTCGATCTTCCCCAGCGGTGACAACAACACGCCCACTGCCAGCCACGGTCACATAGTCTTTCCTCTGCCCTGACTAGAGGTGTGGAAAATGCAGCTCCTAGGAGAACCGAAGAAGTGTTGTTGAGTAAGTTTTGCCCTGTGGATTCACATTTTAAGTTGAGCGTGTTAACGAGCGATGTTTTCCTCATCTCTTCGTTTTATTTTTTGGCATTGATTGTCGTCGGTGTTTGTCGGCAACACTTGCAATTAAGGCAACACACACACCGAAATATCAAACATCAAAATAAAAATCTCACACAAATCTCTGCACTTGGGCCGACCCGATCATCTAAATTAGCGCCAAAGTAGGCATTTAAATTTTATGACAGACAAGTAAACAACGGACCCACAGCTACAAGAACCAGACATGTTGCACACTTTGGTCCAGGGGGGAGGGAGAACTGGGCGCACACCAGGCAAACTGCAACTGCAACTGCGGCTGCTGCTGCTGCCGGTGTGGAAGCACGCGCGTTTGACGCTGGAAGATTTATGATCTCTTGTAAATCTCAGGCCTTTAGATGATGGCGACTGTGGCGACACAACACACACACTCGTAAATATGCAAGGTTTATTATATAAAAAAAGAAGTGAGAAAGGGAATCATCGGACTTGCTTTTGTTTTCCCTAAAATACACAAATAAATAGACGCATTAAATTGGCAGACCCCGCCCACCGCCTACCGCCTCCCAAGATTTATAATGTGAACGGCGGCGTTTGAGGGAATTGTTTAAATTTTATGGCCTCCACAGTGAAGCACGCGTGTCCCCCCCTCACCCAGCTGGCTTTAGCCACCCTTCAACGCTTTGGCTCTAGACTTTTTCACAAGATCATAAATAATTTTGATGCTCTTAATTAAAAAACTTTGTAATATGTTTAAAGCTGAATTTTTCTGGGTTATTTTTTTTTGACATTTGTTTAAGATGAATGCCGAAGAGTTTCGAATTTTGTGGGGAGCCAAGGATTGCGTTGGTGGGATTTGATAATTAATATTAATTTTATAGACACATGATGCTCTAAAATAAAATTTAAAAAAAAAAACTAGAACAATCAAGCCCGGCCCACAAGTAATTGCTCTGGATTCTGTCTAGATGGAAAATGTGTATTAAAATCGATTGAAAATCTACAGGCCCAATTCGACTCAAGTGATTTTCAAGAAACTCCAAATGAAAACTGTCAATCATAGAGCGCTTCAAAATTGGACAAAAAAAAGGGTGAGTTTTAATTGAATTTGCTTCGGTCCAGAGTTGAAAGTCTTTAACCTCACTTTTGACAGCTCAATGATTTTTCAGCTGGCCTCAAAACTGGATTAGGGCTAGGCAGAACCAAAAAAAAAGGGGTTCATTGTGGAAGTGGGGAGGTGTGGAACATTTGGTGGGTCATGCTCAAATTTATATTTGTTTTCTTGTGCTCACCTCGGAGCATGTAAGTTCATTTACAACTTTCACACCTTGTTAATGACGAAGTTCAATAGAAATTGAGCAAACTGTTTCATATTTGCTGAAAGCTTCATTTTTCAATTGATTTCAACAGTGAGAAATTTGGAGCAAACTGGGAAAAATCACTTGAGGTTTTGTAATTCATTTGAAGCGTTTCTGAACTCGAGATTTCTTTGTAAAAATATTTTCTCTACATAGAAATGAGCATTTAAAAATAGCATTTACTTTATGCCAACAAAGTAATCTGAGTTTTTATTATTATACTTTTTTTTTAAGAAAAACTATATTCATTTCGCTCTGAAGTTTGTAATGGATAGAATCACTGAATTATAAGTCTTATAAGTCTGCCTATGTATACACCCGGATCGGATCACTATATCATTGGATATTGAACCTAAGTCTGTGCCCATACAAACTTGTGCGTCAGTTTTAAAGCTATTTTAATGAAGCTGAATATACATCTGGATCGGACCACTATATCATTTGTTATTTAACCCTAAATCGGTTTAGGAAAATCTACAACATTTTCTGACCGATCTTAATAAAATTTAGTAATTTTAGTCGGATTATATAGCTGACAATCTACCAAATCGATCCTAGAAAAATCGACTGCGCTTGCTGACTCAATTGTGTGATTTATATAGCTGATATATCTACCAAATCGGTCCAAAAATATCATCAGCGCTTGCTGACTCATCTATAAAAACTTCAAAAAGAGTCTGTAATCTTCAGTACCTTCGGTCTTCTTTAATCGTATTTTTTTTTTGAGTAATTATGCCACTTATTCCCTGACAACTGCAATTGGCGCCGTCTGTTGATTTTATTTAATCTTTTTCTAGAAAAATAAAAATAGTTTTTGCAGAGCGGAAAGAAAGATTTTCCATCGTGCAAAATTTTAAATATAAATAATCGAAAGAGGGAGACACTCCTGCTGAATAAAGAAACTGGCTTGGTTCGGGGTCATTTATGGCAACGTTTCCCGGCCAGAAGTATTTGCTGGCTGCCGTTGGCACATGATCAACTTTGACCTCTTTTGTGACTGCCAAACCTCATTTGATTGCCAACGTTTATTTTTTTATAGTTGGTCTTTTGTTTTCTTGTCTTTTTTCTCTTACATTTTATTTTATTTTTTTGTATTTTTGTGCATTTTGCCAGTCCCTGCAACTTTAATGACGGTTGGGGGCGGCAGGGGCAAGCCGGAGTCATGGAAAACCAGTTTTTTTTTTTTTTTTGTTCAACCAGACAATTTCCAGTTTTCAAGTTTACGAGCTGTTTGCAGTCGTTGTTAGCCAAGCCAGAAAACAACAACAACAAGAGACTGCAATACTTATTAACCAACTGTTGACTAACTGACTCCGATACCTGACGTCTGACTCAGTAGATTTCAAATCGCTCTTTTTTGTTAATGCAAAAAAAAAAAAATAATAATAATAATAGAAACTTTTTCATTTTGCCATTTTTATAGGATTGAATTAATCAAGTGGTGCTGGCACCTAATTGATTATAATATTTCTTGACTTTCAAGTTTTTTTTTATGAAGACACATTTTTCTGCAAATATTTCAAGAATGAAGTAAGTAAGCTTATTTTCTTAATAATTAAATGTCGTTATTAATAAAGAAATATTTTTAAACAAGAAAACCCTGAAGTGATAAGTTAAGAAATGTTTCGATAGAGGAAAGTCTTACTTCCATATAAATTTACTGATTCCGCAAACCGATTTACCAAGAACTTATTGAATCACTTTTTTTAAAGTCATTTTAATTTTAATTTCGCCTTGCCTTGCTTTGGTCTTGATCTCTTTAAAAAGAGTATTTTTTGGTCTTGGCAAGTGTTCTGTCGTTTGGTCGAGCATCCTGTATGTCGCTTACTTTCCAAAGGCTTTGGCGCGTGTTTTCGTGTTTAACAAGTTTTCCACGGCATTTTCCCTTGCACGATTGGTTTTTTTTTTTTTTGCTTTTTCTTTTTGCCAGCCATTACCATTTATGCGGTGTTTCTGTGGCAGTTATGCTGTTGGTGTTGCATAGTGATGCTGGACGAGAGACTCCAGAGTCTCAATCAAAGTCGATTTTCTATTTTCCTTGTATTGCTTTCCGTTTCTGGCTTATTTTGGGCCGGCATACGTCCATCCATTAGCACTGAACATGGCCAATTTGCACTTTAGGGCCAGCCAACTGCGACGACAGACCGATCGTTTCAGATTGCCTCAGTTTGGGATATTCAACAGATGACGCTGGCCACTGATGCTGACACCAATGCTGTGGCAAAGTTTCACTGCCGTTAGCGGTTCACAGCGGATTTCTGGTAGATTGACGTTTGTCCAAAACGCCACGTATTCGAGCCGTTAGAGTGGCGCAATCTCTCACCAGAACGCATAAAGTCGGGCCAGTCGGAGAGTCACGACGTAAGCGTCTGGCAATTTCCAATTAATTCATTACACATTTTGCACCCACAGCTGACAAGTGTATGTGTGTGTGTGTGTGTGTGTCAATGTAACAATTAAAACAATAAAAGTAAAATAAAATTTGATAAAAAAAAGAAAAACAAAAGTCAAACAATCCGAATCAATTTATAATCTTCTCTATTCGAGCTTATTCAAATCAATTAAGACTAAGCTTGGGCCGAAATGAATAATCGACCTACATTGAGATCAGACTTTAACCGACAAAAATCTAGCAAAATTTGCTTGCTTAACGGTTTCAACTTTTTTTTTCAGTCTCAGAGATGCTTCATCACTTGTTCTCTACTCCAAAAAACAGGGGTATATAAGAATTAATTTTTCCAGTAAAATTATATTCGAAGTATCTGGTAATTTCAGATTTAAGATTTCTTAGGCAGAATTTTAAAGATCTGAAAATTTTGTGTTTACTTGAGATCAGAGTCTCTGTCAGACTTTTAAGTTGAACCTTTTTTTCTTGAGTGAGTAATTCTTTGTTGAGGTAACGAAACATCAAAAAAAAAAAAACAAAAGTATGAATCAAGACAAATATACTCAAGACCTCACTCTTTCCAAATCACAACAAAGACAAGAATGAGAATAAGAAGACCAGACCGGTTGCGATGAGTAGAAAAAATCGTGCCCACCTCTCACAATCAGCTGCTTTGTTTCTCATTGACACTGACAATCATTCAGAATGTAATTTTTGCAGCATTTTTTTTTTATACATATATGAATATATATGCTATTTATATAGACAATAGTATGGTATGTGTAGGCCACTAATTAAGTTTACGAGTTTTGAATGAAATTGAATGAAATTGTTTAGCGGGCCGGCCTGTAATTATGATGATCGGAGCTGTTTTATTTTTGTCCGAAGTTTGATCTTACGAGTATGTTGAGTGTGTGTCAAGGGCCGGGCGTGAACTTTGTTTTAATTGCATTACGTAATATTGGCAAGCATAAATGTTCTTGAGATTCTTAGTTGTTTTGTTTTTGAAACCAGTTGGAGAAATACCAAAAAAAAAACGCTGACGAAAGATTATTTGTATATATATTTTTTTTTTTTGCACTCAAATCAAAACGAAATACCAAGAAATATCACACCCAGGGCTGGTTCAGCAAAGTCCCCGAGTTATTTACAAATATGTTTATATGTATGTCCGTATGTATAATAAGTAATTTATCAATTTCATATGCAAAAAAAAAAGCCAACAAAGGTGTGATTCATTTGAGACCCAGCTTTGAGGGTTCGGCAGTGAGGAACTCCTGTTTCAAAACAGCAACAACAACAAGAACAACACCCACAGTATCCCAAGCACTTTGGCAACAAACGTGACATTTCTCATAGCGTGCTCGGGTATAACGGAAATTTACCCAATATGGAGACAAAGCAAACATAAGTGCAACACTGAAACCTTGCCCAGGGCATATGTGAATTGATAACGCTTGTATGACCGAACCAACAATTTCAGAAGTGGCCAAAGAACAAAAGGTTAAAAACATTTGCAAGCCATTAACACCCACAAAATAAAACGACCCAAACGGACCCCCTTCAATTGTCTTGTCATGTTGCCTTTTTTTATTTTCCCAATGCACGTGCTAGCGTTTTCCAACACTCATTCGAATGCATAACGGTACAGGCAAAGCACTCTGTGCGTGTTCCTCATTGTGGGTGCTGGCTGCACTGTCATTTCCTACGTAAATGTCTTTCGAAAAGTCTGTTGGCGTGTGTGTGTGTGTGTTTGGGCTCATAAATAAATGTCATAAATGCAATAAAAACGAAAAGTGGCACACAAACGGACACGCGACCCCAAAAAGAGAAAGACAATTGTGGACTCGCGCAGAGGGCTCTGAATGGCCATAATGAATTCCATATACAGCGGTATTATTCTCTTCTAATCTAGATGGAAATTTGCCAATACAATTTATGAAGTTTCACAAATAATTCCCTGCCACAGACAAAGTTCTAATAAATGCTGCTAGTTGGTTAATCTAACAATAGATGGCTTTCCTTTTTAGCCCATGTGAATGACATTTTTATGGTGTGCTTTTGAGGTAATGGCGTGTGATAATTACACAAGAGTGGGTTGACAAAGAATTACAATATAAAAGAATACAACACTTGAAGATACATACATATTTGTCATGATTATGATTTCACGATTTCGAATACAAAAGACAAAGGTGTGATCTCAAAATCTTCACACACGCATACCTATAATCTTACTTACTGATCAAAAGAGATACACACTCTGTCTCTCTCAACTTGCTGTGCCACTCTCGCTTAACCTCAAAATTATAAAGAAACAAAAAAAATCTACATATGTTTATATTAAAAATTCCAAGCTGGCAACGCAAAATCGTCGCATGGCATCTCTCTTTGTTATTGTTGTGTTTGTTGTAATTTATGCAACGCCCACGCTTTAAAATTCGACGCTGACGTTTGCGCAGGCGCAAAAGATTTTCGCTTTTTGCACGCCAAAAACACTCGACCGTAACCAGAACACACTGTCCCCTGGCCTATCTGTGTGCGTATGTGTGTGTGTGTGTGTTCTGCTGAGCATAGCTGACAATGCTTTTGGACATGTGACACTGACTTTTCTGACAACATTTCGCATAAAATTGTAGAAAATGTTTTGCCCACTTTTTTCTTTATTTTTTTTTTTAATTTATTGCAATCGCTGACTGAGATCTCTCATTTTAGCCTTCAACCGCAGCTGGTTAGCCAAAGTCTGTGGAGAGTTTCAGTTTTTCGCTTTTTTTTTTGCTTAGTTTTACAGGTTGAATCACTTGAAGCTAAGAACTGTCAGTTTGCATATGCGATTGCAGTGCTTGACAGACCAAATTAAATACACATGTTTGAGGTTATTTATTTTTAAACAGTGGAGACACTTTACCTTTGACATTTCGTCAAAAGAGCTTCCAAGTTTGAATAATAAATCCCAGAGAAAGTATTCTATAGAAATTCCAACTACCCAATTTGAATGGGATTAATCTATAAAAGGCAAAGACATTCTTAAGACCGATTTGGGTTCAAATGAAAGTTATATATTGGTCCAAGACCATTTCATAAAATTAAATGAGAGCAGTTAAAAAATATCAGAGATATTACCAAAAACGAATTAGGTTCGTTTGACAGCTATATGATATAGTGAACCGATTGGAATCCGATAAATGAGCAGCCTACGAACAAATGAAAGTCTTTCATCACAATGTCCCAGAGAAATACTGTCTATATTTGTATTATTCGAACTACCAAATTTGAATGAGATTAATCTAGAAATGGCGAAGACTTTCCTCAGGCCGATTTTGATTCATATGAATTTCATTTGATAAAATTTAATAAATGCTAGAGATTGACAGCTATATGATATAGGGAACCGATCCGATAAATTCTCAAACTAAGTACAAGAAGTAGAGAAGGCCTTGTACCAAGTTCTATAACTATAGCCTTAGCATAGAGGGACTAATCTACCTATAAGCACATAAGGCAAGTTACTTGGCTCGATCGATTGATCTAAAGGTATCCATCTTGGTAGGCCTACGATTTCTGGTTCTATCGACTAAAAATATCAGAAAAAAATAAAAACAAAGGAAACTGTACATAATTCTGAAACCCTTATAGAACCCTTAACCGTCTTCTTGGTTCTACCCACTTGGATTCCCTCAAGCGATCTTCACTGTATTTTTTTGTACATAATTCTGAAACCCTTATAGAACCCTTAACCGTCTTCTTGGTTCCCCCAAGCGATCTTCACTGTATTTTTTGTACTTCTCATTTTTTAGGTTAGCCCGCTTTTCACAGGTAACACCAGAAAATCAGAAGCAAAAAAAAAAAAAAATCCAACAAGCCTCGAGTTAAGGTTTTAACTTTCCGGTCAGTGATTCTTTTGTTTTTGTGTTTTTTTTTTATTATTTTGGGTGCGTGCTGGTGAAAATTGTAAAGTTCATGCTTATAATTAATACGGGTTAATGGGCGCGAGTTTGCAGAGCATTTTACGATTTACGAAAACAGTGGAAACTTTCGCTTTTCCTTGGGTAACCGATCTAACTGAATCAACTGAAATCATATAATTTTTTAGGCTAGCCAAAATTTCCCAGAGGCAAACCTAGTTTATTTGCTTATATAAAAAAATACGCCTGAGATCATAAAAAGTTATTAACAGTTGAAAGGGAGAATGAAGGAAGACCTTGGAAGTGTGTCTGCATTTGGGGATTATTTGTATGCTTGTGTAGATTTTAGTGTTTCTCAAGAATGAAGGCAATAAATAACCATGTTCAGAGGGGCAACAGTGGAATAAGTGGACTGAGTTGTGAGATAGGAAGCAAAGGAGTGCGTCTGCGAAGAGGGTAGCTTTGTTTATTCTGGCTCACTGGAGAGGCTTAAAAGTGGATAAACGGCGACTTTACAAGACCGCCAAATGCACGACGTCACAATCATTGAACAATTTCGAAGCGGCGACGAGTAAATAAACAAACCGGCAACCGAACTAAAGTCAAAGTCAAATCCGCACAATAACAAGGGGTGTGTCTGTGTTTTTGTGTTTTTGGCAATCAGAATCAGTGCAGTCAGCATAAAAATGAAGGCCCATAATGAAATCAACGGCTAAGGACCAGTAGGGGTCTGAGGGGGAGGTTAGAAGGTTTATGCAACCACCAGCAGTCCCTTATAGTGCCCCCCCAAATCAAACCCTGCGGCAGACCAGCAGCTGCCGTTTATTTGCCCTCCAGGGTGAATGGTGAGTGCCTTCCTTGAGTCCTTGCTTTGTGGCTGCTTCCTAGACGCGTGCGTGAGTCACATTACTCAAATCGCAACAGGCTGCGCCACAGGATACCAGACCATAAGTGTATCCTTATGCTGCCAAGTAATTTCATTTTATTTTTTAAAAAGAACTCCCCTTTTTATTTCACTTTCTTTCAACTCTAAATTAGATTGAGTTTAAAAATTTATGCAAGACAAACACAGAGACGAAATTAAACAAAGTAAAAAAAGGAATGAGTTAACGGCTGTTCATATATTTTCAACCACCAGAGAAAAAAAAGGACTCGTTAGATTTTCCTTCAATGTTTTGACAGTTTCGAATTTGAAACTCTGCCCAGTCCCCTCGGTCCACTCAAAATCTCAGAGCACACAACATATCGGCGATGTTGAAATGTTTGCTAGGCGCGCATTACAAATTGCCCAAAAGTGATTGAATTTCGATAATGTTTTCGAGGACTCGGAAACCGAAATGTGTTACTCCAAAAATCCAAAGTGCCAGTGAAGTTTGAGGGTGTTTTTGTTTACATGCAAACCGAATGGTTTTGTTTTGACTGCGCCATGTGCTCGGCCCATAAATTTCTTCAGATGACACTCAATAAATATTTGAAATGGCAGCATCGTCAATTCAATTTTTAAAATGATTTTAATTTTTTCTTTTCTTCAAAAAAAAAAAAGATTGCCATTTGGTGGTGTTGAAATCTGGGTGAACTCGCTGATAAGTGATAATTCCTAAATATTTGCCAAGACTCGAGAATAAACAAAGAAGACTTTTTTTATCTTCAAATATCCAGAACCTCTTCTGGAAAAATTAATTGAACAATTTTGCAAATACTGATAATAAAAAGAAAGGATATATAAGTCCAACCTCTTAAAAGGTAGAAAAAGAAGAACCGCCTAGCCATTATCTCCGACACTTTTTAAATGACTGACTGAAAATTGAATGTCGTTGGTGTTTCAGTCAAATGACCGAGAGTTTTAGTTTTATGGGAGATGTGCGTGATGTCGGTACATAAACTCAAACACAATTTCATGTTCTTTAGCTCTCTGAGGGGAAAAGGTATTCTAGAAGAAAAAAATATAAAATTGTCATAAAATCAAAAGCATGTCGAAAAGTGATAATCGTCTTTGCTGTTGTTGTTGTTGTTGTGGCATCTCTTTTCGACTTTCATGGTCCACTCAGAATTGAAACGAAACGATAAAAAACAAGGCAATAGCAAATCGTTAATTAATTGTTTGATTGTGTGGGTGATCAAAGCCGTAAATTGCTAGAAACTCTCTCATATTTGTCATGAGACTTTTACGCTCAGGTGAGTCAGTGTCGAGCGAAACAAAAAGAGAATCTAAAAAAACGTAATTGCAGAATTCTACAAAAACAACAGAACCAGTCACTAGGCAATTGTAGCTCGCTATCTTTCGATATATATCTTTCAGATACCGCACGCAATGATGATAATAAAATGACGAGACAGAGCCGAATCGGGCGAAAAAAAAACCAACCAAAACAAACACACCATACCTAAATAAATAGTAAAAGGCCGCAAAATGTACCGCAAATTGGCACACAACGGAAACTAAGGAAGCCAAAATGACAGCGATCCAACAGATACAACAATATTGGCGTTTTGTTTCGTTTTTTTTTTGTCGTGTCTCTCTTTTTGTTGATTGTTGTTGCCGGCGACGACAGCTACAAGTTTGGTAATTAAAGCAGCAGTGAAAAGCGTGGCAAGATAAAGACGAAAAAAAAAATAGTTCAATAGATAAATTTCTGTACAGATGTGAACTCCAAAGACCCCAACCAGCGAGTACTGAGTATCTATAAGGGAAATTACTTTACTTTTCTTGGAACATGAAGTACTCTTTTTGAAATTCTTTCATATAACAAATATATTCAGGATAAGGATATTTCCTCAAGTAGAGCTGAACTATCATTTTTGTTTAAAAAGATAAGAATTTCCTGCCTGAAAATAAGGCAAACAAATAACAAAATCTATTATCAATAGTCGAAAGATTTTTATCTTAAAATGTCTGAGCACGTTCAAGAATTTTTCTTTCTAGACTATCTTATCCCATTTCACCTCTTTGCTGATCTCTACTTTTAAGATGACCAACCTTATCAGAGTTGTACTAAACTATTCTCTTAGTCTTGAAGAAGAAAACTGAAATTGCTTTGCCACAAATTGAATGCGAGTTGGCCCAGTCTTGGAGACACCAGGGTGTGTCTGTGTGTTTGGGTAGTGGAGCCCCGTGTCTGTGGCAGCGCTAACAATCGAACTACGTAGTTGTTGAGCTTGTAGTACTCGCCAGAAAACAATAGAGACAACAATAGAAAACATTGAAAAAAAAAACAAAATCCACCGCCAAACTGCAGACAACGAATCAATCGCCCCAATTTGGATGCGTGGAGAGCGCCCAAGAGTCCACCCAATTGAGTGGTGGCGGCGCTGCTCGTTGCTCGTTGCTCGGCTGGTCTGATGGTCGATGGCGTCTGATGCCAGCACCCGATATCGTTTAAGACTTTTCTCCATGTTATTAGGTAGCCCAAAGTACTCTGTATATGGCATGTTTTTGGCATTAGTTACACTCAAATTTCTGGCTTTTCTTTTCTGTTTTGATTGGAAAATTGCTTTGTGGCGTCGACAAAATGCACGCGTTCCGTTCGCATTTCACTTCCTATTTACCAAAATAATGATCTTGGTGAGGGTGTCTAGGCGAAGCTCTCAAAATAACAACTATTACTAAAAATTAATAAGAGGCCTGAAGAAACCCGGAAAAAATGGAACAAGGCTTGGCTGGGACTTGGGACTTTTCTTTCAAAATTCTACTCCCTAATTATTTAAAATACTCGACAAGTAAACAATAATCAATTGGCTAAGGATTTGAAATAATTTTGTATGTTTTTCTTGGTATCCCAAAAAATAAGATTATAATTTTTTCAGGCTTAAATCAGCCCACATTTGATAACAAAAACGATCTGTATAATCCATATCTTTCTTGCTCATCAATCTTTTATCCAGCCTCGAAATATTCAGTTTATAAATTATGATGGTCAATAAAATGCATTATTCTAATAAATTTGTACATTATTTCTAGGCAAAGCGTTTCATAGGAGCTTGGGAATCATATTCATATTCATGGATATTGTTTCCCAACCATGTCAGTGTCATAGATTCGCTGGCTTAGTCTTGGTCATGGTCATCCATCAAATGACCCTCAAGCAGAATGCAACGACAACAAATTGCTGATGACAAACATTTATGAAGTACTTTCTTTCCCCCTCCTCTGACGGCCTTTCTCTTTCCTATATCCCATAGATTACATCATAGTATAATCAAACGGAATAAACGAAGTTTTGAGCCCACTTTTAATCTAGCGTAGTAAGAGCGAGTGAGTCAGTCACCCATTTCAGTGAGTCGATTTCTGGACCCTCGTAAAAACTGTCAGACTTGAAATGCACAAGCCCTTGAAATTGAAATGGAAGTCGTCGATTCGAGTTGTTGTGTGGCTTTGCCAAACAAAACTAATGATTTACTCGCCATAATTGAGTCAATTGAGATTGAGTGAGGGCCGAAACATAAAAATTATGTAGCTGCTGTTTCGAATATTTCTGTAATTAGAGCAGCGTAAAATGTTTTCTGGAAAAATATATGTATATGATAAATGGAAATGTTTAATAATGTGCACTGCCGAGATTTCTATGGGCCTGCATATTTTGGAAAGTTTCAGCAAAAGCCGAGAGGGGACCCCAACAATAATTCCCCTCGAAAGCTTTGAAAAACTCATATCAGTTCGGGTTCCTCAAGAGGGAATAAGGGAGGCAAGGGTCGGTAGCAACCCAGACTGAACGGTCTCAGAGATCGATGAGTGTGGCGTGGCTGCTTCGGAACGCCCATTAAGTCCACTTAAGAACAATTCTTTTGCTACTCTGGCCACTGGCAGAGATCCATGTGTGTGTGTGTGTGTGCTTCATTTTGCTTACTTAAAATTTGATTTTTTATCAATTGAAGGAAGAGAAGTGGAAACAGTTGAAGGTAAGTCAAGATGACTTGACAAAACCTCCACTCCCACAGCCATTCCAGAGGCTACGCCCAACTGATGAGATTTATTACAGAGGAAAATCAGCTCAAAAAAGAGACAGACAGCGGCAGCCCACTCCCTAGATCAGTGGCAATGGGAAAAGTACAGAAGCCACTTGAAAACCGAAAGCCCCACAAAACCAAACAACTCGTAGCAAAAAGCAGAAGCACAAGCAGAAACAGAAACAGAAACAACAAATGCTAAGAATGCCACTCGAGGAGCCAACGATGCCACAAAGTATGATATATTTGCACAAAGACAGATGCACCAGCATTCCTACACAGACCCCAGCTCCAGACAGGGCACCTCGGAACATTGGCTAAAGAAATTAGTGAGAGCAACATAATTGAATGCGATCAGTGGAAAATGCTCAAGGAGTTTCAGCCAGTTTCAATCCAGAGCAAGTCTTGATAGGAGGAGGAAATCGAAAGACTTTGCTGCAACAACTTAAACTGAATTAATTCTGATTCTGAGCTGAGCTCAGGCTTATAAATATGATTGGATTTGATGGCTAATGCGAATCGGAGCATTCTCAGACTGGTTGACCAACAAGTGTCGCCTGCCTCACTTCATTTGCAGCAAATGTTGCACATCGAACAGTCTGACAGGCACCGCCAACCAACCGGCTGCCTCCGCCCCTCCAACTGACATTTGTGACGAATTTGCTTTTGATATATGTGTTTCTTTGGGCACCCCTTCCTTGGGACTTCCTGCCTGAGTGGCCTCGGTTGCCTGGGCTGGGTTGGCGCTTGCGTCGATCTGTTTTTATGACCAAGTCAAATGTGATTCGTTACAAGTTTGTTGTAGCACAATCTTATTTTATTTCTCTCTGTAAACCACAAGATGTTTTCCATTTCCCCAGGGTTAGTCAGGAACTTTTAGTTTTGGAAATGAAAACAAACGAATCAGTTTGCACTACCGAAAAGTACAGTTTCGTTTTCAATTATAAAAAAAAATTATATCGGGACCTCGAATCACCCTCTTAAGTCTGTGTGGAAATTGCTTTCTTGCTATTTTTTCATTGCAACAAACAAACATCAATCAAAGCCAGAAATTATGTGGCCAACTTCAAATCACAAGACATTAGGTCCGACATTTATTGGTTATGCTGGGGGAACATCTGCAGTTTTCAAATTTTTATAGGCCTTTAGGGAGGTCAGATCCGTACATGGACCCATTCATGTATTGAATTATTCAAATTAAACTCTATCTGATTGACGCGTTTCATAGGCTCCATAAAAGAGGGGTTAAAAGTGGGGGGTAAAACCAAATGAATCTTTGAGGTTTCCGGGGTTTCCTTAGTCAGGGTAAGATTTCTTTCAAAACATACAAAGGTTTGTCTGTCTTCGAAACGCGTGCTATTGTCAAACAATCTGAAAGATTTCTCTCACTCTCCGAAGATGCATCTCTTTTGGTGTCTGAAAAACATATTCAATCACTTCATTTGTTTCGTCTTTGTATATGCTTTTCAAGTCGAAACCTCACAGCACAACAAAAAAAAAAATAAAAATATTTTATTTACTTTGCACTTATGACCCCAATGCAGCCGCGGGCTAACGCGGATCGGGTTAAGTGAATCTGATACTGCATTTGCATCTTCTCTCTTTCTTTATGTGTGTGTGTGTGTGTGTGTGTGTGTGTGTTGTGCCTCTGTCTGTGTTTACCGAGGGTTATTGAATGTCATTGCAACAACATGACAAACATGCAGCCACGAAGCGCGCGTCTGCAGCCGCGGCGCAGCCATTTGGACAGCGCCAGCGCCCAGATCATGCTGAATGTCTCCCCCAGCCCTCCACTTATATTCTTTGGCTCTGCCAACTACCAGTTGGCAGTTGCTGGCTGTTCAGATCTCTACACGATGCTGATGAATTGTGTCCCTGGCCCCATAAGCCTCTCAGTATTTGCTCAGCACAGTGGAACAAAATCTACTTGTCTCTGCCCAGTCCAACTTTTTCCCAAAAATCAAGTGAACAATTTTGAGGATTGGAATAGATCTTCTAACACTTTTATTTGGCTATTTCGAAATTTGAAAATATTTATTTCTCTCAGCTGGGAGAGCACTGTGGAGTCTGCGAAACTTCAAGTCTTCAAATCGTTGGGGGTTTGACACCGTTTGAATAGAAACAACTTATGCGCATTCACAGCTACCCATTCAGACTTACCCACATATTCACATGGAAAATCTTTATAAATATTTTTTTCTTTTCATTTTAAAATAATTTATTTATATGCAGAGAGTATATCCGCTTGTGAGTCCGTTCGCCAGTGTCTGAGTTATTTTGTCGCTGATCTTTAATTGCAGAATTGTGTTGTTTCTTTCTCTCTTCTTCTTCTTCTTCGGCTTCTGCCATTTAGTGTGTCTTCTCTACTGGAAGATTGTGATCGAAAATGCAGATGGTTTGCCAGCGCTGCGACTCGGCTGTCTCTGTGATTAATTGACGTTGGTGTCGCGTGAATTGCGCGGGTTTATTAAAAGGATTACAGGCCAAGTGTGCCGTCAGTTTTCTAGTTGAAACCGTAATAAGATTAATTACGAACACACACTATCCATAAGCTCTTCAATTGTAGATCCAAAAACAACAGTACTTTTCTCTGCGAAAATATTTTGACATTACCAATTGAAGAGACCAACAACTGATGTCTTCTTTTTTTCATTTTCAAGTGAATTTCATTAGCTTGAAAGCTTTGATGTGTTGGCTGCCTCGAGAAGAGTCAATGGGTTAAGGGTCCTTCAATTTCAAACACACAACATACGAGTAATCCTTGTACAAAATTAGCATATTCCATTTTTGTGGATTGTTGGCACGCGACGCCAATCCAACTGGTTTGGCCGCTTTGGGACTCACCAAAAGTGTCATAAGAGACGAAAAGTAATTGACATTTAATAGTCAAGCAAAGGACAAGGAAACTATAAAAAAAAGGGTTACGCCAATTTACGGCCACTCCAACAGGAACTTCCTTGTATTCCCTGAGGGGTTAACTCGAACCGGAAGTCGTTTCAAATGTACTCAAACTGGGAAAGTGAAATCTTTTGAATATGCAATTCATTTTGTTTTTAATTAAAATGATCTTCTGCTAGCCGGCGAAGATGATGTCATGGCCAAAACGGTGAGCACTCATAAATCTTGAGAGAAACTGCGAATTCTCTGAACAACTCATTGAGCTGGCGAAAAGCAGCAGGCAGCAGCTAACAGATGTGGCAATGACAGGCCAAGCCAGAGTGAAGTGGAGCAGCTGCCACAGATTAGTCACTGAGACCGGCTACGGCATCTCTGGAGGAATTGGAATAAGCCACTCAACTGGTTTCTATAGATATGAATGAGGTAAAGTTGGCTAACCTGCGTAGAGATCAAGGTGACTTTCGAAATATCGCAATTTGCTGAGGCTAGAAAACTTGCAAAATTCGATACTCGCAAGTGAGGTTATGTTGTCTTAGAGTGAGGTTAGTCCGAGTCTCTTAGATGGCAGACAAAAGTGTTGCATAAATCAAAATGAGCTGCCTTTTAGCACTTCTAATATTTTAACAACTTTTCTGGCAGAAATCTTAGTGAAGATTTCTAGCAACTCCCATAATGAAACCGCAAAATTTATGAAACACTAAAAAAATTACAAAGCTGCCTGAGTCGCTCCCAGAAGAATCTTCTTTCAGGCCAAGACTGCGGTTAGCCAATGTTGGTAAAGGTTAAGAAAACGGCAGCCAAAGCCGAAGCCACGAACCTGGCCAGCCAACGCCGACTAGGGACACACAATTATAAAATAAATAAAATAAGAGATTTAAGGCTGGGATTCTGGTTCCCAACAACTTCAGTTTGGGCCCGCCAGTTCAACGGCATTTCCTGCCAATTTGCTGGGGCCTACTCAAACAAGCAGAAGCCTGGCCAAGGCATTTGCATACACTTGATAAGAAACTGCAAGGCTAGAGCTGCCTGGCTGACCGACTGGCTGGCTAGCTTGAGGAAGCCCTTGCCAATGGTTCGACTGGTCGGTTGTAGATTCTACAATAGATTGTTTGGAACCGGTTCGGCCAACGCTTGGGACAACCCCTCACCTCTAGGCCAGGTATTAATGCGTTAGATTCTGATTAGCCCACTCCAGCTCTGGCCGAAAGTCCCTAATTGCTCTGTGGACTTGGCTTGAGAAGGTAGCGACCCCAGAGACCGCTGTCCGCCCGGCCAGTTAATGTTAATGCGGTTTGGCTGTTGTCTTAATCGAAAAAGCTTGGCCATAACTTTTTGATTGGTATGCATATGGGAAGGTGCTGGAGCCCGTATGTGTGGCTGTGTGTTTGTCGACATGACTCACAGTCACGCTTAAGAAAGGTAAAATCTATAAAAAGCAGAGACAGACAACAGAAAGAAACGGCAAACATGGGACATGAGTAAGTGCACATTCATGGTATTTTTAAATGGGCCGCCGAAAATAAAGAAATAAACCGTTGAGACCGGACCGACTTGGCAGTGTGATTTTTTGTTTGTAAGCACTTTGGCCACATCAACAACTGTCATTCATTCACACCGAGTATTGATAAGTTTGTAGCTTTGGTATCTTTGATTTATTTGCATATTTTTCGGAGTGGCAGTGGCATTTCTTATTCCTCACACTCCTCAGGTTCGGGTTCCCTCTTGTTAGATTCGTTTTCCTTGGTATCAGGCTCGTCCTCAGCTTCTTTTTCCGACTTTTCAGTCGTCCAACCTTTGGTACGCTCATCCATTAGAGTATAATTGTTGAAGCCCAAGTTTGCACCACCAAATTCACGATAAGAGGGATCGGGAAAGAACTCCCAACCTTCGTCTACAGAGATTTTTTTCAAGACACCCACAAAACCTATGTAGTGGATCACGGAATTCTTACTGAACTAATTAAAAACTATAAGATACAAACTTACCCAGAAAAAGTCCGGTACATAAAGCAGACACATGATTATTCCGGCAGAAACCATAAAGAGTGCCGGCAGTAAAACCTCCAAGGAAATAATTAAATCTGCAAGCAAATTAAAAGTTTTAGGGTAAATTGAAGATTCCCAATAGGCGACATACTTATCATCCTTGCCGCGCATATTTGTGGCTGTCAATGTAGTCAGACTGAAGGCGGTGGCCATGCCCATGAGCGGTGCTGTATTGTAAACAAATCGACTCATGGTGCCAAAATATCCTTTGGGCTTGGTTATGGTCAAGACATCACAAATAGACCAGGCCACACCAGTGGCTACAGCATATTTGTTGGTGGCCACAATTTTACCAAAAGCATCCTCACCCTCGGGTTGATCATAATAATTGGCCCTTAATAAGGACATGGTCAAAGTTAATGGAACCACAGATAATATTCAAACTTCACAAGCACTTTGATTTTTAAATTTGCACAATTTTTCAAAATTACTTGCAATTCTGACGTTAAGATATATGTACGACCAGTGTGTACCCACTGCTGTATAAAAATGGCCTTGCCATATCGACAGAATTAGGTGAGCGAATAAGTTCTTTTCTTTTAGGAACTCTGTAAACCGCATATTTTTTAAAAAGTCAACAAAAACTAACGCAAGGCTAAAAATAAATAAAGTTTCGTAAATTTTTAGAGTGATTTAAAAATATACAATGCATTTTTATTGACTTTGTGAATACAAAAAGCGTATTTAAATTGTATGATATAGATTCGAAAATTCAAAATTTTTTTTTATATTTATACAAAAAAAGGAAACTAATTATTTTTAATTTTGCGACAAAAAATAAACACATGGCAAAATTTGATTTTTAATAAATGCTAACAACAGTTTTACATTCACATGCACGTACATGATAAGAGATTCGAGATGGAACAATTCAGAGAGATTCTCATTTGGAGAAAACAAATTCTCATTATCGCATCGGTCCGAAAACTAGCGACACTTTAAATCTAAATTTATTTAATTTTGTCTTGTTCACTGTGCTCTTAAATGAAATGTCAAATTTTATTTGATAATTACACATCCTTCTCGAAAACCTCACAATCACAACATTTGTTCAGAAATTCTCACTCAGCACTTTTCTCATAGAACTTGGTCTCGTTACAAGTGTCGGTAAGTTAAGCCGGACTTTAGATGCTCTCCTCAAACATTTCGACTAACTACAACTTACACTAAATATATGTTTATAGAAAATATATATATTATATGTATACATGTATATATACGAGTTTGAATAGTTTATCCATATTTAAATTGGTTTATATTTTATGTACAATTTGATTCTTCTATTCGAGTGTTTTTTTTTTTTGTTTGTTTTGTTTTGTTTGTTTTAGTTAGTTGGAAAGCGTTGCGCTGCTCTTTAGTCAGTTTCTCTCAATTTTCTTAGTTTCACGAATCCAATGCCATCACTATTGTTCTATAATCCATCGTTGTGTTTCACTGGTCCTATCGCATTCAGCCACTTGAATATCGTCCATGCCCTTGAGGCCCTTATGGTCAATGCACATGCCGGTGTTGACATGGACCAGCTGTTTATGCTCGTAGCGCCACTGTTCGTTGTACTCGTCGTTTTCCAGACAAGGAACCATTTTCACTCGGTATGGCGGGGAGTCGCTATTCTGCACCGTGGCGCAGCTCAGCTCGTTGCGAAGCACATTGCTCTTGGTGAACGAGAAGAGCTGCGACTTCTGAAGGCTCTTCCCGCACATGTAGAGACCCAGGTTATAGGGCTTCTCATTATTCTGCAGCAAATCGTCCAGGCAGAGATTGCCCTCGAGCGCCCTGACTTTGCCCCAGGCTAGGACATTCTTGTTGGGCACAAACTTCTCGGGATAAATATTCTTAAGATACCATTCAAAGCTTTTGCAGCGCAATTTCTTGCGCAGCATAATTCGATGGGTAACATCGCCGATTTCCGAATTGAACTTCAGATCGGGTCGATTGAGGAAGAAGATGTTGATGTACTCATCCATCCAGACTAGAGCCATGCGGGCAGTGTTTATGCCGTGGGTATCACGATCGTTGGGGAATCTGAAACATCGAATTAAATTTTTGCTTTCACCTTGAAATGTGTTTTCACTCACTTGTAGGGATGGAAGTCACGGAAGACATGACCCACCCGGGAGCAAGGTATGGTTTCAATGGTGCCACCACATTGCCAGATTCTAAAAGACATTTCCAGATTCTCACCACCCCAGCCATCCATCTGCAAGGATATAAAAAATGAGAAATCATCCCTTTTAGGGGCACAAAGCCAATTGTCACCTGTTCATCATAGCTGCCAATTTCCCAGAAGTAGCGGCGATCAATGGCAAACAGACCGCCAGCCATGGTCGGACTATAGGCCGGACATATCTCCCTGGGATGTTTGCATTCCTTCCTCTGGCGTGCCTTCTCACGCTCGGGCAGATTGACCCAATCAAAGTGGCCACTCCATTGGAAACCGCCCACTTGAAATGACTTATAGCCATTTGTGCTGTACTGGAAATCACTGGCATCAATCACATCAATAATGGGCACCAGCACACTCGTCCGCGACTCTTTGATGCGATGCAGCAGGGGCTCACACCAGCCCACATTACCCTCGCAATGGGCATCCAAGAAGATCAATACATCGCCGGTGGCTATACGAGCTCCAGCTAAGCGGGCACGAATCAGACCCAATCTGGCAGTGAGAAAAGAAATGGAGAAATTAGCAAAGTCAAAGAGTCGCTTACTTTATTTTCTCAATTTTGACAATTTGTTTGTGTAAAAACAAAGCCAACGGAAATTTATTGGGTCAGCCGCCAACCTTCGAATACCAAAATCCACACACACACACACATACACACACACACTTACATGATGAGAATAAAAAAAAAAAAAAACCAAAAACATAACTCGACAAACGAGTTTGATGGTTTCATTTTTTGGTATTTTAAAGCGCGTCTTCTTTATTTTTACTCTTTTTCTTTTGCTCAATGAAAAAGTCTAGTCAGGTAAAAAGTTGGAGTATTTTGTGAAAAACCCAAATTCTTAGGCAAACCGGAGTTTCGGAAGACAATCACCACAGACTTGAATGACCATAAACTTTGATTCCTAAAAAGAGTATTTGGAGTCCCTTGATTCCCTACGGTCTCAATTGTCATATCTGTTCTTAAGGTCTAATTTTATGCAGACTTAGATCTATCCTCAATGCAATCAGACTCATAGACACCCAAAAAAACGGGTTATTCAAATTGAGGTGAACGAGTGTTAATTCTTCATCTCGATTAGTTTAACATTTCCTTTAGACAACAATGACGCCGACGCCGTTGCCGATTTCATAGATAGACTAGTGTGGACTTACCGGTTCTTGAGCCGGAGTATGGTCACTTTGCCAGTGGGTATGCGAGATCTTATGTAGTAGTCAAGCTTGGCGCCCAGCTCCAAATTGGTGCTGCCATCGTCGACCAGAATGATCTCCTTGAGGGCTCGGGCATTGCAGGTATTGAGGGTGCTGTGAACTGTGCGCAGGAGCACTGAATAGGGTTCGTTGTAGAAGATGATGATAACGCTGGTGGTGGGCAGGTCGGTGGTGTTGACGTTTTGGGTGAGGCACAGGGGATTGCGGTGGTCGCCCACAGTGCGGTTGTAGGACAATTGTTCACTCAACTCCTCGTTGAGGGCAATCTTCTTGTAAATTGCATCGCCGCGCTCTTTGGCAGCGCCACTCAAGTGGACGGCCACGCCGCCATCGCCTAGACCAGCCTCTTGTTTGGAGAGGTCGAATAAGATACTTTGTTCGTAGGGTGACTGGGTGGCCGGTTGGGGTATTTCATTTTCACTGTCGTCCAGATGCGGCCGTTGTCTGAAGGCGGCCGCTGCAGGTCGATCCAAGTCCTCCTCCACCTGGTGCACCTTGCTGTATAGGACAAAGCAGAGAGCCACTAGCACGAAGATGATCAATTTGCCGTATAAGGAACGGAACCGAGGCAGCATTTTGGTTGTCTTTGTTGACTTGGAGGTGAGGAGCAATTGTGTGAGTGAGGTAGCTTTCTGTCTGTGTTGACCACACACTTTCAATTACAATGTGGCCGTAGTCTGGTCTCTCTGACTGCTGAGAATTTCCCTATAACTTCATTTGTCACGGCATCTACACACACTTGTTCAGGCTGCGCGTTTGTGTTTGACTGATTGTATGAAATATTCCAGTTTCTGTTTGGCAACGAATTTGTTTATGCTAAATTAAAAGCCGTGCGCTGTGCTGCTTAAGCGATGCGCACAGCCGGTTCGTTTTAAGGTTTAAGCTAAACTAAACGGAAAAAGTTAATTCTTTAGATGGGACAACCAATAACCAAAACCAAAGCACACGCAGACCCGTCTCCGCCCATTGTCCACGCGCTGTTAACTGTTGCTTCAGCTGACAACGGCCTTTTGCTTTCGGTTTACTTCACACACACTTGCACTCGCGTTTACGTTCACGTTCACTTTGAATTGACAATCTGTTTTCGTTTGCTTGTTTCCTGCACTTGTTTTGTGTTTTGCAAATAGTTTTTTGTTACATGAAAGGGAAGAACAAAACATGAGCAATCACTTTCACATTGTGTCCGTGCGTTAATAACAATACAATAAAAATAGAACACGGAATGCGAATACGAGTTGATTTAAGGTGGGCTCAGACGTAAACACCCACTGCCTCGCCGTCTCCTCCACCCACTTCAAACAACAACCAGTCGTGGCCCAGGGTTGACAAGTTCATTTAAGCAATAATTGTATTTTATGAAAACCCCAATTAAACCAACTTTATAAGTACTATAATAACTGCAAAAATATGAAATACAATTACCAATCTGAAATATCAACTAGCTTGGCAACTCTCTTTGCTTAGTATTTCTCATATTCTTGTGGTCACACTGGTTACTATTTTTAATATTTAGATTTTGGTCACACTGTCAAACCTGCACGTGCTTGTTCCAAAACAAAGTGGTCTTTAAATTTATTTAGTAAGAAACAACATTACAAAAATGTCTGAAGAGGATATAAATATGGAGATTGTGGAGCCAGAGGATGCTGAAAGTGATGAAGAGTCAGACAGTGACAATGAAAACGAGGAGAGCGAGGCTGGCAGGACCAAGGAAGTTTACTTGCCGGGCAAGACTTTGGAAGAGGGTGAGGAGCTGGTGTGCGATGAAAGTGCCTATGTGATGCTGCACCAAGCCTCCACAGGTGCTCCGTGTCTCAGTTTTGATATCCTTCCCGATGAATTGGGTGCCAAGCGGGAGGAATACCCCCTCACTGCTTACATTGTTGCCGGCACCCAAGCCGCTCGAGCCCATGTCAACAATTTGATTGTGATGAAAATGAGCAATTTACACAAGACCCAAGAGGGTGATGAAAAGAACGAGGACGATGAGGAACTGGAAGACGATGAGGATGATATGCCCAATAAAGATGCCTTGAAAAATCCCGAGTTGACCTGTGCCCTAATCAAACATCAAGGCTGTGTAAATCGTGTGCGAGCTCGCCGCTTGGGAAGCAATGTCTTTGCCGCCTCTTGGAGTGAACTTGGCCGTGTAAACATCTGGAATCTTTCAAAGCAATTAGAAGCTGTCGAAGATGCTGAAATGCTAAAACAGTACGAACGTGATTCGGCATCAGAGCGACCCGTCTTCACCTTTAGTGGTCATCAAAAGGAAGGATTCGCTATAGACTGGAGCAAATGCGCTGACGGCGTTCTAGCCACGGGCGACTGTCGACGTGATATACACATTTGGAGTCCCCTCGAGGATGGCACCTGGAAGGTTGACCAACACCCTCTCGTTGGTCACACTAGCTCTGTGGAAGATTTGCAATGGAGTCCCAACGAGCGAAGCGTGCTCGCCTCCTGTTCTGTTGACAAATCAATACGCATCTGGGACTGCCGTGCACCACCCCAGAAAGCTTGCATGTTAACAAGTGAAAATGCCCACGAAAGTGACATCAATGTCATAACTTGGAATAACACAGAGCCCTTCATCGCCAGTGGCGGTGACGATGGCTTCCTACACATCTGGGACCTCCGACAATTCCAAACCAAAAAACCAATTGCCACATTCAAACACCACACAGACCACATCACCACGGTCGAGTGGAATCCTTGCGAGTCCACCGTGCTAGCCTCTGGTGGCGACGATGACCAAATTGCCCTATGGGATCTCTCAGTCGAAAAGGATGTGGACCAAATGCACGACGAAGCGGAACTGAATAGTCTGCCTCCGCAGCTGCTTTTCATTCATCAAGGTCAAAAGGAAATTAAAGAACTTCACTGGCATCCCCAACTGCCGGGAGTAGTACTCTCCACAGCCCACAGTGGCTTCAATATTTTCCGAACCATCAGTGTATAAATTTTGTAAAACAAACAATACATTAAATAGAAAGTGTAGAATTTATTGCATAATTCAAATGGTTGCCTCATCCTCCTCCCCGGTCAGCAGGGTTATATTGATCAGATGTCGCATGGTGGGTCGTCCATGTGGGCAATTCTAAATGAAAGTCATTTTAATAAAGATTTTGTCAAATCATTTTTGAACTCACCCAGGGTTGTTCGATTTCGCCCATGTGCTGGATGAGTGTTTTCATTGCTCCCTTTTTGAGGGCTTTGCCAATCATCACGGATTTGCGGCAGGCACGCGAGGCAAACATGGCGCGTATGCGGGAGGGACGACATAGAGTACCTTCGGGAGCATCTTGCAGCATAAAGATGAGCTCATCGATATCTTCCTTGCCGAATTCCCAGTTTCTGCTGTAAGGCTTGCCCAGCAGGCGAACTTTCATTGTAGCCGGAGCTGTAAGGGATCCAGGATTAGTCAAAGTGGATATGGCAAGAGCCATCCAAACTCACCTTCCTGGTTTATTTCAAACTTGAAACCGTTTTTCTCAAATACTGGCAAGTGATCCAATAAGATCATTTCATTGACTGTGGTCAACTCCAGGGATTGAGGTACGGCCAGACGCTGGTACTGAAGTTCGGTGGTGCGCTGGAGTGTTTCAAAATTGTACTTCTCATCGGTAGCATGCTGGTCCACAATAAATAGGTCATCATCCAGCTTAACAATGATAAAGCCCAAGTTGAATTGGCCAATTATTTCCATGCGCTTGAAATCCTCCTTGGAAATCTCCTTTTGCAATTCATCTTCGGCCTTTTGATTTTGACTGGGATTGATTTCGCTCTTGAAACGGAGTCTCTCCAGCTTGGCACGTTCTTGTTTTTGGCTCTGCTGGCTTTCTTCTTGCTCCAACCTGAGCTTGATTTCCTCTAGGCTGGTATGGATTTCATTGGTTGAGTAAACAGATTGGCTTGCTTCCTCATCGCTGTCATCGAATTCAATGCGCTTTGGCATTTCCAATTCATCCTCACTGCCAGAATCAGCTTTCACTTCCTCAGTGATTTTGGTTTCCTCGACTTTTACAAATTTTAAGCTCGGCTTCACCGGCGTCAGAACTTTGCATACTATGGTTTGGACCTCCAAAGACTTCCTCGGCTTGGCTGACTTGGTGATTTCATCGTAAACTTAAGAAAGAAGCAAAAACAGATTTAAATTGTTTTTGGGAATATTTAAATTTTATTCTACTCACTTTCAGATTCCTTTTGCAATTCTTTTAAGTCCACAAAACTGCTGTTTGGACTGGGCTCGGACTTTTTTCTTTTCTTTGTTGCTTTTTCTTCTTCATCGGAGTTGGAGTCGGACTCGGATTTATAGCTGGCCACAGGCTTGGGGTCTTGTGAGAGGAATTCCTGAATCTTTTGCAGCTTCAAAGTGCGCACGGCCACCTCGTCAGTACAACGCCGTTTGGCTGGAGCTACGGGTTCAGCTACTCCATCTGTGTTTCCTGTACGCCGCCATTGACTGAGCACATTCATGAAACCCTGAGAACTAGAAAGAGGCACTTCCGACAGTTCCGATTCTGATTCCAGCTTAGTTGAATTATTTTCCTCGGGTTCCTTCTTTTTGACTTCTAGCAAACTGGCCACGGAAGAGTTTACATTCTGCATGGTAAAGGTGGCTGGAGTATTGCCAAATGTGTTGAGCAGAGCCTTCTTGATACCCAGAATTAAAATCTTTTCATTGTTTAGCAAGAGGTGGCGCTTGTCTGGCGTGAGATTCACATCGACCTCCGCTCGAGCAGTTATGATGTTAAGCATTATAAAGGGCTGTTGCTGCAGGTTGTAGCGATGGTAGAAGTCATTCATGCACTTGGATATCTGCAAAGGGAATTGATGTTAGGCGATGCGGGCTAATCTTCTGGTCACTTACATTCTTAAGATCACAGGGTCTGGAGTTGACAAAAAAGAATTGGCGATCTTTGGCGGATCGGCCGGCTCCGTGGCGACAGCTGGAAATGTAGCCTTCTAGTTGGAATTCAGCCTTGTTGAGCTGTTCTATATCCTCGGCATTAAATTGGGTGCTACTCAGGTCGGCGGCTGCTTCTGACTGCAAATCTGCACGCAGAGCTTCTTCGCTGAGTGGCGCATCGCCATCGAAGGGCGATTTGATGGGCACTATGTCAGCCACTTGGCGGGCTCCAAACACTGCAGAAATATTGCCTAGCACATCCTGGACTCCATGAGTCTGCAGGACCACAGAGCTGGGGCCCTTGGAGGTAGAGTTGGTACAGATTATACGCACACCAGTGGACACTAAGCAATAGGCCTGAAGTATTTGGCACATTTTATTAAACTCCTTTTTAATGTTTCGACTGAAGTCACGTTGGCGTACGGGCAAGGTAGCAAAGAGATTGCTAAGGGTCACAGTGGTGCCCACGGAACGGGCACAGGGCACACGTTTCTTGATCTTACCCTCATGGTCCAGCTCGATTCTGACACCTGAGGAAATCACAAATAATCATATCGTTCCATTTCTTATATAATTATTCTGGACTTACCCACCTCCGTGGAAGAATGCCTGGTCTGTATGACCATATCAGATAAGGCGCATAGCGAACTGAGTGCCTCGCCACGAAAACCAAAGGTCTCCACGCCCAACAAGTCCACGAATTCCCGTAGCTTTGACGTGTGATATTTAGCAGCTAAAATAATTTAACAAATTACCAAATTCTAAGCCAGAGGAGACTTGTACCCACTCATGCCTTCCAAGTTATGTTCCTCTACACCGCTGCCATTGTCAGAGACTTCTAAGCTCTCTTTGCCGTGATCACGCAATTTCACTTCCACAAGAGTGGCTCCAGCATCAATGGCATTTTCCACAAGTTCCTTGACGGCCACAGCCAGACTGAGCACCACCTTGGAAGAAAACAAAACAAAATTTATTTAGGTCTTGCTTAAACCATAAATACCAGTAACCGACTTGTCCTGAGCATATTTTATGTACTGTATCCTTTGCTATGGCTTTGATTTCTTTGGATGGGGCACTTGTGGCTTCGGGTACTTTATTTTCATCTTCCATTTTTGGTTTTATCACGATTCCAAAGGTTTGTAGGCATTGTATATTTATTGAATTTCTTCAAAACATTTTTGGTTTCTTTTTTAAGCTTGCACCGGGCAATCGATATGAAAATAAACCGCGAAAACATTTTATCGATAAGTCAAAATATCAGTAGTGTTGCTCTTATTAAAAAAAATAAAAAATGTGGTCACACTGCCAGCAATATCTCATTTGAATTGTTTGTTTGGTAGAAAAAAAACATTTATTGATTTAAAAAAGTTACAAAATTGCAAACTTGATCTAATAATAATATAATTGTCTATATAATAAGGATGTTGATAATTCAATAAACAAAATGCAATGTCCTTATATAAATAGAAAATGTGATGAATATATGATGAATGGTCAATAAAAGGTGAACAATGTGATAGTTATTTCTGTTAAGCTGGGTCCTTTTTCTTAATCTCAGTGATTAGGTTATTTCTATTTACTCTTTTCATTTGCGATCTTTTCCAGTTTCTCGGTGATCTTGTTAATGTCCATATCCTTGGCGATCTTTAGGTACATGGTCTTCCTTACTTCATGGAAGCCCACCCAGTTGGGTAACTCCTTGGCCAGCAATTTCAAATGAGCTTCAATATCCTGCGGTGTGAGACTGGTTCGAAAACTGTTTTGGATCTTCTTGATGACAATTTCAAGCGTGAGCACGCCTTTCTTTTCCGTGATGAAAACGTTGCGTAAGTGACGTGCCAACTCCGGTAGGCGGGAATATTTGGTGGCCTCCTGATCTTGAGAAGGCCTTCGAGTCATGGCATCTAAAGCCTTGGCTGCCTGCTTGGCTCGTATTTTTTCGATCAAAGACTGGGGCAAACCTTTCAGCAAATTTGAGGTTATATCTGGCGGAGCAGGCCCACCCACAGTTGGCTTGGCCGTGGAAGTCTCCGTTGGAGCAGCCTTTTTCGGAGAAGTGCCTGGTGCTGGTTCCGAGGCTCCTGTTTCCTCTGCCTGCTTCCGGTCAGCTTCTAATTTGCTTTCATACCGTTGCATGGCCCTTTCCATAGGCGTGGCGCAGTTGAAAAGATTCCTGGCTGTGGACAGGATATCCTTGGCCGACGAATACTTTTCCACATTCGGTGGCTGCGGTAATTGGGCTAGTTCGATTTCAGAACAACTCTCCAAATCAAAGTCCGGATGCCAGCGGGTCACCTTGTGCTTATCAATGACAAGCGGAGGATCCAATGAACGTATAAATTTGTCATGGGCCTCCTTGACTCGCTCCAACAGCAGACTCTGGAAACGCTGCAGCCTGGCCGTCATGACGTGTGGATTCATAGACATCGACTGAGCCGATGCGAGCACATCATCCTCGTTGATCTTGTGAATGCGTTGCTGTTCCTCCGACAAAGGCTCCACATTGGGACTAATTACCAGCTGGAAATAGTCGGCCTTTGATACCGAACCAAAGTTCCTCATCTTCATCTGGGAAAAGATAAAAGCCTCCGGATACAGATGCTTAATCTGGGCTAGATGCATCTCTGTAAAGTTCTTCCTCAACATGCGCTGCACTGCCGGCTTAAGCTTCTTGAAAGTAATGCACTCCTTGCGATTGTGGAACATGGCCACAACCGAATCCAAGCCCTTGAATATCTCAATCAAATGTCTGTACTTATAGGGCAAAGGCAATTGGCCAGCTTTGCTTGTCTCGGCCAGGCTCATGAAGCGCTGATAGGCGGGTGGCACCACCAGCTTGACCGGCGAACCATGCTTGGCCGGGCTGAATAGCAGACGCTTGGAAGCATCTGTATGACGCGGTGACATAAGCTCATGTTTGTCCGGTGTGGGTGGCTGCACCTTAACTGGGGTCTTAAAAGTCTTCGAAGGACTGAAAAAAAATCGAAAGAAAAATTTTAGTAAATATTTTGTTGATCCAAAGATCTCATATCTTCGCCCTGATAACCTTCGTTACATATTTGATCTAAGTCTTGATATGCCCTACTATATAAAGTGTATACAAATAAGAAAAATCCGTTACAAAGACTGACCCCTATGAGAGTTGTAATTTCTACCTGATCGACAAACTCTCAAATTCCCATAGAGTCGAAAAACAACCCCTGAAACAGGCAAAAAAAAAAAATAAGTAACGATAAGAGCGAAGGGTAAACATGCCAACGCACACATACATACGCACACATGTTAAATAAGAAATGACATTGTAGACGCAAATTAACGGAACGCCGATCTAGTGACGTTTTCACATAGTCAAAAAAATAGCAACAACAGAATAAGTAAAAGTGCAGCCGGGGCAGAGGAGAAATGCAAACTCAGCAATAAGAGTCTTGAATAACAACAGACACACACACATTCACACACACACACACACACAAACATGCATTCATTTAACGGCCTCGATCGTTGAGAATACGAAAAAAAAAAAAAAAAAAAAGATATAAAAATGGTAATGATGTTACCCGGTTTTTTTCTGACTATTTTGTTTATATCTGGCGTTTCTAGGCCAAGCCAAATATTGTGGAAGGCAAAGCAAAGTTGGGTTTTGAGCGTTCGCTTTTAATGTGTCTTACCTGGCCAGAACTTCGAGTTCGATGGTTTTGAACTCCTTAAGCTGAACGGTCACAGGATTGGCCTTTGCTGGGGATGGTCCGGCTTCGCGCAGGCGACGATTGCGTTCCTCTTGGGCCTTGCGGGCTTCCTCCAATTGCTGGATGCGTGCCAGGGAAGCCTTGAGTTCTTGCAGCTTGGCACTGCGGCTCACTTTGGTTTTGACTTCATCAAAGGTTAGTTCCTTTTTGACCATACGTTTGAGTTCTCCATGCTGGATGGGTGCAGAGTTTTTGAGAATTTGTTTGGTGGGCGTTCGCATGCCACGCTCCACATTTGTGGCATTTTGCTTGGAAGCGAACACAGAGGTCAGCTTGGGAGTCTGTTCATTGAGAATCTGTGGGTCAGCTGACTGGTCTTCGGATTTCTCCGATGTTGGTTGTGTTGGTGGCGCCTTGCGTGGCGATAGGGGTCCTTTCCTGATGAACTGTACCAATTTGGATTGCTTTTTGGCACTATCTGTGGCAGGAGCCGGTGGCTGTACACCAATGAGTTTGATGGTACGGCCAGATCGGGTTCGCATGCCAGAGGCGGCTTCCTTGAGTGTGTCGATGTCGGCATCCTGAAGCTGTGTGGTGGGAGCTATTGATTCCACTGGTTCTGCCAGACGCTATCAACAAAATAAAAAGAGTCACCAATTAGCACTTGAAAATGGCCGCAAGGATTGTACACACACACACACACACACACACACACACACACACACACACACACACACACACACACACACACAAACACACATAGATACATTTATTCTTACCCTATTCTTTAAGGTTGTGGGATCGTCTACAGCAGCGCGTTTGCGATTGCTAAAAAATGCGGCTACCGATGGCTGAGCCATTATATATTATTCAAATTAGCTAAGATTTTACTTATTTTCTTATTATTTCACTTTGGGTACGTCACTTTATTCTATATACCACGTCGTGCCACAGTTCTGCTCAAATTACAACTGGCCACGAGAACAGCGTTTTCAGTGCTGCAATTTCCCTCCAAAATGTTCAACTGCAACCCCGAAGACGCGCCAAAACATTCGCGCGTCTTTTAGTGCTGCACAGACTATGAAACAGCTGTTCGGTTGTCCTCTACAACGGCTTACAACACTTTTCGCAGGGTTGCATTTTTTGGTAAAAAATATTTTTCACTTTCCGTTTTTGCGTGTGCGTGTTCATTTCGCCCGACTTTAGCTGGATTTCTGAGCGTTTCGCGTCATTCGCGGTGCGCAATGTCACTAAATTAGCATTTTAAATTGATTTCAAGACATGTAAGTCGTGCTCAAGTGGTGTAATTACCGAATTTTTCGCTGCGCAAAAATTAAGCACTACCAAAAGAGGTGTCTTCGCTTATTGCCTGTGTGGTTGTGTGCGAGTGAGCCCGCAATAGCCTACTTAACAAGTGTACAGAGCTGTCAACTCTACAACATGTCATACAACATTTCGAGAAAAATTACTCCTTTTTTCAGCAGAAATTAAGTATTTTGATTGTTCACTTAATCACCTAATTGATCGAAAAATTCGTCGTTTGCTCTTTTCCTGTCTGTTCATTTGCCCTTAGCAGAGGCACAACCGTTTTTCACGGGTTGGCAGCTCTAGTTGGCATAATTTTGCTCAAATTGCTTTTTTGTTTGATTTTTCATCGCGTTAAAAAATTCTATTTTCTGTAACAAAACTGTAATACAAGCACACCTTTTAAATTATAAATGCAGTGCAAATTGATAAGTTAATTGATTGAATAGCAGTAAACTCTGATTCGAGTATCTAGAATATTTTGGCAAACGTGTAAATTCGACATCTAAATTCGATTTTGGTGCGAAGTGGCAAAAATTCCAGTGGTGAAACAGTACATTGGAACGAGTGGGAAGTGGTGGCAACGGGGCAACGAAAGTAAACGATTTTTGCTTTACGAAAAAAAAAATAACACATTTGGCAAAGCGTGCGCAATTTTTACATCAATTGCCTTATTAAGAAAATATTTTTTTTTTCTAATTTTTACAATTTGGTTGGCAATTGCGACTCAACGTGAACGCACACCAACAACAGCTGTTACACGCCTATTGAATATTACCTGAGCGAAAGAAAAACAACAGAGAAGAATCATCATAAAAAGCCAATCGACGACAACATCATGAATTCGAAAGCTGACGTCAACCGACGTGTTCTGGCCATTCAAGCGAAAAAGAAACGTCATAAGGGCAACAAGAAACGCGGAAAGCAGCAAAATGGGATTACAAACAATTCTGCAGCAAATCCACAACAGGAACAGCAGCACCAACAACAACAGCAACCGAATCCAACGGGGACAGCAGCACCAGAAATTGCTAATAATAGCCACATAGAGGGCGCCATCAAAAATCAACTGCAACAGCATACTGGCAATACTGTCAACGAAGTTGGCAGCGGAAGCAACTCGAAAGCCAAACCGAAAGCTGGCTCGTCCTTTAGTAATGCAACAGCATCGACATCGAGTGGTTCGGGCAAAACGCCTGAGGCAACAACTCAAAACTACAATCATCAAACGCATTCAAACAAGAGTAACAGTCAAATGCATAATCAGAATCAACAACCTCCGCCACGTAGTTCGTCATCCAATGAATCCGATGAATCCGAAATGAATAGTGAAAACGAGGAACAAGAACTAAAGGAGGACTATTGCAAGGGCGGCTATCACCCAGTCAATATTGGCGATTTATTTCAAGGTAAGCCAAAGTCACCTCCTCCTCTCTTCCAAGAGCCACCAATCCCAGACCAGTTCAGAGTAGGAGGCATTTGTGGCGATGTCACTTGATTACCTCGCGCATAATTACTTCTTTTTTTTTTGTGTGCTTTTCTTTTTTAGTATCCTTTCATAACCCAACAACCAAATAAACGTCGTCATTTTAAGCATTTCCAATAGAATACACACATTCGCATTCAAGTCATCAACCCCCAACCAGAGCGCAATTTACTACCTTGTGCCTCCCTGCCTCCCCGCCTGCCTGACTGCCTGCCACCCCACACACATACACATAACAATGGGGATATACCCTGATTTCGTTGTTGTTCTCCCCACAAAAAAACAGTAGACAGGCAGGACCCAATACGGTTAGCATTTCCTTTATTGTGGCAGTGTCAAAAACAACAGGTTGCCACTGGTAAACACAGTTGAAACGCCCATAGATACACAATCAATGGACATAAACAAGAGGGCAGCTCGATCAGTTCCATGGCCCTAGAGCTATAGTTCTTCGGAGCTTGACTACTCTAGGAATTATATAGAGTAGAATCTGATCTCTCCGAAATAGAATCAATGGATATAAATAAATGGGCAGCTCGATCAGTTCCATGGCCCAAGACCTATAGCTTTTCGGAGCTTGATCAGTCTAGGAATTATATAGAGTATAATCTGATCTCTCCACATAGACTAAAGGAATTACCAAATTTACAAAATCTTCTATTTTTGATTCGACTAGGTTGAATAAATTTATACATATATAGATAGATAATTTTGCTAAAGCTATCAAGAAAAGCCGGACTGAATCAATAGCTGCAAAGGACACAAAGGGGTTCCAGCTACCACGTATGCCTTAATAATAAATGTAAAGTTTATTCTCTTTACAATTATATGAATGTAGAGTTTATTCTAGTTTGTTTAGAAAAGCTGGATACTTTTTTATAACATTAAAAGAAAAGACTGCTGCTCTGCTTTCTTCCTTCTGTCATCACCCGGCTGCCAACTCCCCTGTCGAGCCAGGCCTGGCCACTCCTCTGAAGTGCCAGGGCTGGCAACTCTTTTTATATTTAGCATCTTACATTCGGCCTAATATTAGGTTGTCAAATATCTCCCTTCCGCTTTTTTGCTCTTTATTCAATGCTTTATAAAAAGTGATACAGTGATCGGATTTAGTTCAAATATGCGCCGTTTTGTTCGATAATCTGTTTCCATCTAGACGGCAACTTCATAATACCTCCCTCGAAGAAGCCCCCCTCCTTATTTGCGAAGAACTCGGACAGCCACTTTTCACATGCCTCTTTTGAGTTCAACTTTACACCACCAAGGGCATTCGCCATGGACAGGAACAGGTGGTAATCACTTGGCGCTATGTCCGGGCTATATGGTGGATGCGATAAAACCTCCCATCCGAGCTCCCGTAGCTTCTGACGAGTCATCAACGAAGTGTGTGGTCTGGCGTTGTCCTGGTGGAACACTACACCCTTCCTGTTGGCCAATTCTGGACGCTTCTGGTCGATCGCCTGCTTCAAGCGGTCCAGTTGTTCGCAGTAGATGGTAGAATTAAGCGTCTGGCCATATGGGAGCAGCTCATAGTGGATGATTCCCTTCCAATCCCACCAAACACACAGCAAAACCTTCCTGGCGGTCAATCCCGGCTTGGCCACTGTTTGGGACGATTCACCGGCCTTCGACCACGACCGTTTTCGCTTGATATTGTCGTATGTGATCCATTTTTCGTCGCCAGTCACCATCCGCTTCAAGAATGGGTCGAGTTCGTTCCGTTTCAGCAGCATATCGCAGGCGTTGATTCGGTCCAGAAGGTTTTTTTGCGTCAAATCATGCGGCACCCAAACATCAAACTTTTTTTTGTATCCAGCCTTCTGCAGATGGTTTAAAATGGTTTGGTGACTAACTCCCATCTCCTGGGCGATGTCACGAGATGCCACATGCCGGTTTAACTCGATGTATTCCATGATTTGATCGGTATTTGTCGTCACAGGTCTTCCGCCGGCTGGCTTATCCATGGTGTCGTTTTCACCGGCTCTGAATCGTCGAAACCATTCCTCCGCGGTTCGAAGTGATAGAGTACCATCCCCCAAAACACCATTAATCTCACGGAACGTTTCTCTAGCGGATTTGCCTTTAACGAAGGAAAACTTTAAAATAGCGCGAATTTCGGCGTTAGTGAACTCCATGTTTACACGTCTATAACTGTTGAACGAAATATTCAAACTAACCATGCGTAGCGACGTTTTGTAGGTTATGTCAAGACCTTTCAAATTATGTATAGTGTTGCCAGATACGAGCTCTGTAGCGCTTTGTACATAGCCGCGAAATTCAAAAGACAAAAAGGCGGAAGGGAGATATTTGACAACCTAATATATAAATAGTTAGGGTTAGTTTCTTAATTTAGTAATTCTCAAAATTAGCTTATATCATAAAAAAGGAAAATCTGTTCAAATTTCTTCTACCCTATTCAAGTCGAACTTACTAGTAATTTTTTTCATTGCAAACTAATTTGTGACTTGGTTGTGGGTCTTTAAATCGGATATTCCCAATAAGAAATCAGAAATCTTGAAATTTGACTCAAACCATAGGAAAGGGAATTTTAATCAGATGTCTCCTTGCCTATTCAGGTGGAACCTAAAATAATTTAGAATTAATTTCTCAAAATTTGCAACCTGAAAAAAATTCAGAATTTATTTCTCAGGCTTGAAGGTTTTATAAATGAAATCAAGGGAATTTTTTTTAGGAATTTTTTGACTGGGATATTTTTAAAATTTTCCTCAAAGAAGCTATACATTTTTTTGAAGACTTTTTCAAGTTGACCTCGTAGAAAATTCCAACCATCTATCATCACACAACATACACCTATGTGTATATACGTTCCTCTGTGTGTGTGTGTGTGTGTGTGTCAAGTTTCGCTGCAAGGGTTGTTTGGAGGTAACTTCGTCTACTCGAGTGCGTTTCGTTTGTTCTTCCTGCTGACGACGGGAATATTTGCTACTTTCTGTATTTGGGGTTTTTCGTTATTTATTCTTGTTGTTGTTGTTATTGTTATTGTTGTGGTTTGTAGTTGTTGTTTTCCTTCTGTTTGATGCTGTCGGTTTTTATTGTGTTGTTATCGCTGCCTACAAACACAGAAACATCGGAATTTGCTCCACCCCTTAAGTACACAAGGTCAGCAGAGATGCTTTCTCCTGTTAAGTAATCACTTTGCTCTCACTCTCTCTCTATCTCTCTGTCTCTTTCGCTCTCGAAGGCTCTCCTGTGCATCTCTTTCTGTGTCCTAGTCGGCCTAGGAAGGGAAATGAAGTTCCGTTTTCAATTTTCGTTTTGCGCAGTTATTGCATTTTTGCATACGCAAATTAAATGCCCATTCTTCTGATAGATTGTTGAGGTTTATATATAATTCTCCCTTCTTCCCCCCTCTCTCTCTTTCTCTCTTACTCAATTGATTTATTTTTAACTTTTGGCGATAAGCAGAAATCCAATTGATAGCAAAGAGACAAACAAGTGCAAGCAGAATGTTTTTGATGCTCGATCTGTTTAATCAAATTAATTGAATTAATTGTTCTAATCAACCGACTTGTTATGAAATTATTCACTTTTCAGGGGATTTTTTATATATTTTTTTCTTCGACATTTCCTGCCTAAAACATTTTTTGTTTTTGGTTTAGAAAAGCATCTTTGATTCTAGACTATTTTGGTTTTCATTACCAAGAAGTCGGTTGAAAGCCAATTACGACCTAGGTCAAAGCCTGCCTGATGAACTAAGAATAGACCAATAAAGCTCACTTTGACGTTTTCTTTTGTCAACTGCAAATTGCCTAGTCGGCATTAAATTTAATTTCCCCCGGCTTTCGCACTCGAAAGTGTCGTCATTTCAGTAGGGTAAAAAGCGTCATTAAAGAAACAGTGAAATGGATTTATTGCCCTCAGAGGCCAATATATCCGATTTGATTTTCATAGATAAAGGTGCACATCCAGTCTAACAAACTATTTCAAATTTTAATCAATTCATTTTTGTTGTTCTTTACAGGTCGATATCATGTTATACGGAAATTGGGTTGGGGACACTTTTCGACTGTTTGGCTGTGCTGGGATTTGCAGGAGAAGCGTTATGTGGCTATTAAGATTGTGAAGTCGGCACCACATTTTGCCGAAACGGCCAAGGATGAGATCAAGATACTCAGGACGGTGAGGGAAACGGATCCACTGAATCCGCGTCGCCAGAAGACCGTTCAAATGTACGATGACTTCAAGATCAGCGGAGTGAATGGCACACACATCTGCATGGTGTTCGAGGTGCTGGGAGATAATTTATTGAAACTTATTAGAAAATCCAATTATCGCGGCATACCGCTTGAGAATGTCAAGTCGATAACACGACAGGTACTGGAGGGCCTGGATTATTTGCATAGCTGCTGTAAAATTATTCATACGGATATAAAGCCGGAGAATGTGCTGTTGTGTGTGGATGAGCCGCATGTCCGGTCGATGGCCACCGAGGCCACGCAACTGTATTGCATGAATTCAAAGATGTATCCCTCGCTGGTGAGTCGTGCGCCCAAGGAGTATCGTGAGCCGCAGATAACGGGCAAGATGAGCAAAAACAAGAAGAAGAAATTGAAAAAGAAGGCAAAGAAACGCATGGAGTTGTTCAAGAAGCAGCGTGACTATTTGGAGCAGACAGAGGATGAGCGGATGGTGGCTGGCGAGGGCGGTCCGGTAGCGACGGGTACCGAGGCCAAAAGGAACGGTGATGATGCCTCAGATGCGGATGAGGGCATTGAAAGCCCTTGGGTCGAGCCTACAGAGCTGTTGGCGCAGGTGAATTTAAATGATGGTGATGCCGGCTTCCAGGAGACCGAAGACGATGAAGAGTTGGGTGAGGCCCCGGCCAAGGAGACTTCGCAGGGCTCAAGCAATGGCAGTGCTGGCGATGGTGTTGGCAGTGCCGATGCAGCCTCCAACCAGGGCCCCATGGATAAGACTCAGAAAAAGAAGAAAAAGAAAAAGAATAAGAGTAAGTCTGGGGGCAACTCACAGGAGGAACAACGTTTTAACTTATCTTTTCGCTTTGATTTCAGACAAATCCATCCAACAAAACAATCAGTTAAATGTGCAGCTGAACTTGCAGAATTCGGCCAGTACGGGTGGCGATGGCCAGCAGCCGCCCACCAGTCAGACCAACGAGGTTTCCCTGAGCAGTAGCAATTCATCCAATACACTGAAAGGAGGACAATCATCCAATGAGGCCATGGCCAATGCCAAAAAGAAGCCCCCGCGGCCCAAGCAACCCAAGTCCAATGCGCAGCAACAACAGTTGAACAACAACAACAACTCGAACTCGAAACAAAATTCGAATAGCAATTCGAAAATCTCATCAAACTCTTTGGACACATCCGCTGCCTCGTCGGCCTCCGGCAATGGACCGTATTCAGAGCCCATCCTACCCCCGCCCCCACCGCCACCGGCCAAACACAAGCACATCAAATTCGATCCAGCTCTGGACGCCTGCAGTGTGAATGTGAAAATAGCCGATTTGGGCAATGCCTGCTGGGTGGACAGGCACTTCACCGAGGACATACAGACGAGGCAATACCGTTCCCTGGAGGTAATACTCGGTGCTGGCTATGACACCTCGGCGGATATTTGGAGTACCGCCTGCATGGTCTTCGAACTGGCCACTGGTGACTATTTGTTTGAACCGCACTCGGGCGATGTCTACTCCCGGGATGAGGACCATATTGCTCATATAATTGAGCTGCTGGGTCCCATACCCAAGCATATTGTGTTCCGGGGCATGTATTCCCAGCATACGTTCACACGGAATGGCGAATTGCGAAATATCTCGGGACTGAAGCCCTGGGGCTTGGTCGATGTTCTGGTGGAGAAATACGAATGGCCGCAACAGGAGGCTGAGGCATTTGCGGACTTTTTGAAACCCATGCTGGAATTTGATCCGGAGAAGCGGGCCACAGCTGCCGATTGTCTGCAGCATCCCTGGCTTAGATAAGATCAGATGCAGCCTGGTTGTTGGTTGCGAGCCAGCCAGCCAGCAGGAGGGGGAGCAGCAGCAGTAGCAGTAACAGTGAAAGCAGTAAAACAAGTAAAGACCTCGGCCTCGGCGGCCACCTTGGCTTCGATTTCGTCCATTGCATCCACATCGGCAGCTGCCTTGGCGGCCCTCCAGGCCAGCGCCACCAAGCCAAAGCAGAAGCCTGATGTGTCTGCCATAGATGAATCTCTGTCCACATCAGCCGAGGAAGAGGCCGGGGATGATGAGGAGGAGGATGATGACAATAGCTCTAATAATTATAACGATGGGGAAGACGAAGAGGATGATGACGACGATGAAGACGACGACGATGAAGACGATGATGATGACGACGACGATGATGATGACGAAGTAGACGACCACAAAGAGGACGATAACGATAATATCAGGGCAATTCGCGGTGCTGGCACCGTTAGTTCCCTAGGCAGTGCAACAGTCACCCTGGAGCAGTCCTCGGGGAGTGTGCGCCTACCCAAACCAAAATCGAAACGTTTCTTCTGGCACAGGGCCCTGCGTCGAGTGTTCCAGCGTCGCAGCAAGTGACACCAGCCAAGACGTCGCCGGCAGCAACCAAACCAACAGCAACAGTCAAATTGGACCACACATGCACGTCGGTGCCGGCGACGACGTTCCCTCACCGAACGCTTCCAACGGGTCTGTGCCTGCTGTGCTTATGGACAAGTGATGCTACGAGCTGCTCGGGTAGCCCTGCTCAGTTGTATACGTTGGCGTACCCGTGGCAATATCCAAAACAACAATTTCTACTTTAGCAGCCATTAAGATTCTCACTCCTCTCTCTCTCTCTCTCTGTCTCTTCCAAACTCTGTCATAATTAATATAGAATTTAATTGGTCACCCCCCCACTCCTAGTTTTCCCCCTATAAACACACACACACACACACACACACACACACACACACACACACACACTCTACTGCCTCCTCTGTCAACAATTTTATCTAAATTAAAAAAAAAAAACAATTAAATTTAAAATGAAAACAATTTTAGTTAAAAAAAAAGAAATATGAAATCCTTAAAAAGAAATTCAGTTTTTTTTTTTTTGTTTTTTGAACAATTAGAATAATGCAAGAGAATGGTTATTGCTACTATGAAATTATAATTTAATATTATTTAAACAAGCTAATTAATTTTATAATTATTTAATTAAATGCGAAGAATGGAAGAAAAAAAGAAGAAAACTGTCTACTTTCCCAGAAAGTAAAGCAAATTTTCATTTTGTTAGCTGTAAGCCAAAAACGCTTTTTATTTTCAACAAAAAAAATTTCAACTTTTTGGCTCTAAACCGATCTCAGCTCATAATGAGTTTGCAAACAAAAAAAAAATAATAATAATAAAATAAAAAATAAATTATCTTGACCTTCCCCGCACTTTTCACAACCGAAATCAAATTTGTAAGCACAGCAAAAAAAAAAAAAAAAAAAAAAATGAAATCAACTTAATGTATTTTATATAAATAGAAAAAGAAAGAGGAAAAAGAAAAACTTGTAAAATAATCAAGACTCGTTCAAAAATTCAAATGTAAATGAAATGCATTTTTTCTTTTCTGTTTTTGTTTTTGTTTATGTTTTTTTTGAGCTGCGCGACAAACAATAATGAAAGTAGTTAATGAGAAACCAAAACAATTACCACACCCAAAAAAAAAAAAAAAGGTGTGCAAAGTGTGAAAAAAAATAAATTAAATAATTTATGTAAGTAATTCAAGAACACCACAATTTTCATAAAACAAACAAAAATACTTAGCGGCAATTGAAATTTGAACAAAACAAAAAAAAAAAAAAAAAAGACTAAATTAAAAATAAATAAAAAAAAATTAAATTAAAAAAGAATATTTTTAGCTGAAATACAAATTCCAAAAGAGTTGATTGTTCGAAACCTCTGCCACGCCCCCCCCCTTCCTAAGACACCTTCCCAGACACAGAAATACTTAAAAGTATATAAGCAAAATATTTATGAATAAGAAGAAGAGAAGAATGCAAATAATCGTCATGACAAATTAGAAGGTGTACCGTTAGTTAACTAGTAACAACAAAAACAAAGAGCAAATATAGTAAAAATAAAATTTATCTATGCCGCCACTCAATTTGAATTGCAAGGCAACACACACACACACACACACACACACTGCAAGGTTCTTGGCCGCCATTTTCTGTGTGGAATCCACAAGAGTTGTTGAGGCCGGACAAACACACACAGACCTAGCCCCCGCTCCTCAACCTGCCACAGGTAAAGGCCACTTTAGTTAAGGCACTTAGCTGATAAGTAAAGCCCCCCAAAAAAAAATTAGAGGAAAAAAAAAAATATGTAGTAAAAAAGAAAAATAAAAAAAATATTACAACAAAGTTAAAGAGGCATTGAAAATATTCTTACAATCTTACAAAAAGGGTTGTTGATTTGAAAAAAAAAAAATATATATATATATAGATATATGAATAAATAAGAAGAAATTATATAATAAAATAAAAATATATGCAAGTGTGTGTGTGTGGGTGTATGTGTGTGTGTGTTTATATTACTGATTATGTATTTATTGTTCTATGGATAAGTGGCCTTATTAATTCGGTTCTATGCACCACAACACCAGCACTAGCCAACCCAGCAATACCAACAACAACACCAAAATTACTCATACTATATTCTCGTGAAAAATCAATCAACACACACATTAACACATTACACTATATATATATATATAAATAAATAATAACAATATTTAAAACCATAAAGCCGATCCCTGATGAAAACGTAGAAGCAGTAATACAGTTTAATGTTTTAAAAAAGCTCCTCCTTTGCATATAAAAAAAAAATAAAAGAGAAAATGTTAGTAAAGAAAAATGAAATAAATATTTATAAATATATTGAAACACTGAAACAGAACAATCTTAATGTTAACTACACAGAAATATGAAAACTGCAATTTAATATTTAAAGTAACTGCAAAACTTCAAATACATATGAATGTCCAATGCAAAAAAAAAAAAAAAAAACTAAGAACTTTATGTATTACACGGAGAAGAACCTCCAGCAAATTATCAAGCATAGACATAAAAATAATTATATATATATATATATATATACAATATATATATGTATGTATGTATACAAAAGGAAAAAACAAAGGAGTTGGTTAAACAGCCATAGAAAGTAGATATACCCTACGATCGATGTCATATACCGACAGTTGAATAAATTAATCAGACAAAACGTGAAATGATTGAGAGTTGTTTTATTTTGCGATTACTTCCAGCGTTATCGATAGCCGAAGTGACCTAAGCATTTTGCCGCGAAGTGATACAAATCAAATATTCCAGGCCGGAATCAGTAAATTTTTTTACCGTTACTTTACCATTAGGTGAATTCCAAATCGAATTGAAGTCATGAAATTTGTAGAATTTGTTAAATGCCTTGTTTTATTTTGCGATCACTTTGATACTTATCGATACTCGAAGTAAGCTACTCGAAAAAAGGAGTAGCTTCTACTACTTTTCACCACGTGAAATATCAAAACAAATATTCCAGGCCGGAATTAGTAAATTTTTTTTACCGTTACTTTACCGTTAGGTGAATTCAAAATCGAATAAAAATCATGAAATTTGTAGAATTTGTTAAATGCCTCGTTTTATTTTTCGATCACTTTCATACTTATCGATACTCGAAGTGAGCTACTCGGCAGCGAAAAAAGGAGTAGCCTCTACTACTTTTCAGCATGTAAAACATAAAATCGACTATTTCAGACCGGAATCACTAAAATTTTCTTACCGTTACTTTACCGTTAGGTCGAAAGATGAATTCCAAATCGAAATAAAATGTCATGAATTTTTTGCACGCCTTATTTTATTTTGCGATCGCTTCCAGCGCTATCGATACTTATCGATACTCGAAGTGAGTTAGTTTCTACTACTTTTCACCACGTAAAACATGAAATTAAATCAAATATTTCGGACCGGAAATTTTTATTTACCGTTGGATACTTGCCTGCGGCAAAATGCTTAGGTCGAAGGTGAATTTCAAATCGTGACTGCACTTGCTATGATTTTCAAAATGAAAAGTCATAAATTTTGTACAATTTGTTGGATGCCACCGACGCTCTGCAGCAAACTGAAATGTTCTACAGTTTCGATTTCTTTTTTTCTTTTTTTTATTCATTTATAATCCGTTTGGCCTTACGTGCATCCTTCCAATTACATAACAATGCTGCCCTCAACTGCATCCTGCAAAGCGTGGAAAGGTTGGAGGAGGAAATTTATGGCCACATAAAAGAATCACAAAGCGCCCAGCGTTGAGATGGACTGCCGTGTCCGGTTTTGTCTGTTCAAATTGAAAATGAGTGCAGTTTTCACATTTATTTTGTTGTTGCTTTCTTTACACTGGCTGAACAAATTGTCGCCAGCCATCGATAATCCAATGACCTTCGACAAGTTGAAAATCTTTTTTCTTTTCTTTTCACAAATAATTTTTATTTGGCATTATTTGAAATTCGACACAAGTACTCAGATTACACCAGACTTTAAGATGTTTTCGGGTCTTTTGTGTTGTTACGTATTTTGTCTTCCTTCTATCACTTTGCAAGCTTGATTGAATCCATTCAATAGTAGGGACCCGCTTCGAACTTGTAGAACTGCACACCCATCGGATTGATACGCGTGCTAAATTCATCCCTGGGCTTGTACAAGGCGGCGGGCTTCTTGCTGTCGAAAAGGTCCTGCAAGATTAAAAGTGTAATTTTTTCTTTGTTGTAAGAGAAATATTGAAATATTTTTACCGTTACTATATAGCCAGTAGGATTGAAAAAATTTAGTTCTTGCAAGGTTATCGTAAGTGGCACGGGGCACAAGGGGCAAAATAAATTTTTCTCTGTGTATACAAAGGCCACAGCATAAGAGTACTTGCCCAAATCATTTATGGGACTAATGCGACGCGTCCAAATCTTAAAGGAAACAAGTCATTCAACTTACTTCACAAGTTGGCTTGGGCTACTTACTTCAATCTTATTTTTGGTTAGAATATAGTTTCCTGGTATACCAAGTGGATCCTGATTGACCTTGATGATTTCTCTGAAAAGTTACCCACTGTTTAGGCTAGTATCGAAATGGTTATTCTCTATCTTTTTACCGGTTCTGCAGTATCGCTTTGATTTCTGGACGCACTGTTTCCAAATCATTACTCATGATCAAAGGGGCGGCCATCACAGCCCAAATGGCAAACTGCATGCGACTGGCATCATAAGATAGATGAAAGTTACCCAGCATTAACTATACAAAAAAAAAAAAAAAAAAATTGGAAGGGACTATGATTTTAGAAAGCTTGACAAATAACTTTTTAGAGTCCTTACCATATCCGGATCATTCCAGTGTCCAGGGCCGCCAGATTTGGGTATATGTGGGGAACTTCTATAACGATACATTATATCCAAAATGGCATCGATACTGTCTTTAATATCCAAGGTATAACGCCAGAGATTGCAATGCTTTGCAATCAGCTCAAAGTTTTCCTTAAAATAAGAAAGAGAGAGAAAAAAAAACCAATCATTTAAATGAAAATCAAATCTGTTTTGCGCTTACCCTTGGCTTGTAAAAGGGCCAACTACATGAATAAACCATGGGCCGACCTGTTTCATTCAAAGCTTGACCAAAGGCTGGATAATCTTTGTGCAAATACTGTATATCAGCATAGCAACCATCCAGTTTTACATAGTCCACCTCCCAATCGGCAAAAGTCTGAGCATCCATTTCGAAATGGCCCTCGGCTCCAGGTCCTTGGCGCATGCAAGTCCATTTGCCTATATCATGATACAGTCCAAACTTCAGTTTCCTTTGGTGGATCTATGAAAATTAATAGGAAAAGATTATCCAGGAATATCAAACTTCACTCACATAGTTGGACAACATTTTGATGCCACTGGGAAAGCGCTGGGCATTGGCCAAGAGTTGGTCGGTCAAGGGATTCCTAAAGTTCTCCATCCAACAGTCATCGACAATGACATACTCATAGCCCACATCCGCATAGCCCTCGGTCACCAGTAGATCTGCCTGACGATGGAAGAGATTTTCACTGAAATAATATCCTATTAATTTGATTATGGCGCAATGGCAAATCACTAGCCAACCTTATGCAGTCTTTGGGATATGTCTCGCAATCGGTAACACAATGAAATCTCTCCCAGGGCTAATTTGTGTCCAAATTAAAATAACAACAACATAATCAAGTAGTCAAAAAATCAATTAATATTACCATCCAGCCCATGGGAGGTGTACGAGCCAAGCCATTTTCCAGACCAAAGACTGCAGCTGGCCAGCACGAAAATAGGAAAAGGCAATTAGTCAAAGCGAAAACTCGATTCCAATTGTTTGTCATGGAAATTATTTTTAGTACTTGACAGCTTTGAGTTTTATTCGATACTGTTTGAACTGTTCCCTAATGAAAATTTGTTCCAAATTAAATTGAAACGGAAAAAAGTTCACCATGACAAAACTTGAAACTTTATGATTACTTTTATTTTTTTCTAATACTTTAAAAGCTTTTTTCAGTTGAGTACTCACGAATTGATTTACTTAAAAGTTTAAAGACTTCAAAACCAAATGAATGCGGACCACATTGATTGTGATTTGTCAAAGATGAATTTACCATATGGAAATCTGAACTAACAATGAAGAAAAGTTTTCACTTTTCTTCTTTCCTTTTTTTTCATTTCGACCCTTGAAAATTCATAGACAAACTTGAAAAAAAAAGCACAAAAAAAAAAAAAATAAATAAAAAAGAGGAAAAGTTTTGAGAATTAAACCCAAACAATTGGACGGTTCATCGTCTACTTGATGATGGACGATAATTTTCTACACATTTATTGTGAATGCCAGACACAAAGGAAAACTTGTAAAAGGTTCTTCAAATGCCCAACGAAGCGCGAACGATTATTCCATTTGCAATGCGAGCTTGACACACAAACGCTTAAATGGGTCGAGCGAATTCCCAGAGAGGGACAGCGAGAGAGACAGACCTTACCCAACAGACCCTATAAAGCCTGAACGTTTTATTTTCTTTTCTTCTTTGAAAGCCCTAACACTTTGTTTCAATAAGGACTTTAAAGGTGCTTGAAAAGAGAGAATGCGAACTGAAGCACTGCCACAGAGTGACACTGATGATGCTAAGTAAGTTGTCAAGTTGGCCAGGATTACATCGAAAAAAAAGTGTTCATTGCTAGTTTCAAAATAGTAGAAAAAAATCCATAGAACTCAAAACAGTGCAGCTTGCTGAATTGACAAAATTTTGAGAGATGTTTTTTTTTTGGGGAAAATTTATGAAGTTATAAATTCAAGCAAACGAATGTCTAATAAGTAGACAAGACCTTGAAAAATAAAGCAATTATGAGAATGACTTGTTGATTTATTCATAACAAATAGAAATGACTTTGAGTTTAGGCCAAATAATCTGGCCTTGAAGTCAGGAAAAGACTGTACCCCAGCTGAGATTCCATTGAGATGACAGGCTCGGGTTTTCACTGTATCAAAGGAATATAAAGTGGATTCGCTTGATGCCTTCAGACAATGTCGAAAAATATGTGTGCATAAAAAAATATCAGAGTTTTGCATGCATAACCCTTTCGGAAGATAACATTTTAAAAGCTCGACTTATCAACGGCCTCACAATGCACGGCCAAAGTGACGCAAGCCAGGCAGCCTTCACAATGCCCACCCAGCTAACTCAGTCAACCCCATCTCAGTCCATCCCACCCCGGCCCACTCCATTCTATATTATCAAAACTTTAGTCAGTTTACTTTCTTGAAACGACAACCACTTGTGGGCATAATATTAATTTCCCCTAAAATTCGGACTGAGCACTCCGAAAGAGTCCTGTTGTAGGAGTTTGAAGCTCAAAAGAGAGCGAAAGAGAGAGAGAGAGCGTTTCGCTCTTAGCAACTTGTGGATGAGTTTGGCTCTTAAAAAGTTAGCTGACACAGTTTTCACTTTTATCAGAGCGCCGAGGCAAATGGAGGAGCCACTTTGTTTGTTCGGGTTGACCAAAAACCAAATGACTTTATAAGTACAATAAAAAAAAAGGAAGAAAATTCCAAAATGGACTGGGAAAATGTGAAACGAAATTTTCTTACTAATTGAAGTTTAACTTTAGGCTGAGTTGTATCCGGCGTTTTTCATTTTTCGCTTTTTTCGGCGGGTAAAGAAAAAGTTTTAACGCCGTTTCACACCAACTTTGGTAAATATTAAATACAAAACCGACTTAATTAAAATATACGTGCCACAACAAAAAAAAAATAAAGCAAAATAAAAGCAGCCAAAAAGAGCAATTTTTTTGTTTTTATTTTTGTTGTTGTTTTTTTTCTTTTTTGCTTTATATGGCTTGTATGTTTACTGGTGATGCTCCCAAAGCGACTGATAATAAATTCGAAACTTAAATAAACCGGGCCTGTCGGACTCCTTGGCTGTGTTTTTCCTCGAGGAGTCATGGCTACGGGGACAGGGCAAAGGCAAACAAAGAAATACGAGAAATTCTTCAGAGGTACAAGTCAACAGCAAAGTGAGAGAAAAAGATGGAAAGTTACCCGCTGGGACGGGGGCAATGGGAATGCCATGTGTGGAATGTACAAAGATGAAATATTTTCAATACAAAAAAAAAGTCAACACTCAATTGAGTGTTTTCCTGGCTATTCAAAAAAAAATGCCCAACTGAATTGGTTGGCAAGTCCAGTAATATTTTCCACAATAACAAAGCCTACCATGACTGCAGGTGGGATCACTGGCCAAAAGAAATAAAAAGAAATTTCACACACACACACAAAGAGAGAAAAGATAAGGCAGATAATAAAATTGATTGTCGATTGAATTTAAGAAATGAAAAGCACAAAAAACAAAAACACTAAAAAATTCAAAAGGAAAAAAAAAGAAGAAGGAAATCATCAGAGAGCAATGGACACCGGATTAGATTTATGTTTCTATTGATTTATACAATTTTATTGCACATTTCAGATTTACTTCCACCACCTTTGGGGCTTTGTTTACACTCAAGAGCTGTAAAAACAGAGATTTTTAAATTTATATTCACTCATTTCTTTCACTTCGCCCTTAATCAATCAATAGTCGAAATAGAAAATGCTTTAATATTTCAAACCCAAATCAAACCAAAAATGTTTATTTTATTTACATTTAGAAAAAGCAAATTAATATCACTTTTGTAGCCGAGATAATTTATTAAAGTTGTTTTTCTTTTTTCTTTTTTTTTCGCTGCAACGCGATCAACACTTATTCGATAACTCTGTTGTTCAACACAACATTCTCAGAGTTGCCACACTTACTAACTAGGACGTTGGGCTGCCAATGCATTCATATTTGCATGGCCATCATTTGGAGAAATTTGAATTTATTACAAAAATAATAAAATATTTTTGGGTTATGTTAGATAATAATATATATTCCAGAGTATTCAAGAGTCGGCATCACTTGTCTTCAGCCGTTTAGAATTGATTTGTTTTTAGTAAAACCATAGAATTGTTTTGTTTTCGATTTATTCAGCCACTTGAAAATCATTGAAAAATTAAAGTGTTAGAAAAGCTTAAAAATTTTATCTGCTCAGTCATGTATAAGTTTATTCCGGCTTAATCCAGTTTCAGATTGAATTTCACAGAATTCTTGGCTAAAGATTCCCTTTTCAGCCACAAAGTTATCCTTTAAAAGGTTAAAGCAGTTTTCATAGCTCACTGGCTTAAAGAGCTTACCCACTTGAGTGGGCTTTTAACAATTAAGCCCCAAGGATTTGTGTGGTTTGTTAAAAAAAAAAATGGCTATATTTTCCGGTATTTTGCTCTATATTAAATACACAGAATATTTTAGTTATTTTTTTCGTAGGATTGTTTGGGAAACTAAGAAACCTAAATAAATAGCGCTGGTTTTTGCTTGGCACAACTGCCAGCCCTTCCAATTCAAAGCCTTTGGCCTTGAGGTATTTATTATTGAAAAGCTCATAAATAAACAGACAGTCAAAAATACCATTTCAATTCAAAATTTGTAATTAAATTGAAACAGATTTTGAAATGGTTTTTAGTTAATTATTTAGGGAATTTGCGGAGCAAATACATCCATTTAGTTTTTTGATATATACATAGATACTAGCACACAGACTGATTGGTCTGTTGGAGGAAAAACAACCCACCCAAAAGTGACCAAATTGGCTGGCAGGAACATCACGCACATCACTTTGCCACATGACTGTCTCATTGGGCGACTGACGCATTTAGAGTCCGGCCCCAGGGCAAACCACTCAGTTCTACTCAATTGTTTGGACATGGATACGTTTGTCCTTGATGTCCCTGATTGTCTGCTCGCTTCTTGGCTAGGCAAGGCAAGGCAGGCAGGACAGCTTTGTTAGTTGGCCAAAGTCGCCTGTCTGTAGCTGCCGCTCACAAATGTCAGTTACCAGTTAATGCTTCAATTCCAAAATGACCTTCGAACTATGTAAACAAATATATATGTTTACATATATATCTGTAGTTCCTATGTAGCCCTGGGAGTACATCAGTGCGAGTGTGCATTACATTTCAATGGGGCCGTCAACTTTATGGTTATGGACGTCGTCTGATACTAACAAAGTTAACATTTCATTTTTGGGTGTGCTCTATAAGCTTCTCTGTAATTGTATAACAGAACATGCATTAATGCGGCCCCATTGTATTTGCATATTCTCATTTTCATTATTCATACTTCATTACTCATCTACAAATAGGATTTCGTTTCTCCCTTTTCGGCCCAGCCGAAATTTGGGTTGTTTGTTTCCATAATTAACAGGTCGGTTTCAATGTTGCTGCATATTTAAAGTCAAAAGATTATTCAAATTAAAAAAAACTAGTAAATTCACACTAATCAGCTGTGACTGATCGCTATTTACCAACACTAAATATCAAAAGTGTTGGTAAAATGCAACTCTGCACGCGAGCTCAACTTTTGCCTTTTGCATTGGCCGCAATTTAATGAAAAACTTCCCGTCTTGATAATAAAAGTTGCAAAGTATTTTTTATAAAGTGTTTTATTATGTGCGCAAATAAAATACAAAGTGAGCCCTGCGGCTTAATAAGTTTTTTTTTTTGGGCAGTAAAAATTCACCATCGTCGCTACTTGCAAATTGTAAAATGTGCAAATATTCAGTTTTATTAAAATGTTCAGTGCAAGTGACAAAGGTCTTTAAATACAAACAAAAAAGGTAATGTTTAGTGCCATAAATCGGAATATATTCTGGCCATGTGTGGCTAAATTTAAACACCTGTGAGCAAATTGAATTGTGCTTTGTAAGATACAAAATTACAACAAATCCATTTGCCTCCCCCTCTGTGGTTGGCGCTGAGATATCTTGGTCGTACTTTGCATAATTAAGCTAATAAAAGCAAACCTCCCGACCGCGTGTCTTTGTAATATTTAACAAGGCAAACAAACAGAACGCGCCGTGCTTCATTGGCATCTGTTGTGGTTTTAGAAATCCAGCGACACTCAAGGCAGACATTCTGGCGGGCTCATCGCGAGAACACGTAAATCAAGGCTCAGCTGTTTGATGGCTGCGGCCAAGTTTAATGAACTCGGCTGTGTCGATTTTGATTAGATAATTGATGGTGATGTCTCTTTCCCCCAACTACACCAAACCCACTCCAGATCTTCTTATTTTGTTTTTCTGTGGTCGAAATTCAATTTTCATAGTTAAGAGATTAAAACACAAGAATTTCGGCTGAAGAAAAGTTAAAGCTTTTAATGGAAAAGTCTTGTTGAAATTTATAGATTAATTTATGGGCGGTTACTAGTAGGCATAAAAGTAAAGTAAAGTAAAGAAACTCTGAAGTTTTCTTTTTCACAAGCATTTTCCTTGGCGCTTTATTCCTTTTATGGCCGGAAACAGAGCCAACAGCTCTAGAGGCAGCGTTAATGGCCGACATGATGGTCATGATGACCGAACTGCCACCACCGGAACTTTTTTCCATCCACCTGACGATTAAATCAGTGCCAACGTGTCGAACGCTTCCATTGTATTATCCTCGGCCAGCTCAGTACTTGGCAATTCTGATGCGCATTTCGTGGCACAGCAATTTTTCAATTATTACTTTAGTTGGGCGGGCCCGCCCGCCTAGCTAGCCTCCTCTGCGTGACTTATTCTGTCTGCCCAACATTTATGAGTTTGTTTTGTTGTGTTTTGCTGTTGGCTGGCCAACAATTATGCCGCAGCTGTTTTGATGACTTTTTCATGGACTTGTTTCGCGCCACCTGAATGACAGAGTGAACTCAGACTAATCCGTGAGCATAATATTCAGAATTCATAGGTTGCCTGTAGGCAGGTCTCACTGTATGCAAATTACTTATCGACATTTATTTTATATATAAAAAATATTTGCATTTATTTATTTACTTTGCTTTGCTTTCTTGGCCAACAAGCTGCGCCGCTGTGTGCATTGCGGCAGTTGCAAGTCAATGAACCGTTACAAATTCCTTTCTGAGCCTTTCATGTCTTTGCTGTGTGTGTGTGTGTTCAAGGCGAATGGTGTGCTTGGCGCCGGTCTCTCAAGTGTCATCTTGTATTTTATCGAATCACAAACACACACTCATTTATTTATTTGATATTTGTTTTTCTTCTTCTTGTTTGGGCTTTCTTTGTCTGTCTATGTGTGTGTGTGTGGCGTGCAGGCCAATGCCAAAGAAAGTGGATTTATGGTTGATTTTCAAATGCCTTTTGAAAATAATAACGGGCACTCAACAATGGCCCTTTGCGTGTTTCTGACTGCACTTGCCTGCCCCTCAGCCCCTCAGCCCGCCTGCTCTGAGTACACTTTTACCAAGTTATTTTTTTTCTTCTACTTCTCATTTTACTTGTTGTTGTCAATGGCAGGCCAGAGTTAAATGTATTGGCTGTTGAAATTGTTTGGGCGTAAAGTTTGCCACAAATGATTGAGTTCCATGTCGACTAAAGCGGACAGAATGATAGAAATAGTAGATAGAAATTGTCAAGTTGTCCAAACAATCATCCCGATATATTTTATTTCGCTTTTCATGTTTTCTTTCTTTCCGGACACTTGTCTGTTTTTTTCTTTTCTTTTTTATAGCTTTGAAAGAAAATATTGTTTGTTTTAAGTTGAGAAGCATTAAAAATTTAAGAATCTCAGATAGCGCAGAAGTTATCGGAGACCTCCCCCCTTAAGTGCCTTAAGTTTGATTGAGGGGGTTTGAGGGTAGCCGAGCCAATGAACTTTAAGTTTATTTAATATATTAGGTGGATAAAGTCTTCTCATTTTTCGACAAAAGGTATCGTTTGGGTCTACCAGTTTCGAATCTATCCACTAATGGGTATATAGGCTATATGGCTTCAAAATCCTACTCATTTATAGGCTCTATAAATTCTATTATATCCTTCAAAATTACGCCATTTTAAAAGGTATTATAAACAGTTTTGAGATCTTCTAGGAATGTCAAATGTATGAGTGGAATATGAATATCCCAATCCGATTCGGATATCTCAAGATCCAGGGTGTTCTAATTTTCTGAGTTTAAGTAGAATTCATCTATCTATATATACATATATATTTTTATGGGGCTTACCAAAGTCATAAATTATTTTAAGAATCCCTGGGAATTGCTCTATTTTTCTATCCAGTAATTTTTGGTCTTTTAGAAATATTTTCTCGATTCCAAATACCTTAAAGATCCCTTTTAACTATTTTCACACTCCCTAAAATGTATTTAAAGTAGACCAGAAGACCTATCAAATTGCCTTTTGCTCAATTGATTCATAGATTATAATTGTGGTATTCATTGCCCAAGTCGAGTTATGAATTGACTTCTTACAATTTTATTCACAAGCTTTTATTAAAAAAAAAAAGAAAATGTATATACCTTTTTATATAATCCATTTAAATGGCATTTTGGATTCTTGTGCCAACCGAGTAGACTGCAAATTCATGACTGTGCCAGTTTGTCAGAGCAAGGAGCCATGAATTAAATATAAGGCATACCAAAATTTATATAGAACATCTTGGGTGGTTCGACTGCCATTCGGCCCTGCCGGGCGGATTGGCTCTTTGAATGGCTCGATTTACATTTGATATGTGCCAGTGGCAGGTAGGAACCTTCTTCTTCCTTCTTCTTCTTCCATCACACTAAGCAGTCCTTTCAGCTGTGACGTAAACAGCGCAAGGAAGTTTGTTGTGTGTCTACGGAACTAGCAGAGCACTCACAAATACACACAAACCGGTAAAGTTACACCAGCTCGGTGGGGGCGATAGTGCTTAAATATATATTGCAGTACGTCACAAGTTACGTATACGCCCCGAGCGCCACTCCAAATATCGACTTTCGCTGTTAGGTAATGGTTAATAATTCACCGAATGTGAAATGGCCAAGTCATAAAAATGTGCAATCTAAGAACTAAAGATGGCCGCGGGGCTTTCGGTGAAAAGTGCATTGCATTTCAGTTGCCAACATGCAAATTAAAATTGATGATGCTTTTGCTTTTGCTTAGCAATCTTTTCCCATCTTCGACTCGCTTTTAATTGCTCAGCAATTTTTTACTGATTTTCTAATCTTCTTCCTCTACTTTTTCATTCTGGTTGGCCATTTACAAATTTTGTTGAAAACCTCCCCCGGCTAACACTTTTCCAGATAAGAAAATAAATAAATAAACAATGGAAAAGCACTTTGTGTGTGTGTGTGTGTGTGTGTGTGTGTGTGTGTGTGTGTGTGTGTGTGTGTGTGTGTGTGTGTGTGTGTGTGTGTGTGTGTGTGTATAATCAATTTGCAGGAAAATAAAAATATGTTTGACCAACAAAACGTGACCACACATAAAGTGAGGCAATATTGATGAAAACAAATGGGAATATTATCAACATATCTTAGCCATTTTCTATATGATAAATTGTCTTTGGGCTCAATATAATAAATAAAAAAGTACACTCTAAATAATCCTTGAACTATTTTTTAAACCAAGATTGTGTAAACTGTAAATTTGAATTTGAATTTGAAACTGCTGTTTGTGCAACTCTGGTGATATCGATAAGCAACACTGATCATGTAAAATCGATAGACAGCGGTTATCGGACACCGAAGCAGTCGCAATTAAATAACAAAGAAATTTTAGTGAAATTAATTAAAAGGAAGATTCAAATGGAAAGTTAAAAAGGTTTGAATCATCTTGTGGTGATTTCAAAATTGACTTTTCAATTTTCTAAATGTCTCCAAGCAAAGACAATCAAATCAAACCACAAAACCCAAAACTTTAATTGAAACAAGACAATTTGTTTTGTCATAAAGTCTGGAACTCATCTAGGTGAAATGTGATTTCTATTTTTACTCTGAGAATGTTGAAATGTATTTATGATTAAATTAATTTTGTCAATTATGGGAAATGCTTTTGCCATTCTCGATTTATGATCTCCGAGAGTAATTGTGAGTATTTCCTTTTCAATTTTACGGCCCGTCGTTTTATGTCTTTCCGTTTAAATTGTTTTTGTTTTTGTTTTCTTATTTTTCTTCTTGACGTGCAGAAAAGTTTATGGCATGCCTTTCAAATGTTCAACCTGGCCTAGAACATTTCCTACTTGCCCATACAGACATATTTTATAAAAGTTTCTCGGCCCTAGCCGAGCCTCTCCAACCTGCCTTGTGAAGTGAACTTAATTCTAAGCATTTCTTTTTTTTTGCTATCTCAGCTGCTTTTGGCTGGATAATTTGAAAATGCCAGGTAATTACATTATAGCGTGTTGCTCAGGACTTGAAATTTCTATGCCCTTTAATAGACTGTTGAACATAACAATGCTCTTTATTATGCTAAATACATACATGAGTGTGCGTGTGTGTGTGTGTATGCCAAATGTGAGATTAAGTCTTGCGCCTTCAGGACATTTTTGACAACAATGTTAAAAGACTAGAAAGACTTGGTGAACTTTGGCAACTGACTGCTTGCTTGCTGATTTCAGTAAGTCACTTTTCTTGCTTTACATGAATTTTGTAAAAGCCTTCGCAAGTGTATCTGTATCTGTGTGTGATTGTGTGTGTGTGTGTGGCTTTCCAACTTTAGCTCGATTTCAGTTCAAGTTGCCAGTTAAGTTAATTAATTGTTGGCGCGACTACCAAACAACTTGCATTGCTCTGGGTCCCTGGCAAGTCCCCCAAAAGTAGGCCACATAAATTATAAATATTGCTTTTCTTCATTTCAGGCAAAACTCAGTCTCACCGAGCTTTCATTACTAATTCTAAAATAGTTTGTATATTTTTAGCTTAGGGGAATTTCCAAAGCTTGAAAATTATTAAAATATTCTCCTGGAATAAGATTATAGGAGATAACAGAGCTGTCACTAGTCAATTAAAAATTCCATTTTGATTTACAGAGAAATTATTCAAAATTTTTTATACTTAAATCATTTGGAATCTTATAGGTGATCCTAGGTTTTTGGGTTCAGATCTTTCATATATTTGTAATGGATTTTAGAATTCTCTATATCCCGATATATATGTCTATAGTATTAGAGTATAAACCTTTCGTTCACGTAATCCAAGTTTTTAAAATTTCCAATCTCTCTTATCTGCTGTACTGGGAATACCTCAAAAAAACCTTTCCGACTTCTGAAAAATCAATATATCATTTTTGTATTTTATTATTTCTGATAATCTTTTGAATATTTAAGTTACCTTGGAATAAGCTTAATCTAATTTCGATTAGTCCCAGACACAACGATAAGCCAAAACTCTCAAGAATAGACACTTTCCGGCTGTCAAAAGCCAAACACTTCAAGTGCCAATTAAGCCACAAAAAAAAGAAAGAAAAAAAAAATGACAATCACCGAGGTAAAAGTTACTTTAGTTGCCTTAAAGTTCAACAAGGTTCGAACTGTGCTGTCAGAACCCATTTACGTAACCCAGGATTGATTTTAAAGATCTCCTTCTTGCCTCTCTGCAATCAAGCATGTGGATGCCATCAGACAGAAGCATATTTCTCAAAATCAAAAAAACAAAAAAAAAAACAACAAAAAGGTAAAGAAAAAGTCAAAACAAACAAACAGATTCGCACACCCCCAAAACCCTCGTCCTCAGAGTCCTACTCACACATGCTTACCGTTTGCCTCTGTTGACAGTTAAATGGAGGTAAGCAAACCAACAGACTGTAAATGTATTTGCATCACTCGATGTGTGCGTGTGTGTGTGTGTGTGTGTCGCATAATATTAGCATGCAAATTGCTAAATTGAAATTGTCATTCACATTTCCTGCGGTTGACTTGGATTGGCTCCGGTTGAGTTGCCTTGTGGCTCGGTGTCATGGCAATCAGTTCGCTTCTGCCTTACCCAAAAAAAAAAAGAAGAGAGACCCGAAAATCAATAGACTTTACGTCATTAAGTTTGATTGTTAGTTGGTCATTTGTTTACGTGCTTGTTTATTGACTACCTTCTAAATCAGAAATCTGATTGCCGCAAAGAATCCCAAATCGAAATGGTCTCGCCATTCAATTCTATGCCAATAATTAGAAGTGTATACCTACAAATCAATAAAGACCCCAGAGAAGTGAAACCCAAATTACAGGTATCATTTTGACTCACAACAAACATTAAAGCCAGAGAGAGAGAGAGAGAGAGATATTTACCGTGGAAAAGGTGATTACAATCGAAATTCGTAGGATGTCTACTCAACTGATTGACAAGGAAGACAGAATGTCAAGTTGACACTCTTCACACCAGACCAGTTGAGTTGGGTCCTGAAACGCCTCCGCCATTTCGCTCCGAATAAAAAAAAAGAATGGTGTTTTAATTGGAGGACTTAAAGGTTTTAATATCTCATCAGAAAGTGCTCAAACTCTGGAATTTCATATTTTTAGTTGCCAGGCAGCCAAATTACATTAAATTAAAAATCCTTAGCCCTCAGCGAAAGCCTCCAAAAAAGCTCTCTGGCAACGCTAATTGGATGCATAATCATTATTCATTCAATTGGAATGGGAATAAAACAAAAAAGAAATTATTATAATAAGTAAATATATAATAATAATAGAAGCCTCTAACAATAGGGCAAAGCTGACTGGGCAACAGTTGCATTCCATTTGTTTGCTTTGCCTTTTCGTTTTTTTTTCACAAAATGGCCACGTGCACAATCTGGCAATTTGAACTATTCGTATTGTCTTTCGGGAAATTAATGGTGGCCCGCATTATTTTACATCATCAATTAGCGGTAATTGGGCAAGAACAAAAACAAGTCTCCGTCCTGCCCCCAAACAATTTCGGTTACAAGGACTGATTGCTCGTAATTTGAGTTATGCGAGTTCTCCGAAATTAAAAGACAATTATGTGGCTCGTAAGAAAACAGATGACACTGAAAGTGTTGACGGAGATTTTCTTTATACCCTTCGATTGACCAATGTATTCACATAATTCGAAGAAAGCAAGAAAAAAAGCAAAGGAAGATTAAAACTGCAGATTAAATATTAGAATGTAGCTCCAAACAATATTCCCAAAAATATTAAAAAAATTACATTTAGAATAATATATCAGGCTATCAAAAATGAGATAATTATGATTAATATGTCAACATAGAATTCGGATAATTAAAGTCAAATTCAAATCAAATTTAATTGTTTCCCCTAAAAAAAAAAGAAAATCACTTAAGACTGCTTGAACAAAAACCAGTGTGTACACACTGACCGATTGCAATATCTTCGCTTGCAAAGATCGATAATTTTTAAAAGCGATACTTTTCGATACTTCTGCTTTAATGCTACGATAAATACTCGCTTTGAATGTTTAATTGCCCTAAGGGTATTTTAAAGTCAGCTGGGCTTTGCCTTTTTCCTTTCAATTTGTTTTTTTCTTTTATTTGCATTTTTTTTTTTTGTTGGCGTTTTAAATTTCACCGAGAAGAAAAACAGAAAAGTCTGAACAGAATTTAAGCTTGACTGCTTACAAGGTTTACACATGATTTAAAAAGTGAAAAAGTGGTATTTTTAAATTCACCAGAAAAGCAATTCTTATTCCTTTTATTTTTCTTTCTCAATTTGAATATGATTTTTGTAAAATGCTTCTATAGACTATGGAATTTTTGATAGCTTTGCCTTTTTTGTGTTTTTTATTTTGATAAGACTTATGCGGTCACATAAAATCAGAATTCGTCAATTTTTAAATAGCTCAGAGTCATAGCGCGAAACTGCGACATTCTTTGCATTTTAAATGTGCCTTCCTCTTCTTCTTCTTCTTCTGCAATTTGGAATTCATGGTTTGTAGTGGGTCGGTAGCGAGTTTCTGTTTGTTTTGCGCTTTAGATGCCAGATAATTCGCTCATGCGTGTCAGAAACATGATTTTTGTTGTTTTCGCTATTTTTTTTTTTTTTTGTTGGCTTTCTTTCAGTGAATTTTGGGAGCAACAAGTACATGGCCATATTTACCACATGGCGGCTTCTTCAATTGGCCCCAGTCAAGTTGAGTTATCTGTGGTAATTCCAGGCAGGGCCAAAAGCCAACCGAGTGTGCACTTTACAAAAAAGGTTGAGTAAGCAACGAGCGCTGATTTTGCCCCGCAACTCCTTTCGCTCAAGAACCCTCAACCTTTTGACAGCAGGATGAGACTCTCATTTTGGGCTTAGTGGGTCACTAGTTTATTATCATTAATATGCCAGATGTGTCTATTCAACTTGTTGTACTTGCCAAAGCGATCCCCCGTCAACAGAAGCGTCAGGGCTTGTGACTTTTTCCCTGCCACAGTTTGTAATGGATTGGCCCGAGAGTTGGGGACCTGGGGCAAGGTGATGGCGTTCTTGCCACATCATTTTCAATTTCAATCTAAATTACATGAAAGGCATAGTACAATTTGATGGCCAATAAGTGTGCTTCTAATATAGACTCGAAGACCCGGAGATGTCTTCGGTCTCTTGCTGGGTAAATTCAACTTGTTTCATCAGCATGTGAAAATTTTAATTAAAAACTTTTTTAGCTTAGAATAATTACTTTGCCTTTTTGCCTGAGCTTTACCCTTTTGCCCCAGTTAAAAGTTGTTGTGTCACTTTTATTTTCTTCTCATTTCTTCCGCAATTGTCAATGCAATTTAAACAGATTCTTTTTTTTATTCGTACGAAGGAATAAAAAGTTTCCAAGTGGATTCATAAAATCAAATATCGACAAAAGAAAAAGTATAAATTGCTTTCTCATTTCCAGGCGAAAGCAATTTCATGTGCATTGTAAAGTTTATTTAATTTATATTTAATTACAAATAACCCAGCACATGGAATTTAATTAGAAGGTTGGGTGAGCAACCTCAGATTGCAATTCTCGGCAAATTAGAAGGAAGCTCTGAATTTCACATTATTCTCACCTCTGACCGGGTTGCTGGCTAATTAAATGAAACACTGCCTTGACCAAGGAAAGTGCGATATGTGCATGTGTGTAGGTATGTGTGTGTGTGTGTGTGTGGGTGAATCTATTTCCCACGAATTGTTGAGTATGATTGAAATTAATCACTTAAGAATACTTGTTGGTCGTTGTGTCTCGAAGGACATGTGTGTGTATGAATGCTTATTTGTTTAACTAGATGAGCTGGCCATTCATATAATTGATGAATTAATTGGCATTTGGCAGTTTTCTGTGTAGCCCAGGCCTGTCAAAATGCCCATAATTTCCTCTCCGTTGCTCGTCTAGTTAAGCTGATCAAATCGATTTTCTACTTAAATATGAACAACTTATAAATGACAACAAAAGGCAACACACATGCTTTCACAAAAAAAAAAATAAATAAATAAATAAATAAATATATTTAATGCAATTAACTTTGTTGGGAGGGAATTGTGAGAGGGAGGACGAAGTAACGAGCAGGCTCATAGTTCCATTATGAATCAAATAAAACTTTATCGTAATTATCGATTAAAAGCTTATGCCTATCTGATTACTTAATATATACGAGTCTGGGTAAGAAAATATTTTGTTGAAAAATTCATGATGGTCTGATTAATTGAGGCTTTTAAAAAAATTAAAGAGACTGACTGTACCTTCGGAATGATGCAGAAAAAAATACTTCTGCTTTAACCTAATTCTTATTTTTTGGTATAATTTTATTTGTTATTATTTCCACGTGTCTACTCGGAGACTCATTTAGTCGCAATTATTTTGTCGTGTTTTTTCCACATTTTCCTACGAACTTGGCCAAAAAAATAATTATTTTCCTAAAATAAAAAAGGAAATAAACCGGTGCCGTTAATTTGTCAGAATTAAAGTAGGGCCTAAATTTAATGAATTCATTTCCATAAATATTTAAGTCAAAAGCAATTCAAATCAAGTTAAAAATGTATGAACAAAAAAAGTCTAATCAATTTTAGGCAAAGAGTTCAAATAATTAGCTTATTTTGCCTCTCAAATTTGTAATGCAAATATTTTGGGATATTAATTTGATTTACAGCGAAATCAATAATTTATGAGAATTTTGAACTCAAACTAAACTGAAAGATTTACTCTCTACATTAAAATTTTCAAATTCTAGACTCCAATTTTTCTTATCAAAACTTAGCTGGGATATCGAGTCAAAGAGTTGGTAAGAAAATTAAAAAAAAAAAAAGAACAAACCACTTGCTTGATTCAGTTGTTTCGTTTTTAGCTTTTCATTCTCTTTTGTTCTCTTTTGAAACTTAACAAAAATTGGGCAGCTGACTGCGCAGCTGCTGCAGAGCTGACTCCGAAAATAGCGAGTCCGACCTATAGACCGACCCACCGACCGACTGAACCAAAAGACTGAAAAGACGATACCGACATCGCGTATACGCAGCGTGTGCCATTCAGTCGCTAGTTGGACGTGGTCTTGGCCGCAAGGGCGCCTCGGAAAAAATCTAACCAAGCTAAAAAAAAAATCAGAACTTTTCAAATAACAACAAAAACAATAGAAGAGTATTTACACACACACACACACACATACACATATACCTTTTTATACACGTCTAAAGTGAATCAAGCATATCAAGCAAGGCGAACAAAACTTGCCGCTGAAACAAACAAACCAATACAACAATAACAACAACAACAACAAAAATGGCCACCTAACAAAAAGAAAAAGTGAATGCGAGTGGCAAAGTGAGTTGTGTGTGATTTTTGAGTGTTGTGTTAGAACGTGTGTAAGTGCAGATTCTCCACTCTTTCTTGTGTGTGCGAGTGTGTGTGTGTGTGTATGTGCAGTGTAACAGAAAACGCAACACCTAAAAGCAGGCTTTGGATTTTGTTTGGCTCTGTGGAAGTTGACGTTGCGTTTTTTTATACAATTTCGAGGCAGGTGAAGTGGGTTGGGGCGCCAGGCAGAGGGGCAGTGGGTAGCGGTTTGGGTTAAACGTAGCGAGATTAGGAGTTCAAAACTGACGAGGCCGAGCCCTGAATTTGATGGAATGCCTGACTTCTCGCGACCCCCTCCGCCTCACCCTCTCTTTCTCTCTCTAATTTTGTACCCTCTTCTGACTTTCTTACTTTGTCGAAACCGACTGCGAAAATATTTACATAAAATGTGCTTTGCAGTGTGTTTGTGTGTGTGTTTGTGTGTGTGTTTGTGTGTTTGTGTGACTTTGTTGGTATTCCAGTTGCAGTGCACGACATTTCCACTGAATAATTAATGTAATCAAGCAATTTTAACCCGTTTTAATAGCCCGTCTCCATAGCACTCGAGACTCTGGGCCCTCTCCTATGCCTTATCTCACTTTCTCTCTCCGAATGTTTTGGGTGTGCGTGAAATGTTGTTTTCAAAAAAATTCAAAAAAAAAAAAAAATATAAAAAATTGTCTGCAATAAATTTTTCTAATCTAACAAAAAACATAAAAAAAATATATGTAAAATCATTTATCAGCAAGTGTGTGTGTGTGTTTGGGTATGTGTGTGTGTGTGTCTGAGTGCTTAAATTAATTTCCATTTTAATTAAACTTAATTAACAATTAATTCTACTTTAAGAAACGACCAAGGCAACGAACAAAAATAAACTAATAAAATGAACAACTAAACCATAAAAAAAGTGAAATTAAAATACAAAACAAAAATTGATTAAAAAAAAAAGAGCAAATGTAAATGAAAAAAAAGAATTCTACAGAAAATTCCTATATTTTCATAAAACAAAAACAACTTGGAAAATTTCTATATTTTCTTAAGAAAAATAAAAAAAAAACACGAGAAAAAAATAGCTTTGAACTAAAAAAAGAGAAAAACTAATGATTTCAACTGGAGACCAATTTGCAGCAACTGAATACTCTATATTTTTTGAGAATTTAAAAGGAAAACCGACTATTTCTATATAACTATATAAATAAATAAATTAATCATCTATTAACTACCTGAGAAAAAAAAATCGCTAACAAATTATCGAGACAATTTTTTTCATAATTTTTTATTTGATTTTTTCGCTGGAAGAAAAGAAATAAATAAACTTGCGGCTGTTGACTTTTTGGCTGATCAAGAAAAGCGAGAGAGAGAGAAAGCAATGGAATTTTTTGTTTTCTTTATTTTTTAAATTTTACTCACACGCGAAAAAGTGTCGGCAAGAATAGACCAAAAAAAAACAAAATAAAAAAACTAATAATTCGCTGAGAAAAAAAAATATACAAGATAAAATGTGAAGGAAATAAAATAGAATACTTCCTCGTGTCTTGGTGAAAGCAAATAAAATAAAATAAAAATAAAATGAAATAATAAAGCAAAACCAACAGGTGGCCGTCCAGAGAAGACAGACCAGCAGACAAATCAGCTGGAAACTAACCTCAAATTGAAAGGGGTAAGTGCACTTGAGTATTTCAAAAAAACTAGATCATCCACTTGCTACTGACCAAGGCAAAAAAAAAAAAAAAGAAGAGAAGGAGGAAAATAAAAATAAAATATTGTAAAGGAAAGCTGGTTCTGGTTGTTGTTGTTGTTGTTGTTGTTGTATTGCTCATTCACCATTCACGGCACAATTCAGCAAAAAGGAAAGGAATTGTCCATGTTGCTTTGTGTCATAAACAATTTTACAGCATTTTTGTTGTCATAAGATTAAATGTGCATAAAATAAAAAGGGCAGGGAATGCCAAGCCAAAACAAAACAAAAAAAAAGGAGTAGAATATGTGTGTGTGTGTGTGTGTGCTTCTGGCATTGCAACCAGCGTGAATAATAATAACAACAACAATGGCAACACTGACACCAACACAATCCGAGCTAGTCAAAATGTAGAATAAGAAGAACAAAACCAAAAACACTGGCAATAACTATAAAAACCAACAAAACACTGCGCTTCAATTGTATTTCTCTGTATATGTCCATTCGAGTGTGTATGTGTGTGTGTGTGAGTGAGATTGTGGTTGCCTGGAGAGCCCTTATATGTGTGCTACAAGGGTTGAATAATAAATACCTCCTGTGGATGAGTACTTTTTATTCAACACTAAAAAAAAAAAAAAGAAACATTTTTTTTTTAGCATTTCAAAAAATTTTTATTTATTTTGCTTCTAATTTTGTGATGGCCTCTCAGGAGGCAGACAAATTGGGTGTGCTTTTTTAGAAACCTCAAAAAACTGTTGGTCAAATCTATTTAAATAAGAGTTTGTTCTTCTGCTAGGCTCGAGGAGTGATTGGAATCAATGAGCCTCAAGTCTCAAGATTCTTTCAATTAGCTTTTAATGATTGGTCAAATCTATTTAAATAAAAGTCTAAATGACTATGTTCTTCTGCCCAGAAAACTAGGCTCGAGGAGTGATTGGAATCAATGAGCTTCAAGTCTTTTAATGATTTCCTGGAAAACTTGGCTACTTTATAAAGAAATAGAAAAGTGCTCAAAGGAGCTTCTTGATAAAGTCTAAAAATATTTAAAACCAAGTTTCCAAAGCTCTCAACTATTTAAGGGTAACAGACTGACAAGTGGTTGCCATATTGACTTATTTTTTGTCAATAATCTGAGCTTAAGTCAAGGAGCGTCCGTTTCCTTGGTCTCTTTTCAAATCGCAAAACAAACAAGGACAAATCAAGAAATTACATCTCTAAGTCGTTTTTAGAGCTTTCTAACGTACCTATAGAAGCTCCATTATATAGTAGTTCGATCTTGTTGAAACTTACTTTAATTATTAGGAGCTTAATAATGCTTAATTTGATTGTCATATCAAGGTGAACAATAAAGTTTGACCTATAAATATTTCACTCTTTTCGAGATAGTTGTAGTCTGAACCTAAATCCGATAATGAAAACATTTAATCAATTTAAGCCAAACCGATGAATTTGGTACTCTGGAACTTTCTATTTCTCACCATCTCTGTGAACTTACTCCTATCCTTTCTACCCCAAAGTAGAAGGTGTAAAAATAACAGTAAAAATAATCAACTTTAAAGAGTCAGATTACTTGAAATCGTAGCTGTCTCAGCTTAATTGAAATATTTGATTATTTTTCAACTGGTCAAAACTTTTTTCATAAACTAAAAATCTAATTTCCAAATAATTCGGTTTTGTGAAAAAGTTTTAATGGTGTAGTCGTTCCACCAAAAAGTTGTGTTTTTTTTTTTTTAGAACCTTTGGAACTGCTCTCGTCTACTGGAAATTTCTGTAAAAAAAAACTCAAACACAAATCCAACATGACATGATGAAATATCCAGGCTTTACGACCTCACCAAAAACATATGAAGGGCGCCCTTCTGGGAATGAGGTGGAGTGTTTTTTTTTTCGAAAAAAAAATATATATATATAAAATATAAAAACCATTAAAAAAAAATGGAAATAAGAAAACAAACCTGAATGTTTTGCTGCAATTCTTTAACGGTACTCGTATTTATATAGGACACAGTCGGCATCCTCCCGACCCACAGGCCCGGGCTGGCATTTGAGGACTCTGAATGAAATTGGAGAATTTGTGGAATTGTTGAGCTTCTTGCTCAAGAAGAAGAAGAAGAAAAGGAAACAACCAATTCAGCTTCCAATTACAAAGTGAATTTTTAAGACTTGTTTTGGCTCTGTTGACCTTTAGATTTTTTCTTCTTATTTTCTTCTCTGTTTTTATATCGTTGACTTTTGGCTGGGCAGGTTTTTATGTTTTCATTTTGCTAACCTGACCAAGTGTACTGTGGTTTTTGGCACGCTTCTGACATTTCTTGACTTAGAAAAAAGAAACAAGAAAATAATAAAAACTGTGGATGCATTTACATATTTCAGAAAGTGATAATGAGCCAGGCGAGCCGAGCTGAAAGTCTTGGCGACTCCGACCTTGCACACTTGAGCACGTTCCACATAAATTGCTGGTGACAGCCCAGTGAGACAGGTGAGGGGTGGCTACTCTTTATGTGACCAGCTGATAATGACAATGACACACACACACTTACACATACACACACATAGGCCACAATTTAAGCTTTAAGGACATCTGCCATTTTCAGAAGAAAAACAATAAATTATATTCCCTCTTCTATGAGTTTCTCTTAAAGTTTTTTGATGACTATCGATAACCAATTTGAGGTCGTTGTAGTTGAGCCAAGTTTGCCTCAAGTTCACTGTGATCTATTGTCTCAATGTGTCTCTCCCCATATGCTGGGGCAAGTGCAAAGTTCTGTGGTCGATTGTTTTTACATTTAAAGTTTGTTGAAAGCTGACAAAACATTTTGACTTTTTCTCCTTCAACTGTGAGAAGTCTCAGAAACTTTATGATTTTCGCAAGACCCCCAAAAAAAAAAAAAAAAACAAACTAAACTCTTCACCATGTTTCTATTTGGTGGCACCTCTGCCAGCTGCTGGCTGGTGGCACATTTGACGTCTATCTGTGTAGTCAGCTGCGTATAATTCAATTACATTTGTACAGCTTGTGTCGACAGTTTCGTCTTTACATTTGTGCCAAACAACACGGCGTATGCGTAATTTCATTGTCTGGGCAAGAGCAAACAAGCTAAGCCATACCCACCACCTGCCCCAAAGCGAAAAAACAAACACCAAGAAAACGATGCTGTGACATTTTCGTGTTTGCCTGGTGTCGTCCAGAAAGCAAATACAAAAAAATAACTTTGGGAAAGATTATCTCAGCAGTGGCAAAACTAAAATGCTCTTTTCTGATGGTTCTTTTTCTGCTGTTTTTCCCAAATCATTTCTAGCTTTTTTATGAAACTTATAGAATTGATCTGAGTTGACTTTGGTTTAGATATATTTATGGTCTTGGCAAGTATTGGGTAGATATCTAGTCAGAACCGTTCTGACCGAACTTGGGACACCCCAATTAAATCCTTGAGGTCTCACAGATCGAGAATATATAAAATGCTAGATAGTCTAGCGCTGGCTGAACTTGGGACACCTATATAAATTCCTTGAGGCCTCACAGATCTAGAAATCTAATTAAGATCGATTGAATATATAAGAACCTAGTTAGTCTTACATTTATCCATTATATTGGATTTATCGTGTTCTAAGTTCTAACAGATTTTGAAATCTTTATTTGAATAATCTAGTCAAGATCGGTTGAATATATAAGAATCTAGTTATGATAACGTTGGGCAAACTTGGGATACCCATATTAATTCCTTGAGGTTTCACAAATCGATAAAACTAATCAAGATCGGTTTAAAATATTAAAACCTATCCATTATATTAAATCTAGTCAAGATCGGTCGAATATATAAGCACCTAGTTATGATAACGCTGGGCGAACTTGGGATACCCATATTAATTGCGTGAGCTTTTATAGATCGAGAAATCTAATCAAGATCTGTTGAATATATAACAATTGATTTTTAGGGGAATCTACACAAACCTAATATCAGTTAAATATATAAGAACCTAGGTGATCCATACAGGTTAATATTCAGAAGGGTAATAGTTTGGTTCTCAGAGGTTCCGATGGTACATGGTTATTTTCCATGGGATTCCTCTCAGTCTTATGAGAAGTCACAGAGCTCTTTCGTTTTGAAAAGGGTATAGGAAATAGGAAACGTCGAAAGGAAAGACATCAAAATAAATACAATTTCGTTGTCAGGGTCATTCCAGTTAAATAAATTTCACGTGAGCCAGCCAAAGCCTGAAAAGTTACAGTCCACTAATATTTTGAAAAGTTCAGGGATTGACAAGTCTGCCCGTTTGACTGAAATTGTTGAGTGACAAGTGCGAAATTCGACGGTAATCAACCTGGTGAAATATATTTTTCACCAGCTAAATTCGAGAAGGCCAACACAGTCCAAACAAAGGCGGCCATTTGCTTTCCCTGCTTGTTGTTTATGTTGTTTGTATTGTTGCTGTTATTGTGGTTAGCCACGTTTCAGTCTGACGCGCCTAGAGTCGGTCAAGCAAAAAATAAATGTGCTTGTTAACATTTCGTATTCCCGGCGGTTTCATAAAAGAACCCACACATTATGCATAATTAAATGCCCTGACGCTCCACCTTTCTCATATATGGTCTCTGCTTGTGTTTTTCTTTATGGTTATTTTCTGTGGCACATTTTGTTTGGTTTTTGGCTGTCCCTTTCATTCCATTAAATGCAATTAATTTCTTGCTAATTTTCATGACCCGCAGTTTAATTATGCATTGAATTGTCCGAATTATTTTTATGTTTGTGAGGTGAAAAAATTTCCACTACTTTTGATCCGATTCAGCTTTTATATTGCCTCGGCCAAGTAAACAAAAATCAATTAAAAATTCAGTTAATTATTTCTTTTTTGTTATAGTAAACTTTTCGAGGAAACTGTGAATCAATTTATTACATTTCGCTTTAAAGACCCAGTGTCATCTATTTTTGAGAGATGACAGAGGAATCTAAATATTTCTGGCAAGTTTTTAATCAAATTATTCGAGTTGTGGTCTTGTCGGCTCGACTTTCAAGTCATTTATGATTTAGTCCGTTGCCGAAATTGCTATTCAAATATGCCCGGAGTCTGGTCTGGTCTGGACTGTTTTGTTGGGTCATTATACTCAGAACATGGCCACAATGAATATACTCGGTTTCCTCCATGCGGGGACACAGGCCATTAGAAGTCATAAAAAATAAACTGCAAAGTCAACACAGCCCAGCCAGAGCTTCCTATGGCCCGGCCCAAGTGAGTGGGGCTTCCTTTTTGTGTAGACCATTATAGAGTGCTTGCTTGGCCGGGTGGCTCTGGCTGTGTGGCTGTTGCAACAATTATAAACCGAGGCCAGTTAGCCCCACAAATGTCGGCAATGGCATTTGCCTTTAAACACCTCATTAACTGCTTAAGTAGCAGCTTGTTTCGAGGGCATATAAGTTGGCTCTGTGTGAGTGTGAGTGTGTGTGTGGTTTGGCTTTATAAGTGTGCTCATTATCACCTGTTTGGCCAAAACAAACCAGCCCGAAAGATATCACATACACTCACCGAAATTCTTAAGTGCTTCATCTTGTCTCTAAATAACATTTCAAGTTGCCCCCACTGGCTTGCCACTTTACTCACTCCACTCCACGCCATTCACTTTGCTCTGATGAAAATGAGATGGCATCTTTTATGGCCGCCATTTTCGGCTGCTCCGACAAGGCCCAATCTAACAACTTACCTAAGCAGTTCTACCCTCAAATTTAACATTCCGCCCTCTGACTAGACATATACGATTACACACACACACACACACACACACACATATATATATACTTATTCATTCAATACATAAATACATTATGAATTTTCCGTGTGTTTTTTTCGCCAGGAAATGGCTCTGTAGCCTCACCAATTTTCCTGGCTTCTTCCTGACTCATCCGCTTATTTATTTATGCACGAAGAGAAGTGCATATTTATGTGTACATTTCTCGCTCTATTTTCGCTCCTCATTTCCCAGTCCGGGGCCAGTGCATATTTATGCGTCTCATATTTATTGGGCTTTGCCCTCGTCCTTAAGGTAAATAATTTTCACCTTGATTTAGTGCAAGCAAATTTAGTTTTATTTTATTCGCGAATTTCTAAACATTTTAAGAGACTTTAATGGTTTGGAAATTTTCCCAACGAAGCAAGTAAGCCCTTTAAACCTGGTCTAATGAAACCAAGAATCAGATATATGTCTTGGTTAATTATTTCGAGGTTAGTCTTGGATCTTTGGGCTGCTTTTTTAAGCTTAAAATCAGATATAGCTTCGAGGTTAGTCCTGGAGCTTAGTTCTGGGTTATTTAATCTTAAAATCAGATATAGTTCGAGGTTAGTCTTGGATCTTTGTCCTGGTTTATTTGAGTTTAAAATCAGATATAGTTCGAGGTTTGTTTTGGAGTTTAGTCCTGGATTATTTTAGCCTAAAATCAGATATAGTTCGAGGTTTGTTTTGGAACTTAGTCCCGGGTTATTTAAGTTTAAAATCAGATATAGTTCGAGGTTTGTTTTGGAACTTAGTCCTGGATTATTTTAGCCTAAAATCAGATATAGTTCGAGGTTTGTTTTGGAACTTAGTCCTGGATTATTTTAGCCTAAAATCAGATATAGTTCGAGGTTAGTCAGGAATTATATATAATTCGAGGTTAGTCTTAATTGTCTCGAAAGAGTTTTTAAGTCAACTGAAACAATCGAAATTTGCTCGAGTTTCGTTCATTTCAGTTTTGACTTAGTCCTAGAAAATTGCTGTTCCGGAACTAGTTCACTTTTAATATAGTAAAATCTTGTCCTGATTTGATGAGTGAACTGGTTCTAAAAGTGATTTAGGGTTTCTCCAGAAGGTTAAGTTTATTTTTTTTTTAAATCTCTTTCAAACCAAGGATTAAAAAAACCCAATGAAAAGAAATTTCTTTCTCTTCATAAATTAAAAATGAGTTTTTGTTTTGCTGCTCGATGATTTGATTATTAATTGCCATTTGATTTGCCTTTTTTATAAAAATAAAAGAAAAAGAAAAAAAATCATATTTCTCTTTATGAAATTCTTAAAATTCAATTGCTTTTTTGCTCTTGGTTCTTTCCTTGCCATTTAAATTCATAGGTTGGAATATTTCCCTGGTTTTGGCAGTTCATTAAACACAACACATCACACACACACACACACACACACACACACACACACACACACACACACACACACACACAGAGAGTGAAATCCACTCCCAATTGGATTCATTCTCAGACTTTTGAAATGAAGAAACAATTTGTAGGAAATCTTTCAAAGTGTCAGACTCAGTCGAGGCAAAGAGCAACTGTAAACTTTTCCTGGTCGCCTTTTTTTTTTTTGTTGGCACAAAATTATTCAAGAGTTGTGGAAGTCGGTAAGAAAAGTGCCACAGAACTTTTGTCAATGTAAATATTCGAGTGTGATTATTTTGCCCTTCTCAGACAAAAAAAAAGGAAGAGAAGGGAGAACCTTGAATATTCATTCATTCATTAATATTGCATATCGGTTAAAATATTCCGAGGAAAGAAGAAAATGTTTTCCATTCATCTGTGGAAAATTGAGTTGTAAATAGAAAAAAAAGAAGAAAAAAGAAAATGTTGAAATAAATAAAAATTTATACCGCTGTTGGCATTTGTTTATATTTATTTTGTTAGCTTCAACCAAACAAAATTTGACTTTTTTATGGCCCGAGACCACAGCCAAAACAAAGGAAATCGATAAATGTTCAATCAGAACTTTTACACACACGCACACACGCACATGCAGAGATAAGAGTGTATGTTGTGTGTGTAATAAAGCTTCTATAGATTCTGTTGACTGATTTTTGTTTAGTTTTTGCTTTTGTTATTGTTGTGCCTTTGTTTTTGTTTAATTTACGCTTTTATTCGTTTGTCTTGTGGCTTTCGCTTGAATCTCAATTAAACTGTCAGAAGCTGAGAAAATGTGGCCTGCGTTTTTACTCTTTCTTTTTTATCATTGTTTATTTTCTAATCAATATTCAAACAGTCAGGGCCCCAGTCCCCAGTCCCCAGCTCGACCTCCCCCGCCCACCCAGCATCGAGCATCTGTGATAAGCAGCCTCGATTACTGAGTGGGGGGAGCAGGCAGGTCGGGGTCTGTCTGTCACTCAGTTATTGGTAAGAATTTCCTTTTAGTGCAAATTTGTTTCATTGATTTTTTTCTTTCTTTTGTGCCGGTTTCCCAGCCACTCAGTTCTCTCGGTTTTTTTTCCGCAAATTTACCAAGTTTAATGAGCCATTAAATGGCATCAACTAAAGTTGCACTTTGCATTTTGTGCGTGGCCGAAAGTTGCCACAATTCACATAATAGAGTTAAGGGGGCTAAAAAAGGGCACAAAATTGCTAAAGAAAAATAATGGTGATGGGCGGAGGCAATTCTCTGTCATTTCTCTGGGGCAACTTTGTAACAAAACTAACAAAGTGCTCTGACAGTTGCCGCAGGGAGGCTGCGGCGACCAAACGACGGCAATGACGGCATCATCGCTCCTCCAACAAAGAAACCATGAAATAGTGAAACTTCTCCTAATGGCATAGGCAATTCTGTGTGTGTTTTTGTTCTTTTTGTTTTTCTTTTTGCTTTTGCTCCAGAAGTGGTCTTCTGGCAGTGGCAGGCAACTGGTTAAGAGGCCCCGTGCCCTGGCATTGCCTGGTAATTTGCCATGGTGATTATTTTACACCTAGACACGGTGATTCCCTCGACAAAGAAAAAAAAAAAGAACCCGGCATACAGCTTGGGGGATTAACAGACAGGCAGGGCATATTTTATAGATGATGTTTTTGTTCTTTCGACCCCGACTAGGCTTATCAAGAAGCGAACAGAAAATTCCCCTGGCCCATGTTTGGGACTATAAAACAGACGAGCAGTCACAGATCGTTCATCAATCAAGTTTCTCTAGCTTTCAAAAGCAGAACACGTACGCGTACTCACACACCACTTAACCAAAAAAAGGAAAAAGGAAGCAAAGCAAAATGTATCTCAACCTGAAAGCTCTGTTCCTGTTGGCTTTGACTTGGGCTGCGGCCACGCTGACTGAGGCCAGTTTGCAGCGCGGAAGAATCTTTGACACCAGGCCGTCCCCCTACAATCCCAATCCACGACCACTTCCTCCCTACTAAACAAGGACAATCCTGGCCAAGCTTGGAAATAGTTTCAAAATCGTTTTGCCAATAAAAAAAAAATGCAAATCACTAAGTTTTTTTGATTCTTTGAATTGGCCAATTTTGCATTTCATTTCTAATTGTTTTCCATTTAGTTTTAAACTGTGTTTTGTTAGATTTGAAATGGCTCTTTTAGTTGGGGGGCAAATGTTGATAAATGATTTCATCACGAGAGGCATTAACTCAATTGTGCTGTGTCATAGTAGGACCAGCTCATAGAATGCCATTTCCATTTCACACTCACACACACACACACACACATACACACTCAACAACATTATCATCGATTCTCACGTGGCCTCAACACCTCATAAATAATAATGAACAAAATTTAGCTGAGTGGTGGAAATGTGCGGAATTGTGTGGGATGCTACGCAACACCTTCATTCCGGGGGGGCAGGGAGAGAGAGAGAGAGAGAGACAGGGAGAGATGCTCGCTAGGCCGTTTTATTTTTGCCATTTTTAGAAGACAATGGACTCTAGGCTAGCTGCGGCTTGTCATTTATAATGTTAATGCAATCTAATGGCTGCTCATATTCTACATGCTCATTCTGATGATGTTGTTTGCCTACACGGCGTATGAGTAATCAGTGGGTCGCAGTCTCTCGGCTACTCTGGTAGCTCTGGTGAATTCTTTTTTTTTTCCAAAAAACATGAATAATTTCAATGAGCCTTATAAATGTGTTTTGTTTCTCATTCATTTGTGCTCCATAGTTAACTCCAGATTAATAGGAAAATTGAGTCCTCAGTTCCTCAAGCCCATTTCAAGGAAACCAAATTCTAATCAAGCAGAGTACCAGTCATAGAGATTCCCATCCTATCTCGAGTGTCCTAAGAATTGAAATGGTTGAAAATGAAGTCATGAACTCTTTTTAGTCCTAAGAATTTTTATATCCAGTAAATCGGATGTCAGACATATCTCAAAAAGTGGTGTCAAAAATAAAAGATAACGTTTACCCTTAAATTATTATGTTTTTTTTTCGTAATCTTTGAGGAACAATTTGTTTTGATGATAATTTAATTTTAGTAGGGCATAAATCAATTTCTGTTCTTTTTAGGTGTTTTTTTGGTCTATAATTTTGTCAGAAGACAAATAGGCTTAAGGTGAGATTCGGCTTGTCATTTATAATGTTAATGCAATTTAATGGTTGCTAAAATTTTGTATGTTCGTGTTGTTCTTGTTGTTGTTGTTCTTCGTGTATTCACGGCGTATGAGTAATCGGTTAGTCTCACTTGCTGTGGCAATTGTGGTGTGCCAGTTTTTATATTTTCCGTATGCAAAAAAAAAGACCAAAAATAATAATAAAAAAAAAAAAAAATCAAAATAACAGAATTTCAATGAGCTTTATAAATATCTTTTATTTGATATACTAAAGGCGGCACACACACTTTGTCTCTCTATTTTCAGACTCGCAGCAATTTCAAAGATAGCACAGAAACACTTGCAAAAATTAGCACCGCTCTATAACGCCGAGTGGCGACCGTGTGTCTAAAAATAAAGTAGAGTACGCGCGCGCCGACCAGCTCGTGACAGCTGTAGTTGACAGCGGTTGACAACTGTGACGTCACCAAAACACAAAATCATCGACGTCAGCAGTGTGCAGCATCATCATCATAGCAATCGGCAGGCATGTCAACGTCACGGATGTGCAGTGCTCTAATTAGCAGTATAAACTGGCCAGCGGCGGAACAGCCGAAAATCATTTAATACAAAAACAACAAATTTCTATATAAATATACATTTTTTTTTTCTTTCAATACAAACAAAAAAAAAAACGCCTTCGCAAAAAATACAATCAGATTGAGATAACATGAATAAACGTTCAAACGTTCCGGACAGTTGAATAGACTTTCGACTTGTGCGAATAAATTCACAAAAATATTCATTTTGCTCGGCGAACTTATTTTTCTTGTTTTTTTTTCTATATAAAAATAAAAAAATCTGAGAAATTATAAAATTACGGTAGCCGCAGCGCAGGGCAGCGCGTCGATCCGAATCGATTCGTACACACTTGATAAAAACTCAGCCAGACCAGACAGCTCAATAGAAAAGAAACAAATAATAAAAGAACAAAAAAAAAAGGAAAGGAAAAACAAGGAACCACACAGGCACACACAAATAAAACAAACGAAAAAAAAAGAAAGCACAGCAGAGCAAAGCAAACATGAAAATCGCCAGAAAACATAGCAAAAAGAAAGATGAGAGAATTCAAGAACAACAACAACAAAAAATTGTCAAAAAATGAAAATGCTTACAGCTTGTGAACCTCAGTCTAAATTCGTCGTCGATCTGCGCTGAATGGTCGTCGTCGTCGTTTCGTTCGTCGTCGTCTCCTGCGTCTCTGCCATCGTCAACGCCTTTTCACCGACAACCTTGTTGTTGCTGTTGCTGCTGCTGATGCTGTGCGGGGCGGTGCGTGTGTGTGTGTGTGTACTTCTACGCGTTCAGCTGGCTGTGTTTAAGAATTGTGCGGGCGCGGGTGTCTAGCCAGCCAAACGCCTACCAGCAGTGCAAAAAATAAAAAGAAATATATGAATACTCTAAAATTATTATTGAACACATCGAATTTTTGGCATACTTACGTTGTTCTCCACCAGCAATACAAAAAAAAAGAAAATATTGAATAGATTTTTGCATATATGCACATGTTTTTGTTGCTGTTGCGCTGGTGCTTTATTCGAAATAAATAATCCGCGTGCGTGTGTGTGTGTCGAGTGGTCAGGGCTCGAGTGTAACAATTATTTCAAAAAATATTAAATTTTAATAAGTCTCATTAACCGTTGAAATAAAATATCGATTGAGCCTGTGAACAAAAAAGTGTGAAGATAAATAAAATAAACAATTTAATTAAATAATTCCATTAAAATGCCAACGACAAGCCCCAGCAAAGGATTTAAACTTTTAATCAAACTCTCAATTAATCAGAATTATAATTATTATTGCATCGAATGCTGAACTAAATTGGTAAGTGTAAAAATAATAATATCACATTGCTCAAAGAGCTAGAGCGAGAAAGAAACCGGGTGAGAGAGATAGAGCGAGAGAGAGAGAGAGAGAGAGAGAGGTGTATCAAACCAGAGGTGAAATAATTAAGCAGAAAAATCTTCACTTAAGCAACTCTCTGTCAGTTCAATTGAGTGATAGACAGAGCAAATTAACAGGGGCAGAAAAAAAAGTCCAACAACTCATTTTTACAGAAGGTTAGGTTCATTTAACATAATTAAAATTGCAAATAGCTATAAAGTCAAAGTCATTGGCATCTTCTCTTTCCCTCTGCCTCTTTCACTGGCCTTTCTGGCCCATCATTCGTGTTCCTTGTCTAATTAGCTAAATGTTTTCTTACAACGCTTTCGATCGCTCTTCCTTCTGTGCATGGGAAAAAAAAGGAGAGCTGCTCTCTCCGATGCGGAATGTCGAAAAGTTATTTTGTTGCTGTTGCCTTTTACCTTACTTCAAAGTAACGAAAGGTAGAACAAAAACGAAACAGAGCCTAACCAAACACAGTGGGAAGCAGAGAGTAAAGCAGAAGGAAAAAAAAACATACGCATAGCTGAATATTTGTAACAAATTAGTTAGACTCGGTCAAGTCGACTAGTGAATGCTCTTATCAAATAATTGTGAGAAACATTTTGGCTTGAGTATTATATTTTTTAATGTAATAATTTTCCTTATAATTATTTGTGGCTTCCTTTAATTAATCCAGAAGTTATGATCTCCTGTCATGACCTGAGAAAATTGAATATGTCTTTAATCAGAGTTCCTTTTGTAGGGCAGCAAAATGCCTGCCTTGGGCCATCAATATGAAGGCATTTTGGGTAAGGGGGTGGGGATTGGAGTTGTGTTGTTGATGTTGTATTTCCTGACTGGGTGTTTTCATAAATTGAGTTTTCTTTTTTGGTGTTTTTCTACTTGGCAATGTTGTGTCTTGGCTTGCCACCAATGCTGCCACAGTTGGGGTCGGCCTTCCACGAACAGCTTCTTATATTTACATGCCTAACTTTTTTCTTTTTTTTTTTTGTATTCCTTTCAACTGTTCGGTGTGCGTGCTTTATAAGTTTTATATTATATATTTTATTTTTATTTTTTTGTGCTGCCATAAATATGATATGGGTGAGTGTATCTGTCGTAGCCGTCTGGTCCGTTTGGTCTGGTCCTGTGTGAATTTGATGGGGGAGCTACCATGAAGGAATTATGAGGTATTAACTATATTTGTATGTGTGCCTGTGTGTCTGTGTGTGTGTGTGTGGGAAATGCCCATTATATTAACGTATTGTTTGGTTGGCATATTTATTTTTCCTTTTTGTAGTTGAAGGATTTTAAATGGGCTTACCCTTACCACAGACATAAAAATGATTATCGTGCCACGCTAATTTCAGTGTATATAATGAATATAAAAGAGATTTATGGTCAGTCCTTTGAAAATGTATATTTGAGGGAATTTAGTCATCTGCTTTAGATAATCGCGCCAGAATCATATTTATTTTTATTATTCAATTAATTGAAAACATTTCCCCATTTGAAAAAGAGCATAGAAAATGACAAAACTCTGACAAAGAATTCGGGTATTTATTATTTTATTTTATTTTTTGCTTACCTTGCTTATTACCAACGGTCACATAAAGAGATGCCTAAATCAGAAGGCACATGTATGTTTATTTTTATGTATGTGTACATTTGCATATATCTACATAGATGTACATACATGCAGAGCCGCATACTTATGAGTCCGCTAGGAAGGAAAAAGAAAAAGTGCAAAAACATTGCACACTTTTGACTTGATGTGCTCAGGCCCCATCAGCCTGTAATGTAATTATGCCAGTGTGTGTTGGGACTGCTGTTTGAGAGTCTGTGTATGTGTGTGTGTGTGTGTGTTTGTGTAAAAATTCTCTTCCTCTACCTTTGGTATGTATGCAGTGTGTTTGGTGCCAGAGACCCCAAACGGTATTGCCGTCGCTGGCTGCCTTGACAATGCACTTGAATCAAGTGGCTGCGCTTGCCCGTTCTGCTTCTTTCATGTTCTTCTTTTTGATTTTTCTCATATGTGCTTGTGCTTTGTTTTCTTTCACTTTGGCATACACACACACACACACACACACGCACACGTAAAAATCAGGTCGGATTTTGGTTTGGGTGTTTTTGTTTTTGTCTTTGCCTTCGCCTTTGCCTTGTGTCGCCAAGCGGTCGTGCCAATCTTTTTGGCCCTGCCATCCGCCTTGCAACACATTGCAAGTTGCCAAAAGTAGCAGCAACAACAATAAAAATGCCACCAGGAAAAAAACAATAAAAACAAAACTGTCTCACTTGGTTTTCCTCTACTTGGCTACCACTCTTCCTCTCTTGCCTTGTTTGTTTGTTTATTTTTAAAATTCTGTTTACAGCTTGTTTCCTTATTATTTTATATTCATTTTCCCCCCAACCCATCTTCCTTCCTCACCTACTACCTGCAACTTGATGTTGCATTCACTTTTATTCATTTTATTTTTATCGTTGTTGTTGTTGTTGTTGCTGCTGCTGAACCTTAAACAATTTTAACAAGTTGAATGTTGCCCTGCTGATCCACTTGGCCACTCATTCCTCCGCAGTTGTTTGCAACTTTCTTAAGTATGTGCACGTGGCTTCAAGTTGCTATTGTCTAGGTCCCAGTGCACACTGGCATTATATATTGGTATGTGTGTGTCTGTGTATGTGTGTGTATGTGTGTAGGTGGGTGCCAGTTATGGGGGCTGCCGTTTTCAGTTAGTCAGTTGAAAGTGGCGTAACCGTGGCTGCGTCGGCATCAGCATCAGCGTCAGCGTCGGCACTTTACCTCGTTAGTTCATTGTTTTTGTTGTTAATTAATTTTATATTGTTGTCGTTGCACTTTTATGGCATAAAATGATGCTGTCCAATCCCATAGCAAGTGAAATATGCAAGTACAGTAAAGACTGGCTATACCGAAAATGAGTGAATATAAATAAAGAAAGGAAGGAAATCATTGGCATTTTGGTATATTTTTTCTTTTAAATTGAAAGACCTTAAAATGGTTTCCCTTCTTTAAAAGACTATTTAGGTTAGACTGTGGCCATCACGAAATATATGTAAAATTTTATGATAGATGAGGATTCCTGACAAACTCATTGTCCGAATAGGTAGCTTTTAGTCAAGCTCTTTGTCTGTGTGTGTGTGAGTGTGTCATGGTATTTGGCAGCATTTTTGAAATGACTTTCACTTTATTGTTTGTTGTCTGGCGGCCCAAGGCTTCTGACCTTGCAAATTACCCATCCCGAGGTCGCTACTACAGTCTTTAATCAAGTATTTCCATTGCATATTTCAAGCAAATTCAGTTTTTCTTTTTACCAAATTCACGAATCATTTTACTCATGCATTTAATTTCTCATCAAATTCCTGGAATTTAAGTACGTGTGGCTGAGAGTTTTCTGAAGCAAAAATGGGGGGGGGGGGGGGCTTCCAGAATGACAGATTAATGCTGACAGATCTAAGAAGCTGCTAAAGTGCAACTAAGAAGGCAGCCATAAATTGCCAGGGTGGCAGCAACACATAAAAGCGCACAAAATTGTTTCTTTCAAGTTTTTGCTCTTAACGCCCCCTCTCCCCCCGCCCATGCCGATCGAATCAGCTCATCCAATCTGATTCACAATCATAAATAATTCTATCATTCAAGTTCTTTTCCGCCCGATGATTTACAGCTCTGTCTTTTATTAATGCATTTTCAGCTGCAATCGGTATTTCTATTTTCGTATTGAAGCAGCCACACGTTTCGCTGAGGAATGCACGAAACCAATTCCGCTTTTATCAGCCACCCCTAGCCACTCACATCCCCCGCCGGCAGATCTTCTGCCCTTGGCAAGACCAAGAGAAATGCATCCGGGCAAGGTCCATCAGCTTATGACAATACAGACTTGGGTTTATAAATGTAATCACTGGGTTTCAATTCAATACAAACTGTACTGATTTTATCCCTCGAAACATTGCGTTTAATGCCATCTCAATGCCAATTTATTTTGTTTTGGTCTTTCTCAATTTCTCACATTTCTTATTTTTGTAGCGATTTCAAAAATGAAAGCAAATTATTTCATTGTTCGCAGCTCAACGGAAAAACAATTTATTTTTATATTTATATTTCCTCTGAGCTTAATTTTTTTTTCGAATTTGGCCTCGACCTTAAATTCATTGCTATTCATTGGATTTATTTACAGATTTTAATTAATTTTAACTACCTTTAAGTTCTATTGTTATTTTTTTTTTTTTTTCGATATTTTAGTCATGACCTTAAATTCGCTGGCATGCCAACACAAAATTTTGATTAATATGCTCAATAAATTCTTGAGTCTGCAATATTCCAATTGGCCATAAAGTATCATTTAAATATTCTCATTGGAAAGGGCAGAAAGAAGGCGCTGCTGACACGCAAACTGACACGCACACTCGTCAGTCATTGGCAAATTGGATTAATGCCTTTAGCCGGATAAATTGTTGTCCTATCGGAATAATCAAGTCACTCAACTTACATGGCTGGCTACACGATAGGCTTGTCAATATAAATATCAACAATGGGGAAATACGTAATGTTTGGGGAATTTAAAGGGGATTGTCGCAGTCGACAAATAAAACAGATGGAGTGTATTTTCCTAGGCTTAAGCAAGAAATCGGGTGTGGAAAAAAACAAAACGTTAATCTTGTGTTGAAAATGTTTCTCTTAGGACTTGAATCATTTAATGGGTTCTTAAATGAATTCAAACATATTGTAATTCTGGGACAAACTTTACCCATTTAAGGTTGCTTTAGACTTAAAATGAAGGGAGTTGTTTGGATCCGAAAAGTTTCACCTTGGTTTGATATGTAATCGATTTCTTATTCAGCTTATTAATCACACCTTTATATATCTCAATAGAAACCCTAAAATTATCTTATTAAAATAAATTTTCTTCTTCTTTTCTTTTAGCCATTGTCAGTATGCAACGCTCGAAATGACGACGCGACTCTCGAAGTTCGAACTCGATTTGTGATACTTGTAACATAAAGAAAGTACGTTAAGATCTAACTCATAACTGTAAATTAAATAACAGACTATTTAGTTACAATTAATTTTCGTCATAATTTGTTTTCTCCTAAGTTGTAAAAAGAAATTATTAAAAATTATTTATTAATTTTATCGAGCTAGAAGTCAGATTAGCTGATCTGATTAGCCTGATCTGCTGCCCCCCATTTAAAGACAAAAGAGATAAAAGACAAAAAAAAGCACTGACCTTTGAAAAAACACTGACCATATTCTATAAAAGACAAAAGACTTGATAAGCCCACCGTTAACTCTCAACTCCATTTAAATTATAATATTGAAAATAACAAAAGAGAAATACTTTCGGCTCCTGAGAAGCTGAAGCTGAATTCTTAGCGAGTCTCCTGAATTGTTGTCACCATGTCGCATGGGGACCGAGAGGAATGTACGTAATATATCCAGCCGATGAACTCATCTTGATGACATATGGTTTCTTTGCGCCACGTGTGAAACCACGACCCTCACTTGACTGTCTGCGTGAGCCACTTGTGCCCATTGAGTATCCAACTTCCAATACCAAGACCACCGCTGTTGCTACCGCACTCAACACTAACAACAGCAACAACAACACCAACACCGACAACAACGCCCAGCTGCCCAACGATTCTACTCCAGCAGCACCTTTTCTAAAGCCCGCACCCACACCAACCAATTCACCACACCACCTGCCTCCGCCCGCACACACAACCGTCTTCACATTCGACGATCCAGCACCTCCGCCCCTTTTACTGCCCCAGTCACAGAGTCTGCCCCAGACCCCCATACGTCGCACATCCCGCGCCTCGCTCACCCACTCACAGAGCGGATCTGTCAAGCGGTCCAGCGTACGCAGCACCCGTTCCAAGCCACCCACCCCGCCAACAACGTCAGCATTTCAGCGTAAGCTGAGCTCACCCAAGCCCAACAGATACCTGCCAGGCTCACCATTGAATTCTTCAACATCGATGTATAATGATTCGAACACGCGCAGTGGTAGTGGTGGCAACAGTGGACGCGCCCCACTAGAGCGTAGCCGAGCCTACGATGAGGAAGGAGCGACTGGTCTAGCACCCGGTGCCGTGGGTGGTTATGCGGGAGGATCGTTTGATTATAGTTATCCCAGTGGGGCTCTGGTCAGTGGACGCGACAGGAGTCCGAGTATATTTCTGGAGCCACCTACACCAGATCCCACACATGCTCATTTTGGCCCAGGCTGGGGCAGACCTATGTCGCCCATGGACTTGCCCCCGGAGAAATCGACGACGGCCAAAAAATCACCACCCAGTAAGTCGCGCTTGCGGCCAAAGTTGCACATACCCTTGGGTCGACTGGGTAGGTCTACGTCATCGGATACCAGGGAATCGAATCGCTTGCGCGAGGACGTGCATGTTCATGTGGAGAATCCTGTTTTTAGTAGTGAAAATCTACGGCAAAATAATTTCGATGCCTTCTTTGAGGCCAGGGAACCAGTGCTCAAGCTGCAGCCCAAGACACCCAACACTGCCCCACTGGATGGCAGTGGCTACTCGCCACCGCTGGAGAACTATGCCGGCGTCTACGACTCTCCCACCTCGCGTAGTCGAACTGCAGCGGGCGGAGGTGGGCTATTTGCCCGATCACCACGGGAGGATCGGGAACGGGCGCTCAACGCTCGTTCGCGCAGTGCAGATCAGTATGAGGGATTGCGGGAGCCACGTGATGGTTCGGTCACAGCTGCTTCCGGCGGCAGCTCTGGTGGGCGTGGCGGAGTTTCAGGACGCGGTGGTGAAAGTAGTGGTGTTTCCTCCAAAGGTGACAGGTGCTTTCAACCTTGCATTCTTACAATCTAATCAAATTGTTTACAGTTACTTTCTACTGCTACGCGGCCTAAAAAAAATATATATATAAATTTGAACGATTTGCATTAATCGCTAATCGATAAACGATAACATCGACTTGCAGTAGTTAACTTGTTGAGTTCTGCCCAAGCTCCCACGTTTTGCAGTTGCAGTTATTGATTGCCCAGTTTGAATGAAAAGTTTTTTGTTATTTTATTTAAAGTTGAGTATTTTGCTTTCATCTCTAACACAAAACAGCGCATAGATAATAAATTCTTATCGATCGAATTATTTTCGATAACTGATTGTTTCTTCACATCCGATATGAGGTTCGATAATTTCGTAATTTACATTCCAAAAAAGCTTTTGCGAAAGCATTTATCATTCTTGATGACTTTATCGATAGGATAAGAGCAGGCTTTGCCTAATTTCGCTTTGATAATCATTTGGAATTTGCATTTCCAGATTAAATACGAAAACTTCTTGTTGGTCTGTGAAAATCCGTCTGCTTGGGCCGTCTTATCAGCCCAGAATGTGTGTAGATGTCTGTGAATGCAACATTCATGACGCGTGGCATCATTTGCATAACGCTAAGTGGATTAGTTGAACAAGCCACCCTCGGCCACACCCACTTTTCTCCGTATAACATCTCAAAAACACACACACGCACACCCACACCCACACCCACTCATAAAAACGATCTGCAATGTGCTCGAGCCAAGGCATCCAGCTGTGCAGTTTGGCTCATGCATTCTGAGCATTGCGTGTCTGTGGCACATTCAGAAATATTTCTCCTACACAGCAGGCACATAATTTTCTCTCAAATGCTTGACAAGCCCAGGCAAAGTTCAACTTACGACTCGTGACTTTGTTGGTATGAGTGGTATGAGCGGTGTGAGTGGTGTTGGGACTCTACCAACCATCACGCACACTTTTGGCCAACAACTGGCTGGCTGGCTGGCTGACTGAATGACGGTAGTTGTACATGCGATGACGATAACTATGGATCCCTTGTTTGGGTTTGGCGACTATCCGAATCCGGTGGTGCAGTGCCAAAGTGTCACTGTCAGCGTATCCGTGTGTCCCATCGGAGAACTGAAAGCCATAAGCCGTTTGTCCGTATGCTTGGCTGGTAGCGCGTGAAAGCAAGTGAAAGTGTAATCAACAATAACAGGAAAAGATGAAACAAGATTTACACGCAGACACACCCAAACCCTTTTTGCCGTTGTCTTGCACAAAGCCAAGAGCATCCGTAGCATCTCGTAGAGCCAAAGTTGCTGCAACTTGAATTAATTTAAAAGTTGTAAATTTGATGACCAGCCAACAAACTAAATCAACAACGTGCCCCACGTGTTTGCTGCACTCAAAATAGCTCAGGACCAACTGGGACTCAATGACTTTCATTGGTCGACTTTTGGCCAACTTGGCGGACTGGGTTCGACTGGCTTGGTACCCTGAGTTCTGCTCTTGTGTTTTACCACAGGTTCTCAATCTCTGACACAACTTGTTTATGTTCCATCAAATTGCATAAGCCAAAGCACTTTTGTCCTTTCAACTTTCAACCACCTCCTCCCACACACACATTTAACATATAGCAAGGGCAGCTGCCACGAACTGTCATTTAACGTCAATAAAGCTGCGACGTGAAATGCGCACCAAATAATTTCCATAGCACACTTATGTGCGTGCCAGACCAGTTAGTAAAAAATTCATATTCATAGGACACTAACACACACACACACACACACACACACGCAAGTGTGCTCCTTCCATTTTATAGATATTTGCCCGTGTGTGTTGTGTGTGTGTGTGTTGAATTGAATATCTGTTTGGGGAACGTGTCCCGGAAAAACAGAAAGCAGTTCTCGAAAGCGATTGCATAGAAGCAATAAATGAGTCTCTGAATATTTCATAATATGCTTGTAATTGAACTCTGGCGCATTATTAGCAAAATTGTATGCATCGAGCATGACCAGCTTAGTCAATTGGTTAGTTCAATCTATCTGTCTAAATTATCTGAAAAGCAGACAACATTGCAAAACTCTTTTTGAATCAACTGTACTTTTGCATTCCTCTATAGCTGAAGTGGTTCTTAAATCAACAGAACTTGTGGGACTTAACTATTTCAATTAAAGTTTTCTTTTTTAAATGAGTAAGGCTTTTAGTTTGTCTCTCTGGTAACTTGTCAATCTTATGGTCAAGGACCTTTGTCATGTAGACTCAAGACTTAAGTGGAAAATAGAGGTATGCATTTATATACCTGAAAGTCTCTGAAATTTTTGTTGGAATATGGTTAATATTCCTGAGGCAATTGCGACCTGAATCGAATCAGTAAACTCAGTAAATTTATTCACTGGATAAAAAAGGAAACCGTGTATTAATATATATCTATTTTTTTATCTGAAGGTCTCTGAAATTTTATCCTATTCCCTTCATCAGTAAACGAATTCTAAGAATATATTTTTTAACTCGAAGAAATAAATATATAACGTAATAAGCTGCTATAAGATCTCTTGAGGGTACAGTCTGATTCATACCTAGGACTAATTATATATAATTTTGAGAGCTCTAATATGGCCACCCAGATAGATAGAAGTTATCAATGTTAATGTTAAGATCTCTTGAGGGTACAGTCCGATTCATACCTAGGACTAATTATATATAATTTTGATAGCTCTAATATGGCCACCCAGATAGATAGAAGTTATCAATGGTAATCTTCAGGCATAATTAGATCTCAGGAGATTTCATTATATTTCATATTTGAATAGTATTGTTCTCTTAAAAGTTCTGTTATTTTATCGATTGATATCGAAACTAAAATTGGAGAAAGCTCTTTTGTCATTTTTCGAGTGTCCTCGAGCAAATTAAGTCTTAGTTTTAGGACACATATTTCAAATTAGGGGTATCTAAATTGAATCTTCCTTCCTTTAGTTTTGTCTACTTGACCTTGTCTTTATGAGCCAGCCAAAGAGAAGGAAGAAGAAGAAGAAGAACAAAAGTCAAGTTCCCCATTACTATTTCGGGCATGGGCTACCAAAAGAATAAATAAGATACCCTTGAGCCCTCTTATGTTTTTGTTTCTAAGTTTTGTTGTTTTCTTGTCTGTTTGTGGGCAGTTTCTTGGGGCAGCCAAGTGGATATGCCAGTAAGATTCCACTTCATTTATTGATTGAATTTTAAATGAATCTACCACACCAAATAACACCGTTTGTCCGTGTTCTACATTTTTTCTTCTTTTTTTTTATTTGTTTTTTTTTTTTTTTGTATTTTATATATTTCTTTCTATGTTTTGTTGACTTTTGTAATGGACAATTTTGTGTTCATTTTTTTTTTTTTTTTGTGGAATTCCTATTTCACACCGCCCACAGAATAAGAAAATAGAAGGAGCTCTTTGGCTTGGCTTTGCTCCAGCAGTTGCCTTCAGCCAGTTTAGCTGTAGAACACTTCAAATTTCCGGTTGCTCAAGTGAAAATAGAAAAAGTTATGGACCGAGACGGCGGAGGGGGGGGGGGGGGGTAGTGCGATGTGGAAAAAATACAAAACAAATCACCGACCGAATGTTTGAACGCCATCGTTATTTATGCATAAATATGAAGTGGCAGGCGGAGGGGGGAAGGATAACAAATCTATTTGATTGGGCGGGCTGCCAGGCCCGCGGGTCTGATGTCTCAGCCGATAAACCAATACATTTGTTTATATCACACGGCAGAGATTGTTTTCTTTTTTTTTTATTTTTTGTTATTTTCTTTCATTTGGCTTTGTTTATAAAATATTAAAGTCTGCAATTTGGCCAAAAGCCTCGGAGAAGTTTATTGCCCGAAAGTAGCCGGACAAAGAAATACTTTCAAAATCTGTTTTTGATACTCAATCGAATCAATTTTATTTTATTGTTATATTTTTTGTTTCGTTTGTTATTTTGCATCTTTTGTAAAATTTACTTAATTCCTTGTTTATCTGTTATTTTGTTTATTTTTTGAACATGCTCAAGTTTTGTTTTTTTTTTCTCAATATTTGTTTTTATTTATTTCTTCCGATTTACTAATAAAAATTTTCATTAATTACGCGTATAGATTTTTCGGGAAAATCTTCAAGTGGTCAAAAAAGTCGTAAATTCTTTGGGTGGAGGGGACCACGTAGTGGTTCCCTTAGCCCCCCGGGCAGCATGGCGTCCTACAGTGGTGTGCTCAAGGACTACAGTCATATCAGTTTGAATGAGGCTTTCAAATCCCAAAACAATGTCAACTTTAAGTTAATTAAAACAGGTGAGTAAAAATAAAAATCCGTTCTATATATTTTCCAAAGAATCCTTGACTATCTCTTGGCAGACCATTAAAATCTGCACTTAATCGAATTATGCAATACCCTTAAGCATATTAAATATTGTCAATTTATGTGAAATAAATTTCATCCCATCTGTCGAAATTTATCCACAATTCGAAAATAGAAAAGGTTGAACTTGAGCTTTTAGTCTGGAAAGTTTCAAGGTATCAGGTTCTGAGATATTTATCAAAAAACTTTTATGACCCTTTGAAGGCATAATCAAAGCGTTTGTCTCAGTCAAAAATGGAACCCAAAATCTTTCAAAATTTCTAGAATTGCAAGAGCATTGAATTGTCCGATAAGCTCGACTAAGGGCTGCTCACTTATTTAATCGTATGTCAGGTGTGGCAAAAGTAATTTATCAAAACTAGAAGAAGAAATTCCCAGCTTTTGTATTAGTTTTGGCTAAACTAAGCTACACACACATGCATCCGTATACGCTTGGAAAAATTGGCAGAGCAAGTTTGTTAGCTCTGGGCTACTGGAATTTTCTTATAGCAATTTGGTTTTATTGTGTCGATGGTGTAGATAGTATTTTATTTGTTTAGTTTTGGTTCTCCGGGTAGTGTCAACATTTATTGGATTTCGTTTGGTGTTGTTGGTGTTTTTATTACTTTTATTTTTATGCCAGCCACCTGTTTACTTATCTTATCGGTATTCACATATCCACATATCTGTGGTCCTGTAATTTACATTGATGTCTTGCAAGTGAGCCATAAATCTATTAAAATTATGTACACAAAAGGGCGCATACCCTGGAGGGTAAACAGGGCTTAGCACGTGCCATTTGCTGTTCAATAAATCTGCAGTCTTTCTGGTGCCTCACCAGGTAATCCCTGTCCTGAAAATACTCGAAAAATACACACAGTTTTATGTCTCAAAGAAAATGCATTACCTTTTTTTTTTTTGCAAAAAACCAGAACAACAAAGTAGAAGATCCGGCAAAGGCGCTCGTTTTGCATAAGAGTTTTTGACCTTCCATTGGTTTCCTTTACTCAATGCTGCTCCATATGTTTGCTTTCTACAAAAGTTTATCTTTAGCAAAACAGATGATGCAGAAATGCTCAAATAGGGCAAAAGTTTGTCAGGCTCACACATACACAGGTCATTTCATTTTTGGCATGCAAATTTAGTTTGTGTGTTTGAGGAAGTTTTGGAAAACTTTTTTCTCTGCTTCGTTTTCAGTTGATCTTACAAAAAGGTTCTTAATGAATGAATAATCTAACGAGACTCTTATCTAAATTTCATTTGGCTAAAACTTGAAAATTCAGCTCAAATTTTGCTTGTGTGGTTTTTTTGGTCAGGTAATCGTCTTCGGGCTCTTTCGAGAAAGTGTCAAAAGCAATTCCTATTAAGTGCTATAAAAGTTTTGTATTTCTGTTTTCTGGTTTTGATAGGCATACTCGTGAAATATTAATAGCTACAATTGAAGGTCAACTGTACTCAAAAAAAAAAAAAAAAGCTGAGGCTATTCAGGCAAAAAACTATTAATAAACCTGAGCTTTTGTTGGGCTGAGTCAAGGTGGGAGTTAAAAGCTTATTCAGTAGTTTCTCTTGCTACTACCTTTCATATTTGAGCCTATTATATCTCCAATATCTGTGAACATTGTATGAACTTTAGTCCTACCAATTATCAATTTGTTTCCATAATAAATTTGGAAAATTTAATCAGTTAATATATCTCCAATATCTGTGAAAATAGAACCGTGAAACTGAAGACTTATGCCTGCAATTGTATGAACTTTAGTCCTACCAATTATCAATTTGTTTCCATAATAAATATAGGAAATTTAATCAGTTAATATATCTCCAATATCTGTGAAAATAGAACCGTGAAACTGGAGACTTATGCCTGCAATTGTATGAACTTTAGTCCTACTAATTATCAATTTGTTTCCATAATAAATATAGGAATTTTAATCAGTTTCATAACTTTAGCCTTTACCCTTTTAATGGCTTTTATTTTGTTAATTTTAGTATCCGATTTCACCGAAACTCTTTCCCAATTGTATGAAGAACATGCAACTGCCCTCCAAACTCTAGTGTCCAATTATCGAAAAAAGAATGCTGAATTACGTAAGGAACGGTGAGTATAGTATAATTTTGCCATTTTAATTTAATCACAATGTAATTTGATTGCCATGTAGGCCCGCCTGCCATTTGGCAATTTTTCAAGCCTGGGAAACATTCCTACAGGAAGTGGAATCGGATTCGCAAGCATCCAATGATGTGGCCAGCGTTCTATCGCGTCAGGTGAGTTAAAATAAAATCAACCCTGACCCGCAAGGAAGCCATTTATTTTTTTCCCTGGTTTTTGTGTGATGGAACATTTTTAATTTTCCTCTGGCCCTTTACATCACTGTCAGGGTCTGGGTATTGCGGGTTGATTGTCGATTTCGTGGCCTGTAGTTTTCCACCGGTTTTATCCAAGTTATAATTCAGCACCGCCGCAAGGTAGAGTCTATTTTTAAATTTTCTTTGTAAAAATGTTGACAGTTAAATAGCAAAATCATGTCGGCCTCGGAATTAATCGTTTCGAGCTTATAATTGAGTTGGTTATTCAATTTACATGTAACACACGTGTCAAATTCTATCCAAGCTCTTATTGATCTAATTCAACCGACCCATTTTTCAGCGTAGGCAGACATGGTCTTAATTATAATTAATATTTTAGGCAGTGTGATTATCCGTTTAAATGGGAACGTGTTTGGGTTTCCCAGCAAGAAATAAAATGTATTTATTATTAATTTCTTATTAAAGGACATTGTAGTCCTCAAATGGCTGTCTTCATTTTTGTGTAAATGTTGGCAAAACATGAGAGCCTTTCAAGTCTAAAGAGCCCTTGGGTAGTCAAGCTTATCTCGCCCAACTTGTTACTAAGATTTATTGTAGGCATTTCAAAATTTCACAACTTTTGCATCTCATATCAGTTAAAGACTTAATGGTTCCATTAGGCATAGAATTATGAATTTAAATATTTTAATCTGAAGGATGCAAGTTGACATATTTGTTGGAATCTTTAAACAAAACTAATTTAATCTTTCCTCCTTTTTTCCTGATTAGAATAAACAAAAGCATTCCAATTAAATTCCTTTTTATTTATTGTTTTGAAAATCTGCAGTGGTTTTGTTTTTTTTTCGATTTACACCTTTGTTTGTTATTTGTTGATGGAATTCATTAAGTAAAACATTTTTTCAGGCCAGCTTGAGAGTGCAGCAATTCCGTTTGTCCTGCCCTCTTGAAATGGGAATGCGTTTGTGTATTTGTCCAACCCATTCAGGCTTATAAAGTTTTCGAAAAAAGCAATTCAAACTTTTTTGCTGCCCCTTGAGTCTGCATTCTCTTTTTCATATTTATTTATTTATTTATTTTTTTTGTAAGCTTTCACTTTGAAGTTATTTAAGTTACTGAGGAAGTAAACAAAAACAAACTTTGTTTTTTTTTAAATTTTTTTTAATGAAATTGCTTTGATTTTGCAGGTGTCGCGGCCAATGCTTGACAAATCCTTTCATCGAAAAGTTCAAAGTCGAAAAATATTCACACACAGGGAGTCCTTTGAGACTATTATTGCAAAGACTGAAGAGAAGCTGTCAAAGGTGAGTGCTGTTTAATAAAATATCACAAAGACCTTAAAATAAATTTCACACCAAACGAAAAAAATAAAAATAAAAAAGATTCTGGCGAAATAAGCCTGAAACATATACTTTAACCCCGAAACCCTTTTGTTATGTTTTGTTTTTCTTGATATACTTCGGAGAAAATAAATCGTTTGGCTTAAGCCGATTTGCCTGAATGGCAAATACATCCAGACAAAGCTTAACTTGTTTATGCCAAGCTTCTCAAAATTGGAAATGGCATTTCCATTTCTCAGATTTATCACATGAATATGTTTCATTTAAGAGATTTTTTTTCTGTAAGTATGAAAAATGTATGCACTTCTTAACACTTTTTGTCTGGTTTGGTTGCAGTGCCGCCTGGACTATAAACAGTGCCATTTGGCACACCGTCAGAATCCCACGCAGCATACGTTAACCGAATACATCGATGCCCACAATGCATATGTGCAGCAGCTACATGCCACCAACGGTATGCTCGAGGTCTACCACTGCGACACCCTGCCCCAACTCATGCAGGAGCTCGAGGAAATCCACAACGATTTGTGCACCATCGTCTCGGAATCGCTGTTGCAGAGTGCCGATGTTATTGCCACCAAGGTGAGTGCAAAGAATCCAAGGGGAGAGACGATGGAGAGGCCGAAAGAGTGGCTCGCCTCTTGGCCAGTGTTCAACGATTGTCCACTCAGTGATATATGAAATCTGCAAATGGCCCCGGCATTGCCATGGCAATGCAATTTGTAACAATTGTGAATGTGCGTATGCTTATGGGACAATTTCAAGAATATAAATGGCCTAGAGCAGCAGGTGGTTGTGACTGCTTTTTGCTCCCCCCTTTTTAAGACCATAAAGTGTACACAATTTGTCGCTTGCTCATTCAAATAGACTTTTACATTTTGAATATTTAAGCCGCATTATTTTCCTACAAATCGGCTTCTGATTGACCTCGATACGGACTAAGGTTTGCCTGGTCAAAAAATCAATAGGATTGAACAGTTTTCTTACAAAAATTTTTAAGGCTTAACTTGACTTTTAAGTTGAGAAATTACTTCTTTAAAATATGTCTGCCATTTTCTGTATTCCTTGTTATTCGAATTGAAACATATATATAAATATATATTTTTATTTATTGTTGAATATTGTTAATTCAGTTGATTGTTTATTTATTGTTGCCTTAATTGAATTAAAATCAACTTATTTATTTATTAACTTTTTCATTCATTGTTATTTCATTGTCATTGTTATATTCTTTTCGAAGACAAACCGAACTTGTTCTGAAAATTGTTAAGCACAGAAGGGGTTATCTGAGAACCTTAAGACTTACTTCCAGATAGATACATATCTAGGATATTCGGATTTTCAGAATCTAAAATAACTAAATGCTTATGTTTCACTTCAATTTGAAGCTTAAAATCCTCATGAAATTCTCTCAAGGTTCCTTCACTTTTGCCTATTGATTTTACCAGGAGAGCAAACCTTATATGATGAGGGAACTACCTCTATCAACTTGTTGCTCTCTCAAGAGCAGTCTCTTGATTGAAACCTTTGAATGAAGAGCTCTTCAAGTTTGAGAATGAACAATCTGCTCCACTCTTGAGTTATCTAAAAGCAATTAAAGTCAAAATGGGGCTAATTAAATTGTCACAAAGAGCAGTCGGGTTTTGGAACAGTAGGCAAATAAATTGAAAATGGAATTGTTTCACTCTTTTCAGGCCACGGACCAAGCCAAGCGTTACAGTAGTCTGACCAGTCAGTGCAGCGTGGTTTCACCTGCCCAGGATCTAACGAATTTCGTGCGAATCCTGGCCCAGCCCTCGCAGGCCCAGAAAGTTCCTAGACGTGTCTTTGCGCCGCCCCAACCACAGCCCGGGGAAGCGGACGAGACGGCAGATTATAATGTGAGTATTAACTTGAGAGACACACACGAAATTATTTCTGACACATCTTGGGCCCAGCAGGAGGTCACGCCCAGTTTGCGCAATGAGCTCGTCTTTGACCGGCACTCAACGCTGTCACAGCGTTCAGCTTTGGAGTCGTTGAAACGTGAGTCCATCGAATTGGAATTGCAAATACGTCAGTTACAGGTGAGTCAGAGTCGGGGTGTATTTATCTTTTTTGTTATACGATTTGTTTTATTGCTCTTTTTTATTCGAAAGGATTCCATTGATGCCTTGAATCGCACTCAGACGCGTGGCATTGAGGGTCAACTGTACAATAAAGTGAATGAACTGCAAGAGGACTTGTCAATGAAAAAATTCGATTTGCGGGCCAAGCAAATGCATTTGGCTGCCATTAGAGCTCAGGTAAGTGTCTAGGGTAGCTAAAGCTTTTTAAGGGTGAAAAGCTTCAAACAGAGGGAAGATTTTATTTAAGCTTTCCCCGAAAGCTTCCAGATGAAGCTTTTACAAATTTGTTGTCACCGAAAGCTTTCGAACTTTAATGCTGGGAAAAAGCTCACAAGGGAACCTGTTGATTGCAAAGAAACTGTTTGTTTGTTTTTAGAACTCTCAAAGAATCTTTTTGAAGGAAGGAGAATTTTTTTTGTTAAACTTTTCATTTTCGAAAGGAAAGATTGAATAATTTTAATGATATTTAAATATTTTTCATACTCTTATATAAGTTTCATTGTTTTGTTCGACTTGGCCTTAGTCAAGGTCTTTTGTAGTGTTTTTTTTTTTTTGGATTACCAAAATGCCCTAAATTCATAAACCTTTGCTTGGGGTAAGTGGGTCAAACAGCTGTGTGTGTGAACTCTCGCTCTCTTCTCCACTGCGCATGTGACCAACACATTCTACCACCCACTTTGGCCATAGAGTAAGAAAGCCAAACAACAAAAAACAAAAAAAAAAAAGAAACAAAGAAATCAACAACTCTAAAAAAAAGATGCCTAAACATTCGAAACCAAAGAAGCCTTCTCAGTTCAGCGGTAGACGAGCGACGAGCCTGTGCTCATAATCGGACTGCGAGTAGTGTAGATTTTTAGAACATTGTGAGTCCTTTCCCAAAAAAAAAGAAAAACACACAAACAAAATATCCACGTGCCACAATATTTCCGTTATCATTTTGAATGTGCTTGGTCTTTCGGGCAATTATTCTGGCCACGTGCGATTGTCATTTAATTACAAACGTGTAAAGCATCAACCTTTATAACATTAGTTGTTGCTGTTGCTGTTGTTGTTGCTATCAATTCGTGATTTGAATCATCATCATCTTCACACAGGCTGTGTGGCAGCGCGTGTGTTGAGTTCGCCGTTGGCCAGAGGCGGAGAGAAGGTCGGGCTCTCCCGTTGTCGAGTTGTCCCGTGTTGTTTATGCAAATGTACACAAGCTGACTTCTACCTCAAGCCCAAGTCAATTGTGTGTGGAAAATTGGGAAATTCCGTCTCAAAAATAGAAAATAAAAGTGACTCCCACCCGCGCCAGAAACAGCTGTTCCAAGCGTAACCGTCTGATTGAGTGAGGAGCGAGTGAGTGAGTGAGTGAGTCTCTCTGTGTTGAGTTTCGAGCTTCACGGCATCATTGAATCACTCCTGCATTTGTGGTTTGGGTAGGCCTGAGAGCAGGGCAGGTGCATGAGTACTCGTCTGACTTCGTCTGCGAATTTGGGTTCGGTGTTTGGACGAGTGCCGTGTGCCGAGTGCCTCGTGCATTTTGTGTTTATAAAAGAAACGTGCAACGTTCGTTCCCAGTCAGTCACGTGCTAAAAATTCAACGTCTTCTGTGTGGTCTGAAAAAAAGGCGCGCGCGTCGTGGTTATTTCTCGTCTTTGGTCGCTGTGATCCGATCCGTGCGTAGAGGTCTGATTGACTGGACTGAACCTGTCTTATCAGAACAAGCCCAAACAAACAAATAGAACTACTCCTTAAGTTTCAAGAATCCCATACACTTAACCCTCAACAACTCAAAGATTATAGAGCAAAAAGAGAGCTAAAATAAAGAAAAAAAGAAGAAAAAAAAAAGAAAATTAAACAGGCAAGCCCAAGAATATTCAGAACAGTTTGAAGCGAATTTTTCTAAAAAAAAAACCTAAATAATTTCAGCGTAAGTAAAAGTCTTTTCTCAAACTGTCCACTCAGCAGTTTAGACCAAAATAATTAGTTTATTACAAAATATCACGTATACGCACCCGAAGCCATTCTCTCAAATTCGCTTACAAAAATCTTTTGATGTAAAATACAATTTTTTAACAACTGTCCTGCTAAATGGCTTGCTTTCTAGCACTCGAGGCGGTCAAATCAAAATTCGAAAAAAAAAATTTTACAATGAATTTTTTTTTTTTTTAATGGCTCTCTTAAATGAAACAAAAAAAAAATTCAAATAAAAATCATTATTTCACGCTTGTAAAATCTTTTTAATGCAATTTGTAAAAAACAAAAAAATACAAATAATATTTTAAAATAATATTTCACTTATGCATCATAGAACAAATTTAATCAATTTTAAATTGTAAAATAAATTTAATGTAAATAAAACTAACTTTCTTTTATATATATACATATATACAGTTAGCCTAGCAGTAGTTAAATAACCAATATTCAAATTAATTAGAACAAACGCTAGAAGCTCGCTTAAACACACACACAAATCACAAAAAAAAAAAAATTAATTGGCCAAAAAAAAAAAAAAGAACTGTGAACACCGTTTGTGAACGGCACCCTTCCAAAAAGAAAGCCCCGAAATAAATCAAAAAGTTCACTTTAGCGAACAAATCGAATAAAGGGAAAAAGAAAGAGAAACGAAATTAATGAAATAAAGAAACCCCACGTAGTCAAACACACAGAACGCAATCAAAAAGCAATAAACCACAAATAAATTAAATTCATATATACTACATGCATACGAATATTATTTATCAATCAATTTACAATCAAATAGTATAAAACCAAACAAAACAAAAAAACAAAATCAGATAAAAAAAAAAAAAAAACAAAAAACAGAAATAAAGAATTTAATTCAACCACCTAACGAGCAGATTTTTAAATATCTCTCTGCACCATGCGCGTTATCGTATTAAAAAAGAATCGCACAAATAAACGCGGCACTCCAACGGCATCGGCGTCGCGTGAGCCGCCAAAAAAATCGTATGCCAAAGTAAGAATATATACTATATATTTATTGGACATTTTTTTTTTTTGAAAAAGATTTAATTATCACTATACCAATGCAATCAATTTTTGAATAAATTTAATTGCCAGTGTGAATCAATTAAGACTAATAAAGTTAATCAAAAAATCGCATGAGACTAGAGTCAATACAGTAGAGCTTGAATTTATTGTACCTACCAGTGCATCGAAAAAAAAGAAAAACAAATTCCTTCTAGTCAGGTTCTACTGTCTTTGTGCATCTTAGAAATAACTTTTATTGAGCATGCAAAATACTCGCAAAGCCTTAAGCGACTGTACCGAGTCAAAACAATGAAAGAATTATACTCAAAAATTGGTTGTAGTGGCATGATATTTATTTGAAACTATATTTACTATACTCATTGCATTTATGAAATCTCCAAATGTTTACAATTCCTGCAGGTTGATAAATTCAGATAGCTCGGCATCTTCTGCTTCTCTGTTCAGGAGCACAGTAAAAGAAATGACCCACATAACAGAAATATATTTTATAACCTAAGAAATAGAAAGTCTTGAGAAATCTTTTGTTGGTTTTTTGTGAGATTTTACCTACTCAAAATAATAAAGTTTCTAATCCACACATCCCACTCAAAGTCTGTGCACAAGATATAAAATAATGCAAAAGTTGTCATATACAGGGCATTCACATATAGCCAGAATATGATCAAGGGTTTGTGCAACTGTCATCAAAGTTTCTATATATTTTTTGTTTAAATATTTCAAAAGACTTACATATACGGCTCCCAAATAAATCAAGAGCCCACAGAATATGCTGGTGGAGCCCATGAAAACTCCTAATATATTCTCATAGTCACTATAATCTATCGAGTGAATTTGGAGAGTTTCATCGGAAATTTCGGCCAGTTTATAATTAAGTTTATTGCCGATAATCTGTATAACTCCTATGAATATTTCTAGGACACCAATTAGCTGGCAACCCTTTCTGAGGTCCATAAAACAAAATGTTTGTTCCAAGAAAATCATTTTTGAAAAAGAAAAAAATGAATTTATTTTAAATGGAAAGAAAAGTAAAAAGAAAAAAAAAAACTGAGTGAAAAGGCAAACCAATTCGATAAGCTCTTTCCCAAAAAATTGTCCAGTTTAAGCTGATCCGTTTTATTTATTTTTACTTTTTATTAACTTGTACTTTGTTTTATTGTGATTTCCTATTGGAAATTAAGTGCACAACGAAATTCAATTTGTCTTATTCGTTTGACGGAAGTGAAAGGAATAAAAAGTGGCAGCTACCAAGAATGCAGTAATACGCTGAAAAGAGAAGGTCTAAAACAATTCAATTTGAGGGGACTTTAAATGGCTGCTCTGGCAGCTCAGCATTTCCTAAGGTCATTTTAGATATTTTCTATTTTTCTTCTTCTTCTTCTTTTTCATCTCTTATTCTTGTTTCGAGGCACTTTTTAAACAATCAAATGCCCCGCAGGGAAATATTGCTTCACACTGATTACAAACACATTTGACGGTTCCACGAAAAGGGGGGGGGGAGATTTTCAATTAAGGGCAAGTCTTCAATCGGTTTGCACAAACTTGATTAGTAATCGATATATCACAATGGATTGAATGAAATTCTCGCAAATTGGATATTGCTGAAATTTTAATGATAATGGGAAAAGATTGAAATTTTCGGTAAAATTCTTGGAAAAAGTTCAATATGTTGAAAGAACAATGTTAGTCCATATAAACCTGCTCTCAAGGCCTCGAAGAAACCACCGATTTATGCCAAAGCCTTTTTATCTGTTCCCTTAAGTCTTCACTTAGGCTAGGAAATTGTCTAGTTTGTGTTTTTATTTTTAGCAATATTCCATACCCCAAAAAAAAAAAAAAAAAAAAAAAAAATTTTTAAAAAAATTTTTGAAAAGTCAAATCTGAAAACCATTTATCTATATAATCCCCTTCAAAACCTGGTAGAAATCATCGACTTGTGCCATTAACTATTCGATAAATTGAAAGCCTTTTTATCTGTTCCATTTAGTCTACACTTAGGCTAGGATAGTGTCTAGTTTGTGTCTTTATTTTAATTGATATTCCATAAAATCTATAAGCTTCCAGACGAAGAGTTCGTGCTTGTTTTAATCAATTATTCGATAAATTATTTTTGTGAAAACCTTGAAATATGGATTTTTACTGCAGAGATAAAAAAGTGAAGAGTTTTTCCTAGAAAAACTAATTAACTTCGAATTTGCCGACGAATGCTTTTGTTTTCCATTTTTAATGAAAGCTTATCTGGAAAACCAATTCCTCAAAGGACATCTGAGCATATTCTTTGTCTGCTTTGTTTCTAGCTCTCTTTCGTTTCCTACTTGATTTCTCGCCAAGTGCATTTTTCGAATTGCCTTTGACTAGAGCACTTAAACTACTTGTCCTCTGCTGCCTTTGTCTTTTGCCATTCGTCAATGCCCAGCTGTCTGAACATTTTGAGTTTTGCTTCTTTGGCTTTCTGCTTTTTGTTCGGCAATTTCTTTCTATTATTTTTTTTTGCTCGTTTTTTTCTGATTATTTTTAGTGTCGAGTCTGGAGAGCGCCTGGGGTGAAATTCAAGTTTCGTGTCTATGATTCACATTTTATTTATTATTATCAAGACTTGCTGGGATTGGCAGGGCCAGGCTGCTTTTGTCCTGTGAAACGTGGGTTCAGAATATTGGACATTTGTGTGTGTGAACTATACACTCCCTCCTCTCCGAATAACCCTTTGCTCAGAGTAGATAGAGAAGGCATGTGTGTGTTTTTGGTTGTGGTTTTAAATCCCTCCCAGAAATGTAGAACAAGGTCAAAAGCTATGCCTCAAAAGAGTAAATTTAAATTTACTTGCATATTTTTTGGAGTATCCATGTTAAGGGATTTGTACTGCGTGGGTATTTCTGGTCGATCCTCTCCGCTACCCTCAATGAGTTTGCTACGGGCTAGTCTGAATTTATTGTACGATTTGTGCTGGTAGTGTTTGTCCCACTCTCACTGCGGCTGCCGTTTCCCTGGAAATGTCTCTGTAGCATTTTTGTGAGGGTCGCTGCTGGCCTGGGTGCGCTCATAAGTTTTGCCTTTGAGCTGAAGTGTGTGTGGATTCGGTGGAGTCTGTGTGTGTGTGTGGGTATGACAGAGAGATATTTCTCTGCGGTCCGCTGGTAGCCGTTTTGACATGTTATCTATTGTTGGCAATGGGACCTGCCCCAAAATTGCGCCTGGCTACCTTTTTCGCCAAACCGTGTGAGTTTTATTTTATTGCTTTAATAAATATGAAATGTGTGTGTCGCTGTTTTTTTTTTTTTTTTTTTTTTTTTGAAACTCTTTTTCTTTGGTTTTCTTTTTGTTGGTGTAGTTCATTTTGCAAGTGCTTTCAATTAGTTGTCATGATGGTATTTTTTTTTACAGCTCAAGCGGTTTCAAGCCAAGAGAGCCACGTTTATTATAACACAAAAATTTTTATCAGCCTTGCTTTACTTTATGCCTTATGGCCATATAAACTAGACGGGGCATTATTTGGTCGAGCATAAATTTTAATTAATCATAAAATGTGGGACGTAAAGAAAAGAGAAGAACAGAACAGAAAAGAAATGCCACAGGTCCATGATGTTTTTCTTCTAGCACATCTCATTTGTAGCTGCTTGGAAGAAACTGGAATTCATATTTGTGTTTAATAATAAATCACAAGACGCGCACGAGCATGGCACGCGGGTGCCCTGGCCCACATTCGACTGACTAAAATCTGCCGGCTTGCCAGCCTGCCTGCGATTCATTCAGTAATTTTTTCACAGCTTTGCCATAAGACTTTTTAGGATCTCCCAGACCCAACCGACCGAAAGAGAGAAAAGAGAGAGAGTGAGGATGGGGAGAGGTGAAAGGCCTGATTTTCATTAGCTTTCGAAACAGACAGCCAGAGACACAGGCCAAGCGGGTTAAAGAGTTAAATATCTTTACAGTAAAGAAATCCAGCCGACTGCCATCATAAAAGGATTTGTGTTGCAAGGGGCCAAAGATGAAGTTGGGGGGAAAAAAATTTAATTAAAGAGCTCAACGCCACATACAATGATGCCGGCCTGACTGCTCTCTGCCATTTGCTCTTTTTTTCCCACTGACCAGATACCGGTTAGTTTTCAGTCCATTCAGTCAGTCATTACTTTCCCGGCCTACTCATGTCGACTCGAAATGAAACTTTTGGTTATTGCAGAAAGGGTTGAACAAAAAAACGAGAGAAATTAAATTAAATGCAACTTTAAATTTGAATTAACATTTTGGGCCTGTTCATGTTTTTTTTTTCGAAAGAAGATAAAGAGCTTCCGAAAGGAAGTTTGTTTCTGTTAATGAAGTTCTTGTTTCAAAGCCCCCCAAAAATCTCTTTTATAAGTCCGGCCATTTATTTCATTAGCTAAATTGTTTTAAATGGACATTAAATATATTCCAGCCGAAATGTATCTGAAAATTTAATTGTCTTAATTTGAGTGAAATAAGGCTGGGAAACTTTCCGTGAAGGAAGTGCTTATCACGCAGATCTTGTTCGTTGGCTTGACAAGTGGCAAATTTTTGACCTGATTAGTCACTTTGGCCAAAGGAAGTAGTTTCCTGGAGGAAGTAGTTGGCAAACGGAAGTAGTTACGTGTAGGAAGTGGTTTCTCCGCAAAAGAAAATTCCACTTAAGAATTTCGAAAGCAATTTTCTGCCAAAGAATTTCTTTAACCAATATTCTGTCCTTGCTTCTTAGAAAAATACTTATGAAAATTATTCAATTCCCTTTGGGTTTGGCCAAACTCGTCCATTTGGGAAGTAATTACTTTGAACGATAGATAAATCAAAATTATCTGTATTCATTTGCTACTGAGCCAAAGTTTAATTGCCTGTTTAGTCAAAGAATATTTTCACAATTCGCAGCTCTCCTTCTTTCTATGCATTTCGTTTATAATCCCTCGGTTATCTCTCTATTGTGTGTTGTATTCATTTTGCAAAAGTTTTTGGTATCTTTAACTGCTTATTCACCATTGAGCAAGCTACTTAATTGTTCTCTTATGTTTACTTTGTTTGATTCCCTATATGTGTGTTTGTGGCAAGTTCTATACCCAATTCTCCCCCACTCACCTCCCAGCGAATTGTCTCTGTCGCTGTATGTCTCTCCCTTAAGTATATTCATGGAACATTTTATCAGACGGATGTATGCTTCAACTAATTTTGTGAATGAACATTTTGCGAAATGATTGTGCGATGTTTGCATAATTAAACCAGGCAGTCAGCCAACCAGCCAGCCAACCAGCCAGCATTTGGAATTGTGCGGTAGAGACCACCGAAGCTTTAGTTAGTTGCTTTATATGAGTCTGATATTCCTTCTGTATTCTGGCATCTTTTGTTTTGGGCTGACATGAGCCAACTTGTTCAAAAACTGATAAATATTTAAGTGAATCTAAACGTGAAATGACTGTGAATGCAGAAAAATAACAACCCATCAAGAACTCAAGCAGCTGTCTGTTTTTGGATATTTGCTGAAGTCTTGCAGTTTCCAATTTCACCGAATTTCTGAAGGCCTGTCAGAACACAGAAACGAACTCCCGAAATCTACATATATATTTAAAGGTTTTGTAAACATGTTTTGAACTTTTTAATATTTCACAGATACTTTTTGAAAAACATTTTTTTCTCTCGTAAAAGAAGGTCTGTAAATAGTTTGTGTTATATCAGAGATCTACAGAGATCAGAAACGTAGGATATATTAGCTGTTCCTATAAGCTAGAGGGATTAATTCCTAAGTTAAAGAACACATTCTTCAAATTCTATAATCAGACAAGCTTAAGAGGATTATAAAGTTTACCTTAGTTTAAAAAGTTATTCAAGCTTCTCTGATCTTATAAGATTGAATATATCTTCCGATTCAATAAAGAAATCCAATCTGAAATATTCAAGATTATTTCTTTAGAATTTCTCAGAAGTTAGAAGGTAGAAATCATCAGACTGCTAACTACTCCCGAATTGTTTGCCAAGGTCTTTGGTCTGTTAACAAGATCAACAAGCCTTGGCAACTGCAATAAAATAGTTAAAGCCTTGTTTAAAATTGTCTGATAGATTTCATAACTCATGGAAACTGTTTACATTTTTCTATGTTTGTTCAAGTGATTTTTCTAGGCTCTCCAAACAGAGAGCAGAGCTCTGGCAAGGAGGCTTTCCCCTGGTGTAAGCTTGTCAAATATTTTTCTTTTTTTTTCCTCGTTTTTTTTTTTTTTTGTGACAGTTAACCCAGCAAAGATGATGAATGTGTAGTGTTTGGGTATGAATTTGTGCTCGACTCACACAGTTTTCTTTTGTGCAAAATTTATGGCCAAATTTGGAACTTTCCGTAGAGGGAGAGAGAGGGTGGATGAAGGAGGTTTTACGGGTAATGGGTTCAAAGATTTGGTTTGGCATTTTGGGGCAGAAGCAGCAAATTGAATTAAAATGCAAAGTAGTTGCTAATGAAAGAGAGAAAAGAGAAGAAAGTCAAAAGTTGAGTCAACTAGTTTTGCTATTTCTTACCTGACAACTAAGCCGAGTCAAGAAGAAGAAGAAGCTCGCCCTGTGCCAAGGCAGAAAAGAAAAACTAACAGTACCATCAATCAAATGCTTGGGCAACACTTAAACGTTTAATTGCCGTACATTAATCTTGAGCCAAGCCCATTGCCATTGCCAGCTTTGTTCCAGCCACCGACCAATTCGGCCAACATCTTCTTTTGGGCTTTTGGCCTGGTTTTGTTTGCCTGTTAAATGGATGAGCTGAGCTAGCTTCGGCTCCGGGTTCGAGCCATTTTGAGTTTGGTTAAAGTGTTTTCTACTTTTTTTCTTTCCTGGTTCTGTTTTCAACCAGCCTGTCAATTGCCTCAGTATATGTGTGACTGTGTGTGTGTGTGTGTGTTTGTTCGACTGGTCTGTGCATAAATTTTGTCATTTAGCAATTAACTTTTTGGGGCGCCTCTGCTGGAGGCTCGGTGAATTGGATGCCCTGCTGGGCCTGGCCGCTTGTTAATATTGATGAGTTGCCACCGAGTTGAACCACCAACGTCAAAGTAAGCTGACACTGCCGCAGTCTCTACAGTCTGCCATATTTTCATAGTTCTTGTTTTTGCAACTGCTTTTATCGTTGTTGTTGTTGTTGCCTCCTTGATGGACTGTTGCCAAAATTATGTCGAAGCTTATGCTCCAGCCGTTTGTATGTCGCAGCTGTCGCACACTTTTGATTGAAATATGAGAACCAAATTACCAGTGCAGCACACACCCACACACACACACACACATACATAGCTAAAGTTCTAGGAAAATCACCGACTCACCCAATCAACCAACCAACCGAGCGAACCACCGCAAGACCACAGCCAACAAGTCAATGCTTTGCCACTCGAGTAAATTAATTTCCACGTTGACATTTCGTTTGCTATGTATTTAATGGGGTTTCTCTCTCTGTGTGTGTGTGAGTTGAGTTTGATTTTGAATTTATGATTTTCGTTTTTGAAGGACAAACAAGGCCGGGGAGACTTTCACACTCTGTCTATCTCTCTCTCTCTCTCTCTCTCTCTCTCTCTCTCTGTCTCTCGGAACCACATCAAGCCTGAAATATGTTAATTAATAGGAATCCAGATTGTCGTTTATAGAAACCTGTCGAGTCATTGATATGCCTCAGACTGGCAAACTCCCAAATGCCAATAAAAATATTTTCATAAAATTTTCCAGACAAAGAACAATTTTCGTCATGGTTATGGCCAAAGTTGTGGGGGAGGGGAGGGTAGTGATTTATGAGTTTTTCATTTTTTGCTATTTAAAATATAAGTAAACAAAACGGATATAAATTGTTTATGGTAAATTTAATGATATTTAAGAATATTTATTGATAGTTCTAAATCATTATTATCAATACCAAAAATTTTGTTCTTTATTTATAATAAAATTTGGAGAGTAAAAATTAGCCATTTTCAGGATTATTTAATAAATTTGGTCTGAGAATTTCTCCTGTTTAAGTTGAACCAAGCAAAATCAGAATTAAGCTTTGTGGGTGTTCCCAATCTGGGAAGTATCCATGACACAACCAAATACATGTAATTGTACAATTAGCCTGATTTCGACTCTAATTAAAGGAAAGTTGCAGCAAATTGCATACAATTTGGTTTCCTACACCCACACAAAAGCGTTGCCAACAACAATTGCTGCAATCTGCCAATTATAAACTCATATAAGCCAAAGTATATCACAATTCCATAAACCAAGCCAAGGCAGAGCGACACGAGAGCCAGAGGAAGAGAGCAAGAAAAAGCCGAGCTGAGAAGCCAACGAGGCAGCAAATAAAGCGCAACACTAGATAACAAAAGATAAGCACAAGTCGAGAATGAAAAGAAAATAAAAGAAAAGAACGGAGGGGAGAATGAAAAAAATATGAAAAAGAAAATGGCAGAATGAGATTTACAAGCACGGCATGCATAAGTAAAAGACAAGTGCGTATAATCTATCCAACGCCCACTTCAACTATATCCACAATCCTTCCATGCCCACGCCCCCACCCAGCCATCTCTCGAGTCTGGCTAGCCCTACGCCTTGTTAGATACTCTTTTGGCCAAGAAGACGGCACTTTCTGTTTTTTGTTTGCCTGTTTGTTTGTTTGCTTGCTTGCCGAGGCATTGCAATGTGCGGCGCCTTCTTGAAAAGTGAACTTTTCGTATTTGCCTTGCACTTGTCTCTTTTTCTTATATTTTCGACCCCTCCCCCCACGCCCCAATCTAGCCATCCCTTTCGCTCCGGCACCCTGTACAATAGAGAATCATATTCATATATTTCGTCTGGTTTGTGTGTGCAGTTTGCTTAGTTGTGCGCTCTTTCAATTTTTATTTATGCAAATAAGTTTTGCATATTGTTTGACTGTTCTCAGCTGATGCTGTTCAGCTAGCTCCCCGCTCTTTTCTTTATCTCAAGAGGATCTTATTACAGCAAACCAGCAAACCGCCCACATAGACAATCTTCCTCTCTATCTGCCCTCTCATTCCTTTTTTCTCCATGGTGTGTCAGACTTGGTAAGAAATTTTGAAGTTCTGACAAAGATGGCGGAAGGTTTTTCAAATTTAGCTTTTTTAGTCAATCCATATTTACTTTATCGAGTGCCTATTGCTTTTCATATAAGACCCTGAAAGGTCCAGCTAACAAAGTCTGACAGTAATAGGGATGTTCCCTATTATTCTTTTTGTTTTTGTAATTTCGAGAAATCAGGGCATTTCGAGTTGGTCTTAGGAAGAATTGCAAGTCACTACAGGTCATTGATTTAATTCAGAATTAAAAGTATATGAATATAATCCCAATGAATTTATATTTAAGAAATATATAAAATTTCTGGAACCAAACTTTTGTCAGTCAACTATTAAATTTTTCTTCCAAATTAGCTCTGAAGTTGAAGTGTGTTCAATTCTGATAGGTATATATACTCCTGAAGAATATATGGATTGCCCTTGACTGTACTCTCTTTAGGGTATTTTCCAGTTCATAAGATTTGAGTACCTAAATTTTTGGTTGGCCTGAAGTTTTGCATTCCATTTGAGCTCTGTTTTACCCTGGATAAACATTCATTTTCACACATGGTAGAAAAACTTGGAAAATAACACACACACACACACACACACAGAAAAACACAGACTGCTATGGACTAAAGTCTTGTAAACTCGTTGACACATATCAGGCTACTATATTTTTTTTCTCTCTTTCATTTATTTCTTTTTTTTTTTTTGTTCTGGGTTTACTATTATTTTTGGAGCATTCCAACGTAACCAGAATTTTTGCCCAGCTCTATGAATTTTTATTACTGATGTCGTTAGTGCTTTGCATATATTATTAGACCAGAAATGTATACCAACTCAAGGGAATAGTGGCAACAGAGGAGAGTGAGAGAGAGAGAGAGAGTAGAGGAGAAATTGTATAAAATTTGAGCATGACTGGGCAATTGATGCATTTTGACTGTAACCAAAATAAATGCCACATATCAAATAAATAAATTAAATTCCTGAAAGGAATATTGAATAGGACCGAAGTGAAAAGCCAATAAAAAAGCTTAACTTTTATATTTTTATTTTGATCGAAATCGGAACTTGACAAAATGCAAATATGACGGAGAGCCTTGACAATTCTAGTGAGGCTTGTTTGGTATTTTTTATTATTGAATTGATATTGCTATTGATTAATTTGGTCAGTGCCTTCGTTAATACCTCGGACTACGTGATTTACAGAGACAGCTGAAATTTCAAATTCAGACCGTACCAAAGAGTCGCCCATCCAAAATCGACAAAGACAAGCGGTGTCACTCAACCACGTCCAATGACACCATCAATTCACAATAAATCACAGCCAGCGTTTCAGTGTGGGCGTCACTCAGTGACTCGTAGAGTAGGCGTGGCTGAATTGTCTTCTACCATTTCATATTGTCAGGAAAAAAACTGCATTTAATGTCTTTCAAGTTTTGCTCCTTTTTTTTTTTTGGAGGAAGGATTTCAGTTCAGCTGTCTATCGCATTTATATGTTTTGCTTTTCATGATTGACGTTTGTGTATTGGACGCATTTACAGAGCCATTAAAATATACTCTGACACGAAGACTATCAATGCATTTAATTTATTGATTTGTGACGGTCTTATGAAATTTTAATTGTAGTTTGATTTTTTTTCTCTGTCTTACTCGAACACGCAATACTTGACTTTGGCCCAAATAGGCCAAATAAGTTGACCTTTAAATTACTTTGGGTGTGGAGGGAAAATTGTTAATATTTTTAGATTCTCTCCTTACTAAATTTAATTGATTGGCTCAAGCGGAAGCAAGCAACTTTCTGGCAGCCTTTTTGACATTTGATTTATGAAAACTTTTTTTGAGCCTGTCTCTCGACCAGAATTGAGTTGGGTGCTCATATAGGATAAATCAAATAAAAGTAAAAGTAAATGGGATTATGAGTACTTTCCAAAAATGGGTTAATAATCATTTCAGCTGGTTGCCACATTTTTATTTCGCCACAAACTCAATCAAATTAAATGCCCGAAGATTTGTCCTTAATGACTTTTTCATGGCCGAATGCAATGTGGCCAAAAAGTACTTAGAGCCAAATTTTAAGCTGCTCACTCACGCAATTTACAAAAAAAAAAAAAAAAAAAAAAAAAAGAATTCCTACAACTTTACTTATTTTCTTCTTATTGTTTTCCTTTTTGTGTTTCAATTAAAAAAACATCAAGAAAGGAAAATCTTTGCACTCCCTTAAAAGTGTCTTAAGCTTTTTAGATTTCAACCAGTTCGCTCGATAGTAAAAATACAATAAATGAATGTGTATGTGTATGTGTGTGTGTGTGTATGTGTGTGTAAGTAGTACAAGGCTAAAAGTTTTACGGCAGAGAAGGGGAAAATCAGGAGGGCAGCAGGAGTTGAGTGAGAGTCGAGGGCAGTTTTCCTAGCCGCGCTCATTTTATTCTTTTACTTTTATAAATTTTTCAGGTTTTCCCATTTGCTTTCAGCCTTTCACAAACACACACACACACACACATACATACACTCCTTTCTTGTAGTTTTCATATATGCTCGACTATAAGCTGGTAAAATGCCCTAAGGAATGGCCAAGTATGAGCTTTTCCTTTGCTTCTTACGGTTTTTTTTTATAATAGAAAACGAGCGGAAAATCGCTTTTTATGCCAAAAGAAATTACATGTGCGCCTGATTGTGTCTGCTTGTGTGTAAGTGTGCCTTTCACATCTTTGGTTTCAGGATATTTTAAGCCGAGTATTTATATATAATTCCTGCTACTGACTCTTTAACCAAGTGGTGAAATATAACCTGAAATTGATGTGGCTCGAGTCTACTAATTGAAATGCATTTCCGGACCCGAAAACCCTTGCCATCACATTAATTACAGTAACCCGCCGCAGTATGCCTCCATTCGGTTGGTGTGTTTCAGTTTTGCCGTCGATAATTATTAAGGGGATTTCAGTTACAGTTTTGCCGAGCTAAGCTAAAAACATTGCAACTGCAATTAAAATCCCAGAGAGTCCTTTGTGTGGCCAGGCAGGGTTCGGTGTGTCGGGCTGGGTTGGGTTGGGGGCGTGGTCGGGACTTATCAGTTGTAGCAAATGCGCATACATCGAAGTCGTTTTTGGTTCGTTAATGGAAAAGTCATCGTTACATGGTGAAAATTTTGCTCAGCCAGAACTCAAATACAGGCAAATATTTTGCGTGTTTTACTGTGTGTAAATGCGGGTGTGAGTGTGAGTGTGTGGGGTGTGGCAATGTTTTTATTGTCACATGATGGAATAATTTCACAGCACGTAGCTTGCGGTTAACATGGCCTGAAAACACACAGACACACACACATTTCACTAGGTGCCAAAGAAAATATTTTAAATGAAAACATTCTTGCCCTCGCCATCTCTCTTTGTCTCTAAGTCAGCAGAGTCGGTGCTATCTAAGCTGAGCCCGAACAATAAGCCCTTAAATTGGCCAACAAAAATGGCTTATAATTGCCACAGCAAAATGCATTTCAACTCAAAATGCTCAGCAATTTCCGTCTTGACAAAATCAAATCGGTTAAGCCAAACCAAAATGCCAACCCAAATGAATACATTTATTTATTTTCATGTAGTCTAAAAACTTGACTTGCCAGCCAAGTAAAATAATATTAAATAAAGTAAAGTTAAGTAAAGCAAAGCGTGGGCGATAAGTCATCCTTGCCATTGTCGTTCCAACAGTGTGGCAAACTTAACAAAAAAATTAATTAAAATTTTGTTGTCTTTTTTTTTAGAAACATTTTCATATTTACATCATGACTTTGTGGCTTCTTCGCTCTTTTGATTAGAGAAACTGAAAACGCGAAACAGTTACCTTGGCGACCCCATTCAAAAGCTTGGCCAAATTGGTATATATCTTGGTTCTTTGGTTCACTTTGATTGGCTCTCTAAAGCTTTTTCCAGCAATGTTGAATATAAAACATAAATTATGTAATTAAATAGGACAAAAAAGCTTTGATATTAGAAATTCTCTGTTCAAAATTAATTCGGAAGCGATTTAACGTATATCTCAGCTCACTTTTTTTTGACTGAATAGGAACTATAATTCAAGATAATGGATTGATAAATAGGTTGAGTTCCAGAATACTCCAATTCACTTGATATATGTAGAACAAGTCTGGAAACTCTATTGTACTTGGTCAATATGAATTTCTTTAAAAGAATTTATAGATTAAAAGAAAGCCAATAGCTAAAGAGAATAGATAAACGATTACCAATATTTTCCGTTATAAAATGTATGAAATTTCACCCAAAATACAAATTAAAATTTTATTTATACCCGTTCAAATTTTTACAATAAATTTCGATTATATTAATGAGAATTGCCAACACTCAAAGTGTTTCGAATTTCCGCTTGGTGTGAAACCACTGTGCTCTTGCATCCTATATGAATATGGCAGGGTATTGTAATTAAGGAACGCACGCACACCCACAGGCACTTATTCATTCAAACGCGCGCTACACACAAACACACTCACACACACACATGCACGTTCATTAGGGCCACTCACTGTCTGGGTGTTTGTGTATGTTGGGGATCCATCCATGTACGCATTGGCCATACATAATGATGTAGTCTCCGGTCTTCAGTCTTTGCCGGTTTCGCTGCGCTATTGTGGACCCTCTGAAGCGTGAAATGTATGACAAAGAGAGCACACACACACACACACACATGTACAACGAAAGCACAAACGAAGAATAAAACAAGGAACAAAAAAAAAAAAAAGAAAAAAGAAATTGTGTGTAAAAAAATAAAAAAAAATAAATATTGTAGCTAAAAATAAAAATGGCAAATCCAACACCGAGACCACCGAGGGCAGCTGCCTGGTCTGACTGCGGCATCGGCAGCGGCGGCGTTCGCGGCGGTGACGTCGGCATTTGTATTCTTCTACTACAACTACATTGGGGCGTTGACAGCTTCTACCAGCCAGGAGCAATCCAATAACAAATTATGCACACATATACACACAGACACTTAAGTGTACACCCCCAATGGGGCAGGGGGGAGCCGAAGAAGACAATTGGTTGGTCTTTTTATTGCCAGGCGACTTTTATGCGAAAAGTGCAAAATGATTTACGATTATGTGGATAAACTGGCTTAAATTGTAAGCATTTTCATTTCTGAATGCCTGAGTGCACAATCAGGGCAGCCAACAAGAGCGTCGGAGAGTCCTTAGAACTGCTGAGAGAGCTGAGCGAACGAACCTCAAGACTGACGGCGATGACACAAAAAAGATTCGCACTTTCAATTGTATCTCGTGGCGTTCAAATGCCATATGATTTGCTTTGATTGTATGTGTGTGTGTGTGTTTGCTTTGTTTTCTTTGTGTGTTTGTTTGTTTGCTTGTTTGTCTTGCCCTGAGTATAAATCTTTTTATTATTATGGCTTTCATAGCATACTTTTCTGGGCGGCTTACTCGACGACTTCCATCAAAGTTTATGACAAATTCGAAAATCGTGATATCTTAAAACTTTATTTGAATAATAATTCGAATCAAATCGAAATGGACAAAATTATTTAATAAAAAAAAAGACGAGAGTACAAAATCCTAACAGCCTTGTGGGATAAGCGGAAACTAAGGTCTGGACATTAAGATATATTTTTTCATTCTCGAAATGAGTAAAGGCAACTCTAAATCTCTTAAACATTTCATATAGTCCTTTAATCTTTTCTGGTCCATGATTGATTCATCGATTCATGATTGCCACAATTTCGATTAGGAATTTCTGTGAGTTTTGTGGATTCAATGAAAATCTGAGTTGTTCATGGGATTCCCATTTAATTGAGTTAAAATTTATTGCTCATTGGAAAATCCTTGATCAATTTTGAATATTTCACGCATAAACCTATTTACTTTCACTTCAGCTACATGTTAATTTTTACAATCAACTTTTGACTCCCTGGAACTGGCCACTTTATGTATGAATTTTGTGTTGCAATTTGCTCACTTGTCCATGGCTGCAATCGTATGCAATTTATGCATAATTATTTACAATGTGTATATCGTTTTCATCCATGAATATTAAATGCTTACTCACCCAGTCAGAGATGAACTGACTACCTGAATGACTGACTGACTGACTGACTGAGTGACTGACTGAGTGACTTACTTGCTCACTGACTATTGGGGACTTTGAGCATATGCTCTTTGGCCGTATCTACGATTATTTGCCACATGTATCATAAATACAGAACCATACGTATATACAATCTGATATTGCATATGGTAAATGGTTTTATTTATACCTGGACACTTGAATATTCAATTTTTTTCACTACATAGTAGAAACGAGCTGAACTGCGAGCTGAGCTGCGACCTGCAGCTCACAGCAACACAGCATGAGAGAACGTTCGGATTCTTGTGTCTGGTTGAGTGCTTAACTTGTTAATTATGTATGAGTGTGGGTGTGTAGGTGTGCTGGTGTGTCCTTGGTTACTTGGAAGTTGCAATGCTTGCATGATTCGATTGAAGCCAAAGTTACCAAGTTTATGGTTACTTGCAAAAGTTCAGGTAAAACGAAAATGAGAAACACTTGAAACATTTTCCTTCTTATTTTTTTTTTATAAGAGTAAAGATAAACCATATTGAATTGAATGATTGGCGTTTGTTTGGTTAGTGCTTTTATAGATCTTTAGATCTTTTCTGTCAATCTGCCACTAAGTAAATCGTATCGAATTATTTTCTCTCTAAACACACAATTGATTTTTGTTAGCTGACCCAAAAGTGTGTTGAGTCAAAATAAATTGCCCGCAAAATTATTGCCAATGCTAAAGCATATTTGTTGAGTGTAGGGTAGAAAAAGTACAGTTACACAACCTCACACCCTTACTCACACATAAATCATATTTGACCGTATTTGTGCGAGAAAGGAAGTCCGTGGGAGAAATATAAAAACCCGTGTCATACAATTTGCTTTGTGCTTTCCGCCAACGCAGCCAGGAAGCTCTGAAAATATTTCGAAAAATGTTCATGCAAAAGGGTGGCTAACGGAAGTGCTGGCAACTTTAGGATATGCCAAACTAATTGCAATTGGAATCATAGTCCCAGAGATGTATCTCACGGAGATAGAGTATCTCCGAGAATCTATCTTACCATCTAAGTTGAGCCATTTCCAGAAGTTAAACAAAATCATTTTTATGCTTACAAGTATGCTGTAAATGTGGGTTAAATAAATATACTCGGCAAGCGCACAGATAAACATACTGACAGATACAGATACTCAGAGTTACTTAGACGACAAGCAGGGCTCAAGGCCACCACAACGACTTATTTTCTTATACACCTTCCCTCTCTCTCACTCTGTCTTTTGGTCTTACTTAGTCTTGGGCTGGGTTGTCGCCAACTTCTTTGAGGTCTTTAAATTATGTTTGTTTAACAACATTTGAATTAATTATATGTTTATAAGGGGATTGCCCATCGACTCACGTGGCAACGCGTAACAGCCGCAGCGTTTTATGTTAACCTGTTCAAGTGTGAGCGTGTGTGGGTGTGTGTGTGTCTGTGCCGCAAGTCTAATTTGTTTGTACACCTCTTGCCTTGTATTCAGACTGAATTATTCATAGGTATGTCCTCAGGTCTCCGGCCCCTTAGGGTAGGCAATCAGTTGCCCAATTTCGGTTTGGGGTCTTCAAGGGGGCAGCGAGTGTTTAATTGGATTTCGATTTTCTACTTTGTTCTCCTCTGGTCACATCAATGTCAGAATGCTTGGCACATTGATTGTTGTTGTTGTAGCTGCTGTTGTTGTTGTTGTTGTTGGCAGCATGTGTCGTCAGCCTTAGTGATTAACTTAATTAATGTCACACTAATGACTGTTCAATACGATTATGTTGACAACTGTGGTCTGTGCCGGTTTGACTTAAGCTGTCTCTCTCTTTCTCTCTTTCTTTATCTTTTTCTGTCTTTATAAATAAACTAAATGTAATGGAAATTGAGAAATGAACTACAAAAATAAAGATAAACCGAAAGGGAGAGAGAGAGAGAGAAAGAGAGACTGAAATAAATGCATGTCTAAAATTTTATTGATTACTAAAAGCAAAATAAATATATCTATAAAATTTGCTTTTACACACACACACACACACACACACACACAGAGAGAGAGAGAGGGAGAGAGAGCTCGAGATAGACAGGCAATTGTGCGCATATAAGTAAGCAGCTTTTGTGGGGGTCTGAACTTTATAAGCCGCTAATTAGTTTGTGTGCTCCGCTTTATGAATTGCCCTCATCAATTGGGTCTTTTGGTTTATGTTCGACTGATTGTAGTTTGGGGTCTCAACTAATTGCGGTTAAGTGATGCGAGTATTTGAGAGAATCTGACGATACGAATTTTAATGGCAAATTGCCCAATTCAAGAAGAATGCGGCAAGCTGCTTTTTCTCCCCCTAAGACCACCTTTCAAAGCTTACTCTCTCTCTCTCTCTCTCTCTCGCTGTGTGTCTCTGTCTCTGCATATGCCAATGACACTTTAACCCACTAGTTTAGTAGATTTTGTGTAAGCAGAGCGCACTCGATCTACTAACCGTTGAGTCGACATGACTTGTGGGTAAACATGCAACATAAACAAAACTCTAGCTTCCCTTGTTCTTGGTGTCGTTCCAAAGGCACAAGACACCGAACATGCGAAACAGGAGGGCACAATATGTTTTACTCCAGAGACTAACTAACATGTGCCCAAAGCGTAGGTGGTTTCAAAAGTTTTTTACATCAAAACAAATTAGTTCTTTCAAGCGTAATAAAATCTGTGTAAATTTATAGAAAAAAAAATTAAGTCACATGAAATGGATGTGACATGTTTCACTTTATAAAAAGTGTCAACGCTATGGAATTTCCTAAGCACAAGAATTATTTTTGATAGACAAATTAACTATGATTTATAGATCTATAGATTTAATTTATTTTTTTGACTTTGTTAAAAATTATTTGACAGATTAAATCCCTTTTTAATTGTATATTAGAAATAAGGAAAACTGAACCGCCCTCGTCCATTTGCACACACTCAAAGCTGCAATTGAAAATGCAAATCTGCCCGGTTCTGCCAAACAGTATACAAGTTTATGTGATTGTTTGAGTATATGTGTGTGAGTATGTCACAGTGTGTGTGTGTGCCTGGCAGTTTTGTGGCAGTGAGATGCGTTTAGGTGCCGCAAGAGCTTTGGCAGCTGCACTAACAGCTTATAATCGCAACTTAACATGCTAGCAGAAGCAACAGTGCAAACATCCTCCACACCGGATATCGCACAATCTCAAAAAGTTCTCTACCAGTTTTTTTTGCTCCCCCATTCTTTCAGCAGCAAAAGCAGAAGCATACCCACCTTCGCTTAGCTGAGATGAACGATTACACAACTCTCATGCTACTCGTGCCAATGCTTATGATGCTCGACCCAGGCTGGGTTGCTCCACCTCGGCGCCTTCGAGCGTATGAGTAGGCGCTGCACTAAATGACTCACAAACACAAGATTCCCACATTCTCGGCAACCCTTTGGCATACACCAACACACACGCATACACAAACACACACGCATACATGCTTAATATGTCGAGAGCGTTGCACTGAATTTGCCAGCTTTTGTGATTTTCTGTTTTTTTTTTTTTGCAACTTGGATACTCTTTTTCTAGAGAACTGAAATTGATTTTGTCGGAAACCCCGAACATGTGAGCATAAGAGATATGATAAGTTGGGTTCCGGAACTTTCTTTATCTTTTGGAACTTTAATATTATTGTGGCAAATTTAGTTAGCTTCGCTCTTTTATAGATCTTTATAAAGTAGAAATCAAGTTTGGGGAACTTGCAAATATTTCCTGTTATTCTAAAGAGCATAGCATTTTTAGCATCTCGGAGTAAACTCTTTCCCTTTTTTTTTTTAGTTAGTTATTCACCCCAAACTCATTTGCCCTTTTGGTTTTGTTTTATATGCGTTTATCTCGAGTTTGCTGTCGAGGCTTCTTTCTGCTTCTGTTTAGCTTCTCTTTCTGTTCCTTGCTGTGACTGCCAGAGCTCCTGATACGGATTCCTTTTTCCACACCACGTACACTTATCTAAGCCAGGCACTCGAGTTTTTGTCCTGGTGCTGTTGTCCTTTTTTTTTGGTTCCTTTTTGTTTTTGTCTCTCGTGGAAATGCATTTGTGTCTGAGCAACGTTTACAAACTTGCAGTCGAGTGGCTTTGAGTGTCATTGTTCTTGAAATTTTTAACATGTGTCAATGTGAGTTGGTTATGCACTGAGACTCACTCTGGTGATGGTATTCCAATGTTTAAGGCATCTCTGATTCCATGGTGATGCTGTGCTTTTTGTCTCGCATTTTTGTGCTTGCAATTTTGGTAACATAAAGCCTCATATATATATATATATAACTTGGCAAAGAGAAGTGTCTAAATTATTTGGCAGTGTGTGAACATACATATTTTGTGCTAATGACATAGTGCTGAGCATGGCAAAGATATTAAAATCTACAGTTGAATATATTTAAAAAGCTATATAGAACTTTGTTTTTTTGTTGGCAAAATTCCTATTGACACAACAAGAGGAAAATGTTTATTATTATCTAAATAGATTGGGGAAAAATTTTCCAAATGAAGTATTTGTGAGTTACAATTGGTCTGGGGTATTTCTCCAAAGTTTCACAGAATATTAGCAAATAAAATGTGACACTGCGGAGGCCACTCTAGTTGTCCTGCTACCAAAGTAGCCCCAAATAAAATTTGACTAAATGAGGAAACCGAAAATTAAATATGTGTTTGCTAGATAAACTGAGTTTCATATACTAGTGAGAGGCTTCTCACAGACGCTTTGTGTTTTTCAGCAAAAGCAATTGAAAATCATTGAACCGCAAGCTTTTCAGACCGCAATTTTCAATTTCAATATCTGTGACAGTTTTCAATTGCTTTGGACACTACCTACATTGCCATTTGACAGCTTGCTCTCAGCCTGAAAGAACAGAGGCGAACAGAAGTCAAATACAATGTTGAGTTGCCATGGTTGCCATTATGAAGCCAAAGACGATGGAGAAGGCGAGAAATATTTACCCTCTGTGTCAGTAGCACACTGGCAACACTGTTTGTCTAGCCAAAAGTGTTTGCTGTTGGGCCATTGAGAGCGGAAATTTGACACTCTCACTTACAAAGAGTGACTCACTAACGTGAGGAGAGACGAAGCGAGCCAGAGGTTTCGAACATTTTCCAATATGTCTAAGCAGAAGGCGTCTTACGCTCTGTCATTGCATTGGCATTGCTCCCAATATCAGTTTACATTTTAATGGCAAACGGATGCTGCCTGCCACTTTAGTTGAGCCAAGAGTCAAGAGTCATTCTCTGTTATATTCACATCATTAGTTATATAAGCAATTACAAAAACAAGAAAAAATAAGCTGGCTCCCCCACATATGTTTACCAAATAGTTTGTACTAACGAGCGTATACGTAATATTTGAAAAATAAATTCTATTATCGATTGGTGGGGAAATTTTGAATCAGCTGGCAAATCAATTAGGTTTCAAAGGCATTTGTGTTTTTTTTTTTGCCTTCAGCAATTTTCAGTTTCATTTATATTCATTATTTGGTATTTTATCTCTGCCATTTGTCAATCAACTAAAATGACAAACCAACAGTGGCAGCGGTTCTTTTTTAATGTAAATTTTTACCATAACTCTGAGTGGAATTTATGCTCATATGGCAGAGTAGTGAGACCAACTGGCACCCGCAGAGAACATAACCAAAATTTTCTCGGCTTCCTTTCTTTACATTCGCGTATCTGTATCTGTAACTGCCGAATGTATCCTGCCACATGAGCTCAATATATATTTTTTCTTGCCTTTCCTTTTTTTTTTCTTTCTGCTGTTGTTGTTGTTGTTGGGACTTTCCATAATTTGTATGCCGTTAACGGAATTGCTCGTTACGATGGCCAAAATATGAGCAGACGCGTGCCCAAGCTTAACAAGTTCTTATTTGCTGTATACAAACAGATGTTTATGGCTTAGCGGTTCTTGGCTGAAAGTGACTGTTTACATTTTTTTTTGTATTATTTTTTATTTTCTTTTCCTGCACCAACATGCAGCTTCATTACATTAACAAACTGCAGGTAGTTGGGCAAATACCCCGCTCTTAAGCACACTCAAACACACATACACAGACACACATACAAACACACACATGTGTGCAATCTATGAAGGATGTGGCAAGGCTGAAGAGATGCCTAGGAGCGGTGGCAAGTTGCTTAATTTAATATCAAATTTATGTCTGACCTATTAACAGTTTGCCTTTTAGAGACTCCACGCTCTAGACTCGCTAGTCAACTCAACTCTTTCGCTTCCATAGCATATCTCATATATCTAAAAAGTCATATTTGGAAAGTAACTTTTTTCCTTGCACCTATTTTTTTTTTTGGAGCACAGTTGGCTCACGATAGTGTGGAAAATTATCATAAAAATAATTTATGTTCAGTTGACTCGATTGAAATTTTAGATAAAAATTTTCTTTCCTTTTGTGCTTGCAAGTTTGTACTTTTGACCTAGTTTTTTTGGGTCATACCAAAAGGTATGCTATGTTTTGAAACTAGATCTTGATTGAGTCAACTTTTTACCAGAAATTTTGGCAGAAGGGTCTCTGGTTGCTGCCAAACATGTTTAAATTTAAAAGTATTCATTATGCAGGTTCTTGAGAGTAATCTCCTGGGAAACTTTGTTTGTCTGCTGGCTTGCGGCAGGAAAGTTTTGTCAATTTTCAAACAATAAAATTATTTATTTGTTGGCTATCTGATAGTTGCACTTGAAGCCACTTCTGAACTTTACAGGGAATCTTCACTGTGGTCGAGTCTTGGCCATATGGTGCTCTTAAAAATGCGTGTTCGTGTGAGCTGATACGACTTGCTAAGCTTGTGGTATTTAAGAGCTCACATCAGGCAAGTGCATCGTTTGGCGCGCCATCGTTTTCATCTTAGACGAAGCTTTTTGCTTGGATATTTTATGGTTTTGAGTTGGAAGAGAAAAAAGGTGAAGAAAAACATATCTTTTAAATGCAATTCTGGCACGAGCTCCCTATTGACAGACTGCTAACAATCTGAAGACTTTAAAAGAAAACGTGTGGTCCAAAAAAAGAAAGAAGAAAAAAAAAAACAGTAAGAGAAAAGAAGGAAAAACAAGAAACGAAAAACCAAAATTCAGTGGAAAATTTAATAAATTGCATTCACAATTCAACGAATCTGGAGGAAAATTTGGATGGCTGCTTGGCTTGAAAGTCATACCCGACATTGTCGTAGTTTTGGTCGTACCTTTAGTCATTTCCATAAATTCCTCATGGCTTTGCATTTTCAGCAGTTTTCTACTTTTTTTATTCTACTCTTTTATTTGATATTTTGCTCTTGATATTTTTGTTGTTGTTGCTATTTTTATTTTGCTGATTTTGAAAAATCTTGTACTGTAGGTCATGGGAGCACTCAGCATGTTTACCCCGCCCAAAACCAATCCCAACTTAACCTCAACTCTCTCTCTCTCTCTCTCTCTCTCTCTCTCTCTCTCATACCAGCATTCCATCAAAGAAAGACCAAGAGAAAACGCAAAACGTGCGGCAAAGAAAGGAAAAAAAAATCTTTTACAAGCCATCACAGCAAAGAGAATGGCACAAAATTGTGGGTGCGGGTGCGGGTACGGGCATGGGTGTGGGTGTGGCTCGACTCGGTTCTGCGGCGGCTGTTCTTTTTCTTACGTTTTATATTTTGCAGAATCCTAGAATTTTAATGAAAATTTAAATAATTGAAACCGATGTTGCAATGCCTGAGGACGGCACCTCGTCAGTCCAATGCCCCCAAGCCCAAATGAACACAACTCAACTTGGTCGCCCCAACTCTTGGTATCATGGTGGGCGTAGATTTTTTGTTCTTGTCGCTGGGTTTTTTGTCTGGAGCTAGAGCGGCAAAAGTGTGAAAACTATTCGAGGCGGTGATTATATTACATATTAATGAGTATAAGGAAGACAACATGGCAGACAATTTCTTTCAGCTGCCGAGATTTTGCAAAATATCTAAAATTGTGTCCAGAAGCAGGGAAACCGGGGAGGCCAGGAGAGTTGAAATTAATTGTGTGAAGATATATTTGGATTAGCATCTCTAAGACCGAAAGACTAAGTGAGTGTAAGGTTTGTCTGAATAAATCATATTAAAACGAGTTGGCTAACCTGAAAAGAAAGGGATAGCTAAGGAAATTAAAGATCTTCTGAAAGGTTAGACAAATTCATTCTGTAAATGTATATTTATTTAATTGCACATCGAATGATTTATTTCTTAACTTGAAATTTGAACCGGGCTTTTATCATAGCTTCAATATAAATATTTGGCAATTATGCCAACAAAATTTAAAACCATCATTGATATATTAATTTATGACACATCATAATTTTTGAAAGCAATTTCATAAAGCAAATGCTTTAAAATTATTTGCATTATCTGATATATTCAAAATTTATGAAATTTTCAATATATTTGAATATCAGCAACGCCGATGCAAAAATCGAATTCTTTAATAAAATGGACGGAAATGTGATTTTTCCCAGTTGAAATACCTGCTTAAATTTATTATAATTTATACAAAAATAACGAAGGATTTTTCGATGATTTAAATGACTTTCAGATTGTATTCCTAAGCTGTTTATAGTAATAAATAAATGGGATTAAAAAGGAAAGACTCTGAGGCAAGGTACCGAAATGATAAGACGGCTATTTTTATCTTGCCCAAAACAGGCAGATGCCAAATAATACATATTGCCTTGGTTATTCAATCGGTTATGAACTTTTGTAATTTGAGTATTTTTATGCCAAAATAGTACACGAAGCTAGCTGTAACGCCTGATTAAGTCTCTCCAGAGCAGGTTTGCAGGTCTCACTCTAGGAAATGAAATAGAACGGACACGTGGTCTCTTCCAAAAAAGCATCAACTCGAGCCTATCGCATATTACCAAATTTGGCGCCCAACCTGGGGCGCAAGTCTGCAGGCAACAAAAATAAAAATACTTAATTTAAAATTATTTTGCTGCAGGATTATTTTGTTGGATTTTTAGGTAATAGGATTTTCTTGCGGACCAAGTCAATCTCAATTTAAGAAACACGTTTGCCGATAAAAAGTAGCTTTCACCAGATGATTTAATCGATTTAATGGTAGCTCTTTAATTTCTCAAAGCTTTCGCCAGCTTCTTTTTTCTTTTACCTGATGCTTCTGGTTTTTTTGTTGATGTTGTGTCTGTTTGTGGCAGACTTAAAACGTTTTGGCATATGCCTCGTCACACTGTCAAGTACTTATGAGTCTGTTTTGTGGATGAGCGTCGACCAGGTCCAGGCAAGGATACCAAGTATTCCATACAGTTAGTTAGAGAGAGTGAGAGAGTGAGAGAAAGATTGTGCGAGCTTTAGCATCTCAGACTGCAGCCCAGCATTTGACAATGACAAATGAATACTTTTATATATTTATATGAGACGGGAAATCTCAACACACAGAGACACACTAGATTGTACGTAACAAGGCCAACAAACCCAGCTAGCCTAAGTAGGTAGAATGGCGGCAACAAAACCATTTAAAGTTTCACTGCGTTGAACTGACACTTGCCCCGAAACTGGGGGTGGTAGGTGGTGATGGGCAGGGTCTGAGAGGTGTTATAACAGCGCCAGCTTATATATGTGTCAGTCAGGCAGTGGGGGAAATGAGAAGAGTCTCCTTTTAACTGCTCTCTGACTAAATTTGGCCTACCTGACAACCAACCAGTCAGCCAGGCCAACCAGTCTACGTGAGCTCTTTGGTCTTAAACACGGCGACGATTGCCGTTGTCGCTGCCACTGGCGCTGCTGCTGCTGCTGCTGCTTCTGCTGTTGCCATGACGGAAACAGGGCTTAAACCCTGACACAAAGTGGGTGGCTGGTGAAGGCAGTGGCAGTGCCACAGTCACTGGAAGTCGTGTTCCGTTTTATTTTTTCATTTTTTTTTTTTTACCCATCTCTGTGGCGGTGTACTTTCATTTATTCAGACAGTTTCCACGCACCTTCATTCTACTTCGAACTCATGGCCTGGCCAGGTCAACTGAATGTGCGGGTCTGTGGTAGGGGAGGGACAGGACTGGCTGACTGGCTGCGTCCGTGTGCTGTTTACGAAACGAATTAAATTGTTCGCCTCAAGTGTATTTTGTGCTTTGGCGCACAAATATGCCGACGCCGTTTCCACTCTTTCCGCCCCGTTGCTGTTTCCCGTCACCTGCACCGCCGCCGTCGCCGCCGCTGCCGCATTCGACTTCGCCTTCGCTCAGCTTTTACCAACAGCATTTCCTGCTTCCTCCTTCCACCAGCATCGTTGTCGTCATCATCATCGGCATTCAGCATTGGCCACAAATGCCGCAAAACTTTACCCAACATTGTTGGTGTTTCTCTTGTTGTTGTTTTTTTGGCTGTTCCTCTTGGTGTTGGTGTTGTAGTTGTTGTTTCTCTGCCTTCTGTATGGGCATGTTAGCAGCGATTTCTAGATTTCCTCTCTTCTTGTTATTGTTGTTGTTTTTGTTGGACTTTGTGGCATTAACTGCTGTGGTGGCTTCTGCTGTGATTGTTGTTCTTAGGCACATATCACGCAGTCACTGCCGCCCAACCGTCTGTCCCAGCAACACAGCCCGTCTGCCTGCAGGATTAATTTGTTAATCTGCGCCACTCAATCAGACCACTTTCATCTCGCTCTTTAGCATTGACTGTCCTGAATTCTGATGGCCACTTTCTTCTGACATCTCTTTCACTCTGTCTATTCTAACTACTTCTATGAGTCTCTTACCAGAACTTAAGCGGAAATCTAGTCCGACTCTTTGGTATCCTGCCTACATCGAAAATATCCTCTTTTCTTTCCAACTCGATTCCTAATACGATAAATCATTTCCGAAACTTAACTTATTACGACTGTTTCTCCTATTATTCGGATTATAGACGAACAATCAACCAAGTTAGGTAGATTTGGGTTTGACACAGAAAGACACAATCAAAATAAATTTCAAGGTTCTGGCTCCAGCAGAGGTTTGGTCATCTACTGAATTATACTATTTCTAAAATGGTTTTCGAAATTCTCAATATTTGGATATAACCATTCGAGCTGAAAAGATAGAGTGTGATTTTCATTTTGCCAGTAATTATGTATGTTAATACCTGACGGCTGGCTTTGGTATATAGTCGGATGATTCTTGTTCTTGCCCTGGTTTCTAATATATATAGTACAGCCCTGGTTATACCTGTCGTATGATTAACGATCGTATTGGGTACACGTGTAACAAATGCGACACGTTTGACATCAATTATCGCGTATACGCGTTACATTGATAGACCCTAGGCCACTTTCAACAAATTCAGAACTAGAAGGTGTTGCGGGTTTGGTTGTTTTTGCTTTTATTATGCGTGTCCATGTGTGCATGTGTGTGAGTGTGTGAGTGTGAGCTTGTTTGTTTGTATGCTTCATCGATTTTTGGCATGTATACGTTGTTTTTGGGATTGAGTTGAGATTAAGTTCATGAGTTACATGCGCCGCCCAGCACCTGCCCTTCCGTTGAGCTTCTAGGGCCCCCCCCCCATTCTGTGGAAATAACCACCTCAAAGCATAGTCCCAGTACTGAGAACCAGAGAGAGAGAGAGAGAGAGAGACTTGTCGGCTTATGTGCGGCTAGCAGAAGGCAAGTTGATTGATTTTTTATTAGCTAAGCGTCCGCCAGAGCCAAATCAGCTAACCGATAAAGCTCAACGAAGCGTACAGGATGGTTTTTATGCCTCATGGATGTAAAATACTTTAAAAAGGGTGTTTGGCTTTCTATTTTTTTGGTCGAAAGTAAGCGAAAATAATACATTCTCGAAAATCCGGCTGCTTAGTAGGAAATTCATTAACAAGTAGGTCATTTATTTTGTGGAATTTTTTTTCTAAAGAACATAAAAACTATTTTGATCGGCCAGTCGGAAAATGGAAACAAAAAAGGAGAAGGATACCGCCACTTTTCCAGCAAACAAGAATCAACCAGCTTTTTGTAAAAAGATTTGTGGGTTCTGCCAGCGGATAGTCAAGGCCTTCAAGGGAGAATGAAATTGAAACAGACTTGAACCTGAATCGAATTCATTCAAAAATGAGAAACCAAAGGAAAGGTACATGCGAATTTATGCTTGCGTCAGAACAACTGTACCAATATTTTTTTATGTTTCGGTCCAATCCAAATTTTCTGGTCTAAATGAAACTAAATAGAAATTTCCAAAAAATTCAGTAGGTCATTTATTTTTTGTCCTTTGCTTTGCATAAGGAAAATTAAAATGTATCAGCATGCCTAGCCAAAGCACAGAAAAAAAATTTTCTATTGCTGGGCCTTCTAAGGCCCCGAAGCCACCGCCAGTTATTTGCCAAAAGATTTGTTCCTTCTGCTGTCGAATTGTTGCCAAGTTCAAAGGAGAATGATTCAATTTGGAGCACCCTGTTTCATTCGAAACGAAACGAAGCAAATGGAACAGGACTTTAGACTCACATGCAAATTTATGCTCAAGGCAGCTCAACGGTATCACACCAGAATCCCCCATATATGGTGCATTTCTGATAAGTATTAAAGAAAAAGAAACCGCCGGCACAAAGTAAAATCCCCAGTTTTCGATTTGGAATCCATCATGCTTTCTCATTTTGTTTTGACTTTCCAAAAACCGTAATAATTAAAATTGGAATATTTAAGTGAATTTAAGCAAAATAAATTTAACCTAGAAAATATAAAATTGTTTATTTATGGTTTGGCAGTTGTGTGCTAGATTAATGCAAACTCGATTAGGGTAAAATAAACGAGTTATCGAGAATTCGCCCTTGAGGCTTTGATAAATCGCTTTTAAACTGTCAGTTATAAAAGCGATTCTCTCCCCTGCTTCTGCTTCTGCTCCTGCTCCGGTTGTCTTCTCCATTTGTCAATTCCAGCTACTGACCCAAAAGAGCAATGTTATCCAATCAGAAGCCTCAACCTGCCCCACATTCCTCTAGGTTAATTTCCACTACATGGCTTGCCATTGATTTGGGTATAAATAGAAATGAACGTATGCATAACAATTTTTGTCTTCTGCATTAAAATGAAATTGATTGAACGTATCAAAAAGAAAAAAAACAGAAAAGCCGTGCATGCATGCATGGTCGGAGAAGTTCCCACAATTTGACAAGATTAGAATAGATTCAGGGCTACTTAGAGAAGAACACGTGCCGAAGCATGCTCCAAAGTTGAAAATGATGAATGCTCATTCACTCTCTGCTGGCAGTTACTTTTAGTTGGTTGAAAGCCAACTGAGTATGTGACTTTATTGAATCAAAAACCACTCAGCTATTGAAAATCAAATTGGTCTTTCCCACACACTCGGAGCTGGGGAGCAAGGCCTCCCGCATGGACCGCAGGGACTCCTGGCAGTCACTCAGTCACTCAGTCAGATAGTCAGACAGTCAGTAGTAAAGTGCTGAGAATAGGACAATGCATGACACACACGTACACGCACAAATTTTCCACACTTACACTTGCAATAATAATAAAATACACACTACCAACTCAAGAGGGGAAACACTGAAAAAAACTGCACAGGACAACAACAAAATAGAAATCAAAATGTTGAAAAAATAAGCCGAACCAGCTCAATTTGAACGGAGCTATTATACTCTTTTTGGTGAGGGAAAAAATAATTTTAAATATTTTGGGACAAAATAGTTAAGTGATTTTGGAATGATCTGGAATATATAGAAAGATCTCTCTCACATATTTTTATAGAACCAAAATTTGCTGATAATTCAAAGAGTCAATCTGAACTTGGGGGAATTTCTTGGGGATTTTCAAAAATTTTAGTAGAACAAAAATTTGCTGATATATCAAAAAGTCAATCTGGGCTTGGTGATTATATTTATAATTATTTCTACGGAAAGACCATTTTCACATATTTTTATAGAAACAAAATTTGCCATTATTTCTAAGAGTCAATCTAGGCTTGGGGAGATTTCTTTGTGTTTATATTTATATATTTCGAAAAGTTTTTGATGAAACCGTAAGATCTTCTTTTCTTTTAAAATATTCCTGGATACGCCCAAAATTTCAACTCTAAAAATTTATATCTTTATTGCCGAAAAATTTGGAAAATGAAAATATTTTCTTTCTTATAAAAATTTCATAAAAAAATATAATATTTTTTTCTGAAGTTTATTGAGAATATTTCAGGTGTTCTTTTCTCAGAGATAAACGAAAAAAAAATTCAGACAATTTTCTCGAAACTTTATTGACTATTTTCAAGCTGTAAAACGTTTAAGAAATGCTAAGCCAAAACTGTACAAAGGGTATTCTGCTATCTACGGAGAATATGTTTTTAGCAGGACTAACTAAGTGCAATATGTGAGGGTGTACGTGGCACTGTGTATGGTAATGTATATGTATGTGTGTGTGTGCATTCACATACGTTTGCCTTCACTTTGCTAGCAATTCAAAATCAAGTTAGGCGCACAAGGACAGCGCTTTTCCGCAGTCATCGTCAGGCTCCCTAGCCAGTCCTTACGCACACCCACAACACACATTCTCTCCACAGAACGCACACACACAGGCATGGACATTTGTACCTGAGATTGCACCTGTATGCAAAATGAAGCGGCATCAAGATTGCTCAAAATTGACGGCAGTCACGTAATATGTCGGGCTGGAAAATAAAATCCATAAAACAGAAGTAGAAACTTGTTAGGCGGTGGGTGGGGGGCGGTTTTGGTCGCAGCAAGTCAAATGGAGCTGAGTTAAAGGGAGGGCTGCATATATGAGTTAGTGTGATAAAAATAAAAACAAAATGCCTGCGTGTAAATTTGTGAGTGTTCATGTGTGTGTTTGGGTGTGGGGGAAAAGGAAGGTGACTAGAGGTAGAGAGAAGAAAATTCAAATTACAGCAAAAGTGAAAGGACATGACAGGCCAGGCCAGGCCGAGCCGAGCCGGGCCGGGCGCAGATACCCAGGAGGCACATTGGTGACCGTTGGCAGGTGGGCCAAAGTTGTTTGGGTGGCGATTTCACAACCAAGACAGGACAGCCTCTTCCTGTGTGTATGTGCCTATGTCTGTTTGTGTGTTTGTGTTTTTATGTGCCAGTATTTGTGCTGTGACAAGTTAAAGTGTCATTACTTCAGTGCGCACAAAACAGACACGAACATTCCACCTTTCTCTCTCTCTCTCTCTTTCTGTCTTTGTTTGTCTCTCTTCTGGTAGGCCACGTGTGGGGACCTATTTTCTGGCTTCTTGAATTCCCATACTCTTCATTCAGCACATTTTGTTGCCGAGCTTTATTCGGTTTTAGATATTTCACACTTGGCAGGATTTTGCCTTTATCTGTTTACTTACTGGCCTTATGCGGTTTATTATGTGGGCCATCGTTTCTAATTCTGGCTGGAGCAATTACTACAATTTATATTTATGTATTTGTATGGCACTGAACATATTGTCATAAATAATTCAAATATGCTTAACTCTCTTGCCTACCGAAAATTTTCAATTATCTGGTGAGAAAATTGAAATGAAAAATCAGTAATCAAATCATAAATTTCTTAAAAAAAAAGAAAATGTATCAACAGGTTTCCTATCACCCAATCAAATATTACTGAGTATTTTTGTTTTCAAAATTGATCAAATCAATAAAGAACGACTTGATTTCCCTTAATTTTGAAAATCTAGTCCATAATTAAAATATTTATAGTAATAACATAATCCCCAGCTTAATAATAACACATTCAATTTCCGATGAAAAACAAAACTCAACACTGAGGCGAGGCCTCCCCATTCGAAATAAAAATCACAACCCAAAATGTCGCAAATTTCATTGGAGATTTATTTGAATTTGGTAGGCTGCATCTGTTTTTCTTATTTCTCTTATTTTGTCATGTTTTTATTTGGCTCTCTATCTGTTGGGGCCACAGGACTGCCATAAAAATGAATGAATGAATGGTCAGACGGAAAATTGCTAAGGAAAACTTCATTGGTGCTGCCAAGGAATTTTCTACTCACCAATTCTGGGCAGGCTTATGTTGTTGTTGTTGTTGTTTTGGTTGTAGTAGGAGGCGGAATTTTATGGGATTTATCACGCCTACAGTTGCTTGTTAAATACGAGTACATTTATACGCATAAACCTTTTGTCGCACACAACAATCCCACTTAAATTCAACAATAAAACACGGTGACATTTATGGCTTCATGTGGCACATAATAAATACGATTTTCATAAAATAACCAAGACCAAACAGAAAAAATACATACATATATTTATTTATTTATTTGTCTATAGAAGAGGAATAGTGAATACGCTTTTCTTTTCAATTATTTGCATAAGTGAATGGGTGAAAGGAAACCAAAAATTGAGGTCATTCAAATGATTTCATAAGTGAAAAAAAATGAAAATAAATAAAATGAATGAAGAAAATATCTTTATGCTGGCGAGTATGTCCTTGCTCATGATGAGAGCCTTTTTTAGTGGGTCGTCAAATGTAACATTCTCGGCGCCCTCTTTCAAGGTTTCCCATCAAAAAAAAAAAAAGAAGAAAATCCCCAACACATACGTAAACGTAAATAAACCCAAACTACCGTCAAGCCCATCAAAAGAGCGCAAGTCATTCAAACCGACGAGCGTGGCGCCCCGGCAAGGACCATTGGGCCAGAGCCGATTACACTCACACACCCACACACACACACCCCACACACACATACGTAAAACTTGTCAGACTTCTGGGTGGGTTGTGTGCTTTTCATTTTGGTGGCCACTTTTGGCGTAAGATTAATAAATGGCCATAAATGTTTCTCTCTTGCTTTACTCAGAAATAAGTTTGTCAACAATTCTATTAAGTGCTTCAACCAAAAATGAAAGAAATACAAAGCAAACAAAACAACAACAAAAAAAAAAAAACAGTATCGTACAATTATTGTTTACTTTTTCGCTTTACGAGTTTTTATGGTTATGGCCGAACGACCAAACAGACACTGGCAAAGTCAAAGCGAGAAACCAGTCAAATTGACCACAAAATGGAAACATCTGTGTAGGCAAATACACACACACACACACACACACGCACTGAGCTATATAAATTTACAAATACATTCATCGACATTTATCATTTAATTGTGTGCCCGACTGACTTCCGTTTTAATTGCCAATATTTTGTTTTTCTTTTTTTTTCGTATTGGCTAAAGACCACCAGCAGTTTGGCAGGCCTTTAGGGGTCATCGAGTCAAAATGTCGGACTGTTTGAAGTTAAATTAAAATTTATATTTTATGCAAATAAAAAGTTACACATGAGTGCAATTTAAATTGCCTTAAAATGACTCGGACTGTCCTGGCCAGCGTTGGGGAAAGTTGGCCGTGTTGTCGGTTGTACACTGGCTGACCTGAAAGCCTGCAAGTCCAACTGATTTTATAATATTATTATTTTGTTTTTCCTTTTTTTCTCAACCACTAATTGGAAAATGACATGGCTGTTAAGTGATAATCCCTATACGTATACACTTTTCAGAAGTGAACTTTATTGATTGCATTGTGGTAAATCAGACAAATCGTACCAATTTGTTCTTCTAGAAAATCTATCGAAGGAAGTTCAAACTTCTATGCCAATTAATCTCTATTTAATGACTGCTTGCACCACTTGACCAGATGTCGATAAATTCTTGTTAACAGTCGGGTTGGAATCTATGAGGATTTTCATTTATTTTCATTGATCTTTTTCATTTGGAAATTTTCCAAGAATTTAGATGGTCGATGAGATCTGGTTCTATCGGAAATGTCCGGAAACGATGAATAGGATGTTACTACCATTTTTTTTTCTTACTTTGATATACTCAATAAAATCATAACTTACCGATAAAACTGAACTACCTTTTCCTATATTCGATATACTTAGTAAAAAAATATCGATAAAACTGGGTTACCTTTTTCTATAATATCTTCGATATACCTTATGAAAAAATATCGATAAAACTGGTCTAACTTTTTCCATAATATCTTCGATATACATTATGAAAAGATATCGATAAAACTGGTCTACCTTTTTCCATAATATCTTCGATATACATTATGAAAAAATATTGATAAGACCGGTCTACCTTTTTCAATAATATATTCGATATACTTAGTGAAAAAAATATCGATAAGACCGGTCTACCTTTTTCAATAATATCTTCGATATACCTTATGACATTTTGTTCTATATATTTTAAAATCTTGTTATCGAAAGCATCTAAAATGAATCGATAAAAACCACAAACTTACTCAATAATATCGCGTTCATAATATTCTTTTGTTATGGAAAGTATTTGATAAAGTTGTGAAATTTCATATGTATTTTCTGGAATCGTCTTTAATTTATTTAAGAAAAGTTATTGCAACTTTTGCCATATCGCTTACGCTGGACAGAGGTTTAATAATATTTTAAAGAGTTCTGATTGCCGATTTCGATTAAATTGTTTACTCCTTTGACTGCTGCAAACTGAATTATTTCAAGTCTTTGGCAAAAGGAGTCTCTTTTTCAATATAATCAAATTTCGTATGCCTTTCACGATACTTCCGCTGCCTTGGCTGGCTGCTCGAGGCAAGCATCCTTGCATATGTGTGGAAATTTTCACCATTTTGTGTGTGAGCTTTCAATTTACATTTTTATATATTTTCCTTCTATTTTTTTCCCCCACTCCCCTGAAACTACAATGAAATGGCGAAGCGCTGTGAAGGAGTACACAAGAGTATTTGCAAATATGCGTCTGTGTCTGAGTGCCAGTGAGAGTGTGTGTGTGTGTGTTTGTGTGTGTGGATGGGTGTTTATATGGCACGATTTGCCATTGTCATTGGGATGCGGTTGCATAATAGGTGCTCCACATTTCGTGCATTTCAGTTAAAAACTTTCCTTTTTTGCCACGGCACAACAACGCAGTGCAGCGTCCAACGCACTGCAACGAAATACAAAACAAAAATAAAAACAACTACAACAACAACAACAAAAAAAAAGAAGCCAGTTCAGAAGAGAGTCATTTGTCGGGGAGCGGCTAGATGGTTGGGGGTGGGGGGCGTCTAAAAACGAGATTGTACAAAGTGTACAGCGGCAAGAATAATCACATGAACAACATGCAAACCCATTAGAAGTTGAAACATTTCCCAACGCCAACACGCCCATAAAAAGACAGAGTGAATAGCGAATGCATGCGAAAAACGTGGAAGCCAAAGTAGAAGAATGGCAAAGCTAAAAGGGTGGTGGTGGGAGGGAGGGGGTCGACGGTGATAATGGAGCGGGGGTGGCGGCATACTTACAGCCCACTGCCCAGCAGAGCAAAGACAGAAAGTGCAGTTGTTGTTGGCTTTGCTTCGTCTTCGTTGTTGTTGTTGTTGTTGCTATTATCACTTTCGTTTTTGGTGTTGAATCATTTCGAGCTGAAAAGCACTCACTAAAACAAATAAACACTTTGTACACACACACATAAACGCACGTACACATATATGAAATTCATTGTTTCATTTTGACAAATGCGTGTAATTTACGGAAACGTTTTGTTTGTCGTCTGTGACTCTCTGGTTAAATAAATACAACACACTCTTGCCTCCCCCACCCACTCCACCCGTTGTGTCTTTCATTTTCCCAGGGTTTTTATCATCTACTCGGCCTGTCTTCATTTCTTCTGCTCTTATTAAAATGTCTTGCGAAATTTACAGTTATATGTTTTATATATTTTTATATAATTATCTTGCCAACTCTCATTCACTCATAAATGCCTAAGCAGGCCGGAGTCCTCTCCAAACAGGGTGTTGCTGCAAGACTTTAATGCTCCTTCAAAACTTGAGAAAAATTGAATTTTCTTCAGAAAAAAAAGAGCTGCAATGACAGCAACACCCTTTATATGCTAGCTTGACTATATTACGTATACGCCATGTGGGCTAGCGTGTTGGCCACGCATACTTAAAAGCTGGTAAGGTATTTTCTATATAAACCTGCACAATTGTGTGCACCAGCGGCAATTAGTTGAACCATAAAGCCAGAATGTAGTCACACAGGCTCAGGCCCTGAACTGAGTCAAAGAGAAACCGAGTGCGTGGGGAGCGGAAAGTGCTCTCCTTGCCAGTCACTCATTACAATGTGAAATAGTATATGGGAATATTTGTTCGAGCTTTGTTGCTGCTGTGCATTAGGCAGAAGTGCATTTCCACACACTGAATGCCTGCACTCGATAATAGCGGGGAGAGCGGAAAATACCATGCCAGAGTATGAAAAATGAAATGGTCGAACCATTAAAAAAAAAAAAAAATGAGAAATATGGGTTAGAAAAAAAAAAACAAAATGGCTATGCCACAATTGGCCATAAAAGTGCGCTCATCAAAGTAGCATTGAAATGCACTCCCCTCCCTGGCCAAGGACTCTTTATTGCATATAGAAAATGGCTTATTATAAAATCGAACGGTTGGCCAGCAGATTGGAAATGGTATAGGCAATTGCAGCACTTGGCCATATATAATAATGCTAAAAGGACAACAAAGGACACACAGTCTTTTATATGTATTTTTTTTTTGCCCTGATAAACTGCAGCCAACAGCTGCTCTCACTCGACATAGAGAGAGGGGAAGAGAAGAGCCGATGAACCGCGAAATAACGCAGATTGCCTTTTGTTTCAATTTGCAGTCGACTTGGAACTCAGGAGAAAGGGTAGAGTTTTTTTTTTAATGGTGAGCAGCCACACAATCCTTTTGTTGCGGTTTTAATGAGCAAATTTTTATTTCCCCGTTTTTATACCTCACTGTTTTTTTTTTTTTTTTGAAACTCTCTTGTCTTGAGTTTGGTCTTTATATTCTCCTTGAGCTGATGATGGTCCACCGCAATTTCCTTCTGTTTTGACCCTTTCTATTTTATGTGGTGTTTTATTATTCTTTTTTTCGTTTGCCTTCTTCTGTTTTTTGGTCATTTCAAATACCTCCGCGGTTTTAATATCATCAGCACAGAAAGCATTCCGCAAAAAATAAAAAGAAAAATCGAGCCGAAAGTAATTAAAAATTGTGACATCTATAATTTGTCCGCCAAACTATATAGAGAGGGAATCCAGCCATTAAAGGAAAAACGTGGAGAAATCATTAAAGATGTGAAAAGCCAAAAAGTTGAAAGTCGTGGCCAAAAGATTTTAGAGAACTTAAAGGGAGCACTTATTTCAATGAGTAAAGTAGGAGAATCCAGCTCCTTATCCAAAGGTCTGAAGAGGGCTTAACCTATAAAAATAATAAAACTTTGATAAAATCTTACTGGGTTCTTGCTTTTCCTTTTTAGCCCTTGAAAAATGCATCTATGTTTTGGGCTATAAGACCTTCGCTTTATATTGGCGCTGTCTTAAGATATTATAGTATTTTTCCAGGCTTTGACTTTGAGTAGTGCTGTCAGGTGTCAAGATTGCAATCTTCAGTTTGTTGTACAACAATTTAAAATTCATAAGGGAAGCAGACGAAAGCTCTAAAGTGTCAAATCGTGTTTTGGTTTATGTCAACATCAACTTGCACTAGTTTGAGATAAATTATTTATGCCAAAAACAATTACAAGAGACTGGATAACCTGGATGGTAACATGGTACCAAAAACAGGTTAGACTTCTCGGAATTTCGAAATAGCTAAGAAAGAAAATAATTTTATTTTATCAAAGCTTTCAATTGCCCATCAAAAACTTACCAAATCAAATCAATAGAATGAAAATGCAATAGAAATTGAAATATTTTCAGCAGCCTTGATGTGAAAATTAACAATCGAAAAGTATGATTTTAGGGCAACTTAATATCCTGCGTTGTCAGGGCTCTGTCAATTTGTTGTTGTTGCAGTTGTTGTTGTGCATTGTTGTTTTGATGTTTTGGTCTTGGCTTTTGAATTGTGTCAGATTGTCAGTGAGTGTAAAAATAAATTGACAGACATTTTTAAAAAACTGCACAAACACACACACACACACACACACACACACACACACACACACACACAGAGAAATGGTCGTGCTCATAAAATTGAACGTAGTGGAGGCGCCTCATGCACTGCATTATAAATGTTGCAATTTTGAAGAGTGCCACATACAACAATAACAACAACAAAAAAAACCAACAGCAAATTTGAAACGTAGGCCAGGAATATATGAGAAACAGGACATAACATACGGCATGAATTTCTCTCCCTGTCAAAAAGTGAAAACGTTTTCAATGTATTTTTTCTCGTCTTTTTTTTTACCGAGAATATTGAACAATTCATAAACAGAGTCACACAGACACACACACACACACTCAGAAAGAAATCTGTACAGGTTGACAGCGTCCAGGGTCATTTCAATTATTATAGAGACTCAGGATTTTATCTTCTTCTCAGTCTCTCTAGTTTTTCTTGCTGAAATGAATTATCCCTGAAAATCAACGTGTACCATTTAAAATGAAATGAAATACCAGAAGATGTGTCATTTTGAAATATAAAAGTGAATGAAATAAAAAAATAAATAACCATCTAATTAGTATGCACGACAGGCAGTTGAGTGTCAAAAATGTACTAACAACGGAGAGACCTTTCGGGACTAACCGACTGACTGACTGCGAGGCAGACAGACTAGCGGAATGTTAACGTTTACATAGACTAAAATTCATATTCAAACTCGCATTTTCAGCCGCATTCACACTCACTCACATTCGGTTGCCTTTGCCACTCACACTTACTGCCCTTCTATTCACTTAGTTGTGACCACATGTGACACGTGGTTTTAATGCATAATTATTACAAAAACGTTTCCACACACATACATACACATATACATATCATGATATATATATATGGATATGATGAGTCCTTATTGTGTGTGCGTGGGCTGGCCGTAAGCCATCGTCGGGGTTTTGCCAACATGACTATGACTATGAAAATGGCAACGGTAATGCGGCTTTTGGTGATTCTGTTGGCTTACAATAAGTGTGTCATAACAGGGTGTGTCCAAAATGACAAGGCAAAAAGTAAATTGAGCTATATATTTTTACAGAGCACTCTAAGATATTTGTCTAATCTTAATCTCTGATTAGGAAGTTGCATCAGACTCTTCGAGTCTTCGAGAATTTCAGCGCTAAGTCAAAAACTTCTTTAGGTCTTATTAGGACTTGTCCCAATTTTCCTTTGCTTATCCCAATTTTCCTTGGCTTATCCCAAGATATCAGAAACCTTTTTCGGGAACAATCAGAAATCTTTTGTCATTAAATTTCTTTCCAACCTGATTTCATTCACTGCCTCTTTCAGATTAAGTATTATCTTATCAGATCAAAGTTTTCATGGATTACTTCATTTTGAAGCACCCTGTATGCTTACGTATTCGGCTGTATAAGTTCTATGTGAAAATATGTGTGTGTATTGCGAATTGTAATTACATTTTGCGGCTTTTTGCAAAGTGTTGATTATTAATTAAAATTGGTATTTTTTCGGAAGATGTTTCCCCCTCCTTCGCTACTGATGTTTTTTTTTTTTTTTTGCCATAAATGTGAGCCACATGATGGTATTAAATGTATATACATACACATATTTGTTATGTACAAATTGTCAATTAAATATTTATACCCATTCAGACAGGCTTGGTAGGCTGTAAAAGTGTTTTGTGGGGAGCTTTGAAAAGTGCGCTTGCCTCTTTTATAATCAATTAATTCATGTGGCTATATTAGACTTATAGTAGTCAGGCTAGTTATTTGTGGTGGAGCTTTGATTGAAAGTGTTATAATTGGTCTAATTTGTGGCCTGGCAATTGGCTAAATTGAGACAATACAAATGATTTGTGACTGTTGAGCTTACATTTGTCTTTATTGCTTCCTTTAATTACAGAAGGAGTTGTTTGTTAGCAAAGTTGAACCGACTTCGCCACGCAACGAACGTAAATTTTCTGCAGCCACTGCGCCATCGATGAAAACAAAGTGGCTGAAAGCATTTAAGAGCCTAAAGCCGGCTTCTGGTTCAGCAACACAAGCAGAAAGGTAAGTCTCTCCAGATAATCTCGAGCTTTAATTTATCAATCTATCGATTAAGATTTACCTATCTATAATTCCTTCAATTAAGCCTAAACTTAATTCATCTCAAATCATCCTATCAATTTTCACTCTGATTTCATTAAAATTCATGCTCCCTGAAACTTCTAAGATATTTTAAGTGTGTCCTTCGATTTAAGTGTGTCTCTATTTCTAAATTTACTAATAAAAACTTTCATTTACACTTCTTTTTATAAACCTGAACAACTTGATATATTTCCATAAACTATTTTTTTGTTGAAAATCTATTTTTATTATTTTAATTTTAAAAATAAAAAATCTTAAAACATATCAAAAAATATATATGCAAAAATCAAACAAATCAGCCAACCCCGTCAAAATCAAATGTATCACGCAGTATCAACCGTTTTAACTTTGAGGTAATCAAAATTAAAAAGCAACAACAAAAAAACACCGACAATTTTTTTTTAGAAAAATTTAAAATTTAGTAAATTAAAAAAATATATATATATACATATATAAATTTATATCAAAATTAATTTATTGCTTTAAGAAAATTTATTGCTGTAAATAACGCACGTAAATGTAGACTTACCCAATTCCCAAAACAAAGAGAATATCCAATTAATTTCGAGATTAAAAATAGAAAAAAAAATATTGAATGCTTGAAAACTTACAAATATCCCATTGTGGATAAGATATAATGAAAATCAAACTCGAGCTGGCCAAATGTAAAGTTTGTTGCCAATTTTTCCCTTTTTCTTTTCTTAGTTATTTTTTCGCCCACCTCCTTTTCCCCTTTTCCTTGTTGACAGACGAAAAACAATAAAAGACAACTAGGGCAATAGAAAAATAGAAAGAGCCATGAGAAATATTTGGAGACAAAAAAAAAAAAAACAGCAGAAGAAGAAGACAACACAAATTTAACGCGATAAATCTTGTGCATCCGTACATGGAAAAGACATGGCATTGGAAGATTGCACATGTGCAGAAATTGCTACTCAGCTTTGGGCCTTCAGTTTTCGGCTTTCGGTTTTCATCTCGTTCGACGCTAAGCAAGCCAAAGCAAAGCAAAGCAAAAACAGCACTCTGACAACAATAATACCTAGGGGAGAACTATTGCTTTGGGCTTAACAAAAGACCGATAACTTTTCAGCAGGATTATTGCCGGCTTTGGTGTAGATACTCCGAAGACCGAATAGAATAGAATAGAAAACTGTTTGCGAAATATTATCTACTTTTGGATTTCTTTCTGTTTGTGTTGCGTCTTTCGTTTTATTCACAAAATGTTGTGCAATGAGTCTGTCTGTCTGTCAAGTTTAGCCAAAGCCGAAGGCAAAGCTTAAGCCAAAGCTCATATGCAACCAGCTTAAGAGCTAAGCCCTAGTCATGGAGGCATCATCAACAGCCTCATAATAATAATCATAATCATCATCATCAACATTGCCATTCAAGCAAAAGTGCAATCAGAAAAATGTAAACATTTTCTCATTCCACATGGTTTTTCGGTAAGTCGAGAAGAAATTCGCAGTTAAAGTTTTCTCCGATATTGACAAAGTTTTCGCATTGCGCACAAAACTACCAGCACGCCCCTCACCGCTGTCGGAATATATCCATATAAAACTTGAACGCCCTGCAACGCCCTTTTTAGTGCCAAACTAAACACGCCCTCGACTCGAAAATTCCCATTCAAGTTGTTTTGATTTTTTGTTTTTTTTTTTTTCGGTTTCCCCCAAGACCAACCCAAACTTCTCACTATCCTCTGCATAAGCAAATATTTCGACCAAGTAAAACTTTATAAGCCTTATTATTTCATTATTAAATTGTCCTGTTTTTATTGTCCATCTTAACACTTGTCCCTTTGTCCTGTCACTTTTGCAAAAAGAACAAAAATCAACTTTATTAAAAATAATTGAAATATTTTTTTTTTTTTTTTTTTTTTTTTTTTTTTTTGCATAAAATGAATACAAAATATTTTGTAGTTTTTCCCCAGAATGTGTACATATAAAAATTGCATTACACCTTATTATAAATGCAAATTCTGTCATATTATTTATAGAGATATTTTTAAATGGACTCTCTGTAATGCGTGTCAAACTAAAAGCATATATCAAATATATATTTTGAGTGTATGTATATTTATTTTATAGCATTTGATTTTATTTTTAAATTCAACTTAGCCATAGTCCATTTGAGTATAATAAATATTAAATCAATTTAAAAGGAAATATACTAGAAAATATGTCTGCTTAAATTAATTTATAGAACCTTGAGAAGCATCTCAGCTTTTATTCTGATTACTTTGACTTATTTAAATATTGCTAGATTTCTGAGAGATTTTGAAGTAATACAAAGAGCGTTTCTTACAGTAAAAATCAACCCTAGAAAGATGCTTATTAAGTTAGGATCTCAGGTTTTAATGGAGATAAGTTTGAGGTATTCCACTATTGCTGAATTTCTGAGGGATCTTGAGATACTGAAAAGAGCGTTTCTTACAGTAGAAATCTACCCGACAAAGATGCTTATTAAGTTAAGATCTCAGGTTTTATTGAGATAAGTATGAGGTATTCCACTATTGCTGAATTTCTGAGGGATCTTGAGATACTGAAGAGGGCGTTTCTTACATTAGAAATCTACCCGACAAAGATGCTTATTAAGTTAGGATCTCAGGTTTAATTGAGATAAGTTTGAGGTATTCCACTATTGCTGAATTTCTGAGGGATCTTGAGACACTGAAAAGAGCGTTTCTTACATGAGAAATCTACCCGACAAAGATGCTTATTAAGTTAGGATCTCAGGCCTTATTGAGATAAGTTTGAGGTATTCTAATATTACTAGATTTCTAAGGGATCTTGAAATACTGAAGAGGGCGTTTCTTACATTAGAAATCTACCCGACAAAGATCCCTCATAGGTTCGGATCTCAGATTTTTTCGGGTAACTCTAGAGTATTTTAACAATACTGGGGTACTCTGAAATACTAAAGAAAAATCTAACCGACGAAAATGCTTATTACGTTAGTATCCCAGATTTAATGCGAGAACTTTTAGGGATTTAAATATTTCTGGATTTCTGGGAGACTTTCACAAAGTTAATAGAGAATTTCGTATAGATAGTGTAATCTTGAAATTGGGAGAAAATAATCCTTTTCCAAATGGAAAGGTTTTTTAAAATTCTTTCGTTCTAGAAATAGTTTAAAATCTGTTTCAGAAATATTTCAAACTAGCAAGATGAAACACTTAATGGTCTGAGACTTATAAAGAGCATTTAGCAAGTGGCAATTAAATAAGCTCAGCGACTGTGACAAAATGATTTTCACACAAAATTAACTTAAATTGTACATTTTGTAATTAAAGTGTCATAGGAACATAGCACTGAGCTCATTTTAATTGTATGTTTAGAACAATTCAAATATTACAAAACAAAACACAACAAAAAAACACAAAAGAGCAAACATTGCAAATGACAATTTTAATGGCCTTTTTTTTTAATGTTCATATGTGAATGGGAATGGAACCGAGGTTGCAAGGTATTAGGTGCGTGTGTCTGTGTCTCTCCCTGTGTGCGTGTGTGTGTGTGTGTGTGTGTGTGTGTGTGTGTGTGAGCCATTGTTTCTGCCAATTATGAGCAAACAAGCGAGGGTATTGTTTTTGTGGCAAAGAAACAAGAAGAAGTGAAAAAGTGCCTCCAGTCGAGAGCGTACATGTGTTTAAATATACTTTTGTGTTTTGTATCTTTATGTTGTATGTATATGAAATATTTAAAACCGTAGATAAGTAAACATATTTCTAAAATCTATACAAAGGAACCAATTAAATAAATTTCATAACATACTCATCCTACTTAGTGCCAATATAAAAGTCTAAATAAAGGACAATGTAAAAAGAAAAAAAAATTATATATTAAAAACAAAAGAGGAGAAATGTTGATAATTTGTAGCTTTTGCATAACTCTGATTATGATTTATTTATAATTTCGACAATATTCTCTCATTTGCCAGAAACTTGTATGATATAGTATATATCAAATGCTAAATATATCCCGGCTGACTTGCATAATAAATACATTCAATAACCTTTCACAGGCGTAATGGTGCTTCCAGTACATCTTCAGAGCCGCTGCGTCCCAATCTGGATGGCAGTCACCACCTGCAGGAATATACATATAAAAAGATAACAGCTTGCGATGTCTGCTCCCAGATACTGAGAGGTTCGTTTCACAATATCAAAAACAAAAACAAAATGTCCCCCAGCAAAAAGCTATTTATTTTACTTTCAATTCTCCTCAGGTCACACACGTCAAGGCCTGCGCTGCCGCATCTGCAAGTTGAATGCTCACGGTGACTGTGCACCCAACTTGCCGCGCTGCCAGGCCAAACAGAAGCTGCTGCGTCGCCAGAAGAGCACTTCGGAGCTCGAAAATCGTGTCGATATCGAGGAAGAAAGTGAGTAATATCAATTCCCTTGAAATCATTTATCCCACACACATAAGCGCATCGCTAAACGATTTAAAAAAAAAGTAAAAGCAGGACAAAATAAAAAAATAATAAAAATCGAAAACTAACAACTGGATTTAGTCTCACAGGGCAAGGGCTTATCTACTTATCTAACACTCCACTAGGTTATATCAAAACATAATTACTCTACTCCTTTCCGAATTGAATTGACTAACCCAACTAACAAATGTCCCACAGAGATATTTAAAACACATTATCTCGATCTGGCATAATTATACGAACCAAATGTGAAATATTGCGAAAAACTCTTCGAATTAAATATAAAATTTCCATTCCAATAATATAATATTATTATTATCGTCCATCAATACCCAAGAGAACCCAACCAAAATGTGTGTAGTTCATGTGAAACTTTGTAAAGATTCAAGCATGAAATTTAACGTTTATGAAATACATATGTGCCTGATTGTTCTCCATTTATTCAGTTAGTAATATCTGGTACAAAAAAGGAACCTTTTACAATTTCCAAAATTCACCTCGATTTAATAAATAATATTGGAAAAACAAAAATGAATACTCGTAAAAATGTAAATCCGCCTGCGGTTTCAATTCGTAAAACTCCTGAAAACTCGCTGCATATTTTAAACCACTCCTGGGAAACGGAATCCAAAATCCAAAACTTTGTTTCTGCTCTATTTCTATGCATTGGTGTCTGTTGTCAAATTGTAAATGGTTTTGTGGATTGAATAGTTTTTTTTGCTTTCTATTTTTTTTATTTTTTTGAACTGTTTGGCTTAGAAGGGTCCAGGAGTGGGTGTGGAAAGTTATCACTTGATTTCACAATGGATTTATTGCACTAGTGAAACATTTGTAAGTTGCTGCAATTCGGAAAAAAATTTACACAAAAAAAAAGAAGAAGAAAAGAAAAACTTTTCTAGTTTTATTTTTTTTTTTGTTCTTTAGATTTGTCGTTTTATTTTTCATACAAGCAATGAAATAGAAATTGTTGCCTCCTGCATTTTAGATGAATCTCTTATCCGATGAGAATACAAAACTATTTGCTGCTTATTGAACCGAATTAAAATAGGACAAAGAACACAAAATCACACAGACAAACACACAAGGAAATTAAAGCAATAAAATTGATTTTTTTTTGGGGGGATGGGCTTATAGAAAATCCATTCATAATTCTAATAAAAAGTGCTTAAATCAATTTACACATTTCAATGAAGAAACTTGACAGCATAATAAAATCATTTTTGATATTTATAAGAAAGTATATCTAAATTTGATTTATGAAATGATTGAAAATCCTTTTTCAACAAAACAATATAAACCATAAAATTAAAAAAAAAAAAAAAAAAAAAACTAGCATCGCCACAGGAGTCCGTTAGTAGAAACCCAATCAACCCAATCAGCCCCAACAGCAACAACGCCAGTGAAGGTCAAAATCCAAATCAAAATGTGCAAATGCCAAATCAAAATCAGAGCACAAATCTGTTGAATGTGCCCAACGGAAAGTTCCGTCAAAAGACGCCGTTCATCGAACGTATTGCCCAACTAGGTATCAAAACCGAATATCTTTGGTATTGTATCCGCAAGATACATGTATTCTCGTATATCTGCCATGCGCTTGAACTATTCTCAGTTGATATTAATTTATAATTTTTAAGTATTTCTTTGTCTTTGGTTTGATTATACTTATTGAATGTGGCGCTTTGTGCTTCAATTATTTAGCAACAAAAAATAAAAATAAAAGCATACAACAAGCTCAACCGTAAACTATCAAATAAGTATTAAAATACTTATGCCATTTTATCTACCAAATATAAAAACCATATAATATTCAAAATAATCAAAGCACGTATTGCCTGGAGGAATGCGCGGGGCAGCAAAAAAAGAAAAAAAAAAAAAAAAGAAAAACTAGGGGGAAACTACTTGTTTGACTTTTGAACACAGTATTTTTTTTGTTTTTGTGATTCACCTGAAATGAAAACTTTTTCTCACAAAATGAATAAAGCCAAAAGCAGTTCTGTGGTAAAGCAAAATTTTGTGGCTTCAAAACTCTTTAAAACAAACAGACTCTTTTTTAGATACAATTTCACAATTTTCTATATATTCTTTTTTTTATTTTATTTAAATACAAAGTATTTTTTATTTATTGTTCGTTGACAAACTCTTTAGGACGTCTCTGCCAAGGGCAATTTAACAATTTCACTTTCCATAGAAAACGAAATATTTATTTAGGCTTTTTGATTCCACCGTTAGGATAAAAACAAATCACCACATCTTAGTTGGTTTCACCTTAGGCTATTTGGCTCAAAGAACAACACTTACACTATCGTCACATTTAGAGAATCTATAAAATTCATGAATAATTAACTTGGGTAATTTTGTTGAGGAATTCATGGCTCTGAAGACATTGAAGCATCACCTTAGCGGAGCATGTCGGAGAGTGAAGAATTCTCTGCAACTAACGATATGTAAAGTTGTTAAAAAAGTACTTCTAGAACTAGTTCCACTGGCACCTGTTTAACAATTTCTATTATTATTTTCATTCGATAAATCTAAATGTTGGGTAAAGTATTTAAATATTGTTGGTATATTTTTTTGTTAGAGTAAAACGAAACTCTGTTTAGTTGTTAAATCAAAAACTTAGCAGATAAAACCAACTCATATCTCAACTATTGCGAAGTTGATCATTAATTAAATAAAAAAGACTGAAAGTTTTATTTAGGTATAAGTAAGCTAATTCCAAGAGAACCACGGAAAACCTCAGACACTCTCACACTCATTCAATAGAAGATAGAAGAACCTTTTCTACCAACCAAATTGGCCAATCATTCGTAAAGATATCTCACTCATACTTATTGAATTCTGCCCAATCACTTGTAAAATTAACTAATGCACTTCAATGCACATCATCTGCCCATGCCAAAAAAAAAAAAAAATTTATAAAAAAAAAAACACTGGCCACCACCACCAAAAAAAAAAAAAAAATTATTAATGAAACCACCACCACCACCGAACCACCACCGTAATTGTACAACCATCCACGGCTACTGGCCAAATGCTACGAATCTGGTACTCAATTAAAATCTGACCAAATCAAAATAAAAAAAATAAAATACCAAAAGAAATTACCGAAATCGATCAAATTTATCGTGTGCTGAAGCAAGCCGGCAAACTCAAATCCGGGCATATTCCAGCCGCCGACAAATCCGTCCAGGGCCCCAAAGCATTGGATGGCAGCGTTGGAGCCCCACTCCCAGCCTCAGCCGGAGCAGGAGCCGGAGCCGTTGCCGGATCCGGAGTCCAAATAAGCACAGCCTCGGCAGCCGCCCAGTCAGCGGTCAGCGGCAGCGACATACCCATTGTGAATGTACCGGAAACGGCCCAGGAGCGCAGTCTGGCAGCGGTGGCCCAGGCGGCGGCGGCGCGTGTGGGGCGCGGTGTTAGGCCCCCGCCAGTGGCCATGCCCATCTTGGGTGTCCAACTGCAGCAACAGGAGCTGCAACAGCAGCGCGGCGGTCTGCCAGTGCCCCCACAAGATATCTCTAGTAGCTCAGGTCCGCATTAGAACAAATGAACAAGAACTTTTCTTTTTTTTTATTTCCACAGAGTAGTTTGCTGTTACTCTATCTCTGTCTCTTTATATCTCTTTCTCTTTTCAATTTCTCTGTCACTCTATATTTCCTTAAGTTTTTCTAAGTTTGTAATTGTCTTTTCCTTCGGAGATCTTAAGTTTCTTTTTTCCAAGGATTTCCTTTGAGTTTTTCCCAGCATTTCTGTGATTGTCTGTAGCCTAAAGAATAATTTTATTTCATTTAGTTTCGTGCCTTATATTTTTTTCTTATGGAAATGTAAAATTTCTGAAAATTTCTTTTCCCTAATTTTAAAACAAAAAAAAAAAAAAAAAAACGGAGTCGACTCCCAGAACAGTTGAAAATATTATTGCATTCTCACCAAAAAACAAAAAAACAAAAAAAAAAAAAAGCAAAGGCCAAGTCCAATCATAGATACACAGAACCACAAATGCTGTAATGTAAACGTGAAACCCTCTCACCTGCAGTTAAACCATAAACAGCCATTTCACATCTGCATTTGAGTACCTTAAAATAAATCGTAGCTAAGTTTGAGATACTTAAACCATCCCCTTGATTGCTGTATTTGCACTCAATAAGTAGAGCATTTTGTAATTAATTATATAATTTTCAGTCCTAGAAAACTAGCATTTTAATACTCATCATTTGCCGCATCTCCACACACAACCACAAACACAGATACAAACAGATTTTGTACTGCCACTCTCTCTCACTCTCTCTCTCTCTCGTCTCTCTCTCCCTGTCTCTTTTTATGAATGCCCCACAAAGTATTTACTCGTGTGGGCGATAAAACTTTTTATATACTTTGCTTTTAACAATTTTTGCTGCAGCTTTGAAATAAATTTAGCAAGGGATTTATTTACTTTATATATTGCGCATAAAGTATATATCAAATAATATATATATCGATATATCTTAAATATTCAACTGCATTCTATGTACATACTGAAAATATCAAAAAGTAATCAAGTAGTTATCGTCTTATTCCAATTATGCTTAAAATATCTTACTCTGTCAATGATTACAAATACCAAAACCAAAATCTAATCATCATCAGCTATACAAAGTAGTTAGCTTTGAACCGATAATAAATACGAAAATATCACAAACAATTTACAATTTTCTCAATTACACTTTAAGTCTGTTCAAGTCAATTAAATGATTTTCTAGTTTTAAGTTACACATTTTTTTTTTTTTTTGAAGACTTTATTAGATTTTAGAAATTTTGGGGGAGAAACTTTTACGCTTGAACACTGGAATTCCAATGGGATTCCAAAAGCCTGACCCAAGCTTTGGGCTAACTATACTCTTTTATTAGTTATTTTCTGAAATTTTCACTGTAGAAAAATACGAGTTTTTGGACTATGATATTTTCATTAAATTCTAGCTTTTTTTTTTTAGTAAATTATTTCCCCATATCCACTCGTGTTTTCTAGAAATTTGAATATCTTAAAAAATTAAATAATATGATGATTGTGGTTGGGTTTTTCCCTTCCTAAAGACTTAACATATCCATATATCAATCTAAAGTATTTAGCTTTTAATTGTGATTAACATCTTTATTTCAATGAATTCGTTTGTCCAATAAATATTGAAATTAAGCCATCGGTTTTATCGATAATAAATTAATCAAACTTGTCGGAAGGACTATATATAGGGGTTTTATTTATTTAACCACGTTGCTGCCTGCGAGAATGTTTGTAGTTTAGCTGCAAATCAAACACTCAATCAATGCAAAGGCTCAAGGATTACAAGGCTCTGATTTCAACTTGCTAGACTAGTTGCAAAATTTTATTGATTGCCTTAAGCTATAAGCAGATTACACAAATTATTTACAACTCACACATACAAACACACACACACATGCACATACTTACAAACCCAATGACATATTGCAGACAAGTAATGACTTGTTCGATTTGTTAAAAGACTTGAAAGGAGGAGACACGCGCAGCTTACACAGAGGGCGAAACATTTTAATTAGAAAACTCAATCAAATCAAATTAAATTTTCTCAAATTTTCCCCATTAAAATTTATTCAAAATTAACACACACAAAAATGTTTTCTCGTGTCATCTTTTTTACCAATTTTTTATTTCACTTGCTGGCAAACAAAATTTAAAAATCTTAATAACCAAAACCGATAAAAAATAAAAAAAAACACCACTAACCTGAATGAACTTGCACGCCCAACACCAAAACCGAACCGCTCGAAGATCAACGCTATAGCGCCCCCTACATGTCGGTATCCAATATGTCCACCTCGGCATATATCAGCAGCGGCTTCGGCATTAACTACTACACGGCCTCAGCCCTGCAACAGCAGCAGCAGCAGCTTCTCCTTCAGCAACAGCAGCTCCAAGAGCGCGGCCTGCCGCCCTCGGGAGCTGCTTCCTCCTCGACTGTATCCAGCCAGGCGCCCATCTACAAGAAGCAGACTTCTCCGTTACACCAACAACAGCAACAACAACAGCAACAGCAAGCCCAACAGGCCCAGGGCTACATGCAAAGCGATTCCGGATTGCGGCGTCGGCTATTTGCCGGGTTTCGTCCTTTGTCCGGATTCGGGCGTATGCGACAGCAGCGCTCTTCGCAGCATCGCTCGATATCCTTGCCAGAAAGTAATTACGTGACATACCACAAATACAACAACATCAACATGATAAACAACAACAACCATCACCACCACCACTACTACAATCACAAAAGCCACCACTATGATACACCTTCTCCTGTCCGATCCAATCGTACATATCGATCCATCAGCGATTTGTACTACTTCAATTCGAATTCGTTTGACAGCCAAACCACTAGAATTTTCGATCAGCTCAACACAACAACTACTTCTACTACTACTACAACAACAACAACAACAACAGCTAGATCAATTGATACAACAACAACAACAACTTGTTCATCATCAACAACTACAACAACAACTAAAAGTCTTTTTTGGAATAGTACTGCATTTTTTTTCTACAAAACTCCATTTGCAAATTTTTATTTTTTACAAAAAGAAAACAAAAAATTAAATGTTTTGTATGTTCCATTTTAATCGTTTACACATAAAAGTCTGCATATATAAAAGGTATTCCTGGAAGATCTATATAATTAACTTCGGAACTTCAACTTCTTTATGAGAATGATAATTGGATTGCTTTTGACTTGAAATCATTTCCGATTTAAAACTAAATAATAATATTTTACTCAAAGAATTTCCTAAAACTTGAAGCTCTGAGAAATATCTATGATCTTAACTTTTTTATGTTACCAAACAAGTTCCAGTAGTCCCAAGAGATATCTCTAATCTAACCTTTTTAATGTTACCAAATAAGTTCAAAGAGTCCCAAAAGATTTCTCCGAATTTTTCATTGGAAAAAGAAAATTCACGTATTTTTATGTTCAATCCAAAAAGGAATATCTTTATCTGTATGCATATTTTTCTAGTTGTTCACCCCTACACTCCCCTATCGTCTTGCCTGTTTAAGAAAATTCGCACAATTTTCATCTTGTCCCAGCAAGTTTAGTACGACGATTTAATTTATTATTAATTTTTTTGTAAACCCCAAAGAGTGTGACCCTTTTCCCTTTAGGTGTGTGTATGTGTGTGTGCGTAAATTGTCTCCCCAATGTGAGTGTAAATATCTATAAATGTTTACTTTCTCATCCTACCTAGAATTTCCTCAGCTAGTTGCTCCTCTACCCCTAAAAACTAGCCACTTCTGAATATATTTCTAAATGACAAAAACGTCACTTCTTGAGTAATCTACGCTAACTAAAAACACCCAACAACAAATAGGCCAATTAGTTTTAACCACACCAAAATTGTTCATATCCGCTTTCGAGTGACTTGAAACAAAAACAACAGCTACAAAACAGAACAGAACAGAACAGAACAGTAGAGAACAAAAACAAAAGGGTGCAATTTGAGGGCCCTTTTTCTTTTTCACTTGTGTACATGACCGAGTTCACTACACCAAAACTGCTTTATTTTCAACATTAGCGAAGGCGACAAGAGGGCCAGGGAAAATGTGTAAGACTCTTGGACTTTTTTGTTTGTGCTCAGTAAACTAAGGAAAGTTGCTCGGTGTTGGCTCGACCGTGTAAATTACAGTCTACATAAACAGTTGGCTGCAAAAATAAGAGACGAATATTTTATGGCAGGCAATACAGTAAATCTTCAAAAAAATAAAAATAAATAATGCTAATAGAGCTTACTTACTCGAGGGAGTTGTAAGAGGAAACGGAACCGAGCTTTCAAAAAGAGCAGAATAATTTGATAAGATATCGGATTAATGATAAATCACCAAGTGGATCTTTAGATACATAGACCCAAATATATCGAAACTTTGGGCATCGCCCTAAAGATGTGATAAGCTTAGTAAGAACCGGAAGTTGATTTGAGCTCTTGTGTATGTTAGAATTACTCCAGGTATATCTCAATAAATCCACTAAAAGTTTCCAGACTTAGGTCATCATTTAAACTAGGTACTGCTATTTTAATCTTATTGTACAGCTCAGATATGTTTGTTGTTAGAATTATTACAGATATATCTCAATAAATCCACTAAAAGTTTTCAGACTTTGGTCATCATTTAAACTAGGTACTGCTATTTTAATCTTATTGTATAGCTCAGATATATTAAAACAAGGTCATACCTATAAGTTTTTGAATGGACTGTACTTTATTCAAGGCTCGACTTAATTAGAACTGATTTACAAATAAGTTTTTGAATGGACTGTACTTTTTCGAAGCTCAACTTAATTCGAAGTTAGAACAGTGGAATTTCCTTAAAGTGTTGCCTGTAATTTTTCTTCGAAGCTCAATTACTGTTCTAAGTTTACAGTATTAAATTTAGGAAATTTTCCTACTTTGCTTTAGTTCCTAACAATCTTTCTATCAAAAAGTTGACTCCTAAAAGTTTCTGCCTGTGATAAAGAAAACAGAATAAGAATTTGCTTCAAGTGTTGACTGTACTTTAACTTCGAAACTCGATTGCTTTGTTTGTGGCCTTTTGTTTTGACGAATGCCATTTTGCCATGCACAGGCCTTTTGTGTGTGTCTCGTGGCAATGAGGCATGGTCAACAGAAAGTTTTCCAACAAGTTAAGAGAAAAACTACTAGCAGAAAAATAAATAAATAAAATAAAAATATTGCATCCATTTTGGGTATTTTTCTCTTCTTCTTTCTTGGGAATTTCCCACCCCGCTGTGACCAGCGATGGATCCCTAAGCTGCTCATAGCTCTGGTCAACTTTTTAGCTGACTTCATTTATATTTAATGTTGGTGAATTTTTTATGTGCTTGCCGCTTACCGCTTGCCGGGTGAATGGGGAATCCAGGGGCACAGACTTAGGATATCCCTTTCGGATTCAAGTATTTCAGACTTTAAGTCGGGTCTGCTGTGCGTACTTAGAGACTTTTTGGAGACTTTTTTCTCTTCCTTTCTGTCTGAGCACTTCTATCTTACATTCTTTATGTTTGTGGAGGCTGCGTTTTGTCTTTGAGTTACAAGCACTGAAACGAGAGCTCTCCATTGCAATACAGACCCGTACACCCCATTTAGTTTGCACTCCCTTCTCTTCCTCCCGCCAGGTCCGCCAAGGCCGTCGCACATAATTATGCTAAAAATGTTTGTGGAATTTTCATTTCTTTCACTTTTTTCCTCTCTCCCTTTTTTTTTTTTTTTTGTTTTTTTTTTTTGGTCGCGCTCTATTATACTGAGTATTATTATTTCTTTCTTGGCATGCTGTATTTTTCTCTGGTCAAAGTCGTGGACGGTCTGCTTCCTTAAAACAACTAAACTGATTGAGAAGGGCTAAGGGCGAGCTCGGGGCTGGTAGAAGCAGAGCCACGGAACCCTAATGCCACTGCTTATTTACTTAAGAATATTATATTTTTTCTCTCCTCTTCATCTATTACTGTTGCTGCCTATCTATGCCAAAAAGAAAAACTTGGTCACTCTCTATTCGAGCGTGTCAATGTTCGTAAACATATTTTTTTTGGGGGTTATCTTCATTTAGCATAATTAGATTTAATTTGCAGAGTTTCTGCTTTCCTTCGCAACTTTTGTTTTCATTCTTTTGGTTGGTATATATTTTTTTTTTTTTTGTACATTCTGTTTGCCTTGCATGATAAACGCTTTTCACCACATTCAAATGCTGCTAAAAGGAAAACATTACTAAACGATCCAGAGCATAACAAGCAAATGTCCATTGTCAAGCGATTCAAGATATTCAAATGCGTATTTAATTTTCTAAAAAAAAAAACTCTTCGATAATAACAGACGAAGCCGATGCACAGACCAAAATCACTCGACCTTTCGGCGAGCCACTTATGCTGAGGAGGCATGATGATGATGAGCCTGGGCCAGGGCCAGGACCAGGCGGAGGGGCAGGCTCGGGGACTATCGTCAATCGTCGAGTGCGTTTGAACTGAGTTTGGATGACATGAAAAACGAACTAAAAGCAAACGAGTACCACTTCAGTTGGAATATTTAAAAAAAAAAAATACACAAAACCCACGAATTAAAATTACAAATATTTTTTTTTCTCTATTTTCAAATCTTTTTATTTTTGTATATATAATTTTTTAAATTAACTAGTTTAGTTAGAAAGAGCCAAACTTAAGTTATGAAAATCGCCCTCTGTGTGAGAAAACTCTACACCCTTTCTTGCTAAATATTAAAAAAAAAAGATTTTAAGAAGCCTCATTAGAAATTAATTTAGACAAATTGTTGAACAACACGCAGCACAGTAATTATTTTTTTATAACTATCTCTCTCTCTATATAGAAGAATTTCTAAAATATCTAAAATTGTTAATCTTAAGAAGGAATCTATTTTAGCCTCATAAAGAAACGAGTAAAAAATATAAATTTTTAAATAATTTTAAACTTTTGATTTCGTATTATTAAATTTTATTTAGAAGCACGTCATGTTTACCCCGTAGTTATATTTATGTAAATGTTGTAAATAAAATAATATATATATGAAACAAATTAAATGTTTATTTTGGTAAAATTAAAATATGAAATGAAATTGAATTTATTCGCCAGGCTGTCTTTTGCTGCTTTCAACTCTTTTGCACGTAGTTTGATGACTTTTGCATTATTTTTCCTTTTGCCTCGCAGTTGTTCCAAATTAGTTGCAAAAATAAACACGTAAACGTAACAAAAACACGTTTATCTAATTTGCCGGTAGAATACTCATAAATCTGTTGATGAAATTGAGAATCAATTTAAATAAAAACATATACAAATATTTGTTGACATTTTGAATACTTAGTTGCCTCCTCAATCCGCTTTATGATGGAGTGGCAGCCACTCATGCTATCTCTTTCTAGTGTTTACCGTCTAGCTCTATCTCTTTCTCTCTCTCTTTCACATACTCTTAACATATTCTGTCTCTTTTACTAACTCTCGCTCTGTTTTTCTTAATCTGTCACTTTGACTACTGTTCTGAAAATACGAGTAAACGTTTTAGTTGAATCTGTTTTATTTTAGTTGAAAAAAAAAAAACAAATATAAAAAAATCTTACATAACATTTTAAAAAGTTTTGTTTTCTGTTTATTGTAGCTGCAAAATAATCAACTATTTGCTAAAATTTATTGAAATCATATATTAAAGGTTTTTTACAATTTCATTTTTTATTTCCTAAACAAACAAAATAATAACCATAAAATTATCAAAATGTGCTTGTCGTGTTATCGTCTGTCTACAACAATCACTCTCGATCTCGACTACATTCCAAATTTAATTTACACGTTCAATCAACGTATACAACAACAATTACAACAACAACAACAACAATTACCTACAACAGCACCACATTCACCACGCCGCCAAAAACTGAACTTACGCATGAAATCCCTGAGTCTGGACTCACCTGAATCCTCGGAACTACACGGTCAGTTCCGGCGCCGACTTCAGCCAGTGCCAGGGGCAGCCTCAACATCCGGTGGCTATCATCATGGCGGCTCGGGAGGACATCTGGAGCACAGTACTCCCCCATCGAACAACAGCCGCCTGCATTGTAAGTAGTACAAAATCTCAAGAATCTTTCCGAGTCCTGCCCAAAACAGTTCTCTGCGCTGCACCCTAACCCAACTCTTACTTAAGCTGGACTACCAGAAAATGGGTATCTCTTCAATCTCAAAGTTATAGCTCAACTATCTTTCTCTCTCGCTCTCTCTCTCTCTGTCTATTTATCTCCAAGCAATTTGAAGAGAAACCCCGAGACTCTTCGAGTACAGATTTAGACTCATAAATAAGTCCTTGAGACAGTCGAAAAACAAATCATCTCATTCATTTCGCTCACTCAGACTCATCTGTGAGTGAGTTCCATTCGAATTCACAACATTATTTTATGTATATTTGGGACACGCTTGTTCATTTCTTTATCTTTACAACATTCTCATGTAAATAATATTCAAAATAATCGACTGAAATATTATCGTTAATCATTTGATGCATTTGTATTTGTACAACGTTAAATTTGAAAGTAGAAATTTGAAAAAGCAGCGTAGAAAACATTTTCAACTTTAGTAGAGATTATTTTTGCTATTACCATATATATAAAAAATAATAATAATAATGAATACATTTCTGCATAGATTAAAAGTAACAAACAATTAAATCCGCTTACTTACAAGCAAAACAAAAATAATGAAAAACACCAAAAGAACACCACACGAATTGTTTATTTCAATTTTTTTCTCGTCTTTTTAACCTAGTCAAACGATGTAGCTAGCAGCTTAAAATAAAACAAATATTTTCAACTTGTTTGGTCAAGGGATAATTCGAATTTATAACGAAAAAAAAAGAAGGAGAACCACATCAATTTTTTTTACACCAAACCAAACCAAGTTTGTTTTTTTTTATATATATTTTCTATTCCGCGCGTAACACTCGAAATGGTGAAGCTTTTTACTTTCCTCTCTCTCTCTCTGTCTCTCTCTGTCTCTGTTTCTCTTTTTGACCAACACTTTCATTCCGTCTCTGTATACACTATTTATCTGTTTCTTCTCTTATACTGCTTTATTGTTTTCCATCATGTTGTGGCTTCAGTTTGTTTTGTTCCTTGTCAAACATGCTGCATGCGTAATCTGCGTATTGCCATGTTGCCATGCCTTCTATGCACTCAATCAATCGTTTTGCTTACTAACTTGCTTCTTGACCATCCATCAATTACAGCTCCGTCGAGTCCTTCGCATCCGGGCCGCAAGCTTCTGTATGCTACACGTGGTATGCGTGGCGGTAGTGTCGATCTGCCCGATGAAATGGAGAAATCACAATCCTCGGCCAGCACTTCGCCTTGCCTATCACCCGTAAGATATGTTCAGGTATTCCCCTTTCAGTTGCTCCTCGCTTCTCATATTTTCTTTTTGAGTTTCTATTTTTCTTGCCTGCCTTTCCAAACTAAAATTCTTTGTGTGATAAGAAATCAAATATACCGTGAATTTATTCTGATTTCTTCTTTCCAAAGAAAACGCATCGTCTGCTGCCGACAAATCTGTATGTCATTCTGTATAACTTCAAGGCTCGCCATGCAGATGAACTCGACTTGAAAGCAGGCTACAAGGTGAGTCATTAATTACTCAAGTCCTCAGATGAAAACGATTTGTAAGTAACCGATTTAAATGAAGGCTAACAACAAGGGGGAAGTCCAAAGAGGAATCGTATTTCGTAATTAATTTTCAATTAAAGAAATCCAATTTAAATGAATGAGTATTAAGGGCTTATGTTCTCAGTTCTTAAAGAAAATTGCTTAACAAAATATAATAATTAAAATGAATATTATGTCATATCCCTGTCTCCGGAGAAGCTTTGAAAAATATTATTATAATTCTTGGCCTCGACACCAATTTACTTGTCAATATCAAAAGAGACAATTTTATAGCAAATATTTCAAGCTAGTTCATCTAATTTGCCTTTTACCACTTCTAGGTCACTGTCATTGACACAGCAGATCCGGATTGGTGGAAAGGTAAGGTCTTGGGTCGCGTGGGCTTCTTTCCCTCAAAGTATTGTGTACGTTTGAATGCCAATGAGAAGCCCTTGCAAGTCACCCACAATCTGCAAGTTTCCGAAGGTGAGCGGGGCGAGAACATGACCCTACTGAGAGACCAAATTGTCATACAGGTAAGGCTCTTTTGAATCCCACCAAAATAGCTAGCTTGAGGTTCTTTTGTTTTCGCTTGCGAACTTAGACTGGTGATGAGGTGAATGGCATGGTCATGGTGCGTTCAGCGGACAATCGTCAAGGCTACTGTCCGATTAAATACCTTCAGGAGGTGTGACAGCCAGAAGAGCCGCCATCGGATGGAAGAAATAGGCCGCAGAAGTCATCAATGCAATCGTCGAGAATGACCGACAAGACCAAACGTAGAATTAGGATAGTTGTTAATAATAATACCGGTGACGAGAGTCTTTCTAGCTATAATAATTTAGCCCACAGTAGCGCTGCCCCTGCCTCCTCCTCCACCACATCCTCTACTCAGCCAGCCCCCAGTGCTCCCTTGAACATTGAGCCTGACATGGACGACAAAGATGAGTTTGCCTGGGAGAAAGATGTCCTCATCCTATCGGGTAGAAATAAAAACGATAAGAACTGGGAGAACTGGGAACGTATACGAGAACAGAAACTGGAGAAAATGAAAAACATTTGCTTCGAAAGCTACCGACAATCCAAGAGAGATAAACTGCTCCAGGCCAAGCCGAAGCCCAAGCAGCTGGATCCCACTTGGTACACCGACAACATCTATTCAAACCGTTCCGACGACTTGGACGAGGATTATGTCCCCGACTGTCTCAAGTACGCTCCCTACGGCAAGTGGAGCGATGCCGATGAGAAGTTCACCAAGGAAGGCACTGCCCCGGCTGTACGGGAGCGTCGGGGTGAGGGTGAAGGCTCACCTTGCTACGGCCTCCAAAGGTCCAGGAGTTGCAAAGAGTTTCAGTATCCCAAATCGCAGAGCTGGTGCTTTGAGGGCAATGTCTTTGAGGTGGGTGGCGGTGCGCCCAGCACCACCGGAGCCACTACCACCACCTCCATACTCAAGAACCGCACGGGAGTGCCCAAATCGTACTCGTTTAGTGCCACCACCAAGACCATGCCCTTCGATGTGATTGACTATGAACTGCCGCCGGTGTCGAACACCAGACGCGAGAAGCGCGAGTCCTATCGGCGCAGCATGAACATGCTCTATAGCAACAGCCTGGATGAGCGCACCCTCGCTCACACCTGCTGTGCCCGGGATCAGTGCACCAGTGCCAAGTGCCTGTTGGACGACATCTATCCCAGCTACACGGAGCAGCGTGGCCCCTGGCGACGTGGCATGTATGGCGCTGGCGCCAGCAGTGGCAGCAACAGGAATCTCAACCGCACGGCCGCCGCCGCTGCAGCTCCTTCGGACTGGCTGTTCGACGAACGCACAGATCACCGCCTGGCGGAGGCGGCTGCTCCGTCAAGCTACTCGCTGCACTCGAGCACTCGGGAGCGCCTGCAGCACGGTCAGCCCGGCCACGGCCAGCGCCTGGCCCAGCCGCCGACGGTTATCTGTTGCTGTGCCGCTGATGACTATTGCTGCCACCGCCAGCAACAGCACCATCTGGCCAGATCCCGTGCGCCGCGTGTCCACTGTCTGGGACATCATCCGGCTGCCGAGGAAGAAGAGCACATGCATTGCCGCTACAACAGCGATCTAGAGCATTTCATCCGTGACGAGCGGGAACGTCTGCTCATGCAGGACAAGTTCCTGGATGAAGATGAACGTTATTTGTCCACAAATCGGGAATACCTGGCCAACTGCTGTCGACCTCCTCGTAGCAAATCTTTGTTAGAGGTTCAGCCGCCGAGCATGTTTGATGAGGACACCTGTTCGGATACCACGGAAATTGATCTAGAGGATTTCAACATTGACCTGGAAAAGTACTGGGCCGAACTGGACAAACCACCGACACCCATCAACCTGGACATGCAGCGTCGCAATATGCACAGCAATCTGAAGGTGAAGAATGTGAATGTTCGTTGCTATAACAACGGTCAGCCCATCGATCTGCATGATCGGGAACATGAGCGACTGATGATCAAGAAATCGCTGCTGGAGGGCATGCCCTCGCCGCCCCAATTGGACTCGAGTGATTCATCGAATAATACCAGAAACCCGTTTCCTTTTTTTGAGAACGCTGGTCCCTCATCCCTGCATCAGCGTCCGCCCGGCTATGGCCCACCCTATGGCCACAAGATCTATCCAACCGCTGATATGCTGCCCACCTATCAGTTCAACAACTTCTACCCCGATCATGTCGGGAATGTCCTAACCCAACAGCCCACGGCCGGCGTTCATCACACCTCCGCCGGTGGACACTCGGCCCTCAGTCTGATCAACAACATCTTTTCCATCTACAAGCCCAGCAAGTATTCCCCGGAGAACTGCCAGATGAACTATGAGAACAAGCCGGAGCCCTGCAAGAAAATGAACATGCCCAGCACCCGGCGTCCCCTGGGCGCGTCACAGGCGGACTACATGCATTCCATGAAGCGCCCCCTCATCGTTAGTGCCGATCAGCCCCATTTCAAGATCATACCCGAAAAGACTGGCCTGAAAATCTCACCGTTGTTGGCCTATGACGAATACGGTGGCAGCGGCGGCGTTGGGGGCGGCGTCATCGACAAGGCCCAACATCATAGACTGAGCAGCACGGCTAGGCCTCTGATGCTTCCACACTGATGGTGCTGGACCTTTCCGTGGTATGGTAATTATTGTTAGTTATGCTCATAGCGACTGCCAAATTCTCTCCACTTCAAAAGACTAGCAAATCCACAAAAACAGCAACAGCAACAACAAAACAAGAACCATTAAACAGGGTTTTAAACTCAACCGAAACGCACAAAAGTAAAATGATTAAAATGTCTTTAACTGGAGCCCTTCTGGCGACGACACCCCTCCACTCTCACTCCATTTCTCTCTCTTTCAATGTAGCTTTATGAAAATCACTTTAGCAAATGTGTGTGACTGGGTCTCCGGCATCTTTCAGAAAACATTAACTGGGGCAGGGATCATGAATAAATAGTCACCAATAAGAAAGAAGAAGCAGAACCTCCTTCAACAAAAATTGAAAGACAATTGAAATGCATGGGGAAATACTGAACAAGAAATTGAGAATTGATTTGAGGCCATCGGTTTTTTTTTGTCGTTGTCGCGCATGCCCAAAATATTGAATGAATACTAACAAGAATGGAGCGCCATGCCATTGGAAAAGTAATGATATTTAGCTTAGAATCTATAAATAATTCAAGAACGGAAATCTTGTCGGTTAACCTAAGAAGAAATGACAAAATCGACTAAGCAGTTTCACTAGATAATGTCTTCAGGCTAAGAAGAAAATTTAATATAGTGTAGATTAAAAAACAAAAAACCTAGAAAGAACATTTAATGCTGACCAAAAAACTAACCAAGAAATATTATTTGAGGGTAAAAAATTTTCACAAAAATCATTATAGCTCGACTTTTTTCGAAGATATTTGATTCTTGAGGACCAGAAGAACATTCGAGACAAGTCTTAAGACCTCTGGCAGGCCAGAGAGTATCCTCGTAATTCCCCTTTTCTACCTTATCATTTGGCAATCAGCGCTCTACCTAAACTATTAGAAATATCAACTACAAATTAAGTGATTCAAGTCGTGTTTCACGTCTAGAGTATATGGCAAATATGTAGTGGCTAAAAGGATGGCTTTGTTACTACTACAAAATCTCTAAAAAGAAAAAACTTAAAATGAAAACCAAAAAACCAAAAAAAAAAAAAAAATAGAACAAACAATTTACAAGCAAACTTGTGTGGTGTGTATACTTTTTGAAACGATTATTTCAGATGAAAGTTTTTTATTGCCACAAAATTTTTTGTATTTTTTATACCAACAACTTTAAGGCAAAACTATCATAATAATAAAAAAAAAACAAAAAAAAATATTTGAATGAAAAGATACACTTAGTCGATGGGGATTACCTACTTGAATGGATGAAAGGTTTAAGGGTTTTTTTAAAAAGGCATTCGTTTTGAACTTTATTCGTATATTGCTGGCCAAGCAGAATCAGAAATTGCCCCTTCTCCCAAAATCCTCTCTAGTTGAATAAGTTGCGGTTAACACATAATGAAAATGAAAACGATGATGAGCCTTAACTAACTGAGTTTTGGTGCGCTTTTACCTTCATTTTATATACAAATATACCAGAAAAATATATACTATAAATTAAACTAGCTATAAATATTTAGATAATAAATAAAATAAAACACTAGCATCATACCCAATCGCTTTTTACAACAACAGCTAAATTTATATATATGTGTATTTATTGAAAAACAACAACAACAAATTCAAACAAAACAAACAAACAAAAAAAGTTAAAGAAACAAAAAAAAAAAAACACAAAAATGATTGTACTTTTATGATGTATGCGTATCCACTGGCCTTATTTATATAGAGAGAAAAAACAAAACATTACAAAAAAAAAAATGAGCTGAAAACATACATATTCAAAAATATTATAAACACACACACTCACACACAAATACACACACACACAAGCACGCATATGTTAAAGTAGTCAAAAGGCTCAATATGTGTGAATTTATTTACATGCGAATACAACTTTTGAGTGCACTTTATAATTACAATTTATTGAAAGTAAAAAAAAAAAACAACAACAACAACAAGAAACAACTACAAAAACAATGTGTAGATATAAGACTTCTGTGTCGGAATTTTTTATTCAAAGATTCAAAGAGCAAAAATGTTATAAATACTTCTGTTTCTGTTTTTAGCGTCCAATTTTACATGATTACTTATAAATAAATATAAATGTATCTGTGTGCGTGTAAAATGAAAGGCAAAATGGAAAATATGGAAAATTTAATTCAAATTTGTTAAATGATAAAATCTAAGTATTTGTTAAGAGCAGATAAAGAATAAGAAGAAAAATACCTAAGATAAGATTTTGAATTTGAATTTATTTTTAAAGACTACACAGACAATTTTTCTAGACAAGAAGGTTTTAACTTGGAAAATATTCTCTAAAAAAAAAAATAAAAATAAAATAACAATTGTATCGTAATGGCCTAAAACAATTAGAATTAAGTCAGTTTTTCTATTGTAAATGAGATTCGCCAAGGCAAGGCAGGCAGAGAATGCTAGAATTTTAAGTCACATTCACCCAGTCTAGTTAAATGTAATTTATTGTTTGAAAGTCTGTCCTTCCTTAATAGCATTAGGGATAAACCAGAGTCTAAGTAATTTTCAACTCTGACCTACAAAGTAGTACGTACCTCCTAGACCTTCCCCCCAAAACCCAAAAACACACACACAAACACATACATAATCATTCACTCACAGAGTAAACCGTTGCGAGATACTCAAACCTGCCCCGCAGATACTAAAGAAGTCTTTACTTGTAGTTATAAATGAAAACTTTTAGCAATTAAGTAAAATGTGTAAAATGAAAGAAATTGATGAACATGAAATCGCCCAAATCTTATGAGTAATTAAAAAGTTAATAAAAACTAAAACTAAATTTAAAACGTCTACTCCGGCGTCAGACAATGTTTCAATCTTGACGACCCCAAAAAATAAAAGTAATATTAAAAAAAAAAAAAAAAAATCACATCGCAATGAGTAACGTGAAATGCTGAAATTGGCAGTTAAGTTCTAGAAATCTTAGATTATTGAAACACACTCTGGCCTAGTAGAACAGAGTTTAAAGTGTGAGCAACAGCTTCAAGTATTGTATAGAAAAACTAACGAACATTATTTGTAATTTGATGTGTGTGAAAAATGTATGAAAACCGCAAAAAACCAAAAAAAATTGGCAACCTTAACAAACCGATGCACTTAGCAAAATGCTTATGGTTTTTAGTCTGTAATTTAGAGTTATTTGATTGAATGTGGTTAAGCAAAAGACAAAAAAAAAAAATATTTATAATAATAATAATAATTTAGATAAAATAAATCAATGCTTGTTTTTGAAAAAGGCTCTGAAAGCAAAGCCCATTAAAATACATATGAGTTCATACAGTGAATTAAAAAATAATTATTTTAAAATTCATAAAATTTAATAAAAACAAAAAAATAATAATAATAAAAAAATTGCACTGTTTGGAATTCTGTTGTGTGCTCAATGCAATGCGTGTTATATTAAAATAATAAAAAATATAAAAAACAAATTTATTTAATGCAATAGAAAAATGTCAAACGTAATTGATCTTTAAATGCTACAAATATTTTTTCCCACAACAAAAAGAAAAAAAAAAAGAATGGATTGCCCGATTTGGCAAACATAATTGACTCTAAAAAATAATAAAATAAAAAAATCTGAATTTGAATTGTTGTTGTTTTTATTTTGCCATACATAGAGGTGAAAGAACCTTAAGTTGAATGATCCCATCAAATATCTTAGACTTTTCAGAAATTTGATTAATGGCGTCAAGTTTCAGGTCACGTTCGACGCTCCCTGAAAGACATATGCGATTTTGCGGTGACTTTTAGGCCCACTTCCAGTCTAGAAGACTTTTTGGAATCTGTGGGGCATTCGCTTTCATATGACATATAGCCGGTCTCCATAGTCCTAGTAACTTAGGAGTTGTGAGCAAAACTGCAAAAAGGTCCTGTGGTATTGGGGAAATGACACTTCCAGAAGGATAATCTCAAAATGGATGGTTTCGTTGGATAGAGCATCGAAAATCCAAAACTAGTAGGGTTTTCCAGCCACCTCCGATGCACGGTTTAGAAGTTATAGGCATTCAAAGAATGGTCAAGAAACACCAAAACGAAGATGTTTTGTTGATGGCCCCTAAAAGTATGCAATGCTGCTGGCTGGCGACTGGTAATCAGCTTCTGTTCATCTGGTAATTTGTCTTTGGGGATTTGAGCGATTTTGGTGGCTCAAAAGTTGTCATCATCCCTTGTTAATTCCTCTATGAATCATATGGGCCTTGGCCTTCCAATGATTCAATATTACCTTCATATCCTCTTCGATGCCTGGCGGACTTCCTGGAAATCTTTAGAGCTCCCGAACCCAAGTAAGTTTGCAAGTATTTCAAAATGATTACAGTATTGTTTTATTTGATTTAAATTTTCGTTTTAGATACTTAACAATTGCTTGAGTTTTAAATTTATATCACATTACATTTTAAAAACAGAATAAAGAATCCAACCTACACATAAATACAATTAAAATGTCATTGTCAAACATATTGAAAAATGGTCAAGAGGCGAGAAGTGCAGTTACAGTTACAATTGCATTTGCATTTGCAGTCGGTCAGTTTATAATATTTTCAATTAACAAATTTTTATATCTGTGGAAAGTGTGTGTGTGTGTGTGTGTGCGTGTGTGGGCATGGAGCTTTACAAAATTTTGGACAAGTTGGCATAATGGGATAAAAATAGTTTCCTATCCAGAAACACACACAAACACACTTGTACAATTAACATAATGACATATAGAATGGGCTAGAACTATTTTGGCTTAGGCTAAATTGAATCGTCAGTCAAAAGTAAAATTCTAAATTTCTTATATTCTAAGCATGCGACACAACTTGATCGTCCAGGTTACAGGTTATCGTTATGATTTTTATAATTATATACTCTTCTTCTTCTTCTTACTATTATTATTATTAATATTATAAACACGTTTTAAAATAATTAGTTCGGGCCCTATTGTTGTTGCTGTGGCTGTTGGGTTGGCTGGGGCTGTTCTTGATGATTGGCAGAAGCTGACTCTGCTGCCGCTGCTGCTGCTGCTGCTGCTGCTGAGGAGGTGGTTGTGGTTGTTGTTGTTGGAGTTGTTTCTCCGCTGCTCGACAGCACGGCGGCCACTCTGAGGCTCTCCAGAGTATTCGCCTTCTGATTGGGAAATAGGACTGAATAGGCTGGTGGCGGATCCAGTTCCTCGTAGTTGGGCGGCGAGATGGCATTGATGGGGTCTCCGTTGGGTCCATGGGCGGCGGCCAGCGCCGCTTCGCGCTCGTTGTTGACGGCATGCTGGGAGGCAGAGGCTGAAAGTGAACGTATGGTTTGAATGTGAGAGCTCAAGCGACAACAGGCGACTGATGATGGAGAACGGAAGGTGTTTATGATTTCGAGGGGCATTAAATTTGGAACAGTTAGTGCAAAAGTTGTGAACGTTTTCGCATGTTTGGGTGTGTGAGTGTATGTGTGTGGGATGCAGTTAAAGGAAAAACAAACACAAAATTAAATATGCACATTAATGTTCGTGTCAAATGGTTGCGTTTTGCTTCGGTTTTTGTTGAACTTAGCAAACAAACACTGAAATTGCATTCGCAACTCACCCCAAAGGCCGCAAATGAGCAGGGCTCCGCCGCAGAGTAACATGCCCAGCATGAGATACCCCCAGGGCCCGTATTTCGAGAGGTCGGAGTGTACACCTGTGCGGGTGGAGTTGCGACGCGTGAATCCGCTACCAGCGGCAGTATCCATTGTACCGTTATCCCCTTTCACAGTGGTCTCCCCACCGGCTCCGGGTCCAATGGCATTCGGTGAACCCGACTCGGCCCCACTTACGGGCTTCTTCATCTCTTTGGTATGAATATGAACTTTGTGGAGCGTGGTCACATTGTTGCCGGCACTGGAGCTGCCATTCTGATTGCTGCTGCCGTGGCTGTTGTGTGGCAAGTCCTCGGGTGCTGTGGGCGCATCGTAGGCAAAGAGATTGCGAAACACCTCCAAGGCAAATTGCTCAAATAGATCCGATTCTAGGGCAGTAGGCAGGGGTCCACCGGGGCGGCGATGCTTGAAGCACAGCTCATAGTCCTCATCACTGTCATACTCATTGCTATAGGGACAGTGGCGAATTCCATCGCAGGCCAGCTCCTTCGATATGCAAAGTATCGGCTCATCTCTGGAAAAAAGTGGATTTTAAAAATTGCCCAATAGGAAGTTCAAGAGCCCAAGAAACGCTCAAAATATGCAAAGAAGACTCGGAATTCTGACAGGTTGCCTGGCAGCCCTGTGAGAAAGCTACCCGAATCTCTTATGTGAAAGAGCTTACCCGATTCTGAGGCACTGATGTTTGTTCTCATATTTGCACTGTTCACCCTTGCCCAGCACAGTGACCATCAATTTGGATTTGAGAGTCTGTTGACCATGTTCCCAGACAATGCGCACACGGCCATGAAACAAACGCACGGGATCTTCCATTTCCGGGGCCGTATCTTCCAATTGGCATGGGTCCACACGCCATTGCGGAGTATGTGGATCCAACGAACTGAACTGCGAATTAGAGAAGCCAGTTTGATTATTTGATATCATAAATATTCTAGAGCCGGGAAATGTTTCCTTGGCATGTGCAAATAAACTACGCACTCGGAATGCTAACAGCTACAAATGGCTTTTAACACATTCAAAAATAAATTAAAAAATAAAAATTAAACAAGCCATGTTTTCCCAAGCACCCCCGCCCAAAGTGGTGACGTGATATTAAGAATTTAAGCAAATACGAAAACGAATTTAAAGTCCGACGAAAGCCAACAGACCGCAGAGGAGAAGCACACACAAACCAACTGTGTATACGTCTCGGAATTAAACATATATTTGACATGATAAATACGAATTTGTAAACAGAATATGACAGAAATTGTATCAGGTTTAGTCATCTCGTGACTCCTCACTTCACCTCTGAGATAGTTTCAATTACTTTTGAAAAGAAAAATGTTTGTCTCTATCAAAAGTCAGAAGGAATAATTCCCAGAGGTTTCGAACAAAGAACCTATCTCGACTCACAGATAAATGGATACATAATTTGCATGCCAGTGACACTCTTCCAAGCAGTCAACCAATCTGTCAGTCAGCTCGTCGGCTGACTTTACCGACAATCACCGCCACCGCCACCAGGTAGCAAAATGCAAAGTGTCAGTTAAGCTCGAAAAGATTCTCTGCGTTCTTCTAGCCAAATGAGAAAGACGTGATTCCCATACAAATCTCGAAAAACTCAAGCCCCTCTCTACTGATAATCATAACAAGTCGTGGCATGGCGTGGCGTGCTTATGCAAATCGCTAACTAGTTGAATATGAATGAATTTACGTTTATGTTTCTGCGTTGATTTGTGGTCTGAGCACTCAGCCCGATATCAAATTCAAGCGAAACTATTTCCAATTGTAAAGAAATTACAAACAAACCAGTCAACACTCTCTAACCCTTTCTAACACGCTCAGACACACACTTGAATACTTTCCTGGCTTGTTATCAGCTCGACTCGAGTAAATTGAATACAAATGACAAGGCATCGTCAGACCCCTTAGCCTTTGTGGTGAAAATGTAATTTGAGAATAATATTAAGGTCTATCTCAAATGAATGGAAAACATGTAATCCCAGGAGAGAAGAAATTGCTCATAATGAAAGTAAAATAATATAGGGATCTCAAAGACTTAAACTCTATAAATAGTCCATATACCGAGCTGAGCATTTCACATTTCTGGTTAACTCAAATCGAGAGACAAGACAAGACAAGACCAGAAAATTTCTAGTTAACTGGAGCTCCTCACTCGTGGAACCTAAGTATATAGTATCTCCGATTTCGACGTATCGACGTATGAGTGGTTCATTCAGATCGTATATTCTTGTCTCTAAGATTTTGGTTCTGAATAAGCTCTCAATATTTTAGAGCATATACTTACAATGCTGAGTGGGCAGGTTCGACCTATTATGGATTTGAGTGATGCTGAGGCTGTGGCTGATGTGTTCAAGCGTTCGATTAGGCTGGACATTTCACTGAGGGCCGAGGTAGTACCGATTTGGGCGCTCTTGGCTGGACTTCTGGTGCTGCTGGAGTCGCCAATGTCACTCTGGCTGAGACTAGTGCTGCCTGAATTCGGCTGATGATGGCGCAGCTTGGGCAGAATGAGCCTGACTATAAAACCGTAATCGGCCGGGGCGCTTAGGATGCGGGAACAAGAGGTGTGCTGGGCCCCATACGAGCCCGGCTTGAGTTCAATAATGAGACTAGATTCTTTGCCATCGCTCTCAATGTAATGCTCATGCTGGGCACTGCACAGTGGCTTGAAGGTGGGATGCGAGAGAAAATCACCTGTGAAAGAGAAATAGATGCAGAGATAGTTTTTTTTAATAATTTACAGGGAATTATTTCGTATATTGATTTGCACTACAACGCTAATTTTCCACTTTCATGGTGACATTATCAATTCAAAGCTAAAAAAAAAAAACTATAAATAGAAAAAAAAACTATGTTGTTCGATTAAATTGATTTTCTCGTATTAGGTATAGCTTGCAGCTCCATGATTGGGTGGACGGTTGACAAAATACACATCGTGCGGGCTTCAACTAAAATTCAATTAATTTATCATCATATGATTGAATAACTTTTAGAGGCAATGCACAATCAACCGGCCCAACCAAACCAAGCCAAGCCAAGCCAAACCAAACCAAGCACCTTTCTACCCAATTATCTGGCAATGCCTGTGGATGTGGATGTGGTCGTGGTTGTGGATGTTTGAATGTGTATTGGTCAAGGGAGCAGGGCCGGAGAGGCCTGGAAAAATTCAATTCAAAAACTGAGTGGTGGTCAATTATTTTGCACTTGTCGACGAACTGTGAGCGTCAAAGGTTAAAAAGTGTCGGGTCTACTATGAAATAACAATTTCAACATTCGCTCTGTCCCACTCGCACTTGCTTGGTCCAACCATATAGGCAAGGCAGCGCAGCCAGTAAAAGCTGACGGGCTCCAATTCACTGACTGCCTTTGAATCTGCGTCACCTTGTTTCTTTTTTTTTTTGTTCGCCCCACATAAATTTAGAGTCGAATTAATGTGATTGGGGTATGGGGTTTTGGTCTATGGTCATTTGTAGGTTAGGTGCGGGCAGCCCAGTTTAGAGAGTTTTAAGCTGCTCTTAGCCAAACATTTATTTAAAGCCTTTTGCATCAGATTGTGGGGCACTAAAATGGACTGCCATTCACGTGAAACTGTGTAGACAATTTTGTAAAACATCTGTACTCTGCTCAGCTACAACAATATTGCCACATTTCATTTAATGTTTTATAGGTTCTCCAATTATTATTGTTGGTCTTGGGCAGTCAACGTCAGCCACGTTCATATTTTGCAATATGTTATTCATTTGTGCCTATAGAAACAATTTGCATTTCGCATTTCGCATTTGTTTAATGTGTGCAATTTGCCTACTAATTTTCATTTTGAACTTGGCATTAATAGGCAAGCCAAGCTAACATTTGTCGGTATGACATACAACAACAACAACAACAACAGCTTTAGCAATCATAATAACAAAGCTGCACTTTGTAAAATTCAAGAAACGCAAACATACACACATACACACATGCACACACACTCACGTGACTCATTCAATGCATTCGTATCTCAAAATTGTGTCGACTTTTCATCGAAAAAAAAAAAAAAATCTGACAAAAACAACTCATAGAAACATTATTCATATATAGAAAATGTTTGTTCACATCGCATCACTTTGATTGATTATTGATTTTGTTTATTTTTCGAGTTGTGAGAGATATGCTGTATAATGGGCCTGGTTTTAGTGTGAAAAATTATTGGGTAGCCGATAATTAACCCTAATAGTTAACTCACATGCACAGCCAACTCCCTAGATGCCAAGGCAGGCACACAATGTGCTACTTTTGTAATGGAAATAAATGCTGAAAATCTACTCCAATAAACATCCACGACTGGGAGATACTCTAGACATATAGAAACCCGACGAAAATTCAGCTTTATAGAATTAATGAAATCTGAAAAGAATTCATTGAGGCACCTTTCCATAAGTAAGAACCAAGACGATCTAAGTCCGATATAAACCACCTTAGGTCCTAGGGAACTTAGATCAGAACTCTTACTTTTATTAAAAAATATATCTAGATTCCATAAAGATAGCAAATTAAATTTGAAGGTCTCAAAAGTAGATCCAACTCATCTTTAAAGGCTTCAAGAATTTAGGTAAAATTTTAGGAGCTCATTCCTATACCTTTTCCAGAACCTATCCATAGTCTTGGTAAAATTTAAACAGCTCAAGAATAACCGAGAGCTTTACAAAGATCCATAGATTTTGGAACCAGCATAAGTAAAATTTGCATAGAATATAAAAACTTCCTATTTTTAAGTATTTAAGAAAAATACAAATAAATTAGAGTTAAAATGTTTATTTTTCTAGCTTTGAACTCGGCACGAAAAAAAGAGAATATATTTACGATTTGTGAAAAAGTAATAACCCAAAGTAATAGCAACAACTAGGAAGGGGTATGCCAATGAACTTATACTAATTGGGCTGAAAACGTTAAAGACAGTTTAGCCGACAATTAAGGTTTGTGAAAACTGACCAGAGAGAGAGTGTGTGTGGAGGGCAGAGAACGAAAGTCTCAAAGGTCAAGGCAGAGGGGAGTGTGTCACTTGGAATTTCACTTAAATTTTTTGTGCCAGTTCCGTTACCAACTTGGCACAATTTCTAGAGCATAACATGTTTTTCTTTTTTTTTTTTGGAAAAGTATTAAAATAATCAACCAGCAGAACGAGTGCATGGAAAGTCAAAGTCTAAAAATTTACTTTGGGGCCATAAAGAAATTCAGTTTTCAATGAAATTCGGCAGACATCTTCGGGCCTCAAAATTGACCCTAATATATTTTCAAATACTAAAAAAAATGAAATAAAATGATTTTAAATAGATCATTACAGCTAGTGAGGGTTAAGTATTTGCATACACAAATGTGGATTGGACCTGGGCGAGCGGGGTAAATGGGGTAGAGAAACTCACTGACCGATACGAGTGGGCAAGGTCAGTTGAGCAGAAGAAGCAGAGAAACAGAGAAACAAAGACGAGAAATAAAATAAAAAAAAACGCATGAGCTGGATTACTTATGTAGGTAAATATTTGCCAATAACTTTAAGTGTTTACAACTTTTTGGTAGTTGAGGTGTTTAAGTACGGTCTCCGAGTGGAGGTCAAGTGGGCAACACGATTAAGATAACACGAACTCAAACTACAAAAATTGTAATTTACAAAGATTAATTAATCTTTATATACCAACAAACAATGTCAATAAAAAATAATGACGGAAAAAATTTAAAAATAAAATAAAAATCTCCAATCCAAAAGATGCTGCGTTCTCTGAAGTCTTGTTTATTTTTTTTGTTGACCTTGGCTACTTTTTTCAATAATTTTCAAGTTTCCTCAACAAAATTCTTACTTGATTTATATTAGCCTTAGAGCCTCTTAATTAGTTTTAGACAAGCCTCTCGAATTCTGAACTTAACACTTTGTTTTTAAGTAATATTTTTCAATGAGTTGCTGGAACTTGAGTAGCCCAATGAAACCTCCCATTTTAACAGCTTAAAATAGATTTTTCTCAGGCTTATAGATATCAAAAGTTGACACAGACTTGGAACTTGAAAGCTCGGGATTATATATTTCCAACTAAACTGGGACTTAGACTACTTGGGTGTGATATACCTTGGGACTTTGAGATTAAGAAAACAATATTTGTTATCAGGAAATATTAAGATGATTTCAAAGTGATCAAGGGTTTAAATTTCAGGTTCCGAATATATGATATAGGGGCTTTTATTGGATTCCCACTCTATCTGAATTGGACTTTTTCTCACGGGTTTTGCTTGGCTTGAAAATCTGATCTATACTGAAATCTCTTGGATTAGTTTGGAAAGACAGAAATTTTCGTGGATTTCAGTGATTTTAAAATTAAAGCCTCAACCTAGCCCAAATAGAAAGAGTATCTGGGAGCAAAATTAGTTTAGAGTGAATTTGTCAAGTGGCGTGATAAATTTGCTGGCCCCAGTGTTGGGTGCAGGTAGCCCAAAAGTCAACAGGCCCAACAAATCCACAGAACCCACCGAGCCCACCAAGTTGAAAATAAAAGCAATGCTCACTCATCTATTAAGAGGCCTCTTGTGGGAATATTGTCAACGATAAACACACTCCCATATAAATTAGTATGTACTTTTTAGTACGAGAAAAATTTAAAAGTGCCCATCAAGTGGGTAAGTGGGTGTAGGCGGGTGTGGGTGTGTTAGCTTGTGGGTGTTGTTGGAAGGGGGTGTTTGGGGCTGGGGGGGTTCAAAAGGTTTGAGGAGTATAATAAATTCTATGCATTGGCCTGTGGTTGCCACGCATGTTGCACACTCATCATAATTACGCGCTGCTGCATACAAAAGCAGAGAGGGGCACTCGAAAGGAAAAACTATATAACAAAGTTGTTTTTTGTTGTTGTTGTTGTTGCTGTTAAAAAATTACACGCACAAAAACGAGAAGTGTAGTTTGGTTTTTTATTTGCAACTCGAAATTGGGTCAACTATCAAAGTCAGAACAGTAAGGGTTAAGTGCTTTTCCCGCAGCGCTGCTGGCACCGCCCTCCTCTCCTTCTTTCCTTCTCCACTGGCAACTTACTGGGCTGTTTACTCTCGCAAGCACACACACACACACACACACTGGGAGATACAACAAGACAGTCAGCAACTCGCATACAAATGCTGTGGCCTGGAGAGAGACTGTCCCACAATATTCCCGTTGGTCAATTTTCCGAATGGGTCAGCCAAATGTCGTCGTTGCCGTTGGAGTTGTCGTTTGCTTTTTCTCTCTCTATCTTGGTTTGTTTCTCCAGGAAAAGCAGCAGAACTAACAGCAACATCAAGAAGCAAACAGTTAACAACAAGCGCCTCCAACAACAGTAACAACAATGACAACTACAAGCAATCAAATTCAAAAAAAAAAAGAAAAAGAAAGAAAAATACAGAATTCTTTATTTCATCATGACGAAGCCTTTATGTTCTTTTTCGTCTTTCCAACAGTCTACAAATTGTCTGGTTCTAAGCACTCTTGAAAGTGCCCTGAGAATGTCGAAAGAGTGTTTCAAAATCTAAAAAAAAACCTTAGACAAATCAAAAGATATATATATTTTTTTTTGCCATGCTCTGAGAAGTTTCGAAAGACAAGATGTCATCATGTCGGTGATTTCTTTTGTCAATTGGCCGGTGAGATACTCAAACATTTTGCTTTCATTTGCTACCCGACCGTTTAGGGCTTATAGAATCACTTAAGGCCAACAGAAATGAGACTCCAAAAATTAGAAGTCATTTTCAAACACCTCAAAATGGTTTCATTTCAATCGGATTACTCAGCCGCTGAATCATTCAATCAAATTAGAATAATTTCATTATACTAGAATCAGAGTCTATAAAAAGGGAGAATGAAAGATACGAATAATACCTAACCAAAAGTCTTGTCATTAAAATTAAAACCCTAATTATTTCAGGGACTTATTTTCAGATCTGATCTTGAATGGAACAAATTCATAGAATAATACCAAAAATGTATAAGAATTGAAGGATTCAGAGTGGGAGGGGGGGCAATGGATTCTAACTTTGGGTTTGTATTTTTGACGAAATAAGAAAACTCAGAGGAATACTTTTGGCTCTTGAGTATGAAAGAAAGTATTCAATAAAGCTGAATGTTATGGGAAGAAGAAGAATCCAAATCTATATCAGTAATACTTCTATATTTTCTAGGACCAAGAATAATGTCAGGTGTTATTGGTATACTTTTTATCTGAAAGAACCCAGAATAATGTCAGGTGCTATTGGTATTCTTCTGGTTCTTCAAGAGTCCAAAAAAAGTTCATTGAAATACCAAACTATATGTTCCATACTCTTTACTATATCACTGTTCCATACTTCTGAAAGAACCCAGAAAAATGACAGGTGGTATTGGTATTCTTCTGGTTCTTCAAGAGTCCAAAATAGTTAATTGAAATACTAAACTATATGTTCCATACTTCTATATGTGAAAGAACCCAGAATAATGTCAGGTGCTATTGGTATTCTTCTGGTTCTTCAAGAGTCCAAAATACCATACTACATATTCCATACCCTTTACCAATCCATTGAAATACCATACTATCCATATCTTTAGCAAGTATAATGGGATCCTTAAAGATATTTCAAGACCTCATTGATAAAGAGGTTTACTTTGATTTTGTTATTTCTTTATATTTGCAAATGTCTGTCATATGGGGTATGACATGTCTCTAGTTGTTAGATAAGTTAGGGGAGTCTCTTAATTTAGACCAACATATGGAGCATTTCAATTCCGTGCAGGATCTTTATTTTGGAACAATTTTAGAAATCCATTCAGTTATTCTCTTTGCGAAATATAAAAAAAAAAACACATCTGTCCATATGAACGTGTTTTTTTGAATTTCATCTCTTTCCCCGCCTACTCCTCTCTCTCTCTCTCTCTCTCTGTCTCTGTATCTCTCTGTCTTTCAGTTTTTATTTGTTTAATATAAAAATGTAGTTGCAGTAAACAAGAAAACAACTTCTGCTTGGAAGAGGCACACAAACGGGAAAAGAACACATTTCCAGCACAACTTGACATGCATTCGTACGTTTTGGTTGTTTGGCTGTTTGCTTGTTCGTTAGGTTTCGCGCAGTTTTTAGCTTCTTCTTCTTCTTCTTGCATGTTATTTTTATTTCGTTCTTCTTCTTGCTGATGTTGTTGTTGATTTTTTCTCTCTTGGGGTTTTGCTGTTGTTATTGTTTTTATTGCATTATTGTTATGCAGCGTACGTGGCAGTGTTGGCAGTGTTGGCAGTTGCCATTTCTGTTTGCTATCTTTATGCTGCTGCAGTTGCTGTTGTGTCCGCCGCCTCTGCGTGCAGCACATTTCCAAGTAACGGCAACTGTTGCTACCGTACCAACGGCAACAACAACAACGACAACAGTAACAGCAACCAAGTTATTCCAATTGTCTGCCAAGAGCCAAAGCAACTCGAAATTTGCTGCAACTTGGCAACTGTCTAGCCAAAGTTGAACATGGTCGAGAAGGCTGCTTCTATATCGGCCATTTTTTTTTCTTTTTTTTTTTGTTAGAGTTGCTCGAGTGCGTTCTAATGGCCGAATGCATAAATCAAGGCGGCAATTTTTGATAATGGCAAAAAATTACTACCAAAGTAACAACCCTTTTTGTCGGCCTCTCCAACTGCCGGCGATAAACTAGGCCAAGCCATCTAGCCACCCACTCACGTCTCTCCTCTTCTTCTTCTTCTTCAGCTTCTTCGTTAGTCTGGAGTGGTCTCCATTTTATGTGCCTGTTAATTTGTGTAAAATTCATGTTGCGGCAAAAAAAAGAGAAAAAAAAATGGAAAGGAGTGGAAAAGCGTTCACAACGGGCCCTAAAATGTCACTTGGCATTTTCATTTTTATCTCGGGGGGCGGCGGCAAAAAGTCAGAGCAACATATTCTCACACACAACACACACACACACACAAACACGCACTGGCACACACTTGTAACAGTCAATTTGCATTTTACTTGAGCACTCGCACAGTTTTTTTTTACTCCACCTCTTCTGTCTCTTCTTCTTCTTCAGTCAGGCACTCTCCCTTTTTAGCAAAAAAAAAAAAAAATTGAGAGAGACGAAAAAGTTGACGAAGAAGGAAAACTATGATTGAAAAGTGGTGGGCGTTCGGCGCTTTATTGCACTTTTATGACATCATTTGAGGCTTAAGGCTTAAGAGAAGCCCCCCCCCCCCCCCGCTTTGGTAAGTTTTGCGGTAAAAAAAGCTTATTAATTTTCAGTTTCTTTTCACTTATTCGGTGAGTGAAAAACTTATGGAAAAGTCATTATTGTTTGATATTGCTTTATTTCGTGATTCCTTCTTTTTTTTTTGTTTTTGTTTTTAAGTCTGTGGAAATAACACGTGTCAAGGAGGGTCAGAGCAGCGGTATATTTTTTATTTTGTTCGATAAAAAAAAAAAAAAACAGCAAAATATCATTTTATTTTTATGGCTCCACAGAGTCGAGAGTGTGCTGAAAAGAACCGGTTAACAAAGATACACACACACACACATACACCGGCCGGATTGTTGTTTTTTTCACATACGCACACAATCAATTCTTCGAAACTGTTGAGTAGTTCTCAATAAAATAGGTGAAAAAAAAACAAAAAATATTTTTTTGATATATTTTTCTTCTTTTTGTTTTTGTTTTTTTTTTTTTTTTAGTGAAAAAAAACCACATGTGTATTTCCGTTTTAAATTTCTCATAATTAAAACTGTTTCCTTTTCATTTCTGAAAACTGCTTTGAATATGTTTTAATTCGAATTTAATTTTAAACTGGGACGATCAATCAAAGAGAACGAGAAAAAGCAATCTTAAGATTTTCATAGATCACATTTTGCCAGAGTCATCAATATAACCTTCAAATCGTTAGTCATTTAAACTAAAAAAAAAAATTTGTTGTGTTTCACACAATCTGGCTGATTCCTCGAGTCAACGAATTCTAAGCCTGGCTAAAAACAAATTGTATTGACAAAATGGCAATTCATGCGTCAAGCGGTCAAATACGGTCAAAACAAAATGGTAAGATCGAGAGCCAGGAGACTGCTGTGTGTAGACAGCAAATTAACCCACGACCAACGTTACGAGATATCAACCGGTTTACCCAACTCGCACTGCCAACAAAAACAAACACAAAAATTCACAAATTAATACAGTGGTGCACACTTGGATGAATTAAAAGTAGAAAAAAACAAAATCTAAAAATAAATAAAATATTTGGTGTGACTAGAAGAAATCAAATTTAATTTAATTAAAAGGAAAAATTAGCAACTAACCAAAAGAGACGGCAGCACTTTGGACTATGGCGAAGCTGGCGAGCAGCAGGGTGAGCAGAGCCCAAAGGCTGTAAATGTGTAAGACACTCCCACTGCCGCTGTGGCTGCTGGCAGCGCTGCCGACGTCTGCAACGGTGCTTCGACGCTGCCTCTGGGTTGAGCAGCTGACGCAAATGTGCACAGCAGCCGCCATTTTTCGGCCCGACGACTGCGACTGCGACGGCGACTGCGACGCAACGACGACAACAAGAGCAACTTGCAAAAAACACAAAAAAAACGTCACCAACAACAACAATAATAACGACTTATGTTTCAGTTTCTTAAGTTGCTTTTGCCGTTGCTTGATAGCTTTTAGCTTTTTTGTGCTTTTGCACTGTTTTATTTGGCTTTGCTTTTGGTGTATTAAATCGGCTTTTAGTGGCGTCAATTGTTTTACTTCTTCACTTAAGTTTTCAACTTTGGATGCGGCTTAAGTTTGGTTACTTTTTGTTAGCTTTTCAATTAAAATTGCATAATCAGCGATTTCGGGCTTAAATTGTGGCACTCCACGGGCCAACACACACACATAAGCAAACACGCACAAACCATTTGCCTTCACAAATTGTAACATCAAAAACATTCGAAAATTTCAGTTAACTTGCAAAATTATAAACTACGCAGCATTTGCATTAAAAAACGCGCGCCTTTTTTATTTTTTTGGTTTTTTAGTTTTTTCGTCAATAGTTTCGTTCAATTTTCGCCTTTGCGTCTGCGCAAAAGACTGCGAAGATGTCTACGATTCTCACTGAAGTCAGCCGCGTCGACGCGCGATTTCGACTTACTCCGACGAATGATCAAAACGAATTGAGAGAGCGCAGCTTTATTTTACACAAGCAGCGCCGACGCGTAACAAATGACGAAGCCGCTCAGAGCCGAGCAATTGAGTCGGCATTCCGTTATAAGGCAAAGAAGGGGCTTGAAAATGAAGACAGAAGAAACGCAGCGAAATAAATCAAGTGCGTGTTTTTTTTATCATAGCAACGCCCTCGCTCTTAAAATTGCATTAAGACCTTACGAAAAGAGTAAATTCACCAAATATCGCATTGCGAAATTGGTTAAGAAAGTCGGCTGGCCTAAAAGTGTGACTCATTTGCTTATGAATTTTACATATCGTTCTCGCTCGCGTCTTTTTTTTTTTTTGGGTCGCTGTAACCTAATTTCGAAACGAGTCTCAGCGAAAAAGGAGAAACAAAACCGCAGAAAAAAAAAAACCAAAGAAACAAATCAAATGCAATGCAAAGCAAAACGGGAGACAGAATCTCGTAATTGTAAGTTCAAGCAGCGCCAAAACATACAGTAAAGCTTACGAATAACGGAAATGATGGAAGGGCATTGATAAGCATTAAAGAATGTAAATAGCTATACAGGGTGTTTCTTTAACTAAAAACTGTTTATTTATTCAAAATTGTTTATTTCAAGTTATTTTGCGAAATTTCACAAGCAACTGGAAATTTCCGTTTTATGAAACATTCGGATTTTGTAAGCGATTTTGGCTGGTCCCCAATTTACATTTTCAAATGCTGCCGTTTATTAAAAACTAAAAACTAATAACAATAAAAAAAAAAAAATTGGTATTTGTATTTTTTTTTTTTTATTGGGGAGAAAACAATTCAGCTTCATTTTATTTATTGTTGCGGTTGTTGCATTGCTATAAATAATTTTTCCATTTATTGTTGTCGTCAACAAATAAAAAGCTCGTATTACCAGATTTAAAACAAATAAAACGGGCAACTACTCCAAAAACAACAACAAACACAACAGAAACACCTTGATTCGTTTCATTGCACTCGCTACGCAGAGTCTTCCCAATCAGTTGTGCATTTTGTAACGCAGTTCGGAAAGCAGTGAAAATAATTTCGAAAAGAGTATGCAACTTTCGCATTTGATTTGTTCGAGTTTCTCTTGTTGATTCTTTCTCTGTCGTCATCATGTTCGGCGCCGGCGTCTTCGTCTAGCCCCACAGAGCAGTTGCCGTTGACGCATGCGTTTTTGGCTGCACTGGATGTCCGTCCGAGTCTGCAAGTCGCACTCTAAAAATAAACCGTATGTAATTATAGCCACCGTTTAAATTGATTTGGTCTACCTGGTCTGGTCAGTTATGGCAACTTGTTGCACTCAAGTGGCCAAAAACCGGAGGCTTCTCTTGGCCATTTAAGAGAGCGCTCACGAAGCGCTCTCTCAGTCTCAATGATAACTGGTCTTTTTGTTTGACTTGTCACGTTGTCTTCCCTGTCTGAGGGGCAGAGCTATGAAGTCACGTATGTTTGTTTGCTGGCTCAAAATCTGGTCCATCAGACGGTGCTTGAAAAGGCCCACGATTGTTTGTAGTGGTTAACCTTGGCCCAAAATAACAAACAGTTTCTTAGAATTTAAAAGATAAAACCGTCGCCGGCCAAATCGATCTAGACTGTTCAAGCTTTGTTCAATTTTTTTGTTTGTCTTTGAAAAAAATATAATTGCTTTGTGAAGACAAAAACGAAAACTGTAAGCAAAAGCTTTTGCTTTGAGTGTTGGATAAGGTTTTCGAAAACTTTAGCCAAGACAACAACCCAGGTAGACAAACAAAAGCTGCTTGGCGCGAACAGTTGAAACTTTGAAAGCTGTCCGAAGCTGCTTGACCTGAACCAAATGATTTGTGAAGCTTTTAATTTTTGTTTACTTTTATTTTTTTTATGCATTAAAAATTAACTTAAAATAAAATTAAGTGAAGCATCCTTCTAGACGAATAAAATATTTACAACATGAAAAGTCTGAATACTACAAAGGAATTGGAAACCTTTCGAAAACAAAAATTAAATAAAATTCAAAACAATCAACCAAATTCGAAGAGTGAATTGTGGAAAAGTCAACCAAAGAATTAAACATGAATAGAATTATCTTCTTTTTTTTTTGATAGGGTTCGTTCTGATTCTTTCTCTCCCTCTCTCCGAAAGTTTCCTAGTGGTTAGGTGAATGGCATTTCTGTTGAGAATTTCATCTACGACGACGCCGCTGCATCATGGACTCGAGTGAACTGTGATCTAAGGTGGCGGCATGCTCCAGGTCTTCGCTGCTGGCATTTTCCTCGGCCACATGGACAAAAGTATTGGACAGCTCTCCATTCAGTTTGTTGACGCTGCCGGTGCTGATGTCATACATAAAGATTTCCTGATCTTGGGTAGTCTCGCTGGTCCTAAAAAAAAAAAGAAGGAAACAGACTTGAGTAGGTGTTTTTAACCCAGTTAATAAGTCACACTTACTTGGCCACCAAGAGGACTACTGACTGAAATTCCAGATCTGTGCGAGATTCCTTCTCCAGCCACCGCTTGAAGTTGTCCTTGGTGGGCTTCTTCACCAGCGTCCGGATGAGATCGCCGCCCAGGAACTTTACCTCCTTAGTGTCCACACTGCGACCCTCGCTGGCTTGACCCTCCACTGGAGCCAGAACAACCACGCTCACAATTTTCTTGCCCTCCAGTTCCTCGCTCTCCGGTATGGGAAACTGAGCTCCATTGATTTTGAGGGGCAGATAGCGATTATATGACTGCCGATCGGCCAGATCCACTGGGGTGACCACTGTGGCATCAGTGCGCAAGTATTTCTCACTCACATTCTGCTCCTGCTGTGGATCGAAGCGCACCACCTTCACGTCCAGTTGCTGCTTCTGAGGCAGGGAATTGGTGAGCTTCACCCGATCGATGGCCTTCTCGTTGAGGGATACCTGGTCGCCATTGGGCTTGACCACGGTAAGGACTTTGTTGGTCTCGGCAATTTGGGCTCCGCCACCGGCTCCATAGAAATGCTGCAGATGCTCGGCTGGCAGATTCTCCAGGGCAATATCGCCCACCTTGTCATAGTCGAGCACCGAGATGTCGGCATTGTTGAGAATTCCAGAGGAGAAGAGCTGCTGGCGTAGATCGTCTGGTACCTCCGAAGGCAGCTGCAGCAGAGTCTGGGAGGCTTTTTGTGTATTGGCTGGGCTTGGGGTGGTTGGGGGTGGTGAGATTGTGCTGGTTGTGGTGGTCTGTTCCTTCTGGCGCTGCTCTAGCTCCTTGAACACATCCGTGTGGTAGGTGGACACACTAAACGGAGAGTTGTCTGAGGCAGCCTGGACTAGTGAGCCGGTGGGCTGACGAGGCTGCACGGAAGAACTCTGGGCGGGAACTTGGATCACCGACTGTGAATTAGCTTGGGCATAGGGATTATAATAGTTGCTGCCCGGCGGCAAGGGTGTCACCACCATGACCTTCTGGCCCTGGGTGGACTCGGCATACACCGCGGGCTGAGCAGGTTCACTCACAAATCTGTTGTACTGGGTTTGCTGTTGCTGTTGGGAATTGGAGTTCGAGGCTGTGATGTAATGTCCATTGACGGACTGAGTGGCCTGGGGAGCCAGATTGGGTGCTGGAATATCGTGTATCACTTCGTTGCGTGTGTGACCAAATTGCTGCTGGGAGGGGACTATGGGATTCTGGACAGTTTCGGTGATGTGCTGCTCGAATTTGGGTATGGACTTGAGCAGCTCCGTCTCCTTGGAGGGCTTGATGTCAAAGTAGTTATGCAGGCCACTCAGACCTGTTTGGGTCTCCAGTTGGCCCACCTTGTTGTGGTAGTCCGTAGGCGGAGGCTGGGTGGGTGAGCGGACTGTGAACTGAGGCTGCTGGACAAACTGAGGCTGTCGGGTGTACTGGAATGACTGTAGAGGTTTCTGGGGCTGTGACTGAAGCTGAATCTGAGGTTGTTGTTGTTGTTGCTGCTGAGTATAGTGGGATTTTTGCTGTTGTTGTTGCTGAAAGTTGACATTTTCCAATTTCAGTGGAAGAGGCCCGGCGGGCTTGGCCAGGTTGATGGGGGCCGGTGTGGGTCGGAATTTGATGGGCTGATAAGCTGGTGGAGCTGGAGATTGCCTCGTGGGTGGAATGGTGGGGAAGAAGGGCACCTGCTTGGTGGGCTGCTTGTAGAAGGACTGCTGCTGTGGGGCTGATTGCTGGTGCGACTGCTGGTGGGACTGCTGGTGGGATTGCTGGTTATGTTGCTGTTGTGGCTGCTGCTGTGGATACTGCTGGTTGTGGTTGATGTAGTATTGGGACTGCTGGACCAGTTTGTTGAAGATGGTCTGGGAGGAGGTGGAGGGCAGCTGCTGGTGTGTGAAATTGGGACGGGTCTGGGGAGTGGGCTTGTGATAAAATTGCTGCTGGGTGGCTTTGTGGGGCAGGGACTGAATGGTGGGCGGGGCTGATGCTACCAGGGCAGAGGGTGGTCTGAAGTAGTTCGAGGTGTGCTGGATTGGTAGCTGCTGTTGATTCTGGAAGTGTGAATAGTGGGGAGTGCCGCTGGAAAAGAGCAGGTTGGACAGAGAGCCGCGTCCGAAGCTGTTCTCGCGTCCGTAGTCAGCGCGGGTGTTGGCCAGAAAGGTGTCTGGCTTGATGTTGGAATTTAGGGGGAGAGCCACCACCTGGCGTTGGATGCTCTCGGCGTCGTGCTCTTCTAGGATGTGGCCGGTCTGGCGCTTGTCCTCGGAGCCGAAGGATACATGAATGCCGCTGTTGCTGTGGAATTTTTCCGAGTCTGGATGGATGATGGTGCGCAGGGTGGTGGTCTTTACTGGCGGCAGCGGGGTAACCGGGAAGTGAGCGACCTGTTGCTCCTCTTCCTCCTCCTCCTCCTCGTCGTTGTCATCATTGTTGAGCGAGGCAATGGGAGATTCTAGGTGGAGCTTATTGTTTTGATCCTTTTTGTAGTTGACATAAAAGACGTGGACCTTCTCCTTCTTCTTCTTCTTGGGCTTGGTCACAATAGGCTCGACGGGAGCCTCGGGCAAAGTCTCATTGGCATCCTTTATGATAATCTCAATAATGGGCTCCGGTGCCTCCAGATACTGGGGATAGGGTGAGTGGGCGTAGCCGCTTCCTGGACTGTAGCTGCCCGGAAATTGAGCTGGCAAAAAAGCGGAAAGAATTTAAATTGGGAAAACTTGAGGGTTTGGAAGACAGTCGACTCACCCACGGCACTCTGGCCATTGTAGTAACCCGCCTGGGGGTAATACACATTCGAGGAGTCCATATAGGTGTTGCCACTACGCCGACTGGCCACATCCGAGTAGAGGTAACCGGCATTGCCAAAATCATAGAGAGTCCGCTTGCCACGATTCTCCGGCGATTTGAGAGACTTGGACTGACGCGGGGCGCTTGATTTTGTGGTGGTCGTCTTGCCTTCGGCCTGGACACTTTCAGTCTTCTTGGTCTTGGGCGCCGGGGTGGTGGTGGTGGTGCTAGAGGGGGCAGAGGTGGCACTCACCGCTCCAACCAAAAGTGTCACACCCAACTGAAAGTAAAGCAACGAAAGAATTTAAATGAAAGTTTTAATTTTTCTGCTTTTTTTTCTTTTGGTTTTCAAAAATGATTCATTTCGAGATGAGCTGAAATTTATTTTGCGGTCTTTTGAAATTCACAAATTTCTCAAACCATAATCAATTTTCCATGGCTTAGCCGACAAGGTCGTCTCTTCAGACAGTAAAAAAAAAATCACTTCAAAATTGGCAAAACAGAAATTTGATTTGGTCAATTTTAAGAGTAAGCCACGAAGAAGAAGAAGCAGCAGCGTAGAGCCATATGAAAAATTTGATATTTTCGAAAAGTGATTTGGAATTGAGCTGGGTCAATGTCAGACCAATTTTGGTATTTTACATTTTACTGGCCGCAAAGTGCTTTTTAACCCTATTTTATGGTTGGCCATATCGCAGTGCCTTACCAATTCACCAAATAGCCAAAATAAAATGAAATATTATCAATTCAAATTTTGCCAAATGACTTGAAACAAAATTAGCAATAAACTCGAAAATGAGCTACGTGTGTGGACAGTAAAAAGAGTTTAAGTTGCTTTGGGGGGCGTGTGTCATAAAATCTCAAATTGTGAACTTGATGAGGTCAGGCCGACAAGTGAGTCACAAAACACTCGGACAGTTGGCCTTTTTTGTCATAACGGCAAACGAGCAACGGCCTAAATCACTTGTTGGCCACTTGGCTAGTTGAGAAAGTTTGTCTACAAAATCAGTTATTGTCTTGCATTTCAATTAGCCAGCCAAGCTTGGCTGGCCCACATATGTTGCCTGGCTTTTTGGGACATAAATAAATAAATAAAATATATTCACGTACTCGGGGGCAGAAACAATAAACCAAGAAAGACAAAGAAAGAAAGACACTCACAGCAGGAGGAGCGCCCACAAAAAAAACGAATTGGCAAAAAATTTGTCTTGACTTGGCTTTTCCAAGCCCGTTGGGTCGTTTTCTTTTTGGGTCTTTCCTTTTGATATCTTGATGTATCTGATGGGCCTCCTAACTACATAAATTCCAATTTGTTATACTTTCTGCGGGCCCACCCTTTTTGCATATAGTAGGAAGCGATTTCTCTGCCAGTTAGCAAAAAATGGAAGGCAGACAAATTCGAGTTGACCTTTGTGAGTCTAAGTAAGCTTATACTTTTTAGTTAGTTGAACAAATTTTTTAGATAAGGAAAACTCTGAACACTTCTGACGATTTCACCGAACTAAGAACATTCCTTTGTGACCTGGAATATTTCCCTAACTTCATCGACTCTTCTGACTTGTCAGAAATTTCCATACTCTCACTTCCATATTTTATTAAAAAAAGATTAAATATTTTAAATAAGTTGAACAAATTTTTTAGATTCTATAAGGAAAAGTCTGAATATTCTTGACGACCTCACAGAGACAGGAACATTCTTTGGTTATCTGGAATATTTTTTGAATTCCATCAACCCTTCTGACTTGGCATGAATTCTCACACTCGTACTCCCAAATTTTATTAAAAATAGATTAAATATTCTAGCTTCTTAAATATGAATCAAATTCAATAATCATTTATTTCCTTTCAATTCAAAGACCAACCTGGTCTTGCTCAACTGAAAACTCTGTCAAAGAGTATAAAAAGTTCGAATATTCTTTTGGAATATTTGAAATATTTTCTTGTTAAAAACAAAAAAACTGAATCTTAAGTTCCCTGAAAAAGTAAAGTGTGCCTGGCTCTGTCTCCGCAGACTCATTTACATTGAAAAGCCGTCAGAGTGGGCGAAGCTGGATTTTTTGTCTCGCTCTCTCTCGTTTTTTATGATACTGAAAACTGTGGCTTTTATGAAAGTGAAAATCTGTTTGGGGTACTCGTAAAGTGATTTAGAGACAAAGGAAAAAAAAGAGATCATAAATGCTAGAAATAATTCATTTCATAAATCAACTCGGGGCAGATGGAAGAGCTTGATTTTGTCAACTTCTGTCAACTCTGGTCAAAACGGAAGCTGCAAAACAGTTTTGACAGCACTTTAATTTTTACTCAAGAGAAATTTTTTTGTCTTTTCTTTTTCTTTTCTTTCTATTGTGTTTTATGTGATTTTTTTTGACACACATTTTGACATTTTAATGGCTCGCAACGTCGTCACTTGGCATATTTTAATTGCAATAATTAAGTTGGGAAGCCGAAAATTCACACTCTTCTGTCTTTTTTTTTCGGTAGGCGTTGCATTGCCCATAAATTTTTTTTTCATTGGTCGTAATGTTGGCAACAATTCGGGCATTAAATATTTTGAGGCTCAAATTATTATTAATGTGTCAGTTTGAATGGGTCTGCTCTTCTTCTTGCCAACGGTAGCTGTCAAAATAATCAGAGAAACCCAGAAATATGTCAAAAGTAATCAACTCATTTATTTGTTTAATTTTTTTGTTGTATTTATTTATATTGTCAATATTGTCAATATTTCTTTTGGTATTTTCTTTTTTTTTTGGCCCTGAGAAAATTCACTTTGTTGACTTTTTAACCTTTGCCATAATATGCAAATTTCATGTCATTCGGTTATTATTTAATCGTAGACCCCAAATAAGAAGACAGCCAAAACCTGCACAAAGCCAAACTCAAAGATTATTTAACACAAATACCAACAGACATTTGCTCTCTCTTTCACTCCACCCTTGACTTTTCCCCAAAAACGTAGCAAAGATCGAAGCAACTCAATTCAAATAGAAATGATAAAAAAAAGCCTTTCAGACCACAATTCAAAAAAGTCACAATATTTCCATATTCAGCTGACCAACACGTAATTTCACTCACACACACACACACACACACACTGCCAGGGTGTGTGAGTGAGATGGAGTGAGAGGGGGGTGGGTTGGGTCAGCTCAGTAGCTTTTATGGCGGCATTAACACATCAACTATGCCCAAAATAATGGCCAAAAGATCCAATCCAAATGTCCAAATCAATGGCAAAGAGCAGACACAAACAAACAAACGAACACATTCGCACAATGGAATGGAAAATTGTAATAAATATGCAGAAAAAAAGAAAGAAAAAAAATAAATAAATGTGTGCAAAACAAAAGACAAAAATTTATACAAAAGAAAGATTCACTTTCGATCCAGCAGAAGTTGAGATACTCTTCTCTTTTTTGGACAGAGAGAGGAAATTTTTTTTTGGAACTAGAAATTGGTAAGAATCGAAATTTCTTATCCCAGAACATAGGAATTCGATGAGCTTGGTGAATACTTATTTAATTTTACCTAAATAGAAATAAATTTAAATAACTCTTTGACTCTTTCGGATATGTAAATATGAATATACCAACCATTTGATCAATGAATAATTTTTGTTATTTTCTAGTAAAGCTTAGGAATAATTTTAAGTGAATCTCGAAAGGATTTAATCATCCCGAAATATAAATTTAATTACGATCAAATTATATAAAATAATATTCAAAAAATTTTAAATAAAACAAAACAACAAAATCAGCTGATTTGACAAATTCCATTATATTTTCGATATTCCCAAAAACCGTATAAAGTGTATCAATGGTGGACAGTTTATGGCTGATACCAAAGATACAGAAAAAAAAAACAAAACAAAACGTGAAAGAAATGAATTCAAGCAAAAACGACAACACCAAAATAAAAGCCAAAAAAATCTCATATAAATTTACAACAACAAAAATATAAGAGTTAATGAAAAGAAAGATGCTAACATTGGGAGAAAGTTAAACCACTTCAGAAACAACAAAAACAAAAGCAGCTACAACAACAACAAGAGCAACACAAATACTTCAAGCTTATAGGAAATCTAAAAACAAAGCAGATTGTCGCCTTTTCCTAAGTCTTAAATAAAACAAATAAACAATAAATTATTAAAAAAATAAATCGTCAGAAATCAATCTTGACAAATAGGAAATATTTTAAATAAATTGGAGGAGCAATAGATTCCCTTCAATCAAAGATTAAAAAAAAATGGAAAATATTTGAAATATTTTAAATAAAAAAATAATTTTTGTTTTCTAAATTGGAATTTGTGATTGTTCGTAATTTTTTGAGCTAAAAATTAAATTTTTTAATAAAAATAAATAGAAAAGGAATTATGAAAATAAAATAAATCATAGACTTAAACTTGAATCAGAAAAAAATATATAAAAAATTAAAAAAAAAAAATGATTAGAAAATTTTATTTATTTTTATTTTTTTATTATTTTTTTATTTAATAAAAAAAAATAACAAATAGTATATAAATAATTCCTAAACAAAAATTTCTTTAACATTAAAAGGATTTTGAAAATAAATATTTCGTTTTAATAAAAATAGAAAAAAATTTGATAGAAAAATTTAAAAAATTATTTGAAAAAATTTTAAAAATCTTAAGTAATAAAAATTGTAGATAAAATAAAATGTTTATTAAAAATAATTTCAAAACTAAATAAGTGAATATTTCTTCTACACTGCCAAAAATATTTCCTTGAGCAGAGACACAAGTCATTTGTTCGGCGATGTTGTAAAATGTGTAATAAAAAAATTTGCAACAAATTATGCAACAAGCAGCACATGTGTATGTGTGTGTATGTGTGTGTTTGGTTATTCACTTATTATCCATGTGCTAATAATTTTTGGCTCGTTTTGTTTTAGTCTCTCCCCAGCATCTTTTTGGCAAGTGGCAAAAGAAGAAGCAATAAAAATAAAAATAAATTTAATTGCTAATGTTTGACATCGGAGTTTGGTTAATTATATAATTTGACTCGACGGCAAAGAAGCCAAAAAAAAAAAAAAAATACCAGCCAATAAGCCACAGCCAAAGACCAAAATTAAAATTATGGCCAAGCCAAATCGAAAGCCCAAAACGAAATTGACTTGAACAGCGAAACGGTTTTTGGGTAACTCTTAACATTTTTTTCTTGACTGTGTTTTTTTTTTTTTGTAGTCATCAAAAGTTAAAACTCCTCTTCACTGGCAAATTCACAGCATCAGCTGAGCGATTAGTGGCTGACAAGTTGAAATTGTTTGGCAGCAGGATTCGGTTAGCCAAACCAAACCGCAGCCGAAACATAGTACTGGCGGCGGCAGGTTGCAATAAAACTTGGCGACACTGACAGCAACAGCAACTAACACTAACAACAATAACAACAACAACAACAACAATCGAGCTAACTTACACTTACCACCCGAAAAAGACCAATAAGGCAGCCACCGAAGGTAGCGACAACCGACGACGCCAGGTTAACAAGCGGCACGTTTTGCGGTTGCCTTTTTTTTACAGTCGTCAGGGGGGTGGGGAGGCACTCGGTCGGCTGATTGTGGTGTATTTTTCTACACCTTCTCACTTCTCAAGTCGACAGGGCAGGGGCAAGAGCTTTGCTGATTTTTCAAAGTGAAATCTGCCAAATGCATTGCCAAAGCGAATACAATGAATAACCAACCCAGCCAAACTTGGGCTGCTTAGCTCGTTCATTCAAAATCAGTGTCAGTAGTCTGAATTTATGAGGCTAACCGTATTGAAGCATCCACCCCCTCTCTCCAACACACCTCATCGAAATCATAACACATAACTTGGCTATTTATAGATTTGTGGCGGTCTCTCATTTCCACACAACCAAAGTGGTTCAGGAAGTGGCAAAATTTTAAAAGAAAGAAAAAAAATATTGAAATTATTCCGATATTGCACAAAGTGGCACAATGAACCGAGAGAAACTGAACAAGAAAAAAATAAAAATCCTTATAATTCCTTTTTAATTAAAAAAAAAAATGCTGAAGAAAAGGTGATGAAAATATTGAAATCAAATAAGAAAAAATAAGCTCGAAGTGTTCAAATCTAAATTTAAATTAAAAATAAAAGAAATGTTGAAAAATAAATAAAATACAAAAAAATGTTGAATGAAAATATTAAAATCAAATAAGAAAAAATAAACTCAAAGTGTTCAAATCTAACTGAAAAAAATTCAAAATAAAAATAAAAAAATGTTGGAAAATAAATAAAAAAATGTTGAATGAAAATATTGAAATCAAATAAGAAAAAATAAACTCGAAAAATTCAAATTAAAAAGAGAAAGAATTTTGAAAAATAAACTCGAAATGTCTCAAATCCAAAGCAACTGAATGTGAAATCTAATTTCTAAAAATACAAAATTCCTTTTAGAAAGAATTTTGAAAAATAATAATAAAAAATAAATAAATATTTATTTACGACCTGGATCGAAGCTTTAAGGTATCATAAATTTTAGCCATGAACTACAAAGTTTCAGTTTTTAAAATAAAGAAAAAATGCCAGCAGCTAATAAATTTGAATTAAAGATTCGAAAATTAAATCAATGTGAAGAGCAATGCAAATTTAAAAATGTAAGTTTATAACCAAATTTTAGATTGATTTTATACAAAAAAATAAAATAATAATAAAATAAAATAAAATAAATAACTTTTCAACGAAATAAGTAAATGTTGATTTAACCTCTGAATGGGAGTATTCAAATGCAACATTGAATTTTGACCATGAATTTTTGAAGACTCCACAATTGAGTATTGAAAAAATTGAAAAAAAAAAAATCGTAAACAGAAAAACAAATTATAAATTGAAATTTGGTGAAAAGAGTTCAGTCAAAAAATGTGGAAATGGTTTGGATCATCAAAATAAATAAAAGTAATTTTTTTTTAATAAAATTTGACAGAATTGGTAAAACTAGAACAACGGTGAAGGGAAGTCATTAATATTTTCAACCAGATTTTTTTATTGATCTTTTAAAAAATAATTTTGAGATTCGAGAAAGAACTAAAAAAAAAATTGTTTTTTTCGACATCAAAAAAGACAAAGTTTTCCAGGTTTAAATTGAAATTCATTATTGACTAATTAAAAATTGACAATTTGTTGGTAATTTCATTTACTTAGTTTGTTTACTTCTTTAAGCCAAAACGGTTTGGGTTTGCGTGTCAAAAAAAAATAAGGTGAACAAAAAAGAAACTGCGAAACGGTTGATTGCAATCTGCCAAGCAGTCAACCTGCCTTGAATTGTCAAGTCATAGAAACAGACTCATACAAAAAGTGAGGAAGAGAAAGGGAGGGAGGGATGGGGAGTTACAGCCAAAAGGGAGAGGTTAACTGCAATCAGTCTTCTGGCCAAGATGATGAACAGTTATGATTGTGCCAGTTGATCCGCCATTGTTGGGCATGTGAAAAAGATTGCAAATGGCATGTGAATTGGGATATAAAATATTTTTAGTATTTTCAAGTTGATTCTCTCAAAATTTGAAATTTGAAAGCCAAAAATTGAGGGAACACTCGAAAAAGGCAAAAGCCGCAGAAACTATTCGAAGCGTGGCAAAATCATAAAATATAAAAAATGAAACGTGTCAGAGGAAATGCCAAATTGCCATAAAATCCTTATAATTAAAATGTGCTTCAAACAACAACAACAACAGCGAAAGATTGCATAACACCAGCCACAACAGGAATGAAAGGAAGTAGGTGAAATAAAAAAAGAAATGTAAGACAAACCGAAACGTTTCGAGTTGACAAGAGAAAGAGAGAGAAATAGAGAATGAAGGGGAAGCCCAGACCAAAGAGCGTAAATATTTTCCAAAACAACTGTAATCATTTATAATATTTTCTGAGAGTGTGTAAGTGTGTGTGTGTCTGTGTGTGCTAGAAGCCAGCCCAACGGAAATGGCCGTCACATCAAATGGCAAAATTTACACAACTTATGGATAAACACTTTACTTGGTCAACTCGAGAAAAAAAATTAATTCATTCAAAAACAAGTGGAAAAAATTTTCAATTTTTTTTTTTGTAAATTATTTCAAGTATAAAATTAAAAGAAAATGAAAGTATTTTGAAGATTGCCGGTGATGCTGGGGGCCAGAGTTTGGGCAGAGGGTCGGTTTTTTTTTTGGCCACAACGTGACATGAATTGGAGCCCGACTCATACGACAAATGTCGTGAAAGCGGACGGAAACTTGCCACCAAACAAAAAGAAGAAATAAAAAAAATCCAAATATTCCGAGTGCCACAAAGTGTTCGTGCGCGTGCGTCTGCGAAGAGACTCACAGGTCACAATTACAATAAAAAAAAAAAAAAAAAACAAAAATATATTCATTGGTCTGCCTTTTCATATTGTTTATGCATAAACTCAAAAGTAGCAGCAATCAAAGCAATCAAGAAATTTGTTGAAACGTGTAAGAAATGACGTTGCACTTACGACAGCTGAGGTGGGTCTCCCTTCCAGAGTTTCTACGTGTGTGTGTGTGTGTGTAAAAATAATGAGAAAATACTTCAAAAAAGAAGAAGAAGATAAATGTACAGTAGCACAACCCAATAAACTTCAAACTAATGACACAAACAAGGAAAAATATGAAATAAAAAAAAAATGTGATATCAAGAAACCGCAAGGCAAGACCTCAATTTGTAATCTGTTAGTCACACTTAACAAAAATCTTTTCAACTCGTTTTAATGAGCAATTCAAAAGCCTCTAAACACCAACTCATCAAATCCGGATACCACTCAGCTAGAGAAAAACCCAAAAAAAAAAACAAGGCCTTGCTGGGTGACCCCAATCAAGGAGTTTCCTCATGAGAAATGTGCAGTTTCAATATTGTAGAAATTATTCATTCCTAAAGATATTAAAAAGACTTAAAAGATTAGTAAGTGGCTTGAAAATGTTGGCTTAGCTAACAAGCAAAACACCTGCTGATAGTTATGATGGCAGTATTTGTTATTCAGATTGATTGGATATAGTGAATGCTTGAATGACAGATTCTAGTGGGACTGAGGCTAAAATGGTTAAGTCAGTGTCAGTGTTTGCTGTTCAGATTGATCGGATATAGTGAATGCTAGAATCGCAGATCCAAGTGGGACTTAGGCTGTTCAAATTGATCAGATACAGTGAATACCTGAATCTGGACTTTATTTCTTATTCAATGAAAGCTTAAAGAGAAACTCAAAGTTTGAATATGGCATCACATCTCGAATGATCCAAGGTCCGAATTTATCTGAGCACTCAGGAATAATAATGGTTTAAGGTTAAGCCCAATACTTGTTTTGTTGGGAAAATTCAATCAACTCCAAAAAATCAACATCCTCATAATAATTTCTAGAATATGGAAGCTTGATCCACCTCAATCCTCCTTCAAAATTCAAATCTTTCATAAGACTTTTCATAAGGAATTAAGTTATATGATCTAACTTTATACCTGAATATCATTTTGATCTTTTGTCTTAGGGCTTCGGTTGCATAACCTTTAATCCCCGAGTACTTTCAACAAAGTTTGTTTTTGCATATTTTTGCCTACTTTTTTCTTCTTTCTTAGCCATATTAATTTACAACTTGTTTATCTAATATTTCGCTTGACATATTTCCACATAATTTTATAAAATTTCACACATCATACCTGAGATTGTTTGTCAACTTAAAATTTAATTATTGCATTTGCCTGGGAGAGTGGCAAATTAGCATGCAAATTGAAATGCAATTGAACAAAAGTTGCGTATGCGCACCGTTGCCGGATTAAGTAAGCCAAAGCAAAGAAAAACTGGGCAGCCCAGGCAATGTCCACAGCCAAACGAGGCAGCACAAATTAACAGAGACAAAGCAAATTTGTCAACAAACAAATAAACATACAAACATAGACAGAGAGACCAATTGAAACCTAGCCGGCATATCGATTGACAGGTGGAGAATTTGAATGGCTTGGAGTGTTGCGAATTGTTGGCTTTCTGGGGATCGATTATCCGATATTTGAAACGTTTTATTTCATTTGGCAACAATTGCCACACTCGAGCTCAAATAATAATGTCCAATGAAAACAAAAGACTTAGGCAACGAACTTGGCCGGACAATAAAAATTCCACTTAAACAAAAAATTAAGTCGACACAAATAGAGGGCGGTTTTTATCGAGTCACCGACTCGCCGAGTCAGTGCGCCACTTCCGTCAAGTTAAGTTATTTTTTTAAATGTTTGACTTTTATTTTTATGACTTATCAACGACCGAGATGATTTCAATGATACGCAAGGTCGTTGCATAAAATAAATAAAATAAAAATAAATAACGAGCTAAAAGAAAGAGGCGCAATACGCCACGATGTGCATAAATTAAAACCCGAAAAAAATGTTGGGTGAGAGCGGGTGGGTCAGCACCCCAGCCACTCAACCCCTTACGCACCAGCACCACTCCGAACTCCAAAAAAAAACAACATCAAAAAGTTTGTAGTGTTGGCCAAGCCGGAACCGCAAGTAAAACACTTGGCGATCCTCGCCCGAAAGCGACAATTTATGACGCATAGGAAGAGTCCAAAAATTCAAGAAATTTTTATTTTTTTTTTTTTTTGGGATCCCAAAAATTATGTAAGAGATGCGGCACATAAAATTAATACAAATGGTAATTAGCCTTGCATTTGAATTTGGTCTGATTAAAAACTCTAAAAGCCCGAAAAGAAAAAAAAACATCTGTGGTCTGAACCGATGCGCTAATCGGTACATTTAAGCCATGAATATTTATTTATCGGCAAAGAAAATGAAAAATGTCGAGGCATGTATAAAAGTTTGGCTCGGTCCGATTTGGCCGTGTCTTGAGCAACTTTTAATTAAAATAAGTACGGACAATAAAAATAGGAAAAAAAAATCATACAGAAATAAATTCAAGACAAGATGAGTCTCTGAGATGATGCTGGCGGCATTTTTCTACGTTGACGATGCTGGTGGATGTGGTCTGTTGACTGGGGGATGTAATTGCTGGTTTGGTTATTATTTCTGGCCAGAAACCGCATTCCAATTTGTGTAACTCTGTGTATGTCTGTCGCCATAGCAAACATTCACCAAAAAACCAAAAACTAAAAACTGAAAACTGCCCAAACAACTCGTCTTCAGCTAGGCAGGTTTTCATTTATCTGCCTTGATAAACTGGCGATGGTAATGTAATTTTAGACGCCATCGCCATCGCCACCGTCGCCACAGCTGCCAGTTTAGCAACTTGCGGCTGAAGATGATGAAGTCTTCAGCCTGGTCCACTCCGGTCCAGTCCAGTCCAGTCGGGTCCTGACCAAACAAACAAGCCAGCCAACAGAGACTAAGCAAACATGCGGACGCATCTTTCAATTTCCATTCCAAAAAAAAAAACCTCATTTGCTTTTCTTATTGATGAGTTTTGTGTTGTTTTGGCAGAAGTGAAAGGCTTTTCTTTTTTTTTTTTTTGGTTGTATCTCAACGCTAGTTCAAGAGTATTAAGAGATGAATTGGCTGAAACATCCCAACTGACTTGTCACGGTTTTAGGCTCACTACCCTAGACTTTCCATATGTGCAACTTTGAAATTATCAAAAAATCATAAATAAAACCAATCAACTTTCTACACTCAGATTCATTGAACAATTCCAACCAAATCGAGAGTTTGCATGCGTGAGGCATATTAAAATAAGTTTGCCCAATAAAGCAATCCAACCAAAATTCAGCAAGTGAAGTGCCAGCCTCAGGCTCCAGGTAATAACAAAAAAAAAGCTTCAAGAAAATCACAGCAGAAAGCTTAGCCGGAACCAATTAAATTCATCAATTTGCCTTTTTTCTGGTCCAACATAAAATTTCAATAATTCTATGTTAGTTGGCCAGCTCAGACAGACAAAAGAGGAAATACAAATCTATGGTGGCTTTCTCATGAGTTCATCTTTCACTCCGTGATTCACTCTGTGATTATTACTTTTCAATGTCATTCATAAAAGCGAAAATAAATATCTGTCTGAGGTCAAGATAATTTCGAAACTTCAGATCCAAATTAATAGTCTCAAGAATATCTAATCAAGCCTGAAATCATTTCGCCTTCTATTAAAAGACGACTGGGATCTTGAGATCATCAGAAAAAAATTCTCAGAAATTAAATCAATCGCCTTCATTTACAAGAAGACTGACATCTTGAGATTATCAGAAAAAATACTCTGAAAATAATTCTTGGCTTACACCACCAAAAACCCCCTTCGAAATATATTTAGATACAGTTTCAACCTTGTGGCAGACTGCCTCAAATTGAGTAGCCCTTTTCAGCTTACGGACAAAGCGTTATTATTTTCTATTATTTGTTTAGATGCCACTCAAAGATTTTTGATTTGAACAAGTTGTAGCAGTGTTTTCATTGTTAGCAGTCTTTCTTATTGAATCGGCTTATAATTTCACATCATTTCATATGAATTATGGCCGAAATCATTTCCACCTGCAAAAAAAAAAAAAAAATAAATAAAAATAACAAACCATTCGACCCACTTGTATGTCGTTTTTTTCCTTTGTAATATTGCTTGTCACAATTGTTTGTTGAAGATGTTAAGATGTGAACAATTTTCTGGGCCAAACATACAATTCAATTGTTCCATTGATTGTTGCAAAAACAACAAAATCTCTGTAAATGGTAATAGTTTTTGATGAGTCCGCAAAGACCTATAAGTCAGCAAAGGTCTGCCAAGACAGCAATCACTGCAAAAACACACCAACAAAAAAAAAAAAAGAAACATATCTTTTCTGGCCTTTTGTAAAGGTTACACATACATGAGATGCTGCCATGAACTAAATAACTCTTATTGATTTTTGGTCAGGTTTTTTTACACAATTTCAAAGTAAGTTGGAAGCTGCACCAATTACATGTTTTTTGCTCATCAGATGAGATTATTGGCTTTTGCAATATCAAAATTGTGTTTTTTTTTTTTTTTAACTTTTTGGCAATCGATTTTAATGCGTGTCCATGGGGGGCTTCTTAGGCGCTTTGAAAAGATCAAAGTTTTAGTTTTTCCATTTTGATTGAACCGAAATGAAGTTGTACTTGTTGCTGTTGTTGTTGTGCTTGGCCCCCATTAACAGTCATTAAGTGCGCACAGCTGCCAGCAGTTAACCGTTAACAGTTTACCAGTTGATGGCCCACAGATTTTGTGTATTCTTTCATGGCTTAGCCACCGATATTAACATTGCGCATACGCCATGCTGACTATGCAAATTGTGCAGGCCCATTTTTTTATTTTTTTTGAAAGGCGAGCACTCTACTCTGGTGGCCCCCTGTTGTAATATGGAAGTGGAGAGTAGTGGCGACTGGGGCGACCGAGGCTCCGGTGAGGCGTGGGCTATGACAGCTGCTTAATTTAGTGCAAGGGATACAGACAAACGACGCTGGTGATGAGACAACTCGGCACTAATAACAAGTGCATGCAAAATGGCAGACACACACACACACACTCGCACACACCAAATTTGCCCAGTCAAACAATGGAAAAAAAGTTAGTAAAACAAGACAAAAAAAAAATAGTGAGGGTGTTCCAAGTGCGAAGTCTTGTCGACGTCTGCTTGGTTGCTCTTGTTTTTGTGTTTTTTGTTTGTGCAGACAACCGGAAGACAATTTACACTTGAGCTGTCGCTGTGGCAGACTCGGTTGTTGAGAGTCTTCTGAGAAATTCCAAGATTCCAGTCCGGACTCCCGGCCCCCAGTCTTGAGTGACATAATTTATCAATGTCAGTGGTGTAAGTTAGTTTGTGGAAATTAAGAAAAGAAAGAGAGTAGAAAGAAAGAAAAAAGAATTCGCTGCTCCGCCTCACAAAGCACGCTTCAAAACAAATTGTGTCTGCGGGTCACTTTTGTGGTCAAAACAGTTCAGCCAAGTGGATGAGCTCGACTAACCCATTGATCATTGACACCTGCCGTGTGTGTTACGTCTTTTGCTAATTTTTTTCTTGTCTTGTCTCTTTTTTTATCTTACATCATTTTATATTTAAATTTATTTGAAAAAATAAGATTTTTTTTTATTTTGAAAAAAAAAAATCTTTCAAATTATTTAATTTAATTCCTTTTATTTATTTATTTATTTGTTTTTTTTTATTAAAGGTGACTTCCAATCTATTTTAATTTTGAATTTAATTTGATAAATATATTCCATATATTTAATATTTTATTGTTTATTAAATTGTTGCTTACAAAAAAATTCAAAGTTGTGGATAAGTTTATAGTTTGCTTTTGGTCATTTTCTTTATATATTTTTGAAAACGTTTATGCTTATTTTTTCTGCATTTTATTTTATTTTATTTTTTTTATGTCATGTTAAAGTGAAAATACGTGTTCAAATTTTTGGCTAATTTTGAGAAAAAATAAAAAACGTGACCAAGGAGTTGGAAAGGTTAAATTTTTCACATTTACTCACCAGCAAAGATAAAATTTTCATTTTGCCAACTCAAAGACAAAACGCTTGTACGTAGTAATCCAGTTGAAATTACAGCTGATTTTTTTGCAAATAAAAATATTAAAATTTATGTAAATTACAAAAGAAAACACTTTGATCATTCAAACTTTTCACAACTAAATGTGGGTTTTTTTTCAGTAACACTTTTCGACAACAGGAAACTCACTTCACTGCGTTATCCTTACGCCACGCACACTCAAAAAGAACTATCGTCAAAGAGGAGCTCAGAAACTCCCAAGCGAATGCTACAAATTCGCGACCGAATACCGTCGCGGCCGTTTTAAAACTGAACTTTGCAGAAGACTTAACCAAACTGAAAAAGTAACGGATCCAAGCTTGCACTTCACGGTGTGAAACAGAGAGCGTCCAGAGACGGAGAGAGCGAGCTCGGTGTTGAGAGAGCCACAAGTTAACAGTTTCGGTTTCATAATAATGACGATAATGAAGAAGCCACGTTAATGAAAGAAGCCAAGCGAGCTGTGCAGGCAGCCAGCCAGCGCCACCTCGTGGTGAGTTTCTCTTGCTGGGAGCACCACTCACCTCAAACTCAAGCATTCTCAATCAAACGTGCGCACAGAAAGTGAATCTGGTCAGACTTTTGCTCATTTTACTTTCAATACTGACTTGAATCTGGCAGATCGACAAACGTTCGCCGACTATCCAGAGTAATAGGAAGTGGGAAGAGAGAGGGAAAAAAGTAGCAAATTTACGCCTCGAGCTACCAAAGCAACAACCATTACAGTGGCACTCATTATATGCTGACCAGTGCCGATCAACCGACCAACCGACCAACCGACCGACCGATATGTGTGTTAAAAATGCCGGCAACTGAGCCAGCAACAACAATAACAACACTGAGAGCGGCCTCTGGCAGCCTCCGCCTCGGCGGGTTTGATTATAAATAATGTGAAACGAAATGCTCATGATTGGGGCAAGTAGCGAAAAAAATAAGAAGCAAAAAAACAAAGAAGGAAGACAATGAAATTGAGGGGTTGAGTGTGAAGTACCGAAAGACTTTTATGGCTTTTCTTATTGAAAACAAACATTTGGAACAATGATCCGTATAATTAACACAATGAGTCTCTAAATAAAAACTTACAAAAATCATATTAAACAAACTTTCAAAATAATCAGTTTTGAGTTGATTAAAAGTTTTTTTTTTAGGTTAGTCTGAACAATAGAAAATAATAAAAATAAAAAATAGGCAATATTAAATTTAATTTGAGATTTGATAAATAAATAAATAACTAATTAAAAATAAAATAAATTTTTATTTGTGTAAATTTGGGGTTATAAAGAATTCAAATTCAATTGAATTTAAGAAATAAAAATAAATAATATAAATCTTTTTATTTTTCTAAGCCCCTGCGAATGTCTTTTTGTAGCGGGCAGATGGTCTGACAATTTCAAGAGTGACCAAAAAAAAAAAAACAAAAAAACAAATCAATGACCGACCGGTTTGCATAGGCTTTTCAGAGCCGTCCTCCATCAACGACATCATCGACATTGTGCCGTTCCGTTGTCGATGTAACGTAACAACAACTTTCGCTGAAACGTCATCCGAAAAGCCAAGACACACTGCCAGGCAGACTCGAGCTGGGCCGAGCAGAGCAGAGAGTAACAGTAATAACAACAACAATAACAATAATACAAGAAGAAAGACTCAATAACCAAAACTAAAACAACAACAACAATAACACAGCCGATGACTGCAGCGAAATGGCAAAGCCAGCCAAGCCGAGATAAAGCAGCGATATTTATCATCCCAAACAAAAAGAAGAAGATGATGAAGAAGGCAAACGAAATTCAAAGTCGCTGCCTGCCTCTCTGGCTGCCTGCTGGCTGGCTGACTGGTTAGTTAGTTAGTTGCTAGCCAAGCCGAGTTGGCTCAGCTGGGCTGCTATTAACGCAGGTCTAGACCAGTTTTGGCAGGCAAATGAATGCAAGACTCGCAGTGGAATTTTCGGAAGTGCAAATGAGGCAAGCAGAGTTTCGATGCTGAGAGCCAACAGAGCTAAAGTTTCGTTGGGCTACACTTGATCTGCAATTAAGAGCGCCGAAATGAAATGTGTTTTATTTCTGCACTTTCAATTTTATTCGATTGCACTTGGTGTACACTTTAGTTTACTTTTTATGCAAATTGCTCGGAATTTTCGCTCTCAACAAGCTTGCTCATACGCATTACAATTGCCGAGCGGAAGTTGTTAAAGTTTTTATTTTATACATATACACATACACACATACACCTATACATAACTCACAAAAAAAAAAGACTTGCTGAAGAAAATAGATATTTAAGTCTCTTGAATACGAATCGTGCAAATAAATAATAAAAATAAAAGGAATCTTCGAAAAAAGACCTCTTCCTCGAATATATACAAAGATTTCAAGAATCAGGAGATTGAAAACCCTGGAATAACACATCAGGGGCTCCCAGCTATCTCTAAAAGGGTGAGTATAAAGAAACGAATTGATATAGTCATATCTCTACAAGTTCCTTTCCCTTTGACCTTTTTTTCAGTAACCGACGCAAATTAGTATATCATCCGTCCTAGCTAATCAATATTAATAAAATACCTTAGTCATTGCATTTATTATATTTCAAAGGAGTTTATATTATATTTATTTCTAAATATAGAAGACTTACAAAAGTTTATTCAGATCTGCTTGGTAAGTGGACAACTTTATACGCTATTTTTTCTTTGAAGAGAATATAAAAAGCATTCAGCTTATTCAAATTCAACATAATCAACTCCGTCTTGGATCGAAAAATCTTCAAAATGCCACGACTTTGACACACCCCAACATATGTTCAGCGTTTATCAATAATAATAAAACTGTTGTTGGAAACAATTCATGGCTTTGGGCTTCATGTTGGGTGGACAAGTACTCAATTCTAGATAGATCTAGACAAAATTCTGATCCGAAATTCAATGCTGAATGACTTTTTATTTTATTTAGTTATGATATAAGTACAAATACGGATAGAAAACTTAACTAGTCGAATACTGGAAAAGGAACGATGGGTACACTTACTAAAGTAATTTTACTGTTTTTGACCTTTACAACAAAAGTTCAGCTTTTTCAATTACCAGAAACTCCAACTATTAAAAACCGGGCACTGTACAAACTTCTGTTTGATGCAGTTCGAAACAATGAAGTATCATTGGTTATAACTCGTTATGATTACTGCCCGGAGTATTTATTGCAAGAATTTATATCAACCTTGCCTATTCCCATTGTACTTCAATCAATGAACAACACGGAGACTCCAAATAAGGATTTTCCAGTTAATGCTTTGAATTTTGTTTGCCTGCCCAGTGGAAACTACCAACGGAACTGGTTACTTCATTTCGCTAGGGCAACGGATAGAAAAAGAGATGTGAAAACCGTTTTTTACATTAACAGCAAAGTCCATAATAAGAGTTTGGAGAACCTCTTCAAGCACTGCTTCGACCTGCGAATGATTAATGTTGTGATTGTTTCAGATAGCTCAAAATATTACTTTAGATACCGGCCGTATCCTCGTATATATGTGGACCAGCATCATCTTAGTGAGCGTCCAATCTTTCCCTCTGGAAAGCTCAATATGCAAGGACATCCATTAATAGTCTTGCCTGTCCAGTCACCTCCTCGGACGATTCTTTATACAGACACACAATCTGGTGAATTGATTCTCGCTGGAACTATGGGTCGCTTTACCCGTACGCTTGCCTGGAAGCTTAATGCAACAATTCAATATCCATATCCCATTAAACCTGGAGAATTTTTCAAATACGAGGATGCTGATAAATATTCTGTTGACGTTTCGACAGTATTAAGTTTCCCTCTTATAGAAATAACAAAAGAATATTATCCATTTGAGCTGACGCCCACGTGTCTTATGATACCGTATTCCAAGAATATTCCTTTGCATGAAATCATTTTATTTCTTGGAAATCTCCGAAATATTTTTATAGCCGTAGTCGTATGGCATATTTTCGGATTTTTACTGAGCTTAGAGACATATTTCGATGGAAGGAGTAAGAAACCGTGGTCCAATATTTTGCTAAACGATGCAGCTCTGAGGGGTTTTCTGAGTCAACCTTGTAAAATAGCAGTGGAAAGAAACCTAAGTGCAAAGTTCATCGCTGTTCTCCTAGCAATTTTGGGGCTCCACTTAGGCTCGATGTACACGGCTCATATAGGAACCGTATTGACTTATCCACCGAAGTACTTTCAGCCACGTACCTTCTCTGAAGCTGGTAAGGTAAAATTACCTTTGGTAATAACTCCTGATCATCCGAAAAAGTTGAATACTTTTAACGTGTCACTCGTTGTCGTAAATCAAACTGAACTCGACCGTTTGCGAGTCAATATGAACACTAGCTATACTTATTTGTGCTCTCGTATACACTTTAGTTTTATCAGAGAGCAACAAAAATATTTCGGACGAGAACTTTTCTTTTACTCACAAAAAGGGTGTTTCTCCACCCTGACCTATTTGTCGCTCTGTTTGCCCAATAACTCCTGGTTTGCTGATCCACTGAACAACCTTAATCTAGATGTACAAGCTTTTGGATTGTACAATTATTGGCATAAGCGTCAGTTTTACGATATGCTCTCTGCTAAATCAATAACCTTCAGGGATGAAACTGAAGATATGCAGACTGATAATCGATTGCACTTTAAGGATTTACAGAGTCTTTGGTTTATATATTGGGTACTAATGATGGTATCGTTCCTTATTTTTTCTGTGGAATTTATTTATCACAAACTACAAAAATGGTTTTTAAGATCTATGACATGATATATTAATATTAAAATAAATATGTATTCTTGAACTATAAAACTAATTAGTAAAATTAATTAAAATTAAAATTAAGCTGAATTTTAAATTCAGGCGCAGCTAAGCTTGAGATACGCTAACAATGAAAGTGGAATAATCGGTATTTTCAAAAAATTTTTCCTGGATTGCAAGCCAATTTTAAGCTTATTATAATATTTGCGTTGCTCTTAAGACTTTACATTAATAATTTTAGTTGAAGCACCGTTCAAATTGTATATGGATCGAGAAATCACTGAAATATTTTCGATATAATACTGCATAATTGGATATATATATATATACCTATTTTCGACTTATTAAAAAATAATTGTGAACGGTGAAAAAAATAAATGTCTGTTGCAAACAATTAATGGGTTTAGGCTACATGTTGGGTGGACAAGTATTCAATTCTAGATAAGAATAGATAAAGTTAAGGTCTGAAATTCAATGCTGAATGACTATTTATTTTATTTAGTTATGATATAAGTACAAATACGGATAGAAAACTTAACTAGTCGAATACTGGAAAAGGAAAGATGGGTACACTTACTAAAGTGATTTTACTGTTTTTGACCTTTACAACAAAAGTTCAGCTTTTTCAATTACCAGAAACTCCAACTATTAAAAACCGGGAACTGTACAACATTCTGTTTGATGCAGTTCGAAACAATGAAGTATCATTGGTAATAATTCGTTATGATTACTGCCCGGAGGATTTGTTGCAAGAATTTATATCAACCTTGCCTATTCCCAATGTACTTCAATCAATATACAACACGGAGACTCCAAACAAGGATTTTCCAGTTAATGCTTTGAATTTTGTTTGCCTGCCCAGTGGAAACTACCAACGGAACTGGTTACTTCATTTCGCTAGGGCAACGGATAGAAAAAGAGATGTGAAAACCGTTTTTTACATTAACAGCAAAGTCCATAAAAAGAGTTTGGAGACACTCTTCAAGCACTGCTTCGACCTGCGAATGATTAATGTTGTGATTGTTTCAGATAGCTCAAAATATTACTTTAGATACCGGCCGTATCCTCGTATATATGTGGACCAGCATCATCTTAGTGAGCGTCCAATCTTTCCCTCTGGAAAGCTCAATATGCAAGGACATCCATTAATAGTCTTGCCTGTGCAGTCACCTCCTCGGACGATTCTTTATACAGACACACAATCAGGTGAATTGATTCTCGCTGGAACTATGGGTCGCTTTACCCGTACTCTTGCCTGGAAGCTCAATGCAACGATGCAATATCCATATCCGATTAAGCCCGGAGAACATTTGAAGACACAGGATGCTGATAAATATTCTGTTGACATATCGACAGTATTAAGTTTCCCTCTTGTAGAGATAACAAAAGAATATTATCCATTTGAGTTGACGCCCACGTGCCTAGTGATACCGTATTCCAAGAATATTCCTTTACATGAAATCATTTTATTTCTTGGAAATCTCCGAAATATTTGTATAGCCGTAGTTGTCTGGCATATCTTCGGATTTATACTGAGTTTAGAGGCATATTTTGGTGGAAGGAGTAGAAAGCCGTGGTCCAATATTTTGCTAAACGATGCAGCTCTGAGGGGTTTTCTGAGTCAATCCAGTAAAATAACAGAGAAAAGAAACCTCAGCGCAAAATTTATCGCTGTTCTCCTTGCAATTTTGGGGCTCCACTTAGGCTCGATGTACACGGCTCACATAGGAACCGTATTGACTTATCCACCGAAGTATTTTCAGCCACGCACCTTCGCTGAGGTTTCGAAGGTGAAATTGCCTTTACTAATTGCTGCAGAACATCCCAAAATAGTGAATACTATCAACGTGTCACTCGTTGTCGTAAATCGAACAGAACTTGACCGTTTGCGAATCAATATGAATACAAGTTATGCTTACTTGTGTGCTCGCATATTTTGGAGTTTTATTGGAGAACAACAAAAATATTTCGGACGAGAACTCTTCTTTTACTCACAAGATGCGTGTTTGTCTCATCTAACATATTTTTCGCTCCGTTTGCCCAATAATTCCTGGTTTGCTGATCCATTGAATAACCTTAATTTAGATATACGAGCTAATGGATTATACAATTATTGGCATAAGCGTCAGTTTTACGATATGCTTTCTGCTAAATTAATAAGCTTCAGAGATAAAAATGAAGATACGCAAATGGATAATCGACTGCACTTCGATGACTTACAGAGTCTTTATTTTACATACTCATTATTAATGATGGTATCGTGTTTTATTTTTTTAGTAGAAGTTGCCTTTTACAATCTTCAAAGATGTCTTCAAAATCTCTGAGATCCCGTGGATATATTATTCGTATTTTAAGCTGGACACGAGCTGAGTTTAAGATATTCTATACCTGTATGGACATTAACTTCTAAAATACAAATAAATATCCGAATCCGGAAAAATTAATAAGGTTAAAGACTTGCAATTTGATGATCTTCTCAAACAACGTGTTTTTAAACGAAATCATTGAAAACACTTAAAAAAAATGTATTGAAATTTATTTTTTACTTTATGTCATTATCAAAATGTTCCCAAATAGAAAATAAAAAGTCTCCAGCTTATACCAAAATCAGTATCATATAGGGTTCTCACTGGGATCGAGAAATCTCTAAAATATTTCGATTTAATACTGCATATTTAGAAAATAAGTATATCTTAGGCTCATCAAAATAATTGTTGTGACGGTGAAAGAAATAAGCTTTATTTGGGTGGACAAGTATTCAATTCTAGATAAGAACAGATAAAGTTAAGGTCTGAAATTCAATGCTGAATGACTATTTATTTTATTTAGTTTTGATATAAGTACAAATACGGATAGAAAACTTAACCAGTCGAATACTTGAAAAGGAACGATGGGTACACTTACTAAAGTGATTTTACTGCTTTTGACTTTTACAATAAAAGTTCAGCTTTTTCAATTACCAGAAACTCCAACTATTAAAAACCGTGCACTGCACAACCTTCTGTTTGATGCTGTTCGAAAGCCTGAAGTATCATTGCTAATAATTCGTTATGATTACTGCCCGGAGTATTTGTTGCAAGAATTTATATCAACCTTGCCTATTCCCAATGTACTTCAATCAATATACAACACGGGGACTCCAAACAAGGATTTTCCAGTTAATGCTTTGAATTTTGTTTGCCTGCCCAGTGGAAACTACCAAGGGAACTGGGTACTTCATTTCGCTAGGGCAACGGATAGAAAAAGAGATGTGAAAACCATTTTTTACATAAACAGCAAAGTCCATAATGAGAGTTTGGAGACACTCTTCAAGCACTGCTTCGACCTGCGAATGATTAATGTTGTGATTGTTTCAGATAGCTCAAAATATTACTTTAGATACCGGCCGTATCCTCGTATATATGTGGACCAGCATCTTCTCAATGATCGTCCAATCTTTCCCTCTGGAAAGCTCAATATGCAAGGACATCCATTAATAGTCTTGCCTGTCCAATCACCTCCTCGGACGATTCTTTATACAGACACACAATCTGGTGAATTGATTCTCGCTGGAACTATGGGTCGCTTTACCCGTACGCTTGCCTGGAAGCTTAATGCAACAATTCAATATCCATATCCCATTAAACCTGGAGAATTTTTCAAAAACGAGGATGCTGATAAATATTCTGTTGACGTTTCGACAGTATTAAGTTTCCCTCTTATAGAAATAACAAAAGAATATTATCCATTTGAGCTGACGCCCACGTGTCTTATGATACCGTATTCCAAGAATATTCCTTTGCATGAAATCATTTTATTTCTTGGAAATCTCCGAAATATTTTTATAGCCGTAGTCGTATGGCATATCTTCGGATTTATACTGAGTTTAGAGACATATTTCGATGGAAGGAGTAAGAAACCGTGGTCCAATATTTTGCTAAACGATGCAGCTCTGAGGGGTTTTCTGAGCCAACCTTGCAAAATATCAAAGAAAAGAAACTTAAGTGCAAAATTCATCGCTGTTCTCCTAGCAATTTTGGGACTCCACTTAGGCTCGATGTACACGGCTCACATAGGAACCGTATTGACTTATCCACCGAAGTATTTTCAGCCACGCACCTTCGCTGAGGCTGGTAAGGTAAAATTACCTTTGGTAATAGCTCCTGATCATCCCAAAAAATTGAATACTTTCAACGTGTCACTCGTTGTCGTAAATCAAACTGAACTCGACCGTTTGCGAGTCAATATGAATACAAGTTATATTTACTTGTGTGCTCGCATATTCTGGAATTATATCGGGGAGCAACAAAAATATTTCGGACGAGAACTCTTCTTTTACTCACAAGATGCGTGTTTCTCTCATCTAACATATTTTTCGCTCCGTTTGCCCAATAATTCCTGGTTTGCTGATCCACTGAACAACCTTAATCTAGATATACGAGCTTATGGATTATACAATTATTGGCATAAGCGTCAGTTTTACGATATGCTTTCTGCTAAATCAGTAAACTACCGGGATGAAACTGAAGATATGCAGACTGATAATCGACTGCACTTTGATGACTTACAGAGTCTTTGGTTTATATATTGGGTACTAATGATGGTATCGTGCCTTATTTTTTCTGTGGAAGTTGCTTATTACAAACTGCAAAAATATTTAAAAAATGAATAAAGACTTGTTCCTGATATCCAGAAATTAATAAACAAAAAGATTTTCAAATTCAATTATTGTTTCTACTTCTGAAGTCTTAAACGACAAATGAATAGCTCTCCAAGAAATACCAAGCAATTGAATCCAGAGCATACAACGAATCCAATCCATATAATATACAAATCATCCCATGCCAAGTCTCGGTAATTATTGGTAGAGTCGTTTTCATAGAAAGGCAGCAGTCCCAGTCGTATTAACTCAGTGTAGTGAACCTCGTACCAGTAGGAAACCAAGCCCGTATCGTGCATCCATCCCAGATGTTCTTCAAAGGCCTGTTTGTAAAAGGAGTTTTCTTGCATAGGTAAGCCAAACTGCATAAAGTGGTCAGTGGTAAAGCGGTCCGAGACTCGAAATATCGGATGTGTAAGCTTTGACTGGCTCTTCTGAAGATATGTCCACATCGAAGAGATCACAGGATAGGCGTAGGTTGTCTTGAAAGCACTATGTAGAATCTTACCCATACTAGTGTGGGAATCATTGATATATATATCCCGATATTTATCCCAAAACTGGTCATCAAAAGCTAATTTAAAAAAACGCAAATTCTCGTTACCAAAGTTAATTTTTAAGTTCGTACGTCGGAAGTCTTCAAGGGTGGTAACTTCAGGACACCTTGTGGGCTTTAGAAAATTACTTTGTAAATATGCCAAGTAGATATTGCTTATGAGAAAACCAGAAACGGCTAGTAAGCACCCTAAAATAGTAAAGCTGTGCGATTTGCGGCGGCTTATATAATATGCTTGGCTTAGAAAGCCACGGACAACCATATCAAAGCTATCGAGAACTCCAGCTTCTCCTGGATGCACATTTTGCGCAACCTGTACCAATGAAAAAATCAATATAAAAATGACGATAAAGAATACAAATGATTCCAGTTTTATAATCCTGTAAAAAACTGATGATGTTAACTCTTCCTTCTCCACCGGTAGCATAATTCTCCATTTAGCGAACTCTACTGGGTAAGTAACTTTATATTCGTATGCTAGATCATTCAGTGTAATTAAAGTCAGGTAAAAATCAATATCGCCTTGAAATGCCTTGTCGATCAATTGATTTCGAGATAGGTTTTCTTCATTCGAATTGACATCTAACGTAGCATTAATTTTTTCCGCAAAAGTTTGAAGCAATTTAGGTAAGTAGCCAGTAATTTTGATATTTCCTGCCGAACTAGTGTCATTAATAATTATAGCAAGGCCAAAAAATCCATCTGCCATAGTCTTTAAAGAATAGCCGCCCAATTCATTTAACTGGGGCTCAAAGTAAATCTCAATTTGGTGCACACTCCTTTGAATCATTCGAAACTCAGGAAACGCTTGATAGCTGTGAACAATATCAAATTCGTTCTCTCCATTGCCAATCAAGGCGATAGTATTGAGCATGCTTTGTTGAAAAAATAACTGGAAAACTGACTTTAAATAAGACATATCTGAGCTATTTAGAAATAGTAGAGTTGGAGTGTCACGCATGTGGTTCAGATTCGCATACAACGCCTTGAAGAGTTCTTTATCTGTATCCAAATTATGTCTAAGGCAAACAATAGCTATGAGCTCCATTGAAAGCAGATTTTTGAGGTAATAAGTCCTTTTAAAATCGAGCAATAATTGCGGCTTATTAAATTTGAATTCCATTTCCAAAGGACAACTTTCACTGCCATTGAACATAACCAAAATATTTTCAAAATGAAGTTCTTTCTCGAGATTATCCATTATTTCCTGAAATCTCAATGTGCCTTTATTGCATGAGGCGATTAAAACGCAATGCACCATAATAGTCACAATACATCTTATGTCCATGATGATGAAATTTACACTGCTCTGTCCTACTGCAGGCTTGTGGATTTTAAATTATCTGAGAGTAAAGTTAAGAAGACTAATTTAGCGGCATGATTTAGCACAAATTTTAAAACTGCGTTCCTTTAAAAGAAATCATTAATCTAGTAATTGGGTTCACATGAGATTGACAAATTGATTACATAAATATATATATCCTTGACTTGACATCAAGTAAATTTCTTCTTCAAGGACAGTTTTAAAAAATTATAAATTCCACTTTTCAAATGGCAACTCCATTTATTGTTCAGGGCTTTATTAAAATTGAGAAAATGGAAAAGGTTAAATTTGTTTAGGGAATCGTATTGGCGCTTTTTCCCAATAAAAATGTTTTTTATAATTAGTCAAACGTTTAACAAGTCAGGCTGACATGAAATTTGCATTTCAGAATATAATTAATAAGTTTGTTAAAGTCAACAACCATTTGAGCGTCATGTTGCTCAAATATGTTTTAGTGGTGTTTTGCTTTGGGTAACAAGATTTTAAATCTCTCTAAATTAATAATGTCATAGTTATGGAACTAACGAGTAGCTAGGAATTTAATTTTTACAGGCTATTTATTAACTATTTTTTTGGATATCCTGAAAACTATGGCAATATAAATTGGCATCATGTTTCTTTTTTTCCGACAAAATGTTGTTCATAATTGGAGAAACGCTTAACAAGTTGCCTCGAGTTGACATGAAATTTGCATTTCAGAATGTAATTAATTCCTGCAACCTGCCAACGATTTTAGTGTCATGATGTCTGGGCACCCGAATGGTTTCCATAAAGCATTTTTCGGATTTTCGGTTTTTTTGTTAACCATAGTGTTGGTGTCTCTTAATTATGCGTATGAATTTGAAAAGGAAGACGCTGTGATGAAGTTCCTTCAACTACTACAGAGACTAAATGAGGAGCAAGTATTTGACACTCTACTTGTCTATGACAGTAAATACAACTCCTGCTTATATCGGAAAATATTCAGTCAGTTGCCTGAGGTGCCCAAAGTGTTGGTGACCAATGGCAGCACTGGATTTGACTGGACGTTCAGCTCCGGTAGTGCCACCTTGGTACTGCTCTGTGGTGATCTATCAGAGATGGAGAAAAACGAAATAACTATATTCAAATTGCAAATGTCGAGACGAATAATTTGGATGGATCGGAAAAGCAAATTTGAAGAATTTGAGAATATCTGCAGAACATATTTCCATAGAGAGGAAAGCTATGTTGTTTTGGTAAGCGCAAATTTTAGTCATTCGGGAAGTTTTTATACTTGCCAGAAGTTTACTTCTCCTATAATCACCTTAAGAAATCTGAAAGACAACAAAGCCATTTTTCGTCACCAATATCGGAATATGCAGGGAAGCTTAATACGCACGGTATCAGATAATCTGGTGCCATCTTCAATGTTATACCAGGATAAGCTTACGGGAAAGAATAAAATGATTGGCTATGCGGCTCAAGTTGTAAATACTTTCGCTAAAAAAGCAAATGCCACCTTAGACGTACAGAAAATGCACTCATTTGATGCGCTGTACCAAAATTTGGACAACGAAGTCCTAGATATCAGCTCTTCGATGACATATAAAATAAAAACTTTGGAACTCCACAGTTACCCTCTCATCGTAACGACTACATGTTTCATGGTACCTTTTCCTCCAAAGGTACCCTATGATCAGCTATATCTTGCCGTGATTTCTTCTTCTGCGCTGGTCCTGCTTTTCATCATCATGTGCATATTCTCTGTGATGTTTACCTACAGTCGACAATTATCCTGGCGTAACTTGAACTTTATAAATGTCTTTCTTAATGACAAAGTCATTCGAGGTCTTTTGGGACAATCTTTCTCCATTTGGGAACAACCTAGCAGAATCACAAAATTTCTATGTATAATGCTTTGCTATGGAAGCATGTTGATGTCAACAACATATTCTGCATATTTATCTTCATTCTTTACGGAACCACCATATCAATACCGGTTACATAATATATCTGACGTCAGTCATCATGGCTTGAGAGTGTTGACAACCCAAAACAGTGTCGAGCTTATACGAAATCGAACGGGAGGTCTTTTGAAAGATAGCGACTTATATGTAGTGAAAAGTTACGATGAACTTCTAAAATATCGAAATAGTTTTAACTCATCTTTCATCTCACTGATAACAGAGATTTTCTGGCAACGCTATGAAGAGCAACAGAATTACTTTCAGACGCCGTTATTTTATTATGCGGAAGAACTTTGCATAAGTCGCTTTACAATGCTCAGTATGCCCTTGCGAAAACGATTGCCCTATCGCGATTTATTTAACGACCACATTTTACGCTCTTATCAATCTGGCCTAATGAATCACTGGATTAAAAACAGTTATTTCAACATGATACAACTTGGACTCATCGTCATGGAAGACTACAGCAAACCCATTGACGACAGCCTGGTTATTGATATGGATGACCTTAAAACGATATTTATATTATTTATCCGATCCCTTGGATTAAGTTTAGTGTTATTCATTGCCGAACAAATTTATTTTCGTTTACAATTATGGCTAAAGATTAAAGAGAACAAGTGTTACAGAAGAACTACTTTTAAGTCCCGCCTAAACATTGGTAATTACCAAATAACGATTGAGTGGAATAACCAATATGGCAATCATCAAATTAAATAATTTATGTATCAACTAAAATATGTCCAACACATATAAGGGTTTATTTTACACTCTATTGTTAATGAAGCTGAAAAAAACTAAATAAATAAAATTTGTAACAATTCAACAAAAAATAAAGCAATTTATATTTCGACATAAAATAAATCCAAGGCCAATATAAATCATTCCAGATCAAAGTTTAATATGTTTCAATATTATTTCAAATATCAATAATTACTGAAGGGGTCCTGACTTGTCGTTCTCTGCCATAGAAGTTTATTAAAATAATATGAATTTCCGATTACAATTATATTGAAATGCTTATAGATCACCTAAAGTTAATTCAGAAGTGGCTCAGTTCATCAAGAACACAAAGGATTAATTATTAATTTTAGTATAACCTGTCCAATGTTTTTTTTGTTTTTTTTTTTTTTCTTTAATATCAAACCCAAAATATTGCAAGCAATTTATTAATAAGAAAAATGGTTGAAGCTCTCCGTGTAGTTTCTTTTAAATGTGACTTCTTCTTTGTTACAAATTTTTCCACAGTTTCCGTTTTTCAATAGTCATGACAAGTCACTTTTTCAGTGATTGCAATCATTTTCAAAGTAAATAAACTTAGTTATAAATGACAAATTACGTAATCCATATAATGAGGGCATTTCTATTTATCTAAACCCAATCCGACCTAAATGCACTTTCAATTCGGAAGCAATATAATTTGTCTAAGAGCAATGCACTGAAACAGGAAATAGATCTACGTTTTTTCCTTATAACCATTTGGAAATACATTTGCATGATTTGAAAAACTCAAAAATAATCTATAGGTGCAAGATTATTGATTTTTTTTCATAAAATAATTAAACAATTTTGCAGAATTTCACTTATAAAACAATTTACGTTTAAAATTTGAAAACACTCACATCTAAGAAAGAGGTGCATTAAATTTAAGTTCTGAAAAACTCCCATAAAAATACCAAAATACTCAATCCCGAACTCAATAAATACCCCCACCAGATCCAATAAAAATCATTCCATACCATATCGCGATATGATTTTTGTTGTTCATTATCCTGAGCGAAATAGTGTTCTTTGCCAATAGCAACCATGTCGTAAAAGGAGCGCTGAAACCAAAAATTATAGAGACCACTGCATTGAATTTCTAGTATATGCTTATTGAAAGCCCCTTTAAAAATAGAATTCGTAGGCAAAGGCACAGCGAAGACTAGAGCTGATCGCAAGTACACTTCCTCTGATATACGGAAAAGCTGAAGATTTTCTCGCCTCTGCTTTTGCTTTATCAAAGGCCACAACGTGTTGGTCACTGGGTAGGCATATGAAGTATTCATCCGAAATCTCTGATCCTGAAACTCAAGCGACGAGTTGGTTATTTCAAATATTCCAGTATAATTTTCCACAAAATCGTAGCCTTTTGAAAGATTAACCATCAGAAGATCGGTGGTGCAAACCAATATTTTATATTTGGCTCCATATATATCATCGAAACTGCGTATTCGAGGCATATGAGGTGGCTTGACGAGAAAAGCACTCAAATAAGAGTTGTAAATGGCACAGAAGGTCATGCCAGTACAAAATAGCTGCAAGTAAACAAAACTATTGCCCCGTGAGTCACTCTGGGGTAGGACAGAACTCTGCGATAACATGCTACGTAGAACCTGATCGCTCAGAAGGCTCCAGAACCTTCCGATTGGTGTGTGCCTCATGTATAGGATTTTTTTGCTAGCCAGAACCAAGGCGTTCAGCAGCATTACAAAGAGAACTCCAAGAAAAAATAAGGCTGGACCAACCTTGAAAAACAAAACATTTCTCGCCACCTCCGGTTCCTCAGGCAGCATAATATGCCAGCGCGAAGTTTCCACCACATAGGTCAGTTCATCTAGGTTCATGGGCAATACATTAAAAAACATCATGGGTAGATCAATACTGTTATTTCCGACTAAATCGAAGGCTTTCTGAATCTCTGTATCGTTGTCCCAAACAAGGAAGAGTGTGGCATTCAATCGCTGGGCAAAAGTCTCTATGAGAAGGGACAAATATCCGGAGACCTTAAAGTTCAAGTCCTTATCGGTGTATATCATGGTGCGCGGCATTATGTTGTCTGGTATGGTTGATAATTCGTAGCCTTTTAGATCCTGAAGCTGCGGCTTGAAAAATTGCCTAGTTTCTGTTAAGTGGTTTTCTTCAATAATCATATAAGGGAACGCACGAAAACTGTAGACTATCTGACTATTCCCAACCAAGGCCAGCACATTGAGCATATGGTGGTTTAGGCATTCTTCGAATAAGGTGCTCACATTCGTTATATGAGGCAGGCAGAGAAGAGCGGGAATTTCACGGGTGCTGTGCAAATTCTTATACAAGGATTCCATTAAGTCCGTAACGTTGCCATTGTTCGTCAGACAAACTAATGCCAACATGTGCTTGCTGAATTTGTTTTTAAGCGGACTTATGCTTTTTAGATTTGAGCTAAAGGAGACTATAGGTGCTCCAAAGTCCACGGTATTCTCGAGACATTCCTTAGAGTTTTGTAATACCAGAACAGTTTCGTAGTTGGTTTCCGCTTTTAGACGTCGTAAGAGGTTGTTTAGAACTTCAGTGCGAGATTCATTAAAGCCCTTTATATCTGTACACACAGCCAATAATATAAGCAAATATTTAACCAGCATATCGAACTAAGCAACTCAAAGTTTTTCCTTTGAATGAGACAATTTCCAGGTTTCCACTTCTATTTACATATGAAAATCGAATTAATTACCTTAAATATCAATTAACCAGTTAATCTGTTATTTGAGCCTATTTGAAGCATGACTTCTCGTTAAATAAGTCAACTCTGTTTTTCGTTTTATGATAATAATGACAAGTCACTCTGTTTTAGTGGTTGTGAACCATTTTCGAAGCAAATGACCCTTGTCATTTGTGACAAATTGCATAAGACATAATTGAGGCAAGTCTATTTATGCAAATCAAATCTGGCCACTTAAAATACATAAGGCCATAACGAAAACAAAAAGAATACCAACATTTTGAGCAACAATAAATTAATTTCCAGCTCCGCTCGCATTGTGAGCCACCACCTCCGCACAATAAATGCTTACGGATATTGCGGCTAATTTCAAATTCAAATTACCAACCATATCAGCCGTATCGAAACCCAAACAAAAACATATCCAACTCATCATGCATGTGGCTTGCGAATCAGTGAAACGGTTTGCTATTATTTCTATTCGATTTTAAGACATACCATACCCAAAGGCATTCAATTTGCCCTTTGTTGTCCTCTCTCAAGTCGATCGAATGGTTCCATTTGTCGGATCAACAAAATGATCAATTACAAAATCATATTTTGCACCTCTAGAAAAACAAGCCACAGCAAGGCAAAATCTTCTCTTTTTTGGAATCTATTAAATCAGCGAATTCGAAGATTTGTCACTGAACTTAAGCTTACATAAATGCCCATTTGTCTGCAGACAATGCGGGTGTCTCATTTCAAAAAACATCAGATTCGTCAATACCATTCGAGTTTGGCTTATTTAGGCCATCAAATTATGACTTGAAATATGCAGATTTTTTAATGATAGTGACAAAGACGTCGCATAGGCGCCACTATTAACGCGTGCTTGCAATCGCTTTTGAAACCTTTTTTTGTCAGCGGTCATTTTCCAAAGCTCCAATCCATTAAGATTTTATCATCTTTGCATTTGATTGAGTTGAGTGGGAGTTTGCTGTCAGTAGACGCTTGTCTTTTGATCAACAATAAAGCATTGTTATCAGCTTATAAGTCGACTATTAAACCTACGTGTTTGCAAACAAATCGTAAACCTTCAATTTGGATTAATATTGATTGGGCTCACATAACAATAAACATTAGCTTTTCGTTAGTCATGCCCTCTAATTGAAAGATCCCAATTCTGATTTAAGTAATGACTTAATATTAGATTTCGTTTTGCTTCCATATGCTTGGCTTCCAAATTGGTTATTCTCATGGTCTTTGAGTCTTCATAGACGGCAATAATTTTATTCTTGTTAGAAGGCCAAAGTAAGATATAAAAAGCACTCACCAGAAAAGTCTCAAAGGTTATTCGGTCTTATTTTGCAGAAATTCGTTGGTTTCTGAAAGAAAGCGAAAAAGGCAAAAAAAAAAAGTTTCAGTTTCATAATTATATTTGAAAAATATTCAAATATTTTGAATCAATTCGATTCAGAGTATATCGCAGTCAATCATGAATAAATATTCATTGTCAATTGTCATGGGAATATTTAGAGCTTCACTTGTTTTTTACCAGCTCATCTTCATCTTCTGTTTTCTTTTAGAAGAGAAACAATAAAAACATGAGTATTTTGTAATCATTTCATGGCAATAATTGCTCAATCTGATTATCTTAATGCTTCCAATTGAACTTTTGACACTAGGGTCTCAGCGCTTTCATATAAACAATGGCAAAAAATCAAACCAAAGTCCAAAACGTATTGAAAAGATAATCTGTAACCAATGAAAACTGTGGCAACCGATATTTCAATTGCAATCGGTCTACAAATTCCATTATATCTGTGTTTGCGGCTGTTGATGGATGATGATTGTCTGCCGTGGTTGTGTGCATCTTTGGCAGCTGATCTGCCCCCTACAAATAACCAAAACCTTAAGCCAGAAAAGTGATCCAGACGAACTCGAGGTCACTTGAAGTGAATAGATTTGCGGCTTAAGTCATTAGGAATTGTTTTAACGTTCATATGACCAGAGAGTAAGTAATAATGGGATGATTGCTATAACCCATAATGATGGCTAAGAGACCGAACAGAGATTAAATAGACTTAAAGAGCTTTCATTTTTTATGTTGTGGAAAGGAAAGAAACAAGACTGTGTTTTTCTTTTGACCCAAATTAAAGTCTCAAAATAACACGTTGGGACGTTTCGATTATTAATCATACACAAATTAAAAATCCAAATAACGAAGTAAAAACAAAACCAAAAACAAAAAAAAAAAGTAAAAAGCTGCGGTAGCCGAAACCCTTAAACACGGCGTTGCAGATCATAAATTTCACATATTTTAACCTTAAATCGTTTACAAATCATAAAATTTCACATAGAATTAAAACCAAAAAATCGTGCGTTATTGATATAACCATAAAATTTAGCAGGTGTTAAATATTTCAACTAATAAAGACCGAAGAGCCTAATCAATTTCAATGTCAGTTGCCATGCATTTTTTACATCTTTTTTTTTAAGGTCACATATATGTCAAGAAATCAAAAAAGCAAATAAAGATATATAAAATTTAATATTTTGAAATATGTTATTAATAAAACCCATCAAGTTGGTTTTTTTTTTCAAACAAAACATTTGACGCTATATGCAGATTCCTATTATTTTGTATGCATTTGGATTGTCTGCCTGAATAAAGCGCCAAATTGAACAAAAAAGAAGCATATTTTGGAAACACTCTAAAAGTGGATGTGGCACCGGCAAACAACATAATTTATTTCCTTCCTAGTTTTCAAATGCCTTAAGCTGCTGGAGTGGCCATATTTCCCCCGCAACTGTAAAATCCAACACACTTTGAACCTTTCACACGTAATCGAAATGCTTCCCACAGAGTTGGGGATGCCTTGGGCAACTGCCCCAACCAATGCCAGTACAACCGGTGACAGTAGTACCCTCTAAACTACCATTACCTTGGGTTAAGCACACATTGAACCGTTTTCAGTGTTGTGCTCTTTCTTTCGGCTGACTGGCACCCGCGGCTTCACATTCTCCACAGACAAAGTATACGTAACATATTAATTATGAGGCCGACTAGACCACCGCCGTTACCAGCACAATTCGCAATACCTTAATATGATAATTAGGGGTATATAAATCACCACATAAAAAAAGAAGTAAATAAATCGCAACTCTTTCAAGTCAACATCTTTGGCCTGTTCTGCCTCAACATTTTTGTGTGTATGCTCTGGAAATGAAAGCGCAAACAACTGACTTCCGTTCGAATTGACGTAGTTAAGAATTAAAATAAAATTAACAATTGAATTGACAATCGTTGGGGCATGAGTTTGTGTTTATGTGTGTGATTAAAAACAAAACGAAAGCCAAAAGAAAAATACCATTGCGTGTCAGGCGTAGCAACCAGAGAAAACGCAAACAACCAACGAGGCTCTAATAGGAAATAAATTTTGTCATGCAATTTGTACATTAAAACTTACAAAAAAAAAGTGTCAACTCAAGCAGATTTGAAAATTTATATTCATTTAAATGTTTTAGATACGCAGGTGCAATGGCTCAGCATTTATTGATTTGTCAATAAAAGGTTTTAAAATGAAAATATATTATAAGTGCAACTTTATTTGTATCAAAATTGCAGGTACCAAATGCATTAAATTTGGAGTTAAAATTTATAATACATAAAGAAAATGGAAAACAAGATTGCAGCAAGTCAAATCTATGTATTTGGCGCCAATTTGTTGATATTTTAAAATTCAACCGGTTCGAATATCAAATTTGAATTTTGAATGACTTGGCGCCACAAGCCAGGGCTGAACTTTAGAGCTATCGAGTATTCAAGTTTTTTGTCAATTTTATCGTAATTATTTGTTTGTCGGGGAAAGAAATCGAAAAATCGAATAGCAACAAAAAAATAAGCTAAAATTGTACCTAAATTTCTTTATTTTGCGGTAAGGCAAATCGAATAACAAAAAATTCACTTTTTTGAAAATGGCAAAGAATTTTGTAAACCCCTTCACGATCATGAAAAACATTTACCACAACGAATTCCAATGGTAAGAAACCCGGTGCAATTTATCCCTCAACGTGAATTTACATAACCAAGCAACACATTTTTTGCACCTTTTCCAGGAGTGTAATCAAAAGTTTTGGGATATTCTTCCTAGGAGTGCGCATAGCGAAGGAGTTCGTGGGCGTTGAACTTATGCCGTCACCAGCCTAATCATAAACCCTTACACATACCAATTAACATAAGCATTTTACGGGAAAACTTTCGACAAAAACAACTAAATCAATTCATTTGAACATAAATGTAAATGTTGACTAATTATAATGTAAAAAAAAAAACAAGTACGCTTTTAAATGTCCAACATTTATTAACATAAGTAACACTTTTTAACTTCGGTCGCCTATAAGTTCTTTGATTTTGGACTCGTCCGCGTCAATCTCATTGATCAGGCTGTCGGCTAAGATTTTAGGAGTCATTTCGCGCTGCAAGAAGTTGGCCACCAGTTTGCGACTAGGCACAGCTCCGCCATGTGCCAAAACTTCAGCTCGATATCTCTCACCAGACTCCCGGTTGAAGGGGTTCGCCTCAAAATACGTTTGCCAAATCCATGATGCAATTGTTTTCGAAATGAGATAGGAATAATATTTAGCTCCATAGCCCACCAGATGGGAGAATCGCAACTGCCAAGCTGTGTCCTCTACGTAGGGCAGACCGTAATACATAGATTGCACAGAGCGGTAGGTATCAGTCGTGTTGGCACCCTGCTGGCTCACGTCGCCATGATAAACCTGGTCCAACGCTGAGTAGAAAACCTGCAGCTGAGTCTCACTGGCAGCAAATAAATGCTTTGAGGCGCATAATCTTTGCAACATGTCCTCTGATATAGGCTTGTTGGTTTGGAAGTGGCGTGCAAAAGTCCGCAGCACACGGGGATCACTGGCAAAGTACTCCATTAGCACCGAGGGCACTTCAGCAAAGTCTGTAGAACAACGGGTACCAGTCACATGTTGGTATTCCGTACGTGCTAGCATCGAGTGCATAGCATGGCCCATCTCGTGGAAGAGATTGTCCACACGCGAGGGAGACAATAGAGTAGGTCCTGTCCAGCGCGGCTGTGAGAGACCCAGCATAACCACCACAATGGGCAATTGGTAGCTGCCATCAGGTAATCGCTTGCCGCCTTGAATGGTAAAGTGGCAGTCTTGATTGGGCTTGCCGCTCCGCTCAAAGAAGTCGCAATAGATATAGCCCAAAAGCCCCTCGCTCTCGTGCACCACGGCCAGTTTGTAGATGTCACTATGCCACGACTCGCCAGGCTGCATTTCGGTGTTTTGTAGCCGGACTCCATAAAGTGCGTGCAACAAGTTATCCAATCCTTCCATGCAGCCACCCAGAGAGAAGTAGGCCATGAATTCATTGGAGTTGGATTCTAGGGACTGCCGCTTTAATTGAGTGGTGAAGTACGGAGTGTCCCATACCTCGGCCACAGCATTTGGTTGGCCACTCTCTTTGCGTTTCATTTTAGTCATGAGAGCAAAGTCCGCATCGGCACGTGGTCTTAGTTGTTCCGTTAGCTCATCAATGAACTCTTTTACTAACTCTGGGGTTTCCATAGTGCTGGCATTGAGCGCCCGATGGGCATAGGTCTCAAAGCCGCAACTGCGAGCTAGTTCATGTCGGCATAAAAGAAGATCCTTTAGTAAGTGCTCTTGGCTTTCCGACGGCTGCAGGTACAGACGATAGGCAGACTCCCGCATCTGAACATTTTCAGCATTAGGGCAGAGACCAGTGATAATCACATTGTCACCAGCGCTGGGGAAACTTTTACAAAATAGGCAATTGATGAAAGAGCCAAGGGGATTAGAAAAACCTGAAACTCACTAGGTTCGTATGGGTTCAGGTACACGATTCCTTGGCAGCACTGTGGGCTGAACTGCTCCATTCATAAACTTTTGACCTAGCTGGAGTATGTAATCGTTCAGTCTTACAACCCTAAGTCGCTCTGATTCGGGTAGGTGAATTCCACATTGTTCAAAGTCGAAGAGAAACAATTTGGCCACATGGCGATCCACATCTGTGGTGGGCAGCAGGTCGCCCTGTTCCACAACATGACTCAGAGCTTGGTAGAGAGGTTTGTGTGTGTTTAAGCTAGAGGTGAAAGTAAAAGCTTAAGAGTAAAGTCAATTTTTGCTCGTTCGATGGTTCACCTCTCCACCACGCCGCAGATACTGATGCACGCTTCCTCGGCTGCTTGCGTGTACTTGTTCTTGGGATGTGCTATACGTATGAATTCAGCCAAGTCCGCTACCTTGCACAAGGAGTCTGAGAGCTCATCGAATACATCAACGATCTTGCGCTGCCGTCCACTCGAAATGGCCTCCGCTATGAGGTTCTGCGACTTTTGCTCCACATTGTCCCGTAACAGATAGAATCCCTCAAACGATCTCAGCTCTTCCATGCCAAAGAGACCCTAAAACTTGCAATTTTTACAAACATATTTTTTAACTAAAACAAGCTGCGTCTCCAAAATTTACCACTTCATTCCGGGTAAAGTTTATTTTCTTCATAGGCGGGGCATTGAATGCAGTGGCCAGCGGGGTCCAGGTGGAGACCAACCGACTTTGTCGCCAATACTGTAGTATTCCAGTCGTTGGACCTCGGCTTATATGTAACATGATCCTTCTTGGATTTGTTTACTTTCTCAAACCATCGATTACATATGTGCTGCAGGCCTGCCAACTCGCCTGGCACATTGGTAGGGCTAGGGCTGCCAAGGCGCCGTTCTTAAATTTGGTACAACATTGAATTTTTGAAATAAATAATTTTTTTTTTTATATACCTAAGCGATTCTCCATGTATGCTTCGATAAAAAAATAATTACAATAAAAATAACTAGAATAGCAAATTTATTTGCTAATATTTATTAATAATAATTAATATTTTAATATTTTTCCATTTTGGCGCCAATAAAATTATTTTATGTTATCACATTTGAAAAATATTCGGAGTGAATATCTTGATGTTTATAAAAAGCTTAATATTTTCTATATTTTATGCATTACTAATAAAAAAAAAAATCAAGAGAAAATCTTTCAAATCAAACTACGCATTTCCCTTAAAGTTGGCCACTGTACCAGTCAACTTAAGTATGTTGCCTCTATAGCGAACTAACTTCGAATTACAAACTTAATGATAAAAATGTATTCAAAATAACACCCACCACCACCACACCACCCCTCGAAATAGACAAACAAATACAGTGAACCCTCGTATAATGCCAAATATTTATTACATGGTTTTTATTTATTTTTTTTACACAATTAACCGTGTTGTTTAAGAGTTTACTGTACAATCAACAATAACGACTAGAAACACAAGCGAATGCACAAATAACAAACACAGAGAATGACCCGAATATGGTCGACTAGAGAGAGTGAGAGAGTTAGCCTCAAAAAAAAGGATAATTCAGCAAACATTTCAAAAACACACACACGCACAGAACTACACATTGAAAGCAGCTAAATAACAGTAATTTTCCCAATCCTAATTTAGTAGATTGAGTGTGAGTTTGTCTGCCTCTGAGATGGCCCAAAAGGAGCTCTTTCATATCCTCCACAAGCAATTTTTCCAGATTGTATCTGGCCAGCTTATTTCCTTTTTGGCAATTTGTAATCTGTTGGTGGATTCAACTTCAAATGATCCAGAAAAACAGGCTGCATATCGGCCCGCCACGATATCTCCTCACGCACACGCACCGGTCCATCCTTACAGGTAAGCCAGTAGGTGCTCATAAGTCCTTTGCCCTGGAACCACAGAATTACAGAGCCAGCTGTAGCCGCTTTCGAAAGCCACTCACCTTGACATCTATGAGCCCGCGATGTTCAGTCCTGAATCCGCCAACCTGCTGCAGGGCCTCGTTCATCTCTTCGGTGATATGTATTTTCTGGGCCTCACCGGTAGACTCCATGCGTGAGGCCGTGTTCACGGTATCGCCAAAGAGACAGTAACGCGGCATTTTCGTGCCCACAATGCCAGCCACCACCGGACCCGTGTGGATGCCGCACCGTATCTGCACAATTTCGTCTCCGGTCCGCGGAATTTTAAAGACCGACGAAGCGTCCAGCAAATCAAGGGCCATTGTTGCAATCTCACTGATGTGCTTGTTGCCTGAAAGCACGCAAACAGGGACAATGAGTCTGGAAACTTTCCACTACTCGGCATAAATTTGTAAGCATTTGCACAAAAGTCAAATTAGCGAAAATCTGCGGAAGTTCCCCCAACTTCCACGGCACCCATGAGAAGGGTCAACGTTTGACAGGAAAATTTACATAAATTAACCCAGTCTCACCATTCTTGACGGGCAGACCTGAGGCCACCATATAGGAATCGCCTATGGTTTCCACTTTGTATACGTCATAGCACTCGATTCGCTCATCGAATACACGGTAAATCGAGTTCAGGAATGTCACCACCTGTGCAAGAAAATTTCGAATTAATCAGAGCCGGGGTAAAAGGGTGAGAGGCTGGGCCTAGCCTACCTCTAGAGGGTTGCAGTCGGCAGCTATTTCGGTAAAGCCTACAATATCGCTGAAGTATATTGTCACAGCCTCATATAATTCCGCCGGCACCTGTGGTAATTTTGAACAAGAACAAAGTTGCTTCTCTAATTAGTTTCGGCCGGGTTGGCCCACTCACCTGTTGGGTTTGCTTTAGCTGCATGGCCACGCTGGGCGGCAACATTTGGAAGAGTAGCGAGTCGCTTTTACGCTTTTCACGTTTCAGCTCTTTGGCCTTCTGAGAGAGATTCACTGCGTACATCTGAGCGGAAGAAAACAAAATTCAGGGTCGCCTTTGATGGGGTTTTAAAATTTCACTTTCCCTTTACCTGTATGGTGGCTGCTGCATTCTTAACCAAGATTATTATAATGGGCGAGACTATCAGGACCACCACCAAAATGGCTATGCCTATGGCCTCTTTGCGATCCGCTTCCTTTAAGGTCACGTCCACATATTGCCTGAAAAGACAATGTATTTTGACTTTAAAATCTTCTCCTTGGTTTTAGAACTCACTTAATCTCTCTTCGCAGAGCCTTTTGCAATATCCTCAAGTCGTCTGTGTAGTTCTGCATGAAATCGTAATACTCGATGGCGCTTTTCTCATCGGAGACATTCTGCTTGTTCTTCAAAACAGTGTTGCTCCTTTGGAGTAGACAGAGTATAAATAAAATGCTTTGGAATTTGACCAGCAACTCACATGACTTTCACTTTATGAAATTTCTTGGTGCTCGTAATATTCGCATACATAGGCTGGAGCATGGGTGCATAGTTCAGAGAGGAATTGATGAGATCCCGAGCCATGAACTCATACCTTACATAGGAAACAAAGTTCTCGGCTGTGAGTTGGCCACGTCCATAGAAACGTATCCCAAAGGAGGCGGCTATGTTTTGGCACTCGATGCTTTTCAGAAGATTCTTAAAGCCCACAAGATACCTGAAAGGCAGGGAGGGACTTAGCTACTTGAGGCAAACTAAGGCTTCTTCTTTTACCGCCAGACGCCGCTGTTGTCGGTGTCCTTGATCTGTTCACTTAGATGATGCAGAAGACCACGGTTGATAGAGGTATACCAGTTCATGACCTCCGTTATGGAACTGTCCTCCGGCTCGGCGCGCACACGATCTCTGACGGATTTCCTTATTATTAAGACGAGTTTCTAAAGGGAGCCAGCGACTCTTACCGAAACTCGTTGAGCCTGCGTTGGAATTCGCTGCGGTTCAGCATCACCTCCATATCGTCGTCATCTTCATCGGGTGCCGTGGGCACGCTCACCTCACTCCAGGTGGTCATGTTATTCAGGGCATGATCCGTGCTAGTGAAGCGTTGCGTCAAATTGGCTCTGCGAAGTTTATGAGAATTGCTCGAGTTTTTCTTTTCACTCACTCCTCCCCGATCCACTCACCTCTCCTTGCTGCCATTTGTGAAAATGTAGTAAGCCACTTCAGAGCGTTCCAATTGCAGACGTGTCACCACCTTGCCCAAATCCGTGGCTATGGTCACCTGTTCACGCAGGGGGGAAAAGGGGTTGCACTTTTTGCTTATTATCTGCCCACGTGAATTTCTACTTTGCATGCAAAAATACGTGACTCAATTCAAATTCAATCCTTAGTCAAGATGTTTTTCCCATTGCCACAAACTTCTGTACCTGCGAGGGCGGCTTGGACCCAGCCCACTTGTCCTGGCCCACAGAGGGTCACAGTGTTTGTGTGTTTTGTAAATATTTTCCTTCACTGCATATTTCACTGGATGCGCTTATCAATTCACTTTAGCATCATAAATATTTTTTTATTTGTAAACATTTTTTTTTTTTGTTTCGCCTCCCTATTTGCCTTTCCTCTCCTTCATTTGCATAAAATGTGGAAAACACTCAAGTTGGAAAATATTGTCTTCGGCAATCCCTTCACCCCTTCCTGATTTTATTATATTTCTGTATGTTTACTCAAGCTTTCAAATGTAGCAATTTTCCTCTATGAAATGGACGATTCAAATTATTGAAGAGGCAGAGTGTGGCAGAATGTGTCAGAGCTCAGGAAAGCGAAGGAAGGACTTGTGCAAAAGCAGCTGACCAAATCCATTCCACGAATACTTACACACTTTAAAGACAAAGGGCGAGCCCGTTTGAAAATCTTGGTCTATTTTTACAGCTGTTGTGCTGGTCAAGTGAGCCGTTGAGCTGTAAAGCAAACTCGACCCAGGCTGTCCCCTTTCTATCTGCTTCTATCACATACTTGGTGTATGATTGAATTTCCGCAATAAATTTTAATTACGCTTCAGATAAAGTAACCTTAGCGCGTGGCGCGTGTCCTCTATTCGCCATTTTGTTCTGGTTGAGACACTACTCACCTGGGTTTCTATGTCAGCCACATCGGAACGGTATTGAAGTATCTCTTGCAGTGTCACTGAAGTCTGCACTATCAAGGCCAAGATTGGTATGAATGGCAAGATTATCATCTGAAATATTAAATTGTTAAAGAAAAAACCAAACTTGCTCCGCAAATTGCCCCACTCGAAATGTGTGGAAAGTTTTCTCAGTTTCATTTAATTAAGGAAGTGAGCTTGTGTGTTTGTGTGTGTGTGTGTGTGTGCTGCCCCCCAAGGTCTATGTGTGTGTGTGTGTGTTTATGTGGCGTCATTTGGACTATAAAATCGTGATTAGTCTTTATCGTTGCCCACTAATCGCTATCTCAGTTGATACGCCGGCGGGACGACACTTCATTTATGTCGAGCACGTGATCCCTGGACTCATTTGGCCTGGCTGGCTTTTGATTTGCTGAGGTGGGGGGCTGGTGTGGGCAGGTGCGGGACTCGACAAAATGTCATGGCTAATTAAGACGCATACATTTCCGAATTGCTAATTTATTATTGTTTTCTATTGTTTTGGTCTACTTTGGCTCTGCTGCCGCCAGCGACGCAGCCTCCTTCTACTCACCTGCATCAATTGCAGACGCCGTCCGGTCTTAATGGCCGGATTTCTGGCCGCCGCACTGCAACACTTGCCACCATCCAGAGTTGAAATATCCTCAGAGCTCACTGAACGCACCGAAATCTTATCCATTTCTAAATTATGATGAGTGCTTGACAGGTTGACCTTGGTCATTTCCCCTGGGCCAATCAATTTACCACTGCCAATGTCGATTTTCACACACGTGAAACGTTTGCTGCCACCCGCCGTCTCCGCGGTGGTTCCGGTGACCCCTACTCCCCCATCTACTTCATCCGCTGATCCTGCAGCTCCTACTGCTCCTGTTGCTACGGGTGCTCCGGGTGCTCCTGGTGCTGCCGACTTTTGCATTATTGAATGTTGATATTTATGTTTATTGTTGCCGCTTGCCGTTTGGTTCCTATTGATTTTGTTTGTGCTTCCATTAAGCATATTGTTGATTGGTTATGCCTGCCCTGCCTTGGCTAAGTGAGTGCGTGTGTGCGAGTGTGGTGCCTGGCATGGGCAGAGGGTTCCTGTAAAGAGTTTAATTTCCGTTTTTTGTTTTTTGTTTTTTCTATTCCATTCACTCATTTGGCAATCAACTTTTATGGGTATGTTAATAATTGTTGGCAAAGTGTTTCAAATTCGCCTGAGTGACTGGCTTAGACCCTGACCAGGATAATTTCTAGGACTAACTCTGACACTTGTTGAGTTTCTAATGAATGAGGGGGAGGGATCGGGGTCATGGTAGTAGGGGCAAGGCCTCAAGGAAATGCAATAATGAGAAAGGGCGCGTAAACTAATTGCAAAAGATAAATAAACACATATGGGGTCAAGTAATACAAATAAACACACACACACACACACACACACACACACATACATATATACACACGTAATGTGACAGGACACTCGAACCCCGTCAGCGATTTCAACCCACTCCCTGTCGCACACACACATACACATATGCTACAAACACTCAAATAGAATAAACCACCAAAGTGTCCGAGGCATCACAACAAATTTGATGGATGAGAATGAGCGACTTTTTTTTTTTGAGGGAGAGATTGTGGGTGTGTTATTGTTTTATTTTCGCATTTTTTCAGTTTAATTGAAAATACATTTGATTGCTCTTTTATTTGGATGAGGGGTTTCGCCCCTTCAAGTCTGAATTGGTTTGTTTCTGTCAGCCTGGTCAAACAAGTAAATATTTTTCTGTGTGCGTCCCAGATGAGGAGCAACAGCAGCAACAACAACCCAAATATGTCCTATTGTGGTTTTCTTTGCACATCCTATTTGCTCAGTGAGTCCGTGTCTTTTTAAGCGCTCTTTATTGATTAAACTTTTAATTGGCTGGACAAATTATCGCCTGTCTGTCTCGTAAGGTCTTGGCTTGACATCTAAACAAGTCCGATTTGACACTTTTGATGACTAAAACAAAAATATAAAAATAAGCTCAGAATTTATGCGGGACTAAGGGAAATTTCCTGTAATCTAATTTTTTAATAGCTTTATGCTTAATGTTTATTTTTTAGTTACTTTTTTATGTATATATATATTTTTTGCACCAAGTCAATGTCCGAATTTTTATTTAAACACCTCGTAAAGCATAAAATAGCCGCACTTTTTGATTTTTTATTTTAATGTTCACATGCACATAAAAATTTTATAGCTTGATTCTTATCAATACCCAAGCGTATTAAACACATAAAAAAAATCAATTCAATTATATTTAAACGAATTCATTTTTGATTGTTGCTTTCTTTTTAATAATTATTTCACATGTGCTCTAATATTCCAGAGTCTCGGGCTTTCAGTTTTTGCCAAGGATGTTTTTACTGATTTGAAATTCACTCGCGGAGCGCTCAACGGCAACTGAAACGAAAAACAACAAACCTGTTGAGTTTATGCCCGTTAGGGTTAGATTACATTTTTTTTTTTTTTTTTTTTTTGAAAAGGATGTAGTTACCCTTCGGATTTTTCACGAAAAATAGAACATTACGTTTTACAAATTGAATGCATTCTTAACAATTAATTGCTAGTTTAGTAGAAAATATACAAGTAATAATTGTTTTTTAAAATTCGTCTGTTTTGTTTCCCAACTTAATTGATAAAGTGCCTAGCACAAGCAATTTTAGGCGCCCCCTACAGACTACTCAAGACATTTTACATGCAACCAAGCGCAGGAATTTCGATAGCAACAGAAATACAACCATGCTTTAATTTTCAAATGAGGCAGACTGGCGCCATCTATTTTTCACTCTGCAAGTGCAGTCAATCAAAAGCTAAATGCTACAAAATTGGAAATTGAAGTTTCTCTTGCAGCAATCAGAGATTAACTGTAAGTTACAAATGAAAAAGCTAAAAATATTAAAATATTTCATTTTATTTGAAAGCCAGAGAAAGCTAAAAAACCAAAGCATAAGCAAATTTTATTTTTCATAATAAAATTAATTTATGTGAAGTAGACAATTGTTTTTTTTTTTTGACAAGGTGAACATTTCACACTTTGAATTTGCATTTTTCACAGGCTTTGAGTTTCAAACAATTGATTGAGTTTTTATTTGTCGGCCACACACGCACATTTCCCTCTTCTTCACGCAGATACTTTAAAAAGTCTTTGACTTTGCTTTCAATTTGCATAACTAGCTGTAAAAGCATATACAAAAATGAAAAAAAAAACAAAAGAGCCACACTACCTGCGATTGGCTAAAAACATCAACGAATAAAAATCCAAAACAAAAAGAAGAGAAAAATCAAACTTGTTCTAAACAGTAGAAAGAGCAAAAAAAAAAAAAAAAAAACGTCGATGCTGTTGGTCCGACCACCTTGCGATAGATGGACAATCGCCAACACCAACCAAATGGACGGACAAAATCGACAACAACCACAACAATTGGATCGGGTAACTTTGAACTGGCTGGTTAGCTCTCCGGTTGGTTGGCCGGTGTCTCCAAATTAATGTTTCAATAAAGAACATAAATTTATGACTGACGAACGAAATGGGCATTCCCATGGCTTTTTTCTTCTTCTTCTTCTTCTTAAAGTAATCAGTTGCTTGTGTATGAGTGAATATCATTTCGAGAGAGTGTAGTATGTGTGTGTTTATTTTCTAGGTGTAACGGTGACAACGAGTAGGTGTCGTTGGAGGTGCTACAATGAATTAATTTGGACAATTTATGACCCAAGCTCCAAACAGAAACTGACAACGAGATAGAGCCGCGAGAGAAGAAGAAGACGAAGAAGAAGACAACAACTTTGGGTGGTCAATCGGATTTGTTGGAACCATAAGATTGGCGCTTGACCACCACCAGTCAAGTCGGCTGGTGTTGGTAATTTGAATTATAATATGATACTTATGCTAATCAAAACCACACAGGAACACACACAACACTTAAAGCCAACACATTATCAATTTTGATAGAGTTTTCAAATTGTCTGCCCATCTGGCAGTAGGCAAATGTCTTAGTTTATGACCAAATCAAATATTTGTAGGGAAAGTCACGGCCCCACAAAATCTCTAATCTCTGAAATTCTTGTAACGACGGTAAAGTCGTTAAAAATAAATAAAATATCTTGCAATATGAGCTGAGAAAAAACAAGAAATTAAATTACACATTTTGAGGATAAGTTCAATTTTTACTTTTATTTAAGGAAAAACTATGAGCCTCAGTTCGGGCTAAGACGGAACAGTCCCAGCTGACCATGTTGTTTGTGTTGGTATTGGGGGAGACTCAGCTGCCCAAGAGAAGTGGCAGAAAAGACATTCAGGTTACTCTTAAAACGTCTCATTTAAATAACCTGACTGCATTTAGCCATCCTCGTTGTGCCCAAGTTGGCAACACCCAGCCAAAACCGAAACCAAAACCAGCCAAGCTCAGATGGCCGAGGGAGTTGGGCCACAGTTGCGGTCATTCTTCTGGTCTTCCTCCAGCTCAAGGGGTATGTAAATATTTTGCTTTGCTTGTGGCCCGCGCAGTTGTCATTGTGATCGATTGTGAGTTAGTTTTGCAAGCTCTTCGACTCAATTGTTTGTCTGGCCAAGGCTAAAGATACTGAGATACTTGGACATGTGTAAGAATAAAGATATCCATCTTTAGCTCGATTGTTCTGACTTGGTCAACTGAATTGGCTGGTACATTTATTTGACAAATTTTTGTTTATTTTTTGCACTCGAAATTGATTTGCATTTTTATTGCAAGCAGTTCAGTCCAGTCCAGTCAGATACACAATCAACTTGAGCCGAGGCAGTCACTTGGTTTGAGTGTGTGGGGATTGCAACATTTTAATTAATTCAAATGCAATTCAACCTCTTGTCATGACAATTCTGCTCGACTCTGTTCGACTCTGCTCGAGTCTGCTCGAGTTTGCGTTGCGGCTCTTCTCCAAGGCTGGCGAGGCTGAGTGTAGCCCGGTTGATTGAAGCTGAAAGTCAGCACGTGAGGCCTACTCGGCAGTCAGAAACTACAAGCATTGAGCTGAAGTGAGCACTGTCACTTTTTCTCTGTGTTTTTGCCTTGGCCAACTCCACACAAGTTGGCGACAAACATCACGACCATCAGCATGCCGGGACTTGAGCGCTCTTCCAAATAACCAACCAACCAGCCAACCAGGCCAGACCAGGCCAGACCAGGCCACCATCTAGCCAGTCAGTCAGTTAGTCAGTCAGTCAGTCAGAGCTAGAGGGACAGCTCAGACCGAAAGACATTCATTCAGTAAACGTTTGTGATTTGTAACGATTGCGCAGTACATAAATCAGTCATGGATTTATTGCGAGAAATTAAATTTGCCGGTTTGCAGTGGATGCTCCTCACATGTGTGTCTGCCTCTCCGTGAGTGGCGCTGCGTGTGGGTCGCATAAATTTCACGCTCTTGCGCAGGCGCTAAAAAAGAAACACACACACACAAATCGAAATACTACAAAAAATCGCGCACTACAAATCGATGTTCAGTTTATTTAGTTTCAACCCGAAAAAAGAAAAAAAAATAGTTTCTAAAAAAAACAAGCGGCCTACGCCATGTTTTCTCCACTCGTTTTTTTATGAGTCACGCGTTCAACGCTCCCCCAACGGGCCACCCAACTGTTCCAACTCACTTGTGGAATTTTTATGACAACCCGGAAGTTATTCTAAGCAGCTTTTCGCCCTCCTCCCCCAAGCCTAACCAAAGAATGCCAAGGAATGTCCGAATGTTTCCAGCCATTTTGGCCTCCGGCAATACACACTTGTCAATGTTGGGCTAGTTCACTTTAGAAGACGGCATATTTTATTTGCCGAGAGAGTTGCGAAATTCCTAAGCTGAAAAAAGAAAAACTCCAAAGATCTCTCTTGACTGCTTTGAGTGAGAACTGAAATAAAAAAAACCATACGATTCTTTCGAAGCTTAAAAAAAATACGATCTTTCTATTGAAATTTATTTGCAATTATTATTGTTTTTTTCCTGTAAAATTGATCCAGTTTGGTGGCATACCAACATGCAAGCCAAATGTCTCAAATTCTCACATTTAAATGTTGTGACATTTTTGTCCATACTAATTGTTTGCCAAATGCCCAATGACCAGAGAAATAAAATAAATAAATAAAAAAATATGTATTTTTTTATTTTTTTATTTTCTATTCAAGCACGAAAGAAATTTTATCTTTTCAAAGTCTTGAGTCTTTGAATTCCGTCACTCAGCGCGGCCAGCTGAACTGAAGAGAGCGAAAAAAAAATTTATGTAAAACTCGCAGTCGAATCATATCAGATTGCATGACAGTTCTCAATTACTTTTGCCTTGCAGACTCTCAAATCGTTTTCATTACGAAATGGCACAAAAAAATTGAAAATATCATACAACAACAACAACAACAAAGCCTAAAAGCCGCCAAATGGCCGGAGATCACTTTCCATGTTCAAGAAGGCAAAAATTGAAATGCCCGAAAATGCATTTCATTTCCTTGAAAATGTTTGACAAAGACATTTTTGAAAAAGTCGAAAATTTGAAATCACTGCAATTTCTTTTGTCAATTTAATTATTAAATATCCTTCAGATACAATTGCATTGCGTGCCATTCGGGCCCACAAATAATTACAAGCTCTTACAAAACCCACGAAAGTTACATAATTTGACAGACACAACTCAGACTGACCAAGTCTTAGTCGAAAACAAAAAGATATGAAGATTATTTACACTTTATTGGTGTGAAATTTGGCCGAGACGTGCCTGGGCTTTTCGTTTAAGGTTTCCCGAGACCCCAGCAGATTTATGGAGTGAGGAGCCCAGAAATCCGAAGCGTGCACTTTTCGAGTCGTGACGCGGTGCAGATTTCATTGCCTTTTGTCTCTCTTTTTTTTTTATTTATTTCTATGTCAATTTGTTCTTGGGCCGCGGTGAAGGCTTAAGTCGTTTTGGTGGTGCCAAAATACTTGGGTCAATGGATTTGAGTTTTTCGACTCCTCACACACACCTGAGTGAATATAAAAGCTGTCTTTTGCTTTTTCCAAAAATTTATGAAATGGCTTTTACTTTCGTTTCAATGCAAAAGATATTGAGATGTTTTCTCTTTGCGGTCAGAGTTGCCCATATCTTTGGCGGCACTGAAGGAGATTTTTTGAAAAATTAATCAGGTGGTTTTGTGTTGGTCTTAGGAATTATTAAACTTTGCTTCTCAATCCAGAAAATACTTGTCTAAATCTTTGTCTTTGAAGTAGTATAAATTTTTCAAGTTTTCTCATTTTGAATAACTCAGAAATTTCATGTCAAAAAGTTCTCTCTTAAAATTGAGAGTAGAAAATATATTATGAAAATGTCTAAGGAGAGTTTTCAGGGTAATCCGGAACCTAAAGAAGGAAAATTTCTATTTTCTTTATTCTTTGAAGAATTTGATCCCAAAATAATACAACCTGAAGACTTTTAATTCTTTAAACTTTACTCACTTTATTAGCTGTTTTTTTATTTGGGTTTTGATAAAATCAAAGGAGAAAAAAAATATAAAATTCTACAAATCAAACGAGAAAAAATATATATATAATTCTACAAATCAAAAGTTCAGTGACTCATAAAATAATTTATAGATTTTGGTTTTCAATTTTTTATTCATGAATTTCCTGAATATTCCACTTAATCATTTTTGAGCTCGGTTGTTTCCTGAATATCTCAAAAGGGACAGCTCAATTCTAGTAAGCCACAGACAAATTGTCGTCTTGCTTAGGCATTCGAGTACATCTCAAGACCCTCTCGGTGCATATCAATTGCCTTCAAAATTTATAAAAAATGCCGCTCATGCTTTCCCAAAAAAGACCCCGGCAGGTGTCTGAAATACAAGAATAAACAACCGAAATATTTCGGAAGTGCATAACTCAGTTTTTTTTTATTTTTCATAGCTCCTCCTTTGGAGATTTATGTTTACATACTTTCACAATTTGTCTATGATTATGTGTCGTTTGTCATCTCAGTGGAAACTAACACGTAAGACAAAAGACAAAACCAAAAATCATTTAAATGATAAAATGTTCCGCACCCAAGGCTATAATGTGCTACGTGCTCTGAACCTGAAACTGAAACCGCTTCTTTCTTTTTATTTTTATTTTTATTTTTCTTTTTTGACAACTCATTTAAAATTCTAGGCACAACAACAACAACAAAAGAGGTGGAAAGAGGTGTATTTAAAAATATGAGTAAATATGAGAAGGAAAAGAATTTTTCAAGTGCCTAGAAGAGTTCAAAACCGTATAGGAAGTTCTTGAAACTTGAAACAGTTTCGGACCCCCCCGAATGATCGGGTGACAGCCAAGCCGGCCAATAAGGTCTGATAAATTTCATTTCATTTCCTTTTGGGTTCGTGGTCTGTGGTGGTGGTGGCGGCGGCGGCGACGACGACGGCGGCTACCCAAAAAGGGCCTGTGGGGTATGCCAAAATTGTGTTGACCATGTAGTTCGTTTCATTTTCGGTAAGCCCGAAAAAAATGCGTTAATTACACGCACTCGTTAATTGAAGTTGTCAACGAAAATGCCAAAATATGCCAAACAGTCTTGAAGCGGGAAATGAAAAGCAGTTTGGTTTCTTCGTTTTGCCGAGTCGCAGAACATGGCAATTATCTGTGAATTGAACTAAACACTGACGACTGTTGGCTGAATGGCGCCTTTAATTGTCCTCAAAAAGGGATACATTTCTTTGTAATTAAAATGACCAAAGACAAGGGGGACTGGGCCTGCAAAGAACATGGCGGATCTGCGACAAGACAGAGAAAGAGGCTTCCGTCTCAAACTCAAACTGCACCTGCGACATTGCCTGGCCCGAGTCCGCCACAGCTCCATGGTCAGTGTGGACTGGTCAGTGGTCAGTCTATTAGCCGTGGAGTGATGCAGCGCCTAATAGAGAAACATTACTCATACTCAGCAGGACATCGTCAGGGGCCCAGGCCCAAGCTGCCATACTCAGACGGAAGCGCTTAACTTGCCAGCGAGCAGGCCAGGCCCCAAAGAGAGACAGACTGAGGCCATGAAAGAGATGGGGCAAAAGAAGAACGCAGTGTGCGTTCCGCATAAACATGCAATTGAGAAATTTATTAAAAATCATTTTCATTAATTTGGTTATTTATGCACAGGATCAAACATTCAATTAGGCTGATGTTATAAATCTCGCATTCATTTTTCACATGCTCAGTCGGCTTGCCAGAGTTATAAATCACAGAAAGAATTCTCTATGTGTGTGCATGTGTGTGTGTGTGTATTTGGCTAGAAATGTGCAAAACCTCTGCAGTTATCCAAGCTGAGAGCCCTCAAGTTCAGTGACAGTTGAAAGAGTTTACTTAAAACCAGCAGCAGATATTCCTTAACCCGATATAGGTTGGTTTGACAACTATATGATATAGAAGCACGATCCCATTAAAAATCGAAGTACATTTACCCAAGCATATAAGCCATATATAATCCAATAGATGACGGAGATTTGCCTAAAGCCGACTTAGATTAGCATGATATCTAAATGATATAGTCGTCAGATCTCAAAAAAATTTGGTACACATTTTATATAGGTATTCTATATACTATATTAAAATGAGTAATGTCAAGAAATTTTCTTGAAATTCTTGGTAATATTCATATATATAGTAACATGATCAGGTCGGCTCTGACAAAAATATTGGTATATCAAATTTCTTTATGATAGTTTTAAGATTCGCAGACAGACAGAAGGATATGGTTCCGACCCAAACTTAAGGGCTAACTCTGAGTTTTTCGAGAAAGATCATATGTTTCTATTAAAATTATTTCAAGTCTTGAAATTATTCTGTCCCTCAGAGTTTAAATATTTCAATGTAAAAAATTCATAAATTCATATTGAATTCCAGATACCAGTTTAACAATCTTGATCTTTGAAAAGTCTCATATATTTCTGGAAGTAAAAATTTGTTAAACATAATTAATTCAACTTAATCTGCCATAAAATCCAGTCAAAACCAAAACTCAAGCCACCTAGTCAACTTTACATAATCACAATGATTTCAATTGTCTCTTAAAAAGTCCATAAAAAGGTAATAAAAAAATAAAAACGACTTACAAATTCCGAAATACACTCAACATATTTTATTTTATTTTATTTTATTTCGTGCTCAAAACAATTCAAACAATAAAATTAAGAGTGCGCAGATGCACAAAAGTCGATAAAAAAAAATGAAATTTATTTTAAAAGACAAAGTAATTTTTGCGAGATGATCTCATAAAGTTTTGAACTGATAATTCTCGAACAAGAAGAGAACTGCTTGTACAACTCTCTGAAAAGTTGTGATCTTTGATTTGTGTTTTGGTTTTTTTTTCTGTGTCGTTTTGCTTTTTGACTGTCCAATGAATCGAATCGCTTGGCAAATCAGAGCCAAACTTGCCGAGACAAATAAAACAATTGTGCAATTTTCTTTGACAACTGCAATCTGTTAACAATTTTTTCTTTTTTTTTTGCAGACTATAGAAAAATGTTTAAACAAATTTGTGACATTTATTGAACTGCCAGATGACCTCGTCGGCCAAGCCCCCGACTCGGATGCAGATGAATCTGTTATGAGTCAGGCCTCGGAGGGAAGATTCGATGGCGGACCAGCAGCAGCCTAGATTTAGTAAGACTTCATCAGCTAAAATAATAAACTAAAGAAATATATATCGACTTGTGTAGCCGTCCAAAAGGGGCGTGACAAGACTATCAGCACGGCCAGGCCCACTTAATGTGGCGCGTGCTTCTCACACACACATACACACACACACACCGATATACACCAGGTAGATCTCAAGTGAGCCTGGCTAAGCAGGTGGCTAGTCTGGCCGGTCTTTGAATTGGCAGACATGCTACAATTTAATATAATAAATTGTTAAGAAATATGATTTTGATTATTTGGAAACGCCTTTTGAAACGCGGCCAGCGTTGTAGGCGAGTGTGTGGGGGGAGGGGAGGCTGGGGTAGGATAGATGCCCCCAACCGTCACCAACAAAATGGCGTCAGCGGGCCCATTGATAAAGTCTTCAGACTTCAGCCATGAGTGCCAAGCAGACTTCTCAGTTCCGCCTCTAATTCGTGGTATTTAAATAACTCGAGTCATTACCATCAACCACGAAGAATCTCTACAATTTTCGTTTCTTCTCTCTTCTTCTTTTTATTCTTTCGTTTTTTTTTTTTTTTTTTTTGAAATGTCACAGAGGCGCTCGTGCGAACATCGGTAGACAAAAACAATAAATGGCGCCCCAATCTCAGCTTTTCGCACTCTCTCATTTTTCAAGTGCATTGCGCGAAAAAGGGCGCGCCCTTGAGAGGCTGGCAAATCCAAAACCAACTCCAACTCCAGTTCGTTCTCCCTGCTCAGCCCCCCCTTGGCTTAGACAAGAGTGACTGGGGTACTTGAAGGTTTTTATTTTTCTTTCAGCTTAAGCTGAATTTGCTGACGATGAGCTTGTCTGTAAGTCTGGCCATTCCCATTGCCATAAGGTTCTCCGGACAAGCGAGATCATCATATTTGTATTTGTCCCCCTTGCCTGTGTGCATATATGTGTGTGTGTGTGTGTGTGTATGCTTATGGGTCCTTGTGTGTTTGTCTCCCCGTGTCGCTGATTGATGACTTTCATTTGCCATTCCGACAGGGCTACATTAATATCAACAACGGCAACGGCTTCGGCAACGGCGGCTGTTACCCTTTCGACTACCTCTTCGCCTCCTTTTCCATAGGAAATTGCCTGCCTGATGATCCCGGCTCGACCACATCCACATCATCGAGTCTCTCAAGCATCTGCTGCTGATTCTGGCTGCCACCACCACTGCTGTGGCTTCTCAGTTTTGGGGCGTTACAATAGTGATGTGTGCGCTTGAAGGAACACCCAGGAATTCGAAACATTTCATCAGCATTGGCGGATACAAGCAGTGAAAGACCTGGGGAGGAGTTGTAAGAGATTTGCGACAAGCGAGCCAGAAAAAAGTTTCATGCTTCTGAGTCTAAAGTAATGACTTAAGAACTGGGACTATTTCGGAGTTTCTAGAAAAATCCGAATAAAAAGGAAAACTAAAAACTCAAGGCTTAAGATCTGGTATATAGGTCTTTATGAATGGAATATCAAATATTAAGCAAAGTTTATGAAAAAAATAGGTAGGGCTTAGAAAACAAATATTTCGGATATGCTTGAGAGATATCTTAAGATTTTATATAAGGAATTAATATTAGAGTTCTTGAATAAATAAAATAAAAAACTTATAAGCAACATAATGAAAGTTATAGGTAAGTAATCCAATCATCTAAAATCTCGGAGAAACCCCCAAAATATAGAAACAAAAATTTCAAATTTAATTCACTAAAAAAAAAAATAGATCTAGAATCCGATTCTCATAGAAAACCCAGACCGTAGATATGTTAGGAATCGACTCCGAAAATGTGAAAAAAAATTCTAAGCAATTTTCAATTGAATTTTATAAGACTTTGCCATATTTTTAGATCCTAGCGACCAGAGTGAGTTGAATTGTCGCGATTTTATTAGCCGGAAACGGAATGCCAAAACAGCTCCATTGGCTTCTTAATCCATCTCGAACTAATAGCTTCGTCGGCACACGACCCCATAAAGTTGCAGCTACACATACTTTGGCTACTTCTGCTTCTGCTCCTGCTTCCGACTGTGTGAGCTCGTACCGAGTCGCCAAGTCGAAGCCATCGAATCATTACTCAAGCTCACTAATCCCAGAGTCCATTTGCGTGCCTCGACAAGAAAAATCACATGTGCAGCATTTAAAGATTTTTTTTCCTTCTATTTTTTTTTTTTTTTTTTTTTCAGAAATTCATTTTCAACCCGCACCGGGGCGGGAACAGGCGCGATAAGCAGAAGCACAGCACAAGTCTGCCTACCGACTTCTTGGTTTGGGAAATTGTTGGAAAGTGCCTAGTGTGCTTGAGACCAACCATCCAGCCGGCTAGCCAGCCAGGCAGTGACCAACTCATCTCCTCACCTAAGCAATTGAGTTGTTGGCTTACCAAATGCGAGCGTGCCCGGTCAGTCAGAGGCAGCAGAGCTGAGAGCCTACCAGCCAGTCAGTGGACTGGCCAACCAACTAGTCAACCAGGCAGCTCCTTGTCAGTGGCTGTGGTCTAAACATGTGCTGCACCTAATGGCGTTGCATTTATTAAAGGCTTTTGTGTGTGCGGGCCGAGCCAAAGCGATCTCTACTGCTCTTCTCACAGACTCTCTCTCTCTCTCTCACTCTCTCTCCCTGTCTCTTCCTCACTCTCTCACTCTAGTTATCTCCCCTATTCTGTGGCTTATTTCGACTGTCTGTCTGACTGACTGCCCGTCTGCCTGCTTGCCTGTCTGTCTGTGTGCTTAATCCATAAATGGAAATTAATGGTTTAAATATGAATGTAAACTCTGCCATACCAAAAGCAAGCTACTCAAGACCAAGCCAAGCCGAGCAGAGCCAGGCCTGGCCGGGCCAGGCCAGGCCAAGTTGGCTTGAGTCTTTGAGCCTCCCCAGTGAGTTAGGCGGCAAACTATCGCGTACCACAGTCGCATTCACATACTTATGGTGATATAACGGTACAATTTGAGTGCCACTGCATTTGCGTTGTGCTAAAATATTAAGACATAAATGTCGTCAACAATGATACTGCTCTGTGGGAGTGGGCAGAGTCGCCAAATACGAGACAGGCGAGCTCTGCCGCAGCCCCAAAGACTTGGAAGAAACAGTTTTTCTTTTCTTCTTTTTTTTTTTTTTTTGTTTCATTTCTTTCTTTTGGTCAGCTGGAAGCTGTGAGCTGGCGTAGGTGTTCCCACCTGGTAATACATTTCTACATTTGCGGTTTGAAGCATTTGAGTGCGTGGCGTATGAGTGATGCTTGGGAAGTCACCAAAAGTTGTGGGATCACCGTTATGGCACGTCTAGAGGGCCTTTCTATGCTGCGACTGTAAAAGTTGTAACAAAGTCTGTATTTATTGATGTTACAGATGTCACATTTGATTCGGAGTAACGTTTCGGAGTGAAAATTTTTAAGCAGACAGACTTAATTTATACTGATTCGAAAAAGTGGTAATTTTTTTTTTAAGAAAAAAGAAGAAGGTTACTGAATTTGGCCGAATTCTTAATTATTAGGAAAAATCTTAATAAATTATTTTTTAGGAAGCCAGAAAAAGAAAAGGGAGAGAAACAAAATCATTTGGACATCAGCAGTTCGGGGTAAACAATGATCCACATTTTAAAGGGGAAACTAAACAAAGTGAATTTTCAATTATTCGGAGTAAGCTAAACATTTATTCATTTTAAATTAAAATTCTAAAATATTTGATTTTTATGGCATTAAAAATATTGTTTGCTTATTATTCGGAATCCGAAAATTGTGATTCTAATATTTTCCAGAAATTATAAATTTTCATTTTTAAACAAAGAAAAAAGGAAGCCAAGAATTCTTGTAATTCAGATAAAAAAAGTATAGACTCTTCGGAGCAAATTGAGTCACTGTGATCGATCAGAACATTTTCGTTTCCATTTTTATATAGAAACCCAGAATTTTCAAGGTGGTCGAGCGAAAAATATTTGGCTTCACCTTTCGTTTTGTAAACTAATTGCAATGGCTATGAAAATTTCTCGAGCTGATGATGCGTTAATGAACTCAACAAAAGCTTAAATACCCACCAACATAATCACAATGACACACCATCACAACACCGCTGCAAATCAGAGCCGATCGCCCACTAAATTCTAGTCAGATGCTTTGCCAGAGGTCGTTGTCCAGGCGAGCCAGCAAGTAGGCGAGCGGACCAAGTCGATTCCTTTTGGCCATTGTGCAAAATGCATTATTATCATCACTGTCTACATCAAAAAATTCAACTCTTCGCGGTCTCGACTGGATTGTCGCCTAGCTTGTCTGGCCCGACCAGAAGGGCCAAGTGATCTACTCTGGTGTGGAGCGTCATGGGTCATTTGCTAAGAGAGAGTCTTCTTTGGTCTTTGAGGCTTAAGTGTGGCTAGCAGCTGCCAACTGAGCAGACCAGAGAGCCAGAACCAGAGCCAGAGTCAGGGACTAGAGAATCTGTGCATATAAAAAATGATACCACAATTTATGGTCGACATCTAATGGCAATGGCAACAGAGTAGAGGGATTTACTCGGCCGTTATAGTTTTGTTGCCACATTGCCAGGCTGCTGTTGCGGCTGTTACTGCGGCTGCAGCCTCTGTAAGTCTCATAAAACATAATCAAGTTCACATTCACCCAACCAACACAAGCTCTTCTAGCTTTGGCGACAATGCCGGCCACATCCTGTGCTGCCGGCAAACGACTCCTAGAATATTATTGCTTTGCTTCTCCCCGAGCTTAGCTATGGAAGATTAATTTCCAACAATATTGTCATATTTTCCTCTTCCTTTCTGGGCTGGACAATGCTCGTATGCTCTTGCGGCCAAGGGGAAATTCGAAATGTTTATCATCGTTTTGATTCCATTAACTCACACACACACACACACACGCACATACGCACGCAGCCAAGTACATAACCAGGGAGCCCTTAACTCTTTATGGATATAATTTTTGCTCTGAATTATATTTTTCGATTTTCATTTATGCAATTCTTTTGTCTGTTCATTTGTCAAGTCTTGGAAGATGCCAGCCAAGGTGTGGATTAATCCATGGCCATTTGCAGTTTGGCAATCGAATCTATTTCACACACACATACACAAATGTGGATGTCTCATTTGAGTGGGCATATATAGAGGCAGTGGACGTGGGTGTATCTATCAGATGTGCTTGCTGGCATTAGAATCATTTATGCTTTTATTTTTTTTTTTTTCGAAATGTGTGGGAGTGATTTGATGAACTCTGAAATTATTTTCAATCAGTTTCCCATATGATCTTGATGAACCCAAAAGTTAATTGCCAGCGACCACACACACACACACAGACAGACTCGCACACTCCCAGCTTACAAGGGGTATAATTTTTCGACATTGATTTCACTTATTTGGCAAAATGGAACAAGCCTGTTAACAATTTGTGCAAAACATCGCCCCCTAAAAAAGAAGAAGAAGACTCAACAAAATCGAAAAGCCAAAGCCAAAGGGTAGAGGCAGTAAAGATAGGTCGGGGACGGGGGGTGTGGTGGCTGCCACAGAAGTTGTAGGCTGTGCCCGGGCAACGCACGCCTGTTCGCATTCAATAAATAAAATGTCAAAACAATAATGAAATGAATTATGGCCGAGCATCAGCCAAGTCCGCAGTGGCAGTGGAATCTCTTGAGCCCAGACCTCAGCCATTTGGGATCTCTCCCTGATTTTTTTTCCTTTTCCATATAGATATATATATTTTTTTTTGTTTATTTATTTATTGATTCCGTGCTTATGCACAATCAAAAGATAGACAGAGAGGGGGGGCAAAGAGCCAACCACAATTGTCAGAACCTCCACCAACAACTTGCAACAATTTCAACTGCCTCGAGTTCCACTTCTGTCTTGTGTGCGCCTTCATCTGTTTTGTCTGCAGTTTTGATTTGCTTTTGGTTTTTTTTTTTTTTTTGTTTTTTCTTCTTCTCGGTTTGACCCTCCAGGCTCTGAGTAATGAAAATCTTTGACTGTGTAGGTAAGTCCGGGCTGTACGCGGCCCACAACAACAATTGCTAACGCCACTGAAATGTAATCAAAACTTTCGCTGCCAAAACGGAAAAAGCAATTATTTCGATAAAAATTGACCATTTACTGTCGCTTTGTGGATATTGGCCACCAATTTATGCCCCCACAATGATCCTCGGAGCAGCACAGTTACACAGGATAACTGGGTCAGTCTTTTTGTTTTTCTCTCTCTCTCTCTCTCTCTCTTCCCCCAAATCTTGGCAAACAAATATTTGGTGGAATATCTAAAAATATCGTTTACGATTTGTTGATTTGTTGGCCGCGCAGGTGTGTCAGCCAAATCAAGATGAGTTTATGGTTTGATTTACATTTTTATTATAATATTCCAGTATTGTTCGGTGGTATGGCTCTTTATGTCTATTTCTTTGTTTTCCGTATTTATTGATTTTCATAATTTATATGCTCACAATTTTATGGCTCACTTAAATTTTGCGCGCTTAACCAATTTTGGCAGTAAATTAATAATGCCTGATGGGTAATAAAAAAAAAGAAGAAGACGAGATATATAATAACAATAAACACATATAGGGAGTGGTTGTCAATAATTGCCCACAAATGTATGAAAAAATATATCCCCACATTTATTAGGCTTAATAAAAAAAAAAGTGAGAGACTCTAGGCTTTGGCAGGGCCCCAGATGCCCTTCGAACCACTTAGCTTAGCTTGGTCAAGACTGCTTGAATTTGGTAAATGTCCTATGCCTTTGAGAAGAGTGAATTTTTTATGGCAGGTTTTATATCTTTAAGCAGAACTCTCAGTCTTTTAAAGACGTAGACTGTCAGTCTCAAAATCTTCTTAGTCTTCGAAAGACTTAGACTGTTAGTCTCGAAGTTTTTTTCTATATATAGAGGAGTACAACTTCTGTTCAAAGTTCTTTTTTACCGTAATTCATATATCATATATATCAGTACGAACAGGATGTGGGAATATAGATTAGATATATATATATATGATACATGATTTGGGTTAGTAAAACTGATCTAGGCTGATAAGAAAGATGTTTAATATAGTAGTTTGTTTCGATTGATATTTTCTCTATCTAAGCCTAAATAGCATAAATATTCCTACTACTCTCAATAATAAGTATATGCTATAGTAGTATGATCCGTAAAATTCCGATAATTGCCCATAAATCCAAATTATATTAGAGCTTCCAAAATAGAAATGTCTCCTGAAAAAAATCAATTCACTAGACCACTTGGCATAAATATTTAAAGTTTAGAAAGGTTCCAAAAATTTAGAAAAAAAAAAATGAAACAGCACCCAAAAAAAGAAAAGCCCTGGGACCCTTTCTTTGCTTGGTAAAGACATTCATAGAATTATAATTTTCTATTGACTTATTTTCTTTATTATTTCCAATCGTATATTTTGAGAAAAAAGAAGGTATGCTCCTACTCTTCTTCCTGTCCTGAAAGAGTAGATAAATTGGCAGCTGGTTTTCTTGGCTTTGGGCAAAATTTTTGGATGAACAATCGACATCGACTACCAGCATAAGCCTTATTTGGATCAAGATAAAAATTATGTATGATCGAAAATCAGTTTGACAACAAAATTCTTTATGTGAGCAATTCTTAACGCTGTAATTTAGCAAAACGGCACATTAAGGGTAACCCAATTTTATAAAAAATAAAATAAAAAAAAAGGAATGAGTGGATCTGGCAGAGACCCCACGTTGCTCCCAACCGGACAGAATGAACGTCAGGCGAATGCTAATAAGGGCGTCGCAATCTTTTCACCCGGGCGAAAGTAACCAAAAAAAATAAAATAAAAAATAATAAAACTGAACGAATTCCACTTACTCAATACACCAGCGATGCGACGCCCGCAATCATTCATCATAAAAAACAAAAAACAGAAAAAAGAATCTTTATATATAAAAGATTTTACAAGAATAAAAGGAAGAATAAGAAGAAGAAGAGGCACACGATCTTTGCAGATCTTCAATATGATCGGAAGCAACATTTGGGAGCAGTTGTTTGCTGCCTTGTCGGCCGTCATATCTGCAACGTCGATCAATGCAAATTTTTCGTTGATTTAACCTGGCTGCCATGAAAGCCACGAGAGCGAGAGAAGCACTGGACCGGCTCAAGAATTATTATTAAATTCGATATAAATAATATTTGCAGCGCCTCCGACGTCCTCATCGTCATCGTCGTCATCATTGTCGGTTTGCTGATTAATAAAAGACGGCTGACGTTGTGGCAGCGTTTGATAGCCTGCGGTGCACAAATTCTGAAGCATCTGTCAAGGGGCCAGGACCAGGGGTTAGCAGGCCGCAACGGAGGAAAGGGTATCAATTTTATATGCACCACACAGCTTGGTGCCACCACCACCACCACTACCACTATCACCACTGCCAGCACAATCACCACTTGCAACTCTACGTTTTATCCTGGCCAACAAATATCTTTGAAAATTCTTGCGACACTCACGCATAACTGAGATGCTTCAATTAGGCACTCTTTTGGCTCAAAAAATTTGACACGATTTTCCTTTGTGTGTCATATCACAAAAGCCGAGAGCTTATAAATTACCCAAGCACCCAGCAAACCCAACCAACCAACCAACCAGCCAGCCAGCCATGCCAGCAAGCCAGCTCACTAAATTCATATCACCAAGATCTGACGTCAATTTTGAAAAGCAAACGCGCATTATTATTGTTATTAGTTGCAATACATTTATGTACCTTCGAAGCGACTCAGAGGGATACTTATAATAAGTATCGAAGCATACTACATAAGAAAGGAAGAGAAAAGATGAAAAGGAAAAATGAAAAGAGAAACCCTTCGAGCATTTCATTGACTGCTGCAGAGATTCGAGCTCTTTGGATATCGCCTGCCATCGACATATGCTAAAATTCCAGGAGCACACACAAAGCCATATAAAACCCAAGCTCGAATAGGGTCCACAAACATAAATATATATATAAGTATACATATATACTTATATAAAATAAAATAAGAATTATGCAAAAATTATGCAAGCTACGAAAATTGTACCAGACCAATCATATGAAAATGTTGGCCATTCTGGTTCCACCAAACGAATCAGTCTCACAAGTTCCGAAAAAGAAATTCGATAAAATTGGTTTCTTTAAAATTAAATTGATATAATTGCATATTTCATATCTCACTCGCGGGATTGCTGGACTTGGAAAGAAACATATAGTTCAGTAAGAAACTAAAGACTGTTCGTTGTTCAATTAAATAGAGAACTAATTTTATAAATAAAATATATCGTAATAAAAGACTTACCATAAATTGCTTCTCTCAAAGATAATGGAGATACTGAAAAAGTAAAATAAAAATAAATTTTTAGTGAAATATTTCAAATCTTTATTAGGCTGGAACTGAACAGGCCAACTCTAGAGCCATGTAAAGTGCCGAAGATGCTGCTAAAGATTTACTCTCAGCTCAGGCACACCATCGAGGTCTGCGATTGATTTACGTCAAACTTACGAAATGAAAGAGATAGATAGAGTAAGCAAAAAAAAAAAAGAGAGGAGTAACGAAAAAAAGAGGATGAGGGCAATTGCTGAGACTGGATCGATTTGTGGAATAGATAATAATTGACGTATTGATCGATTTCTGTTTTCTGGGCTTCGTAGGAATACTTGCCCACTTTTTTTTTTAAAGGTTGTGGGACCTTGCTTGGTTAAATGTTGGCTTCCTTTTCGAAGTTATCCCTGAGTGACTGTAAAATTGATGCTGATTTAAGACAGAAGCTCAGAAGAACTTAAAAGGGGCGTTGCTTGTGATTTAAGATTTCATTTTCATGAGAGTCAAAGTTTGTGTTAGTCCATCCAATGCTGAGCAATTTGTAGTCGAGTCTTTGAGAGCATAAAAAGCTTCTAAATGGCTTCCACTTCTTCCTCTCGAGCACAGAACGCAACTTCCTTTGCTCCGTTGCTCTCATTGTCTTTGTCTCTGGGCTGTCGTTAGTGTTCTTGTTGTTGTTGTTTTTGTGGCCGGTTTGAGGTGCACTCTCGGAATACATTTGTAGCAATCACGGTTTATCGCAACATTTGGACATTTTAAAAGGTCATAACTTAAAACCTTATCGCCCCACCAGACGACAGACAAGGCGACACACCACGCCAGCGACATGCGACACGAACCCCGAAGCGCACAATTCACAACCCAAGAGCATTTGTAAGGTCGTCCACAAAAGCAAAGTAGAAGAAGAAGAAGAAGAAAATACAAAGTCGCCGAAATTAAGGGCACAAAGGATAACATACAAACATCTTGAACACTCCAATGTTCAAGAACAAAGAAGAAGAAAACGAAGAAAAATTTCAAGAACCAACTCACGCACATTTAAGGCGGTCTCCGTCAACCGTCACCGCACGCAAACTAACAGATACCCGGCTCAATCGACTGGCTGACTGAGTGAGACTCGACCATATGCCATTATAGGAATCAATTGGAAATTGAGAGCACCTTGATAAAGAGAACAAGAAAAAATAATAACAACAAGGATACGGCCAAGACAATAGAATGAAAAAGGAAATTGAATTCAAAAATTTTCGATCTCGACGGTTTCACTTAAAACCGAAACGATAAGTATTGAAAATTTATAGGAAATAACTAAACTGAAAATGAAAGTTAATTTTTTGAATTATAACACAGAAATTAATGACAGGAAATGTGACTTCGTTTGGCAAAAGACTTTGGATGAATTCTTCATAAAGTTCATGATAAATATCTCTAAAAGTCAGGAGTCCCAAAAAAAGCCACGAAGTTATTCAACAAGAATTGAAAACTTATTGATTCGTATTTAAGAAATAAAACAGTTTTGTTTCAGGGAATAATCCTTAAGACCTTTAAATGCCAGAAATCCATGAGTATTGGCTTTTAATTGACTTCTTGAGGTTAGCCACAACCTGTTGACATAAAATCAGGAATCGAAATTTAAATGTTCCCAAAATAATCTTTAACTCTCAGAGCCATGAACTCTTGAACCTAACCAAGATATTCCTGGAAGTCTTTGGACCATCAACTCACTTATTTGCCTAGATCAAACTCAAACAGCTTCATTCCATTTTATTTACTTCAAACTGATGAGTTGATAATTAAAAGTCGCATATGAACGCCAAAGTAATTACATGGATAGGCAGTAAAAATAAAAAGATACTTGTCCAAACGGGATCGCATCGTTCAACATTTGCTTTTGTGACAAATCATGCATGCAACCTTTTATATATACATGTATATATATTATTTTTCATTTGCTTTTATGTGGAAATGAGATACTGATACCTCCAAAATGCATATGATTGTCATCAGAGGGTCTTTTCATTTGCTATTGACATTCCTTTTTGTGACATTTTCTACGAAAATTCAATACAAACAGAGACGATCCCTAGATACACATATGCACACCCATTCAATGACAAACAATAAATTTACGACAATAGGAAAGCAGGTACCCAATAGAAAAACCTTTTTACGGACTATGTCAACGATAGATACATAGATAGTGATCTCGATAGGTTTGGCGGCACAGATGACTCATCAAATTAGCGTCGGGGCACGGGCGATAAGCGCAGTGAAGCAGAGCACAAGGATTAACCTTTCGGAAATTACCCGGCAAGTAGCATCAATGAAATGCGAAGAAAGCAAATGAAAAATGCTCATATCATTTTCCCAAAAATACTCTGAAATTTTTATTCAATACCCCCGAGGGTAAGCAGGTAAACAGAGAAATCCTCACACACCTCACTTGAGACTGACTTGCCAGAGTCTCAATTCTATCACTCTATCCCCCTCTCTCTCTTTACTCTTTTTATTATTGTTGACATTATAGGCATTCCTGGGAAACAACTCATTGAAAAGGCCAAAACCCCAGACAGCCAGCAACTTTGGCTGATTAGTAAGTCTGCAGACCACCCTCGTTAATTTGATCAAGCGGTTATTAATTGCTGGTATTTGTTATAAGTTAATTGAATCGCTCGGAGATTTATAGAATCAGCGTGATTGGAATAAAATATGAAGAGAAGGCAGCTGAAACCCAGAGATCTCTGAATTCCAATGATGTCTTTTCAAAAAGGAGATGTTCTTTTCTTGTTTCTTGGATCTTTATTTCTTATAGATCTGTGGATTAGACCTTTAAAGTTCTTTAAATTTTACTGATTTACATATAGAGGGATAAAAAACCTTTTAGATTTAAGATTTTCGAGAGAGCTATGAAGGCGAAACAGTCTAGAAGCAATTGTGAAAGAAGCAGAAACTAAAGGTCTTGAGGTCCACCAATTCAGTAAATTAGATTTGAGAATTGGCGGAATTTTTTTAAATTTCGAGATCACCCTAGATTTGACAAATATCATTTAGAAGACTTAAGTTCTCAGGTGGATCAGATGGCCCAACGAACCCAGCTTAACCGCGGATGTGTAAATTATTTTAGACTATAGAAAATCAGAGAGGTCCCAAATCTTAGAAGGCAGCTTCTTCTTCCCAAATCTCTGATAGAAAGATATAAGTTTTGACATCAGCTAATTCATCTGACAAATGAAAAGCCTTGTCAATTTCAAATACTTCTAAGATTTGCCAATTTGCCCTTTCCGATCGAATGCTAATTTTCTTTTACTGTGGATTGATTGTGAGACTCTGGAGAGCTTCTGATTTTTTGCTTTTTCTTTTTTAGTTAATGCTTTAAGGTTTACAGTTACCTGCGCAATTATTCGTCCGCTTTGCACAGGAAGCTTTTGTCGCTGATGAGCGCCTCAGCGATAATCCGACAGCAAAATATGCGAACGTTAATTACGCTTTTGAGAACGTTTTACGCACGGCTTTGACTACAACAACGAAAACAAAAACAACAACAACATGAGCTTCAATTCCTTGTATGTGGGTTTCGGGTAAGATACAAAAAAAAAAAACAACAAAAAACAAAAAGCGATGGAGAAAAGTTTTGTTGCTGCTACCTAAGCTGTCGGAGGCCTGCAAATGCGGCAACGATGCCCGACGGCTGATAATGCTGATCGCATGAATGATGGAATCGAACGAATGATGCTGCCACAACCAACATGAGCTTAACCAAGGCAGTCTCAGGCTCGGCCTGGATTGAAGCCTCTGCCAGTGCCACTGCCACTTCTTCATACGCGCATACGGGTTCTGATCGATTAGTGTGAAGAGCAGGCACAACCTGAATGAGCCAGACCGAGCCCAGGCCAGCTGGGCGAAAGATACACCAACTACAGTTTTCTGCTGATTGAAAGCTTTGGCAAATTCAAAGTAAAAAAAAAAAAATGTATCTTTACCATTTACGCACTTGAAAGTATCTGTAACTGTGAGTGGGTATCTGAGCGTAGCAGTGTGTGTGACTTCTTCTTCTTCTTCTTGTTCTCATTGTGTGGGATAGACAATGATTTTTCCAGGTCTCTTGGTCCCTCAAATATTCAATGGAATGGTTCGTTAATTTTAAATGATGCGTTTATTTTAATAGAACATTTTCGAGGTTTTTTATTTCACACACACACGAACATACACACACACACAAGCACATCAAGTTCATTTATCTTGAGTTTAAATGCTTCATGTGGCGTTACACTCGTGAGTGATTAATTTGAGCTAATTTGTAAAATAATAAAAAGAAAGGCTAACTCAGGCAGGCCCGTGCCTGACTGCCAAGGAGAAACAAACGAAGAAGTTGTAAAAATAATATAAACACAGTTTGAAACAAATTTCCGGATCTCTTGGATTTCCCTTCCACCTTTTTATTTTTTATTTATTTATTTTTTTTTTTTGGGCTTAGGCGTAGGCGCGTCAAGTTAGGGCGCCAAAATACGCACATCCCAAGACTGCGGGTGCCCGCGCCTTGGGAAGAGGAGAAAAACGGGTTTAGTATTTCGATTATAGACTGCCATGAGCAGCGGGCGGCTGGGCCATTCTTTTCTTTTGATATGATGGTGGTGTTGGAATTGCCCAGGATGCCAGGTGGATTAAACGATTCGATTAGCATGACAATGAAAGTTTTGGGCAGTCCAAAAAAAAAAAAAACAAAAACAAAAAAAAAAACACTAAAATTCTTTCCAAGTGAATTGAATGGTTGCTCGGTCAGTCAGTCAGTTAGTAAGTAAGTCGGCCGGTCTGTCTTGCTGTCTCTCATGTTCATGGCAGTCGAGCACCTAATTCACATGTCACGTTTGTGGCTGCTGCCGACTGAGATTGCGATAAACTGCAAACACACAACCAAAACAACAACAACAACAGCAACGAAACAAGCCCAAAGATACTTGGCAGCCGAAAGCCACTTGTCTTCCTTCCTGGCCCAAAAACAAAGTGGCCAAATGCTGCGGTCGCCATTGATCAAGTGGAAGACGAGTAGCTCGGGCAATTGTGGGCCTCTGAGTGATCTGAGAGACACTCCGACAAATACAACGTTGATCTTGCCACAACCACTGCCACTGCCACTGTGTGGCAAAAGAAGGCAAGGCAAGGCAAGGTAAGGCAGGCAGCAGCACTGCCGTTTTTACACTAATAAAATTAAATCAACAACCATTTAATAATTTGGCCCATTAAATCAACTGTTTGTGGGCTGGCCCCAAACTCAACCTCGGCCAATTCACAATCCACAAAGCTAGTGGTGTTGGTCAAACCCAGCCACGTAGTTCACAATCAGGCGCGTACAATCTTAATGGAAAAATTATTAACCAACAGCAATGCCAGAGCAAGAAGAGCAAAAGAGAAGAGGAAGCAGAAGCAGAAGCTCAAGTAGAAAGAGACAAAGTGCCAGTAGTAGTTGTAGAAGAGGCAAGAAGAAGAAGAAGAAAACGCAGACCACTCTCCGAACTTGTCTGTGGGCAGTTGTTGTGGCGCTTCAGGCCTGGCTTATGGCTAACATGATTGTATGTTGTTGTTGTTGTTGTTGTTGTTTTCCCTCCAACCATCCAACTAACAACAATCAATGTGTGCACGCTCGTTATGTCATAATCGCATTACTTACCGCTGCTTGCGTTATATAATCATAATCATTAATTAATTTGATATCACGCAGCAAACAAAAAAAAAACAACAACAAAAACAAGACGAGAAAACCTAAACCTGCAATTTTGTATCTCTTCTTTTGTGATCTCAGCAGAAGTAATAATTTGGAAGTACTTTTAAAAGGAAATATTTCGAAACGGTTTAAGTCTCCTTGACAATCGGATGGTTCCAAAGCTAAGAAGAATTCCCTAGCTAATACATTATAGAACAGAGTTTAAATTTCTCAAAATTGAAAATCAGGAAAATGGCTTAAAGTCCCACAAACCTAGCAATTTGGAACTGAGTAGATCATTCAAAAAAAAGGACAACCAAAAATATCTGAGAGCCTAAACAATTAATTCTCGCTTTACATAAATTTTCGAACTAAAGAACTTATGAAACCCTCAAGAATTTTGAAGCTAAATTTAAATTAAAGACATTATATATCCGATCAGATCATTGAAAAGAAAGGACAACAAAAAATATCTGTGAGCCTAAACAATTAATTCTCGCTTTACATAAATCTTAAAACTAAAGAACTTATAGAACCCTCAAGAATTTTGAAGCTAAATTTAAATTAAAGACATTATATATCCGATCAGATCATACAAAAAAAAAAAAACACAACCTAAATATCTTAAAGCCTAAACAATTAATTCTAAGCTTAAAACTAATAAAAAAAAACTCCCTTGAGCCTGGGAATCTTATATTTCCACCAAATTCTACTTTACCCACACAAATGATACTCTTTATTAATGGTTTTGTTTTCTGTTTTCGGTTTATGTTTTTATTTAATTTGTTTTAAATGATTGAATTGATGACTAAAGAGAAGAAAAAAATTTGCTTAGTTTTTATTGACAAGACTTTAAGTGGCTTTTAAGAATCCAACTTGAACACGCAATGTCAATCTAATTTGTTTATGGCTCTCTCTCTGGCTTAGATGGCACGCATCGGCGTTTACCTGGAATCGGCAAGTGAATATATATTTTTTATTTTGGGACATTTCAATGCTATTAAGAGCACATGCTAAATCATTTTGCTGCATTCCAGGCATTATCGCCTGACAGCCTGGTATTTGAAGAAGAATTAACCAATTCTTGTCCCTCTCTCAATTGGTGTTCCTTGGAAGCTTTTAAGGCCTCGCTCCTAAATTAACACCCGCCTTATAAGTATGAAAATCGTTTTCCGTGTAGTTACAAATTACCCCATTTTGAACTGGAATTGAATGCTCAACGGTTTAGCACGCCCCCCACTTGCTGTGAATTCAGTTTGCATTCCCCTTTATCAATGGGCCAGGCCAACTCTGCTCAGCTCACGAAATCATCCTTAATTTGCGGTGTTTTTTATTGCCGCCTCTTTGGCAAACAACTTGAAAGTTTAAAATGAAATTGCTGCCACGCGCCGCTCTTTCCTCAAAGTAAATTTAATGATACACAAAGCGAAATGCCAAAGCAATTCCGAGCCAAGAATTATTGGTGGATTTCTTTTCGGTTCTTTGGTAGATTTTGATTTTGAATGAGACCAAAACAATCGTGAGTCGTAGCCAAGGTCACTTTGGGCTGCTGACCATTTTGGTATAGATTTTTCTTGGCAACTCTCGGTAGATCTGGCGATGGGTCTTTTTGGTGTCCGTTTTGTGGCCGACTAAGTAAATCGGCTTAATTAATTACCTCAACCTATTTGACAGCTTTTCCGAGGCGACTATAAATAATAAAACGTTTCTATAAATCATTATTGACCGCCGCAGCCGCCGCCACATTGCCACTGAGCCGCCATCAAAGTTGGCCAAAAGATGTGTTGGCCAGTTGATGCTGCTTGAAGCTCTTTTATTTTACCCTTTTACCAAGTGCGTGTTCCCAGACAAAGCTCAAAGGGGGGGAGTGGGAGGGACCAAAATGGACAAGAATAAACGTGTATTTGCATGCGTTTGCGTCTGCTTATTTGATAAGCGGACATGAGCTGCAAGGAAAATAGCTTAATACATACCACCTTGGCATTGACCAGAGCAGAACAGAACAGAGCAGACCAGGCCAAAGCTGGCCCAGCTGCTCGTCTATGCAGAGTGCTCTCTGCGGTATTCATATTTATAGTCAAAACCGCCAAAGGCCGAAATACGCAAATATGAATAACCACAAAGTGGAACGGCCACAACAACATTTCCAGGGACTTTCAGCTACACTGAAGCGCCATTTCGAGGCACGCACGCGCCAGCCAACATAGGGCGATCCATAATTACAAAAATCAAAAAAAAACTAAAAAAAAACTAAACCAGACTCAAATCTATAGAAATTGAGAAAGCCCCGCGTCCGAGTAAGAGAGAGAGAGACTCCTCACATAGAAAATCGCTTAACAAGCCAATCGCCTGAGTTATGACGGAGCTGCCGTTGCCGGAGATGTCGTTGATGTTGAAGCTGTCGCATCGCCATCCACTCGAGGTAGTTGCAATTTGTTCTTGTTGTCGACTTTGCATTCAAGCTCGTTGGCTGGGCTTGGGCAGAGTCTGTCAGTTTGCTTGTTCTGCGTGCTAGTCAATAATTCTTCCCGGAAATTCTTCCAGCCAGCCAGCCAACCTAAGCAACTAACCAACCAACAAGATGATCAACAGCAGCAGCTACATTGGCGGCAGCTTTACCATCTTGTGATTACCAGCAAAAAAAGAAAAGAGATTTGCTTGTTCTCTGGCCACGTTGTTTATGTTAACTTTGCTGTCAAAAACAATGTACTCTATGGCTGTCCCAATGTCAACTTCCGTTGGTCACTATGATTTAGCTTAAATCAGTTAAGAATTGAAAGAAATATTCTATGAAGCTCAAAAAGAAAAAGAAGAAGAGTTTGCGAAATTAAAAGATCCTTGTAGTCTCAATTTATTATTTACTAAATACCAAAGATCAAGTGAGTTTCGGAACCAGATCGAAAATCTTTCAAACTTTTTCTTCGGGTTTTCTTGAACTTTGACCTTTCTGTTCATCTAAATGGTTTCGGTTTTCAGAGTTTTTCCAACCATTCTTAAGATTCGAAAATGTCTAATGGGTCTAAATTCTTGGTCTTTGAGATTTCTTTGAAATAACTTAAGTAATAAATACTTCAATATTTGCAAATCATTATACTTATTTTGGGGAAAATGCTCAATCTAAATATATATTTTTTTTAATCTCGGCTTTGGCTTAGCTCAAACTTTGGACACATGATCAATAGTCTCTTGTAGCTACAAATATTTTTAAGACTTTATTGCTCAATTGAAATTGAATTCACCTTAAGACCTTAAATTGTTGGCAAGTGACAAAAAATAATAATTTAAATACAAAATTGCAATCGACTCATTTGTGTCGATTTGTGAATGGTGTCGCCAAATAAATGACATTCACTTTTTTATACACTTTTAAGCAAATCCAAAGAAAAAAAAAAGAATTGCAAAACTTTGTTTATCTACAAAATAATTATGAAAATTTCAAGTATTCTTGTCTGGGTTGGAGTTGCTGTCTGCGCGTGTGTGGGCCTTGACTTCACACCTTCATTGAGATAAACAAAATCTTAAGACCTCTGCTAGAATTAATATAAATATTTGAATTTCGATTTGGGCCTAATGAAGTGGTTTGCCTTTCAACAAAACGCATTGAGTTTTTGAGAGAACAAAGCTTAAAAATATTAGAAATTGTGGTGAAGGTTTAGAAACCACAACAATGACATTTGACTTCCTGTGAGTGGATTGTCTGAAAGAATTTAGTTTTGTTTGGTTGAACAATAATTCACTTTGGGGTCTTGACATCCCAACGACAGTGAGACATCAAAGTGACTTAGAAATTTGACCCGGCCAAAGTCAATCTTGAGGGTGTTGACAGTTCGTCAGACCATAAAGCTTTCCTTAATCTGTGAGATTGAAAGGCAGAGTGTTTGAGAGGTGCCACTGGAATTTAAACAAACTCACACACACTCGCACACTCAATTTACAATTAATTGAACCGAAATTAACACAAAAACAACTCACCAGAAAATGCCTCAATTCGTGTTCATATTTTGACCTGAGATAAAGGTTTCTGGTTTTTTTTTTTCTCTGAGCCCAAACCAAGCCCAACTGTCACACCTTCATCAGGGGAATTGCAGTGGAGTTAAGCTCCCCAGAAAAAAAAAACTCCCTTACCACAACCATCAGGCAACAACATGATCAGTGATTTGTGTATGACTCAGGGGCTGGGCACACGCCTACCAATTGGCCGAGTCAGGCAGCTTGAAATCCTCAGGGAAACAATTCGATATGATTTTGATTTCTCGTCTCGATTTTTAATTTATTTGGTTCAATGATTTTTTTTTTTTTTTTTTTTTTTTGGTAGCGTTGACAAAAAAGAGTCAAGTCAGTCGGGCCATTGTTTGGTGGGCTTTATTATTTCAAGAGATTAACATTCTGAGATTTCCAATGAACTCAACTTGAATCAATTAAAGGTCTGTGGGCGTTTTGAAAATTATAATATTCTTGCCTGTATCTGAGGCAATTTTATTATTTGCATGTTAATTTGTAAAGGTAAACAATTTAACACATGCAAATGGCCAAGACCCTAAAGCTGCACGATTCGTCCTGCTTGCTGACTTTTCGGCTAAAGATCAAGAGCAAAGCCAACAAGGAGTTTATTATTTACTTTTTCTCACAAAAAAAATTAAATTTACATGAGGCTTTCGAGACTTCTTGAGTCAAAAAGTCTTAAGATCTGAAAAGCTATATCCAGGTGAAGAGGTTTTCGATAAAGACAGTTTGTATCGTTATCAGAAATTTCAATTTGGGAAGAGTGGAAGACAATTTCCAAGAAATTCTTAATTTTGATACCTTCTAAAGTTTCCTAAAATTATATAGAAAGACTTGAGGAAATTCTCAAGATTCCAGCATAGGAACCCTTGGGAAAGCATTCCAATCCAAGCAGCTTCCCCTGGGCGAATTCTTTGTCGGCCCAGAGAGTCTAAGTTCTTTGATTTTGCCAGGTAAATAACTCGTTTAACGGCTTTGCACTTTATCAAGGCTGTTGGTGTGGCAACTGTAAATTTACCAAAATACGATACAGTTCGATGAAAAGTTCCTTAACCTCTTGGGTTTTATTTTATATTTTTTATTATGCCAAGCAGACGATCACTAAAATCACTAGATCGCTTAATAAGCGGCCTAGCTGTCTGGGGCTAAGCCTGGCTCAGCTCCGGCTCGAACTCAGACAGGAAGACTGCCTTAGCCAAAGAAAAAGAAGAAGAGGAAAAAAAACGAGAGAAAGCCAAAGCCAAAGCTAAAGCAGAAGAAGAAGGCAGCGGCAACTTATAAAACTGAACTTGCCACACAAAACTCCCTCAGCAAGTTGGGGCAGGGCTCCACCTACTTCTACTTTTTGAGTTTCAACTTCAACTTCGACTTGTGCTGCTACAGTTTCGTTTTAAATTCAGTTCACTGGCCCGATACACACAGTTTAAACAGGAGATTTAACCTGAGCTGGAAGGAGCCTGCCTGCCAGGCTGCCAGCCTGCCAGCGAGCCTGCCACTGCGGCAAACATATATATTATTTAAATTTTTAAACGATTGATCGTCCTCCGCCCTGAGAGACTCCGACGGACCTGAGAATGAGAATATATGGGCAAACTTATGCGCAGTGTTCACATCGTGATAGTTTGAGTTATTTAGTTGGTTGCTTTATTGCCAAGGTGGCTGAGGCAGTTGCTGCCGCTTGTGGCTGCCTCACAGTGGGGCGTGTTTGAAAGTTTAGCAGTCTCAGTTGTATTGGCAATCGCAACGTTTCATGTCTTGTTGCCTCGGATTCAAGCCAGATTAGCTGTTTCTTTGCCCTCTCCCTCCTTACCTTTCTCTTTCTTTCTTTTAACAAAAAATTATTATGTTTAGCATATTGAATGAAATTTGCATAAAATATCACAACAGCACACAACAAAAAAAAAAAATGCAACGGCAAACTAAGCCAAATCACTTCAAACACTTGAAGTTTTTTTTCGAACATTTTTTGTTCTTGAAAAAAAAAAGATTTTAGGTTTAACAACATCTTTTGTGAGTCTGTCTTGGTGGGCAGCAAATATTATCATAATATTTGATCGCGTTAACTGCACAAATTTTGCCCAAAGCCACAAGAAAAAAAGAATTAACTTCAAAGCCACAGAGAGCAGAGAATGTTGACCAGACACGGCAACTCAGAATGAATAATAATTTTTTCTTATTTTTTTTTCTCGCCCCGCCAAAATGAAAGTGAGTAAGTTTTGGCCTAGAAATAATTTGATCTTTTGAAATGCTTTCAACATTTCATGTAATTTCAATTCAACTCGATTTTTTTATTGTTCTCTAATTTTTATTATTTATTTACCCACGCTCATTTAACGCTTAAAATAACAATCATTAACATAAGAACAGCGTCACTTCCTTCAGCCGGGGAGCAGCGAAAATCAAACCGCACAAACAAGCACACGGCCAGAGACAGTAGAGAGAACGGTTTATGGAAAAATAAAAATGAAAGAAAGAAAAAATTAAAATTGAGAATTCCTTTATTTCAATATTTTGACAGTGACTTGGCAGCGCCTCGTTAAGAAAAAACAATATAAACTCAAGCCAAAGAAACGAACGATTCGAAACCGAACCAAACCAAACCAAACGAAACGAAACATTTTTGAAGTTTGCTTTTTGTGAGTGCTGTGTGACCGTGATTCCCTCATTGCCTAAAAATGCCTGACTGGCCCAACGAGGTGTACTTCATAAGTACAATTGTAACAGGTGCCGCCAGACTATTGACTGTCTATCTGAACTATATAATAAAGGTGTCTGATCGGTAAAATTTAAATATTTCACAACTCAAAAAATTTATTAAATTTTAAGAACACAAAAAATGGAGCTATAAGATTTTAACGGCTCAAAAAATCTAGAGTAATCCAAGAAAAACTGAAGTAAGTTTAAAAAATTTCTGGAGTTTTTTATATTCACTAAATCGGGATAGGTTAAGGTAGACTTCCAAAAAATCTGGAGTAAATCCTTAGATTAGCTATTTTCTATGGGTCAAGCCCAGACAAAGAAAACCCCAAGAAACCTAAACCTCCATTAAATTCTCTATATTAGGAAAAGTATCTCAAGATCTGTTATATGGAAACTTCTGAATGTTCCCTCGCTTTGGTGTCTCTGACAAGGCGTGGCATTCATGTTAAGGGGTTGGAGTCTCTGGGTAGGGCCAACTTCTTTGAATTGAAGACACCAAAAGTGCTAAGTGGTTGAGATCTTTGGTGGTGGACTTGTTACATTTTCTTTTTCTTTCTTTTTGTCAAATTTTTTTCCATCTTTTTTCCTCAACTTTTTCAACTCTTCAACTTCAACTCTTCATCTTTTGACTTGGCCTGTTTCTGTTTCTTTCTCAGATTCTTGATTTGTTTATTTTAGATTTTGGATTCTAATTAATGAGTTTTGGTTTTTCTTCTTCTTGATTTGTTCTTCTCTGTCTTCTCCCCTTTTTTTCTGGCTCAAATGAGCTGTATCAAATTAGTTTTAGGCGCCCCGTATTCATCTCACTAAAGTCCATGTAAATGCAAATGCAAATTTCATGTTTGAATGCATTTCGAAAAAAAAAATAGCTTTAGTAATAAAATTCATTACTACTGTGTGAGCCAAAGAGTCAATTGAATCGAGTCCACACTGAGATAAGACTCGGCTGCCAGAGCGTTGTACCAATTGACGTTTATATAAATTAATATTAATTATGCTGATTAGACCAGAGCACATTCCACAAGACATATGACTCCGCACACCTCAATGAGACAAATAAGCCCACAGAGCTACCGTTTCCGACAGCTCCACTCCACGGCTTGCCCCTGACCCACACAGTGCTCAGGCGGAGCATTCACTTAGCTTTGGCGTAAATCATTTAAATGTTTAAAGCGCCAATTGCATTTATAGACCCGTCCATATTACACCAACAACAAGAACACTTTCTGCAGTTGATCTTCTATATTTGCTAGCTTAACCCCATAAAGCCTGGGGGAGGTGATTAAGTGAATCTACTTAGCCTCCAATTGGGAACTATGAATCTTTGTATTTATTGGATTGCTAAAGCTTATTAATACTTAGCAATTAAATTCGAGAGACTTATAAAATAGTGAAATTATTTCTAAGTTTTCTCTTCTTTTCCTCTGAATAATGAAAAAAAATTGTTTTTAATCTTTCGATTTTAAAAAGATAATCTCCCGCTTGGGTTAAGGTTAGAATAGCCCCAGTAAGACCACCGTTTATGGGCAAAACACCACAGGCCATTACGGTAGGCCAGCTGCTTGGATTAGTATTTTTTTTTTTTTTTTATTTATTCATTTCGTTTGACAGTCGTTTGCCATAAAAATTATGCCAAAACAAAAACAAATTTACATACACTCGGCGACATTACATCAAATTTATGACAGTTTATCTTTCTGTTTTCTCCCAGGGAGTGTGTGTGTGTGTGTGTGTGCTTGCCCCTAAGAGTCTGAAACCGAGACAGTCAGACGCTGGTGGGCGTTGTGACCATCGATATATGTAGTGTCGCCAATTGAAACCAAAACCGTGTGCACTGGCAACACTTTGCTGGGATTTGCATAAGCATTTGCAAATAATCAGTAAATTAAAAGCTAAATAGAATTAATAGAAAGAAAAAAATAACTTAATGGCTTGTAAAAAAAAAAAATCAAATAATAAAAATAGCAACCACCTTGATTTACCTGATTGGAAAGTGCACAGAAATCTGGCGCCATTTGTTTTAACTTTGACGTATTTTTTCCTCTTTTTTTTTTTTGTTTTTTTGCTTTCTTCAAATTGTCTGACACGACTTGCACGAGTTTGGTTTCAATGTCTACAAAGTCTTTTTGAGATTTGTCAGGCCAAACAGTCGAGGCTTTTGATTTTATTTTTTTGAGTAGATTTCACCAAAAAAAAATATGTTTTTCGTCGTTTTTTGTTTGGATTTTTGTCAAAAGCGGATGCAAGTGAAATTGATATGGACTCTGGGTTTGTCTGTGCTTTTTCCCAGTGAATTTGAAGCTTTTGTGTTGTTGTTGTTGTGGCAGCCAAAAGGTGTGAAAAGGACGTGGCCAACGCCGTGCTCTAAAATTTGAAAGATCAAAATCTACGCCAGAAGAAAAAAAAACAGAACCTTCTTCTTCTTCTTCTTCTTCTTCTAAAGAACCACATTCCTTGGGTAGAGCAGACAGGTTGGCCGCATCGAAAGCATCTAATCTGTTTGGTGTTAAACCCAAAGGAGCATATGTAATTCGATTGTTTACATGCGAATGATTCCTGCTTGGCTCACAAAACGGCCTGAACCGCGTTGAGCTGAGCTGAGCTGACAACGTTGACAAAAGAGTGGCGCGGAGGGGCAGCACAACAAAAAAAAATTGAAATGAAATCGAAGTGCATAAAACGTGCAAAACAAGCACACAAAACACACACACACACACACAAAAACAAACACACACACAAATTGAAAGTCTGAAAAGCCAAGCCAAAGTGGCATGTGAAGTTTATTGGAGCGCAGTGTGCCTCCACTTTGCTTCCCCTCTCACCGCTTTCGCAATATTCGAGTCAAATCAACAAGAACCTGAGACGCTCGACGCTCAGCATGTCGCCCAAGTGACTTGGCCGTGCAAAACTTCCACACAGCAGCCAGAAAAATTTATTTGGCAAAAACCCACAACACGAGGGCAACCGCAAAGACTGTGGGGGTGGAATTCCTGTTCAACACTCTGCTCCACCATTCAGAAAGAATACAGTCGGCTTGGTCGGTCTCGACTGGACTGGACTGGACTGGACTGTCTCGCGGTCTGTCAGCCTATCATTTTTATTAAATGCGGCCAAAGCACGCCCGGCGCATCAGCTCTGTACTCGTTTGTCAGTCACTTTGGTAATTTCTCAGGCATCATCTTTGAACGAGGGTTGCTCTAAGGATTTTTGTTTTTTTTTTTTTAGAATTAAAGATTCTCATCAATAGATCGATCTGAGGTGATAATTTCAGTATTTCTTAATTTAAATATTTTTCTAAATAGAATTTTAAGAACTGCCCTCGCATGTACTGCGTATAGTGTCGCAAAGACGAGGGAGGAGGTTTTCGCATCGAATATTCTCGCCCCGCCAGGAGATGCGTTTCACTCATATCCGGTTAAATATTCACACCTTCAAGCCGTTCAGTGTGTCCAGTCTCATCCCATTTCATCCGTTCTGTGGAGTGGTGCTTATTCCACTCAGGCCAGCCAACGACAACCGACATTTCATATGCTAAATTGCACCGGTGCCAATCGAGTTGGTTTTGTCTCCGTCTCCGCTTTTGCTGCTGTTGTTGTGTCGCTTTTATTTTGGTATTGAATTTCAAGGCAGGAGGAGAGACGTTTGTAGCTTGGGTCGTTGTGGCTGGCCAGAAGAACTCTTTGTTGCTGTTGCAGATTTGTGGTGTAAAATTTTGAAAATTATGTCTGACATATCCTGCCGTCTGCCTAAGATCTTTGTTTATCCTGCCAGAACAGAGCGCCTGCTTGGCCGCTTGTGACCTTCAAGTTCGTTGCCTAAGTCTTTTGATTTTACCAAATGAGCTTGTATTTTTCTCTTCTTTCTAAAAATTCTTACAACTTTCATGATTGAGTCATCTTCTCGAGGGCCATAAAATTCCATCTTTTCAACTCGCAATGGCTCAACACTCGAGCCAGCTTCAATTCATTTCCAATAGAATTTAACAGCAGGGAAGCTAAAAACACTAAACTAAATTGAATCAGCCAGCAAAAAAAAAAAAAGAATACACAAAAATCCATTTGGCATATCTTGAGGCTGCCATAAGACAGAAGCAAAAGGGAATGAATGGGAATGAGACTGCCACACAGCGTGCCGCCGGGCTCTGTGGCTATCGTGAGAGTCGCCGCAGTTTCAAAAGTTGAGACTTCCCAAAAGATTTGTCATTGTTAGGCATTTCTTTTTCGTTTTTTAATTTCTGACTCCAAGACATGCAAAAAGATCCGACACTAAAACATTAAGAGACGCCAAAAGCACTTCTCCCACTTCACCTAAAACAAAATTTCTGGCTTTGATTTTATTTTAAGCCAAATTAACCGTCATCGATTGGGACTCGTCGGTGTCTGTGTATTTGGCTTTGTGGGTGTATTTTTATGGCCAAAGTGTCGCTAATTCCTGGAAGCTGCACTCACCGATAACAAACTCAAAACGGAAACCAGTTTAAAGCCTTTTTTATAGTTTGCTAATGGCAACTCAATCCCACAAAGACCGCAAAGCCCAAATAAAAAAAGAAACCTTCACTAAAAATTATTTCGCAAACAAATTGTTTTTTAAAGTAGAACAAAGGCCAAGGCTTATAATTCGAAATGAGAAAGATATGAACAACAATTTAGTTTACCTGATCAAATTTGGATAGTGAATTTAAGCATTATCCCATCCCTGAGAATTTAGTCCTATATCATATATATGAAAAATCTAAAATAAATATTGAAAAATTGATTAACTTATACCTTCAGTATACAAAATGCTTTGGGTCCTATTAAATCTTGGATCACTTTGAACCTAATCATTCCCTTAATCAAGAACAAAATAATAACAAGCATTGATGGATAATCCTGACTCAGTTTTTCGATGCAAACGAGAATTGCCCAATCCTCTCTTTAATTCAAAATGTCCAAGACAAATTCCACATTTTTCAAAAAATATGATCACACCTCTTTTGCTTAACATTCATCAGCAAAAGTGGCTAGTCTCTTATATCAGTTCAAAATCAATCTTTATGGTCTTCAAAAGTTGCGCCGCCAGCGGACCACCCACCAACAGAAATTGCAACAGATCAACGGCATGAGGCATGCAGCAAATGGCAACAGTGGCAGTGTCAGTGGCAGCCACAGCAGTCGGCATCAAAAGTGTTGCAATGAGGCATTTACAATAGCAAACGAGTTAATTACCACTGTGCGGCCTGGTGCGGCTCAGCACATGCCTCGACCTTATACAGCGAGTGGATCGGATCGAATCGAAACGAATCGAACGATCCGTTGATCACTGGCTGAGCTTAGAATTGGAGCAGCCGAGGGGCCGAGGCTGAGGTGTTTGTCGGGGCCAATGTGGACAACGTGTTAAGAGTGCCAAAGCCACTGCCAAAGAGCCACTACAACAGCTGTCAATAAGGCCAACTGTGCTGGAAGAGAAGGGGAGAGAGCGAAGGAAGCCAGCTTAGAAGAGCTGCGTGTGCTGCGTTTTGCCATTCCCAGACCGAAAGCCAATCTATGGAATTGATCGAGCAAACGATCTGCGATTGCATTTACCTCAGACTCCGACCGAGAATGGAGACCGTGTGTTTTGGTGTGTGTGTGTGTGTGTGTGAAGTTTGTTGTGTTTGCTCTTTGCGCGTGTTCAAATTGTCCAAAGCGTAACAATTTAATATCAGAGGAATAAGCAAACCGCATCTGCATAAAAAATAGTAAAAAATTCGAACTTCAAAATAACGAAGATCTTGGACTCTCTATAGATATTTTCACATAAAGTATATGATACAAAATTTATTAAGTTGAAAAATAAATAATATCAAATAATGGAAACTTTATGTTCTGATTGGGATCGGTTAATATTTGTATATTCCAGAGATATTCCCAAATCTGATTTGGATCAAAGTGAAATCAAGTAATCAAAATTGGTCTATAAGTACCACAGATATCTCTACATTTATATGGCATATCTAATTTGTTTTTTTAAAGGACCAAAGTGAAACTTCTTACGGTTAATATATGTATATTCCAGAGATATTCCCAAATCTGATTTGGATCAAAGTGAAACCAAGTTCATATTTATCGTAAATATTCTAAATATTAAATGTAATCAAAATTGGTCTATAAGTACCACAGATATCTCTACATTTATATGGCATATCTAATTTGTTTTTTTTAAGGATCAAAGTGATACTTCTTACACCAACTTCTCAGTGCTTAAGAAATTATATAAATTAATTTAAAAGAGTCTTCTTTATAAATGTAAAAGATATGCAGAAATGTTATTTCGATCGCACATCTTTAAAAGCTACAAGTCAAAAAGTGTATACCTCTTGGGAAAGAGTGCCAAAGAACAAACGATTCCACCAAATTCAGAATACTTCTTCTTCTCTTCCTAGGTTGTTTTATTTTTTTTTTACATTTTTATTTAATTTATTTACATTGAGCTCAATAGCCATTAATTCATTTATTTTATTTATTTTAACCAGCGTTATCGACGCCATTTGAATTAATCGTATGCAACACCATTCTTGGCATTCGCCAGCCATAAAAATCGAACAAGCTCTCAAATCATTGCAAACCCAATTGAATGTCTTCGTCTAGTTCAGTCTCGGACTGCGGAAACATTTAAAAATGCTCAATTTAGAATCTAAACAATACAATCAATTATAATTAAGCCCGTGAGAGCAGCAAATGCATAAATGCGTCATTATCTCATTTCGTATCATTAATAAAGTTATAAAAAAAAAAATAAAAAATAAACAAGAAATAACGAAACGGAAAGTGTTGCTCATTTCATGAAAAAAGAACGAAGAAAGAAAGAAGCGAAACAGAATCCTTTTTTTTATTTCTGAAGAATTTTTTGAAGGCAAACGGCAGAATCGGTTTATTTGCATGCCGAATCTTGTTGGGAGACTAAAACGTTTTCAAGGTCGCAAAATCGTGTCGTGGCGAGATGCCAAGCGATGCGCCGGGCGTGATAAATGAAGTGTCTCTGCGCGAAATAGCCACAAATCAAAGGCGCGCAGGTACTCGCGTATCAGCGGCGGCTCCGAATTTTTCTTCTCCTTCTTCTTCTTCTTCTTCTTTTTAGTCTCCACTGTCTTTTGTGAACTTTGTGATCAATAAAATTTCTTGCTCAATTTGAATACTCTTGGCTTTTGGATTATTCCAAGGAAAATCTAAAATTTTTTGGATCTCATTTAGAATTCCAAAATCAGAAATGAGATGTTCTCTTTATAGAGTAGAAAGCTACAGGGAAAAATCCAATTCATATCGGGAATTATGTAAATTTAGAAAAAGTGTATTCAAACTTCTACGTTTTCATAGGATTTGTTCGATTCTCTTGATCTTTTTGTCCTTTATTATTATTATCGTGATTTTCTGTGAAATATTATATATCAGGTAGAGTCATTTCACAATATTTGTTAATTTAAAAAATATGTTCCGTCTGCCCCCACCCACGAAATGGCATTGACAATTGCTGATTCATAAGTTTCGCACCTAAAGAGGAATTAAGAAATTCTAGCAAAAGCGAGAGAGAGAGTTTCTAAGGTGGGGGAAAATCTCAAGGAATAATTTTTGAATAATTTCGATTTATTTTAATTTTTTCTTCTTCTTCTTCTCTTTAATTTTCTATACTTTATTTTCTTTGGTTTTATTTTATTTTTATTTTTTTAGGTTCTTGAAACATTCGCTTAAATAAATGTTAAAAAAAGAGCTACGCTCTCCACAAAATTCCGATTTAAGTGCTTTTAATTATCCAAAAGAATTCAGTGGTATTCTGAGTTTGGTATCCTTGTTTGTCATCATCGTCATACTTGGGTCTGCGTCTTAAAATTACAGGCGCGTTTTATTTTTTGTTCTACTTGGTTGCTTTTTTTTTTCTTCTCTGCCTTCCTTTTTTTCTCTCTTTTCGAAAAAAGCCTTGCCTTGGGAGAGTCTTGGTTGCTGGTGCTGCTTGTTGGCTGAACCCATAAAAGGCTTTGGAACGACCCGATCTGGTCGGGACGTTGACAATTTTTACAATATTAAATATCAGTAAATAAGTTTTGAAATGAAAACGAAAGCGTCGGAGGCGTCGAAGTCGGCGTTGTTGTCGACGACAAAGCCACGAATTCAGCTCATTAATCAGCTTTAAATTGTTACTCAATGAATTTATTTGGGATTTTTGTGAGACCCGAAAAATATATCAAGACAGGATCTTGGGACCCAGACACACCCCAGCGAGCCAATGAGTCACGGGGCCGCAACAAACCTTCTAAGCCAAAGGCAATGTTAGGTAGCCTTTTTGGCCAGACAGGGCCAAGCATTCCCAAGGAAACTAACTGGCCGGTGTTGTTGCTGGGAATCTGCCCATCTACCGTCGGCATCTGTGCTTGTATTCTTTCTTTCTTCGGGTCGATTCGGTGTGCCTTGGCTGCCCAGTTGCTCATGGCCCAAGTGCGTACTTCTTGGAAACTTATCGCACTTGTCACACACACACACTTACACACGCCGACACTTTCACATTGTAAAAGAGGAAGAAATTATGAGCTGGCTTGACCATCACCACCATCACCATCACCACCACAACTACTGAAACCACCGCCACCACCATTAGAAAAAATCATTCAACAACAAAGTGTCAATGAAGCATTTACCGCTGCCAAAGCGGCCCGGCTTATCGACGGTCAGGCAATGCCTTCTAATTTGTGTGTTCCTCCAGAGGAATGCCAATACACACACTCACACGTACACACACACACACAGACCAAGCCCATAAAAGTAAGAAACAGAAGAGGCCTGACGAACACTTTAAGCTTTTGTGATTTACTAGACAAGAATAATGCTGTTTTGGCCCACTCTAAATATAAGGTCCAAGTTTCTGGTTAGTTTTTAAAATGTTCTCAAATAATAAGTCCCAGGGTTGGGGGAAATTTTAATTCACTCGAAAGAGGAAGAGGAGAAGTTTTGTTTCAATGATAATTTTTTGGATAAAAGAAAAATAATAAAAAAAAGCTTAATTCTTAATTTTGTTTTAATTGAAAATCTCGTAAAATAATTGAGTAATTCTTTTTAAATAAAGCAAAAATAATAATGGTTAAAATTTGTCAAAGACTAAGACTTTGTTTTTGGGCACAACGAGTTACTCTAGACAGTTAAGATGACTAAGATCTCTTGTCTTGTCAACACAAAAGGCAACAAAGTAATATTTTTAGATAATTCCTTGATTAAATAGACGAAATCCCCAAAGTCACTAAATATACAAGGCGCACCTTTTTTTCTCAAATTTAATTTAAGTATCATTAGAATAAAAATAAACATGGGCAAAACAGAAAAGACAATAGACCGGAGCTAAGACTGTTGGCAAGAACTTTAATCTAGCTTGGCTTTTATTTTTTGTGTGGCTAAAACCAAAGACGAAAGGTGCACTTCAGAGATGCAGAAGAGGAAGAAAAACACACACGTGTGGGAGAAGGAGAAGGAGTAAAATAGCAAGTGGCAACACTTGAGAGTCCATGATGGTTGGTGGAAACAGAAGAAGACGAAGAAGAAGCAGAAGTTGTGCCAAGTCAGCGTGATGCGCCAAAGTGACGAGTTTTTAATGAATTTGTTTAACTCAGGTCAGAGCTGGCACCTCTGGCAGCGAACCAAGCCAACCAAGCCAGCCAAGCCAGCCAAGCCAGCCAGTCAGTCAGTACTTGAAACACCACCGCAGAAAGGGATGTGTGGTGGCCTGGCCTGAAGTGCCCTGAAAGCGGCATTCAAGTACGAGGATATGGTTTGTGGCGGAGCCGAGCCGAGGTCGAGAGCAGAACGGGAAAAGCGAGGATGATGTATGATGACGTTGTGCATATGCAAAAAAGGATTGTTGGGCCCTGAAAAGTTGAAAAAGTTTTGAGGAGTCAAGTTCCCGACTCTTCAGGTTGCCCCCAGCCAGTGTCTGGCCTGAGTGGTCTGGAATCTAGGAAAGCAAATAAAAAGAAACAATCCTCCAACAAAGAACAAACTAAACTCTTTGGTGGCTCATTTGGTGCCCTTCACTTTCATTGGGCAAATGTTTCCTTTTGGGCTTGTTGTGTTCAACAAAATGTTCCAAATTGTTTCAGTGCGCAAACATTTCAAGAATTTGCGCTTAACAAACTTCAAAAATGATTTTTTTTCTCTTTTTTTTGTATTTCATTTGGTTTGTTGTTTTTTTTTTTCAAGTTCGCTTTTTATAAACTGAAATTTATACGGCAAGCCCGGCCTTTCACATGCATTGCAATGCGACCAGTTGAAATAATTAAAACGAAACCAGTCAGCAAAAATAACAAGAGAAAGAAAAAGAAGAAAAACGAAGACGCTGAAGCAGAAGAAGAAGATGAAAAAGTTGTGAAACAAAATTTCGGGCACATCTTCGATCGAAAATCAAAAGACTTAGGAAACGAACTTGACTCGCATTTTGAAAATCAACAAAACAAAAAGAAACTTGGCTGTTTCTATTTGTTTTTATTCGATTAGCCAGAGGGTAACCATGCGGGTTTTGGCCTGGCAAATATCACATACGTTTTGGAACAACTTTTTCCCACCATATTGGCAAACTCGGTAGCAGGGCAACAACAACAACAATTATGTGGAACCTCCAAGCCGGCTCGGGGGATGACTCGGCCAACAAGTTCCAATTTATCATCAAAATAGACATTAATTTTTAAACACAAAAAAAAAAAAACAATAAGCAAGCTCTGAATATTTCTTTCTCTGTTGCCCAAGTCGATCCCCGTCAGTCAAGCCAGCCACCCGGTTGATTTCATGCCCCAAACGAGCCACAAAAATTAATGTTAATTAATTTGACTTAAACCGATGATTTCAACAGCTACACTACTCCGGGGCATAAAACACACACACACACACACACACATACATCGAGAGAAACCCCAAAATACATGATCTGAAATTCCCCCCTCACCGCGGAGCAACTCATTTAAATGATAGGGCATTTTAAAGCTGATGGCGCTCTATTGATAAAAATATAAATAAATTCATCTTATATTCTCGCCCAATAAAAAATGAACGCAAAAGTCTAAGCGAAAAATGGAAATCTATTTACTTGTAAATCTTTTGCATTTTTAGTGTGATCAAAGACACTCAATTTGTTATTCCTCGCTATGCTGCTCTTTTTAAACAAACAAAGAAGTATAAGCAAGATGAACCCAAAGGTTAACTCTAGATATGTAAATATCTCCAGATATACGTCCGCATTCTCTACGTAATGAAAATTGGAAAAAAAACAAGGTATGTTTTGGAGCCGCCTGGCTCGCACTATTGAATTGTATTGCTTTCATATAATTGATTCTAAGAATATCTTCTATATTTATTTGTCAATTTCTTTCAAATTATATGATTAAGCTCCAAATATAATAACAGTCAGGCATACGAAGTTTCATTTAGATCGAACTATTATAATACATAATTTGTCATATAAATTCAATAATTTACTAAAAAAATATATCTACTGCTGATCTCATTCAAACTTGACACCAAGTTTAATTTTGATAAGGCCTCAATGTCATAGTCCTCTTATATATAGTAATATCTCCGAAAATAAAAGGTCTTTGAATGTTTTATATAATTATCAGATGGTTGGGGCCACCAGATTAGAAACACCTTCAACTTGATGATAGATATCTCTCAGGTTTTTCTCATCCAATTTTCTTGAACAAATCCTTAAATTTCTTATGAGCTAAAGTAAAAATATTGAACATATTATTTTGAACTAAGCCATAAGAAAAAGAGTCCATTAGCTTCGACTCTTCGAAAATAAGCTGTCTTTTATTTCTAAATTGATTTGTGTGCAAATTTCTTGTCTTTTCTTTCTTTTTTCTGTCAAGGTGTAGAATTTCAAATTTATTTATGAAATGAAATAGTAAAAAAACAATAAACACAAAATTTGTTGGCATATTTATTGTCTTAGTTAAAAAGCCATTTTTTCTTTCTAAAAAAAAAAAACAACAATATGTTTTTTTTTATAATTTTTAACTTGAAAATTTACTGAAATATTTAAAAGAAAAACTTATTTGATTATACTGAATTTATTGATTACAGAAAATATATATTTTATTTATTTATTTTATCTTTTCTTTGGTTTTTTAATGAAAAGCTACCGGTCGGCAATTAAGTGCGATATTATTGCAAATTCAATTAGGCAAACAACTGGCGCACTTTATTAAATTAAATGCCGTTTAAGAGGAAACTCAGCAAAGCCGGCAATCACAACAACAACAACAGCAACACAAAGAGTAAAAACAACAACAACAACAAGAAAATCGTGCAAGCCACCAACACCAAGCTGGCTCAATCCAACGTCTCTGACTCTGCAACTGACTCTGACAGTACACTCACTCACACACACTTACACATACACACGCACACACACACACACACACATGCACATGGGGATAGAAAGACCAGGCGATCCGACACCGCACCGACACATTTCCAGACATTCAAACACGGACACACATGCTCTTTGGTCTTTTTTTGCCTTTGCTGATCTTCTTGCTCTTCTTGGGCTTTTTGGTCTTTGGTTCTGCTCACACATCGTCACCATGATCAGGCAACGTCTGCGACGTCTACCTGGTCAGCCGTTTGGCCAAAGAATGCGCCAGCCTTTACTCTTTTTTTGTTGTTATCGTTCTGAGGCAGCAGCACTGGCAGCGGCAACGGCGTCTGCTGCTGCCGTCGCTGTCGCTGCTGAGCTGCTGCTGGACTTGGACTCCAGGCTCACTGGCCAGCACCACCACCACCAACAACAACAACAATAACAACAACAGCCACACCGAGAAAGGCCACAACTCGAGCGACTCATTCGTTTCCAACGCACATTCGAGTTCTGTCCTCGAGTAAAAATTCTCTAAACATGCTGTCAAGTTATGTCTACATTCCTTGATCATATTTTTTCAAACTCTTTTTTTTTCCTCCTCCTCTTCTTCTGCTTCTTCGTTTTCTTCTGTTCTCTAGATATATATATATTTTTTTCCTGCCAGTTCTCGGATGCCTGCAAGATCACCGCCACCGCCACCGTTGAGGCCGGCGAATACTAGTTTCTTAATGTGGCGCAGCAAATGTGCCGCGGTGAGCATAAAAATCAACAACACGAACGCTTCAAGAGCTTCAAATGGGCATAAAAATGTCTGAGCCAACTCACTCGCCCAAAACTCTCCGGCTCTCTTGCGGATGCACTCCCCAACAGGTTGAGTGAAAATCCCACAAAGACTCAATTCAATTTCTCCCAGACAAATTTTCTCTTAAATTTAAAATGATATTGAAATATTTCCATGATTTGAATTCAAAAATAAAAATAGAAATTTTACTACAAATTTCCTTAAATAAGCCTCATTTCAAATAATAAATAATAAATTTATTTTTATAACATGATAAAAAAAAATTTAAATTATTAAAACTGAGATTCAATAAATAGTTAAATTTATTTTTATTATTGAAAAACCCCTCGAAAAAAGAGTGAGAAAATAGGAAAAAGAGAGCCGGACCGGCAAGTCCAATTTGACTCAAGCCAAAAGAGAGCAAAAGAGAGCGTGTGATGAGATTGACTCTTTGAGTGAAGAAGTGAGTCGAAATGGGGTCTGAGCCTGGTTTAACTAAGCCGATCTGACCTGCGCACAAATCAGTCTGCCAAACAAACTCGAGCGGAGCGGTACGCAAGCGCAACTTCGACAAAAAAAAAGAAATACAAGAAAATCAATTTTCTTAAAATTTAACAAGAATAAAAATCTTTATCCAAACAAAATAAATTAGTGTAAAAAAATAATGAAATCGCCGGCATAACTAAATAAGCTTCGAACAAAACGTGCTCGATCAGAAAAATTAAAAGCGAAAAAGAAAAGGCCAAAGAACCTTGAAAAAAAAAATCAAAAGAAGAAGACGGAGAGAAGGACTAGACAGGCAATTATTGAGGACCGAGAGCTTTATTTCGAGACTTTTTTGATATTGCGTCGGTGTGCTTTTGCGCTTGTGTGTGTGTTTGTGTGTCTGTGAAGTCTCTAGTTATTATATCAGTTTAGTGTAGTTGTTGTCTTCTTTTTTTTCGGTAAACAGCTCAAAGCCACGAAATAATTTTTATCGCCAAGCCGAAATCACCAATTTGGTGGAGTTTTTCGAGGATTGAAAAACTGTAAAAAAAAGAAAACACAAAAAAAAATTTATGTATTGAAACTCTGTCTAACCTACCACCCTGGATGGTTGTTGTTGTCGGTCTCATCCCGAAGCAAACAAACCAAACCAAACCGAACCGAAACTGAAACCAGAAAATGTGAAAAGGGCAGACCAGACTAGACCAGAGATCGCGTGGTGGACGTGGTTTGGTATCCCAAAAAAAACAAAAAAAAAACAACAACAATAACAACAACTACAAGCAGGAATTGCAAAAATATTACCCGTAAGGCATATAGAGTACTTGTAATGCCAACAACAATACCAACAACAACAGCAACCAGTCAACAAGCCAGAGTGAAACTGAACAACAACAACAAAAATATACAGAAAAAAATATAACAACAACAAAAATGTATAATAAAAAAATTACAAGTGATCGTGCAGAAAATAGATCGATAAACGAAAAAAGCCAAACAAAACAACAACAAAAATAAAAATATACAACAACAACAACAAAATCGACCAAAAAGCGCGCGTCTTGGGCACGTTTTTTTCTCTCCCTCTCTCTTCATTTTTTTCAATTGTGGAAATCGAAGAAAAGTCGTAAACGTAATAAACTGCCAACAACAACAATAATAATAACAACAACATCTCAAAATATATATATAAATTGACTTGAGTCGGTGGTTCTCGGTTCAGAAAAAAAAAGAAACGGCAAAATTTATTAAACAAAGGCAGAAATTAATTTCACGACTTTTTAAAGGGAGTAGAAGATAGTGAGCGAGCGAGAGAGAGCTAGATAAAGAGACAGACAAAGAACAATTCCAAGAGATAAAAATAATATATATATATTGAAACAGGCTACTCCTCCGGATGCTCCATGCCCCCCTGAGCAGCCACAAAATGTACGACATTCAGACTTTTCAACCCAGACAAAAAGTAACACAACAACATTCAGCACAGCAACAACAACATCAACAACAACAACATCAGCAGCAGCACCACCAACAGCAGCAGACCCTTCAGCCACCCACACTTTTGGAACGTTTAGGCGGCTCAACGATTTCGGCACCGCAATTGACTTGCAGCGTCATCACGCCCATCGGCCGCTCGACCAGTCTTGGCCTGAGTCATTCTCTGGAGTCCAGCAACAGCAGCCTCTATCGTGATCCTAGCCTAGCCACACATATGACGCTGCTTTCCTTACGTCGTCGTCGAGTCTTTCAGCGTCGCGCCTGCCTACTGAGTATCTTGGCTGCCTTTGTCTTTGGCCTGGCCTTGGGGGTGGTGGTGCCCCTGATGGGCTTGCCCGACTATTTCGGACACACCGCCGAGGATCCCTACGAACTGGCCAGCTCGGTCATTGTTAGTGCCACCGCATCCAATCAGACCACGCAGGCTCTGCGACCGCCCTCGGATTTTCCCACGATATATGAGAGCCCTCAAGTGGGTCAAACACCCTATACGGTGGCCTTTATCAAAGACTCGGACGAACTCACGGCCGAGCAGGTCTTTCGGAATGCCTTCCACTTGCAGCAGGACAAAAATTCCTTAGACTCGATGATTGTCAAGAAATTGGATACCAACGATGGCAGCATCAAAGAGTTCCATGTCCAGCGCACGGCCAATGGCCGGTATCGCAAGGGTCCCGAGCGTCGGCTCTCGAAGCCCAATCCCACGACGGGTGCTGCCTCGGTACCCCACCTGGGCCAGCCCAATGAGGGCATCATCAAGTCAGGCATTTTCTGGGGCGATCTAGTGGAAGAGGCCCTGCCGCAGGGCTTTGCCGGCTCCGATCAGCTGGAGTGGGAGAAATATGTGAGCAGCAAGGGCCAGGTAAAGCGTCTGGAACAGGGCTGCGGACGCATGCAGAACCGCCTAGTTGTCTTTGCCGATGGCACTCGGGCCTGTGCCCGCTATCGCCAGAATACCGATCAGATCCAAGGCGAAATCTTTTCGTACTATCTGGGCCGTCTGCTCAACATAAGCAATCTGGCACCGAGTGCAGCCACAGTAATTGACACCACGGCAGACATTTGGTCCGCGGCTGTGGGCGACATTACACAGGCGCAGTGGAAGGAGCGCCGGCCAGTGGTGCTCACTCGTTGGCTGCCTGACCTCGAGCCCGCTGGCATACCGCAGCCCTTCCAACCGCTCGAGCGGCATCTCAACAAATACGATGTCTGGAATATAACCGGTGAGCTGCAGCAAAAGCAACAGCAACACCAACAGCAACAACAGGGTAGGCCCAAGCCAAGAGAGGCAAAAGGATTACTCAAGCGGTTGGAAGCTGCCAACCAACAAGCATATGATCATCAATCAAGCATGCTTGACTACTCATCCTCGACAGCCGCAGCAGCCGCGGGAGCGGCGGGGCCAGCGACAGCAAAGAAGAAGAAGCAGGAGGAGCAGCTGCCCAGTCAGGGAGCGACCAGGCCGGAGCAGCATTGGTTCAGCGACAACTAATTGAATTGGCACAATGGTCCGATTTAATCGTCTTCGATTACCTGATCGCGAACCTCGATCGTGTCGTTAATAACTTGTACAATTTTCAATGGAATGCCGACATTATGGCTGCTCCTGCCCACAATCTCGCCCGACAGACCCACACCCAATTGCTTGTATTTCTGGACAATGAATCTGGCCTGCTCCACGGCTATCGTTTGTTAAAAAAATACGAAGCCTATCACAGTCTCCTCCTGGACAACCTGTGCGTCTTTCGACAACCAACCATTCTGGCCTTGCAGCGCTTGCGTGCCGAGGGTGCGGGACACCGACTGCGCCAACTCTTCGAGCACACAACCACTGAGAATGTGCGTGATGTGCTGCCCTCGCTGCCGGATAAATCAATCAAGATACTGGTGGAACGCATTGATCGCGTGCTGGGGCAAGTACAAAAGTGCAGGGATTTGCTTTCCACCGACAACAGCGGCGGCAACAACAAGAGATAATAAAACAACAAAAGTGGACAGCAAAAAAATGTCACCACTTTTAGCTTATCCATCGAGAGGGGAGAGAGGGGCCTATAACAAAATTTCAAACATTTCTTATTCATATTTCAAGTCAAAACGATCAAAGAAGTAATGAAAGAAACTCTGGAAAATTTACAAGACTTTTGGGTGGAAACTTTCCTCAAAAAAAAAATATTTATACTCCCCGAAAGTTAATTGAAGAAATTGACTAAGCCTTGAGGATAATCTGATAATCTAACTCCTAAAATCAGCCAAGGAATATTGGTTCATTATTTGATTTCTTCTTGGTCGAGATCTATACCATAAACAACGTAAACGATTTTATCGCTTATCGATACTTAAACCGATATTCTTCAAATCTGTGACTCGATAACCGATAGAAAGATATCGCCGCAATAACTTATTTCGTTCATAACTGTAATAGTTTTTTTTTTTTTCTTTCACTAAAAAGGCCTAGAATCGATTCCAAATAGTTTCTGAAAAGACTGAGTCATCCGTTCTCTTGTTGATCGAAAAGACTGTAGTGATCAGATCTATGATGAGGCCAACTCTCTCCCTTTCTTTGTTTGTTTGTTATAAAATATGTAAAATATATCTTTGATACATTTTATTTGATTGTATTTAATTAATCGGTTGTCAGCCGAAATGCCAAATGCCTATTTAAAATGAATTCATAACTAGACCGCTGAATAGTCATAACCACTTTGAGTATATCGTTTTTATAGTTTAGATAAAATTAATTGATATACCAGAATGAAAAAAAAAAACAAAGCAGAAAAAATTATCAAATCTAAAAACTTTATAAATAAACAAATCAAAAAAAAGTATTAGAGCCTTTTGAATAAATTGTAAATAAACGAAATATTCATATTTATTTAAAGAATGAAAAATTGTTTTAAGAAAAATCAAATAAACTCTTAAAAAATATGAAAATGTTTGCCTCTAGTTTTAATAGACTTGTAAAATTAAAAAAGAAAAAAAAAACAAAAATTATTAAAAATAAAAATATTGTGATATATTTTTGTAAGAAAAATAAAATGAAAACTAATCTAACTAATAGAATTCTTTTGTGTAAGTTAAAAAAAATACAAATAAAAAATTTATCAAAAAACAAATTGAAGAAGGTCTAATAAATCTTTGGTGGGGGAAATGGGTGGGGTGAGTGCGGGGGAGCTGGAGGTTACGGGCCTAGTGAGAACTTACAGAGTCATGACAATAAATTGTCATTGATCTTTTCTTTACTTTTTCATTTCTTTTTGCAGGTGATGGCGGCAGTGGTTAGGCTGGCAGAGCTGGTGAAGCAGCTGTCTCTCCACTGGGCTGCATTTGTCAACTTCTTGCCACAGAGAGATGCACACACACACACACACACACATGCACCTAGGTAACTCAGTTCAACTCATCTCATCTCGTCTCGGGCTTGTCTTGGCCTGGCTTGGCTTGGCTTGGCCTGTCTGCCTGGGCTTGCCTGGCTTTTCATAATATCTTCATAAGCATTTGAAGTTGCTGCCTCAAGTGTGTCCGTGTGTGTGTGTTGTGTGTTTAAAATTTACGTGCTACGACAAGCAGAATGTGTAGAGAAAAGAGCAGACTTGCCCTGGCCAAGATTAACTTGAAGAGCAAGCAACAAGCTGAAATGAACTAAAGCGCAGTCTTGGTTCTACCCTCTTCCCCCACCACTACACACACACACACACACACACACATGCACAGACTCACTCACACACAATCGACTGTCTGTTTGTGTGCTTTAAGATTTAAGATCGTTGCTCATTAAGTGCGTCCGCGTGCCTCAACAGAGACCAGACCAGACCCGATCCGATCCGACCAGACTTGGTGAATCTCTCAGACTCTGCCGGCCCCTCTCGGCTGCATCTGATTTTGTTGCGTATATTTTATTGGACACGAGAGTAGTTCACGTAAATAAAACTGAAATAAGCTAAAAGAAAAAAAAAAAGTAAAGAAAGAGACCATATTCAAATAACCAAACCAAGTTCAGGTTCGGTGAGAAGCAAAACAAACAGAGAGATGACAAAACCGACACGCCGAGAGCGAGAGAAAAAGACAAGAGCATAAAAGTGTTTTAAAAAGAAGCTCAAGAAGATGAAGCAGAAGAAGAAGAAAAAATCGTTATGCTAGTTTAATAAATATATCAAATTACATAAAGACGTGTTAGGGAACTTGTGATTTTAACACGTTCGAAAAACTTGAATTTCTGCTGCTGCCGCTGCCGCTGTTGCTGCTGCTGCTGGGTCTTTTGTGGTATATCAGTTTTCGTTTACTGCCCTCGACGAGACAAAGAAGTCAAAGCAAGCCCAAAAAGACCAAGAATGTCTCTCAAGAAACAAAAAAAAAACACAAAAAAAACTGCAGCAGATCAAAGATCATTTCGGCCGTAATCAAATCCATCAAATAAAAAAGCTTAAAACGGTACCAAATAATTTTTCACTATCTTTTTTTTTTTTTTTTTTTTGAGGCCCACCAACTGTGTTATTATTTTACACCTTTCTGCAAACGAACCCAGACAAAAGAAAGTCACAAAATTAATTTTTTATTTCCCTAAGATTTTTACGACTCCGAATCGAGCGAGCATAACAAATTGAATTGTTTTATTGAGTGAAGATCAATGCGACTCCACACGAGTGAGAGCGGCTCTGCCACAAAAAGATTCATTTATAAAAAAAAGAAATAACTTCACTTTTATGGCTTCTTCCAATAATAAAAAAAAAATGTATAGTATGAGAAGAGAGATTCTAAAATTTACCAACCAACTCTGATTCAAGCGGGCAAGCTTCAAATTTGCATACAAGTCGGTCATGGTCTGCTTCTGATCTTGGTCCTTTTACACCATCTTGTCTGGAGCTCGCCATGTGTTTGTTTACTTGTTCAGTCTTTTTCCCCATTCTAAACAAATTGCTTCCGCACCTGCAGCCCAGAGTCATGCATCTTTGTAAGCCTGTTTTCATTTTTTTTTTCTTGACCAAACAAAATGGGAGGACTTAAGCTTTTTTTCTTTTCTCTAGAAATTTTCTTTAGAACCTTACAGGGCCATAAAGACGCAAGAATTTTAGCTACAAAACACTTTCAATTTGGCTTAACAAAATGGGAATTTGAATATCAGATATGCTAGTAAACGTAAATATGAAATTCGTTTATATTATCCAATAAATCCAAAAGCCAAAATCAAATGGAATCGGGTAAGCATTAAGTTAAAAGTAGTCAATCATATTAGAGTTATAAGATGAAAGATTTATAAAAAATTAATAGATATAACCAAAAATCTGATTAGGCCCTTGGTTTGCCTTGGATTAAAAATTATACATATGCTTAAAAAAAATGGAACATCTTGTCTTCTTTGACAACTAATAGAATCTTAAGGAAGATCTTCAAAAATAATAGATCCAACTAACAATTTGATAAAGCCCAGGGATCGACTTGGAATAAAAATAATACGTATTCTTAAAAAAATATTTGAACCATTTCTTGATCTTGGAAAACCACGAAAATCTTAAGGAAGGTCTACAAAATTAATAGAGGCATCCAAAAATTTGGTGAAGCCCAAAGATAGACTTGGACAAATGACGCTATAAATGGATTATTTTTGGGTTGTTGAAAGTTCTTTGAATCCCAAGGAAGATCTTTAAAATATCTAAGGATCATAAGGAAGAAAGATCAAGCTATAATTATTTGACGTTCAATGCAGCACTAATCCATTTATAATAGTACAGAGACCATTGAGAATTTCAGTGTCACAAGGCCATAAAACAAATAAAATAAATAATTAAATCGAATATGTAATTCAAAATTCAAGATTCAGTCTTCTCTTTAAACAGAGCTCGCAGGTTCTCCCAAAAGGTTAAAAAATTTCTCTAACTCTTTTGAAGAAAAATTTCCATTATTATCGAAATTTCTTAAGCCAAAACTAATAAGTTTCTCAGGCCATTGACACTCCAAATATCCTCGGATCAAAGTCATTAAATGCTCCAGTCTAGGCTGAAGGCTATTCAGTCTGGCAGACAAAGGTATTGTCTAAAGATCATCAAAATAAAACATTTTCCCAACCGCTACAAAATGGAATGTCACATCATAATCCTTTGGCCGGAGAGACCAAGTTTCTTCTTTCTTTTTTAAACATATTTTAAAGTATAACAAGAAAACAAATGAGTTGGAGTAGAAAGTCTAAGAAAGAAAGGGTAAGTGCCATGAAAATTTTCAAACACACACGGATACACACACACACATGCACACGCACACAATTTTGAAATTGTTATACAAATTTTTTAAGTGTGCCCCTCTGGGCGCAAACAAATTTACTTGGAAAGGTGCCCAAATGTTCAACAAAATTTCATGGTCTTCAGAAAAAAAAAGAGCCGACAAACATTTTTTTTCTTCGTTTTTTGTTTTGTTTTTTTCTTTTTGAAATTTATGAAAATACCTTCTTTGTTTACAAATGAAAAATCTTTTAAAGATGCTTAACTGCCTTTCTTGGGAGTTGTCTGATCTTTATGTTTACATTTTCTTGAGAAAAAAAAAATACTAGAGAAGAAGAAGAAGACGAAGACGAGCAGAAAGATTTACCAAAATAGAAACATTTCCTAAAACGACTTAAAGACTTGCAAATATCTTTTAATTAATGATGTTCTCAGAGTTTTAGTTTGCCAACCGATTAGGGTATTATTGATTAATTTCACTCAGCTTTATCAGAGATTTCAGGGCCTCAAGATGGTGCAGAAATTTGTCTACTACTGTCAAAGAGACTCGAAAGAAAAAAAAAAGAGACGAACAGCACAAAAAAAAAAACTGGCTCTGCCCCTTTTGACTAGGCCAGCCCAGCCACCGTGAACTTGTTTGGTTATGCTCAAGACATTCAGGTCTTTTTGGTGTCTACCTTGCTGCCCAGATAAAAGAAGAATCAACCGAGAGTTTTTTTTTTTTTTTTTTTTTGTGGGCCGAATCAGGTGAAGTGAGTTGATTGATTGCGCTAATTTATAATGACAATGGGTCAGATCGCACATGGACCTTTTCGTATAAGTCAAAGGCACCTTTAGACCTACAACAACAACAATAACAAAAACAACATTATTATTATTATACCGGTCTGAGTGGAATTGACTTGGTTTTGTTGGTCTGGCTGTTTTGAGTCCATTAAACACCGCGTTGGCCACTCTTTCTCTGCCCTCTCTGCCTCTATCAAGGCAGGCAATAATGATGTTCTTGTTGTTGTTGTTGTCTCGCTCGCTGATGAATGAATCTTTTCAATTTTTGAGATTTTCAAACAAATTTGTCAAAAATAAGAAAATGAAGAAGAAGAAGAAGAGGAAAAAGTTACAAAAAGAGAAATGCCTTGCAGAAGCCAACGTCACGCTTATGTCTAAACTAATGAAATTCAGGTTCGTTGCCTAAGTCTTTTGTTTTTTCCCTCATCTTTAAATTGCTTATGATTGAATTATAAATACGTAGGCCCAGTCTAGACCAATACCACTAATGTGCAACATAATAAGCCTAACCAAATCCGACATGCATCTAGAAAATCCCAAAGAAAACCAAATTAAAAGAATTCAAGTTGATCTCCGGTTCAACGGCGCTCTGGCTTTTCATAACCAACTTGACGGAGTGAAAGAATTCCATGACTTTTCAATGACCTCAAAAGATTTTGAACTAAAAATTCAAATATTTGATTTTATTTGAATTTTGTCAACTTTACTGTATGACAACTTTCCCAACTTTCTCAAGGTCGCAAATCTCTGGCGCCTTCAATCATTTTACACCAGTCGACCTTCAAGTGGTCTCCAAATTAAATAAAAAAAAATACAAAAAATTTTGCAACTAGGCGTGTGGAATGTAAATTACGAGTTTTTATTTTTTATAACCCAAGCAATATAAATTTATCACACACACACAGACGAATTAAGACTCACACAAAAATAATCTGCATAATGCAAATTTATGATTATTTATATACACTGATCTAAAAATAATGGCCGTCGGCATCATAGAGAACTGAAATCCAGCAAAGTGCCTCGATTGCCACCCCAAAGCAAATCGTTTTACTTTTATAGCATGTTATTTCGGACTTGACCATTTTAATTTGCCTCAGCTTTTCAAAGCTAACGAGATGGGCTAGAAGAGTATTAAGACAAAAGGGTAACAACTGTTTTAATCGGATAGTGCGAATTTTGTGAATTGTTGCAGAAATCCAGTGACTATAATAATTTACTATATTAATTTTGAAAAATAATTTGAAATCGAGAACTATTTTTCATATCAGAAATATATAGAGTTCTTTAGGAACCCCAAAATCAAGTCCAGTCTTCAAAGCTTAGCTTAATATATTCTATATAGTCCGAGAGAGAGAGCAAAAAAATGTTCTTAATCCTGAAGATCAGCTTGATCACTTCAAAGTATTTCTGTATAATATTGCATATACAGGGAACCTTGAGAGTATAAGTAGAGACGTGGGAGTTTCCTTGATATCTTGTATATAACGATTCCCTGATTATTTTTTTGGCTCATAATAATGTATAATGGTTGTTTTCATTATACAAAATTCTATATAACCATTCCCTGATTATTTTTTTGGTTCATTCCGATCTCTTCGGATTGTTAAAGGTTTTAAGTATACCGACCAGACTCTCTTGACTTGGTTTACCTTAGGACATAGCCAAACGGCTAGACCTCAGACTTGGATTGATTGGGTTAACCCTCGTTTATTCTAAAAACATTTAGTATTTAAATTATAATCTTTGTGTTGATCGCAATTGGCTTAAAGTGGCGCCGGTTTTCTCACTCGTTCAATGTCGTTTGCTGCTCAGCTAAAGTGCTGGGACTCTGAGGCTTGGCAGCTTAGAAAAATTCTGAAAATCGCGTGGGTGATTTCAGTGTCTGTTTTTTTTTTTCTAGCAGAGCAAACAATCTTCTAATTGGCCATGGAAACAAATGTTTATGCAAATTAATGGAATAGTTTTTTCTTTTTGCAAAATTTTAGTGTGTGAACTTTTATTTTTTTTTTTTAGCTATTTTCTACAATTCATTCATTTCTTTTGAGTGGACTATCAACTTTCTGATTTGGCTCAATTCTGGGAGTTTCGCTCTCTTCCTCTTCTTCTTCCAGTCGGGTTTACTGTCACTTAAGTTTTTTATTTTTCTCGCCTCTTACGGTTATTTTCAGGCACTAAGCCTCTCTATTGTCAATATTTTTCCATTATTTTCCATTAGTTTTCACTCGTTTGTTACATTCTCCGTTTCTTTTTTTTTTTCTCTTATTTGTGCCGTTGTGGTTGTTGACTTTTCTTTTCTTGGTTTTTTCAGTGTTGGCGTTGAGATTTGACTTGTTGCTGTTGTTGTTCCTGTTATTGTTGTTGTGTGTGTGTGTGTTTGTTTGTTTGTTTGTGGGTTCTTTGATGTTTGTGGGGACTGTGTTGCATATTGGTTATTATCTCTGAAGCGCATCGGCTTGGTGCGTTTGCCGATACTTCCAACTTGCTGCCTTGCCCGTGTGAGTGACGGAATGATGTTGCCCAAAAAGAAAACCAAACCTGTTTTTTTTTTCTTTCCTCTTCTTGGTTTTTTTTTTTCATTGACAATTATACAGACTCGGAGAGGCAGTGCGTCTTCAGCCATAAAGCTCATTATGCCAATGTCGCACTCGTTGATCAAATCTGACTGTTTGACTCTCTCAGCTGCTTCCAAGTCTGAGGAACTCTTCTTCTTCTTCTTTTTGTTTTTTTTTTTTTTTTTTTTGGTTTAACTTTGATGGATGACTGACGGGCCGAGTCTGGCCAAATTACACACACAAGCACGTATGTTTTGTTTAACTGCTTCCCCCTACCCCTTGGCTGGTTTGATATTTATTTTTTTTTTTTTAAGTGTATACAACTGTCATTGTTGCTGTCAAATTGCTTTAATATCACTGAGCTGTCAAATTATAACTGACCACAGTTTTTGAGGCTTGCTTGCGGCTCTCTTCACACTCGCCAGACACCCTCATCGCTTTGGATAACTTAATTAAATTGTTACTCATTTCGTGCGTGAGCCTTCGGCGCCACAACAGACGCGGCCAATTACCCAGCAAATAAACACCAAATTATTTGGCAGCACTTTGCTGGTAATATGCCAAAATTACCTCAATTCTGATTGGTCTATTTGACAACAACAACAACAACAAGAGCAATCAGCTTGGCCCAGCCCTTGGACCATCTGTTTCCAGGTTGAGCTTGTTGGCCCGGCCATTTCTGTCTCTTAATGACTTTTTGGCATACGTTCGTTCTCAGCCGTGGGAAGCACACTGAAAGCGCCATCTTAAAAACTGAAACAATGACAATTGTCTTGATCTCGTAAAACCCACGAAAATAAAAATCCAACAAAAAAAAAGCTCAAAGTTTTTTTTTTTTTCTTTTCTTTTTGATTAGTTTTTTATTTTTAAATGCTGTGATTTGATTGCCTATCGCAAATGCCATGCTTAATTAACAACTTAAGTTTTAGGCACTCTGACTGATCTTGTAGTTTCTGTTGTTAATTTGTTAGCTTGGCATTGAGGGTGCAGCCAAAAACTCAATTACTCTATTAGGAATTCAACGAAATCAAGGAAAAATTTTTCCAAGTTCTTGAACATTTTCTGTGTACTCATTTAATCGGGCTAATCTGAAAAATCTATGCAAAAAGCTTACCAAACAAGAAACTTTTTTTTTTAACTAAAAACAAAAGTCGAGGGTCTATCAAGGAGTAAACTAATGTCCATAAAGTATTTCAAGGTTTCGAAGATTTAGATATATCCGTCCGATCTGGAGCCAAAGTTGATATGATATGTATAAAGTAAAGGATTCCGATTAATTTGTACAAAAAATTTGATAACAAATATTGAAGATATATGTACGATTTATATATGATTTATATGTTATAGTGACCCATCCAGATCAAGCTTGACCTCATCAAAGCGTAAGTATATTCTGTATAATCATTTAAAATATTAAACTCAGCCTAAGAGTAATGAAAATATAAACAAATATGAAGAAAACTTTTTGATAAAGATTTCGATCCATTCTGACAGCTTCTATACTTCAAAGCTCTCTGAAAATTATAGGTTTTTCAAATTGACTACAACTACTTTCTTTGTGAGCAGCACAAAAGGAGGTGAAAAATATATAAAAAAAATTTCACTATTATGACTGCGATATTAACGATCCTCGTAAAATACTCAAAGCCAACTTTCAATAATAAATAAATTTTATATTTTACTAAGAACAAGTAGGTCATAATTTTACTCGGCGTGAACATCAATAAACACTTTAAAAAAATATATGGTATATAGATTTTTATAACAAAGCCAAAAACAAAAATCATAGAAGATCAGTCAATTTGCTTTCCACTGCAAAATGCCTAAGCCAAGTCAAAATGCAAATGGCCAAGTCAAAAAAAAAAGAACAAAAAATTCACTGTGAAGTCATAAAATTTGTAACTGTAGACTCGAGCCAAGCCGAACTGTGGCAGGCAATTAAAAAATCAGAACACACACAGAAAGACCGACCGACAGACAGACAGACAGACAAACATTTGTTCAGTGAGTCTCGAGCTCACGCCAAAAAGGTGTCGAAAGTTCAAAGTTACAACCTGTGCGGGTTTTTCTTTTTTTTTGTTATTGTTGTTGTTGTTGAGCACTTAAAGCGCCCCCCAAAAATAGAAGAAAGAAAAATATAAGCCTAGGAATGGAATGCTGTGCTCTCGGCAATAAATCTTTTAACGACAGTTGATCGAGTCGAAATGAGTCGAGTTGAGTTGAGTTGCTCGGGTCGCTGCACTTGATGAATTGGGGGGGCATCATCTAAGTATTCTTTTGAAAGGTAAACGCGTGCCCAAAAACTTCAACAACTTGTCGGGCCTTTTCAGAACTTGGATTATAAGGCGTTCTGGGCTGTCACAAGACTCTTTTGTCCCAGTTTCCTGGGTCAGCCTTGACAGCCCAGACAAGTCTCCCCCTAAAAAAATAATTTTCATAAAATTATGCAAATCACAAATCCTACAAATTTCAGTCTCTGATTAATTGCGCTCAGCCCCTTCTTCTTTTTCTCTTTCTTCTTGTGTTTTTTTTTCTCGCACTCTCCCAGACCGCATAGATAAAGACTGTTTAAGGTTGATATTTATGTTAGGAGTGGAATCGTCTATTTTGGTTTTGTCTTGTTAGCATTTTGTTTCATCTATTAAAAAGGTGCGAGTAAGCGTGATAACCTAATTCCTTTTACGCCTTAATGCATTTATAATTAACGCATTAACTTATTGGCTTGGCCCCAGTCGATGAAATGGTCCAAATAAAGAACCCACAAGAAAATGTCCAACCAAATTTTGGGTGGGCGTTCGGCCAATTGTCAGAGAAAATTGGAATGGGAATCTTTAAAAGGGTTCAAGAATTTAGATTGACCTGATCAGTTCCTCGTATTTAATTCTAAATTTTCATATCTTTCCCATATATTTTTATAGCACCTTTTTAGACAAAAAGAGTACCAAAAATTCGTGCAGTTGTCGAGCAAATTAGCATACTTAGATGTTTTAATTGTTTTCGGTTCTGTTTTTTTTTTTTTAGAGCGTGATAAAGATGAATGACTTTTATTTAAGATTGCCTACAAATGAAATAAATTCACATGGTTTTATTTATACTTTTTTATGTGTGAATCGAGAAAATTGGAATGCCGTAAAATGTCACTTTACAAGATTTATGCACATCTCTTTATTTATGACAAATTAAATCGATTTCATGGTCCACTCAAAAAAAAATCTGAAACTTGTGAAATTGATTGACTGGAGAGAAATCATCAAAATTTTATGGTTTGGAATTTGTTTTTTTTTATTCAGTTCGATATCCTGTCTCTAAAAAATGTATTCCTTTATGAGCTGGTTAAAATAGACAAATCTTTCAATTACGAAAAAAATAATTTGATTTGTGTAATAAATATAAAATAGAATTAAATCTAATAAAAATAAAATAAATAAAACAAATAAAATAAATAAATTAAAATAAATAAAATATAAAAATAAGTAAATTATAAAAATATATATATATATTAATTGGAATTATGAAAGGCAAAGTACAAAAAAAAAACTGATCAATTTTTTCTAATGTAAAAAATCGTTATACCTTTTGAGTAATCCAAAGTCAATCTGAACCAAGATCTTTACTTCTGTTTTTTTTTTTTTTTTTGCAATCTTGGAACAAGCGAACACTATATGTAAAGTGTGTGCGATCAAACAGTAGCTAAGTGGCCGCCCCTAATCCCTCCCCCTTTGACACGCATGTTGGTGTTTGATTACAATTTTTGCCGTTGTTGTTGGATTTTTTTCTAAGCTGTCTGGCTTTTCGCTAGGCGGCGGCAAGCAACATTGTTGACGGGCCTTCGGCGAAACTGTTCTTTATGCCCCAATACGGCTGTGGTTCTCCTTGCGTGGAGCAAGCAAGCATGGCACATGCAATGCATCAACAACAACAACAACAACAATAGCAATAGCAACGATTACAACAAATGAGGCGAGGCGAGCAAAATGCAGTAGCTTGTTAATTTGGTTGTTTTGCGATTCGATTAAAACGAAATAATTTTTTTTTTTCAAATCATTTGGATTATATAAAATTTCAATCAAAGCACAATAAGAGAAACTATTGACCTTTGCACTTAATAATGTGCAGAAAAAAAAATAAAAACATAAGAAAAAATTAAATAATATCAAATTAGCAGCAAGTTGAACAAACTAGTTTCAACCAACGGTTTGATAAGTCACGATTTTTTTTTTTTTTTTTGAGCCAAAATAAATATAATAAACTGACTTGGCCAAGTTGGAGACCAGACCAGACCAGTTGGAAATCCAAAAAAAATAAAATAATAATAATGGAGAGGGCCAGACGCTGGGGCGATTGGCAGAAAGATTGAATTCGGCGATGCCTTGGCCCTGGTGGCGATGGCGGCGCTGGTGGTGGTGGCGGTGGTGGTGGTGGTGTTGTCGGTGGCAGTCTCGGTGGCTTATTAAGCAATGAAATATAATGCACTGAAATTTATCACATGCGCTGCAACAGTCATCGCTTTGGCCATTGCCTATTGTCCCACACCAAAGTGGCAACAAAAACAACAACTGCCGCAACAATGATGCAGTGCTACTCGGCCTGGCTGAAAAGGTTTTGGGGCATCGCCCACGCAAAAATTTCCTAGAGATTTTATTTGGCGGCAAAAAAGCAAAAAAGATTTCTGGCAAATAATCAAGCCATTTAAATGAAAAGGAAAGGTTTTTGTCTTTTTATTATGAAATTTTTTTCTTCTTCTTCTTCAGAGATTGTCAACAAGCTAAAAATATTACAAAGTCTTCCAGAGGGAGAGTGAAGGTTTTTTTTACAAGAAATAGCACAACTGTCAGTCATAGTGTCTGTCCCTTTGTCTGTCATATGATTTGCATTTGCATTTGCGGTTGTCGTTATTGTTGTTGTTTCTGTTTTTGTTGTTGTAATTGCAGAAAATACAAGAAATAAAGTGACATTCATGTAAATGCGTTTTGTATTCATATTGAAAGTGACTCATGCATTTGCGGTGGCGGCGGCGGCGGCGTCGGCGAGTTCGTGGCCTAAGTCTTTTGTTTTCAGCATAGAGAGATCGGGGCCGCCTGTCATTCTGACAGACACAGAGACCCAGAGAGAGCCAGAGTGAGTGAATGCGGTGGGGAGTCCAGGAATAAAAGAGTAGGAGAGAGAGACAGTTGGTCTAGTCCAAACACATGTATGCTGACAATGTCACTCCAGACCAGAAAACAATTTTCCATTTGAACCGAAAAAAAAATATACGCACTTCATAATTCAATCAAGCACAAATGTTTCGCAATCCCACACAGAAGGAATTTATTGTTTGGCTTCAAAAAATTTTCAATTGCCTTTGCCACGACACGACACACAACACAATTGAGTTCTGTTTTTTTTTTTTTTGACTGGGCCTATGTCAGCCAGCCAGCTAGTCAGTCAGTCAGTCAGTCACTCAGTCATGGCGTGAGCTAGTCAGTCAGTTGGTCGGCTGTTTGTCTCTTTTTGCCGGCATTTTAAGCCAATTGTACATTTCCTCAGTGAATTGTCCGGCAGCGCCAGCTGCTCTCTCGGCCCGTTCGTTTGTTTGTTTGTTGGTTTGTTCATTTTTTGCCAATATTTCTATTTCATGCACATTGACAGTTTGTATGTTATAGTTGTTGTTATTGTTGTTATTGCTCGGCATGAAATTGTTAACAATATTTGTAGTTGAGCCTGTAATAGTTTTGTGCCTCTTGGCCGACCACACGGCCAGCCACCACCACCATCACCATCACCACCGCCGTAGCCTTCGCCGTCGCCGTCGCAGTCACCGCAATCTCCTGCTGACTGGTCGGGTCTCGTCTTGGCCTGCTGCCTGCTGCCTGCCGCCTGACTTGGAGTCATATTAACAATGAAAGCGGTTGCTACTTCAAATGCTCGTTTGCCATTTTTGGACTCCACTGCACCGATTTGTTGTTGTTGTTGTATTTGTATTTTGTTTGATAGTTGCCACAAGAAAAGAAAAAAAAACTACTGACAGGTTAGCAAAGTGAACCAACGCAGACGGACAAAAAGAAACTTTGTTTTCAAAATTCCAATTGGAATTGCAATAAATTTCATAAATGATTTTATTTCTACACTGTTTTTTTTTTTTGGTCAGTTTCAAAGCCAAACAAAAATTTAAACATGTAATAAAACAATTTATCGAAAGCGGCGATAAATTCGCCAACCACTTGACATGCTGTGGTTTAATTAATGTTATCGATTAACGATAACAATTTATTATACAGTTAAAAGGCGCAAGACCGCTTGTGTCAATATCAACATTGCCATAAGTCAGTCAATCGATAGGTAGATTTGATTTCTGTGAAATTCTCATAAGTTTTGGTGCTTCGTCTGGAAAATAGTTATTTATCGAAGGCCTCTGAATCAATCGATTTAACAGTTATCGGATTTTAACAATAAGTCGATTAATGAGCTTATCTGAAATTAAGAAGCTTAAATGATTCTCTGAGCTTAGTATCCTTTGGTTCTTGATAAGATGAAGCTTATTCCGAGACTATTGAAAAGCTTTTGTATCGGTTATCGATAACTTGGCAATGAAGCTTAAATCTAGAACAAAACCTATCGATTAATCCATATAATATTTATCGGAATCAGGCTTTTTAAAATACCTTTTGACCATAAAATCGTAAAAGCTTTTCGTACAGCTTTTTCAATCCACTTTGATTTATTCCAGACAGTCGATAACTTTGAGAGCGTATTTCAAATTCCATTTAAGAAAATTAACATTTTTTGTTGTCTAACTTGGTAAATGGTTTTAGTTTCAGCATTTTTGTTTTTTTTTTTTTTTTTGTCTTTTGTTTTACTGATTTTTTTCTATTTTTTTTATTTTAACTGAGACAATTTTTAACATGACTTTTTATGGGATTTCTCTTATTTTTTGCTTTTGTTTGAGCCAAAACAAACTTTTTTGAAATTGATTTATGACTTTTATGTGTATGTTCAACAGTTATTTGGCGAATTTGTGAAGCAAGTTGAACCGTTAAAAAAGACAAAACCAAATCTATTTGAAATAAAATTTCAAGAAAAAAAAAACAAACAACAATCCAAGCGACCTTCCAAAGCAATGCAAATGCCATTTCCTATAAAAAGAGAGAAAAACTTTTCGATTGCTTGTTAAATAAATGGAAAATACAAATTGAATATGTTCACAGTTTATGCGTGATTTTTCCAGCCCACGAAAAACTTCAACCAGGCTTTGACTAATTGCTGCCAAGAAAACCCATTTGAATGGCAAAACAAAAACCAAAAAACCCAATTGAGCATTTGGCAATTTGCATAAAAATGTTTACCAGCCAATTTTTTCGGAAAACTGCGTAGCAAAAAAATAAAAATAAAAATAAAAAACAAATCAAAACAAATTGTAAATTGCTTTTGGGTTTGTTGGTTTCACAATCGCAAAGGTCTCATGAAAATAGCAAACCATTTATAAATTTCACCAACTAAACAGCCTTGAGCAACTTTTAAATTTCACCAAAACACAAAAAAAAAAAAAGTAAAAATAAAACAAACTCGGTCAGTAGCTTCAAGTTTGGCAATCATTACGCAAAAACTTGATCCTGCAAAATAAAACTATAAATCTGGCAAACATATGCTAACGTGATGCGTACGCTTATTTTTATTTTTTTTTTTTTGGTTACCCCCTACCTACCCCCCCCCCCCCCACCTAAACCCCCCTTTTGCAGTGACAGCAGAAAGTGGGTTAACCTGCCATTTCGTTGGACAGTTTGCCGAAAGGCCTTGACTTAGTTGCCATTTCGCATACCTAAAACAGTCACAACAACACACAACAACAACCAGGAGAACAAGAACAGATCAAGTCCATGGCTTTAAGGCAGGCCAAAAACACAGTCAAATTCTTAGCCAAATTAAACCGCATATGTCAGACGATTAGATAAGTAGCACCTCAAGACATTTCAACCGGATGCCAGGCAACTAACTGACAGACCCCGTTATTTTAGCACAAAATAAATGCAAGTCTCTGGCAATCTAAAATTATTCTGTTAACACTCTCAAGAGATTTTTTTCAAAAATATTTTCCATAAAAAAAAATTAAAATTTGGTCCGACAATTTGAGAAAAAAATTTTTTTCAAAAATATTTTCCATAAGAAAAAATTAAAATTTGGTCTGAATGATTTTAAAAGGGTTTATTTTCCACTAAGAAAAAACTCAAATTTGGTCCGACAATTTGAGAAAGAGATTTTTTTCAAAAATATTTTCCATTAAAAAAAAATTCAAATTTGATCCGACAATTTGAGAAATTTTTAAAAGGGTTTATTTTCCATAAAGAAAAAATTAAAATTTGGTCCCATATTTTGAGAAAATTCAAAAGGGTTTTTGAAAATAAATTTTTAGTCTTCTTTTCTCAGATTTTAGAAATCTTAGGCTGGTTTTTAAACTCTCAGGATTTATGTTGGCTTAGTTTCTCCCAAGGCCTTACGGATCCCTAAAACTTAGGAACTCTCAAAATTGGCTTAGTACTTCCTATGGCCTTACGAATCCCTAAAACTTAGGAACTCTCAGGATTTAATTCCTAAGACCTTACGGATTCCTTCATTCTTCATATTCAGACGATTTTTAATTAAATTATTTCCTATTTTTATTTTATTTCCAATTAATAATCTTTATATTTAAACTCTTCCTAATCTGAATTTTTCTTTTTTTTTTTTTAATACTTTTCAATCTTGAAAATTCCAAAAATACTTTTAAAACATTTTAGTAAATTTACTTAAACACCTTGCAGTTGGTTTTATTTTTTTCCCTATCCTCATATATCACCGGACAAATTGGGTTAGCTTAAAATATTTGCCATAACAACTGCTACGCCCACCCTGAGATTTTATAATTCCAAAGACCCGCAAAATATGTTTTAAAGCCAACAAAGAAAAGAAAAAAAAAAGATAAAAATAAATAAATAAAAATGAAGCTGGTAAAAAGTTCAAAATCATAAATTTTAAACGATATTAGGTTCAGTTTAAGTGGACAGACAGGCAGACAGGCATTGGCAGGTAACCTCGTTGCGGGCAGCTGGCAACCGGCCAACTTCGACTTACCAATGCCAGTGCGTATTAACTGACAAAGCTTTTCTATGGCTCTGATGATGGTGGTGGTGGTGGCTTCGGGCTGGTTTGCTTTTGGCCTAGACGCAAAATGCTAAACATTTTCCTTTGTTGTGTGTGGCTGGGATTTATTGATTCTGGTCAAATGGCGAGCCTAAGTCTGAATTATGTTTTGGCTTAAACGATTTCCCGCAACTGGACAGTGGCGGCTTGCCAGTTTCTCTATCAGCCAGACTAAACTAATTAAGACCAAAATAATCTTTGGAAAATAGCGAAAAGCTAAAAATAAAAATTATTATGTTGACAAATTTTCTCATGTCCACACATGAAAATATTTGCCAATCTCTACACAAGTTGGCCAAAAATAAAAAATAGTGCCAAATATTATCGCAAGTTTTGCAACGCCTTTAGAACTGCCTCGGCTAACTGTATCAATGCACCGCCGACAACAACAACACCACCAACAACAGCAACAACTGCTTTGATGAAGTGGCACAAGTTGGCCCACAATCAGTGCCGTTTAACAAGTGGCTCAGATATACAGAAACGACTTAATTAGGCGACTGATAATTACAACTATTCGCCGGCTGCCTCAATGCTGACACAGACCGAAAAGAGCCTATCAATAAAATTATTTACAATTTGTTAGTGTGCAGGTCATTTTGAAAGTTTGTTTACCCATGAATCGGCAAATTAATAGAAATAACAATTTTCTGAAATTTATCTTACGTAATTTTCAAAAATGACAGTTCAAATTTGCCGGCCATTTATCAATTAAAAGGAAATAAATTTGAAAATTTTTATTTGTCAAAATGGTTGATTGAAATTTTTGACAAAAATCACATCTCGGAATCCATCAGAAATCTGAGTCCGAATCAACTCAAAGAAAAAGTCTACAAAGGCTATGCAAATTTTAAAAGACTCCATTTTTTTTTCAATTAAACTAAAAACTAAATCCAAAGAATTAATTTCAAATCATTTATATTTCTTTTTTTATTGAAGAAAATTTAAATTTGTTTTCTAAGCAAAATTAAGGCTAAGTTGATCAATTTGTATGCCGAATTAATTGTGCAAGATAAGAAGTTAATGGTTAGGCTTTTAGGTCTTTACAAAATAAATATTTGATAATATTTGAATTCATAGAAATAACTGATAATTTCATATTTTATATGTAAATTTTATATGAAAATAACTCTGAGATAAAAAATATTTACAAGGCTCCAGAAAAGATCGGAGACCACTTAAAGACTCTCGCTCTTCAGACTTGTTTCAGTAGCATCTTTTGACTGCGGGGGGAAAAACAAAAGAGTACAAATTCATTATGGATAGCAAAAGTTTAACAAATGACTCAAATGTTTACCAAGTAAATGGCCAATGGGCAGGCAATTGGCCAAGTCGGTAGTCGAGAGCGGCAGCGAAGTGAAAATCATGAGGCCCCAGTTGATCTTACAACTCGAATGCCATGTTAAACACCCTACACTCTTGTAATTTGTGTCCAAATGAAATAAATTTATGAGCATCGATTGCAAAGTTGATTAGACGAAAGCCGCCGCGTCGCACCGCACCGCACCGCGCCGAAAAAAAAAAAACAAACAAGTTTCCACAGCAGCTGGCGCTCAATCTGTGTTACCTTTTTCTCTTGGCCACTTGTAATAATTTTTGGTTCGGTAAGGTTTCTCATTCTGTTTTTAATTGCAATTTGATGTTTTTGTGATCTCAAAGCAGACAACACAATAATGAAGTCGTCCAGTCAAAAGGCCACGTACGAATTTTCAATTCGGCTGAAAAAATTTTCCGCACTTAGCGGCCAAGTGTGAAAACTCAATGAATACCGCACTCCACAGAGAAATCAGCTTTTTACACATTTTTTCATAGACAAGTGTGAAGTTTTTCTTCCAACGCTTTTTCCCTTGCCTTCAGCTATGATTTTCAAAGAGAGAGAGAGAAAAAAAGGTGTCGTCGGCGCTTTTGGCGCTTGAGGTGTTAATTGATTGGTGTTAACTTTAAATAGAAATTGGTCTAGAGTTTACCTTTAGCTGGCCATGCTTTGATTGCAATCAGCAAGATGGAAAAATAAATACCAAAAACATCTTATTTCGGTTTTCGAATATTTTCTTTCATGAGAGAATTTCTTCGGCATATTCGACAGGTTCGGACCAAAAACTAAAGGAAAAAGAGGTCCGATAACTCAAAAAAAAATAATGCAAAAACAACAACGAAAGGCACAAAAAAAAAGTGATTGATGGAAATTGCTGAAACTGTCATGTTTATGAACGTCCGCAGGATACGAAGCTGACCCGAAAGAGAACTGATTCTGCCAACTTGTATGGGGTCCAAGATTGGTCCACAGAATGTGCACGCAATGCGACAGTAATTTGCATTCAAAAAAAAAAAATAAATAAATAAAAATAAATAAAAAACCAAATCAATCTACAGTGGTTGAAAATTTCAAAAAGCAAATCATTTTTCGAGGGAAATAAAACTTAAGAATATTGAAGAAATTGTCAGAACTTTTAGGATCGAAAGAAGATTATAAAATTTCCATAAATTATTCGAATGATTTTTTATAAAATGTGAAAACAAAAAATTCTAAAATAGAAATAGTCTAAACAGTCTGTGATAAAGGAAGAATTTTGAAATATTATAATACAATAAAAATTTCGAGCTATAAAAATATGAGTCCGGCGAGAGGAGCTCTCGATTTCTCAGAATTTCGAAAATTTTGTATCTCATAAAAATTTTATATCACATCCTTGATAGGGTTTTTCTAACTCCAGAATAAATTTAATAGTTATGTGAAATCACTTCAATAAACTCTCAGGAATTTTTATAGGTTATTTAAAACGAAATATCTCTTCTTTTCAGGATTTTTTCCATATCTTGAATAAGTTTTGAGAGTCTGAAAAAAAATATTTAAAATTATCTTGAGACATTTAATAGTTAGGTGAAACCACTGAGAATTATTACAAGATCCTTAAGCCAGAAACCGTAAGGATTTTTTAAGTCATTTAAAATAAAGTACCTCTTCTTTTCAGAACTTTTCCCATAATTTGAATAAATTTTGAGAGTCTGGAAAAATCTTCAAAATTTTCTCAAGACATTTAATAGTTACTTGAAACCACTTCGAATTATTATATTAAAAGATCTTTAAATCAGGAACTCTCAAAATTTTTTAGATTATTTAAAATAAAGTACCTCTTGTTTTCAGAACTTTTTCCATAACTTGAATAAATTTGAGAAGGTCTGGGAAAAAAAATTTCAAAAATTTTCAGCGCTTGCACAATTTTTCTTGAACTTTTTCTAATACCTTCGAACCAGTGTATCCTTCAGGAGTGGAATGAAAGCGACTCATTGTCTGGCAGTTTTTAAAAGGTTTTCACTAATTTTCACTCACTTTGGTTACAGACTTGTCAGATCGAAGGCACTGAGAGAACTCTCAGATGCCGCACACGGCGATTTTGCTGCAATTGCGGTTTGAATTTCAACATGATTGCGTGTTTCAATCTGGAGCTTTTTTGTTTCTCATTCTCATTCTTTTTGCTGAAAGTGTCTGGATTGTACTACACTTCTGGCAGTCCGTTACGATTACGACAATTCCAGATTGTAGCCAAAGGCTTTTGAAGTCAACCCCTCTTGGTAGAGGGGGGAAAGTAGAAGAAATTTCGAAAAGTCATTGAACAGTGAATTTTTTTGACATTTGATGCACTGTGACACTAACTGCCCAAGGAGGAACCAGGAAAGACATCAAAGAGTCTGGCTCACCCGGGCGAGGTGCTAAAAAGGCGGCGCTCTAAAGTTACACAAAAACGAACATAAAAATTGTTCAAATCTTTTTATTTATTTTTTTTCTCTCTCTCAGGTCTTATATAAATTATAAGCCTTTGGTTAACTGAAGTAAAAGTAAACGCAATCAGTTAAGCCCGCCGGTGGGCTCCCAGCTCCCCACCCGGCCGCGCTCCAGTAAAAGAAAGAATGCGGTGGAGCAAGTGTAATTTCTGGCAATGATCTATGCGCCTAGCAAATAAAATTATGACCATGGAAAAACAGCAGAAGCAACACAAACACACACTTGATACACGGTTCTCCATTGCCATGGCCATGGTCATGGCCGAAACCACCACCGAAACCAGCCAATCGCGATTCAAGCGTGGAAAATTGCTTGGCGCATTTCATTTTTTCTTTTGCCGGGCGAAAACATGGTGGCAAGGCTTAATTATGCACAGACCGTAGAGTCAGACCCAGACTCAGACTCAGACCCAGACCGAGACCGAGACCAGACCCCTCTGAAGGCCTTTCGGCACCATAGAAACAACGTCTTCTTCTTTAACTCACTAATGGGCCAGCCAAGCCAGCCAACTAACCAACTAGCCAACCAGCCAGCCAACCACCGATCAACGTTAAAGTTTAAAAGTTTAATCCAACGTGCATGCGGCCATTTTAATATCCGCCATCATGTTACCTCCCATAATTTTATGCCTCATCAATGACAGCACATACATTTTGAGCAGATGTTTACAGAGAGAGAGAGACAGAGATAGCTTGAGACAGAGACAGAGAGAGAGAGAGAGAGGGAGAAAAACACAGAAGCCAAATCGGTGGCTAAAAGTTTGTCAAGAGCCAATCTAGTAGAGAAGCCAAACTACTCCTTTTTTCTTTTGTGACGCAAGCTTTCAACAATTTTATATATTCTCTTTTATCCTGAACGAAGCCTCCTTCATCTCGGTCGCTTCGTCTTCGTCTTCTTCCTCTTCTTCTTCTTTGTAGTCTTGACTGCACTGGAACAAAATTGTTTTCGTGGTAATTTGCACCCGAGGCTCTTAAAATTCCTTGCCGCTTGCTTACACTTAACTTAACCAACTTCTTGTAAGCCTCCTGTTCGTCATCTTTTGGCTTTGACAGCTGTGAGTCGATTGGCCCAACAAGTGGATGGTGGCGGCCAGGAAGACCCACAGATTGTCAGCGTCATCTGTGATCACTCAGAGACTGAGCAGTCTCTCTCTCTCTCTCTCTCTCGCTTTTCCTCTGTCTCTGTTTCTGTCATCCGGTGGTGACTTTTTTGTTATTTTTATATGGCATATTATCTGGTCTTCGGCCGCCCCCCTCGAGCAGCTCTCAGCTATAAGCCATTCTGTCGTTCTCTCTTTTGGCTTGGACTCCTTGGCCTGACCGTCGTGTACCCTCCATGGCTGATTATTGTTATTAACCAGTACTGATATTCATCCATTGGATGGGCAGACTCCTTGAAGCACTTTGCTAATCTTACATCAACATCGATTGTACACACTCTAGGCCTGCTGAGACAGCGGCAGCAACAACAACAACGAGAAGAACCCTGCCTCTCCTTGTGGTGTACGGATGGGCCGGCGGAATGGCTTTCAAATTGAATGTCCATCCTTTTGCTTCGAGCAGTATTTTCAGTTCAGTTTTTTTTTTTCTTTTTCCATTTTTCGAATCACTGAAATTCACTCAAACCGGCTCAAAGCACGCACACCAAATTGACTCTATGAAAGGTTTCGGAAAAACTAAAACCATTCCAGTCACATTTTGGGTTACTAAATCAAAATCTTTAAGAAGATCTATAATAATATTTATTTATTTATTTTATATTTAAAATTGAAATAGACGCCAGATCAGATAATTAATATCAAAATAAAAGATATCTCAAAAATCTAGTTTTCTCATACAGCAAAATATATAGATGAAATCTGGAGAATACTTAGAGGTTTTCTTCAGAACTCAAAAGTTCAAGAAATCATAGATCACAAGTCATAGATGAAATCTGGAGAATACGTAGACTTTTTTATCAAAGCGTGAAATTCCTAGAAAACTGTAGGACCAATTAGGTGAGTATCTGAGACCCTCTATGATCAGATAAGGTTAGGAAAATTAGGGAACCAATAAGCCCTCGAGCCATCTGAGATTCCTTCTATCTTACCGAACGAGTGAATCGACCAAGCGATACTTAGGGAAGAGATAGAGCCCTTCAGCCTTTGATAAACAATTCGTTCCGACGTACAGACAAGGAGTGGTTCGGACAACGAATACTTAGAAAACTTGGAAATTCAATAGGATAACTGTTTCAAATCTTCCAAAGCATTTTCAGAAATCTTAAGCTATTTTCTTCTAAAAAAAATCAGGAAGACGCCTCAAAGATTCTTTCGCTTTTAAGTAACCTCTAAGCTGTCTTCCTGAAATTAAACTCAAGACCCTATATGAGAAAAGTTCTCAGCTCTGGAAATGCCCTTGTAAAAATATGATTAGTTGAAAATATTAAGCCGGTTTCCTAGAGATCTCCTTAAATATCTCAGATAGCCCAGATTTACAATATTTAAATTACCCCACAAAATTGACTTAAAAATCGCTTTTAACTCGGGCCAGCAATCAATCAAGTTTATCGCAAAAAAAAACACCAATTTTTTACATATGATTGACTGATTCATCAGTTGCCAAATTTATTGGTCTTGAATTTTCTTATGGTCTTACGGAAGTGGCCGCCCCTTTCATGCACCGCACAATCAAGAATTGCAATTTTGCTTATTATCTTAATTGTAATATGAATAAAAATAAACCAAGTAAGTGGAGCCCAAATGTGATACAAATCTTTAACAAGCGCTTGAAAAATGTGGCCAAAATTTGAGCGTTCATAGTTCACCGAGGTTCATGCGACGATGCTGGCGTGTTGGTGCTCTTGATGATGATGCAGTTGGCCAGCGCCTCTGTGAAGGACATTATGGAAATGATGTCCGCAGGCGGAGTTTGGTCATTATTCAGCCGCATTGCCGTCTACGCCCAATTGATCAGGCCAGGCGATAGGCACCTGGGCATCTGGAACGCAGCAGACACTGAGACGGGGGACAGGGACGGAGACAGTGACGGTGACTTTGACTGCGATTGTGCAACTGAGACAATCCTTTTGGTTGGGCTGTGCAACGTGTGTGTGATCATGTGAGCAGCGCTTTAAATTAACCCAAAAACTATCAGTTTCAAATTTATGTATGACATTTACGGCTACACACACACACACACACTCACAGACAAAGACACACACACACCCACTCAAAGAAATGGCTAAAGGGAATTTGAATTGTGACGAGTTGAAGTGGTTAAAAAATACTCCAGCCAATAATGATGATGGCGGTGGCGGTGGCGGCAGTGGTGGCTCTTCTGGTGGCACCAGCAGTGCGTGTTAAATACATACTTCAAATAGTAAGCCTCTCTCATACCAAGTACCACGCCTATTTTTTACACTATCAGTCATAAAAATGCGGAATTTATGCAATTGTTGCCGCTGAGAAATGAATGGTAAAACGAAACGCTCACCGTCAACCGAAAGCATCGAGGACTCTAGTAGAAGTGGAAAAAGAAGACTGACACTGCTGTCGGACTGTCCAGATGTCTGTCTGGCATGCAGAGAACCGAAGCGCACACCCACCGCGTTGTCCAGGCAAGTGTGGACTCAGTAAGTCACCGTGATTTTATAGGAGCCTTAACTTTTTTTCAGGAACTTGGAAAATATTAAGGTTATATTTTGATTCAGTTAAAATTAGGTGAAGAGTCGGCGGAAAATCATCGAAATTCTTAACCTGACAAAATCACCGTGATTTTATAGTAGCTTTACCTTATTTTATATCCAGGGACTTGGTAGATATTAAGGTTATAACTTTATTCAGTTAAAGTTAGGTGAAGAGTCGGAGGAAAATCTACGAGATTCTTAACCTGACAAAATCACCGAGATTTTATAGGATTTTTAACTAATTTTATTTACTTGGAAGACCTTAAGGTTATAGCTTGATTCAGTTAAACTTAGGTGGATAGTCGAGGGAAAATCACGGAGAATCTTGAAGTGACTAAATCACCGTGATTTCCAAAATGTATTTAAGTCCTTACGATTGATAATAATAGCTTTCTTTGGATCATAATAAGCTACAACCAATCCAGTGACTTAGCTCGAATGGCCTTTATTTAAATCACTGTGATCTCAAAAATTATGAATAAATATATCACGGTGACTTGACACTTGGATTTCTTGATTTTCCAAATTTGTTAAAAAAAAAACATTTATAAAATTGAAGTAAAGTTTTGAATCATTGAACAAGTCACTGTGATCCGATATAGGCATGTACAATTTTTTGCCCCAAATAAATTTCAATATGCAATGTTTGTGGACCCACACACCATATTGGAGCCCCCTTTTGCCCACATGTCCAATTCTCTGTCTAACTCAGCCCGAACTCAGCTCGGAGCGATGGGCGATTCCGATATTAAAGCGCTTGGCACGCTGGCTAGGCTCTCATGCGTACAGCGCGTAAATTGGTCTTTTGAAGAGAAAGAAAAAAATATCAAATCTACCCTCGCCAGCGTCACGATACACATTTATTTCAAGTTTATTTTACCAAATGTCCCAATAGGCTATACAAATTGATTTCATTTCCTGTAATGTCGCCGACGCGCGTGTGTGGCAATCGTAGACTTGAATTTCTTTCTTTCTTTCTAAACTGTTATTTATGTGCCGTAATTGTTATACTTTAAGCAAATTCAAAAAAAAAAAAATTCGAAATAGAAGAAAAAAAACTATATGCCTCCGAGCTTGCAGGTTTTGGTAAAGACTGCCACCCGCATGCCAGTTAGTTTAACATAAAATGTTGGTAAGAAATCATTTGGCATATAAAAATAAATAAAATTATTAAATTGATAGCTAAGGAGAGACAGAGAGAGAGAGAGAGAGAGAGAGAGAGGAAAAAGTGCCTAACCAGATTGACAACTTGGCCAGGGAAATCAGGCAGACTCTGTCAAGTCTCTGGCGTCTTCATCTCTCGGCGGCTGCAGTTGTCGTCGTCGTCATCATCAGTCAACCAATTTGTTTCGATGAATGACTGAATGAATTTGTTCACCCCTTGGTCATCTTGATAGGAGCGACGCGAGCGCGCACTCATCTTCGTTTTGGACCAGCCCAGCCCAGTCCAGCCCAGCCCAAACCAACTCACTCAATAGCCAAGAGCCAACAGGCAATGGGCAACAGGTTCTTTTTAAACGTCTGCCTCTTCCTCGGATCTCGGGCAAGAGCAGAGGCCGCCGCCACCGTCACCGCCACCGCCACTGTTAAAACAAGGCAAAACGTTGAGTTGCGAATGAGGACGGAATGGACGGCTGGGACAATCTTGGCCAGGGCCCAGGCTCTCCAGCACTTTGCATAGAAGCGTTTGGTAAAGCGCGATTGCGATCAGCGTTCAATCGCTGCTTATACATGGACACGTGTTTTCCAAGAGCTCCTCAACTCGTCTCAATGTCTGTTCTGTTCATCTTGGTCTGACCAAGTGTGTGTCTTTGTGTGTGTGTGTGTGTGTGTGTTGCCAATTGCTGGAAGCAATGCAAAAAAGTTGAGCAAAAAAACACAAAGTAGGCTGGCCGGCCGCAGTCAGCGATAAGCTGGCCAACAAGCCAAGTGCGGCGACATCATCAACACAAGTTTTGACCAGCTGCTGCCGCTGTTTCTGACCAGGCCCAAAAAGCGATCAAATCAATCGGTGCAAATCGTCGATGATCTTTTGAAAAAAAAAATTTTTTTTTCTTATTTTGAGTGATTGCTTGTTAGGGCAGTTCTAGGTGAAATCTACCGACGGCAAAAAAAAAAAAATAAGCCGAGACGCCATTTTGGTTTAGTGGTGCTCCGCCCAGACTTGTGGCATTTTTAACGTACCAAAAAAAATTGCAAATGCTTCAAAAACAAAAAAAAAAAAACAAAAAAAAAAGAAGAGGGGCAGGTTGAAGCACTCACACACATGTGTATGTAATTGAAGTCATTTATGGGAACAGCTAAACACAAGAAGAAGAAGAAGAAGCAGGCAGCTGCCCAGTAGCCTGAGACAGTGGCGGAGCCAGTCGGCCATCATCATCAGTCGGAGTCGCCAATGAAAAGCATGTGGCAATATCATTAACTTTTTCTGCTTCGCTTTTTTTTTTGCTACTTTTTGCCACTGTCATTCTTGTTTTGACCAGCAAGAAACTTGGGCTGGTAGAGTTTCTGTCTTTTTTTTTTGACCAGGGGAGAAAGTAATTTGCTCTTGTTGACCAAACAAAATGGCGTTAAAAGTTTTTTCTTTTCTTAATTTTTCTTCTTTTTTTTTTTTTTTTGTTTGAGGCAGTCACCATTTTAGGGCTTAAAAGTTTTTATAACTGTTTATCAAGCCATTATGACATATGACACTTTTTCTTCTTGCCTCTTCTTTTTCTTCTTCTTGTTGGTCTTCTTTTTATTAATATGAATAAACAGCGGTAGCCCAAAAAAAAATATCGAATCGATAGCCACAATTTCAATTCAAGTTGGCTGGACTCACACTCTCAAACGGAGATGTGCTTCTTTTCGCACAAAATTCACAGCTGGAGATCTCTCACAAAAAAGATATCTCTCTGCCCCGCCGTCGTTCGTTGAACAACAACAAAAAAATGACATACCTGAATTGAGTTTTTGAGAAAACTGCCTGCATTTTATTAAGTCTTAATTTGGTCGAGCATTGATGGGCCCGATAAATAAGCCAGTCAAATGGACAACAACAACCACAACAACAACATTTCATAGACAACAGAAGAGCTGCTAGATAATAAAAAGATAAGAATATCTTAATTATGCCAAGACTCTCTCTGGCGTCACCTGACAAATCGATCAATAAAAACAATAATCAATATTGATAGGTAAATTTTAAAAAATCCAAAATATTCTTCAATAAAGTATTAAATATTATCTGGAAATCTTCAAAGGTTCCGAAAAGAAAGCTTTAAGTTTTTCATTTCCTTTATCAGAACCTTTAGGAATTCAAGGTATTCTGATTAACTACTCTCTTTGAGCTTTTCAGGAACCCTTCAAAGGGTCCAAAAAGGAAGCTTTGAAAGTTTTGGTATATTTCCAAATCTTTATGAATTCAAGGAATTCTTCTAGAAAATTCTGATTTAGTAGTCGCTTTAAGCTTTTTAGGAACCCTCTAAAGGATCTGAAGGTTTCGGTATCTTACCAAATCTTTAGAACTCAAGGAATTCTTCCAGAAAATTCTGATTTATTAGTCTTCTTGAGCTTTTCTTGAACCCTTCAAAGTTTCAGAATCCTTAGGAATTTAATTCTTTCATCCGAGGATCTCACTATATTTCGAACCTTTAGGAATTATTCAAATTGAGGGTTCACTGTGTTCTGTGTAATTTGATGAGTTCTTTTGGTGAAATATAACACCAAAGCTGCCTGGCGATATTATTATTATTTTTTTTTTTTTAGACACCGCAACAGTGTTGCAGCCGCAGAGGTGCAAAAGTTTTACGACTAAACAGCAATGACAAAGGAAACGAATAGTCTACCGCAAAAATTTATGAAAATCAAAGAAAAAGAAGAAGAAGAAGAGAAGCAGTTTCAAATCCAGAGAAAAGAAAGACAAAGAAAGCCACAAAAAAGATATAAATGAATCCTGCAAGTGACTGGCGCACGGCATGTGGTGGTGGTGGTGCTCCTTCTTCTTCTACTTCTTCTTCCTCTTGTTTACCATTGAATGGATTTGTCGCAACGCATCAGGTCGTGAAATATGCGAAATCTAAACGCTTTTGACGCTTCGCAATTGGACGCACGCGGAGCACAAAGAAGCAAAGAAAGAAATAATAATTTGAGATTCTTTTGCTCTTTGTTTGGTTTTTCCGAGCTTAATTGAAATTGTTTTTGTTGTACAAACAAATGGCAGACAAATATACTTGGCATGTGTAAAATTAGTTTGGCCTGCCGCAGAGAATTAACAATGACTTTAATTAAAAATTCAAGCCACACGAATATGCCGCCTCTTCAGCATTGTATGGGCTAAAGGGGGAGCAGAGGAGAGGTAGCCGTTGGCGGTGGTTCAAATTCGCCTCATCATATTTCAACAAAATTGTAGCCACACAGTCAACCACAAGAAAAGTAAATAAATAAATGGAAAAAGCTCAAAAAAAAAAATCTTCAAAACAAAATACAAATAATTTATACAAGACGAGGGCTGTACCAAAAGTACTGAATCACTATGTATGGCAGAAAATATTACCTTTTTACAATTCCAAAATAATAAATTTTAAATAAAATTTATAGATAGACTCCTGTACTTTATCAATAATAATTTGGAAATATAGAAAAATATGAGTTCACATGGGAAAGGTTCATTTAATTCAAATAATTTCAAATTAAATTAAAGATTATTTATTTTTCAGAAACATAATTTCACAAAGATTTCTTCAAGTAATTTCAAATCTAATTTCAGATAATTTATTTTTAAGAAAAATGGTTTTCCAAAGATTTTTTCTAAAATATTTTTAAAGCAGAAAGCTCAGAAATTTATTCAAATTTTCAGAGCCAATTTATTGGGATTAAATATTTACTTTAATTCTAAAAAAAAGTCCCCATCCCTAGATCAAAGTTTGAGTATTTTATCTGAACAAAAATAAAACTCACTTTAAAAATTTCTTTTTTTCAATACTTTTTGGCCAGCCCTCGAAATGTAAGCACTTGAACTGTGACTGCCACACTCGTTCAGTTTTAGGTGTGCATGTGTGCGGGCCGGTCCAGTCTCTCAACCTGTCTATTTGTCTAGGCTTGATTATATTTTTGGCCCACACTTGACATTTATGGGGAAAATATTTTATGTGGAAAGAAAACATTCATTACAACTTGAAAAGCGTTAAATTTTGAATTTCTTCAAGTATCTGCTCATTATCCAAAAAAAAAAAAAAATGAAAATGAAAATAAAATGAAATATCAAATGGTCCAAATAGATCTTTGTATCTTTGAATCTTTGGGAGTGTATCTGTGCTGAGCACAGTAGCCCGTAAAGAGTTATCTTTCTGAAACTTTAGCCTGCCCATTTTATATGGGTTTTTTTTTTTGGTATTTTGGCTTAAATGTAGTGGCAATTTCAAATCGTCAGTTCATCTATAAGCATGGTCATTAAGTCATTGAAGGGTCGTAAAATGGGCTTAGCCAGCCGATTTTATATATTTTAGTAGGTTTAATGTTTCTTTCATTTTTTCTTTTTTCGGGCAGAACACCTTTTAAGTAGGCCGACCACATGGGGGAAAAATGTCTATATTTTTAATGCCCTGATGGTTTTTAAAAATTTCCAAGGCGTGCAACATTTTTCAACAATATTTTTTTTTACAACATTTTTATAACTTAATCCATGCCAATGGCCGCAATCAACAAACGAACACTAACAGTTTTTTTCTCTCTCTCTCTCTCTCGTTCCCTATTCGAAATGTCATAAACAATAATTCCGTAAAGTCATTCATATTTTTCAAAGCCTAACAATATCAGTTTCGTCGGCTGAGGAGAAGAAAAAAAAAATCGTTTAAAATAAATAAACAATTTACATTTTTAATCAATTGAGACTGAAGAAACAAAACAACCGAGCAAATGGGAAAGATATATACATACATATACATATATATATATATATATATATATATACATATATATACATATATATATATATATATATATATATATATATATATATATATGAATCAAAAGTCAAGATTTACGGTCTAGATAGGGAGTGATAGAGATGGCAATATTTGGGCAGACAAATATGGCACATTCCATCTATTCCTCTTGGGGAGTGGTCAAGAGCCGTACAAAAGAATTTTAAGCCTATGAAAAAATAAAAAGGCAAAAAGATATTAAAAGTTCACACAAAAATCAAATCAAATAACAATTAAATTATAGAGAAAAAAAAGAAATAATTTTGCATAAGAATTTGGAAAAAGAATCTTTGAGTTTTTTTTTTTTTTTTTTTGATTGATTGAAATTATTGGAATATGTAAATTTCGGATTAAATTAAATGATCCTTTTGTGTGAAAGAAAAAAGTTTTCCGGCTTAAGAAAATGAACTTCCCGTTTAAAGCTTGGCCAATAAATAATTCAATTGTTTGTGTCACTCGAAATCAAATCAATTGCGTAGGCCGAGACCCTTTTTCTGTCTTGTGTTTTACATAATCCAATCACAGATTTTGTCTACAGATATTCGGCCCACAACAACAACAACAAAAACAACAACAAATCGGACAAAGCCTAGGCCACAATGATCTTGATTCCATGTACTATTTCCACACACACGTTAGATCCGGTTAGATCTCTCCCGCTCTTGCCCCCTCGCTCTCTCTCTCATTTCTTTTGGAGGGATCAGAAAAGCAAGCCTGACCAAGTGTGAATTTGTGACTAGAGTCTGGGCCATAACTTAAGCCAAGTAACTGTTTGGAGTGCCAGAGGAAGAGGGCCAATAAAAACTAAACAAGAAATCACTCAGAAAAAGAACACCAAACAAAATTCAAAAACAATGAACAAAAAGCTCAAATGGAATTTGAATTTGAATTCGAATCTGAATCCAAAGCGGGAATTGTTATTGTTCACATGTGTATATGTATATGTGTGTGTGCGTCACCAGTTAAAAAAAAAAAAGAAAAAATCATATACCAAAAAAACGGGTGAAAAAACTATTCTCCAACGTAATTTTATTGTCTTTGACTGGTCTGATTGAGTCGCCGATACACGGCGTGAACAAATGGTTGCGACTAACAAACAAAACAGATTTTGTAAAAACTTTTTACACTCAAAGCCCAAGACAGTCTCGAACCACACAATGCCAGAGAATGCAGCCAACAATTGGGCCCCAGCCGACAGGATTGACAGGCGCGTGCCCCGCCAATAAAACACCGCGAACACACAAAGACAAAACAGAATGAATCTCTGACTCGGTTGGCCTGGTCAATGCAATTTATAATCCATAATGTTATTCAAAGCAAAATCACGTTAAACCTGCGGCCCTCGCTGCCTCAGCCAAATGACTTCATTAGCTTGGCTACACAACAAAAGAGCATTAATAAATTGCAGTAGATTGCGGAAATTGCTGCAAGGCGGCGCACAATGCAAATTACAAATCTTTAGTTTAAACATTTTAAATTTCAATTGAAAACAAAACGATGCTAAAATGCTAAAAATGAATTGGGTGTGGCCAAAAGAGCCTACACAAAAAAACCAAGAACAAAGAGAAGATAGAGCGGAGGAGTTAGCAATTATTGCCTGACGTGACTTAAGTACAGTTGAACAAAAAGAAAAGTACAGTTGCGCTAAGCCGAGATTGAGGTAAGCCAAATGGTTTAAATATTCTAAAATGTTCTTTCTACTATTTTGTTAGGTAAACAAAAGAAATATTTAGAAAGTTACAACATTTTAAACTAAAAGCTCAAAAATTCATTGTATTCATAATTTAAGTACAGTTGTGCTTGGTCTACAATTGATGGGGAATATAGTCAAACTTAAGGACTTTTTAATTTGATATTTGTTTTATTCCATTAACTAAAATAGCTCCTTAGAAAGTAGATCCATAAAACTATAGCTGAGATGATGAGAATAAACAATTTCCAGTAAACTTCTCAATTTGAGTTCTTTGAGTTGTTCCAAAAATATTAAAATTTGAAATTGACCTTGTTCCTACCGTCCGAATGAGCCTTGGGCTAACTTTTGATTTGGTTCCCAGTTCAGTTCACAGTTAACTGAAAGAATCAACCATAATTAGGCAAAAATAGGAATGTCCCAAGGCTAAGGAGAAGAAGCATCAAGCAAAGAACCTCTCGAAACAAACTCGTTTTCCGCACTCGCTCAATTGGGGAGAAACACACAGAGAAGACTGTGAGTATCTTCCTGATGACCAATCTAGCCACAATCTAGGATAAATTGTATACTTGGCGGACCATTTTTGGTGGGCAATCAAAGTGTCGCCAGTTCTGTGCCAGCACCATTGTTGGCACAACAAACTCAACCGGAGTTGTCAGAAAAAGAAATACAGAGACAGAGAGAGAGAGAGAGAGAGAGCAAGTTTAGTTAGTATCTTTTGGCTGTTAACAAGTTGTAGTTGAATTAATTACGTAATACCAACAATCAGAATCAAAAAACCGCTTAGCGCTGCCAGTTTGAGACATTTCATTTGGACATTTCTCGGTGGCTTGGTTGGTCAATTCCCAGGCACGTTTAAGTGCCAAAATCCTGGCAGACAACAGTCACAACAGGCGCTAAGTGAAACAGACCGAGATGACCGAGATGAAAGAACCAAGTAGTCAGCCAGACCAGGCCAAGCCAGGCCAAGCTGCTAACAAGAGTACCGACCAACTCACTCGACTGCCAGCCCCTTTTCATTTTTGTATTTTCTTTTTTATTTCAGAGTTGCTTGGGCGGCACTGTCAGCCAACTGACAAGCGTGCATCATCGGGCAAAGTCGAGCGCACATGTAATGACGCCAAATTGTTGACTTTAGGCCGCCGATGCTGATGCTGCTGCTACTTCTGCTGGTGCTGCTGCCGAGCAAGGGGATCCAAATAAGCAATGATAGTGGACAGACAAATCAGACAGACCCCGACAGGAGGGACACTCCAGACAGACTCGGTTGATTCGGCATGGGGCAAATGTACATAAATAATGTATGTTAGGCTCACCAGCCACACCGACCACATAGGGCGCACCGTTGCCGTTTGCAATTGGGACACAGACCAAGACCAAGTCTCTCTATCTCTCTCTTTTCACTCAGCCCCAGACTGAGACTGAAAACTGCAAATGTATTTGGGTCAGTGGTACGCTTGTGTCTGCCGCTTCCGGTTGCCACAGCAGCCCAACAAGTGAGAGAACTTTGACAGACTGAATTCCACTCAAACTGAAAGTAACAGAATCAAAGATCAAAATAAAATCTTTTTGCCAAGATAACAATTAATTTCCCAAAATTATTTTGACCTTTTTCTTCACTTCAAATCTCTTTTTAAATTTTAATAATTTTTACTAATGAAATTTTTAAATAATTCGAAATACCAAAAAAACTGGAATTAATTCAGCCTTATTCTCATGGAATTTCAAGTTGTTTTCCTTAGTTTTTCGATTCGAATATCTCAGACCAGTAACTGTCGGACCCTTGATCAATTCAAGACTTGCCCAAAAAGAGTATCAAATTTGTAATGTCTCTGGGCGAAAAACCTTTCTCTTTGTGGCTTTCGTGGCCCTTTTTAATTACATTTTGCCATTTTTTTCTGTTTGCGAAAACTTTGCTAAATTGTTTTTTGCCCTCTGTCTAGATGGTCAGAACTCGACATACTCAGCCCAGTTGATTAAAAAAATATTTAATTGTTGTGTCAGAAAGGCTTCGCCACACCACACCTTCTCCTTCAGTTTCAGAGTGTCCGGCAGAACCAGCCCTTTTTTTGCTCTCAGCTGGATTGATGGCCATGACGGGCGTCTCATTTCACAATCAACTTGGACTGACCAGCCAATGGCCACATAAAGATAACGGTATGACATTTTTAAATAATAAAGAATAATAATAATAATAATATGCAGTAGTACTATTTATTTTCATTAAGTGACCAAACACAAACTCGCACTCCAAGCTGCCAATGTCTTAATCTGGCCAGACAAACTTGCCGTTATATTGGTTTGCCTATCCCCTCTGTTCCTCCTTAAGCTAAAGCCAGATTTCCGTTCTGACCAGGCCTGGCCAGGCCAGACCAAGCCAGGCCAATCCACGCATCCTGCCGAGCCATGCAAATTATACAAGATTCGCGGGGCTGCAAAGTCATCGAAGCGTGCATCGAACATTAACTGCGCTTTGCTTAAAATTTATGTTAATCGCTTGTTTTACTTTTAATTTCGCACTTAAAATTGTCGCCATACCTACGTGGCTCTGGCTCTGTCTCCGTCTCTGGCTTTACCTCGGTGACTCTGGCCCAAGTCCAAGTCACCCGAGAGTGAGACTGGGCTAGCTAACGAGGCTTTGTATGCGGAGCCTTCGAGAGGAGAACCAGTTGGAGGTTGTTTGGAATTGTCTGTTGTTAGCATTGTTGTTCTTATTCTTGTTGCTCTTGTTGTTGTTGTTGTTGTTGTTGTAGCCGTTGAATGTTGTCTTCTCTATGCAGCTCACAGACAGCATCGATAAATTTTATCGATTTCTTGCCAGTGGGATTTTAAAACACATCAAAAGACAATAAAATATACTACAAACGAAATGTTTAGGAACCTGTTTACCTTATAAAGATGCAACTGCATCACAAGAATCACAGAGAGAGTGGAGGGGAATGGAGAGGTGGCCACAAAGAAACAAAAAAAACAAAAAAAAACTTAACTGCACTTGAGCCGATCGCCTGGACTCGAATTCAGACTTCTTTGTCACTCAGGCCGATGTGTGACATTGTAACCGCTTACGTGTATATAAAGAGAACATTACCGTTGCACAGTGGGACCAAAAAATAATACTAGATATTTTCGGAATTTAGGGTTTTTATTTTAAGAAAAGGTAAAATAGGGTTTGAGCAATTGTCCCACCAAAACTCGGATAAAATTTCGTAAAAATTTTTTTACTTTTCAGAACAAATAAAAAATTTCATTTAATTATAAAGATTCAAATTTTTAATGGAATAAAATTTAAGAATTTTTCTATGCTTCGTAAAATAAAAAGCCTACAGCATCACAACGAATGGAGACGGGTCCTTATTGGCTTGAATCATCCTATTGGATCATATCCTGTATAAAAATATTTCACGACTTTAGGGACATATGAATTTCAAGCTACGTATCAACCGACTATACAAAACGAAAGCATCCTTAAATATTTTAAAATCGTAAGTCTTAAATGCTTCCTCCTCTTACTTATTTTTCTTAGTTCTTTGAAAAGTAAAATATTCGCTGCACTGCAAAATTCCAAGTTTTCCAAATTCTTATAGGATATCCACTTCTTCCCTGTTTGTCCCACTGTGCCTTGAGTCGTCCGGGTAGTACACGATAGTACATGATATTTTTTAATATTTTATGCGATGTGTGTGACGATTGTTGTGGGATTTTCAGCTTTTGTGAATGGAATGTGGCACAGCCAACTAATTGGATAGGGTAAGTTAATCCCGTGCGAAAAAAGAATCAAAAAAAAAAAAGGCACATAATAATAATAAAAAAAAAAATAAAAAAAATGGAGCCCCTCGTTTGATTTGAATACCCATATCCGTCGAATCGTACAAATATAACAAAAACAACAAATAAAATCATTGGCAATAAAACGGCAGACTGATTCAATTTTTATGACTCTGGCAAATTGAGTAAGCCTCGAAAGCCCTGACTGTTTCTATGATTAACGCAAAGCCTCAAAACTGACGCACTCCAACTGTGCCTCTCAAATCAGCCAAATTAAAATACAATAGAGTCAAAACAAACCAATAGCAACAACAACAACAACAACAATAGTGACATTTTGGGGCGTAAGCTGTGAGCCATTTATAATTAAACGTCAACATGGCCAAGATTGGTAAGAAAAGAAATCCAAATAAATGTCAAGAGCAACCAAGCTTTACATAAGCCGTATGACAATTCCGTTGACTTCAATTGAGCTTAAACATTTTTTTTTCCAATTTTTTATTAATTTTTTTTTTTTTTTTTGGTGGCAATTGAAATTGGAATTGTCAGTCATGTTGCCAGCTTGTATATATTTTCAATAAAACTGCTGTCCATGTATTCGTGTGTGTGTGTGTGTGTTAATCCGCCTACGCACTCAAACGAAAAAAAAAAAATTGATAGAAAAAATGTGGCTCACAATTCTTGAATCTCTGCTCATTTTAATTGAAAATTGTCAACAACTCGAAAGAAAAAAAAATACCACTTCAAAATCACCACAACAACAACAAAAGTTAAGCCACAAACAACCACAACAACAACAACAATAATAACATCGAATGCCACGCTTCTAATCAAGATCGAGTCAGAGTCATTTTTTTCCCCCAAGTTTGATACGTTTTGGTGGGCGTCACATTTGCCACGTTTGCTTGCCCATAGAAATGTGGCCACATATTTACACATACCCAAAGGTCTATGGATTTGACAGGGTATTCACTTAGGCCAATTGGGAAAGTCACCGAGGAAAGTTTTTGGCCTTAAAATTGGAGGAAAACCTTTAAAATTTCTGGGATAATGCGAGATCTTGAACTCCATAATAGATCCCTGGAATGAATTTGATTTCGATAGATAGAAATTGGATTCGTTAGATTAAAATTTCTGGTAAGATATTTCTTGGATCCCATAACAGATCCCTGGAATAGAAATTGAATTCGTTAGATTAAAATTTCTGGTAAGGTATTCCTTACATCCCATAACAGATCCCTGAAATGAATTTTAATTCGTTGGAAATATATATAGACCTTTTCTATTATATAAAGAAATTCCTCAAGGTTTGCTATAGGTTTTCTAAGGAATCCCTGAAAAAAATGCTTCAAGAAAAGTTATTCCTGAGTGATCAAAAAAATCTAATTAAGTAATGTCAAAGAATTTCCTGAAAGCTATTTTAAATTCAAGAAAATCCAAAAAAAAATATTATTTTGATATATGCTTAATTTGAAGACCTTTTCCCGATCCTTCATGATCACGATTCCCACTCAGTTCGATAGAGTAAAGTGAAATTGTGTTCATAACCCAAATAAATAATCAGACTGACCAGTAAACATCCCAGGGAAATCAACAACAACAACAACAAAGTCCAAAAAAAACACGATGCTAGTGACCACAGCTGCGAATGCGGAAATGCCGAGCGAATCGGACTGGCACAACCTTGCAGGAAAAAAAGAAGAAGAAAAAGAAAAAATAGAACAATTCTGTTAGGGATGGCGATAAGGCCGCGCGCACAGGAGGTGGTGGCAAGAGTGTGAGTTCTGCACACGTAAATTAGCATAAATAGATTTCAATCACTTGGCAATAATTTCATTATGAGAAAGGCGCAATGGGAACTAGTTTTTCGAGGCGATCGTATGGTACACGCAGTTTTTTTGGCTTTGGCGGAGGAGGCCTTCGGGCCATAGGAGCACACAACGATCAGCGATCTTTTTATTGATTTTTCAAGTCAAATATGGCTTTGAACTTGGACTTTTGCGCCAATAATACACTCACACACACACTCATACATGTAGACTGTCTCAGCAGGCGAATGCGAGGAGATAACAAACAAACGAAATATGCAAAAGTGCATGCGAAGCGATACGCTAACAAGACAAGCCACTGCAGACGTTGCCAAGTAACTCTTGGGCTCTCTCGTTGCTGTTGTTGTTGTTGTTATTGGTGGCCAGGGAACTGGCAAAAATATTAATCAGGCAAAGGCATTCACCAAGGCTAAGAGCAGAGCGAGTGAGAGAGAGAGTGGGGCAGTCTGAATCTTTGGTCTTTCTGTCCCAACATTGAAAACGATTAATTCGCAGCGGGGACACTCCAATGACCTGTGAGCGGTGAGCTGTATTGGCCAAAAAGGCAGCCACTTGCCTGCCCTGTTGCTCAGGTCGTTTGAATGCGTGCCAAAGACATGCGAAAAGCTTTTGCATTTCTAAATTCCTAAAATCATCTAATTGCCGCAGAAGAAAATGCAACTGCTTAAGCTTTTCTTTTTACAATTGATTGACTTAAATCCAAAAAGACCAAAGCGATTCTGTGTGATTTTTTTTCTTTATTTTATTATTCTGCATACAGTTACATTTTGTGACTGCTCATCATACAAAAGCCATTTCTCATGTGGCCAAGATTTATGGCTTCCACCTTCTTGGCAACAAGAAGCAGCAGCACCAACAGCAGCAGCGCCTGATCCGCTGCTGTTTGCATTGCCACTCAGCCCAGAACAGAACAGACCAGACCAGACCAGACCAAGCCAGCCAGCCAGTAAGCAAAAGGAATCCTGAAAAAAAAAAAAAAACAAAAAAAAACATTCGCACTAAAAATTGAATTTTGCGTTTTGTGAAGCGCTCAGAAATTCCCCAACGCTATGATTGATCACTAAATTGCAAAAGCCTAAGCGGCGCAAGCCCACGTTGCTGTTTCAGGCCCCCGGGAGCATCTGGCCGGGGCTGGAACTCACTTGACTGCCACAGCCTTTGATGGGGCGCTTTACTGGCCTGAACAAAAATATTCTTCTTCTTCTTGTTTTTTTTTTTTTTGCATGCTTACAATCAGATCTGTCAGATCAGTTTCCTCTTTCTGCTCTTCTTCTTCATCATCGTTTTTTTTTTTTTTTTTTTTGTTTAATCCGACTGTTTTTTTTTTGGGCGTTCCATGGGGCGTTTTATTGTTATATCGACACCAGTAGTTTGTAAGCCCAGTCAGCGTCATTTGCTAAGCCGACGCGTTTTGCCGATTTGTTCTTTTGGCAAAAAAAAAAATATATATATAGCAAAAAATTAAGTAAACGGGTTAACCCTTCCCAACCGATTGAATAAAACTAAAAATAGCTGCTGGAATATTTCCCTTTTTTTATCTCCAACAATGTTCCCATAATCTGAAAAAAATCTTTAGTTCTTGACATTTTTGATAAATCTTAAGTATTTTAGCAAATCGAATGGATTATAGAGAGGACAAGAAAAGACTTCACTTGGATATAGCAAAATATTGAGTTCTTAGGTTTTTGAGGTCTACAAAAAAGGAGATCGAGATCAAAGTAATAGTAAGGTTCGTTATTCCCAACTAACTGATAAGATGGATAAGACCCAAAAGGTTATTTTGAGACCATATTAAGATTTTAAATAATAAGGAAAATTCAAAATATTTGAATTTAGATGCGAAGAATTCTATAAGATTGCTAGACCATATAGAGCAACTGTAGAGGTAAAAGATTATTAGATTAAAAAGTTCGAACATCAGAAATACTATTAAAATCTCAATATCATTAGATTTTGAGCTTAAGACTTATGAGAAGACGAAAGGATTTCTAGATCAGATTCAGACAGAGAGTATATCTCTGGAGTCAAACCTATAGACTACACCATATAATTCTCATAGGATTCACAGGTCAAGCAAAGCTAAAGCAAAGTCATCAGTCAACAAATGAAATTACTCCAGGAATGACTCATTTTAAGGCAGCTGTGGTCACTTTGTTTTATTTCCATTCTCATCTTCCATCTCGATAAAATCTGAAGAACACTTGGAGAAACTATTTAAGCTACAAATGTTTTTGCAGTCTTACAATTATCTTGGGTCATAAAGGGTTAAAATTAAGAGTTACGCAAAGGGGATCTCTTCGTTTTTGGTAGACCACCAATGAATCCGGGCAAACCGGGCGCGGCGCTTCAAGCAAATTCACATTCTGTTGTAAAACTTTTAAATGTGCCTGCATATGTGTGCGTGTGTGTGTGTGTGTGTGTGTGTGAGCCATTAAAATCGCTCATTGAAAATATTTTAAGTGTTTTTTTATATGTCATTGGTTTTTATAGTTGGGAGGCCCTAACCAAAAAAAGATCAGCTCTGGTTACTCTCTGGCCATGATCTCGTGTGTCTTTCATCGGTTTGACTTGGTAGAATTCGTTTATCGTTAATGGCTCCATTTACGATGTGATGTATGTTCGCGGGTCTGCCTGCCTGCCTGCGAGGCTCCCCGAGAGTTCTTGGCGCTTCCGTTAATTCATTTGGATATAGTTTTGGTTTATCATATTGATACATATGTTATATTTATTAATAGTTTTTTTTTTTAATTTCCCATAATGCAAATGATTTTTTTTTTTTTTTAATATCAAAAGTGTTGATGTGCCCTAATGGGGCAAAGATTTTCACACCTTGGCGAAAGCCGACAGTTTGGTTTTGTTGCACTAACTCAATTTCATTTATGGCCAACACACGTTCAGACTATAAAACAGGAAGCCTCTCGGAGTCCCCCGTACCCCCGCCAACACCCTCGTCCACTAGCTCTGTGATACTCCGCTATGCGTGAGTGGCTTGTTGCAGTTTTTTTTTTCTTCTTCTCCTATAAAAGAAAATGTTTCTGCAGGTGAGTGTGTGTGTGTGTGTGTTTGTGAAAGCCAAGCTGGTTGTGTGAAATTAACTTATAGTCTTTTATTGGCAGTAAACAGCAAGCGGCCTCGACTTGGGTCTCAGCCGCATTTGCGAAGTTGCCAGCAACATTTTCCGGCTCGTTGCCTTTTTGTAAATTGATAAACTGCCCACCATTGGTTATAGCCATTTGTTAGCTACCTGTGGAACCGGATATACCAATAGATTGCATATCCATAAAGCATTATAAAACCATACAAAAAGGACAACTCATATCAACCGAATTCTCTTCTTGTTCCCACAAAAATAAAAAAAGAGCCCGGCCAAAGAGGGGCGTATGGGATTGGGCAAATTTGCATACGAAACTGGCGAAATGGTAACATCAAGCACAAACAAAAAAAAATGTTAAAAAGCCAACAAAAGTCAAAAGCAATACAGGCCAGATTACAATGTTGTCTATGTTGTTGCCTGGGCTGACCTAACAACATGTTGCTGCTGATGCTGCTGCTGCTGCTGCTGGAGGGGCAAAGCCAATGGTTGTTAGAGGTGAGAGAGGGGGTGAGGTGTTCAGTGGGCGTTTGGCATGTACCGATGATATCTTTCTTTTCTGCCTGGCCAATATTACACTAGAGTTGGGTCAACACAGCAGCAACAAGATGTTGCACCTTGGGCATGTTGCTGTTGCTGTTGCTGGCTTCTCTGGACTGTGTTGCACATTTTAATTGAATTAACATTTTTACTAGTGTAATGATTTCAATTAGTTTGCACCTAGCCATGTACTGTCATGGCCGAGGCCACATTCAAACATTGTTGCTGCTGCTGCTATTGCTGCTGCTTTCGATGTTGCTGTTGCTGTTGGGCTTCTGCCAGCAACATGGGCCGATTGCTTGCCCTGGCCAAGTCTCACACACGCAGCCTCACTGCCAATTTCAAGTCTAAGGCTTTGGCTTTTATTTCTGAGCATCCCCACCGCCCCTCCGCCCTCACACCCCGCATACTCCGTTCGATTTGGCTGCCGGCTGCAACTACACATTTGCATTAATTGCTTGTTCCTTTGGCTGCCTGTCTGCTTGCCAAGAAATTCTCAACTTCAGAAGTGCACGTGTTTCTCTGCCTTTTGCCTTTGCCTTTGCCAGTGCCTTTGGCTTTGAGTTGGGTTCTTCTTTGAGCCTTTTTGCCTTTTTGCCTTTTGCCTTTTTTGCCTTTTTGGCTGGCTCGTGTGTATTTGTTTTTGGCATTGTACTCGTGTTTGGCTTACTAATGGCTTAATAGTTTTATTGCACAATCGATTTACATTCAAGTTTGGTTTTGCCCACTGAATTGGCTAGAATACTTTTGCCCTGGAATTGCAATAATTTTAATTACACTGTCACCCAACGGGTCTAAAAATCTTAGAATATATGATACATTCTCTGGCCTTTCCACTGATTCTTGTCATTGTCATTAGCCAGGCACACAAATCATGCGATGGCACAAATTTCACCTCAAATTGAAATTAAATTGCAAGTTTGTCTGTGTATGTGTGTGTGTGTGTGTGTGTGTGTGTGTGTGTGTGAAGATGCCACGGCTGCCTCCTGTGGGTATGTGTGTCATTTCAAAATGCGACCGCTTATCTGCAGCCGCATTCATTTACGATTTTACTTTGCCTGCCTTTTGACATTTCTGCATGCCGCAGTGTCCGTTGCGTCGGCGTTTGCTAAAAGCCCAAGCCGCACTGATAATGTCCCAACGCAACAACAACAACAACAACAGCAACCCTGACTCAGGAGCGCCACGCCAAGCCCGGTCAGACCAAAAACCCGCTTCCACCAATCGACTCGACTTGTTTCGTTCCGATTCGTTTCATTTTGGTTGACGAAGACAACCGCCGCCTTGGTTGGTCCTGCTCAGCGTTGGCCCCAGGAATGCATTAACTTTAAGTGTAAGTTACTGATAAGAGCACCTTGGCATTGGGTGATGCATCGCATCAGCATTGCAGCCTTTTCCCTCTCTTTCTCTCTGTGTTTTGCTCTTAAAATCCCCGCTGATTTGCTGCCACTTTTGCAAGTCTCCTTGTGTCGCTTCAGCATTTACCCATTTCCAAGTCTCTCTGGTCTGGGCTTACCCAGTTATTTCAATAAAAAATTAAAAGGTTAAAATTGTCAAAAGAATTTAACATTTATGGAAAATTCTCTATGAAATAAATTATGGGGTTTTTAGATGCTTCAAATTTCATATTCATAGACAAGGAAACAAATGCAATTTTTCCCATTTTCCCATAATGTTTTCGGATTTTAATTTTTTGAATTCTCACATTTATAGACTGCCTTTTTGTTAGGCAAATCTGAGAGTTTGGTCTATGAAATATTTTAGAAATTTCTTTGAAAGTCTCTGTATTATCTGAGATATTTTTCTGGGTGTTTAAGAACCTTACCGATTTTTTCTTATAGATAATATAGTAAAACTATCCTAGTCGAAATATTCTCTTCTATTTTGATAGAGCTTACGAGAAACCCAAGGATCTCTAGTTTGACAAATATCTGAACTTCTCCTTAAAGCTATCCCAGAGTCATATTAGTTTCTAATTTCGGAAAATGTCTTGACATATGTGTCATTAATTCTAAAATCTTAGAAACCCATTCAATATTTTATTCCTTAAAATGTTAATTTTAAATAATTCAAAATCTAGTCTAGAATTATTTTCTATATATTTCCAGTTATATTCTCTATAAGATACAGTGTAATTCATTTTTTATCCAGATTTCCAGATATATTCTCTAAAAGAAACTGTAATTGATCCATTTTTTCCTAATTCTTTCTTTTCTTTTATGAATCTAATAATTTATTTTATAAACCCAAATCAATTGAATTGATATGCTCCAGTTTGGGCTCATCCGTACAGAGTACAGAAATGCACCTTCTCTTTTGACAAGACCGACACCGCCACCACCACCACCACCGCCCTCGCCCCCGCCTGTTTGGTCAACGTTCCAGTTGGCTTCTCGAAATGCAAAATACCTTAACATATTTTCGATTTGTCGTTGTCTCTCATTTCGTCGCTTTTCGCCTTGGCCATGGCCCAATCGGTGTGCCTTTTTAAATGACATACGATGTGTTGGCGCTGCAATTCCAGGGGATACGAATGCATTAAGATGTGTCGCTCCCAACGAAACCAAAGACAAAAAAATATATATATATATATATAAAAAGAAGGCTAAAAAGAAGAGTAGGAAGAAGAAGAGTATTTCTTGTCTTTCACTACCGAAACCCCCCCTTTCGAACTAAATTGATATACAGGTTTTCTGGGTTGGCGCTGGTCCATGGCAACTGCGTTCCGCTTCATTCCGCTGATCGCTGGCCGCCAGAGACACATTCACATTTTGCAGTCATGCAAAGAGCATAAAACTCGCCCAAATCAGCGTTAAGAATTAATTGTCTGTTATTATCGTGGATTATTAATAATTTATTCTAAGCTCAAGTTCGAGTTGAAGTTTTGCCATAAACAAACCAGCAAACCGAGCAACACCACATTTGCCTTGGCCGCCAATCTAAAAGGCTTAGCCAATGTTGGCCTGTATGTCTCTGCCGGTGTTGGCCATAATTACGGTCGTTTGGTAAGTGTTTACTTAACGCTTTCTCGTGGGCGTGGCACCCATTTGTTTTCATAAAAATACAAAAAAAAAATAATAAAAAATAATCAAATTCTGCATACATTCATTTAAATAGCCCACTCGGATAATTGGAGCAAAGGAAATACCAAAATGGCAGCAGCCACTTTGAAAATGTCCACAACATGTGTAATGCGCCTAATTACCACAAAAGAAAGATACACCAAAAAAAAAAAAAAAAAAAAAAAACAAAACAGCCCAAAATGACCAAGACTGAGGCCGGGTTTGGCTGAAGGAACAGGAACCCAGACTCATGACTCAGGACTTGATTTCGAGAGCTACTGAAAAAGAAAACGTAATAAAAGCAAAACCAAAAATGCTGAATTTTTTCTTCTTCTTAGTTTGTCTGTCTTCTTCTTTTTTTATGGTAACAACTTCGCGGAATTTGTCATACCCAATGGAGTGGAGGTTCTTCCTTCCTTACCTGCTGTTGTCATTGTTCTGTTTTTGTTTGGCATTAAATGGCAGCAATTTGTTTTGGGCAACTGTCACAAAAGTTGGCACAATTGCTGCTCAGTTTGTCAGACAGACGCCACCAGACAGCCCCCAAAAAGCCAAAGCCGCCAACGTTGCATTCTTCTTGTTGTTGTTGTTGTTGTTGTTATTTGCCCTTCACTGCACGCGTGTGTTTTGGAGTGAAATTCAAAACGTTTTCACTGTTTTGCAAACTTAATTAACTCGTTGCCAACAAGCCTGTCACTGTCTCATTTGGAACCACAACTGAGCTGAACTGAGCCGAGCCGAGCCGAGTTGAGTTGAGCTTACGCCTGCCTTTCACCCTGCCACAGAGTTGATTTTATTTTATTTTTCCTTTTCTTTTAGTTTATTTTTTTTTGTTTTGTTTGGCTTATTGCATTGGGCGTTAAGTGAAACCGAATGCGTTTGTTAACCGCAAAAATAATTTAACCCAATAATTTGAAATCCGTTTTGTAAGGCGGCAATGAAAGCTCACTCAATGCTCATGTTTTCGCAGTTGTCAATTTTAGCTTTCCTAAACAAATTGCTTGTGGCTAGGTGAGTTGCCATCCAAAACTAGACGAATTTTAATACTCTTTTTAACCAAAAAAAAAATAAAAAGTAATTTCCCTCAACTGACCTATTTTCCCTGATAACTTTGAATTCTTTTAACTGAAAACTCTGAAATTTGGAAAACCCTTAGAGTAAACAAAAAGATATATTCCTTTCAAGTTTCAAGCTTTTAGCACAAAAATTAAGGGAAATATAAACAGAAATTTTTTTGTCTGGGAAATTGACTTGAGAAAAATAGGGTGGACCAAGGTACAACACTGAGCTAACTTGAGTTGATCTATCAAATTCTGAAGACAAATAAGGAAATAAGAGTTGATCTAACAATTTCTAGAATTAAGAGGAAAACCCTTATCTAAGATCCAGGAATATATGGGACCTTCACATAACCCTTTTGACTTGAGTATTCCTGATTAAAGAGTCTTCGAAATTCGCTTAAATCGCTTGCCTTTTTCACCTGGGAAAACATTGTAAGCCGAAAAGAAAGTGCTGCCTTGAAGCATGAAATCCACAGAGTGCGCTTTGTTGTCACGGGCCCTATTGGATTACAGCTTCAATCTCAAATTGTCAGCAAATATGTTAATGAACTTCTCTTGTTTCACTCTCTCCTTCTCTCTCTCGCTCTCTCGCTCTGTTAGGCTACCCCTCTCCTTCTGTGGACAATCAAAGCTAAGCAGCTAATCTACTTTTCATCATTAAGGACGCGCTTTATGGCATCCACTTTGCACTTATTTGAATAACTTGGCTAAATTGTAAATTATTTGCAATTTCTCAATTTGCAAATTGCTTAAATTAGCCAACGTGGCCATACTCAACGCATCGTCAATAAAATAAAAAAAAAGAAAAGGCCAAGAGAGCTTTGCTTATAAAATCAGATAGAGTGGAGAGGGTAGGCGAGAGGGGGGAGCAAGGATAGAAGACCACATTGCACCCACCCAAGAGGCGACATCAGCTTCGAGAGCATTTCAACCAGTTTCAATCTGTTGCCAAAGTCCAGGACAGGACAGGACTGTCCCGGCCAAACCAAGCCAAGCCAGGCCGGGCCTGGCCAGAAGAGGGCAATTCATTGCCGCGCCACTCTGCCGCGGGCAGCGCGCGTCGCAACATTTTGATGGCACAGCGGCATTTATGCTGATTATGTTGCATATAAATTCCGTGGCAGCAGTGACGGCGGCTGCATCAGCCCCAACTCCTTTTTGCCTCCTTTGGCTTTTGTTGTTGTTTTGTTGTTGTTTTGTTTTTGTTGTGTTTTGTGTACTGAGAATGTTTACACGAGTTTGAGGCCTGTTGCTCTGCTTCTTATTTGCAGCAGCTTCTGCTTTCAGCCTTTATTGTTGTTGTTGTTGTTGTTGTTGTTGTTGTTGTTATTGTTGTTGTTGTTGGTCATGGCAACAACGACTCCTGCTTGGCGGTTCATAAATTTTCAACGGCTTTGAGTTTAACTCGTTCAACGCACTTGAACACTGCCAACAACAACAACAACAACAACAATAACAACAACAACAACAAGCAAGAGTTAAAAGGAAATCTCAACAACAACAACAACAAAAACAACGCCACATTGTGGCAAATGTGGCAAACGTCGAAAAATAAAGTTGCATACAAATTGTTCGCTGAGCCTTTTGCGCGTGTCGCTGTCACCGTCGCCGTCGCCATCCGCATTACCTCCCCTTCCCTTCCCCTACCCACTCTACTCATCCTTCTTGCCTTCATTGCCCCAACCAGGCAAACATTTTAGCCTTTTCAGTGCACCTCGACGACAGATTTAGACGTAAAGCAGCCGTGTTAAGTGTCCCCTGGGAAAATGTGGCTAAAACCGCGCATCGTCTTGACAAAACAAACCAACTTTACTTAAAGCAAACCCAAACCAAACAACCAACCAACCAGCGAGCCAACCAAGCAGCCAGCCAACCCAAGCCAGCCTGCCACACGTCTGGTCAACATCATCAACACGTTCAATTCTCAAACTGCCTGATTTTCTTCAAAAAGAAAAGTCCTATGCATTCACCGGATATTTCAGATACTCTCTTATTTTTTTTTTTGAACCTTCCAAATTTTGAGAAATTCTATTTTTTAAGTTGCAAAAAATTTTATTTTTTATTAAATCGAAAAATTAGAGAAAAATTATATTTTAATCGAAAAAAAAATTATATTTTTTTTAAATTCAAAAAATTAGAGAAATAATCTTTATACTGAAAGGGTAAAAATTAAAAATAAATAAATACTAAAAAAAATTATAAGTCTCTTCTCATAAATTAATTAGCTTCCTCCTTAATAAATAAAAATAATTAATTAATTAGTTTCCTCCTTAACAAACAAAAAATATTTTAAATAAAAAAATAAAAAAAAATTAAAAAAAAATAATTTAAAATTAAAAACAAATCGGTAACTAAAAAAAAAATTATATAGTTTATCCAAGACAATTTAAAATGCTCCCAGTATTTTTTTTTTTTTTTTTTTTTTTTTGAGTTTGTGTAATTTTCAGAATTTGTTTCTAGATTTTCAAAATTTTTCAGAATTCTTGAGACAAACAAAAAAGAAAAAAAATATATTTAATTCTCAGAAAAATGTTCAGACCTTGTGAAAACTTAAAGAAGTACCTAGAAAATGGGAGAAAAAAATGTACTTAAAAAGAAGAAAATGTTTTTTCAGATTTTTTTTTTAATTTTCTCAACTTTCCATAATTTTTTAGACAAATAAAATAAGAAAAAAAAAATTATAAAATTTTCAAAAATATTCTCAGACCCCTTGGGTATGTGAGAACTTAAGAAAGTAGTAAGAAAATTCTAATAATTTCTACTTAAAGACAAGGAAAATTATTTTCTGAGGAATACAAAAATTCTCTCAAAATTTATCAAATTTTTTCATTAAAATAAAATAAATTAAACAAAATAAAATCAAAAAACAAAGCAAATTAAAATTATAAATGAGTTTTTTTTTTATCTTCTGAAAAAGAGTATACAAAGTTCGACAAGCGCATAGGTCTCCCAATTGATTAAGGCTCTTTTGCTTTTGTGTTATTTTTTTTTTTTTTTTTTTGTGCCACTGCCACTGGTCATGTATTGACTCGGGCTTACACATGTGTGCCTGTCGATTCGGAATGATCAATTTGTTGTGCCACACTCTCAGATGCGATCGCTGTACAAATTTTTAACACCATTAGACGACAACCCCAACCATAACCACAACCAGAGGCAAACGTTTTTCAACGCTTGTTTTAGTCGGTGTACTTTTTTTTTTTTTAATTTTTTTGGGCGTCCGCCGCTTATTTGTCTCACTTTGCTGCATATTTTCGCGCCTAATTTGCAGCGATCAGCAAAACCAAACAACCAAAAAAAAAAAATAAATAAATAAAACTGAAAAATTGCCCAACTTTTGCAATTGCAATTTTGAGAAAAAGAACATAAAAATAAACAAGTGCCACGATCTGTCGGTCGGTTGGTCGATTGGTCAGTCTGATCGGCCGGTCAACTGGTCAACCAGACCAATTTGCCGCTAAAACTAAATACTTTTGGGCTTACGGCAAATACTTTTGGCTTTTCGAATATGTTGGCGTTTAAGCCCCACCTCAAAAACTTATGGCCAACATAACCTAACCAGGGGGGACGGGGGGTAAAAATGCTTAGATTTTTGGCTAGAAACCAAAGCCAGCCGGCGATTTAATGACAAAAACGCATTTGGTCCGGGCAAAGCGTGAACCCGATTTGAGCCCGAATCCAGAGCGAGTCGACCCGATATGCATTATGATTATGGAATAAAAATTCGTGGGTGTTATTTCATTTTTCTTTTTGCGGATCGTGTAATACAGATTTGAACAGCTGCACAGCAATTTGGCAAGCGATTGGCTTAAGCCAAATATGCTTATAAATTATGCTTAAAATAGTTTGGCATATGCACATATTTTGGTTTGGTAATAATTTTTGGATTGGTAATAATTTTGTAGATTATTTGGAACTTTTAAAGCCACCCTCTGATAATGCCACAATTAAACTGACACTTTCAAGTGGAAAATGGAAAATGAGTGTCAATAAATATGTTAACCACAATTGAGAACATTACTCATACGCCATGGGTATCGATCGCATTTTGTGAATGATTGAAGTCAAATGCAACAATCAAGAGCCATTTAGGCTTTGATTGATTTCAATGGGCATAGGTGAGACGAGATGTAAGTGCTTTGTGGTCAACAGAGCAACAGCTCAGCTCAGCTCAGACAGAGGACCAGTCCAGCTCTCTGGAGTACTCATTGCATTGCAAATTGCAGCAGCCACGACAACAACAACAACAACAACAACAAGAGAGACTAGCAAGTTGAACAGAGGCAAAGACAAAGGCGAAATTTAATCGCACATCAGAACCGCAGACCATGAGTTGTGCCCAGAGAGTTGCCCAGTTGGATCTCGGAGTTGTACGAAAAACGAGGCAGCAAAAAAAAAGGGCGCTTGTTGGCCACATCAAAGCTGGGCAAGTGTCGTCCGGGTGACAACTTTGTGTGAAACACTGTCGGCAACACTGCCACTGACAGGCCGCACTGCCACTGGCACAAGTGACAAAACAGCAACAAAATGTCATAATTGATAGCGACAGTCCTCGTCTGAGTGTCTGACTCTGACTCTGAGCCTCAGCCGGAGCCGGACAGGGTAACGTTGCAGTTGGTGTTGGTTTTGTCGTTGTCGGTTGCCTCTGCCATTGGATTAAGCACAAATTGTGTTTATGTTTAACACATAGAAATTGTGACATGTTAATATACGAGGAGCAACAAATCCGATTATAGGCATGACTTGATTTCATTTGAATGCCTTCCCTCGGACAGTGTAGCTCAAAAAAAAAATAATAATAATAATAATAATAATAATAATAATAATAATAAGATTTTAATTATCTTTAACTCAAATGAAAACAAATTCAAATAAATCAACTCACCTTGAAGCTAAAATAAATAAATTCACCTTGAAATCTTAAGAAATTCCCTGCCTAACTTAACCTAACAGGGCTTTACTCATTAGAGTGACTGAGATAGCTAGAGTGCAAAAGTCACCACACATGCAAATGTATGACAAAAGAAGAAATTGAAAAAATTATCACTTACCTTGCCTGTCCAAATTCCGTCACAGCGCTGAGCTCTTTCGTATCCCTTTTAAGCCTTGCTTCGTTTGAATGCTTCGCTGCGAGAGCGCATGCTTCTCTCTTCACATAACCAAATAAATTTGTGCATTTTCTATTTAATTTTTAATTTTATCATATTTGTAAAACTATTTCAACACCACAGCACACTTCAAAAAAAAAATAAAATAAATGAAAACAATGGTAATTTTCTTCACACATTTGAATAGTCTCACATTTGCCGAAACTGCACAGAAAAAAACCAAATGCTGATCGACACGGCTTGGCCGATTTTGCCGGCTTGTAAAAACACATAATACTTCACGATTCGTTTTGATTTTCATAATTTGCATAAACTATAAACACTAATTAACAAATTTACACTATTACCGGCACCGAGATTTGCAATTTAAATGAATTAAAAGGGAAGGCGAACTAATTGTGCAAATTTAGGTGGACCACAAAGAAACTAGTGTTGTAAAATGAAACCAATTTCTCTCCCACACGCACGCACACACCCACAACTGCTGTTTATCCATGAGAGGTCATTTGGAATGCATTAGAGTGACCATTTCATTTAAATGTATTTATAATTTGATTTGATTTAATGCCTTGTAGACCACACAAGCCGAATTTGTATACACGAAAAGAAATGAAAAACAAAACCACAAGCAAATAACTTGTAGTCAATTTAAAAAAAGAGTCGCCTTAAATGTTTTATTTAACATAAAAATAAACAAGACAAATAAACATGGCATATATAAACTTTGGTATTATAAAGACGACAGAGAAGACCCGAGTGAGGCAAAACCGATAAGACACGCACACAAACACGTGATACAATAAATTTCTACAATAAAACAAAACTGATTTCCGTCTAATGCGATTGACACCTAAGACACACAATATAAATAAATAAATAAAAATAGTTTATACAAAGTCGAGTTTTATTTTATTTATTTTTTTTTTTCATTTGTGTTTCGGTTCATTTTCTAATTCCTGTTAAAACAAATACAAGCACATAAATAATGATATTAAAAATAAAAGAAGAACAAGAAAAACGGTCAACTTAAACACCTCAATGAAGTTTTTTTTCAGCCAGAAGAAGAAGTAGGAGGCGGGGGGGAAGCTGTGGTCAAGGGTGTGTAAAGGTTCGCCCGCCTTGCTTGATTAGCTCATCACTCAGCCAGTTTGAAGAAGAAGCACATTGAAGAGACACTTCCACTGACACTGATTGGCCGCTTTGGTCCACAAGTGTGTGTGAGTGTGTCTCCCAACAACAACAACAACAAAACAAATAAATAAACAAATAGATAGTTAATGGTCAGTGAATGAGCGGGAGGTGGCGGTATCTGTAAGCTCGTCGCTCCATCTGCCTTCCATACACACTCGCATTGTCATTATTTATGGAATTAAAATGTTCAAGTTAACAAGCTCGTGGGCAGACGTGGTTGACTTCTCCCCAAAAAAAAAAAAGATCAAATTTGAATAAAAATTTCTTTGGTCTTTTTTTGTTTTTTTTTTTTTTTTTGCTTCGCCCTGATCGAAATGTTTACCGAGCTCAATTAATTACAGGCTTAATCAATTTCTCTCTCTCTCTCTCTCTCTTTCACTTTGTGCTCTGTTTCGCTATGGAAGAAAAAAAGAGTTGGCTCGACATAACCTCAAAAAATTTCCGTGTTACGTTTTAGCTATTTGTTTTTCTCCACAATTGATAGCAATTAGCTACTGGCTGGCTGATTTATGAGTACCAAGTGCCGTCGATTGCACCAGGATCTGCAGACATCAGCTCTCAAACTGGAGACCATTACAGAGCGACAAACGTTTGCAATTTGATTTGATTTGATGTGCGCCTACAATCGCTGCCAGCTTCAGGTATTTACTATGATATACTCTTTTTCTAGAAATTAAGCTTATCGAATTTTGAAATTAACTAAAATTCATTAATTCGGAACTTTTGAATAAACTCTTTATTTTTTCCTTGTGAAAAAGAGTATGCGGAGTTCAGTGTACTTTGAAAGAAAAACATTTTCTCACTTGCTGAATGTTTACTGCTCCCAGTCAGCACTACTGTACCTATATTATTGTTGTTGCTGTTGGTGCTGCCGCAAACGCATAATCGTAAAATTTCCAAAGGAATGTTGCAATATTTTCGAGTGCCACGCAGCGTTGAGCAATTTGCGCGTGAATTATTCCAAACGTTGCATTACAAATGATTTCTCAGTGCTTCGTCAGTTAACTGCTTTTGCTTTTGCTCTTGTCGTTGTTAGTGGTATTTGCTGGTCTCCTATATGTTTAATTGGAGCCCCCATATAACAAGGAAGTCATTTTGTCGCATTGAAGGGACCTGCTGGCCACATTTTGCATGGTTCCTTTCGGTTACGTGAGTCAAACAAAAGACTCCGCGCCGTTGACATTTTATTTAACTGTCGACCAGGTCTGCTGCAGCCATAAAATCATATTCAACTTACTCCTTTTTTTTTCTAGAGAAACAAAAAAAAGAAGAAAATCTTGAGTATTTTTGTTTGCAATGAATGTCACACTCCACTAGAAAAGAGCAGACGCACCCAGAAACATCTTGGAGTTGGGTTGAAGTGTTTAGCCATCCGTAGCCGTTTTAACCGCAAAACAGCCGTGGGTGTGGAGCTGAAGTTGGCCAGAAACGTCTTTATTATATTTGGTGAGCACAAAAACGTTGAGCGCGTGAAGTATTTCATTTTTTTCTATTTTTTTTGCAAGCTTCCATTTCCATTTTAATATCCATGGCCAAATGCATAATTTGGTTTTAACTTCCATTGTTTAGTCGCGTTTAGTTAGTCATTCCATCAAGGAGTGGACTATGCACTCCACTCAGTCAGTCAGTCAGCCAGTCAGCTAGGTCTATTGGCTTCCATTAGAGATTCTGACGACTGCCGCAGCGTTGGCTGGCATCACATAATTCTTGGAACTTAATTTCATTAAGAGCAAACAGGCCATGCCCCGTCGTATTTATTAGCCATAGCCACACGATAGGTTTCTTCGTATGTGCATGTGTATGAGTGTGTATGTGTGTGTGTGTGGAAGCCAAGAGCCTCTGTTACATGCATTTGTGGAATTCATCATTCCAAGCCGGAGACCGCGAACAATTGCCAAGCGGCTTTTCACCAGATCTGAGACGATGACGACAACTGCAAAATTGTTTCATACCATTTTCAAATAAAAATATACAGTCGATGTCTTTCATATATTAAGCAAGAAAATCTTGAAGAACATATTCAAGTCGAACTAAGCTGGACCAAATACTTTCCATCCTTGTCTATTTTGCTCAAACTAAAATCGCGGAACTTGTTATTTTCCCAATTATTCATTCAATTCAAAAACTACATAAACACCTTGTTTAATCGCTTCTCACAATAAAAATGCATATTACTTACGATCAAATAAATTGTATCTAAGCTCCGGTATATTTTTAATAGGCCTCAACTCTTCTCGCATTGTTATTATGGCTATTTTCATAACTTATTGCGGCCCGAGGGGGCTGGTGAAAGACACCCGGTCACATTGCCCCAACTAAATAAGGCAAACATTTCCTTAAAATTACTGGCAAGTGCGATTTCCAGCTAACAAAATTATCCTAGGGATGGTGTAAATCAAACTCTAAAGCGGCCCCAGGCCTACAGGCGGGGAAACAAAAAAAAAAACATTTAATATTTACATTCCGCTCTTGTTTCTCAAAATGGCGCGCATACGAAGCAGTTGTAAAATTCTTATTAATAGTTATCGCAAAACGTTCATTGTTCATTTTTTTTTTTTTTTTGCTCCTCCGGAATCTTGAACCAGCCACTTGAAGAGAGTGTCGCTTGGAAGGTAAAATAGTCTAGCTGGCTAGCTGGTCTGGTCCGGCTGGGCTGTATTTGGCTTCATTTGGTCAGAGCATCGCCGACAAGTGTTGTACACGCATTCCGAATGCCTTTCTATCATTAGCGGCTGTGCACGCGCAAACGGATCGGTGGCAAAAGGCTGCGGTTGGTCGGTCTGACTAAACGAAAGGTGTACTGACCAGGCACACCATTTATATAGAAAGAATACAAAAAAAAAAAATAATAATAAAATGCTTTTAATTCTAACCTAAAAATAAAATTACCAACAACACCTGAAAACTCATAGACGAAGGCAGACAAATTCCTTTTCATAGGACGTTCAATTCCTTCAAACCTCACAAAAGAATATTTAAAAATCTTGTAGCTTAAGGCCTTTAGTTGCTATGGCTTTTCCTACGGTTGGGCGTCATTTGCAATGGCGGCCCAATCTCTTTCAAATAAAAAAAAAAAAAATAAAAATATTTAAAAATCGTATGAAATGAAAACCTGCACAAACTATACTTGAGCTAACCAGGGATGCCTTAAAACTTAGAAATGCAAATATCATTTAAATGGACCCTGATAATAATATAATAACAATTCAGATAATATATTATTTTTTTATTTAGAATATAAACTTGACAGATTTTCGGGCACTTAATTAATCACGAAGCAATTTTTTTTTTAACATGAAACATTTCTCTGGGTCACATAAAACAAGAAAGTGTGTTGAGTATTTAAATAGAACAGATATTAAAATAAAAAGCAATGAATTATTAAACTAAGAAAATAAAGTTGTTTTTTTTTTAAGAGAAACGAAATTGTGTTCGAAGTGTTTGTGATGGTTAAATTGTGGCTAGTAGAAAATAACGTAGGCTCCGACAAAGGCCAGGATGACAAGGATAAAGAAAATCTTCAGATTCAAATTGTACTTCCGATCGAGACTCTGCCACCAGCGTTTGAAGGCCACCGATACGCTGGAGCCCTCTGGGCGCAGGGAACGGCGTTTGGCAGGCTCGTAGCCTAGGGAAGAGGTGCCTGCTATGGTGCGTCTGTTGTAGGGACTGCTACGATCTCCTATGCGCTCGTTGCGCAAACGGGCCAGATTGCGGGCAAATGTGCTTTCGAATTTTGCCTCTTGATCGTCGTCGGCCTCGGCTTCATCGCTAAATTCGTTAGCGTAGAGACGCGGTGGAGAGCGTCGGGATGGCACTGTGCTTGAGTAAGTCGAAGGAGAACTGGCGTAGCTGGTGTAACGAGTGGAGGAAGTGCCCAGACCAAGGCCAAGACCGAGGCTAGAGCCTGGTTGGGTGGCACTGGTTAAGTTTTGGCGTCCCAAGGAGCTTGTGGGTTCCAGTCGCTGTCCATATGAACGATATTCTGGCAGAGTACTGCCCTGGGAGGTGTAGACAGACTTGCTGACATATTGATGTGTACTAACTTTGGTGGAAGTCAATTTCGGTTTTTCTTTGTTTCTTAGGAGGTCTTCAGCCTTTTGGGCAGCTTCAGCCAGTTGTTCATCTTCTTCTTCATCGGAGTCCAAGACTATAAGTGAATTCACTGGCAACTGTGATGGCTCCTCTTCTTCAATAATCTCGGGTTGCTTGGCTGGACGTACTGGCTCTGGGCGTTCTTGAGTGGTGGTTTGAGAAGAGCGACGTTTCTGTACAGGCGCTGGAGCTGAGTCCGCTTTCTTAACTTTTTCTGTAACCTTTTCCGGCAAACGGCTCAAAGATACCACTGGGGCCTTGTTAAGAGATAAGGGCACCCGGCGTCGCTCGGGCTCTTTGTTGGTGGTCTCACTAGCTGCCGGAAAAGCAATAGTGCGTCGCGCCTTCAAGGGGGCTTCAGTTTTAGTATCCACCACAGATGGAGCGTTAGTGGAGGCTGCATTTAGGGTTTCACGTCGTGTAGTTTTCTTAGGACTGGCTGTAGAAGCTGGACGCGCAGCGTTGCCGCCAATCGAGGCTCGCAAACGTTTGACCAGAACTTTGCGGCTGCTATCTGTCACCGGTATATTGGGTAGACCTTGCTCCATCATCTTCTGCCGTAGCTCGGCATGTGATAAGCTATCAAAATTGTCGTTGTCAGACATAATTACAATATTTTTTTACACTTTTCACAAAACGTTAAAATTGAAAGCAATTTTCCGCGCAATACGACGCTGGTTTCCAGGGCTACAAAATGAACCGGATCACTAGACAGTGAGCGAATCTCTGGCACTTGTTAGTGAAACAGTTATTTTTCGCATACGATTGTTAAGCTGAATTGTAAAAAAAATAATTATTTGAATAAAATATCTATATTTCTGTTGAGATAATATTATAATATATTTATTTCAGAGCTTAGCCGGAATCTACTCTGCTAGCGCCATCTGACGGCACGCCACTGACCTTATGTTAGTTTTCCGCTGACTGTAGGCGGCGCTTTATCAAATTAGTAACAAAAAGAGAAAGAGAAAACAAAATAGTTTTTATATTGGTTTATTAATATAAAATGGATATTTCAAAGGCCCCGAACGCAAAGAAACAGCAGCTCTGTCGCACCTATTTTCTGAGTAAGTTGAATGCAATACCCAAATCCGTTTGCATTCGATTTCATAGCACATCTTTTCCAGCTGGCTTTGCATTTCTGCCTTTTGTGTGGGCAATCAATGTCTGCTGGTTTTTCGAGGAGGCCTTCCGTAAGCCTCCCTACCCTGAACAAAACCAAATCAAAAGATGTAAGTAGTTCTTATTCTATAATTACGGCCTTACAATTAATTATTTTTGCACTTCATTTCTCAGATGTGATCTACTCGGCTGTGGGTACACTCTTTTGGCTAATCTTACTCATAAGTTGGATCATCATTTTCCAGACAAATCGAGCTGAATGGGGAGCCACAGCTGATTATATCAGCTTTATCATACCCATGGGGAAGGCATAACATATTAACAAAACCAAAACCGCCTAGGATATTATACAAAATTATACAATTTATATTATAGCATAAATAACATTTTTGGTAACAATTTATTGAGCTGCCGTTTGAATGGTAGCCTTCTGCAATTCCTGCCATTTCTCTTCAAAGAAGGCCCTCCTAGCCGTTAAAGGCATGGACTTTTGCCGCAGTAAATAATTTTCATTACCCAGAGCCGTGTAGGTGTCATCGCCAATGAGATCTCGCAGCGCCACATTTTTCTTTAGTTGCTTGTCGTAGAAACTTAGACCGGCAGCCACGAATTCTGGACCCAATGCAGCTAATTTCTTGTCAATATCCGCATCTGTGGTCACTTGATTGTAGTCCTTCATGAAGGCAGACGTGCCCACGCCAAAGAGACCCAGTATGCTATACAGGACTAAGCGAACCTAGGGGTGAAGTTGAACAATTTAAGAGCTTCTTTCAAGCTTTAATCCATCGACTTACGCTCATGTGCCGGGCCAATAGGTTGAGGCGCAGGTTCATATAATGACCGACGGTGTAGACCATGAGGAATGAAATGCTGGGAAAAAGTGCATTGAGTAGCACGTTCTGCGACTGCATTTGGAGGATGGTTTTGCAAAGGCCAAACATTTGTTCCTGTTCTGTCAAAACAATGGCTTCTTCCAGCAGCTGGCCGCTGGGGGAAGACCAATCGATGTTCTTGTCACGAAAGCGAATTTCACCGCGCTTAATATCGTTTTTACTCTCATACGTATAGTTCACAGGTATGCCCAGGGCCACGCCGAAGCGATAAGATGTGGAGCCCGCTTGAAACAGATCGAATCCAAAGACCGTGAAAGGCTTTATATACTTGCGATAAACTGGTTCAACGTCCAGCTTTTCCAGAGCGCTCTCCAGACGGTCTTGCAGGACCTGTGGCACAGGTCGTTCTGTGCCATTGCTGTAATCAAAACAGATGAGTATGGATTTGCCAAAAGTCAGTGAAGCTCACCCACTGATAACTTTGCACAAAATTCCGGTAATATTTCAGAGCAAATGTGTGGGGGGCAAAGTTGCCAATAAATAAGGCGCATGTGGTGGTGCCAGCAGCATAGAAAACCAATTGTCGTCCGAGATTAGTAGAAAAAAAGGACAAAATACCTTTCTTAGACTTGGCTTTTTGCATTTTTATTGATATTTCTTTAAAAAAAAATAAAGAACTGCGGCTTCCGATGTGTTTTATAACCAAAATGTTGGTGAATCAAGAACTAGTTCCGAGTGTTGTTCAGTTGTTTCGCCCCAAAAACTGGTCACACTGAATTGGCGCCCTTGCCCTTAATTCAAAAAAAAATTCAATCTTAGCTTGAATTACATTTTTTTTTTTGTTTTATTCACATCTAAAGCTGATTTTTTTTTTTATTTTATTTTTTTTTATAATATATATATTTTTTATGTAGTTTTGTTTACATTAAATATGTGTATCATATTATTCGAAATTCCTTAGCGCTATTATGTATTTTGTTCATAATTTGTTAATTTTGTTGCTTTCATAATTTCTTATGCACGTTTATTTGTTTGTTTGTTTGTTTGTTCTATACCCTTGCTTTTTTAATTCGTCAGACGCAGCTACTAGGCTGGGCTTTTTTGTTATTGTGTTTTTTTTTTATTTATTTTTTTTAAATACAATTTCATTGTTAAGAATGCCTTTAGATTTATTAGTTATTAATTTTAAAATATTTATAAAAATTGTTTTTTGTTTTGTTTTTGTTTTTTTCTTGTACTTGTTAATAAACTAAGCTGATAAATATATATATGTATATATATTTTTTGTGTTTTTTTTTTCATGGGATTATTTTTGTTTTTATTAAAATAATGAGATGCTACTTTTAAATTGTTTATTAAGATTTTCTACACAATTTGAGGGAGTTTTAAATATCTTTTTCCTTTTATATTTGTTTCAATTTCAATCACATATATTATGTAGAGAATTTTCCAAAAATTTAAACAAATTGATAAGGTTCGAAAGAATAAATCAAAACAAAAAAGGAGACCTGCTTTTTGTTTATATAAACTATATATATATATATATATATATATATATATATATATATATATATATATATATATATATATATATATATATATATATATATATATATATATATATATATATATATATATATATATATATATATATATATTTCTTTTTATATACATGCAATACTTTTTTTCTTTTTTCTTAAATTTCGTTCAATTAGTTAAATTCTACAAAAAATGTAAATGTAAATATTTTACTTTATTTTTTATGTTTTTATTTTATGTTTTATCAGCTACACATTAAGTGCCCTAAAATCACGCGTGTAGTTTGAAAAAGCGGCTAGTGAAATACTACACACCCACACATTTAAAGAGAAATTTGTTTCATTTTTATTAATTAATTATATTAATTAATTACACACATATATATATATATTTAGATATATATATAAACTATTTGTATTACATTTAAAGTACCGATAATTTACATTTTTTTTAGATACATCAAAATCCAAAAAAAAATATATATATATTTAAATTTTTTTTTTTGCTGGCTGGGTGATGGTGGGGGAGGGGAAGGGGTGGTGTAGGTGAAGCCTTTGTCTTTTGATTTGTTCTCAGCTTTGAAGACTTTCCTGCCAGCAAAACTAAAACTAAATCAAAGCACACACAAAAAAAAAAAATTATTTATTTTCTATAAAGAATTAAATTGCTAGGTTTTTCATCTTCTTTTATTATTTAAATATTAAACAATAATTGGTTAAATTGTTAGATTAGTTTTTATTTTACTTTGTTTTGTTTTTTTTTTTTTTTTATACAAAAATCAACACTAAGTTTCGATTTTGTTCATGTTCGATTCACGCCTCTCGTTTTGTTTTATTTTTTCTTATTCAAACCAAACTAAATTTAATTATTTTTTTTGCTCTTTCTTTTTTCTTTTTTTGAATGAATGATAAATACACTTAGAATAAATCGCGAGTAATTTAGATACTAATTATATATGCTATATATATATATATTTTTTTTATGTTTATGTATGTGTTTTTGGGGGGGATTTCATAAACGTTTGAATATATTCTGAATTCTCTTCCTCTTTCTTTTGTTTAGCAATTTTTTTTTTATTTGTTAATAGTTTTTTACGCTTTCTTTATTTGTATTTTTTTATGTATTTAATTTAATTTAAAATTAACTTAATTTAATTTATAGTTAACACGTTAAACGAAACAGACAAATATAAAATACTTATGCGTATAATAGTCCTTGTTTCTTTTGTTGTTTTTGTTTTTGTAGCAGCTAATTTTTTGTTTTTGTTTTTGTTTTTTTTTTTGGGAAAATAAAACTTTTTTTAATCTGAGTTTGTTTGTTTGTTTTGTAAAAAATAATTTTCATAATTTTGTTCAAGTTTGGAAAATTTGCAAAGTTTTTAATATTTTTGTTTGTTTTTTTTTTTTTTGTTGCATTTTTCAATTTTGTTTAAGCGGCTTTTTCCTTATTGCTTTTCCGGGTTTTCTTTTTGTTTTTCTTCCTTTTTACAACAACTGCCGCTAATTATTTTTCACATTGTACGATTTTTTATCGCCATTGGTGTTGTTGTTGTTGTTGCTATTCAGTTGATCTCATTTTGACGGTCCTTGCGGGAATGGATTATTTATCACAGCCACAGCCGCCGCCTGTTGGCTGGCCAAAACGGCAGCTGCAAAAATTGTGAAAAAAAAATTTGAAAATTAAATTTTCTGAACCAAATTTTTGTTTTTTTTTTAGTGATTCAATTTACCTCCATAGGGCGTGGGGTACATGGGATAGCCGAGACCCACATGTGTGTGATGGTGTGTGTGGACATGTCTCTGGGGCGGGGGACTGCGTGAGTCGGCGGCACCAGCACCGCCGGGCCCACCGGCTCCATTGCCGGGTGCGCCGCCGCCAACGCCGACTGCTCCGTTACCGGCTGGTCCGCCTGGTGGAGGATTACCTCCGCCCAAGGGCTGCTTGTGGGCGTCCAGGCCGAGAGGAGCTCCGCCAGAGACGCCATGTGGTTTCTGGCCTGGGAGATCCGTCTTGTTGGGTGGACCCGAGCCCAGACCACTGGGTGGTGGCTGCAGGTTTAGGGGAACTCCTGCTGAGCCGGCGCTCCCAGCCCCCGGTTGATTGGGTCCATTACCGCCCAGGACATTGGGATTGCCTCCAGGGCCGGGATTAGAGCCTACGGTTGGCTGGGGCGGTCCAATGCTGGGACTGGACCCGCTGACCTTGACTGGTCCACTGCCGCTGGTGGGTGACTTGAGGGCCCGTTCACTTAGCTCATGGATTTTGTGGGTGGTGTAATACTGGCTGGCCGCATGATGCAGTGCATCGAGGGCTTTGGTGCCCGTATTTCTGGACAAATCCTCGGGGGCATGATACCGCGGGATGGGCAGGTGATAGGGCGGGGCATTGTAGGGACTGGCCGCCGACATCAGGACATTCCGGTACATGGGATGATTCGGATCGAAGCCGAAGGGAGGCGAGATATACGAGGGATGCAGGAAGTACTGCGATGTGGGTGGTGGCGGTGGACCCTGGGTCTCCATAGTCGGCTTCTGTCCCTCTTGCTTGATCTTCAGCTCCTCATCGGGCACTTTCTGCTTGGGCGACTCCTTGGTCAGATTGGTGGCCTTGTTGTTGTTATTCGGCCCTGAATTGTTTCCAGCCTGGGATTGCTTTAGCTTCTGTTGCTGCTGCTGCTGCTGCTGTTGTTGCTGTTGTTGTTGCTGCTGCTGCTGCTGCTGCATATGCTGGTGGTGCTGCTGCAGAGCCTGTTGCTGCTGCTGGGCCAGGGAGAGTGGCACTGGAGCAGCCTGCTGTGGCGGCATGTTCGGGTCATCCTTATGCTGGGACAGGCCCTGCTGCGTGGGCAAGCCAGGCGCTCCTCCTGCCGCCGCACTCTGAGCAGCAGCAGCGGCCGCGGCGCTCTGGCGTCGCTGCTGATCCGAGAACATGTAATATCTGGAAGGCACAAGTAGTTGGAGTAAAGACGTGGCGAAACAGGATTTATTCGACCTACCTTCGAAGTTCTTCCTCGCGTGCCTGCTGAGCGGCGGCCATGCTCATCGAATGCCTTTGGTAGATGCTGGGATAGGCACCGAGGGCCTGGAGCTCTTTGGGATGCAGGGCATGCGGCTGTTGAGGCGGAGGTGGTTGCTGGGTCTGCTGAGCCTGCTGTGGTGGCTGGCCAGGCTGCTGGCCGGGATTGCTGTTCGGCTCTTGCTTGATCTCCTGCTTGGTGAGAGGCTCCTGTTTAATCAGCTTGTTGCCCATCAGGGAGGACTGTGGAAACTGTGATTTTTGTATTTCTGAAAATTCTTGCAGAGATCTTTTGACTCACCTGCTGCTGGCTGAGATGCTTCTGGGTATTCTCATGCGGACTGGGCGACTCTTTGAGACGCTCTTCCTTGATGCTCATAATTGGTATCTGCTGGCCGGGACCCAGGCTCTGGGGCTGTGAACTAGGCGGCAGGCCGGGATGACCACCCAACTTGGCGGCCTCTTCGGAGGCCACTATCGAAACGGGTCCGAAATTGGGATCCACATTATAGGGGTAGCTAGGTGGTATATAGCTGTGGAGAAAGAAAATCTTTAAGTGGAAAATTCTGGAAATAGTTGGCTCTGGTCAACTTACTTGAATGGATAGAAATGCGGCATGGTTTTCGAGGGTGAGGGAGCGGCCAAGTCCGGCTGCACCCAGGGCGGCTATGCCCTGTAGACCGGGTGGCAGGCCACTAGGCGGCTGTCCACTCACTGCACTGAGATTGACCGGAGGCGGTTGATTGGCCTGCGATGTGGTTGGATTGGCCTCTTTGCCATTGTTCTCGCCCGGTGTGGGCGGCTGCTGTTGTTGCTGTTGGCTGACCTGGTTGTTGGACTTCGTCATCAGATCCAGAGGAGGATCCTTGTTCTTGTTGCTGTAGTCGGTGAGGTGGTGCTGCGAAGGCAGCAGGTGAGTCTGTGGCGTCTGCGAGGTCGGTGGTGCTCCAGGCTGTAATTGCTGCTGCGACTGGGCCGAAGGCAGAGCTCCCAGTGGGGATTGACCCAGCACTGACTTGCCGGCTGCCTCGGCCGGATTCGGTTGCTGAACCAAATACTGGGGCTGCTGGGCTGCCGGATAGAATTGATACATGCCATAGCCACCTAGCGGTGGCATAGAGGTGGGTGGTCCGGCTCCACTCACACCTAAAGCACTGGGCACACCCACCACTTCGGTGGGCTTTTTGTTAAGCAGTTCGATGTGCTTGTTGGGCTGGGACTTGTCCAGCATCTCCTGGTCGGCCACGGGCGTGGAATCATCCGAAATATCACTGTAGGCGGGACTTTGCACATCCTCCCGGGACACACCGCCCGGTCCAACGCCACCACCATTACCAGGACCACCACTGCTCTCAAAGTCACCGGGTCCGGGGCTCTTGCGGTTCTTCTTTGCTTTGCTGCCTCCCACTCCGGCAAAGGCCGCCGTGGCTACCGTCGGTGGTGAGGACTTGTTAGTCAAGGGTATGCCCTGTTGTGGACCCAGCTGGACTGGGCCTGGATAGCCGGTAGGTGGTTGCTGTGCCTGGTTGGCTGCCTCCACATTGGGGGGCAATTGGTGAGCTGAGCCTCTCAGGGCATTGGCCATTTGGCTTGGCTGATTCTGCTGGCTAGCCTGCGCGTTTGGAGGCGGCGGTGGTAGACCGGCCAAGGAGGCTGCTTGGACTCCATCAGGTGGCCCGAATCTCAAGACTCCAGCTTTCACTGAAATTGGAAGGGTCAGGTGAGAACAAGTTTCGAATTCTCTGGGAGTTTTGCACTTACATGCTCCTTGCTGAAGGAGCGCCTGCTCGGACAGCATGGAAGGGGGCACCAGACCGCCGAGCATTTGCTGTTGTTGCTGCTGGGCCTGGGAGAGAGCCTGGGAAGAGATGCCAGCGGTGATGCTGCCGCCGGCGGTCACGGCATGACCTTGCGGGGGTGGAACCTGGTTGGCTGTCGGGGCCGGGGTGAGTAGAGTCTGGGCAGTGGGTGCGGGCCCTCCTGGTAAATTGGAGGTGGCACTGACGACGGGGGAGACCAGGCCAGTGCCAGGAGCAACCACGCCAGACCCGGCGTCGGCGAGGGAGAGGCCGTTGTTGGAGCTGCTGCCACCAACTGTGTTGACGGGAGCAGAATTTGCAAGGGCTGTGGCTGGGGGCGCCGAGACGACAGCCAGGGAGTTGGCCGAGTTGAGGGCTTCGCTACCGGGAGTGGTTGGTGCAACTGCGGCTCCCGCCACTGCCGAGGCTGAGATGCTGCCATTGGTAACGGCCACACCCGGAGCATTGGCCGAGGTGCTGGAGGAGTTGGAGGCGGAGGAGTTAGAGCCTGCTGTGCTGTTGGTGGTAGAGTTGGCCACCGCTGCAGCATTTGATGCTTGCGCGGCCACTGTGGGTGAGGGCGGCGTGGGTGGCTCTTCGGGGGCCTGCATTGAGTCCTCGTCCATGGAACCGGCACCGCCGTGTGCATGAGACTGATGATAGCGCAGACCATTGGCGTGCTTGTACTTCTTGCTGCAATCCTGCTCGGGACACTCGAGCAGAACGGGAGAGATCGCACAGGGCGAGGCAGTCTTACATTTCTTTGTGTTGATTTGCACATTGAGTCCGGTCACTGGATTGAGTAGGCTCTGCGGCTGGGTGGCCAGGCCACCGCCGCTGGCTGAGATTGGTATGCCGCTGGCATTGACCATGTTGCCGCCGTTGTTACCAGTGGCATCGGTCTCACCGTTGAGTGGTGAGGGTGCCTCATCCTTGGATTTGCGCTTCTCGGCTCGTGGCGGTAGAAATGCTGTCGGTGAGGTGCTTGGTGTGGCTCCACCGCCGCCATTGCCCGAGGAGCTACCGCTGTTGTTGTTGTTACCAGAAGCACTGCGTGTGGCACCACGACCCTTGGTCGCTCCATTCCTCAACTTGGAATGCACTTGGGCATGAGAAAAGTAAATCTAGAAAAAAAAAGATAAAGAAGAAGAATGATATAGTACTTTGATCCTGATCAAACTTGTTGAGGGCCCTCTTGCTATATCTCAGGAGACTTAGATTTTCACACAATGAGAGAAATAATAATTGTCCCTTTTGCGGGTTTAGACTCACCGAGCTTCTGGTCTCTGTAAAATTGCTTAGGTCTGGGGTGAGACCTGCACTGCGTCCGCGCTTACCGCGTCCCTTTGGAGTACGAGAATCTAATTCTTCAGTTGGTGAATCACAGAATCTGCAGAGTAGAAAATAAAGAAAGAACAAACTCGAATTAATACGATTCCAGCCAAAAACCAAAGGACTACAACTCTTTTTCTCCAAACTGTTCCCACAAAAAAACTGTTCCCATTTAATAAATTTTTTAAATGAAAAAAAAAATCATAATTAAAATATTTTTTCTTTTTTTTTATTTAATCTTAACAAATTCGTTCAGAGCAAGCGAAAAAAAAAACACATGAATAAAATTTTAACCCCAAGAAAAAGAAATAAAAAAGTTTTGAACAGTTTCTAGCGTCGCCCACTCACCTTGGAGGAGCCCAATCATGTCGGGTGCAATCGAGCAGAGTGCCCACATAAGTTTTGCCACGCCACGTCACATTTACCACAAGTACACCACCCTCAGTCTCATGCCAGACAATGCCCTCCAGGGTGACCGAGGTGCCCGGCTCGCAGGGGCCCAGGCAATCCGGTTCCGTGATGGTGCCCACCGAGGTGCCAATGCAGATGTCCACCATTTCCTTGCCGGAGCTGCCGCTGTTGTTGCTATTGGCATGCTCACCATGCTTGGCCCGCTTGGCTGGCGGAGATTTGCTGTCCTCCTCGCAGGCCGGCACCGAAATTGTATGATGCATGGTGGCTGAGATCATGCCCGGAGCCATCAGCTTGGCCTGGGAGGCGGCCAAGGCCTTAGAGTCTGCTGCCGAGCTGGAAGTGTTGCTGTTGCCGCCGCTGCCCGAGCCGGAGCTGTTGGAGTTGCCGGCGCTATTCTGGGCACCGCCAGCTGCTCCGCCTCCACTGGAGGCGGCTGCCGCTGCCAGCTGGGCCGCAATGTGTGAGGAAATTTTAATACCCGGTCCCGTGGACTCCTTCCCCGGTGGTCCCGGGGCATTGGCCCCGCCCTGACCACCGCCCACGCCGTTGCCGCCCACACTGCCATTGGACGACTGGCCGGCCGAAGAGCCCACAGCCGCCGCCGTGGAGGCAGCCAACAGCGAGGCCGAGGCCACGGCTGCCTGTGAGTCGGCGCTCAGTGTGAAGACACCAGGTGGCACAGCGGCTGCTGAGCCGCCCGAGCCAGAGCCACCACTGCCAGTGGCTCCGCTGGACATGCGCTGTTGCAGGGGCTGGTTATCTCGGCGTATGCAGGCATGGTGGGTACAGGGCGAAGAGCCCAGACTGTCGCCATTGCACTGGCACATTCCGCCGGAATTGGAGCCACCGGAATTGCCAGAACCACTGGACGAGCTGTTCTTCTCGGGTGTGTCCTTTTCACCGGCCGCCGAGGCTGCCGATTTATCCACAGACAAGCGATTGGAATGTGCATTTTTGTCCTTGGTCTTTTCGCGACGATGACCCGAGCTGCCCCGCTTGGTGCCTTGTGGCGTTGACTGCGATGAGCTGTTGCCACCGCTGCTGCCCGAACTGGAATTGGAATTGCTTCCACTGTTGCCATGGGCATTGTTCTGATTGCTGGAACTGTTGCTGCCACTGCCACTGCCGCCGGCATTGCTGAGATGCTTTTTGCTGCTAGAGGAACCAGAGCCCGAACCAGAGCCGCCGCCACCGCTGCCACCACCACCTCCGCCGGAACCGCTGCCGCCACCCGAGTTATTCCCACTTGGGTTACTCGAGTTGGCCAGGGCCGAACTGTTCCCGGTGCCATCTTCGAGGCCCGAGGAATTGCTGCTGCTGCTGTTGCTGCCACCGAGCAGGCCGTTCTGTTGTTGTTGCTGCTGCTGATCGGTGGCCTTGACTATTTCGTGCTTAGCCTCGGAACTCTTGGTGCCGGGCTTGGTGCGTTTGATTTTCATTTTCAATCCTTTGTCGAGGGTGGCCTGGTGGTCAATGGACATTTTTGCACTCGATTTGGAGGAACCGGAAGTGTTGTTGCTGCTGCTGCTGCCGCTGTTGCTGTTCTGATTGCTCTGTGTGGAGCTGTTGTTGTTGTTGGGACCACCACTGGTATTGTTGTTGTTGTTGTTGCCGCTAGTACTGTTGTTGGAATTGCTGCCGCCGCTGCCCGTTTGTGAGGACATGCCGCCAGCGGAGAATTTTGTGGGATTATTCGAGTTGCCCGTTGAATGATTCGAATTGCTGGCCGTGGGACACGAAGAAACTAAATTGCCGCCCTTCGAGAAACCAGCAAAGGTTGAGGTGGACAAGGTGTTGTTGGTATTGTTGTTGCTGCTGCTGTTGCTGCTGCTGTTGTGGTTGTGATTCTGATTGTTGCTCGTGAGCTGGGCCACTAGAGCCGACTTGAAAGCCTTGGAAACGGGCTGAGCTGAATTGGCGGAAGTTGTCGATGCCGACGAAGAAGTGGTTGATGAAGAGGTCGAGGAATTACTGGAGTTCGAGGAGCCGTGATGATGATGGTGATGGTGGTGATGATGCTTGCCCGAAGACGTCGAGGATGAGGATGATGAAGTGCCTTTAAGGGCCACAGCAGCGCCACTATTACTGCCACTGCCACTACCACTTGAAGGCGAACCGCTACCGCTGCCGCTGCCACTACCTGCTCCTCCGCTACTGCTGCTGCTACTGCTGCCAATTGGCTGGCGTGTAAACTTAATTGTGGTGGGCGAGGTGGCCGACAAATTGCTATGCAAAGTGGTTTTGTGCGATTTGTGGTGATGCGTTGTGGTGGCTGCTCCTGTTCCTGTACCCGCTCCTGCTCCTGCTCCTGCGGCACTGGCACCACTTCCTTTGCCAGATATGTTTGTATGATTGATTTGAGCTGAGCCAGTTGCTGATTTTGTTGTGCTTGCTGAATTTGCTCCCGTTGCACTGTTTGAGTGTTTAACATTTATTGTTGTTGTTGCTGCTGCAGTTGTTGCTGTTGTTGTTGTTGTGTTCTGTTGGTTGTTGCCACCACCCGAATTCGCCTGCGATGAGGATTTCTCAATATCAGCGTCTAAATCGTCCAACAGCTCCGGTATGCCGCCAATATTCCACTCGTCTTCGTATTCAAAATTCGTATCCTTTGAACCCTCACTGGAATTGGAGCTGCTCGAGGAAGACGATGAGGTTGCTGTTGTTGTTGTTGTTGTTGCGGCAACTGCTGCTGTTGTTGTCGTCGAATTGCTCTTAGCCCCACCAATTCCTTCAAGAAATAAAAAAAGAAATACAAAAAAAAATAAGCAATTAAAATTTATCGATAAGCACTTTTTTTCGATTAATTTGGATTTTTCCATCTTTGAAAAAAAAACTTACTTATATTATGCTTTTTAATTGCGTTTCCTCCGCTATGCAAATTATTCGTTGCTTGTTGTATGCCTCCTCCTCCTCCTCTTTCTGATGCTGCTGCTGTTGCTGCTGATCCTGTCGACTGCTTTAATTTTGTATTAAAATTCAAATTATGATTTGAATTTGCGTTGGCCGACTTTGTTGTTGTTGTTGTTGATGTCACAGTTACTCCTGCTGCTGCTGTTGTTGTAGTTGTTGTTGCTGCTGTCCCCGCACTCGATACACTTAAATTAGCTAACAATTTATTATTCTTAATATTGCTTTCCGTTGCTACGTTGCTGCTATTCAGGGCCACCTGGAAAATAATTAAAAATTGCGCAAATTTTATTAAAACTTTTTCTTTTTATGAAATTCAAATTTTTGATCATTTTCACTTTTTTTTTTTTTTTTTTTGTTCTCTCTCTTTTTTTTAATACGCAGGTGTGCGTGTTTTTCGACAAAAACAAAATTGCTTGCTTTCAATTGTGCAAGCGCGTGCGTGTGTGTGTGTAATTGTCTGTGCGTCCTCTGCTTTTTGCTTTGTCCGTTACCTTTTCATCTTTCTTTTCCATTCCATAATTTGTAAAATTAAATTTTTGTCAAGCCATATTAATATAGTTTCGTTAAACATTTATAAAAAAAAGTAATATATTCTCTTTTACTTTGAATAATTTAAATTTATTTAGAATTTACCGAGCGGTCGGCGTCCTTTTTCGTTTGGCAGCGCGGCGGCGCAGATGAGACTGAAGGAAATGGAATAGAAGAGGCAAAGCAACCACTTTTTTCACCACACGCACAATTGAAGTGTGCCTGTGCCTATGTATGTGTGAGTGTGTTTCGTATGCGTGTCGGAGAGAGGCAGAGAGCGAGAACGCAGCAGGCAAATAAACAAAAGATTCAGTGTTGGCTAACGAGCAAATTGAGTTACGATGTTTGATTTTTATTGCACAGACACACTCACACACATACACATGTATATGCTCGCGCAAAGCAATAAAAAAAATACAGTTTACAAAAACATTTTTTTTTGTTTTGCTTAGCACAATTGCAATAAATCAGAAATCAACATCACTTAATTTACGCTACGCTTGTAATAAAATAAATAATATAAAAAAGAATTGAATACACACACACACACACACACACAAACACACATGCTCTCTTGCCCATAGACAAAAACTGCGATAGGTCTGAATTCTGGTAGGTACGCCACGAATTCTTATCATTTTTTTCTAATCGCACGGCATTCTAGTGGCCACTTGAAAAATAAAAAAAAAATTGACAATAAAATAATTATGTCTATGGTGCTTAAGACCTTAAAACACCAAGAGGAACAGGCATCTATGGACTTCCAAGATTGGGATACTCTTTTAGGAAAAATTGTATGAATCAGTTTGAGGTTAAGTACGATCTAAGCGAATTAACCTTCAAAACGCAGCTTTGAAATATGTTTTAAGTACAGTATCATAAACACCGAGAAAACCTTAAGCTTTGACATTTTACAAATGCCTAGAAAATCTCTGCCTAGTGCAACTTCCCCGACTGGTTTAGACATGAGCACATCACGGCACAAAAAAAATAAAGACCACAAGGCATTGTCTATTATCTGGAAGAGCATGTGCGAGGAGCATAAGGGAGGGATGATCCGGGACTTACCTTATTCGGGTGGTGGCTAGTGTTTGCCTCGTTACGTCTCATTGACTCCATGCAGACGCAAACGATCGGGCAGCCGCACTACGCGGGCCCAAAGTGCCTAGGAACGTCGTTTTGTTTGTGGTTCTTGTTGTTGTTGCTTTTACTGCTGCTGCTGCTGTTGTTGTTGTTATTATTTTTCTCACTGCTGATTTAGTTATTTTTGTATTGTTCAAATTGATGATTCTGTTGAAAGCGTTGGCAGCGGTGGGTTGGCGTTTTCAATGGACTTGCAATTTTGGCGCTGACGTTGCCCAATTGTCAAACGACCAAGGGAGACGCAGGGCCTCGGCCCTCGGGCCAAACTATTCATTTTCAAAACTGCAAAGAGAATAAAAAAAAAAACATTTATGAATTAACTGATAAGCCAAGCAGCCAGAAGTCTTAAATTGCTAAAACAAAAACAAAAAATAAATAAATAAATAAAATCACAAAAATACAATCAATTGGCACTTGTTAACAATTGCCTAATTAAAGGTACTTGGCAAAAATGTACTGATAACGTCTATAAAAAAAAATACTTCAAAATTTGATTTACAAATTCAAGGAGATATTTTTAAAAAAAAAGTCCGCTTTTATTAGCTTTTTCTACGGTAGCAATTTCAAAGATAAGATAAAACCTATTTTAAACCGATGACGTCACGTTGCTTCCCTTTCACTCACTCTCACATTTTATTGCGTTTATCAAGATTTGCCAACACTGATTGCTGTTGCCCGGGGGGGTTAAAAATTAAGTCAGCCTATCGCTCTCTCGCTCGCTCGGACTATCGAGCGCATTCTCTTTTCGTTGCGTTTTCGTTTGTCTTGAACAAATGTAAATCTGTCTCTGCTTATACATTTCAAAGTAAATAAGCTGGCAATTATAATAAAAGAAAAAAAATCAACTACCCACAAACTTAAAGCCTGAGAAATATTATTTCAGGTCTTTAATTGATTGATCCGTAAACATTTAAACACTCACGCACACATTTTGTTGACTTTATTTTAACTAGACAATTTGCATGTCTCTGTCTCTGTCTGCCCGTCTGTCCGTCCTCGTGTGCGTGTGTGCTTTGCTTATCTTTATACACTTTTATGTTATTCAAATGACAAACACACGCACCTTGTTTCTGTTTTTTGTTTTGTTTTGCTCTTTTTTTTTTTTTTTTGTCTTTTATTTTAAGTCAACATTTTTATGTAAATATTAATGTAGACATGACATATGCGATTATAGTTTTGTGTGGGTTGTTTTGTCTAGAGATTCTTTGTTGAAAATAAAAAAAAAAATGAGGAAAAAAATTGGAATTTAATTAATTGAGTTGTTTTATTTAATGTCGGAGAGTCGGCTGAACCCACACATAAATTGCCATGATTAAATAGATTAAAGTGATTTTAAATCTAATCAAAAATAATTTTTTATTTATTGGAAAATAGTTTTCTAATCTAAAAAAAAAAAAAAAAAATATTATTTTCATGTCGACTTTGTTTTTATTTTGCGTTAACAATGCCAATTGGCGAATCATTTCCACCAGGGGCAAAGATGACGCCACACAACAAACAAGAAGATTTAAACACACCATAATTTAGACAAATCAATAAATTGCTAATAGCCTCTGATGCCGCCGCACATTTCAAGATTTCAACAGACCAACTCGAAAAAGCCGAGCGCATGTCTTCTGATGTTAAACAGGTAAAAAAAAAATAAGAGAACATACCCAACAACACCAACAACAACAGGCCTAATAAACTCGGACGACTACAACAACCTCAACAACAACAACAACGACAACTACAAGAAAGGGCACTACGAGCAAACGAACCATAAAAACAGAAGACCAAACCCGATCATCAATTTAACTCAGCACAACTCTCTGTGGGGCTTGGTCTGAAGAAAAACCCATTAGCTGGGCGAGCTAAGTGAGGACCAAGGCAAAGGGAGGGCGAGGGCAAGGGTACACGTAACAAAGGAGAAGAGAATTAACCGTAGGCCCATCCGCACGTACTAAACATCAACATGAAGCAGTGGAATGGCACAAAAAGAAGAACAAAAAAAAAACGAAAAAGGAAAAAGAACAGAAATCCCAACGTGTATGAAGAGATTTGTATACTCTTTTTGTGATAATTCATTTAGGTGAAACTTTGAGTTTTTTTTATCTTTTGTTAATTTGATCAATAAAATAAAATTTCCGAATATCAAAATAAATTTTATTTAGAATCAACTTTTTTCCAAAAATCTCTCACAGGCAGTGGACTCGGAATTTAACAGGCAAAGGGTAAAGATTTACGACACTGCCAACTCGTTGTTGTTTTTGTTGTCTGAGTCAAGATCGTTCTTGTCTGGGTAAATGAAGGCCTCTGGGGAGTTACCGGCGCGCTTTTATTAGCGAACGACCACAAAATATATCAAGAAGAAAAGATAAACCGCCCACCGGGTGATGATGGAGTACCCATTCCCTATTCCCCTCGCAGGGCTACAAAGACTTTGCCAATAATTGTCTCGCCCCCTCGCGATAATTTGATTTACCGAAGTCGAGTCGAAGAGTATTGAAATTGAAGTATTCATCATTTCATTCATTTATATCAATTGTGTAGTTTTCAATGCTTCAGTTTTTGAGTCACTTCAATCACTTGAGATTTCCTCCACACACATTGAAAAAAAATTCTATTCTAGATTTTCTCCCTCTTGATGTGGCCTTTTGTTTCTTGAGTGTTCGGCCACGGTAATTTGTCGTTGTCATTATTATTACAGTTTTATTGTGCGGCTCGAGAGTATCCGCTTTATTTATGAGTAACCAAAATGGTGACAATATTCTTTTCCCCTGATTCAGTTTGGATTTGAAGTAGCACCCTGAAGCGTGAGAATTTTTCACTTGGCTTTCGACTTTCTTCTTCTTTTCACTCTTGAGAATGAATTATAAATTCAGGTTGTGATAAGAAAATAATGAAAGAGTTCTTACAATTTCCGTTACCCATCCAGGATATTTGATATTTGATAGAGTAAAACCTTTCGATGTGGTCAATTGTAAGTTAGCTAATGATGGTATAAGCGAGTCCCTCGGTTTATTAAATATATGTGAAAGTGTCTATTGTTTTTATCTGAGTAAATCAAACTGTTTAATTGTATAATAATAGTAATCATCACTTTGTCTGGTAAATCGAAAACATTTACGGACCTCTGAAAAAAATATAAATCCTAAGCCAAAATCTGTTGACCATTTCGTTTCAGTATAATAAAAAGTCGGTACTATATAATTAAGAATAAATCCATGGTAAAGATAATTTAATTGAATTCATTTAATCCTATAATTAATTCTAGACTAATTAAATAAGTCGAAAATTCTATAAAACTCTGGATTACTCTGGATAAGTAAACATTTCCATTTTCATCATGACCAAGTATTTCTTTATAATTTGTGCCGTCGGCCTTGTTACGGTCGCCTATCAATTTGAAGTGTCGGTATGGATTACCGTAAAACTTAGTTAATCATACCTATATATTTTCGATATGAATTTTATAGAAAAAATGGGAGATGCAATTTATTTCTGCCTCATACTACACTTCCGATGAAAAAAAGATGAAAATCGAATATTATTTGGAACGCGTCAGTCGAGGCGTCTATGGGCAGTCGGGAAAACTGGAATGGAATTATAATACAACTGATAAAACAGAGGTGCGTATAGAAAAATCCTTCCAAGCATCCGATCTAATGATATATAAATTTTAGATAGAAGTAAAGGGTTACTGGAGTACAACGGGCCGCGAAAACGATTACAGCTTGACACCCTGGACCGCACCAAGGCAATCTTTTACATTATTCATGAATACCCATTATAAAGACCGATTGGCAACCAATTTAGTAAATTGTTCAAATTTTCCCATATTCAAGGATAGATTTGTTCCGCCCTTTCCACCAAAAACCTACATTTTTACGAAATGTATGTGTGATGGTAAGGGTTATCCGGACATAATACCTGAGGGTTATTACAAATTAAATCTCTCAGTTTATGGTGAGGTTAATTGGTCTTTAGAATTGGTTACTCAGGTAGTATTAAAAATACTTTGACGCAAAACCTCATATGAATAACCATATTGGATTCGAACCTTTTAAGTCCTAGACTGGCATCCAATTTTCTAATTTAAAACTTTTATATTAAATATAATTATAATATATTTTTTAGATTATCTGAGCACACGTAATTTGTAATTACTTGAATTTTTTATAAAGCTTTATAAAGTCTGGTTTAACGGTAATTAAATCGTAGTTGATTCGAGGCATAGGATGAAGTTTATTTTAGCAATCTATTTGGCGGTTCATTTATTGCTTGGGAAACCCTGGGTGGATGCGGTAATTATAAACTCTCCGTAGTTGATTCGTAAAGCTGTAATCCAAATTTGATTTCAGCGTAAGAATATGGAACCGATTTCTGTAGGATATCAGACGGCAGACGAAAATCTCCTGAAAGTGGAGTTCCGTTTGGATCGTATTAATCGAGGAGAATATGGGATTTCTGGTTACGTTGATTGGAAATATGACTCCAGTGATAATACTTATGTAGGTATTAAAAAATTCATTTTCCTTTTGAAAAAATCTGAAGAAGATTTTCCAATTACAGATCGAAATTCTGGCACATCGCAGCAGCACTGGACGTGAGAATGACTATAAATTGGCTCCTTGGTCTGTTCCGAAGCAAAAATATCATGATTTTATCAGAAAATATTACGAAAATTTGCTAATTAAGAATTTAGATGGTTGCGTCGATGGACCCACGTGGGAGGGGGAATTCATTCCACCCTGGCCAAAGGGTATCTATAAATTCACCAAATGCCGTGTTAAAGGTGAAAGTATGCCGGAAGTCTTACCGGATGGTTACTATAAAGTCAATGTATCCTTAACCGGTGAAGTTGACTGGTCCCTAGAGTCTATAACGAAAGTCACAACGCAATTTCTTTAAGAGATTAGAAGAATATTTCAATAAACATAAATCGTTCTGGAATTCTATTGGTTTTGATTTTGCTAAACTTTTGAATAATGTGATCCATCTAGATAGGAACAAAACATAGTTGAACAACTAAAATTGAGAGAGTCAAGTAATTGGAAAGAGTCACGAAAGCTATTTTGGTAGTCACGTGTATTGGGAATGTGTTTCGAAAATTCTTTAGATAGTTGAAAAACTTTTCCACGAATATATTTACTATAAAACCTATGACATTGTTTCAATTTTTTTCAGATTTCTAAAATGATCTTTGCCATATTATTTTGTGCTCTGTCCCTATTATTGCTGAGTGGTTGCAGCCAAGCCAAGGTGTGAACAAATTGAATTAATTTGATAAAATTTCCTTTAACCTGAAATTCTTCAACATTTGAAGGGTAAATGGAATTTGGAGCCCCTATCAATTGAAGCCACATCGGCAGATGAAAGTCTACTTAATATAACATTGCGCTTAGATCGGATAGCTCGTGGTGAATATGGGTATTCGGGGTTTGTTGATTGGAAATATAATACTTCTGAGGAGACTGAGGTGGGTTCTACTGGTATTATGCTCCGGGACGAAAGCTAATCATATTTATTATAGATTGAAGTATTGTGTTATCGCAGTAGCACAGGTCGTGAGAATGATTACCATTTGGCTCCCTGGTCTGTTCCGAGACAAAAGTTTCATGATTATCTGAGGAAATATTACAAGAGCATTGTCTATCCAAATGTGAAAGACTGCTCGAATGTGCCGGAAGTTGAAGATGATTTTAGTCCACCATATCCTCAGAATTTATACACCTTACAGAAATGCGCTCTAACTGGCGATGGCTTGCCATATATCTTACCCGAAGGTTTCTATAAAGTTAATGCCGGTATTTATGGAGAGGTCGATTGGTCTATTCAATTAATTATTAAGGTTGTTCCAAAACTTTTTTAGAACAAATATTTGATCTAATTTAAATAATATAAGAACTACAAATGGGTAGAAGAATTATTAAAAATAATAATCAAATAGAATTATTCTTGAATCATAAAATGAGTACTCCATTTCCTTATAAGATTTATTGTACCTAGAGAGTTCATATAATAGGACCTATTAACCCTGGGAAATCAAATGGACCTAGTGAAGCATTGATACTGTCTGATCATATAGTTACTCTTTAATTTTTCCAGAAAATTTTTTATAGACTTAATAGTTCAAATATTTTCATAAATATTATTTATATTATTACAGCCACGTGTTTTTAAAAAAACACAGAATTTTCATGTCAAGAAAATGTAAAAATTATTATGGTGACACTCAAAAATTCCACTAACATTTTAGCTATATAAATAGTCTGAAATCAACAAATTATTTAATATTGTTTTCAATATGAATTTTGTATTACTTTGTGTTGCAGTGACTTTATCCTTTGCCGGCCTATCAAATCAATTTAAGGTGATTAACAAGTGATACAAAAAATATAAGAGTTTAGATATGATCTAGTTCTTTCAGAGAAATTGGGACTATGAAATAATATCCATAGAGAGTCATATACCAGATGAGAGCAAAGTAAGGTTGGAATTACGTACAGAGCGTATTAGGCGTGGTGTATACGGTTATTCAGGAATTTTGGAATTGAAATATGATACCAGCAATACAACCGAAGTATGTTAAAAATAATATAAAATATAAATTTTGGTTCTAATTTGAATTTTTTTTTATTATTTGAATAGATGGAAATCTTGGTTTACCGCAGTCAAACTGGGCGTGAGGATGACTATAAATTAACGCCTTGGTCTATTCCAAGAGAGACGTTCCATCATTATGCATCCACATATTATAAAGATACTGTTTATGAGAATGTCAAGAACTGCTCAAATCTACCGAAGGTAGAAGGGGTCTCGAATCCTCCCTGGCCCCAGGGCTTATATGTCTTTGATAAATGCACCTTTGATGCGGATAGTAAAGGTTTGCCAAAAATTTTACCCGAAGGATTCTATAAATGTGTTTGCTCATATTATGGTGAAGTCGAATGGTCCTTCGAAACAGTTGTAAGAATAATACCAGCTATGACATAATGCTCAAATAAAGGTTAAGTTATCTGTGAACTTTATTCACACAGGGAAATACTTAAAGACTTTTTTATTAAGCTTGATCAAGATTGTCAAGATTGATCAGTAAGAGCCACAGATATGGTTCCTTTGTATACACGAAGGCTTAATACGAATAAAAGTAATTAAAGAATTGAATAAAGAAGTCTACTTAAGATAGAATTAATCGTGGTAAATACGGCTGTTCAGGATTCATTGACTGGATACTATTGATCTAACTGAGGTGGGTTCTTCTGGCAGAAATTTTAGTCACTGAATGACTATGACTTACTGTTTATCTTATCTTAAAATTTCAATAAAGCTAATTACACAATTTAGAAGTCCAATTGACCTTTAAAGTTGCAGTAAAAGTTGTAACATACCTCAAAGTAAATATCAAATATTTTAAATAACTTTTATGAAATTCATATGGAAGACAAATAAAATAAGGAAACTATTTCTCGGTTAATCTTATAGTACGTTTTGAGTTCTTTATTTCTTTACAAGATTTACTTTAAAAATTCCAAAAGAAAAACTTTTCGGATTTGGGAATGCCACGTGACTTTAATGATATTTTTCCGATAAAATATTTCAATTCAGAGCTACACGAACACGGCACATTCATGTTCAAAAATTCTTTTTATAAAGTATATAAAATAAATGATTCGCTTGGGAACAAATTATTCAAATTTGCAGCACCATGAACTCTTTATTAGTGGTATTGAGTTTCGTAGTTTGTTTACTTTTCAATGGAATCGAGAGTCAAGTATTTATTCAGGGCTAAAAAATTGAAAGAACTTGTAAGGAACTTATATGGATATTGCAGAGACAATGGGATTTCCGACTTCAAAGCATTCAATCAAAATCAGCAAATGAAGACCTCCTCAAAGCAGACTTGCGCATGGTTCGGATTGAACGGGGCCTATTTGGTTTTACCGGATCCATTGAATGGAAATATGACACCAGCGATCAAACAGAAGTTTGTCTCTGATTAAAGAAGTTGTCTATCACCTTTTTATGGATTTATTTTCAGATTGAAATATTGTCGTATCGGAGCAATACAGGTAATGAAAAGGATTACCAATTGGCTCCATGGTCTATACCAAGGCAGAGCTTTAACGGATTTATACAAAGCCAGTATAAAGATATTATAAAACCCAATCTACAATATTGTTCAAACCTGCCCGATTTTGATGAGTTATTCGTATCGCCATGGCCCCAAGGTACCTATACCTTTGATAAATGCCTACTAACCGGTGATGGTCTGCCCGATATTATGCCCGAGGGATTCTACAAAATTGTTTGCACATATTACGGAGAAGTTGAATGGTCCATTCAGACGATCATTTCAGTTACACATAAAGGTCTGTAAGACTGTTTGGAAAGCAAAGCTCTAAGAGTTTTAAAGTCCTTGAGATTTTGGATGCAGTTTCATTTCAGTAATAGAAAAAAAACAAATTTTTTTTTATAAAACAAATAAAAATGAAATATTTATATATATATCATTAGCTCTAGAAAATCTCTCAAAGAGTGATGAATTATTTTTTAAAATCTTCAGGGGACCTGGTAAATCAATATGATCACATTGAGTGTATCAAGTCTGGTCAGAATATTAGAAAAAGTTCCCCTTCAATTTTCCAATCTCTTATTTATCGGAATATATTTTATAGACTGAATATATTAAATATTAATATATAGTATATGCATTATTATATATTTTTGACGCGTGTATTTAATGAATACAGATCATGTAATTAATTTTAAATTGTTGCCAATCCTCATGTCGTATAAATATAAAAAATTATTATTTTAACACTAAATAGTACCACTAATTTATTAGCTATATAAGCAGTCTGGAATCCGCAAATTATTTAAAACAATTTTCAATATGAAATTTGTTTTACTTGGTGTTGCTGTGATTTTAACCTTACCCAGCCTATCAAATCAATTTATGGTGATTAATCACAAATGCAAAAAAAAGAAAAAATAATTTAAAAGAATTAAAATTTGTTGCAGTTCTTTCAGAGAAACTGGGACGTAGAAATATTATCCATAGAGAGTCATATACCAGATGAGAGCAAAGTTCGATTGGAACTACGTACCGAGCGTATTAGGCGCGGTGTTTACGGTATTTCAGGAATTTTCGAATTGAAATATAATACCAGCGATAAAACCGAAGTATGTTGAAAATGTTACAAACAAATTTAATTGAATTTAAAATTTGTCATTTTAATAGTTGGAAATCTTGATTTACCGCAGTCAAACTGGTCGTGAGGATGACTATAAACTAACGCCTTGGGCTATACCGAGAAATAAGTTCCATCATTATGCATCGACATTTTATAAAGCTACAGTTTACAACAATTTGAAACATTGCTCAAATCTACCCAAGGTGGAAGGAATCTCAAGGCCTCCTTGGCCCATGGGCTTGTATGTCTTTGATAAATGCACTGTTGATGTCGAGAGTGAAGGTTTGCCAAAGATTTTACCCGAAGGTTTCTATAAATTTGTCAACTCATATTATGGTGAACTAGAATGGTCATTTCAAATAGTTGTGAGAATAATACCAGTTCAGACATAAAGAATAAATGAATTCAAGTATCTCAGAAGAGATTCAAGAAGTTGTTGTTTCATTGCCGTTAGTCATATGAATGATAGAAATTAGCAAAGCCGAATGATAGCGCAGTGGTTCATGTCTAGTGGATAGTATATGAGTGTATCGTATCTCCCGAACTTTAAAGAGATTAGTCAATAAATGGAAGAGTTATTTCTGGTTTTGTATGTCAACTATGTGGATGAGAGATCCTATCTGAAAATCGAACAGTCTATTTGTAGAAGAAGGCTCTATACCAGGCATCATTAAATGTGGCTTTGTCTGAGTATGTCTACTAGGTGGATGAGAGATCCTATCTGAAAAGCGAGCAGTCTATATGAACAAGAAGGTATAGAACCAGGCATTATTATGGATTAGAGATCCTATCTGAAAATCGAGCAGTCTATATGTAGAAGAAGGATCTATACCAGGCATCATTAAATGTGGCTTTGACTGAGAGGCTGGTCAAGATCAGGAATTACCCTTAATGATACGAAAAGAGTATAAGCCAAAGGGTGTCAAAATTGATGAAACCATTAACAGTATTCTCAGATTGATAGATTAGAATATGTAGGATTGTCATGTTAACAATTTTAACAATGTGTAGTTTTGATGTAATAAAACAAAATAATTATTTAAAAATTGTTTAAATAAGAGTTAATAATTTGCAATCATAATCACGAATTTGATGGAATCATGGAACATGCTAAATATTTTCGATCTTCCAACCATATAAAATTCTAGTTTTACTCAATTAAAGTTTCATTCTATTCCTTGACAGTGTCTCGTTATGATGTCTTTGAAATTGGTAACTGCGGTTTCGGTTTTATTTTTGAGCTGTCCTGGCGAGGCAAAGGTGATAAAATCTTCTACTGATTTTTATACTGCCAAGTTAAACATATATTTATTTGCTTTCTTAGAAAAATTATGAGGCGGAACCTATTTCTGTGACTTCTTCTAGCTCAGATGAGAGCTTGATTAAGCCAAATTTTAAAATTGATCGCATAAGTCGTGGAGTATTTGGGATGTCGGCAGAAATTGAATGGAAATACGATACTTCTGAGAATACAGAGGTTTGTTTGGAAAATTTAATAAAAAAAAAATAACTTGAACTAATTAAATGGATCACAGGTTGAGATACTTTCCTATCGCAGTAATTCAGGTCGCGAGGAGGACTACAAATTGGCTCCATTTTCTGTACCCCGTCAGAAGTTCAGTGAATATTTGGAAAAATTCTATGGTGACTATGTTTATGGCAACTTTCATGAGTGCTCGAATATAATAAAAATAGAGGATAATTTCGATAAGCCATTTCCACAAAATACTTATAAGCTGGATAAGTGTCCCTTTAAAACTGATGGATTCCCAGACATTTTAGCCGAAGGATTTTATAAAATGGTGGTACAAGTTTATGGTGAGGTCGAATGGCAAATTGTATTAATCGTTAAAATAACCACCAAATATATGTGAATATATAAAAATTTATTGTGCATACAAAATATAAATAAATTGATTATTTGATTGTTCGATAGTGTTTTGAATAAACTGTACTGAATTCATTCAACATGCCATAAATTCCACATTTCAAGTTGGAATTTTTTGATATTACTTTGTGTCTTTGGGTATTTTAAATTTTGAGTAATTAAATAAGGCAAGGCAAGTGTGAAACCGGGAAAAAGTGTCACTCCAACAAGTCCAATTGAGAGCTTTCATCCGTAACCAGCCGGGCAGGAAAATTGTTAAAGCCAATTTGTGGTTAATTTATTGCAAATTGCTCAAAAGGCAAGTTGTCAATTTTTTTTTTTCTTTTTCCTTTCAGATATTGCCAATTAATGCGTAAATATTTCTGTGGTCTCCACAGACGCGCCTCCAATGTGCCCGCGTAAAATGGTCCACCAGCTTGCACACTCGCAAATATCTAGGCCTCATTTTATACTCTTTTCAAAGAAGAAAAAGTATATTAATTTTGATCTCAGACTCACTCTTCATAGACCCCCAAGAGTGATCGAGGTATCACCAGGTGAATCGATTATGATTTGGCTGTGGCCTTCTTTTGAAATTTTGTTGGAATCGAGGGAAACGGACTACTATATCGGCTTTGGGAATAATTCCTATATTCTTAAGATTCCTTGACTAATCTCTTTCCTCATTATTTCTACAGAGATATAGCTAGTTTTATATAATATAATCATGAGAAGTAACCAAAATCGGTTCTAGGAATATCTCCCACATTTACTGACTGAACTGAATCAAATTTGGTATTTAGGATTCTTTTAGCAAAGTTCACAGATGTAAGAAATTTCAGTTTGATCGGACGATATCCACCATTATAAGTACCCAAATCGGTTCTAGGAATATCTCCCACATTTACTGACTGAACTGAATCAAATTTGGTATTCAGGATTCTGTTAGCAAAGTTCACATGTACAAGAAATTTCAGTTTGATCGGACGATATCCACCATCATAAGTACCCAATTCGGTTCTAGAAATATCTCCCACATTTACTGACTCAACTGAATCAAATTTGGTATTCAGAATTCTTTTAGCAAAGTTCACATGTACAAGAAATTTCAGTTTGATCGGACGATATCCACCCATAAAAATCCCCCATTTACTACCCACAACAAATTTGTATTCAGATTCTTTAGCAAAGTTCACATGTACAAAAAATTTCAGTTTGATCGTTAAAAAGAGTCTGTAAGGTTCGGCAACTCGGAACTTCTTCTACTGACAATATCAAACTGAAATCTCTTAAAAAAAAAAAATAATTACAATGTTTTAACGTAGTTCGCCGTAGTTGTCTCCACCTCAAAATCAACACCCAACTTGTCTTTAAACCGTTTTCTTTCGATTGCCTTCTTGGCTACCAGAAAAAAAAAGATTTGCGTAAAATTAACTGTCAATAAAAAAAAACCCGTGTGTGATTTCATTTTGCCGCCTGAGCTGTCGCTTGATACATGTTCATGAATGCGCGAGATAGTTGCCTAGCAGCGCTAATTAACTAAAAATAAAAATAAATACACAAGCCGCCACTGAGCCGAGGGGCAATTAGTTCAACTAGGAAAGAAAAACACGAAACGAAAAGAGGTACGAATTGGTTTCGTGTTGGCATGTGAATTGGCAGAAAAATTCAGTTACTTGGTAACTAGTTTGGCAGACGATAAACGAGGTGATTAAAGTACTCGAATTCAATAAAAAATACTGAGATAGCTTAAACATTTATTGAGATGGAAGACTTGTCGATTTTTTTTTTGAAGAACTTGAAACCAGATTGGATTGAATTATTGATTTTTGTGTCTTCCGTTGTGTTACAATTTTCGGGTTGGAAATGAGCTTATCAACCTGGAGAAGACTCAGACTGAGTCTGACCAAGACAACCAATGAAGAAGAAGAAGAAGAAGCAGTAAATACGTTGACTATTTTATTGTTGCTTCTGCGCTGGCAAACAGGCAAGCAGGCATAATAAACATTGGCCAGAATGCAAAGCTTGTTAAAATTCATGTAATGCATTAACTGAGAACAACGGCCACAAATTACAACAGGCAGCGGCAATGGCAGCAGAAGCAAACTGGCATGATGGACCAAAGAGTTGTGTGGCAAACTTGCGTTTGCCCCTTTTGCCACAGCAATGAAAAGGCAATTAAAGCGCAGCAGGGCCAAAGAGCCAACGACAGAGAAGTCAGAACAAACTCAACTCCAGTCGATCCAACTCGACTCGAGCCGACTCGAGAGACCATCACCGATGTGGTCAACAACGTTGTAGTCTGCGTTGTTGTCAGCCAGTCAAAGGCGAAATGACTTGCCATTGTTGTTGTTGTTGTTTTTGTTGTTTTTTTATGTTTGTTACAGCAATCAATTGCATGCTTCAATGGACAAATATATAGACAGAGAGTCAAGATACTAAGGTCTTGATATATGGTAGTTGCTCTGCGTCTGTGTGTGTTGCCACATGCACACACATACATATACACACACGCTTGGCTAAACTCGGCTAGATAAAGTCTTATTGGCTTGGAAAGGAAAAACTCTTTGGGCCCTGGTCAACAGGGCTGGGGCTGTGTTGAGTTTGTTTGCTGGCGCATTTGGAAATCCAGCAAAGAACAAGCAAAGCAGACGAGACAGATGATGGCCAAAATGGCACTACAACAGGCTTTGAGCTGCTGCTGCTGCCTACTTCAATCCACGGTGTCTTCATCTGTCGTTTCAGTCAAGTGGAACTTTTTTTTATGGGCAGAAACTAGTTGGCCCAAAGAGTTTATGAGTTTTCTTTAGTTCGGTGAGGCAATTAATCAAGACTAGAAACTTTCTCGACCAACCAAAATTTAATCAGCTTTTAAAAGCAAATAATTTTGTCTTTGGGATTTATGCTTAATCTTTTGATTATTAACTAAAAATTCTAAAGATTTTCAAGAAAATTTTCTGGATTTTTTGTTTTTCTTAAATTTGTTGAGCTGGATTTGGCCTTAAGCAAACTGCTGAGAGAATGAAAAATTCGAGTTGCCTTTGTGGCCAACAAATCATCTGAGCCATTTCCAGCTCACTTCTTGCCTGCAAGTCGCGTGTTCATTTGAAGTACTTTTTTTAGTTCAACCTTTTTGCTTTTCTTATTTTTCGAAAGAGATTTAATGTGGCTTTAAGATTTATTCCCCCCTTGGTTCAGACTTTAGAAGTTTACTCCGAATAATCGAGGCAAAAAAAAATTATATTGAATCTAGGAAATCTTGGGTTTCTGAAGAATTGGAAATTTCCAGAATCTTTTCAAGGATCCCTTCAATTTTTTAGGGTTCCTGAGAATATGCTGGTTGAAATAATCCTGAGCTCTCTTGAGAGAAACTTCTGTTTTGATTTTTCTTAAAATTTTTTCTGAGAATATTCTGGTTGTCGAACAGTTGAACCAATCCTGAGCTCTCTTGAGAGAAGCTTCTGTTTTGATTTTCTTAAAACTTTCTCAGATTTCAACGAACTCTGAGAATATTTTGGTTGTCGAACAATCCTGAGCTCTCTTGAGAGTTTGATTTGTTTGTTTTGATTTCTCTTAAAACTTTCTCAGATTTAAAGGAACTCTGAGAATATTCCGGTTGTCGAACCAAACCTGAGTTCTCCTGAGAGAAACTTCTGTTTTGATTTTTCTCAAAACTTTCTCAGATTTAAACGTACTCTGAGAGATTTATTTACTTTTATTTTTTTGGCCAATTGCTTAAATTTTTTTTATATTTTTCCTGGTCCTTTTGATTGCGTGCACATAAAAATGGACCATCAATTTTAATTACATTTAACTGCAGTTGGTAGTTTTTGTTTGGCCATTGGAAAAGGAGCGAAACGAATAGATTTGCATTTCAATTTGCTTGCCATAAATAAAACCAACAACACCAACAACAACAACAAAAACAGGTAGACTAAGGTTTTGCCCACGTCCACAGAGTAACTGCAATCAACTGAATAAGCCACTGACAAAGGAGTTGGCTGAATCACAAAAAAACATCGAACGTGCAATGAGGATGAGAATGGTGGAAGGAGTGGATAGGAAGAGGAGGGGAGAAGGAGGGTGAGAGAAGCGGCGCAGAGCTAGTAAGTGAGAGTATCTTTCACTTTGGCAGCTGCTGGCAGACCGCCCCTCAGTACCGCCCCTCAAGTTGTAATTTACGAACGCCTCTTGCCCATTAAATTGAATTCAATATTTCTTGGGATTCGTTGGGTTCGACGTTGCTACGAATTCACTCAAATCGAGGAGGGGACGGGTTGGAGGGTTAGGTGGATAAATGCAACACGTTGCCAGTCAGCCAATGACAGTTGCAACAGCCACAACAACAACAACAAAAGTAATAACAACAAATTTTAAACAACGAAGGCTTTTTCGTTTTTTTTTATACTCTTTTTTTTTGTTTCTTTCTTGTTGACAGTTGCATTTTTTATGGCTGTAAATTTTTTTGTAGGCTTTCTTTCATTTTGTGTTATGACTTTTGCCGTTAAATTGAATTTCCTTTCTACCTTTTTTCTTTTCTTTTTTTTGCACGTGTGTGGGCGTGACTGGCAAAGAGGGGAAAAAAAGGCTTAAGCCATTATGGACTAATTTTTTTTGGCGAATCGTGTGCCAATTTCAATGAAATCCTGAAATGGCAATTCAATTGAGAAACGATCTCAGCTCGAGGGTTGAAAGAACATTAAGGAGTCGCTGAATGGGGTACTCAATGGATTTTAAAGATTATAAATCATTTGGACGGATTATCGGAATCCGAAGACTTTCAAAATTTAAATGAAAAATAGTTTAAAGCTTGAGGGAATGCTAAAGACGAAAGTCTCTGGTATCAAGAATTTACAGAGGACTTAGGGGTCAATGAAATAGTTTGAGTGGTCCGAAAGTTCCCTGAATGGGCTATGTCTAGGGAATGCTAAAGACGAAAGTCTCTGGTATCAAGAATTTACAGAGGACTTAGGAGTCAACCTAGTAGTTTGAGAGGTCCGAAAGTTTAAAGATTATAGATCAGAATACAAGACGGAATATCGGAATCCGAAGGCTTTCAAAATTTAAATGAAAAAAGGAGCTTAGGGCTTGAGGGAATGCTAAAGACGAAAGTCTCTGGTATCAAGAATCTACAGAGGACTTAGGAGTCAATCAAATAGTTTGGGAGTTCCGAAAGTTCCCTGAATGGGCTATGTGGAATTTTAGAAAATCTTGAATGATCCAATTTAATAATGAAAGGAAAGTGACGGAAGCCATAGAACCTAGGATTCTTTATCGCTCCATGAATCATGAAAGAACTATATTCCAAATATTTCTAGTCTCAACTTAAGCTTCCTCTTTATTTCCATAAAAATCGTCTAATTTTTAATGATATACCAATTAAAATGTAGACTAGTTTTTGATAAAACTAGGAAAGCTTCTTTCTGACTTTTTAAAAATTAACTGAATACAAATTGAAATGTGAGTTTTAACTAAATTCAAAAGACCAATTTAGATAAAGATCTTTTCTATATATTTTGGTTCCCCGATTTTTTCTCAAAAACAAATAAAGAAGTTTCCAAATTACCTTAAAAGAGAATCTCTTGAAATTGTCCATTGATTCATTCACTAACCTGGAAAGAAAGAAGAAGAAAAAGAAATTACCATAGTTAGTTTTGTCTTGACTGGTTTGGACTGGTTGTATAGAAGGTAGTTGCTTTTGTTGTTGTTGTTGTTGTGGCTGCCACAATGAGATGAATTGCAGTTTTGTTTCTTGTTCAAATTGACCGTGACCGATGCCAAAGACCAAAGAAAAGAAATTGCCTGAGAGACCCCCACTACCACTACGACTGATATATAAAGTATCTATAAAACATTCAGTATCCATCCAACTCATTGGATTGTTTTCGCTTGAGTGCACAAAATCGACGTGCTGATTTTGTTTGTTGCCTTCAAAAGGCGCTACAATATTCCTACACCTATATAGATAGATATATATATCTACACGTTTTTATATTTTTTTTCACATACAATTTTTTTTGTGTTCCTCTTCTGCTTTTTTTTTCACTGCGCCAGTCAATTCAATTTGAAGCCATTTAGCATCAATTTGCAGTAATTTGACGTATAAATTATGTCAAATTGCCGAACAGCCAAACAGCTTGTCATTGGGTGTATTTTGCAGCGAACGTGGTCCCAGGCAGTTGTTGTTGGTGTTGTTGTTGTTGTGGTGTGTTTCCCACTCGATTCTTGTTTTTTTTTTTTGCACCTTTTTCATTTCAATGGAAGAGGAGGGACGGTTTTGAGATTATGCCTGCCAGGTAAAAATTATACAGAGGGTACGGTTTGTTGGGCTTGTTCGATTCTGTGCGGGGCTCCGGCCATCACCTCTGGGATGTGGTCCATTGTGTATGATTTTATTTTGTTCTGCCTTGTGTGTGTATGTGTGTGTGTTTGTGTGAATTTTATTTTCGGTCACAAAAGAATTTCACTTAAGCGTTACACACACACACACACACACCCAAGTCGATTGAAGAGTCGTTCGGAAAAAAAAGGGTCTATAAAATGGGACTGGAGTGTTGGCTTGGTAGCCGAATCAGCAGCAACCGTCGACATCGACACTAAAAGTGCCCATAAAGGTGCTACAAAAACGTACTGAAAAGACCCAAGCGAGAGGGGGAAAAATCAACGACAACAACAACAACAACGAGAACGAGAACAACAATAACAAGAGAGCATACAAAAGTCGTGTAGGTAAGCCAAATTGAGGGTCTGTCTGAAAGGGAACCCTCAGCGTTTCTGATTTCAAAAGACGGGATCAGTTGGGAGAGAAAGAGATAGAGAAGAGGTGTGATAGGGAGGCAAGATGACTGCAACAATTTTTACGCTTTTGTGAATTTTAACATTTAATGATATCATCGAAAAGTTCGCTGGAAAAATACAAAAAAGAGAAGAAGAAGAGGAAAGAAACAAGGTAAGGCAAACTCTAAAGTTGAGACACCGATGATGACAGCAACAATAACAATGAAGCCGAAAAAAAAAACACAACAACACAAAAGATATCAAGATACATGAAATTATAGCAGAAGAAGAAGCAAAAAAAGGGAAAAAGCGAAAGAGAAGAGAACTTAAATTGTTTGGGAAAATAAGTAGGCATTATGAATGGAAAGAGAATTTAAATAGTCAAAGAATTAAATGCAAACTAATTGAGCATAAAAAAAGAAATTATAAAAGTCAAAAGGAATAACCAAAAACAAAGAAAGGGAAAGATTAAACAAATTGGAAATTACTAAAAAAGGAAGCATAAATGTTTTAATGTTGTGAAAAAGAACTAGTTCACTAAATTGTTCATTTACTTAATCAATCCGATTAACTCCTCTTTGGCTTTGAGTCAAAATATGTAAAGCATTTTTCAGGTTGACTCATTTGGCTGTGCCTTTTTGGCTGCCGCGTGGCTGGCTTCATCAGCTTTCAAGTCGTAAACTCGGTAGCAAATCAGAGGCGTTACTTTTGCCTGCTCTCAAAAAACACAACAACAAAAATGATGGTCATAAATGAAAGCAACCACATCCACAGCAACACCAACAACAACAACAACCATCAAAACTTCCGCCCTGAGCCTGTGGGGGCAGAAAATACACAGAAAAAGTGCCAAGAAAAAGGAAACATGTCATCATCATCATCAGCTTGCTTGTGATGTTGTTTTAGTTGTTTTTGTTGTTGCTGCTGCTGTCGTTGTCGTCATCACCAACAACTTGGCTCACCTCCCACTCTCCCTGGGTACTTCTCCCTGCCGCTCTACTCTTGCACCTTCTCTTCCAAAAAAAAAGAAGAAAAAAAATTTATGAAGGCATAAAACAGAGTACAAAAAAAAAGAAGGAAAAAAAAGAAAGAACGAATGAAAAAAAAAACGGTTTTGCTTCTCTTTGTACGTTTTGTGTTCATTTTGTTTGTTTTTATTGTTTTGCTCGCTTGCCTGCCCACACCCGTCGTCGTCGTCTCCAACAGTCTCTCTTGCCATGGTCATGCCTTGCCTTTCACACTCTCCCCACCCATCCTCTCCACTCCTCACCATCGCTCACCCACTTATTTTGTCTTTCAGAGTTATTTGAAGAATTTCCATTTGCATTTTAATTAAGCTGGTGAGTACCTCTGGGGTTGCCGAGCAGATGACCGGGCAGGGCAAGCCAAATAAAAAGTAGAAGGCAAAGTGCGGTGCGGTGAGGGGGCGGTGGGGAGGCCAGAGTGCGTAAGCAATTTGATTTGGTCAGACAGACACTCGCCACTTCACTTTGAAAGCAATGGACTATGACTTGTCCCACCCCGCTTCACTCTGCCTCTTTTCGTATTTCTTTTTTCTTTTTTGTTTTCTGCTATGTTTTACATTTCATAATTTTAATTAGGCTTTGCACAAGCCCAAATAGTCGAGTTAAATTAAATTCAAGTAGATTTGGACAGCTTCAATTTGCAGTCTTTTTCTCTTAGTTTACATCAAAGCAATTCAGCTGTGATTAACAATGCAGTCCTGAGTTTATTTTTGTGCGGAATCAGTTCCGCTGCTCATTTCGCACGTTCAGGGAAAGTTCACATAGTTCGGAACTCATTTAAATATATTTCTTAAATTACTATTTTATTTTTATTTTACTTGAAAAATAAAATTGATTTAATTTAAAAATATTCAATTAAATTATTGAGTGACTTCAAGCTCGGCTTTAATCTGCTTTAAGCTCTCTCTCTCTCTCTGTTGGCTTAAGCTGCCTTTTTTATCTTCTTAAGTGTCTCTTTTAGTAGAATTTTAAATGCGTAATTAAATTAATCACATTTCTGCTTGTCTCAGAGTTTTATTATTTATTTTTTTCTTAAAAGCTCTAAGCTTTCTTCATTTCAATTAAATCACGGCGATTTAAATCGTATTTATCTTTTATTATTATTATTCTTTTCTTTTTTTTTGTCCAAGCAAGTCTATGTTTTCATTTCGTTCCGCATATGCATATCTATCGGTTTATGGCCTCTAGCCTGGAGCCAGCGTCATTTATTTAGTCACCCGCTTGGGTTGCTTCCACCTTTCACTTGTGCCCCGCGTTTATCTTGCTTTCCGCCTCACTGTCTGCTGGGGCCCGAGGCTATGGCAAAGTCAGCATGTTGCCACTTTATTGCCTGCTTTACATTTCTGTTAGTTTAGCCTCCTTCTTTTTTTTCCAAACGAAACCCCACCCACATGACTCCCTCTGTGAATCTCTCGGACTGGCTTTGGAGTTTTCTATAAAATCGTGTTATGCTTTGCGGCTAAATTAAAATTCGACTTAATCGTTTAAACATTAAAAAGCAAGCAAAAAGCCAGCAGGCAACTTCATCATCATCATCTACGTCATCATCATCATGGTTGCCGTCGCCATCTAAGCTAAGACAAAACTACTCGTGCAATTTGCCCCATAGTCATTTTTTTTTTTTTTTTTTTTTTTTTGCATGCGCAGCGCTACATGAGGCACATTCATTCTTCTTCTGTCTCGCTCACACAAACTGACTCGGCGTGTGTTTGTGTGTGTGTGTGTGTGTTTTTTTTTTCTTTCCTCTCTTCAACGCTTCATAAACAAACATGGCTGCTGCCGATGCTGCCGCTGCTGCTGGAAACTCCACTCCAAAAGACAGCCAAGAGTGTTGCCAGTCGAGTCGGCTGAATGGTTTTTGGAGTGAGGCGAGTCTCTTTTGCCTTTTTGCTGTTATTTTTTTTTGTCATGTTTTCACTTTGCTTAGTCAGGCCAAGACGATAGCTACTACAGATTTGGTTGACAGTTTTTTTTTTCTTTCTCTACTGAAATCCCGAGGGGTGCTGCTTCAGCTCCAACACAATTCAAATGTTAATTAAAATTTAAAAGCTTTAACTGTGGGAGCTGTTGCTGCTTTTGTTGTTGTTGTTGTTGCTACTGTTGCCCATGAAAATATAATAAATGCGGCGGCGATTTCTTTTTGCCTCTTTGGCTCTGTGAAAAAAAAAATTGTTGAGCATAAAATAATTGCTAGCCAACAATTAAGTTGGCAAAGTTTTACAGAGTTACTCCAAACCAAATGCCTGGAATGCCAACAACAACAACAACAACAGCAAGAAGAAGAAGTGTGGAAAGTGCCTGTCAATGTGTCTCGGCTTGTGTACTTTTATTTCAATTTGTTTGCTCAACCATTAAAGGCGCAATTTGTACAAAACGGCTTTAACACAATGGCAAAACAAATACACACGCACACTCCAAAGTGTTTTGCAATTTGCACTCATTGCCAAACCATAAAATAATAAAAAAAAAAAACAAAGACAGAAGGAAAAAAAGAAAATTCATTTTATTTGGGAAAAGTCTTGGCCATAAGGTGTCAAGCCATTTGGCCATAAAAAAAAAATTGTTTGGCATTTCAATTATGGCTTATGACTTTTTCAATTTCACATTAAGCGAACTCGTCGTATCAGCCTTGTGGTCAGCTGTCTGCACGAACTAGTTCACACGGAACAAGTTCAAGCGCTTCCGTTATTTCACATATATTTCTCTCTTTTTTCTTTCTCACTTTTAAATTGAATAAAAAATTCAGAGCCTCGTGTAATTCTTGATTGTTGAACTCCATGTAAGGTCAGTATAATTTGCATGTTTTTTATAAAACAGAAAAAAATATTATAAAAAACTAAAGTGGTGGGCGTGCAGTTAAATTTATTGTCTGTCGCTTTTTTTATATATTCTTTATTTTATTTTTATTTATTTTTTTTTTGTTGGAAGGTTTATATTTTTTGTTGGATATTCACGTGTTTATTGCCTTTAGTTTTTTTTTTCGTCGACAACATTTTTGATTTATGTGGACGTCTGCGCGGTGAATTCAATCATGACAAAAAGGTAAAGTTTTGCTGGCATGTCATCTCCGAATTTAAATGGCTTTGTCGGGGCGGAGTTGTCAGCCGGGGGCGTCAGCCTGATTGCTTTCCATTTACAATTTCGTTTTGGTAATTATTTTTTTTTCTAGCTTTTTTTTTCGTATGTTTGACATGCAATGCCATTTGGATTACATTTTCGGTAGCCTTATGAAAGTCATATTTTAATTCGAAGCGAAGAACAACCCTTATAGCTCTGATGATGACAATCGGAATGGGGAAAGAAGGGTAATTTTAAGATATTCTAATTACAGAGCAGAAGGCAGGCGTTGAAATAATCCCAACCGGGAAAGGAGGAGGGAAAAAAAGAAACAAAAGATCAGTCAAGACGAATAGGGGAATACTCTAAAGATAGAGGGGATTGGAAATCTATAAAATCGAGAAGTCGAAAAGCTAAAGCAGTGTTGACTAAAGATTTTGAATTGTGGAAAAAAGCTTTCGTATACTCAATGATTTCACTCCAAATTGTGAAATAAAGTATGTGGAAGACATATATCTATGGATATTTTGAAAGGTATCAGTAAATTTGTAGAATTATGTTAGCATCTATGAACCTGATAAGTCTTACCCAAATCGACCTACCTCTTTGAAAAGGAGCAAATCTATAGCTATATAATCATCACCTGTATATATCTGTCTCTCGAGGGGCTTTTTTGATATTATATCTATGGATATTTCGAAGGGCCTTCGGATGTTACAATTATTCATATAGACGGGGAACCTGAGCCTGATAATATTTACCGACATCGATCTACCTTTTTTTCGAGAAGTAGGAAATCTATAGCAATATAATTTTCACCTGGACATAACTGTCTCTCGAGGAGCTTTTAAACTGGTGCAATATTATATCTATGGATATTTCGAAGAGCCTTCGGATGTTACAATTATCAATAAAGGTGGAGAACTTGAGCCTGTTAATATTCACCGATATCGACCTACCTCTTCCTTGAGGAGTAGAAAAGGCGGCGAGCTTGAGCCTGATAATATCTACCGATATCGATCTACCTCTTCCCTGAGAAGTCGAAAATCTCTAGCTATATAATTATAACTAGGATTTATCTGCTTCTCGAGGGCCTTTTGAGCTGGGATGAAAGCCCATAGATATTTGTATTCCAGTTTTTAATAAAGCCGGAGATTTATCGATATCGTCCTATCTCTTCTTTGAGTAGTTGAAACATAATTTTCACTTGGCTCTTGATCCACCCGAGGTGAATGACAATAAGTTGCCAGCTCTCTGAATAATCTGTTTTGAATTGGCTTGGCTTGGTTAAAATAAATTTTATCACCTTCAGAAAGTCGGTGAGTCAAGCCAAGCAGAGTTTAAGTACCTTAATGACCTATTAAATATACTCTTTCAACTTAGGGTATAACAAGGCGTTGCTGGTGTTGCCGTTGCTGTTGCCGTTGCTGTTGGTGCTCGGTCGACTGGTTGGTTGCTTGGTTGGCAGTGGCAATGTTGCTGATAGCAATCAACATCAATTAAAGCAGCTGTCTGTCGGTTTTTCTCTCTGTCTTTTTGGCCTGTTGTTGTCTGTGCAGTTGTAATTATATTTGCTGTGTCTGTTTCTGTCTCTTCTTCTTCTTCTTCTTGCTATTGTGGCTACTGTTGTTGTTGTTGCCACACACACGGCTTAATGCATTTGCGCCTTCTACAACAACACGTCATCATCATCATCAAGGCTTTGTTACTCCCATTACTCCCCCAGCCCCTCATCTATTCTGCGTGTGTGTGTGTGTGTGAGTGAGTGCAGTCGACCAAGTGAGCCAGCAGCAACATGTTGCTGCCATGGCAGCAGCAACACTCTGTCTCACCGTGTGGGTCGGTCGGTCGCTCGGTTACTCTGCACTACACTGCTGCTGCCGGCTGGGCTGCCGATGGGAAACTGTTGATAATTATAATCCGCTTGTGGTTAAAATGGTGTTGCCTACCTCTTCGCGATAAGCGCGCATGAATAATTGTGTTGCCGGCTGATGTTGCTGTTGCTGCCGTTGCCGTTTCTGTTGCTGTTGCAGTCGCTTTGCCAATGCGCGACAGCTCATGAATAATTAATGCAATACCGCCGCTTTGCCATCGTTTATGTTTACGACAAGGTACAAGTCGTTGTGGAACCCGTTGACTGCCACCTCAGCCAGCTCAGCCACCTCGGCCAGCTCTGGCAAAAAGACTTGGCAGTTTGTCCCTCAGTTTATCGTTGTGTCTGTTTTGGGCGCGCCGGGCGCTCAACTTGTCGCCTGCTATGCCGCCAGTTTGGCCAGTTACCCAATCTTTACCGACAGCTCCTTCACCCTTCACTTCACCTCGGCCCTAAATGCGCATAAATATTTTTTCAATTATCGCAGGAAGTTGAGAATCACAGAATGCTGATTTCGCCAATTCGTCCAACCGGGCTCAGCACAAACTGTGTCAAGAGTAGCGCCAAGCCAAGCCAAGTCGAGGCGTTGCCTCCTTGAGCATTTCAGTGTTGAGGCTGAATGATTTTAAGTGGCAATAAAAATTGTGTACTCTTCTGGGTTTTGCGTATGTGTGTGTGTGTGTGTGTTTGTTGTTATTATTTTGATTAGACTTGACAGGCGCTTTGGTGTCAGCAATGAAAGACGCTGAGCAAATATTTAATAAGTACATAATAAGAACAACAACAACAACAATAATAACAACAACAATGTCGGTGCAAACGTTTGAAGCTCTGTGAAAGCCCAAGACAGCTGGCAGGTATTTTTCAGAATTTCCAGTAAAAAAAAAAAAAAAAGATACATATTCTCCTCTCCACAATTGACTGAATATAACAAAGGAGTGCGATATTTCCCTCCCCTCCACCCCTCGGTGAGCATTTGACAACAATTAACACTTGGCATTGGCAATGAGACTGACATACCCTGGCAAAAAAAAAAAAAAAAAAAAATTTACTCGCAAACAATGCAAAATATTATCAGCCTGCGAATCGCAGTCAAACTATCTTACAGATACACAAAAAAAAAGGCAAACAAAGTGAACGGAATTCTCTTTTACCGGCAGACAAAGCAATCAGCAAAGGCAAACAAAGCAACGACAATTGGTGAAACTTTTCCAAAGGGGAATCTCGGTGAGGCTCTTCCCTTTGCAGCGCTCCTCTTCCGCTCACAATTTAAATAGGAAATAAAATGCTGAAATTCCCAGCTCGAATTGAACAAAAGAAATGAATCTTTAGAAAAAAAGGAAGTCATTCGAAGAAGATTTAATAAAAATTGGCCCAGCCTCAAGGACACAATTAGGAGATTAGGGAATTCATAGGAAATTGCTAGGAAAGGGAAATAGTTTTAGTAGAATAAAAGTAAGCGTCGATCACTAACTAAATCAGACAATCTTAAGGCCAATCAAGGTGGTTAGGAATTTTGAAAAATGTATGGTTAAAATTTTAAGGAACTTGGATAAATTCATTGAAATAGATTTATTTGGTATATCTAAACATTGTTTTTCAGAAAATTTTTTACTTGGAAAAGTTGGAAGAAATCTGACTCCGAAATCTTCAGAATTTTCTGCGAACGAATATTTTTGATTTTATATTTTTGTAGAACGAGACGAATAATATATCCATATATATCCATTGTATTATTATTGTTGTAGAAGGAAGCGTTTTTCCTTCCGCATGAAAATTGGAAGGGAGCAGCGGATGATAAACACGCGCAAATTAAAACCACCGCCAATGAATGGGCTGGGGAAACTATCGATGGTACTATCGAGGTATCGAATTTTTGCCTTTTTGAGCCACTATCGATAGTTTTTTGTCGCTATCGATGGTGCTGTGAAAAATTTTCAAAGAGACTGCAGAATATTTTCAAAGAGAGAGCAGAAACCAGACTTAAGCTACTTAGCTATTTATTCAGTATACATACATATATGCCAGACGCCGCTGACGAAGTGGTATGAAAAGAAACAAGCAAAAATTGCCAGACGCCGCCAACGAACAGGGGGCGCAACAATGCAAGGATTTGAATGAGACTATTACAAATAAACTCAAATCAAATTCAAACCGAAATCAAAAGGTTCAAGTGTGCTCAAACAATTATTATTTATTTTAAAGGAATTTTGAAATGTTAATTAAAATAAATCCAAGAAATTTGGAATAACTGAAAATAATTTTCAAAAATTGTTTACTTCGGAAAAAGTTAGAAGATAGAAGAAGTCTGAAATCTTCAGGATTTTCGGAGCTGAAAATATTTTTAATTTTTTTTTTTTTTTTTTTTTTTTAAAATATATCCATTATTTTTATTAATTTTTTTAAGGAAATTTGAAATATCTAAAAAATTAAAATTAAAAAAATAAATCAAATTTATTGGGGAAAAATTGGTAGGATTTTCTGAGTGCGAACATTATTGTTTATTTTTTTTACATCAAACCGAAATATCCCCTTATTATAAATTTTATTTATATTAAAAGGAATTTTGGAAAGTATATAGAAAATAATCTAAGAAATTGCCTAAAAATATGCCTAAAATTTTTTTTTCACTTAGAAGAAATCTTAGTTCGAATTTTTCAGGAATTTCTGAGTGCGAATATTTTTGATTTTTTTCAAGTGGAAAATTTCACTTTCGATGGATTATTGAGAGTCCTCAAGATTTTTCATTGCCTTGGTGACATTTGCTTTGGCTTGGCAAATTATAAGTTTCAGCACTTTCCAAAAGAAGAAGAGTCAAGTAAAAAAAAAGCCACGCTGCTGGTGGCAGCCTCTGGGGCAGGCTTGTTGAGGTGTGGATTTTGAGATTGCATCTTGCATAAAAGGCTCAAGCAGGAGAAGGAAGTGGAAGAGGAGGAGGAGAAGTTTTGCTTATGGAAGAGTTGAAAGCAGGCCTAAATGAATAAGCCTGCCCACATTGGCAATTGTCAGAAGGGCTCTCCGGCGCAGTCCAACGGTGGCTGCTTTGGGCTTGATGCTGTTCTACTGATAGCCTCGAAATTGTTGGCAGTTGCAATTTGCTGTTTGGAATTTTAAGCGAGTCCAAGAAGGGCCGAATGACCATCAAAACAGACAACAAGAAAATTCACACACACTTTCACACACACATTCACATCATCATCATGCTCGGACCCATCAGAGGCAAAAGCAACATCTGAGATAAAAGCTGAGCCAAAGCTGCTGCTGCCCGAACCCAGCAGACCACTCGACATATTTTGCCTGCCTGCCTGCCTGGTCGCCCTCCCCCCTCTCTCTGGCCAACCCTGGGCATTGCAATAAAAGTCAGCCGGCTGTGGTGATGTGTTTCGCCCTGTCGTTTTGGTGGTTGCCAGCGGCGCCCTCAACATCATCAGCCGGTCCTCTCTCTCTCTCTCTGTCTGTCTCTGTCGCTCTCGGTTCTCTTTTTTGCCTGGCTTATTTCAATTCAATTTTTGTTGCTTCTGCATAAACTCGTACTTCATTTGTGAAAACAGAAAAAAAAAAAAAAAAACAAATGCCGTGCAAAAAAGTAAAAAGATACACAGCAGCGGCAACCGCACGATTTATGTTAATCAAGCGACAAGGCGGCAACAACAACAGCAACAACAGCAGCAACGGCAGTGGCAGTGGCAACGGGAATGAGAATGTTGTTTTTGTTTTTCTTTTTTTCTTTCTTTCATTTCGGATTGGATTGGCTTTTGCAAAATAACTAAAAAGCGGGTGAGGAAGTTTTTGCTGTGGTTTTTTTTTTGTTTTGCTTTTGTTTTTGGCATGGAGCAAGCAGGCAGCAGGCAAAAAACAGCAGCGCCAGCCAGCAGTTGCATTCAATCATCTTTTATCTTTCATCTCTCTGGTGGGTTATTATGTTCATGGTCTTACCCCCCGTCCCTCTACCATCCCCTTTCTTCGTCTTGCAAATAAAATTGGCGTACTTTCGTATTTTTGTTTTGGGGTTTTGCGGATTTGCGGATTTGATTTCTTCTGCAGTTTTGGCCAGCTCAACGGTTTCGGTGGTTATGCGGTTTTGTGGTGCGACTTTTACTCTATTTGCTTGGGTTGGTCATTCTCTTATTTTTTTTTCTTATTTTTTGGAAGTTATCAATTTCATTCGTTATCGATTTGATTTCAATTTGCCAAAAGTCTTAGCTAGCTTGTTGGGAAGGGGGGAGGAGTTGCGGTTTATTTGCCATTGAATATGAATTTTTTTTGGTGATTTCAGGGTGAAAGTCAAAATTATATTTGATTTGAGAAAGTGCAAGGCTTAGCTAAATTTACATAATCATAGAGTCGGACTCTTATGGAAATTAGGGGGATTTTTTTTAAAAATATATAAGACAAATCAATCAATTTAATTATGAAATGAATATTCAAAAATTGGAAAGGTTAGCTTAAAACTGTCTTCAAAATGTATGAATTTTAAATTTAAAATATTAAAAATTGTTGGATTAATTCACAAAAAAAAATTCCAAATAATTTAATTTTATTGTTTGTTAATTGAAATGAAATTTGCAAAAAAAAAAAAAAAAAATAAATGCTACTCTTATTTAATATTATAATTTGTTGGCTAATTAAAAATATTCAAAGCAGTCCAAAAATTTACAAATAATTATCAACATTGTCCGAGCACATTTTAACTATTTTTTTTTTAGATTTTGAATGAGTTTTTGTTCAAATGAACTCACTTAATCGGTTTTGCTTTTCTGTATTACTTAGGCAGCGTCTGGCATATTTGAATTCCTTTTTTTTAGAATTTGAGTGAGTTTTTGTTCAAATGAACTCACTCAATCTGTATTGCTTTTCTGTATTACTTAGGCAGCGTCTGGCATCCTAACGGTAACTTGTATTTGCATTGCTTAGGCACCTTATTCGTTGGCAGCGTCTGGCAATTTTTTCCTTTTTTTTTACCTGCTGCGACTGGCATAGTTGCTTAAAATTATTTAAAGTCGTCTTTACTATTTTATTACCACAACGATTTTCAACACATCATATTTATTTTATTCAATTTATAATTTTATTAATTAAAGAGAAAAAAAACTGCCAAAATATTTTACAATCCGTTTAACTTATAAATCAAAAAAAAAAAAAAAACAATTTCGTTAAAATTTGATGAATTTAATTGAATTTTCAAGTTGCCAAAAATAAATGCAATTAAATTGTGTTTATTTATCTCAATTTGTGTCGGATGTTTATGAATTTATTTATTTTGAAATCGGCTTTTGTGGCAAATGGAAATCAATTAACAAACCCAAAAATTCTAGCAAAAAAATAAAAATGCAATAATTATTCAGTCTGTGTGAGACGGATTCTAGCTAATTTTCCCCAGAATTTAATTAAAATTTCACCAAAGAGGAGAGACGAAGAATGGGATGAATGCGAAATTGTTTGCCTTCATTATAAATATTATTTTATTGAAACATTTTTGTTTACATATATATTTATTTAGTAATTTGCCAAAGAGAAATGAATTTCCAGAAATGAACAGAACACACACACACACATACATACATACACATATGATGTGGATAATTTTGTTTGTGCAACAGACCGTGGCTTGTTGTGATTGCCCATGGCATATAAATTGAAAATAAATAATAAAAATGAACAACAACAACAACAACAACAAGAAATACACATGCTCATGTTGTTTCAACTTACACATAATTCAATTAATGCAACTCATCGGTGGCATATCTCAAAAAGTGAATCGGAGTGGAGTTGAGTTGCAATAATTGCGTTACAATTGGGCGTGGTCAATGTTGTCGGATAATTACCTGTAATGACAAAAGAGACCGAAAGAATTAAGGTGAGTGGTGGGGGGCTTAATATAAATGACAATGATAAATTAATTAATATACATATATCTATTTTTTTTTTTTTTGTAAATAAATAAAAGTATCTGTTCAATAAATGAATTGTTTGCATTTCATTTCCAATTAAAAATGACAAAATAAATGACTTTAATCGAGGTGAGGGAAAAAAAAAAAAATATTAAAACGGAAAATTGTTGAAAAATAAATTGTATGAAAAACTTGATTAAATATCGTTCCATAATATCAAGCAGGCTTATTGATTTTTATAGAGTTTAAAAAGGTTTTTTAATCCATTCCTTTCCATTTGAATAATTCCTGACTTATCAATGAAAGTTTTATGAATTCACTAATGGATGATGTATCGATTTGATATATATTTTAATTCCTGGTAATTGAGAATTCCAAGAAAGCCAGCGATATTTTTTTATATTCGATAACTCAGAGTATTCCAAGGATTTTTAGTCTTATCGACTACAAGATTTCTATCGATAACATTTTGGAAAATATATATCAAATTTCGATAATTCAGAGTTCTCTCCAAGATTTTTTAGCTTTGTCGATCACAAGAATTCTATCGATAACTTTTTTATGAATATATTTAAATTTTGATATTCGATAACCAAAAATTCTGTCCATGATTTCTAGTCTTATCGACCACAAGAATTTTATCGATTTTAACGATTTGATAAATATATTTCAATTTCGATTTCCGATAACCACAAGAATGCCATCCATAACATTTTTATGAATATTTTTTCGAATTTTTGATATCCAATAACTCGAGAGGTCTCTTCAAGATTTTTAGTCTAATCGACGACAGAATTTCTATCGATAACATTTTGATAAATCTATTTGAATTTTGATATCCAATAACTCTTATTCGTCTTATCCACCACTAAAATTCTATCGATACCTTTTTGAAAAAGATATATCAATTTTGATAAGCGCTAACCCAGAGTTCTGTTCAGGATTTTTTGAGTTATCTATCTCAAAAATTCTATCGATAACATTTTAATGAATATATTTAAATTTCTATCGATAACGTTTTTATGAATATATTTCAATTTTTATAGCCGATAACCCAGAGGTGTGTCCAAGATTTTTAGCCTAATCGACGACAGAATTTCTATCGATAACATTTTGATGAATATATTTCTATTTTGATATCCAATAACTCAGAGTTCTCTCCAGGATTTTTAGTCTTGCCGACCACAAGATTTCTACCGATACCATTTTCATAAATATATCGAATAAATATGTCGAATCTGGGAATCACGTGACCTAATCAGGATACAAAATGAGGATACATAATGAGGATCCAGAAAATCTTAAATGTTTATTTTTTTTATCCAAAATCTTGCCAGCTTTTAGCTTTAAAATTCTATTTCAAAATTACTTAGCTTAGCACTTTGTCAGAATGAGTGGGTTGGACTCTTGGGAATTTAGTGATCACCCTAATGAAATGGCAAACATTTCTTTCTGGCTTGCAACATTTTGTGTCAGTTTCCTTTTTTACTTTTTACCCATTTCAAGCATTTTCAGACTTCTGGCCGGATGTGTTTCTTCCATAAAGGAAAACGAAAAAAATATAGAAAATTCTAAAAAAAAAATATCAAGTGCAGAGCAGAACAAGAGAGGGGGGGAGGGGGGAGGAGAGGGGAGAGCGAGAGGAACAAAGCCAAAGGAAAATGGCACAAAACCGAGTGAGAAACTATATATTTTTTTCAGACTTTTTGGCAACACAAAAAGTTTTCATTTCTCCGTTTTTCATTTTTTCCCTTTTTTCTTTTCCTTTCTTTTTTTTTTGTTTATTTTTGTTGACAGCTTTTTGGGTGAAAAGTATTTTTAAGTTGATACTTTCCAACCTGTCATGATTTTGGTCTCACCCAAAAATTGAAGATCTTTAAAATTTATTCTCGTTGTGGACAAAAGTTTTTATTTTAATTTTCTATGCCAATTTTAAGTGGGTTTTCCATTTAGCCAATTTCACATTTCCCATTTCCCTGAGACATCGCCATCGTTTGGCGTCTAAGTGAACGCTTGAGCTTTATAAAATATTGAAGCAACTTTTGCAATTACTTTTCCGTAAACAAAACAAATGTGCGCGAGTCACGCAAAGTTGCATACACCTCCCACAACTCCTTCCACTTCCAACGATTATCGGAGGGGCCCCTCAATGGGACCATTGCAATTCACTCGGCCGTGACTGGCAATGTTGGATGAAAGAAGCCCTACCAAAGTAGTAAAAAGAAGACAAAACTCTTACTCAAATGGGCTGCCACAAACTATAATTACCCGCCATTGTTCATACAATAATGCTAATGACAATAACAACAACAATTACAACAACAACAACAACAACAATAACAAAAGCTACAACAAAGCGGGACCGTCTATATGCTAGTTGTACGGAATTATGGGAATTTTATATATAGGAAAGACCAGACAAGCCGTTAAATTGTTATTTTAACGCCCTCCTCCCACACACACACACACACACACACACACACACACACATACAGAGGCACATATAGACACGCTTCAATTCACTCTGAATTCCCACAAATTATAGTTGAATATTCTCGGGGTTAAATTGCTGATACTTTTGAAAGTATTTTTTAACCAAACAAATGATTTGGCTAGGTAAACCAACAAATATTTTATTTTGATATCAATAAATGTGTTTAGGTGTTAATTGAAAATAAGTTGGAAATACTCTATTTGATATGGTTTAAATTTATGGATATAGCTTTTAAAAATTTTCACAAGAAGAAATAGAATAATAAGGGAATTAGTTATGGATATTTATATTGGCTTCAGAGAATTTCCAGAACTTCTTTCCCGCTCCCAAGACACCTCAGATATGGACTTGAAATACTTATAAATATGGTGATAGGTTATAGATTAATAAAGTCTGAGAAGGCAAATTAGAAAATGGCTTTTACTCACCCTTCTAGGAGAGCAAATATTTAGCTTGAGATAAAATTATTCAGAGCCCAGATTATGATACTAAAGGACTTTGATAGTATTTTTCATGGGAAATCTTTGATAGTATTTTTCATGGGAAATCTTTGATAGTATTTTTCTTGGGAAATCTAGAAAAATACTATCAAAGTCCTTTAGATTTCCCAAAACGCACTTTACCAACTGAGAAACTTTCGATCATTTATAGGCTTTTTGCAACGATACCACAGCTCCGTAGTTTATCGATAACTATTCCAGAATCTCATAAATGATATGATAGCTTCGATAATTACTCCTTTTTCCACTCACCCTTCTATGAGAGCAGATATATCGTAGGTACAAGTCCATAGGATTTTTCTAGATTTCCCTAGGTTCAGCAGTAGCTGTGAAGTTTTCGATTACTCATAGATTTTTCTTTGCAGCGATACTATTCCAGAATCTCATAAATGTTATGATGGATTTGATATTCAATCCTTTTTCCACTCGCCCTGCTATGAGAGCAGATATAGATTATTCATAGGAATTTTCTAGACTTCCCAAGGATCTCTTTACCAACTGAGAAGTTTTTGATTACTCATACGCGTCGTTTTTCAATGATTCCAGAATCTCATAAATGATATGATAGCTTCGATAATTACTTCTATTTCCACTCACCCTTCTATGAGAGCAGTTATATCGCTTGAACTAAGAGACCAGAGACCTGATTAGTTTAGCAAATCCATAGGAATAAATTTCCCAAGGATCTCTTTACCAACTGAGAAGTTTTCGATTACTCATAGGATTTTTTTTTTGCAACGATAACATAGCTCAAAGTTTATCGATAACTATTCCAGATTCTTATCAATGATATAATAGCTCCCATATATTGATATATATATTTTTAATCTTATTTCTTATTCTCAAGACTTTCTGTTTCAAGGATTTAGTTGATTCGTTTTTTTGTTTCACGATAACTTATCGAACACTACCCAACAAACGTTATGTGTTATCGATAGGCCAGAAATTTTTCGACAGTTTCCTTTTAAGTCCAAGTCTGTAGCATTTAGAAGCTAGGGAAAAACTAAGAAAATGCCAGTGTTCTTTGCTGGTTTCTTTTCAATTGAATTATTCAATTTGTAAGTCGTGTGTAAATTGTATCGAATTAAATAATCAGCTGCTTATCGATGCAAATTTACATAAGCTTTTAATTTCCACACACACACAACTTGGGAGAGTCACGAATAATACAAGAATTTTTTTCTTTCTTATTTTTTTTGTTCTTAGATACAAAATCGTTACGAATACCCTGAGATATATATAAAATATGCATATTTTGTTGTTGTTATTGTTATTGTATTTGCTGCTTTTCGCCTGACCACATCCGAGAAAATGTATGAAACAAATTTGAAATGCAAGTATGCAATTTATGCAAACACAAAGAAGCAAATAGAGTGGGAGAGAGAGAGAGAGAGATGGAGAGACACTCACTCAGAGAAGATGAGAATTTGAATTTTCTATATTCTATATATATATATGTGTGTGTGTGTGTGTGTGTGTGTGAGTGTTGTGTGCCAACCCCTTGTGGTATGCAACAATTTTATTATTACGTTTATTTGACTTTATATGCATACGTAAGCAGTTTGTTCTGTTGGACAAGATGAAGAAGAAGAAGAGTATAAAGAAGAGGAAGCAGAAGAAGGAGACAGCCTGAATTGACGCATACTCGAGGCAGACAGGCAGCCAGGCAGAGAGCACTGAGAGAGTTTTGCAATTTACATTGAAGATTGTTGTTGTTGTTGTAGCTATTGTAGTTGTTGTTGTACTTGATGTTGTTGGCTTTGGTCTATGCGGCTGCCGGTTCAATTCTCTTGGCTCGTAAATTTCCACAAGAATGGTCGAGTGGGAGCAGAGTTGAGTTGACCTAAACCCCTTTGGCTTGTTTGCCACCCAAAAGGGCGGCATCAAGCCATTTGGCACTTGGCCATTCTATTAAATTATCATTACATTGAGGGAACCCAGTCTGAGGTATACGGAATGTCACTTGCATTCGAAGTGTTTAAATTGCCTTAACACAATTTTGCTTGACACTTTTGTATACCTTCAAATCGATTGGTCTTCCTCTCAGTAATTTGTGGCTCTTTTGCTGTATAATTCAATTAATCCATTAGATTAAATATATCAGCAAGATTTGCTGTTGACATCTTTTGTTTTCTGCACAAAACTTTCCACTCAACTAATTTCAATTTTAATAATTCTCAAACCTGCCTTCCCTTTGTCAGTCACTCAGTCAGTTAGTCAGTCAGTCTGGGTTCAACTGTTTTAATCAATTTTGCTTGGCAAGCAAATTATATTTGTGCACACCCACAACTCTCTCTCCCCTCATTTAGCCCCCCTACCAACCCTTTGCCCATGCCGCTTCATTATTTACACAATTGGTATAGCCGGGAGCTTTGGGTGTGTGCTCGTCTGTAATGCGCACTATTTTGCAATTCAAATGATATTTGTGCTTTCCTGTGTTGCTGCCACACGACTTAACCGGCAGTCAAATAGACATACAGAGGGGAGGGATGGTCTACGTGTTCAGTTCAGTTCAGTTCGGTACGGTTTGGTTCGGTTGGGTTCTATACTGGCTTGATTCTTTCCGCCCAGAAAATCCAGTCACGTAGCAAACCAAACAGCGTTGATGTGAATTTGCCAACAGTGAGTTTCCTTTTCTTTTTTTTTATTTGCTTTAGGATTGTCATTTTGTTGTCTTTTTTTCAGGTTTCCTTGGACTCTTATTTTTTCTGGAGATTTTCCATAACAGAAATCCTACAAGTTCCGCAGAAATTTTAAGGTGAATCTAACTCCTCTTTTCTCTCAGACTTTTTCAGGATTCTGAATCAATCAAATCTAACTCTTCTTTCCTCTCAGAAATTCCAAGACTTTTTCAGGATTCTGAATCAATCAAAGTTTGATTGAATTTACTTTTTGAAACCCCTCAAAGACTGAGAAATTTCTGAGAAATTTTCCATCACATTTTTTTATACAGCTTGAAGCTCCCCAAAGACTGAGAAAATTCTGAGAACTTTTCCATTACATTTTCTTCAGTTTTTTTTTTTTTAAATCGTCAAATTGATTTTATTTATTTTATTATTTTGTTTATTTCTTATTTCAGCTTAATAAACATTTTTTTTTTTTGCTTTTTTTTTGACAGGCCGTGAACCCAACCGGAAGTGAAAAATTACTTTATCAACAAAAAGAAGCCCACTAAAATTTTTAATTTTTTTTTTTTTTGTTTTTTTTGCTGATTTGAATGAAAACTTTGCTGCCTATGGACAACGCCCACAACATAATTCTGAAATTTATATATTCCGAGTTCAATGTCTTTTCTAAAATAAAAACTTAATTTTTTTTTTTGATAAAATTCACGCATATTGGCCAAGTTTTTTTTTTTATAAAGCAAAATCAGCCAACTCGACAAAAAGATAAACAAAATGATTGAGTTTTATGGTTTTTTAATTTAAATTTTTCAATTAATTAAACAACACTAAGGAACAAGCCAATGAGTCTCTCTAACCAGTTTCGAATGGATCAAGTGGATCATTAAATTACTAAAACATGCAAATATTTTTTGGGCCAAAATGGTGAGACAATAAGCCAGCAAATTAATCCGAATCGAAATTTTATTCAAAACTAAAAAAAAATATTTGCACAACCTCAAAAGGGGGGGGAGAAGTAGAGAGGGAGAATGAGTTCACAAATTGACAATAACTAATGCAAAATTAATTAAGCCCAAATTCACTTTACACCGCGACTAAATGGGCAAGACAAAACACACACACACACACACACACACACATATGCACACCATAAAAAACCGGTAGTAACTTGCCATAGACAAATACCAATAAAAAGGAGCGAGATAGCAAGATATGGCGAGTCGGGTTGGCCAACAAGCCGACGCCTGCAATTTAAGCCAAATGCCGGGTAATTTAATTCAAAATTAGCCACGGGGGCGCTGCCCAAAACAAAAAGCCTTCAGCAAACAAACACACACACACATCACACACTCACACACAGACTTGGATCGTTGCGAGTCTCCTTTGTACGTGTGGGGCAATTGGCACGTTCCGTGTTGCTTGTGAAAAATTCTCATAATAATTAAACGAAAACGCGTTGATTGCATGCAATTTGCATTTTACGACTGCAAACGACAACAAGCCCCGGCGAAGCCCGACCAGACCAGTCAAGATGGCAAAAATAAGCAAAACCAAAAAAAAAAAAAAAAAAAACAGGCAACAAAATTTCCAACCAAACAAGTCAGTCGTATACGATCCGTTAAATGCCGGAGGGGGGTGAGGGGGCAGAGGACTGCGAGACATCAAACAAACCAAACCACAAGACAACAACAACAACAACAACCGCATTTATAATAACCTCAAAAGCACAGTGGATACCCAATAAGAGGGGAATTAATTGTGAAAAAATTTGGTATGCAAAATCTGAGAGAATTAAGTGTTCTCAGGAATATGATAAAAGTATCATAAATTCAACAGACAATATCTAAAAAAATTGCAACGCTCAAAGATCAGCAAATGATGCTGATATTCCTGAAACCGATTTAGTTTGATCAAGATGAGAGACGCATATGAACTACCACGTATGAACTATCTCTATATAGACAATCTAAATAAAAGGAGACTATAAATATGGGAGTCTCCCATTGGGAGATTGGTCGAACTATAATAATTTGGAGATCCCAAAAGATGAAATTCCTTATAGATATGAAATACTATTTGAAGAAGATTGGTCTAGAAATATTCTTAGTACCTAAGAAGGGTTCATAAGGCGGTGACCAAAATCATATAGCTCTCAAGCAGATCCAAGATCTCGAATTGGATAATATAAATGTTTAATCCAATTCGAGATCTTGGTTCTTGGATCTGCTTGAGAGCTATACGATTTTGGTGATCCGAATGAGTTGAATTATCTAACAGAAATGAAATATTATTTGAACTTGATTGGTCTCTAAATATTCTCAATAGCCCAATGAGGGTCTTATGATATAGAAGTGTGAATCGATTCGAGATTACTTCACCTTATATGCCATATAGGAAATACACTTAAAACTGACTTGGATCTGCTTGAGAGCTATATGATTTTTATATATGATGTGAAATAATATTTGAGCTTGATTGGTCTCTAAATATTCTCAATACCCAAAGAGGAACTTATGTGATCCGATTCGAGATTACTTAATATACTTATATACTTAAAACTGACTTGGATCTGCTTGAGAGCTATATGATTTAATGTCTCTTCCTGCATATTTATAGAAAGAACCCTCAGATATAGATGGCTTTCTGGAGCTCTTAGCAGACTTACGATTCTGTGTTCTTCACAGACTTTCTTGTTCGTTTTTCATTAGCCAGGGACCACTGTACTTTGCCTTGAGGTAAATGTTTCAAAGGAGTCACTTTCGGTTTAGGCTTGACAATATTTTGTTTTTAGCCAAAGGCCACAACTGACCAGCCCCACCAAATAGTTACAAAAATAGCAATAATGTAGTTGTTGTTGTTGCTGGTGTGTGGTTGGTTTCGGTGGGGGTCGGAGGGGCCTATGTTTGGGTCTCATTGTTGTCATTAAAATGGCAATTTGCATGCAAACACCCGAGTCGAGTCAAGTCGATAGTGTCACGCCCGCCAACACCTCAGTCAACAAAACACAGAGAGAGACGGTGGTGAGGGAAGGGGGCAAGCAGTCAAGTTGGGCCAGGCCAACGGGCAACTTTCCCAGACACTGATGATGACGATGACGTTGACAACGACCACGATGCGATGACTCTGTTGATTAGCTCGATTAGGTAAATTAGTTTTGCATATGAATACAGGCAACTATTTGAGTGGAACTCATTGACTTTGACATGGACTAATGGATGGACAAATACACACACACACACACACATACACTGACATATTTTTTTTTAGTGCTCAAGTTGAATTTAATTGCATACACACGCGATATTCATTCGGGCCGGTTGGGATCTTATTCGGGCGCATCTTTTTATTCACTATCAAGTTTGAGTTGGCCATATTTTAAACTGATTTCCCATTTGTAGTTAATTAATTATTATGATTTTGTTATTTTTTTTGAATTTGCCACCGCATTTGAAAAAATTTCATCAATTAAATTAAAACCAAAAAGAAAAATATAAATAAATAAATAACTCAAATATTTATGACTGCTTCCGTTTATTCCAATTATTTCTGTTTTTTTTTTTTTTTTTTTGAATATTTAAAAAAGTTGAACAAGAGCCAAAAAAAATAAAATTTATTTATTTATTTTTTTTTCATTTGTTTTGCTTTCAATCAAACCCACACCCGAACCACCCCCGCCAACATTGCCAACAAAGATCAAACGATTTTCACAGTTTTGGCATTTTTGTGTGAAAACCTTAAGAGAAACAAACAAATTGGATCCCCCAAAAAAAAAAAAAATAATTAAAAACAGTGGAATATCTCAGGCAATCAATTTGGCTAAGAAAAAAAAATGAAATCAAATTATTACAAAAATTTTTCAAATTTTCCTTTATTTTTGCAAAAAGAGAAATTTCACTGTTTGCCATTTGGCAGAATTTCTGTTTTCGTCGAAAAAAAAAAAAATATTTGAAAAATTCTTTTCAACAAGTTTTTCTCTTTTTTTTTTTGATCGAGTGGAATAATTTTCTGGCATTGTTGGATAATTTTTCATTTTACGGCCACTTAAAATAAATAATTGTTTTTAATATGGCCAACAAAATATTACCCATCGTTTTCACAATGAATTTTAATTTAACTCTTCTTCTTCTTCTCTTCTTCTTTTTTATTTATTATTTTTTTCTTGTTTGCATTTATTTTTATTTTTTTTCTCTGGCTTATTTGTTGTGCTAATTAATGTCAAAATGTATTTCAATAAATAATCAAGTGTATTTCTCTTTTTCTCTCTTTTTTGTTGTTAACCACAAATGGAAATTGATTTATGCCAACCCCCGCCCCGCCCCGTGTTTGGTTTGTCTGATTTCGTTGGCATTTTTTTTTGGGCCTTTTCATGCTCGGCCGGGCGTGAAATGTAACAACACAATTACAAAATATACACAACAACAACAAGAGCAACAACAACAATAAAATAAAGTTTCATTCAAGCCAAAATGCATTCAATTTAAATAGGAATGCCAAATGGTGTGGCGGAGGGAGGGAGCGGAGGGGGGGGTGGGGTAAGCCGTTGGCTTCTGTTAAGCCATTTTCATTTCGGTCTACCCTGTTGAGCCCACAGCGACGATGACCAAATATTATAGCCACAATGCCAACACCAGTAATACCAACAACAACAACAACATCAACAACAACAACATCAACAACAACAACAACAACAACAACAACAACAACAACAATATCAATGACAACAACTGAAATTGCGTGCACGTTGGTCATTTTCGATTCTGTGGTCATTCACCATGCCAAACACACCATATGAACACACACACACACACACACACACCCACATACACCATCCATACACATGTGAACATTTGAACAAACCGCAAATATAATTTATACAGTAAAGCCTCTGCGAACTAACCAATTCAAAGGCGAAAAGCGTAACAGAATTTCATCGTTTTTTTTTACTTCAATGAAAAAGGATTGGCTGGGGCAATGCTGTAGCTACTCGATACCTAACTAACGAGTCTTCAGAGGCTTCCTTGAGAAGTATCGATCCAATACTCATCGAATTTACTGAGTTATGAATTTCAAGACAAAACCTTGTGATCAGGAATTTTCTCTCAGTTGACAAACGCAAAGGCAACGCCGCAGCTACTCGATACCTAACTAACCACTCTGCAGAGGCTTCCTTGAGAAGTATCGATTCAGGTCTTATTGAAATTACTGAACTATGAATTTCAAGACAAGACCTTTTGATCAGGAATTTTCTCTCAGTTGACAAACGCAAAGGCAACGCCGCAACTACTCGATACCTAACTAACCAGTCTGCAGAGGCTTCCTTGAGAAGTATCGATTCAGGTCTTATTGAAATTATTGAACTATGAGTTTCGAGACAAAAGCTTTTCATCTGGAATTTTTATCTCATACTGTCTAACTTTAATTGGCAATGTTAAAGGCAACGCCGCAGCTACTCGATACCTACTCGAGCCTTCAGAGGCTCCCTAGGAAAGTATCGATCCAAGTCTTATTGAAATTAATGATTTATGAATTTCAAGACAAAAGCTTTTGATCAGGAATTTTTCTCTCAGTTGACAAAGGCCAAGGCAACGCCGCAGCTACTCGATACCTAACTAACCAGTCTGCAGAGGTCTTCTTGAAAAGTATCGATCCTAGTCTCATTGAATTCACTGAATTTCGAGACAAAATCTTATTAAGTGCTTCATAGATTTTCTCTCAAACTCTCTTCGCTTAGTTGAGTCCATCAAGTCTTGATCTTCACTGTGGTATTTAGTTCGATATAAGCTGAATACAAACTATATGTATTTCTTTTTATTTGTATGTATTATTTATGTGTGGTGGTGGTAAATATATTTTAGTGTTTATTCCTTTCGTTGCGTGCCAAAGTTACCGCCTGTTTCTGAGTTCCTGCTGAGAGACCAGACAAAAAATTAAACCCAGAGTAGGATGGATGGTCTGGTCGGTTTTGGGTCGGGAGTGAGGAATTTCTTATGGGCTTGCTGTAACGACCCCCAAGCTGCTTGTGCAAATTATAATGGTCAACATGTTTCTGTGCAATTCTCTGCAATTAACACAACAACAACAACAACAACAACGACGACGGCGACAACAACAGTGAACACGCTATGCCCAAACAATGCAAGGAGAGGGGGGGGGGAAGGGTTTGAGAGAGATCAGGGAAGAGGAGTTCAGTACAGGTTTTAATTTTTAAGTGCATATCATTAAAATCGCGTGAGTTTGGAAAAGGGGGCGTGGCAATCGTTGTTGTTGTGATTTTGATAAATGAACCAAACAAGTTGCCAATTAAAACTAAATCAAACTATTCAAACTATCAAAAATTATTATCATCTATTTCTTTTTTTTTTTTTTGGTATTGGCCAAGTTGTCACCGACTTTATTGTCATTAGCAGACATAATCAGACCACGTGTGTGTGTGTGTGTGTGTGTGTGTGTGTGTGTGTGTGTGTGTGTGTGTGTGTGTGCTCATCATTAGCAGGCCAAACAATGTTGAAAGACTCCAAGACTAATTAAAATTAACCAAAAAAAAAAAAAAACAAAAACAAATAAAAGCGGGGTCAAAAGGGTTGCTGTGTGTGTGTGGCAAACGGTCACACTGGCTAAACAGGGAAAATATTGTAATTGAGTTGAGACAAAAAAAGGGCAATGCGGCTACCCCAAAGGACAAAACACCGCATACACTCTGCCACCCCACCCCTCTCTCTCTCTTTTGGCCGGTTCCGGGCGTGGTAGGCGTTTAAATTAATGATGAACTTCCGGTGTGTAATTTGTGCTTTTCCTACATTGGGGGAGGATTTTTAGTATGGAGTAAGTTAACAGCTGGCCGAAGGGGCTGTTCTGTGTTGTTTTGGCCGATGAAATTCTATCTATTCTTCTTCTTCTTGTCTTGCCTGCTTGCCTCAATTGAATTTCAAATTTGATTGTTAATTTTTGTTGGGCTATAAATTTTTCAAACAGATAATTGAGTGGAAACTATTCAATTCGCAAAGGGTGAATTTTATGAATCAAAGGGGCTTCCCCTTTGAATTTGAAAAAAAAGTAAGAAATGGAAATGAAAAGTCGAACTAAATTTTCAAATAGATTGTCAAGTTCTCTTGTTTTTCTCTCAGTCTCACAGGTCTTCAATAAAATAGAAAAAAAACCTTATCAAACTTACTTTCAAGATTTTTGAAGAATTCTCACAGTTTTGAGTATTTTGAAAATCCTTTAAATCGAGACAAAATTTTGGGTTCTTCAAAATAATCTTTTCTCCTCTTGAAATTCTCTCTTCTCCTGGAAGAGAATCAGTTTCCTTTAATCTCGCTCTTCCATAAAAATGAAAGATATTCCCCTCTCAAGTCTTGAGAACTCTCCCAGTTTTGACTCTGTCAAATCGAGACAAAATTTTGGGTTCTTCAAAATAATCTTTTCTCCTCTTGAAATTCTCTCAAAACTCCTTTTAGTTCTCAGACAATCAGATTCCTTTAATCTCTCTCTTCCATTAAAAATGAAAGATATTCCCCTCTCAAACTTATTTTCAAGTTCTTTAAAATATTCAAAATAATCTCTTCTTCCTTTTAGTTCTCAGACAATCAGATTCCTTTAATCTCTCTTAATTAACTTGAATTTGGACCCTAAAAAATGTATATGCTCTGAACTTTAATGAAACATTTATTCCCCCTTTTTTTATTTATTTTTAGTCGACAAAAACTTGTGTCAGAAATTTGCCAGAGCAACATTCATTTTTTTTTCTTGCTGCTGCAGTGAAATTCCTTTTTCAGCTGCGGGAAAAATTCTCTTTTCTCTTTTTTTGTTGTCTTTAACAGATCGGAATGGGAATAAAAAATAGAAGAGCAAAGAATTTTATCCACACACATTTCACATTTTATCACTCATACGCCAGGCGGACCAAGTTGGGGCAGCGCTTAGAACAGGAAGTCATAGGGGCGTGAGAATGGGCTGAGTGAACTGCATGGTTCCGACTAAACCGACTGTTCCTCTGGCTGACAGTTTGTCAGACTGTCAGTTTAGCTCGCCCAAAACAAAGAAAGAGATAGAGCGAGAGTGTGGAGAGAGAGAGATAAAGAGAGGAAGAGGGCGAGAGCCACGGCATATCCTGTTCCTGTCGTTTTGTGTTTTGTGTCAGGCCAAAACCAAACTTCAGATCCCCCTTTCCCCCACCTTGACCAGCTGTCTACTGCTGCCCTCGCCCCCTCTGGTCAGCCAGTTCTGTTCTGGTAGCAAGCATACCATTTTGACCATATTTTTATGGGCGCGCTCGTAGAAAACTTCCGGTCGAGGCGGTCGAGGAGAACATCCAAGCCGACGAAGCGACAAAACGTAACACAAACAACAACAACAACAACAATGTCAGTGAGAATTTACAATGGCTGCCCGACTGCCTGACTGTTTGGCTGGCTTACGGGCAACCTCACAGGACCCTTGCAACCAACCAACCAACCAGCCAACCTCCCTCACAACCTTTACTAATTCTCTGAATTCTCTTGTCTCTCTACCACCCTCCTCCGCCTTCGGCCTGCTACGAGTTTCTATGCTTTGTTATCTCGCTTGCTCTGTTGCTGCTTTAGGGCCTTTTCACTTCTTCCACTGCGCACAAAAATATAAAATATCCTGCCAGCTTGTGTGGTGCTTCCTGTGCGGCAGACACACACACACACACATACACACATGTACACATATGCCCAGGCACCTACACAGACACACACACTCTGTGAGCGTGTGTGGACTTAACCCCTCGGAAAAATACAGACACGCACACCGCCTGCCCTTCAGCCTGCTCCGGTTGCCGGTGCCACAACAGGCAACAACAACAATGCTCAGCCATGTTCTGGTTTTGGTTTCACCATTTGTTTTTTCCCCCTCTTTTTTTTGTTTAGAGTGCAAAGGGTGGCTTGGTGGGCGTAGTTTGGCTTGTTTGTTTCCCCGTGGCTTTGATGGGCGTGGGTCGGTTTTCAGGATTTATGTCTCGACTCTGTGTGACATATTTGCCAAAGCCAAAGAAAACAAAAAATTGGTGAAAAAAACACTCAACATTTTTTTAGATTTTTTAAAATTGAAATTTATTCAAGAAAGGCAAAATATTTTTTTTGTTGTGATTTTTGAATTTTTTAAAAGGCTTTTAAGGCCTCACAAAGGACTCTCAATTTATTCCGAAAATAGTTTTGAGATTTTTTTATAAAATCTTTTGAATTTTAGCTTTAATTTTTGAGATTTTTTTTTCGATACCTTTTTCAATACTTTTAGGGTATGCAAAAGTTTCACTTAGTCCTGACATTTTTGTTTTGTTTGAGATTTTTTATAAAAGCTTTTGAATTTTAGCTTTAATTTTTGAGATTTTTTTTTCGATACCTTTTTCGATACTTTTAGGTTATGCAAAAGTTTCACTTGGTTCTGACATTTTTATGACATGTCAAATATTTTCATCAAACTTACTTGGTAGCTTTAGTACTTTTTAGTATTTTTTTGTATTTTTTCCGGCTCACCTGCAAATAAATAAGAGAAAGAGAATTTTATAGAAGGCAAAAAAAAAAAAAACATAAAAAAAACGACGTGTATGAAATTTTAAATTATGCATAAGCGTAAATTAAATGTCAATTTTAATAAAGTCATTGCACAACAACAACAACAACAACAACAGTAATGAGACACTGACAGACCAGCAACAACAACAACAAGAACATTCACAAAGTTATAAGCTGGCCAAGGCAAGTGTAAGGCTTTAATCTGATCAAGGGGGGGGGGGCGAAAATGTGTGGTGAGGTTGACGGGGGTGCCGCCTGTCAAGCTTTTAATTTCCTCTCCTTTTTCCCCCCCGACTCTTTCACACTTTCCCCCACCTCGCACGGCTGCCTCACCCGGTCTGTCTCTTTTGGTTTCTGTGGCCTTTCCACTGACTTGGTTAAGCGCCAGGGCAAAAGAAATTAAATTTTTATGAATTGCACACACACACACACACACACACACACCCAGAGAGAGTGAGTGAATGAGTGAGTGAGTCAGGCAAAGGTCTGGCCACACGTACGGACGCGTGCACATTTAACAAAGGCATAATGAAGTTTAAATGTAATATAATGGCCAAAGGTTGGTGGGGGTGAAGTGAGGAGAAGGAGGTGTGCGCGGGTGTGTGTGTGTGTGTGTGAGTGCTGCAAGGCAGGAAGTGTATAAGCAAAGGGGCAGTGTCAGGCAGACACGGTGTCGCCGCCACCGAAAACACCAGGGAATTCAAAATGCCAAAAGCATAACAAATAAAAAAGCAAACACACACACATAGACACACATATACAGTTAAAAACAAGTGACAAGGGCTTTATCGGGTTAAGGGTCTCAAAGTGCTTTGCATGCTTGTGTTCATTTGTAGGCGGTTTGGTTTAGATGACCAAAAAAGAAAAACGAAAAAAAAAAGTGGTGGCACGCGTGGCAGCACTAATGAAACGTGACGAATGAAACAGCAACAACAACAACAACAACAGCAAACACAATAATTATAATAAACCGAGGGTCTAGAAATGCCACCCCGAAAATTACCTTAACCCTAGAAAGGCACTTAACCCAAACGAGTTGAGAGTGGAATGGAATGAACAAAAAAAGAAACTAAAAGCAGATATTGAAATGACCCGAGCTAAGTTTATTTGGACTCACCCCTCTCATACCTATTCCCTTACTCTTTGCCTCTCCTTCTCTTTATTTTTCTATTTCTTTTTTTTTCTCGCTTAAGTCGAACGTGCTTGGCACTTTAACAATTCTGTTATGAGCACTGCCACTGTTGTTGTTGTTGTTGTGATTGTTATTGAGTAAGGGATAACTGAGTTGCCCACCCCCACCCCCGCACAGCCATTCTCATTCTCACCCTTAAGCTTGAGTCGAAAGGGGAAACAGGGGAATTTGTAATCCCAAACTGCTTACAAAAACATTTCAACTTCATGTGTTGCCTTCTCCCTCATCCCCCTTTGTTATTTTCTTATTCCTTCTTCGTTCTCCTTTTTTTTATTATTTTTACTTTTTGCTTTGTCGGTTTGCTTGTATTTTGCGGTTTTTTCATAATTTATGTGATTGCCAAACGTGCCAGAAGCTGAGCAGAGACCAAAAAACGAAAAAAAAAAAAATTATAAAAATTGTGAAGGTTTTCCTTTCTTCCTTTTAACCGTTTTTTTCTCTCTCTGACATTGCGTGTCAAGCTTAAATTATGTTATACAGGAAAAAATTAACTGGTAACATTCAGAAGCCACAAGACACCAGCAGCTACAACAACAACAACAACAACAACAAAAACGCGCAGACAACAACACGGAAATAAAAGCCTTTAATAAGTTTGGCAAGAGCGAAAGGGGTTTTTGCCAAATGAGTGAATTGTCTTTTGGGGCATGTCATGTCAAACCTTAATCATTCTGAAAGGATAATAATACAACAACAACAACAGCAACAACAAGAACAATAGTTGTGGCTACAGAAACCCCATCAACACGTTTCCCTAATAAAGTAAATACCAAATTTGTAGTTGGTTATTTAAACCAACACACACACAGATACACACATAGACACACACAAGCTGCCAGGATATGGCAATAATAAAGGACGAGAGAAACCTAAAACTTGATTTGAATTAATGCGGTAAGCTCGAAGCTGGCAATTTCTATCCCGCATGTATGCTCTTTTTGGGGAACCGAATTCTCAAAAATAATACATGAACATGATTTAATGAAGGGTTTCTTAATATTCTCAGACAGGACTTGATATATTTATAGTATACAGATTATATATCCGTGTATACTTAATACATATAGGAATTCCGCTTAAGGTAGCTCTCAGAGGTAGCCAAAATCGGTGCTGACATATAAGGTATTTATGATACCTGATATTTATTCTGATTTATCAATAGCCTGACCTATATTTTAAGCTAAAGATTCTGATCAAATTAGATTCTCTTCGAGTATATTAATTATATAATAATTCTCTGATCCAAAGGCTCTGGATTCCGATTAGCTTTCACAGGCAGCAAAGATCGGTTAGGAGATCGGTATAAGGTTTCCCTTATGGTATTTCGATTATAAGATTTGATATTTATTTGGCTTTATCGATAGTCTTACTGGCCATAAGATTTTGATATAAGTTCGATTTTCTTTGAGAATAGATATAATCATCCGATCCAAACTACATCGAATTATACCAAAGATAAGCCTAAGACATTCTTTGTCAGTCCCCTATGACTTATTTTGCCAGTCCCCTCCAACAATTCGACAAAATTCAGTCGAAGCTAAGAGGACTAGATTTTCTCAGAAAAGAGCAGAAGCACACATTGACTACCATGAATAAACCAAAAGACCAAAGAACTGAAAACCACGAATTTGATTTGAAATATCTTAAGTGCTGGGAGACCCTTTGAGATAAACAAATCCTTATTCAGTTTGCTCCAATAAATACACAAAACTTCTATTTCTGGTTACCCTAGCTCCGAACTACAATTTGGTTAATTAAAAGCAACAAAATTTATAGGTTATGGTGAGACGAAATATTCCTTAATAATTAAATAACTACCAAGGCAAGTTGATGAATAAGCCAGCCGACAAAGCCGACAAAGAACTGGCAAATAAATGGCAAAAGGAAAACTTTTACGGCTCTCCCAAGCCAGGCCAGGCCAGGTCACAAACACCCATGACGAACCCAACCCACCCACATGCTTGGCTACTTTTCTATGTAATCCTTTGGTCGTAAGCTTCTTTAACGAGACACATCTGGGTGGGCTTAAGTGTGCATATTTCATGTTTAGCTCTTTCCTCTCTCTCTCTCTCTCTCTCTTTCTTTCTTTCTTTGTATTTCTCTGTCTATTTCAGGTATATAAATACTTAATGAGCACTACGGCACTCATGTAAATAAGCAGACGCCAGGACACCCAACACTCTCAGTATTGGGTCGTATCTCTGCTCGTTGCCTGGGACTGTTCTATTTGTATTTGTTTGGCCCCAAAAAATATTCTATTTATTCTTGGTTTAAGAACACAAACAAATCAAAGTTAAACACACAAAGCATAAAATACACAGATAGGAAAACTTTTACTTCCAACTAGAAAATAGCTTCAAATACACTTTTCGAATATGAAATTAGATATGATTTATATGTATGTATGAATCCGAAACTTGATATATTATTTTTTAATAATTGGAAAAAGGCAATATCTCAAGGGTGTTGGCGGCTTGACTGGATATTCGAAACTAGGAAAATAAATCAAGAAAAATAAGAAATCATTTGGGGGGTTCCTAAATTTGTTTCCTAAAAAGCTGGATTGGAATTTCTTATGAAAGAATAAGAAGTTAGAAATAAGATAATGACTTTTCCCTTAGTTTAACTTTTGAGAAATCACTAAGGGTTCCTGAAATGAGATATAAGATATATCCAAGCTTTCCGGGAAACAATGGGAATGAAACAAATTTGGAGTAATCTGACTTACTAGAAATAAAAGTGTATAGACCAAAGAACCTTTTCAGAACCGGAGAGGTAAGGCTATCCTTAACTCCTTAACTCAATTCTTGAGAAATCAGTAAGGGTTCCTGAAATGAGATATGAGATATGTCCAAGCTTTCCGGGAAACAATGGGAATGAAATAAATATTGAGTAATCTGACTTACTCGAAATAAAATAGTATAGACCAAGAATCTTTTCAGAACCGGAGGGAAACCTACTCCTAACTCAATTCTTGGGAATCGGAAGGTCCTAAAATGACTTGAGATATATCCAAGCTTTCCGGGAAACAATGGGAATGAATCTGACTTACCCGAATTAAAAGAGTATAGACCAAAGAACCTTTTCATATCCGCGGAGAGGTAAGGCTCGTTGGATCGTTCTAGAAAGTGAATTGCCAAACTTCAAAAGTGATTCGTGCTTTGGCTTCTTCTTCTTCTTCTTCTTGGCTGGAACTGCGAAAACTTTGAGCATAATAAGGACGACTTTGACTGTGTAACTTTTTGGGGGAGTTGGAAAAGTTGTCGTTGTTTTGTCCTTGTTGTTCTTGTTGTCAGTTGCCAACTAAATTAGTTAACGCCCACAAAGAAAATGGTATATATAAAAACGGGCGACTTAAGAGGGAAAAACTTTGCCACGACATATGCAAATGAGTGAGAAAAGTAACGAGTTTTTCTTCTTCCACATTTCCTCAACTTGTGAAAATCAAATTAAGCAGACTCGTACGCCTTTAGGCCCACCACTTACATCACATGGACAGAAACAAGAAGCAAGAAGATGATGATGAAGAAGATTCTATTTTGGTTGGAAAGAGTGGGTCGGTGGGGTACTCGGAGGGGGGGGGTGTCCTGTCAAACTCCCTGAGCTGTCTTTTGCCTTAAGCCTGGAATGCTAAAAGCGCAGTCAACATCTGCATTCTCGCATTCTGCGAGCTTAGACAAAAATGCGAACAGCAAAATCTTTTCTTCACATTTCTTTGCGTTTACTTTCCTTTTTTTTTGGTTACTTTTTAAGACTCTGGAAATATGCTTAGTTCAGTCAGTTTGAGTGGTTTTGGTGATTTCTGGGGGAGCTGAAAGGCTTATGAAAGGTTTCCCATTTGACACCCCTGGCAAACCTTTTCTTCTCCTCGTGGAGGGGGGAGGAGGAAGCCAGGGGAAAACTGAGAGAAACTGTTCAACTACAAGTTGGCATTTGAAATTGAATTGAAGTGCGCTTCAGTTTTGCTAGTTTGTGTTGCCAAGCAGAAGGAAGTAGTTAAGTGAACTCAAGGGAAAACTTTTTTGCCATTCCTTCTACCCACGACAAAAGCAACAACGAAAGTTCCTGGTGGAGGAAGGAATAAAACTTGCAGAAAAATTCTTTTTTTTTTCTGTTTTCCTTTCATGTTTTCCACTTAAAAGTTTTGCTTGCATTTTCATTGGTTCCTTGCTACTTTCTGGCCACTTTGGCCATTTTCCCACCCTGGCAAGCATTTTTGGTATAATTGTTCTTAAATTATAAAAAATTAATTAAATTTTCTTGAAGAAAGTTTCAGGGAAAATTCTATTCTAGCAATTATTTTAAAAGATATGTAAATTTGCTCAAAACTTAAAAGCCAAAAATTCACAGATTAGACAAGTTCTGTCCAACATTTCGCCACGTCTTCAGAAAAATATAAATAAAAAGAAATCTGAATATTTGCTTGGCCCGAGGACTGAGACTGGATAAAGTTGAGGAAAAAAAATATATATGAGGAGGGTTTTGGGGGATATAGGAAAGTGATTAGATTTTCTTTTAGTTTAAATATTTTACTGTTTTCAATTAGTCAAGAAATTATTCTGGTTATCATATATCAATGAAAATATCTTTGGGATTAAATAAATCACAAAATCAATTAAATTGTTCGAGTGGAATTTATTGCATAATTTTTCATTTCCAAATAGTTGAATTTTTACATAAAAAATACATTCCATTTTGCCTTTGGAGATTTCACTTTTTTTTTTTAAGTGATAAATAAAAATCGAAGACATATTCGAAATTAACGAGTCAATAAAATAAATATATATGCCATTTCGAAAAATACTTTGATGACAAAGTTCTTGTTTTTTTTTTTGGAATATTTTCTTGTGACAATTAAATGATTTTAAATGCTCGTTTCGAGTATCAAATCGTAAATTTAAATTTGCTGTTAAGTGAATAAATTATATAAAAACAAAAGCAATATAATAATAAATTTACATATATAGAATCAGCCAGATAAATGGAAAGACAAGAGAGAGAAATTAACACAAACGACACAAAAAAAAAAATGGAATAAATAAAATAAAAATCATTCTTTTAAATTAACCTCGGTGATCTGTTCTAAATTAAAATAAAACTGCTCGGCCTGCCCACACACACACACACACAGCACCACTCTCATCCCATTCTCACCCCACCTCCCCTTTGGTTGTCAAGTTTGTCAGAGAATGAAAATGTTTGAAATTTGTTAAAGGAAACAAATTTTTTCATGTGATTTCAATTTATTTATTCACCTAACTGATTTCTTGTTCTTGCTATTTCAATTTGATTGTGTTGGCCATTTTCATGTTTTTTTGGCAATTCAAAACCAAAGAAACAAACAACCACAAATTAAGGCTAACGCCAGCAGCTAAAATATAAAATCTTTTTCAAAAAAAATTTAAATAAATTAAAAAGTCAAAATGCCCAAAGCCACTTGGCTCTGACTGAATTGTGTGCGAAGACAGCAGTTAAATATTGACAAGTCGGACGGGGGGTAAGGGGCATAAAAAAAATACAAATAAAAACAAATTCATACAATAATTTTTAGATAAAAATATTTTGTGGCAAAAAAAATTTTTTTTTTTTTTGGGGGCTCTGAAATGTTTGGAACTTTTTCACTGCCGCTTGACCCCTACTCGTGAGGCTTAACGGATCCGAGCATTATATGATGAAGCTGCCATATAATACCAGATGGGAACTTACGTAGCTTTCTGCCATTTATTAGCCTAACTGAATTAAATTTGGAATAGTTCGCAAGTGCCACGATTTTCGTCTTGATTTAGATTTCATATAGACCTAAATCTGTTTTCAGTATATCTCAAGAAATTATTGACCGATCTCTCTCAAATTTATTATGTGGAGTTCCTTGATTGGAACTCAAGCGTCTACCAAGTTTCACTTTAATCGGACAACTTTGACAGAGGAGAACTTAAAAAAAATTCCGTAATTTTCAGTATCTAATATGGATTTGGGAGATTTTTAACATTTTTGGTTATATTTTTTTCATTTTTCATTTTCGCCTTTATTAAATTTCATATAGACCTAAATCTGTTTTCAGTATATCTCAAGAAATTATTGACCGATCTCTCTCAAATTTATTATGTAAAGTTACTTGATTGGAACTCAAGTGTGTACCAAGTTTCACTTTAATCGGACAACTTTGACAGAAGAGAACTAAAAAAAGAAATTCCACAATTTTCAGTTGGGAGATTTTTAACATTTTCGGTTATAATTTTTCCATTTAATTTTAAATTTTGTTTTATCTTTCCTTCGATTTATTTCGTCTTAAAATTATATTTCCTTGGGACTTTATTTTGTTTTTATTTTTTATTTGAATTTTCGGTTATATTTTTTTATTTATTTGAAAATATTTTTTTTATCTTTCCTTCGATTTATTCCGTCTTAAAATTATATATACTTGGCATTTTATTTTTGTTTTTATTTTTTATTTGAATTTTTTTTTATTAATTATTAAACACATGTTTCGTTTGTTTTAATTTTAAGACTTTTCAGCAAAAAATGCCAAGTATTTTCGGCTGAATGAAATGAACTCGCATTCACAAACATTTTCAAAGAAAAAAAAAATATTATTTTTCAAAAATTTTTTGAGGATTTCAAAAAAAAATTTTTTTCTCTGGCAAATTTTTATAAAATTTTATTATTGTTTTTGTTGTGGGCGAATGAAACAAATTAATTTGTTTATTTATAAATTAAAGCGAGTTGCTTGTTTTTTGTGTGGGTTTGGGGGCGTGTGTGCGCCCCACGGAAAATCACAACAAAATACTTGAGTGAGGTGAAAAGCCAAAAAGTTGAGGGAAAAATTTCACTTTGACGTTTCCAATGAATTTTTTCAACTTGGCCCATTCGGTTTCACACATACTTCTCATGGTTGTTGTGTGTGTGTGTGTGTGTTTGTTTCTTCTTCTTCTTCTTGTTATTATTTTCGTGTTGACTGTTTGCCTTCATTTGCTTATTTTATTTTATTTTTATATTTTTGTATTCAAATGTGCGAAATGTCATAAATTTTATGGCCAACGCGCATGGAAACGCAAAAAAAAAATATATTACTGAAGACGGCTGAGGCGAAGAAGAAGAAGAGGAGGAACCAGCTTGAACCGGAAGGAAAGGGGTTGGGGGCGGGTCGAGGGCAATGAAATTCGTATTCGGTTTATTTTCATTTTTATTGGAATTTTTATGGCTCTCTCCCTTGCCTTAGCTGGCTGAGGGCACCACCCTCTTCGATTTTGCTTTTGGCCAAAATATTAATGGTGTCAAAACCGTACCCAGTCTGCCCCCCTCCCCTTACTCTCCTCTCACAATCAACCGCACTTTTCTTTTTATTTATTGTTTTTTGTTCTGTTTATTTGTTTATGGCAAAAATGCACACTTCATATTGAGTGAGAGAGAGAGAGAGAGAGAGAGAGAGAGAGAGAGAGAAGAGAGACCTCCACCGCTACTGCCATTGCCATTGGCACCCCGCCACCCCGCACATTTCGTCCAGTCTTCCCTCAAGGTCTGAGCTCGCCTCTTTTGTTTGTGTTTGTGTTTTTTTTTTGTATATTTTCAATTTCAAAATTCTATTACAATTCAACTTGTCGATTTTACCGTCTTGATTAGAAGGCGGTGGGGGGGGGGGGATTGAGAGGGTGAGCCGCAATTTGGGTAGTCATTCATTTTGATTTATGAGCTCGAGAACAGGTAAACAAATATGTACATTATTATTATTATTGTTAACAAACAAAACCATTTTGAATATCACTTATCTCATACGATATTTTATTGTCTGATTCTCTGTATGTGTGTGTGTGTGTGTATGTGATTTTGATTTGCGATTTAAAGTCGTAAGAAATTCAAAAACTCAACAAACAGAAAATTAAAGACGACAATCGTTGACAACTGTGAAGGTGTTGAGTGTTTTTCGTTTATTTATTTGATTCGTTGTTGTTGTTTTTCAAGTTGCACAAATCTCAACAGTTTGAGGGATTATTAAAATTAATTGTTTAAATTTTATGAATTTTGTTTTTTTTTTAATAAGTTTGAATAACCCAAATGACAAGGCTCAAATTATTTCAAGCCTAAAATTGGAACGAAACTTAGTCTGGAATATATTCTCATTTTAAATATATCGATAACTTTGAAGGGTTATCAAGGTTTTGATTCTTGAATAAAACGAGATCCCTACTGATGTTTTCTTCTGAGCTTTAACTTATCGATAATTGGTTTGTTGAATTCAGCAGGATTCATTCGGATATCTTCCTTTGCCTTTTTATGTTTCGATAACTTTCACTACGATAAGCTAAATGTTTATCGATACTTGACCTTATGAATTAGAAGGGATTGATTCCTTCATCAATGGTTCGTTTGTTGATTCGGATATCTTCCTTTTGCATGCTTCGATAAATTTTCCTATGGTAAGCTATATGTTTATCGATCCATGACCTTATGAGTTAAAAGGGATTGATTCTTTCATCTTCGATTGGAATTTTATATATCCTAATCTTTCTCTATGACAGGCTTTGTGTAAACAGATGGTTTTCTTCACGAATAAAAAATGATTTTGATGCCCGTTTCTGTAGTTTAGCTTATAGATATCTTTCTCTCTGAAAAATAGTTGGGTATCGATGCTTAAGGATTTGAATAAGAAAGTATTGATCCTCCATTTTAAATTTATCAATTACTTTCTCTATTACAAGACTTATCCATATCTATATCCCTGTTATGGCTATTAAAGAAGTCCGCATTTATCCTGATGTATTCGTCTACATTTCAACTTATTGATAACTTTCTCTATGACAAACATTGGGATGTTGATGGTAAAGCTTTTAAAAAAGAAAGTATTGACCTGACTTCTCTATGACAAGACTTATCTATATCACTTTGTATATAGCCGGATTCATCACGATGTATCCATCTCTATTTTAACATTCTAATATCGCTATGACAAGACTTCTCTATATTACTTTTGGGACAATTGCATATAGCCGGATTCATCACGATGTATCCGTTGCCATTTTAACATTCTAATATCGCTATGACAATACTTATCTATATTACTTTTGGGACTATTGCATATAGCCGGATTCATCACGATGTATCCGTCTCCATTTTAACATTCTAATATCGCTATGACAAGACTTCTCTATATGACTTTTGGGGCTCTTGAATATAGCCGGATTCATCACGATGTATCCGTCTCCATTTTAACATTCCCTTTGAATCATCTGTACCCTTCATTTAGTTTCTAAATAAAAACAAATTGCTTTTCGCTTCCACCGAAAATAATTCTAGTTTCATCAATGTCGAAAAAATATCTCAACAAAAGTTTTCAAACAAAAACTTACGGAATTTCTACATTTTATACAAAATATTTCATGATTGTAAAAATAAAATCAAACGAAATATTTACCTCACCTTTTATTATCAGGCTAAAAAATTTGTTTAATAAAATATTTTTGGTTTGTTTGAATTGTCATGCTCGGACAGGTAGGAATTTGTTCGAATCGAAATGCAAACAATAAAATAATTGACAGGATTTTTATTTTTCGGCATATTTTAGGCTTTGAGGTTTTTGTTTGTGTATTTTTTTTTGTCAAGAACAAAATAAACTTTTTGCAGTTTTTAATTAACTATTTTTTTTGTTACCTGTTTTTTTTCAAGTTTTGAAAAGCTTTTGATTTATTATGTTTAATTGGCACTCACCTGGAATGAGAATAAATGGAAAAATTGATCACATTAGAAAGGGTAGATAGAACCGATTTTTATATTAAAGATATATTTTTAATTTATCTGTTAGATAAATAAATACATTTATTGCATTGGAGATTTGCAACATTTGCTACAATGGAATTCAATTTGCTGTCATTGGCATAAATGTAAGCATACAAGCATTTCCAAACAACCGCATTGATTGCTTTTGCCGGGTTGACAACGCCGGCCAACAAGGCGGCTGAGGCGGGAGGGGGCGAGCTGCCGGAGCTGGAGTATTCGAGGTCGTTGTTGTCAGACAGAAAGAGCTACGGTGTAGAGGTGAGTGGCGGGAAGGGGGGAGAGAATATATAAACACAAATACAAATGTGGCATGCACAATTGACAACTAAATGAGTGAGAGAGCCAACGAGCGAGTGAGTGAGTGAGTGAGTGAGTGAGGCAGTCGAGGGTATCACAGTGTGGGTCTACGTTGTCGGTAGTCGTTTGCAGTTGTTGTTGTTGTTGTATATCTGCCACAGCAGTGGCAATTAATGTGACGCATAAATAATTTATTGACATTCGCAATGACAATTGAATGGAGCTGGTGGCTTAAATGAATACAACAGGGCGAGGCGGCGGCGATGGCGATGCCAGTCGATTTTAGCATAATGATTTTGCGACAGGCCTGACAGATAGACAGTCAGACATCTGGCCATCTCACCTGGCTGCAGCTATCGGCAGCTTAATGGCAAATCTATTTAGACAAAAGCCCAATACCACTTAATCTAATCAAAGCGAAATGTATCTCAAAGATACATTGGTCAACAGATACGCATGTTACCAGCCAGCTTATTGGACATATTGTCAGTTAATCCAAAAGATTTAAATTTAAAAACTCCTTCCATACATATTCAACTCATCTGTAAAAGCAATTTTGTTTGGCAAATAAGCAGAAAGACCGATATCTTCTCAGAGGAAGAAATTGGAAAACTATCGAAATTTTTGATTCCTTAAATGAGATTCTTATTGATATAGTTGATACTTGTTATCGATAGTCGATATACAATTTCTCTCTTCATAACGGTATATTTTAAGAGCTTTAATAGAGCTCTATATTATCTTCAATCGATATATTCATCGCTAAAGCTCATTCAATAATTATTATCACATTTTTATTTTTTTTTAGATATATCAATATGATCTTTCAATATCTCCAATTCACTTTAAAGATTTTTATTACATTTTCTAGCTAGGTTGTCCAAGTATTCCATAAGGTATACCTATCCTTATATCATTATCTTTTAATCTCTATAATATATCATATCGAGATATATCAATCGGAATATCTATGAATATCTTAGACATAACGAATATCTGAAAGTTTTATCGATTTCATGATATATCGATAGGAATATCTATGAATATCTTAGACATATATCGAATATCAGAAAGTATCCTCGATTCGAGATATATCAATAGGTATATCTATGAATATCTTAGACATATCGAATATCAGAAAGTATCCTCGATTTGTGATATATCGATCGGAATATCTTAGACATATCGAATATCAGAAAGTATCCTCGATTCTATATCAGCTCAATCTAAGACATATCGAAGCTATACATTTATATATGACCAAGGCAATATCCGTCATACTCTTTTCTTTTACAAAAGAATTCTTAATAATTTCAGACAATTTAACTGTACATTCTGTCTCGAGAAAAAGTAAAAAAGCTCAAGTCATTCGAAACTTGACTGGCAAAGCGGCAGAGTTTACCCAGCACTTTGGCCAGGCCGAGTTGAAAAATGAAATAATTAAATCAGTTTTGACTGCGCAACAGTGGAAACAATCAAGTGGCAAGACAAAACAAAAAAAATATATAAAACAAGAGAAGAAGAAATGGCAAAAATAAATCCACATAATTGGAAGTGATTAGCCAACCAACTGATTTGATTTTCTCAACTTTCATCAGCAAATTTCAGCTGTGGCAGAATCGAGGAGGGTGTGGACACAAGTTGACAACAGAGTCATGAGGTTAGCGAAATGACCCCAGCAGATTGTCTTTTAATGACCGGAAATACAATAAAAAAAAAAGAAAAATGAAAAAGTTGCGGTTCAGTTTTTTTTTTTGTTTTTTTTTTCTTGGCAAGCCAAAAAGGCAGCCAACTGAAAAATGTTGCAAGCAAATGCCAAAAGCGGTGGCAACACAACCACAAACCAAAGCCACCAACGCCTTTTTGTTGTCGATGTTGTTGTTGTTGTAGTTGTTGAGAAGCTGTTGACGCCAGAGAGTGGAGAAAGGCATTTGCCCTCTCTTCAAACTTTTAACTCGGATTTTTCATTTCATTTTTTTTTTTGTTTGTTTGTTTGTGTGCTTTTTTTTTTGCTTTCTGTTCTGTCGTTCTCATTTTATCTTTTGTATATATTTTTTCCCCCTTTTTTTTGTTTTCTGTATAAAATTGAATTGATGATTCGTTTCAAATGAGTTCAAAAGGTTGCCAACTTGACTGATGAGGTTAATAAACGTGCCGCCTGCCGTAGTCCTAAACTGCTCAGTCAGTCAATTGCAGCGGACCGAGTGTGCTGGGCGACTCTCAAAACAAAGCAATTTAACTAATTGCCTGAGGAAAGCCTGTTGAACCCAATGAGTGAATGAGAGAAAGAAAGACAAGAGAGATTTGCTCAGCTTCTGTGTCATGCCTCATTTGTTAGAATTCGCAACGGCTGCGTCTTCCACCCTGGCAGAAAACAATCAGACAGGTGTTGGGCATTCTGCCAGCTTCTCATCACATTTGCCCAAGTTCGGAGGCCACGAAAATTTAAACAAAAAAAAATCTTTTATTGATTTCATAAGTGAAACAAAACAAAACAAAAAAAAATAAAAAATTATTTCAAAATTTTTCTCACCCAAATTACCGCGCGCACAAAAATGTAAATCAAATTAACTTGTTAGACGTTTGTCGGTAAATATGTCCAACCAAAGTGCTTTATTGGGCCTCACAGCCCCGTTCTGCTAAATTGGGCAACAACAAACACTCGACAACAACTACAACAACAACAACAACAGCACACAAAAGCTGCCAGTAAAGTGGCCACCAGTGTTGTCGACCGAGTGGCCAACCACTTTGCCAATTTAATTATAGCCACTGCCACTAGACAGGCTAAAAAAAAAAAAAAAAAAATAAAGACAAAAAAAAATCCACAAATAAAATGAAAAACTTTTTGGGGGCCTCCGCCAGGTAGACAAGCAAATCCCGTTTTTCGGTTTTCCGCCATTTGGCCATTTGCCAAATGGCATCAAAAATACCCTTTCAGAGAATTTGTGTAAGACCATTTAAGACTCTCAACTAAATGGCCGAAATTCTCGGAAATCCCAGAGAAGTTTTTAAGTTGAAAATCTGAATTTATTTATAAGAGTTCCAAAGGGGCTTCTTCGGTTTGAGGATTTCATATTTCTATGGTTCTTTTATTCTTCAGGTGGATCGAAAATAATTAAGTAATTAAAGATTCTTAGATATTTTGAAATTGGGAAGACTTCATTCTTTCTATATGGAAATATATGAAGGTTATAATGTCTTCAGTTCTTGAGAATCCGATTTGAAAAATACTGGAAATATATGAAGAAATCTTTATGCTTTCTATCTGGAAATTTATGACGATAATAATCTCTTCAGTTCTTGAGAATCCGATTTGAAAAATACTGGAAATATATGAGGATTATAATCTCTTCAGTTCTTGAGAATCCGATTTGAAAAATACTGGAAATATATGAGGACTATAATTGAGATAGTTAAGATTCTTGTGAATTCGATTTGAAAAATTTTTATCAAATGAAAAATCTTTGTTCCGATCTTCCAGGACGAAATCGGTTCCCTGAAGTACCCAAACTCCCATAGGTTTTCTATATGTTCTCAGAAGGATCTTTATCTTTATTTTATCGTTACTCTTCTTCTATCTCATTTAAAGAGCATTCAAAATGCCCACCAAGACCGAGAGACTGTCCTGGTTTGGCAGTGAGAAATTTCTAAGTAGAGCCTGCCAAGTGGAAGGTGCTTGAAAGGTTTATGAGCACTGCAGATTTTCTATAACCAAACAAGGGTAGGCTCTGTGGCAGGGTAGTGGTGTGAGCAGAGCAAAAAAAAAAAATAAATAAAATCATTTGGCAAGTTGTGCTAAAATTTCAAGAGAATTCGCATAGAGAGGCCAGCAGAGATTCAAGTGGCCAAATCCGGGGAGGGGGGGTGAACACAGCTGTCCCAATATGCCCATTACAGGGGCTCTATGAATAGAGACATTGTCTAAACAATTGCATTCCTCCACTCTATTCCCCCTTCCCACCGTTCAGCCTAGTCTGTCTGCTGGTGCATTTAATTTATGCAAATTGCGCGGTGACCAAATGTCTGGGCGAGCGCGATAATAGGCCAGCCCCAGCGAACTCCTGCCCCCCCTCCGTGCTCCACAACTAGCGCCAAAGAGCTGTCATTAAATAGACGGTAACAACAACAGCAAAAACAACAACAAGAATAAACCTAGAAATGTGTTTCATATTGATTAAATACTCGTTTATTTGCTGCAATTTGAAATGATTAATTAAATGTCGGAGGTGTTTGAAATGGCCTTTCAAATGGGCGTGGCCAGTTTTTCACTAATTTATTAAATACTCTGTGAAAAAAACAACATATATATAACATTTGTATATATAGATATATATTTATACGGTTTAAATGGCTCATTTTGTGAAACAGTTTTTCCATGTTGATGGTGTCGCTTATAATTTTTCAAATTGTTTGTTAAAATTCAATTTGCATATGCAAATGAGTTTGTCAGCTCCCTTGAGGCTGCTACTCGTTTCCCCCCTTCCCCCCCCCTTTTTGCCACGAATAACACCTTCACTTGGTCTTTTGACTGGCGCTCCAGTTAAATAAAAAAAATGAAAAAAAAAAATGTAGACAAAAAAATAAGCACAAAATCAACTTAAATTGTGTTTAACACAAATGCTTTTATTGTTGTTGTTGTTGTGCGCTTTGGGGTGTTAATAAATTGTCACGCGCACACGACAAAATACAATAAAAGCAACAACAACAATAAAAACGAAAACATGCTTAACGAAACTTGTTCTAAAACAACAAAGACCGGCAGTGGCAGAGCAGCCAAGCAAGCCAGCGCAAGCGAGCAAGCAACCGAAACCAACCGCCGACCAAAGAGACCCCACAATCAAGACCAGACCCGGTCGAACAAAGAGGAAAACAGACAGAGAGACAGAGAGGGAGATAGAGATATAGCAGAGAGAGAGGGAGGGGTGAAAACTGTCAGCCGCCTGGGCCCAATCGATTTGTCCACGGTTCAGTCACCTAGGCTGATGGCTTGCCTGGTTCGCTTGGTCTCTGACAGTCTCAGCAGTCAGTCAGTCAGTCCATCAGTCCCCCTTCTGTCCAGCTACCAGTTCCTATCGCATACCCTCCCTCTTCCACTCTTTAACCCCATCCATGCCATTCTCTGTCTGCCTTGGCTGCTGTTGCAGTTTACTGGCTGATTTATGCACCCGTCGCCAACATCGATTGTTGGCGCTGTTTGCCATGTTGCTCTGGCCTGGCTGGCCTGGCCTGGCCTGGGCCACGTATCACGTATGCGCCATGTTGGCCGTCTGTAAATTAATTACATGCAAATATTTTGTGTAGATATTTACGTATTTGAGTAGACAATATTGTCTGACACAGTATAATCCAAATATGGACATCAAAATTGCATTTTATGCAAGAGTGGCAATCAATATTTCTTTTTTTTTTTTTTGTGTGTTTCACATGATTTTACTCTTCTTTGATACTTTGATTTTATCGTAAATTATTTTTGACTGCCGAAATAATTAATTCTTTCGTATGAGATACAAAATCAATTTTTTGAAAGCTTAACTGCATTATCAAAATATCCATTTCAATTGATCGAACAAAATGCATCGATAAGAACAAGAAATGATATTGACATTTATCGATCAAGTTTATTATCGATTGGGAGCTAAGGGAAAATGTTTTCCAAGCCGTTCTCAGAAAAGGTTCCAATATAAACAGATAGTAGTTCCTTAAAGCTTAGGAACTTCTTATCAATCCGAACTAAGTCTTAGACTTTGACGTAGCTTGTCTATAACAAGCTATATCGATCTATATCCTGTACCTATACCTATGCCTATGCCTATGCCTATGCCTATGCCTATGCCTATGCCTATGCCTATGCCTATGCCTATGCCTATGCCTATGCCTATGCCTATGCCTATGCCTATGCCTATGCCTATGCCTATGCCTTTATCTATATCCTATATCTTATATTAAGTCTTACGATATTTGCTATTCAAATTATCTAAAAAAATCTAAAGTAAGCCTGTGTCTTTCGCTGTTAAACTATGTCGAGCTTAATTCTCCAAACATAGAGTGCCTCTTTGTCTATCGGAAACCTTTTCATTTTATTTATTTCCCATTTAATTCCGCTAGCTTTCTGAATCATGTTTAACAATTTAGATGTTTGTCAACTATTTAGTGTCTGACAACTCCAATGATTTCGACCTGCTCTTCTCTCTCACTCACTCTCTCTCCGTCTGTCTCCTTTCCCCAAACAAATCAATCAGTTATCTTTTGGCTTTGGCTTTAAGTTTCAAACCCATTTGGTTCACACGCGGTTGCCTAAGTTGATGGCATTTTGTCGCAATAACAAAACGTGAAATGCTTTTATCCGCTTTGCTTTTTATTTCTTTATCGGTTTGCAGTATTTTTTTATGGGCTTCTCTGTTTGTTGCTCTTTTCAAGCGCAGTGAACTCGTTTCGCCAAATAAATAACATGAAATGGATAAAAAAAAGAAAGAAAAGACTCTTTTTTTTGCGGTTTAAGTGTGCCACACATCAGAGCGATGGGGCGGTTCGAATGGTTTGTCCGTCTGCCTGCCAAGGCGCACCTTGCCGGGGCGGTCTCCCCGGATTTGCAGCGACCAAAAAAAAGGCGAGTGTGATTTCAAAAGTTTATGTTTTTTCCTAAAGCGAAAATATTTTTATCGATAATCAAGTTAATTCAATGGATTCAAAGTACCAGGAGTTGCCTCAAATAGGACAAGCTCGATTTGAAAATTTCGTCTCCTTTTTTTTTTAGAGATCTCTATTTTTAAATTGAACTTTATCAAATAAGTTAGCTATATCATTTTTGAGGAGTATTCAGGGTTTTCTATTTTTTAATTGAACTTTGGCTTCCCTTTTTTTTAGGGATCTCTATTTTTTAATTGAACTTTATCAAATAAGTCAGCTATATCATTTTTGAGGTTAACTAGGATTTTGGTTTAATAAACTTTATCAAATTAGTTTTCTATATATTTTTGAGATTATTTAGGATTTTGTTCTCTTAATTTCAGGGCTTTCTTTATATGAAGTCACTGCCAATTGGGCAAATATTTTTTGAGACTCGATAGGAATTCTTTCCAAGCTCTTTCATTTTGCTTGGATTATTTCTCGGCCCGACCAAGGGAGTATTATTTTCATATTGAAAAAGTGAGGTTTTTCCCTATCCTAAAATAAGAATATTCCTTTCATTTTGACTTAGATAAAAAGTGAGGTTAGATTGGAATATTTCTCTTAGCTTGGCTGGCTTTATTTGCCTGTCTCATTCAACCTCGATTTTTAGGGCTTATCGCTTCTTAGTCTTGTCTACATTTTATTCTGTTATTTTTCAGACATTTTCTCTATCTCTTTCGAGTCTGCCCTGAACGGTTAACATTTCTGCGCTTGTTAACTTGTTCACCTGTCAGTCTGTCTGTCCGCTTGTCTCTGCTTTTTTTTTTACTCAGACGGATTGCCTCAGTCTTGAATCACTTTTGCCCATAATAAAATCACATAAAAAAATAATCGCATTATGGCCTCTCAATTGACATGTGTGTAGTTTTTTTTTTTTTGCCTTCTTTTTGTTGGTTATTCATTTATTATTGATATTGGCCACGCAGTCATTTAAACATGACAAATTTCCATGGGGCTTGCCATTTGTTTTTATACTTAAAATAAATTTTTTTTTTATTTTTTTATGTTGTTCGACAGTTTAATTTGCTTGTTTGTTGTGCTTTTTTTCGGACTTCTACAAAATTTATAGAGAGATATTTTTGTTGTTTTTTTTTGGGTGTTACCCCCTGCCTGGTACCATTTTGTGCCTGAGGCTTTTTTTTGTGTAAATTTATTTGTCATTTTCTGTTTATGGATTTTTTTTTTTTTTGGCTTTTGTTGAGTTTCTTTTTATTAGCCGCTTGTGGGTCGTTTATTTTGGCCAACTGTTTATGCTCACCCATTTAGTCATATTGTTACACAGTTGAGCGCCATTAATGTCAAAAAAAAAGAATACAAAACAAAATTTGCTCGCTTGGCTGAGTTTCCATTTGTCCCAAAGTAATTTGCGGTAGGTTAGGAAAAAAAATGGCAAGGAGAGTAGAGAGAATATAGAGGGCGCTTTTCAATTGCGTGTATGTGCTGCTCGAAAGCAATTAATGTCAACACATAGACACACACCCACACACCACTCACACACCACTCACGCACGCCAGCCAGCCAGCTGAAAACATCGTACGCCTGGCTGCTTCTTGACATTCACTCGCTAACTTGCCAACCAGGTAATTGATAGATTTGGGTTAGCAGCCGAGCCGTCGAGTCGCCCATCCGTCGAGCCGAGTGGGAAGCGACAAATTGCTGGATCAATGAATTGCCTGGCTCAAACCCATAAAATGACAGCTAACCAGACCAATGAGAAACGGTTTTCACTTCTCCCTGCTATTAGCTATAATTTAGCATTGAGGCAAATAATAATTTTGTTTGCCATTAAATGAGACATTAAATTGATATGTTTTTCATGTTGAATATTTTCGAAATTCCAATAACTCGGAAAATGGAAAAATCTTTGACAAAGATTTCGTTTATTTCGTATGCCCGCTGTGCCATCAATTGGCAATCATTTAAAATGCCAACAGTAGTTTGGTTGTCACAACTGCGGGCCGAGCGCTTTTTGGCCATTTCAATTTAGCCAAAATCGAATGAAAAAAGCATTTTGGCCAGGACAACTCTGTGGCCAGAGACCACAACGCAGACGGGCTTAAATTACCAGCAAACAAACTGTCCGATTAAATTGCCTGATTGGCAGGCCAAATAAAGTGGCAACCAACTCGTATCGCCAAGTGGGCGCGGCAGTGGCCAACCAAATAGTAGATGGAGCTGCTGCCCATTGAACTGCAGTCGGTTTGATAATCTCCTTGCACTCTCCGAGCCAATCCTTTCAATGCAATTCAATGGTTGTCTCTCTCTCATTCCTTTCACCCTCGAGGGGGTGACATTGTGCGTGTCCACGCAACATTTGACAGTTGGCCAGGCTAACCAATTCAGCCAAGCGATCAAACCAGGCGGCTCAGCCCAGCCCAGTCGAGTTGGCATGGTGGTTTTTGCAAAAATAGGCGTATCATCAGGCTAACATAATTTGCTCGTTTTAACCGAAAACAGAACGCAGCCAGGCTGTAAGCAAAAAAAAAAAAAAAAAACGAAAGCCCGGGTCAGACCAAGCCACATTTTGCATTTCCGGTAATTTTTCTCTCTGGCGCCAACAACAAAATTGACTACCCTGACTCGGCCTGACCCGTTGTGGCCTGGAAAACCAATTTGGTTCGGTTTTGGCTATGCGTGTTTCAGAGTCATAAATGCGACAAAAATAAATTATAAAACTAATAGGCCCATAAAAAGTGCTTCTTCTTCTTTTTCGTCTTTCCACTAGATTGGCAAAGAGTTTGCAAAAAAAAAAAAAAAAAAATTTCGTTCATCAACAATTTTTGAATATTAATATTTGGTTCAAACTCATTCGGTAGGTCGTTTTTATCAGTTCCCACAGCAAACAGAATAATATTCAAAAAAAAAAAAAAAGAGAAATCAAAACAAAGACCAAAGATAAAATAAACAAACGAGGGCAAAGAAGCTGAGGGTGCGTTTGTTTCTCCACGGCAGGAGGAGCGCACCCCAGAGACCCCAGAGAGCTGGGGGACAGGCGGCGAGTGCATGTTCGTGTCGTAAATGCTTCATTTCAAATGCACATAAATTATAAATACACAAACTGACAGATACAAAAAAAAAGTATATTCAGAAAGATAGTGAAGAGGAGGGCTGAAAAGAGACACCCAGTCGGTCGAGTCAGTCAGACAACTATGAAATTATCAATAAATGTTTAATGGCTAAACACGCACATTTCCAACTTGCTCCAAGAATAAATTAAATAAAAAAAACGCAAATAAAATTAAAATAAAAACAACAAAAACTATAAATATTTAAATGCAGAAAGAAATATATAAAAAAAAAAAATTAAAGGGTATTCATAAATAAAAGAGAAATAAATCTCTAGTCGATTTATTGCCATCGACATTTAATAAATAGCTTAACCGCATAAAAGACTAAATTAAAATGTAATAAAAACGAATTGAATAAATTCAAAAGAGAAATATATTTTTTATAACAGAATGAATAAGTCAATAAAAAAACTTTTATAGAAAAATGATTTCTTGACAATTGAAAATGCTCTTAAATTTTCTAGGTCCTCAAATAAAAGTGAAGAGAACGGTCACACTTGTTTCGAATGAACTTGTCTATGGAATCCAACAAATATTATAACTTTCCATATTTTATTTTTAAATTTCAACCATCTTAAACACTTAAGCTCAAGACTACCTCATCTTCAATAGAAAACGGTCACACTGAAATGTTTTATTCTTAGAACTTTTGACATTTGAATAGATTTATTTATATAATTTTAAAAGCCTTAAAAACGTCAAGCTTAGTTTTTTGACTGAGGTCAAAATTGTTAGACTTTAATAGTTGAACGGTCACACTGGTATGCACAGATTTTCACTGAAATATATATATTTTTTAAGTGGAATTGATAAGACTTAGTTCAAAATTGTTAGACTTTAATAGTTGAACGGTCACACTGGTATGCACATATTTTCACTGAAATATATATATATTTTTTGATAATATCAATAACTTAACTTTAAATTGTTATATCTTAATAATTGAACGGTCACACTGAAATGTAATTATTTAAAAACTATTAAATCTTCATTGAAATAGAATCATTTTGGGATCTTGAAAACTTGACACTAATTGTTTTGAAATTTTTAGACTGAACGGTCACATTAAAATGCGTAAATCTAAGAAATTTTTTCTTACTAAAAAATAATCTTTTTTATATCTTGACAATATTAATAATTTAACTTAAATAAATGGCTAAATCTTAACAGTTGAACGGTCACACTTATATGTAATTATTTGAGAACTATTGAGTTTTTTACTGAAACAGAATCTTTTTGAGAGGTCTTGAAAGCTACAACTACTTGATTTGAAATTCCCAGATTTTAATCGTTGAACGGTCACACTGAAATGTATTAATTTGAGAACTCTTCGCTAGTTCGATGGACTAAACTCTTTGTATAGTTCTTCACAACTTAGCTCTGACTTCGCACTTCTTCGATTCAAAACGGTTACACTCTAAAGCCAAAATCATTTATCAAAAATAACCAAGTGAAAAAAAAATTCATATAAACAAGGCAAAAATTCAGCTAACAAAGACTTGACAAGAAAATAAAAAAAATGTGGGGAAAAAGAAACTACCCAACCAAAATAATACCACCTACCGATTTACGTGATGCTCACCCCCCTTCTGGCGCAGCCACTGCTTCTGACCCAGTCGACTAACTTTGCTTTTGCCTCTGTGTTTTTGTTCTTCTTGTTTCGTTTTACCCCAACCCTAGTTGCCGGCACCGTCATCGTCTTGCCTTCAATATTTCAGTATTTAATATGAGCAAACATGCGACGAGCGTGTCAATATTTACTAATGAACAATATTTATTTTGTTATTAAAGTAGTCAGCGTTGTCGAAGTTGCCGTCTCTTCTGCTTCGACTTTGTCGCCTGCCCCGCCTGCCCTGGAGCAGTGTGAACCGGCAAATGTGTAAATTAATGGGTGAGTGTGTTGTCAGATAGACAGAGCAGGGGTAAAGAGAGAGGGAGGTCTATTAGCAGAAAGAGTCTTGTCGTAAAAACAGCTTGATACAGAAGCCCAAAAGAGGCCAGAAAACTGAACTGAACTGAAGTGAATTGAGTCGGGAATGTGAGGGAGTTGAATATCAGACAAGTTGAATTTCTTTTTGCTTTGGTTAAATTGCTGTAAAAATCAAGGGTTCCTCACAACACTCCCGCCCACTTGATGGCCGCACTCGAGAAACTCTAGGCCGGGCAACTCATAAACTTCAAGAGTGTAGAGAATGGGAGGGAGCATCCAAGAGGGTTGTAAAGACCACATGACGACGTTTCGATTTGCTTGGGCACACTTAAAATTAATTGGCCTAAGGGCTTGACTACAAAGATGTAAAATGTGGTGGGTTGGGTTGGGGTAAAAGTAGTGATAAAGTGGCATTACTTTTCAATTTCACAAGTAACAAAACTTTTGTGAATGTTGTTTCTTTCTTTTTCTTTTAGTCAAAAGAAAAAAAAAAGAAACCCGAGGACATTATAATCAGAGCAGCCAATCGTTTAAATTTATTTTAATTATGCTTAAGAAGACTCTGCTCGGCTTCTTGTGAAAAGGGTGAAACTTGGGTCGTCTTCTTCGCTCTCAGAGCCATCAAAAATTTAACGCCATTTCAGAGAGGGTAAATCGTAGGCCAGAGGGTGGCGGGGTCAAGCTGAAGTAGACAGCATGAATCATGAATTTCTACCCGGCTCAAAAAGTGTTGCGACAGCCCAGAACCCAAAGGAAGCATACAAAACAAAAACAACAACCTCAAAACTAAAATAACAACAACAACAGCCGCACAAGCGTGTCTGTCTCTCTGTGGGTCCAACCAAGACCTGTTTCATTATAATTATGACCCTCATCAAAAATATTTGACTCAAGCGTTTGCCCGGCTAGGGTAAACCCAAGAGCATCGAGAGGGGCGAGGCCTGATACAACCAGAGCGACGATCCCTTTTTGTGTATAGGAATAGTCGACCCTTTTTTTACTCAGCTTTCCTTCCATAATTTCATTGAGGATTATTTGAAAATGTGTTTCGGTTTGTCTGGACCTTGTGCATAAAATATCAGTACAACCTTATGACTTTCCAGCCCAATCCTAGGCCACCCTCTCCCTCTGCACACTCTCCGGCAGAACATTTTCATTGCCTTTTGCTTTTTGTGGGGTGAAAAATTTCAAGATTTATTTGCTGAAAAGCGATTACGTTGGCAAAAGAAAAAAATTCGTATGCCATGAAATGTGCAAAAAAAAAAAAAAAAATAGAAGCGATTAACTAGGCAGGAGTTTGGTGTGTGTGTGTGGTGGGGGGCAGAGGGGGTGCCATTCGGGAAATAGAGTGATTCATAAGGGTTGTTGTTGTCTTTCAGTCCTGAGGGTTGATTTGGCCGCCAGCCATGAATGATTTGTTTTTGTGCTCAACCGAAATTTAAATGCAAAATGCGTACACGAAATTAAGGGGGGAAAAGACATGGGACAGGGCGGTATAGTCTCGGCGCGGAGGGTTAGTGAAATTATTTGAGAGTTGACTTTAACCTCGAGGGAGATTTGGGCTTACACTTTTTGATTGACTGATTCACTCAGGGGCGATCGTCCAACTGACTGACTGGCTGACTGTCCTTGCCTGCGGGATTGACTCCCTTCGACGAGGTTCGTGGAGAGGGTAGGAGCGGCTTTGGTTATGCTGATAGTGGCAGCTGTGTTTTTTTGAGCCCTCTTTTTGTGTGGTCACATATCAAAACAGAATTGGTTTAGAGTTTCAATCACAACCCAGCGGGATAAGCCCTCTAAAACCAAGGCCCTGAAGTGTTTGCTTTTGATAAATTCTTATTATTTCCCCTCCTTTTCTTCACCCTTTTATGTAACATATATAAGGAATTTATAATTTTCAATTAGACTGCTGGCCCGGCTATTCTGCATTACCCACTCTTAAGACGAGTTCATAAAGGGCGCCCAACTTAGGGCCCATAATTCACACAAAAAGAAAAAAGACAAATTAAAGTAAAACCTGAGATTCATAGAGGGAATCGAAATGGCGCCCATTTTGGGGCCACTTTAAGCCTTGCAGTAGAATAGGTAGCCCAATTCAGGAAGCTCAAAATTTTCCTCTGCTTCTAGCCAGTTTAATTTGCAATTGTATTTGCCGTAAACTCCCAACAAAACACATTTGCCACTGTATCCGTTGTTGGGGTCTTACAGGCCCTCCTCCTTGACCAGTCTACAAATTTCATTCCGACATGTGAACAACAATATTATAAACGTCACGAGGATTGGCTGGGTCTGGGTAGCCTCTTCCACCAACTTGAAAGTTGCCGACGACAAACACACTGGCTTTGGTCTTACAAGCCCCTCGAACTTTTCCTCTCTCTCCTTCCTTTTCTAGAGTGGTTTTCTGGTCTGAGATTTAAGCTGCAACAACAAAGGCCATAACAAAAGCCCAGAGCTCAGTCGTTGAAGTTGGCTTGATGTTCCTACCATTGCCCTCTGGCACTTTTCTTCCCTGCTCCAGAGGCTCCCCTTTTTAGCTGAAACTCTTCCATTTCAATTCCCCTCCTAACCATCTGCTCCTCCTGTCAGACTTTTCTGAGCTCCTCCTTGTTCTGTTCTCTGTTATTGTTTCTAAACGTGCATGTGAATTTGTATGTATCTGTGAGTGTTTGTGTATGTGTGTGTAGTTGTGTGCTTCCCCCCCTTCGGGGATTTCAAGCGTGTAATGTATGCTTTTCATGTTTTTATGCCATTGTTTTCCAACATTTTTTGTTGTTGCAGTTGTTTTTGTGTTACTCTGCTCGCTGACTGACAGAACTCAAACGGAACTCACTCTGTTGGGCTCTATCAACTCGTAGCTTCTAAAGGCATCGATTTTGTTTTGTTTGTTGCTTTTTCTTTTTCTTTTTTTTCTTTCTGTTATTTTTTCATTTCGAACACAAGTCACAATGTTGGCAAAGTAAACTCAACTCAACAGCCAAATCAACGACAATTTGCTAACGAAAAAAGCAAAAACTCACAATTCCGACTTTTCCCCATTGAAATCAATCATTTTTCAGTTTTGTTATTAAAAGAGAGAGAGAGAGAGATGAAATTGTGAAAGAATAACAAATTTTCTGAAGAGTTGAAAAGGTTTTGTTGCAAATTAGAAAAAGTACTTAAGAAAAAAAGGAGCATTGGCGTAAGGCAAGAACAAAATTTGGGAAATTCGAAAAACCTAAACAAAAATTGACCAGAGGCTTTTACTCTGAAGACTCTAGTCAAATTGCGAAATGGGCACTGGAATTTTTTCATAAAAAAGAGATGGCTAAGGACTCATAAGAAATACTTGCAAATTGGCGCCCATTTTGGGGCACTTCAATTAATTTAAGGTCAAAGGATTATTTGAAATTAACTTTTGGAATTCTGTTTAAGATTTAAATTGGTTTCATATTATTCCTTCAATTGCTTCCATTAAAAACACATTCAAATCCATTTGCGCTCGAGTCTGCCCTTTGCAAAAGGTCTGAACAGTCTTTCATGAGAGGTCTGAGACATCATTAGCACTCGAGCAGCGACATAATCAGATTATGGAATCCCTTTTTGACATTATCCAAAAGCCACTTATATAATTACTGTATATCTTTCCTAAGACTCTCGCCAGAATAAGGAATCTGCCAAAATCCACACCAAAACTGAAAAGGAAATGGCAAAAGTGATTTATGCTTCAGGATTAATTACAGATAATTATAATAAAAATCCGAATGGCCAGGCCGCATTCAAGTCCACCCAAGTGCAAAATGTCCACAAAGAAGGTGCAAAAAAAGAGCTTAACCTGACCTGGAAAAAAAAGAAGGAACGACAAGGCTGCGGTGTATCTAATTACAATTGGCTGTAGGAAAATGTGAGCAGATGTGACACGCAAAAAAAAGAAAGAAAAGAAAAGGAAACAAAAGGACCCACAAAGACCCACACAGACCGACATCCTTTTTGCGAAGCCGAGTTGCTGGGATAAAGAACAAATATGCTTAATAAATAAACATGGCAAACAAAGGCGTAGCAGACCAAGGAACATGCCAGGAGGGTCCAAGACTCTGGCACATATATAATTATGTAGCTGACACCTTAACCCAGGGCAGGGCAGAGAAGTGGGAATGAAATAGCGAATACGAAACTGCCATCAGATCGAGGCAGAGAGGGTGTAACACAATACAAAAGCAGCAGGGAAACCAAAGGACAGGCCCTGCTCAGTGGGTTGCATAAACCGGGAGTGTGCCTTTCGAAACTACCAACAAGGGTGAAAAAAATAAAACACAAAAAAGATATAACTAAATTGCCAGAGACTACTTATTACCCCACCAAAAGCCGCAGATGCTAAGCAGCCGATGACAAGGCAGAATTGAACAAAATTGAAGCTGTAAATAATACAAAAAGGCGGAAAGAAATGAAACGAAACAGTAGCAAAAATCCAACCCTCCCAGGACATATTAAATGCTAATTTCCATTTGATTGAGTGCATTCTCTTGCCGAGAGTTATTCAAATCCCTGGACAATTGACCAGGCAAACGGTCTCCCTTTTAAATAGCCTCAAAATTAATTGATTTACCCAACTTACGCTTGATCCAAAAATTGCCAACACCATTTTCCAGCTTACCTAAAAAGATACAGAAACAAAAGGTACAAGAAAATCAGAAAAGGTTTCACTCAAAAATTTGAAAAATATGAATAAATAAAATAGCAAGGAAGTTTATGCCAGGGCAAACCAAAGTAAAAGAAAAATCACTCTAAATTTTATGTACGTATATTTTTGCCCTCTTCTTTAGCTGTTTTACATGCAAATTGTGTGTTGGCTGGGATAACTTGGCAGTCAGGCAGGCAGGCAGTCAGGCAGTCAGGCTGGCTGACTTGGTTCGAGGCACGTTTAGCTCTGCCCGGTTTCCAGTTCGATGCTCACATTCAAGCAGGCAAAAGGCAACTGGTAAAGGGGTGACGACGATGAAAACGTCTTCAGTTACAAACACACGGGTCTGATGCATATCTAAAAGCATATTAAGAGTCTTAAGCGCATACCAACATCACCAGAACGGGCTGCGGGGGTGTAAGGGATATAGAGAGTTTCGTTCTGATCGGGTAAATGCGATTTACAAAATGCAACAACTTCAGGCACGAGTAGGAAACTAAAACAAAGTTTTCTCGGAGACCAGGAAGAGGCAGTAGGAAGGCAAGTTTGGCAACAATTTTAAAGACAGAATGGCGGCAGACAAATAAAAGAAACCCCCCCAAAAAGCCGATTAGGCTGACTTTCAGGATTCTGTGTAGCCCAGAGTCAAGTTTGCCAAAATGGATAAATGCCAAAATATCTAAATGATTTGTTTGCGAATGTGCAAAAATAAATTTCTTTTAATTTGATTTTGAAAATGGCAAAATGAATGACTGAACAAATTATAAAGCTATATAGAACAATGACTATACAGGCAGTAGCTCAAAATCTATCCAATCTATGAGAAATACTTGGAGGTCTTTGTGAACTTAAAGAACTTTGGGATATCGATAAACGATTGATTGATTATAATCAATCGTTAATGGTTCATCGTGATTTATCAGATCTTCTTTGACACTTATTTTAAAAATCTTAGTCTAAAGTTGTACGGATAAGACGATATGATAATAATAGATATCTGTTGGAATAATGTATCTATCGATATAGTCTTAATCTTAAAGATCTGAAACCCTATGATAACCTATCAATATCTGCTGGTATAATGTATCTATCGATATAATTTTTATTTCTTATTTAACCTAGAACTCATTTCAGCTGGCTTAAGTTGAGATTATGAAATAGCTATGGATTTATAGCAAATTCTTTCGATTTATTTTCGCCGACAAATTAAAACTTTGCCCATTCAAATTAGATGATGACCGCCTACCTATTTTAATTTTATTTTTTTTGGACTAGCCCAAAAAGAAAATACCAATAAAAAGTATACAATGGAATAAAGCAACAACAACAACAACACAGCCACAGCAGTAACAATGACAAGTAACAATTTGAAAGCTTGGCCAGGGCAGTTTATACCACCACGGGCCGTGCCAGAAATGAAATCTATTGTCTGCCAAAAAGTTAACGCACTTTATTGCCATTGTTTTGTGGCCCAGAAGAAGTAGAAGAAGGCAGGCAGGGAACAGAGGAGAAGGGTCAAGTCGGTTGGATTGTTTGACTCAAAAGTTCCAGAACCCTCCTCTCCCCCCTCTCGCTCGGTCCCTCTCTGTCTCAGTCATTTGTCAAGTGAGCTCGAGCCAAAGTGGGTCTGGCCAAGGAGTGAAGAGTGGCCTGGCTGTGAAGACAGTCGAGAGCTCAGTAAAAGAAGTATACGAACAAGAAGAAGAAGAAGAGAGAATGTTGGCAATACAATATTTTGCCATTATGTCGAACAATAACAACTTGCCATATGTGTGTCTGTGTGTGTGTATCTGTGTGTGTGTATGTTTGGAGTCTGAAAAAAGAGCTCTGGCATTGTGGGCTCTTCTTGGCCCTGTCTTGGTTATTATTGTTGTTGTTGTTTTTGCCTTTGTTGCCGGCGAATAGCTGCCAATTTCAGGCTTAAGTGTTCTGCCCGCTTCACTGCCAAAGAAGTATAAAAAAAAACGAAGAAGAAGAAGAAGAAGAAGAGATAATGCGCGTCTCCGAGAGGCAGAACCCAAAAGAATCTCTCCTCTGTTGTTGTTTGTTTGCCTGAGTAGAGATTTTATGTGTGGCTTTGAGGGAAGCAAAAACGAACAAAAATGCGACAAAAAAGAGCTTCACCGTGTTTCCCCTTTTGGCCGATAAAGAGCCAAAGAGTCATGCTGGTTATATGAAATTTAATACCACTTCACCTTTTGTGTGAGTGGTTTGAACCAGCCTCCCCTCCCCCTCGCCAACTCCCTTTCTTTTTTCTTCTTTTTATTTTTTTTTTATTTTTTTGAGAGTGGCAAAGGACGAGCAGATTGAGCGGTTTATTAAGCACATTTAAAAATTATAAAGCGAAAAAATAAAAAAGAAGCTCTCCAAAACACTTGAGCTGTGAATGTATGAATATGAAGAAGAAGAAGAAGATGATGGGGCGATTTATGTGTGTGCGTGTGTGGCAAAATTAACATAAAAAAGTAAGAAAAACAAACACTCCACACTTAAAGACTTTTGAAAATGAGCCAAGAATTAATAAGGCCAGAAGACAAAAGACGCAAAAAAAAAAAAAAACAAAAAACAAAATCAAGCAAAAGAAGTTGTAGAAAAAAATTGAAAGAAAAAAAAATACACAATAAAACGTACAAACAATTTCCAAAAGGCAAAAGAGCAGAAAAGCAAAAATTCACTCAAGCCAAAAGAGGAGAGTCTGGCAAAAAATAAAATAAGAAAAACAAAAACTAGAAGAAGAGAAGGGAAGAGTGTCAGGGGGGTAGGTCGACTTGGTGAACATTTCGCATGAGCAAGCACAAACAATTTAAAAAAACGACATGATTCCCAACAAGCAACAAGAATGATAAGCTCAAGGCATGGAGAGGAGGTGCGAGGGGAGGGGGAAGGGTGGCACAAGCAGGCGTAAGCCAGACCAGGCCAAGGAAGACGAGGGTAAGAAGGGCAAAACTGAATTGAACAAGTAAAAGAAAAGAAAAGAAGAAGAAGAAAAAAAGCTGAAAACAAGAACAACAAACAATGTGGCAAAAGAACCAGAAATTCTGTGCCAGGAGAGCCGGAAAGAGATAGCAATAGCTGGCATAGACAGAGAGAAAAGGAAAGGAGCATAAGAACAGAACCAAACAGAAGGCAAGCCAAAAAACGAACGTGGCATGAATAGCCGACTGGCGTTGCAACTAAGTAAGTAAAAGAGGAAGAACCACCACCACCACAACAACAACAACAACAGCAGGAGCAACAAAAATTAATATTAAACACAAGCAAAAGAAGAAGAAAAGAAGAAAAAAAAGGTAGAAGCTGAAACAGCAACTACAAAGAAACATAAACGACAAAGTTTCTTTTTCTTCGTTTTTCGTCTCCCCCAGAAAAAACAAGGCAGGGAAATAAGGGTGATAAGACCCAGAGAGAAATATATGAAAAACATTGAGAAAATGAATTGGGGTCTTTCTTCAAATTTTGCTATTAGCCGATTCCTTAGTCCCTTCAATTTTCTACCAAGATTCTGACCCAACCAAAACGTAAACGCGGAGACTCCCCTCAAGTCTGAAAAATTCTAAAGTTTCTTATTCCCCCGAATATTAATTTTTAGTCTTTTCAAAGCTTTGTCGATCTTAGTAAATTCACCAAATTTTAAAGTTTCTTATTCCCCTAATATCCATCTTAAGTCTTTTCGAAAAGGGTTCTATAAAATAAAAAAGACACTTTTCAAGTTTTCGATTCATTCCTAAATATTTTTAGTCTTTAGTCTTCTCGGATTCAACAAAAGTAATCCTTAGACTTTTCTTAAAAGAATCTGACAAAAAAAAAAGAAGAAGCTTTCGGTTCATTCCTAAATATTTTTAGTCTTTAGTCTTCTCGGACTTAACAAAAGTAATCCTTAGACTTTTCTAAAAAAAAATCTGACAAAAGAAGGTTTCACTAAGGCATTAAGATTTCGATTCGAATCACTCTTTAATTATTTACCCAAGTTGACCTCAAAATAACCCAAAGAGCTTATTTTTTTTTTTTATAAAATATTTAACAATAAAACAATTTAATTTATTTCCTTAAAAATCACATAACTGAAAATAAATAAATTAATAAAAAATATTTAATGAAAACAATAAAAAAAAAATAGAATTGACACGTTTATTTTTTCTAAGTTCCTCCAGAAGCGTCACGAATCGAAGCGGAAACATTTTCAACGCCATTAAAAATTCATTTGAAATAAAGTCATTGGGAAAATGAAATGCCCCTGCCCCCCGCCCGCCTCCACACCCATTCACACTTCCTTCCTCTGTGACCGTCAGACTTGGAGGGGTTGGTTTGTGGGTGTCTGCCTGAGTGGGTGTGCAATGTGATTAATTGGTCGACAAGCTGGGCAAACACCTCAACGAAAATCCCTCAATCTTATTGCCAACATCGAAAAATTTGTCGATAAATTTTCAACAAATTGCGTTGACACTCAGCAACATTCAGCAAAATTAAGAAGCAAAAAAAATTAAGTGAGATATTTTTTTTATTTTTCTGAAAATGTGCCAAATGACCGCAATAATAAAGCTGATAGATGGACGAAAAATTGGAGTCAAAAGTTTTCCTCTCTAATCAAAATGAAATCAACATGAAAATATATATGTATGTATCTCTGTGTGTGTGTGTGTAAAAGTGAACAACGGCAGCCAAGCAACCGCACAGCCAGACCATAAGATACAAGATACTTTTGGCATGTTCACTTGGTTAAGTAGCTGGCACAAAATAAACTGGCTAATGGACAAAAGCGACAACCGAAGACCACAACAACAAAGACAAGACTACAACAACAACAGCAACATAAAGACACAAGCCTCTCGACTTCAGTGGTCTGCACTCCAATTTAATGCAGCACTCGCAACATGAGACCATCCAAAACGATGCACATAACTTACTACCACACTCGGTGTAATACAAGCACACACATGACGAAGCCAAGGCACACTGGTTACAAAATTATATGAATTTGTAAAAAAAATATATTTTTTGAAATCACTGATATATTTGTTCAATGAAACATCTGATGGCCATAACCGTTCGATGAACTTTTTTTTTTAGTATTGGCCATAACTATCCGTACATTATAATATTGTATCTTAACATCACAGGGTGGAGATATATTCTTAAGAATTGCCAAACACTTTTCGATTAATCCATATAGCTTTGTCCATCTATTTCTCTCTGAAGTATCACAGACTTGAGCCTGGATCTCAAGATACCTCCCATGTTCTCTTTCAGAATCAGACCAATCGAATCCCTATATCATAACCTAAAACGGCTTAGAAATATATCCAACATTAATTGAGCGATTTCATTAAGACTTAATAACGAAGTTCTTTATATTTATAAGTATATAACTAACGAGTTTCATATTGTTTGAACTACTCTAACATACACCCACCATATAGAACCCAAACATCTCAATCTATTAATTTAACCAACATTTATGGATTTATATCGTTCCAAATATGTTTTGTAATTCTTATATAAAAATATTTCTACCGAGTCCCATAAGCATTGAACTATAATATCATATAGCTCATATACAAACCCAAATCGGTATTGGGGATATCCCGTTTAATTATTTCCCAATCTTAAAATCTTTCTATCGAAATATTTATGAGTCTCACAAGTATCGAACTGCTATAGCATATAGTCAATTTCCAAATTGGAGTTATTCCAATCTTAAAATCTTTTAATCAAAATAGAACGTAACATTTGAAATATTCACTATATAAAGTTGATTATACTAGAAGAAGTCTGTCACAATAGAACTCTGAAGAGGTTCCGGAATCTTCAGACTCTTCAGAGAAGAGATTCCGGAAACTTCAGACTTTTCAGAGATCTCCTCTCTGATTTGAGTAGTTTCTATAAGTTTTGTCTTTTAGATAGTTTTAAATTGGAACCACTGTGACTAGCAGAAATATAATTGATACAATGTTGGGGCCGAGGCATGCGCTGGCAAACTGGTGGGGGGGTGGGGTAGAGTGGGTTGGACATTTGTCACTTTGGGGTTTCTTCGCATGCATTGCGGCATTTGAAAAATTGCAATTGAAACTAATTCAGTTAAGTGCGCTCCAACGCTTCTCAGTTTATTTATTTATTTTTTTTTTTTTTTGTCTTTCATTTTTTTTTTAGCCATATAAGCAACCGCCATCAACATGGCCATTTTGCTGTTGCCATTTGGTTTGGCCGCTTTGCAGCTCCCGTACGGTGGCATCAGCTCCAAACTGGTGGCATGTTGCGCATAATTCATGACTCGCTGAGTGTGCCTGTGTGTGTGTGTGTGTGTGTGTGTGTTTGATTGTGGCATGTGTGGCACCGTTGTTGCCACGATTCAGGCGATTTGTAGCCTGTAAAACAAGTTGCACGCAGCTTAACTTCAATCCAAACACACACACACATACACACACACGCAGACACCACCACCGCCTTGGCACTTCGATGAACTCAGCTCAGCTTAGCTGAGCTCAGCAGGCAACTAACAAATTTCCCAACGCCAACGTGTGTATTTTATTTTTATCAAAGGGTGATGAAGTAACCCCGATCGGGGCTGAGGGGGCACACAAACAGTCACAACCAGTTGGACCTAATCTTGGTATTACAATTGCCAGAATATATGCCTGCCTGTATAAGAGTGCGTGCGTCTGTATGTGTGTGTGTGTGTGTGTGTCTGTTTGTATTAAAATAATTAACACGCATATTCGCTTCGCTTGAGCTCAACTCAATTGGCAATTTTATTGAATTTATCTCGTTTATTTTTTTTATTTGAACACACGCAGCTGTTCGCCAAAAAAAGAATGAAATATTCGGAATAATATCAATAAAAAAATGTATACATTTCCAAATTAATTGAACGATTTTTTTTTCTCAAAATTTTTTTTGTCATTTTTATAGAGTTTTCAAATAAAATTATTATGGCTTTAATTCTACCTAAGAGACTTTTGAGGCATATAAAAAATATATTTTATAATTTATTTCACAAAAAAAAAATAATAAAAATAATAAAAAGATAAATTTAAATATTTCTAGAAAAAAATCCAAAAAAAAAAATTTTTTTTTTTTTCTTTTTTAAATTTCAAATATTTTTAGTCTCGAAAAAAAATCAGTTTGTTTAAATTTTTTTTTTTAAATTTCAAATATTTTTAGAGTCTCGAAAAAAAAATTCAGAGTTTATCTTCTTCTTTTTTTTATTATTTATATGCAAATTATTAAATAAAATATATATTGTTTGTGTTAATTTTTTATGTCCCTCTTTCGGTGTATATAAAACTCTCATTAAGCTCAGAAAAAAACAATTATTTGTTTTGTTGGCTTTGTTTTATTTTAATTTATTTATATGGTTTTTGCATCTTTTTTTTGGAGATAAATACAAAATGTCATGTAAATATAAATTGGCAAATTTTTTTGTTTTAAAAAACATTTGCAAATAAATAAGAAAAAAAAGGTTGCATTTTTTTTTTGCCCCGCTGTGAGCGGGTGAATCGGGTAAAAACAAAATTGAGGTGTCTGCTTTCGCAGTTTAAGACTCAAGTTTTTTTTTTTTTTTGCTTGATTACTTTGTTAGTTTGGTTTGTTCAGCCAAATGCTTCCAACGGTCTCTCTGTCTGTTTTGTTTTTAGCCTCAAGTGTTTTTTTTTTCTTTTTTAAGCCCAGCTAATTTGCTTTGCGCAAAAATTACCGACGTTTGTGGGCAGCGGCAAAAACAAGCCAAAAGGAAAATGAAAAAAAAAAAAAAATACAACACACATTTTGCAATTTTCAATTGTTCATCAGAGAAAACCGTCAAAGTGTTAAAGCGGCACGCGATTTATTATTTATGCCCAAAGATTTTAGACTGGCCTTAAATTTTCTGTAATCTCTTTCGGGGATTTGCGGGGCTCGAACCACTCAGGTTTTGGAGGGGAACTGTAAAATTTTTTGAGATTTTTTTCCTGAGAGTTCGGGGACTTCAGGAACTGGAACCAGGGTGCGAAATAATAGAGAACCTGGGAAATAATCAAAATGTATTCTCAGGGTTCCCGAGAGTTCCCTTTACAATTCTCTGAAACCCCAGAAATCTGATCTTCGTCTTCATAGGATCATATTGAACCACTTCTTAATTTTCCTGGGTTTTAGGGACCAGTCTAAAATACATTTATGGCCACCTGAGCTTTGACGCGCTTAATTAGACAGCGGCAAATTTTGTCTTAAAGAAGAAGCAGAAGCAAGAGGCAAGGGGGGGGGGGGGAGTATGGCCCCTATTGATTTATGACCAGCAATCAAGTGTGAAATTGACTTTTTTTTTTTTGTTCAGAAGGGAAGGCATTCCCTTTTCTGTTTTTTTTTCTTGTTTGGCCACCAACGGAGAATGTGCAAATATTTTCTTTTATGCAAATTTTTTTTTTGTGCTAAAATCCGCGGAAATCCAAGCTAACAAGTTTTTAGTTTAACGGTGGCAGACAAGTTTTTTTTTTTAATGGCTTATTGAATTTCCTTTTGGCAGAGTAGGGGGCGGGTCTGGAGGAGGCGGGCGGCGTCGTCAGCGTTGAGCATTTGTCATGATTTATTGGCGGCTCATTAATCTCGCAAAATGTTTATCTTAAACGCGTTTTTTCACAAACACACACACACACACACACACACACAGAGTGGGACATTGGGACAGTGGACATGTTTTGTGTAAAATAAAATGAAATCAAACTGCTTGCCATAAATTATCGCCGACTATGTCAGTTCAGCCAGCTTGCCAGTTTTGTTTGGAATTTAACTAGTTTTTTTTTTTTTGCTTGGAGTGGTCTGAGTGGAGAGAGAGAAAAAAAATTAAGCCGCTAATAAAAACCAATGGCGACAAATAACCACCGCAAACAAAATAACAAACAAACAAACCAAAAAAAAAAAAAAAAGAAATAAAACTAAATTAAATACACCGAACCAGTGAGCAGGCAAGCAGGCTGGCAAAAAAAAAAAAAAAAACTGGCAAGCCAGTTTAAGTGTTGCATTTTTATGGTTTCCTAGGGCAGAAGCAAAAAGGTGTGAGAGCAGTTAAGTGCTGACCTCAAAGCACACCCCAAAGATTTACACAGCTCCGATGGCAAGAAGGGGCAGGCGCATGCGTCAGTCCGACTAGAAAGGGGCGAGCGGGGGGAAGCGGGAATCGACCGGTCAATGTCAAGTCAAATGACAATCTTTTTGTATCTTGGAAAAATAATCAAAAATGTTAAACACTTAGCTTATCGATTAATTGATTCGATAGGAAATATGACTAGGTTGGCTTGGGATTTCCGGATCTAGAACCATATCTATGGTATAGATCAAGATTCGAGGAAGGGAATGACAGTTTCTTTGTATCTTGTAAAAATAATCAAAACTATTAAAATTTTGGTTATCGATTAATTGAATCGATAGGAAATATTGCTAGGTGGGTTTGGGATTTCCGGATCCAGAGCCAGATTTATTATAGATCAAGATTCGAGGAAGGGAATGACAGTTTCTTTGTATCTTGTAAAAATAATCAAAACTATTAAAATTTTGGTTATCGATTAATTGAATCGATAGAAAATTTGATAAGGTTAGCTTGGGATATCCGAATCCAGAACCAGATCTATGGTATAGATCAAGATTCGAGGAAGGGAATGACAGTTTTTTGAGTCTTTGAGAACTAATCAAAACTGTTTAGGTTTAGACTATCGATTAATCGAATAGATAACATATATAATTAGACTAGATTGGTTTCGGTATTTCCAGAACCAGATCTATGGTATAGATCAAGATTTCCAATGGAATGAAAGTTTCTTTGAATCTTTGAGAACTAATCAAAACTGTTTAGGTTTAGACTATCTATAGTATCTTTGATTCTTTGAAACATAATCAAAATTGTTAAGACTTGTATTATCGATTAATCGTTTCTAATTAATGGCAGATATGGTAAGGCTAAGTTGAGTGAGGATTTCCAGTTTCAAAACAAGCTCATTGTTATCGATAAAGAAATAAGATATTTGGAAAGTAAGGCTTGATATCGATTGTCTAGTCTCAGATACATATATCGATTAAAATAATTATATAACATTTCTATCAGCATTATGCAACTATCGATTAATTAGGTAAGTTTTTCTAAAACCCATAAACCAAATGGCAAACCAATTCTATACTCATCATGTCCATGCCTCGACTGATCGATAAACCTTGAAAATATTGCAACATGATATAGTGTGTTATCTCAGATAACACAAAAACTTTATCGATTGACTTGTCCATTATTAAACTATTCATAGATGAAAACCGATTATAGATTTGGCAAATAATATACCATTACCAAAGCTTCCAATGCCAATGGTTCAAAGTTTGAAAACTCCACCTTTCTGCCAAAACAAGCCCCTCAAATTGTCTATTCAAAAATTACGTTTCGATAAACTCTGACAAAAAAAAAACGCTTCTTTCGACTCGCCCTTGTATCTCTCATCGGTTCTTCGAGACTTTCAGTATTAAGTAATTTAGCTCTGCCCATTCCACCCCTCCTCACCCCCTTTGCCAATAAAATACAAAACTTTAGGCACGCAATCGGCCAAACAATACCAACAATAATAATAATAATAATGACAAGTCAATTATTATTATATGTTATTAATAATGTAAAAAAAAAAAAATAAATAAAGGAAAAAAAAAATCATAATCATAATGATAATGCCAATGAGCTGAGAGAGCAATTTGGTAAATTGCAACACGTTAAATGACGCCATCTAATAGCAAATTATTTTAATTAAACAATTTGCACAGTCAAGCCCATAAAATAATAAACCTAAAACAATAACAACAACAACAACAAAATATAGCCAAATCACATTTAAATGTTGTAATAAAATCAAAAGCTGATTGAAGTGGAATTAACCACAAATTGAAAGTGATTCGAGGAAGGTTTTCAAAAAATAAACAAGCTGCCAAAGTTTGAAAATAATAAAAAATCTAGAAACCAACTGAGAGTGAAATCACCGACAAAAAAGCTACGAATCAATCAAATCAATTTTATTTCTTCCGTTCAAACAAATTTTTTTTTATTTGGCCACTTTTTCACTTTTCAAAGATTTTTACCAAAAATTAAAGGGGAAAATTTAAATCATTTTTCGCTAGCAAATCAGCGGTTTGAGTAGCCTCGGCACACACACAAATAAATGAATATAAAAATCTAAGATAAAAATGAAAGAAAATAAATAAATAAAACGAAAATCGTATAACCCAGCAAAATGCTTTAAATAATAAACGAGCATAATTTGTTGTTGTTGTTGTTATTATTGTGTGGTTTTTCGGTTATTTTGCGTTCACGCTGATTACGTGGTACATTCAAAATTTCAATCTAAATTTAGAGCATGGCGCTTATGGCCACCCCGTCAATTTATATATACGATATGCCAATGGTACGGTGAGAGAGAGAGAGAGAGAGCAGGGAGGGGATGCCCAAAATGCTGGCGCGTGTGCTCACTTGTAGATATAAAACCCCCCCACACACACACATACACATACACACGGGCACACATCATAAAGATGGAGAAAGGCTAAATTATGTTTGAGTATATTAATCAAAATAATTTCTAAAAAAAACGAAAAAAATTGAAAACAGAATTCGTAATCATTTGGGGGCTATAACCATTTGAAAGAGCTCAACAAAGATTTCATAAATAGTTTTTTTATTAATTGCACAATATCTCAGGAATTCTATCTAGCTCAATTTAAGATCATTCGAAAAATTTCTGTGAATTAATTCCTAAATCAATCAAGTGAGAAACTCAAATAACCCAAGGTCTTAGATGAAAGTAAAAATCGATGGAAGCCAGTCAAAATTCATAGAACTTCAATTAAAATATAAATTTGGAAAATTCCTTGAGAGTGTTGATCCCAGGGCCTCACAAACTTAATAACGATTTTTATATTACCTCAAATTGGTTGTGGATCTCAAGTTGTATCGATGGGTCAGAAAAATATGGAATTATAGAACTCAAACCAATGGCTCCTTATATTCCAGACAATTCAAGAAAATTCGAGATATACCTAGCATACTAGGAAGATCTCAAGAGGATCTATACATTCTTGAAAAAGGTTCACGAAAATATTAAATTGTAATTATATATAGTTCTGGTTCAAGCTATGAGATCTTTATACTCCAGACAATTCAAGAAAATTGGAGATATCCCCAGATTATTTCGACAATCTCAACAGGATCTTAAAATTCTTAAGATCTGGTTCAAGCTACGAGATCTTTATATTCCAGATAATTCGAGAAAATTCGAGATATACCTAGAATATTAGGATGATCTCAAGAGGATCTTTACATTCTTTCACGAAAATATTGAATTATAAATACATATAGATCTGGTTCAAGCTACTCCAGACAACTCGAGAAAATTAGAGATATCCCCAGATTATTTTGACAATCTCAACAGGATCTTAAAATTTTTCAAAATCTCCAATATTGAATTATAAATAAATCAAGATTTAGTTCAAGCTACGAGATCTTTATATTCCAGACAACTGGAATAAATTGGAGATATATCCAGAATATTATGATAAGCTCAGGAGGATCTTACATTCTCAAGAAATTATGTAGGATAATGAGGCGATTTTATGCTCAAGGTGAAGACCTCTTATTTTTCTTAAGTAAGTCCAACTGACTTGATTTAAAATCTTGAAGAGGTCAACTAGAAAATACTTGGAGAACATTTTCGAAATCTGCTTTAATTAGTTCACACTGGCAGACGTGCAGGGGCAAAAGAGAAATACAATTTCCAAAATTTATTCAACGTTTTTATATTTTCGATACTCATTTATTATGCCCCAAGCGTTTTATTTTTCAACACAATGTAAATTTATTTGGAATAGTCGAAAGCTATACGATATAGTAATATATTTTATGGCCACCAAGCCATTCACAATATTTGTATTGTACAAAGTAATAAGGTTCTGGCATTTGCATAACAAATTTGTTTATTTTTATCATATTTATTTATTTATTTTTTTTTTGCTCATTCCCCTTCGACTAGCTTCGATGATAAGCTTTATTTAGCCCATAGACTCGGTGACTAATTAATTGAAGGGAATACTGAAAAAAGAAACTTTTTCAAATAATTCACAACGCTCTGAACTGAAATTGAGCTGACATAAAAAAGAAACCCCTTGAATTGTGAAATATTCGTATGTATTTATTTCCATTTCAGTTTGCTTATCAATTATGTGACAAAATGCGTGTTTTTTGTTTTTTCTATAAATAAAATAAATAAATATTAATTACGATTATCTTTTTATGATATGAAATTTACACGTTATAATTAATTGATTTAATTTATGTATTTATTTATTTGCACAATAAACGGCTTTGTCTGGGTTGCTTTCCTTGTAAATAATATATAAAAAAAAAAATTTAATTGAATTGAGTTATTTGTGTTCAGTGGAGCGTAACAAAATATTCGTTTCTTTGTTTATTTGCAAATTTAAATAATTCAAAAAAATATATATATATATATATATATCCAAGACCAAATAAAAGCTTTGGCAATTTGATCGGGGGAAAAAAAAAATTTCTGAAAAGATTCGAAAAGTGAGATGCTCTTTTTAGAGCAATCCAATCAAAAGGGAACAAATTTGTATAAGGCTGAAAGAGCTATTCCTTCAACCGATTTGGGTCTGTCTAACAGTTAAATTCAGAAGTCCGATCAAGGTGAAATTAGGTAAACAGATAACCTATCACTTGCGAATTCCTTATAAGGAATCTAAATAATATCGGTCAATAAATGTAGAAGAAATCCCTGAGAATCATTTCAAGAGTTTCTAGCATGGAAATCTCTTCATTTGATGCTCTTTTTAAAGCTTTGTGATTTAGTAATGGGAATACGACCGTCTTAATAACCAATTCGTATTAGATTTCCATCAACCGATTTGGATCAGTCTAAGAGATAAATTCAAAGTCCGATCCAGATGAAATTAGGTACACAGATGGACTATTATATAAGAATTCCTCATATAGAAATCTTAATAAAATCGGTCAATCTATATAGAAGAAATCCCTGAGATTCATTTCAACCTTCAATCAAGAACTAAATAAATAATAAATTTCAAAATTTCAAACTATCAATTCGCATATTTTAGTCAAAGTGTTTTCTTCTTCTTCTTCCTTTCGGACCATCTGCTTCTATGATATTTTTGGCATAAATTAATTAACAAGACAATAATAATTTGAACAATCTGAATGATTTGACTCGTGATTGGCAAACTAAACCAAACAAAGACCCCAACTAAATTGTTTGAATTGAATATTTCAGGGGAGTGGTAAAGGGGAGATGGCATTTATCAGATACATCTGTGTAGTCTAGTCTATATTTCAAATAGTCAAAGTTAATTTTCGCATATTTTGTGAAACATCATCACAATCAATTTGGCTACTCTGGGAATTTTTTTATTTTTGCTTTTTTTGAGCTCTTTTGGCTTTTGTTTGGTTTTGTATTTCTTTTGTATTTGTCTTGATGTTTTACATTTTTCTTGTTGTTTTAAGTTGTTGTTTTTTGCTTTTATAGTTGTTGCATTTTGTTGTTGTTGTTGTTGGCCCACATTATCTAGTGAACGTTGAACGCTTCGTGCCTCCGGTGTTTGGCATTTGTCAGTGTATTCTGGTAACTGTGTATCTTTTTTACTCATTGTATCTATATATCTTTTTCTCTGTGTATGTGTGTGTGTGTGTGTGTTTTGTTTTCGTCTATGTTTTTCATTTTCATTCTACATGTGTTTAGCGTGTTCGAAATTTGCTTTTTAATGACGAAGCTCTTGTTGATTTGCCCAGCCGTCCTCCTTTTCTCTTCTTCTTCTTTATCATTTTCTACTTGTCTTTGATTTTATTGTTTTATTAATTCAACTTTTGGTTTGTTTTATTTTATTCATCTTAAAAGCTTGTCTAACCATAATTTTTCTTTTTTTTTTTTTTTGGTTTTTAGTTTTCTTTCTCATTTTAATTGTTTGATTTATGTTCGAATCTGAAGACTCGTGACCTGCAAGTCTTTTCTATTTTTTTTGGTGATCAAATCCAAAGTTTCAGAAAGGCAGGCCGGAGAGAGAATGGCAAAAATGTTTTCTTAACTGACGCTGGCTAATTTGCATGGGCGATCGTTTGTCACTGTCACTCGTTTATGAGAATTGAACAAATCAATTAAGTTTAATCGTGTCGTATGAAATACACACACACACAAACACACACACACGTACAAATGAATAGATACACGAACCGATAGATAAACAAACAGTGGGCTGACAAATAGACAAATAAATGTCTATCGAGCGGTTTACAAGTTCAGTTTGCTTTTAATGCCGTCACAATTGCGCCCACACGCTACAACAACAACAACATCTACAACAACAACAGATTATACCCGCTAGACATAAAACAAGAACAACAACAAAAAAAAAGCAGTGAAAAACTACTAAAAATGCCAAAACATCAAATTGTATCTCATAGATACAAAAAATAAAACAGCTTTTAGTGAATTACAAAAATACACAATTTTTATTGTCTGTGCAAAATGCTCTTTAATAAAATATGAAAAGTACATAAATTATTTACAAAATTTATTCATTATTTCTCGGAATTTCCTTCTTCTTCCTTTTAAATAATTTTGATATTTTTAGCCTGGAAATTGACATGATAATTTTGAAATACTTTATCATGATTATTTTATTTAAGCTTTCAATCAACTCAAAATTATAGATTAAAAAATAATATATCTTTTCGAAAAAAATTTTTTTCTTGATAAAAATTTCGATATTTTTTAATACGGGAAAATCATCAAATGTCTGGTAAAGAAATATTTCAAGCTAGACCATTTTTTGACAGATTAAGAATCTATTTAGGGTTAGAAAATATTTATATAATTCCAAGAATCCAAACCCAAAAATAAAAATTCCCATTCAAATAAATTTTCAAAAAATAAAAATTTGCTGACATTTTTATAAGCTCGATTGTATCTGTTTAGGAATAGAATAAGAAGAAGAAGTGTATAAATAATCAAAAAAAACACAGAAGCTATAAAACATACACGAATGTGCATGTATTAAAATAAATTATGGCCATTATAATTATTATATTTTGTCAGCCAATTGACACATTTGTATCTTGAAATTGTTATCGCTCTGCTGGTATATCTCTGTATATATATATATGTGTGTGTATGTGTGTGTGTCAGTAGCAAACAAGCGAAATGTACAAAGTCTCTCGAACGCGATTCTGAGGTGCGCACACGCTAACAAAGGCAATTAGACTTTGAAAGGCGCAAAAGCCCCAATGCGGCCAGGCCAAGCTGAGCTCGGTTAATGTCGACTCTTGGTAATAACCTGGCCCATACCAAACCATACCATACCCTGCCCCAAAAAAATTCATACTTTGCCGTGGGCATTACAGAGACCAAGCTAAAGACTGAAGAGGCGTGAGGTTGATGATGATGATGATGATGTGGAGAGATGGTGAAGCAAAGCCACTACTTTTTTTTTTTTTTTTTTGCCAACTTGGCTAACATTACTAACGTTGTGGCTTAAGCGGCTATACTGTCTAGCTGGCTGGTTGGTTGGTTGGTTGGTTGGTTGCCTTGCGGGTTGACTGTTCAAGTGTTTGCTGCCAACTTTTACCAGCCAAAAGGCAAACTACGCAAAAGAACCACGCACCACTCAACACACACACACACACATACACACTCTCATATGTGTGTGTTTTTTTTTAGTCATAGAAAGCTGTGACTCTCCAGCTGTGGCGGCTTGGGGCTGAGCTTGGTGTGACAAATTATTATGTATCTAGATACATACATACATACATACTCATACATGCACAAAGATACAAACTTTCAGATACAGAGAAACATCAGAGAGCTGACTAACTGACTAGTTGACTGCCTGACTCGCTTGTCTTGACTCGACTCGGCTTGGCTTGGCTTGGCTTGGCTTCGCCCGACTCGACTGACGGTGTTGGTGGTGCTAATGACCGTAACTAAGTTGGCGTCACGATTGTGTGCTGCCTGCTCTGCTCTGCTTTTGTGTGCAGTCGACTGAGGCAGTGCGTCGTCGGTTGCGGTAGCCACTTGAAAATCGACTATGACTACTGCTTTTTTTGGGGGGCTTTGAGTTTTGGTTTGCTGCCCCTGTTGCCACCCCTTTTTGCACGTGGGGGGCTGTTGTTGTGGCTGTCGGTGCTCATGTTAACTTTACTGTTGCTTTTCTTGTTGTTGTTGTTGTGGTCTTATTACTTTTCGGATTTGTGTAAAGTATTTGAATGTTAATGGCCAAAGCGTCTAATAGACACTTAATTGCTTCAAGTTTATCCACATAAATTACAATTTTTTTTTTTTTTTTTTTTGGGTGGGTGTAATTTGCATTTCTCGGTATTAATTATAAATGAAATTTATTTGTCATTTCGACAGATTTATAAATTAACCAAAAAAATCAAATAGATATAATTTTTACGAAAACAACATTTGTTTTGCAGCTTCAGAATTTTATTTATAAAAAAAAAAAAAACTGATAATTCAAGTCTGCCAGCAACTTAATTAAATTCGTTTTTTTTTGGTAATAAAAAATACAAGATTTGAAAATAATAGATATTTATTTTGTTTACAAATAAATGGATTCTTTTTGATATGCTCTGAAAATTGTTGACTAATTTTAGATTTGAAATTCTTGGGTTCAACTTCTGAGAATCGAGAAAATCTTTGAGAGTGATCACCAGTTCAAGTAGGGCTGAAATTCTAACGGAAATTTTAGATCCATATTATATCTCAAAGTCCAGACTTTCGGTAGTCGCAAAGACTCAGTCTTCCAATTCTTAGACTATCTAAAATTCAGAGAACCCCAGATACTCCAAGATTTATTAAATTTTAAAGATCCTACCCAGATTTTACTAGATCCAGATTCAAGGTTCCAGACTCCTAGAACTCAGAACTCGATTCTCTAGATCGAGATCGGATGAAATATTTCAAGGCATATTTTATAAATAATTTTAAAAACTAAGGCAATGATCAGACAAAACCTATAATTGTAAGATCTATCAAATTAATATTAATATTAATTTAACTCAAGATATCAGCAATCAATTGGCAACTTTTATAAAATGCTTCGAAAATGCCCATAAAAATAAATTAATCAAAAAGCTAAAAACAAAAACTTTTTGATAAAATTTTGAACGATGGCCAAGTTGTCTCTCACCCTGATTTGATTAATGTGAGTTTTATAAAGTCTTTTTTTTTACTGACAACGTCAAAAGCTTTTAACTGGAGTGAATCTAAATTGGAGTCAAGTCGGCTGCTTCCGGAATTAGCTGAATTAATTTAGAAATAAAAATAAAAAACTAGAGAATAAATTTCGAAGATAAAACAGTCTTAAGTAGACTGGAAAAAACGCTAGAGATTTAAATTTTAAATAACTATTATTTTATGGTCATTTGAGTGTGTAGAAATAAATGTCTTTATCACTTGACTTTTTTTTTTTAGCCATGAATAACCAAAGGAAACATTCCAGAAAAATATTCTCTCAAAAAAAAAATAAATAAATAAATAAATCTTTTATTTTTTCTTTCTTTCTTTCATAATTTAACTAAATGCAAAACACGCCCAGTAAACTTTTCAAGCGGACACACAAGCACACACACACACATGCACACATACAGAATCATTTGGCAAGTTGAGCGCAACGGTTGAGTTGAGGATAAAAGGGAATGCACAAGACCAAAGAGCGCGAGAGCGAGAGAGAGCACAGATATGCTTGCTTGTTCAGAGCCAGGCAAAGCAAGGCAAGGCAGGGTGAGCGGAGCGGAGCGGAATGGAGTGGAGTTTTTGTGCTCCCCAGAGGCATGAAAATTGTTTGTACTGAGTGCGGTGGATTCTTTTGCTTTTATTTCGCATTCCTCTTCACACCACTTCCCCGCTAACGACTACACTCTGCCTAGTCATCCTTTTTCAGTGCTGCTGGAGTCTTTTTTTTCTCATTCTTTTTTTTTTTGTTGCTTTTGCCTTTGCCTTTGCTGCTGTTTGTTCGTTTGGTGGCTCGTTTTGGGCTGTTCGGCTGGCTCGACCGACAAGATGGCTGACTGTGCCGTTGCCTTTGTCGCCGTTGCCGTCGCTGCCCCCGCCGCAGGCTTCATTAGGCAGCGTGATTCCTTTTTCATTTGTATTTATGGATACCTTGGCCTGTGTGCCTGTGTGTGTGTGTGTTTGTATTTCGGCTTTGCTGAACTTTTTTTTCTTTTTCTTTTCTTTCGCCGCGCCCCTTTCTCAGCTATTTCTTTTTTAATATACAAAAATAAAAACTCAATGAGCCGTGATATTTTTCAAGTGCCGCTCACACACACAAACACACAGAGTATATTTTATTTTGATTTTTCAAGTGCCGTTAAATTTTCTTCTCACGCTTTTTTTGCGATAACAAAAAGCAACTTGGAAATTTTCTACATTTTTGATTATTTATTTCGACTTGAATAAACCTGTAAAAGGCAGTTATTGACATATTTGTTAAATTGTTTTTGGCCTGTCAATTTTTCTAATCGCGCAATAGAAAACAATAACAACTACAACAACAATAACAATAAACTCATTTAATTACAAATCGGCTTAAAATGAAACACCTTAATTGGCTTTAACTTGAGGCTAAAAAGAAAAAAATAAAAAAAGCACACAAAGAAAAAACATGCCAGTCAGAGCAGTCGCGCGAAGCAAGCAGCAATTAATCAAAGTTGAAATCAATTTACTCTCCCACTCTCTTGCGCTCTCTTCTCCACTTAACACACACACAAACAAACAGATAGACAGTGAATATGCTCGACGGTAGCGCCACATAAAATGAACATCCCAAAGGGGGGGCCCACTTTTTTTTTCTTCTGTAATTTATATCACACTCACACACACACTCACACATCGACGAGTTCCCCCTCGCAGAGCTCGTTTTTTTTTGGTGCGAGGGGGGTCCTTAAAGTATATCCAACTTGAGGGTGTTTTTTTTTTTATTTGACTTACCTTTTTATAAATCCAAAATAATCGCAATTTCTGCTGTTGATATGCTCGTTCCTTGTACATAGACACAGGATTCAGGATGTATGTGTGGCGAGGTGCGAACGAGAAATTCCCCAACTGGCTGGCCTGTTCGTTCGCACAGCCGAAAAATTCACGTTTTTCAATTGCCAAAACGAGATGGTAACACTCGTTGTAGTTTAGTTAGTTTAGTAATCCACAATATAACCGAAATAAAAAAAATATATATTACGATGATGATGATGACAACGACGACGACGAAGGCAAAGGCAAAGACGACGATGACGACGAAGCAGCGCCAGGAAATGTAAATCCACAAATTTTCCTTTGCTGTCGTAAAACTTTCCTTTCCCTTTTGGGTATATACAAGTGTGTGAGTGTATGTGTGCGTCTGTATATACTTTTGTCTTGGTGTTTGCCAAAAAAGCAATCTCAAGAATTATTTTCCATTTATGCAAACGGAAAAGAGAGAGAGACGACGACGACGACGCCGACGCACGTTAAACACTCTTTGCGCATTAAAAGCTGGTTGAAAATTTTTCTTTCTTTTTTTTTTCTTGCCAATTTTTATTTAGGTTTTTTTCTTCTTTCTTTCTTTCACAGAATCACTTTTTATTTGTATTTCTTTTTTTTTTTTTTGCATACATATAATTTTTTTTTTTATTTATATATATATATATGTATTTTTTTTTGCTAGCACAGAATGTACAAATGCGAAATGCGAACTTTTTATGAGGTTATCTCATGTTTGGAATTTTTCCTACACATACAAAAACGGAACTTTGCGTGAGTGCAAGCGAAAGAGAGGTAGACGGGAAAATAAGGAGAGCGAGCGAGAAAAAGAATGCGCGCGGATTCTGTATATTTGCTTGCATGTGTGTGTGTGTCAGAACAGAAGCTGCCCCACAGCATACACACAGGCAGGCAAACACAAAAGTTGAGTAAAAAATACACGGGGGAGTTGTCGACGCGTATGACAAAACGACGAAAGGGCCCACCAACACAACACCACGACCGTACGACAAAACGACCGAGAGAACGAAACGCCAAAAGGGCAGTCCAACCGACCGAACGACCGACACACTGATTCTGCTTCTGCCGCTACCCAAAATCACCTTGCATATACACGCGCGCGCGCAGAGCCAAGGCAGAGGCAGACTGTAGGTGAGACTGACTGGCAGACAGACAGAAAGACTGAAAGACAGACGGGCAGAGGGCCAAACTGACAGGCAAACGTACGAACGAAGCGTTTGTCGGCGTTTTTCCACCGCAATGTTTGTGCGAACATAAAAAAACGCTCATACACACGCACACACATTCAAGCATTTGCCTTAACGCTAAAGCCGCACTGTCGCTGCCGCTGTCGCCGTCGATTGCCTTTGCTGGCAGAGAGCAGTTGAGCGCAAGCGAAAAAAAAAGAGTGAGAGCGAGAGAGAGAGACTGAATAGTAGTATTTTATTCCGGTATTATTCCGATGGTGTTGTTGTTGTTTTTGTTGCTGGCAACATATTGCCCACTCCAGCACCGCACTCACACTGCCTTTTTTCCTTCTTCTTTTTCTTTTTGGTACTTCGTTTTACTACTATTCCTACTCTTTACTACTTTTTTGTGTTGTGTGGCAGTGTTGGCGATGTTGGTGTGGATAGTAGTTTTTTTTGCGTTTTTGTTTTTTAGTGATGATTACGTTGTTTTTTTATTCCGTATATATTTTTTATTGGAGTTGATGCTCTTTTGACACTCCACTCCACTCAACTGACATACACACACACACAGTCTCACACGCGCAAAGCAGCCCAAGTGGGTAATTTGTTTTATGCCAGCACCACCGCCGGCATTTATTGTAGAGTTAGCTGCCGTCTTGTTGTTGCTTTATTTTTATGAATTGACAGACAGTCAGTAATAATTTTTAATTTGTTGTTTTTATTTTTGTATAAATTTTTTTTGGCATTTCTACGCTTCTGGGTAATTGCATATAACACATACACGCACGCACTAAACACACGTATTGATCGCTCGCGATCCAATCGAGAGAGGGAGAGAGAGTGTGTGTGTGAGGTGTACAAAAAGACAGAGAGAGAGAGAGGGAGGGAGAGTCAGTGTGAGTGAGAGAGAAGGAAAGAGATTGAATCCCCTACTCCAATACAAATTTTCAACACTTTCTGCTGCCTCTTTGGGCTTTGTTGTTGTTTTTGTTTTTGCTGTTGTCAAACGGACCAAAAATTTTTCAACGATTTTAAAGATTCCTTTTCTTAATAGCTCGACCACACGGCACTTTTTTTTTTTTTTTAAAGAACCACAATTTCTCTTACATTTTTTTTATATTAGCACAAAGCGCACTACTTTTGGTTTTCTTAATTCACTGCAGAAAAATTACTGCCAAAATCTTTAGTATGTGTTTTTCTAATTTCTTTGTTTTATTTATTTTTTTATTTTTATGAATTTTTTGTCTAGTTTTCCGACAGCGTGTTTTCCGACAGCGTTTTTCCGTGCTGTTCCGCCGAAGGAGGGAAAGAAAATAAAGAGCCCCAACCGTTTTCAACGGAACGACGACGCTCTCTCTCTCTCTCTCTCACTGAGCTAGCCCCAACTCGTTTAAAAATTCCATACAAACGATACGTTTTCACCCGCCGACTGCAAGATACGTTTTGCTCTTTGGTTATGCTCTCTTGGCTACAATTTAATAATAAGAATTCCGTTTGCAACGGAACGACGACGCTCTCTCTCCCTCTCTCTCGCACGGAGCTAGCTCTCTCTGAGTTAGCTCTCTTCTCATTCTCTAGTAGCGCGTACAGAAGCGCATAAATTGAGCGGCTCTCGCCAACTACACAGCGGCAAAACGTGTAGAGTTGTCGAAAATTTTTAAAGAATTTTTAAGACAGAAATATAAACCAAATCCCTTGGAATAAATAATCTTTGAAAATATATATTTTTTTTGTAGTCGCAAGTTATTTGTCTACTCAAAATGGTTCAAATATTTTGAATTTCTTTCAAGATTGCAGATTTTTTAGTGAGCAACTCGACTACCCTGCGGCTCTTGCATTCCCATGCACACATGCTAAAATTTACTCTCTGACTCTCGCACGGCTCTCTCTCTGAATTTAATGTTGCTGAGCGGCATTTCTTTAATGGCGGCTTTTGCGCCATGTTGCGCCGCCGTGTGGCGCTCTAGTCATCTCTTTTCATTTTGTTTACAGTGCCGTCGTGCGGTCTCACTTGGCAGAATAGCAGAGAAGCCGCCAAAGCAGCGGCAGCAGCGCTGCCGTTGTATTTCTGTTGTTTTTGCTTCGCTGTTGTCGTTGTCGTTGTTGCTTTGGTTTTTGTTTTTGTTTGCGTGTGTATTTTTTTCTTTTCTTCGTTTTTGCAAATTGTTTTTGTTGCGCTGGGTAGATGTGAATGTGGATATGACTCTGCTTGTGTCGGAATAAAGAGGTTTTGGGTGATTGGAATATGTTGTGGACGGGGCGGTGGATGGGTCGGGGGAGAGGGCAGAACATAAGAGTCGGTAAGTTGCTGGGAGTCCTTTTTTGTCAATGTGCGTGCGGATTGATTACTGATTGGCATGTCGTTTGGCTGTGAACACCAATGGAAGTTGCTCTTGCTGTTATTGTTGTTGTTGTTGTTGCTCTTGGAGCACATAATGACATAATGAGATTTATTAGGCGCAAAATAAAGCCATAATGTTCTATTTGACCTTTGTGTAACTTTGACTGTAATTTTGTTTCCTTTTTCTTTCGCACACTTTTTGTTTTGTTTTTGTTTAACGCTTGAAAAAGGCTCGCAGTCTTGTGGCCTCCACATTAGAGGTTTTGTTTTTCTCATATATATGTTTTATTTTTCCCCCTACGTGTTTGCGGTGGCATGTGTCCTATAAGAATGTGTGAAAAAGACTTGTCAAAAGAGCAAGAAAACCACACAAAAAGATACAAAACAAGAGAAAGAGAGAGAGGAAGAGTGCGGGAGGCAAACACAGCCTGTTGGCTAATAAGCTCAATTGGATTTCCAATAAACACACACACACACACACACACATACACATACGCAGACATGTAGATGGGAAGCAAACATCCGTCATCGTCGGAATTGCTCTGGCTCTTGTCGTTATCCTGATTCCGTGTCCATGGCCATTTCAAATTCCTATTTGAAAGTTTATTTTTTTTTTTTTGCCTTTCACAATTGAAATTGAACCAAAAGGCAAATAAATACCAAAGCAGCCGCTGTCTTTGCTCCATCTCGCTCGCTACTCTCCTTCTCCCCCACTCACTCGCTCTCCTTGTGTGTGTGTCTGGCCATGTCCTTTGCTTTATGCCCCATTTCAAAGCAAACAAAAAATGAAAAAGAAAAAAAAGAAAAACTTGTTTCTGCTTGATTTTAATACATTTCCATGTCTGCCCCGACTCGGCACACACGGCCGGAAACTCATGTATACGCTGAGCAGAGCACCCTGATAAACATAACCTCACTTATTAAATTTCTTCTTTTAGTCTCTCCGAGGAGATTTGGTTTCAAAAAAAATTTAACTCAATTCATGATTTTAGGATGAAACGTATAAACCTTGCTTTGGAGTGGCGTTTGAGTTTTCCTTTTGACGTTCACCCGCAGCCTCTTTCAATTTTTATTGCACTGATTCTAGTCGGATTTGACTATATACACAATTCCTTCTTCCTTTTCTTTATTTTTTTTTTTAACAGACTCACAATGTTCTTAGCATTTTGGGAATTGATATCCTTGTGCGCTTTTTGCCTAAAGTTCAAATATTTTTCATTTTATTGCTTTTCGTATGTGAGTGTGTGTGTGTGTGTGTGGGAGTGTGTGGGTAGGCGGCAAACAACATTTGTCAATGTTGGCAATATTTCATTGCTACCAAAAACTCAAATTCAAAGGGAAAATTGTCTTCCTCCCCCTCTCTTTCTCTGTGTGTGTGTGTGTGTCCATTTCCAAAGGACTTCAATTTGGGCAAAAAGGTCGTATCCGTGTGTGTGTGTGAAAATTCTCCCTTGAGCTTTTCCTATATGGAATTTATTTTTTTTGGAAATGTTTCACAACGTTTATTGCCACTTTTTGGATTGACTACTTGACTGTGACTTGGAAGAAGAGCCGCCAACAGGATGGCAAGGACTTACCCGGGCGCCTTTTGGCAGCCATCCATTCAGTCATTCATTTAGTCGGTAGTCTGTGGATGAAAATTATGTAATTATGTGCGTTAAATTTGTGAAAAATGCGCACACCATTTGCGCGAATGCTAATGAAGCTATTAATATTTTATGCGCTATTTAAACACAGAGTCCATGGAGGCCTTGCCAGGCCATGGCAGGGCAGGGCAGGACAGGACAGACAGAAGGACTCGCAACTGGCAAACCCACACAGGTTGAGGCGAACAAAAGGCGAAATGTGCCCTCTTCCTTTTGGATTTTGTGTCGGGATTGGCAGCCGCAAAGAGTCCTTGTTGTACACACACACACACACACATACACACACACGCATACAGCCAAACATAAACACGGCATGAATAATAAAAGACAAGCGTGTGGCAATGGCAGAGAGCACAGGGACTGGGACTGAGAGACCATCCTGAGGCGCCTGGCAGTTTGGCAAGCAAGTCTGGCAAATAAGTCAAGGCAGACGGGGCCAGGGGCCACGGCAGGCAGTCCGGAAAACGAACAACAGCAAAAAGGCGCAAGACAACAAAAGTCCAATATTCCATTTGCAAATACACAGGACACAGCAACAGGAGCAGGCATAAGCCACAATTGCACTGGAGCGAGCAGGAGTAGAGGAAGCTAGAAAGAGGAAGGAGCAAGGAGAAGGGGGAGGACAAGACACAGTGTAAGGACTTGAGAGTGTAAAACCTCAGTCAAATGGAACGTGTGTGTCAAGCCCCTACCAAGGCTCGGATAACTTGACAGACTCTTTGGCTGCGCCGCCCAAAAAGTCAACCTGAAAAAGCTTTGCGAATTGAAACAAACTAAAAGGTGAAATCAATCCTATTAAGATCTTTTTTTGAGAGTTCTATTCTGCTTTGAAATTCTCCGGAATTGAAGAAAGTTCTTATATAATTCTCCCAAGGGTTTCTTCAAATATTTTCACAATCCTAAGATTATCAAGGATTTCTGCAATGAGTGGATGAGTCTGGATTTTCAAATATTCCACTTACCACTTCCCAAAAAGTCAACCTGAAAAAGCTTTTCTATTGTCTAAAAAATAGTCCTTCTTAGGAATTGAGGGAACTTCCCAGGATTTCTTTAAATATTTTTGAAAACTCTTTCCGAGTGAAATCCTAAGACCAACAAGGATTTCTTTTTAGATATTTGGTTCTTTAAATACTCCATATAAGTTTTTAAAGACCTTTCAGGACTTGAGATGCCCTTGGAATGTAAGCAATTTGTATGAGGGAAATCCTAATGATTCCTTTAAAATTTTTTAGTTCTTCAAATATTCCATACACCTTTAAAGACCTCTTTTTCCTTGAGTTTCTCAGGCCTTTCTCTGGAGATTCTCAGGACTTGAGATTCTCTTGGAATGTAAAAATGTTGACAACTTTTAAGAGGGAGATCCTAAGACTATCAGTGATTCCTTTTAAAATTCTTAGTTCTTCAAATATTCCATACACCTTTAACGACTTCTTTTTCCTTGAGTTTCTCAGGCCTTGAGTTTCCCTGTGAAATGTAAACATTTTTGCAATATTTTGCCTTCGGGTCTGGGAAGGAAGAGATTTTGGCATTCTCTCATTACACTTGTTTTCTCCTCTTGGGCCCACCTCACCCAGTGTCTTCTGAATTTCGAATGTGTTTTTTATGCAAATAGTAAGTCGGAAAGGACTTTTGGGGTAGAGCGTAACAGTGTTGGCAGCTTTTCGTAAGGTCTGAAAATAAGCCTGGCTGGGATCATAAAAAACGCGCATATTCGCTGGATAAATTTCCACATTGCCACATGTGGCAAAACAAAGCAGAAGCAAGGAAATAATATGATTGCCGATTTGGTGGACTCGCCCAGCCCACCGAGAGGTGAGCCAAATTGAGAGGTATGCAAGGCATATAAATATTTATGGGAAACATATTGTTGACACTTTAAGTGAGCTAAACATATTTGCTTTATCCCCAACCCACTCAATGATTTCCGTTAGAAAACACAGAGAGAGAGAGAGAGAGAGGGAATGCTGGGGAATTTGAGTGCAAACCGCAAACTCATCAATGGACCAGTGATAGGAATAGAATGTTAGAGCCCAGACACACACACACACACACACACACACTCAGGGTAAATCTATTCTTTGCTTTTGTCCTGTCGTTTTGTCTGTCCTTTTGGCTCGGCTTCCGGCCAACATGTGTCCTTGCGAGTGGCCCAATCATCAATGCCACAGCGTTTCCCTGATTGCTTTAATTCGCCTCGTTTCATTTCACCAGGACGCCCACACACTCACACACACTCTTGGCTATCCTTGCAATTGTGCTTCTTCTTCTTTTTTATTTCGTTTTTTGGTAGATTTTGTTGCAGAAATATGATTTCATTGTGTTCAAATTGAATTAAATTTTTGGAGTGTGACGTGCTTGCTTTTACTGTTACTCTTGCCGGCTCCAATTCTTTGTCACAATTTCGAACACACACACACACACACACACATGTACATCGACCATGTTGACTCTGGAAAACGGCGACCCCCAAAAAGTAGACTACACTAAAAGTGCCCAACAATGTGGCTTACTCGGCTTCTTTCACTCTCTTTGCCCCCTTCACACCCTTCTCCCTCTCTCTCTCTCTCTCATAGAATACTCCAAGTTGGCTGCTTTTATCTGGCCGAGGTCTGTCTGCCCTGAGTGAGCTTTGCTGGCTTTACAGCAACGGAAGCGGATATTTTCAACGCGCCATTGTTATATTTTGAGTGCGGGAAATTGTTTGCCCACCCCCACCCTATCCCCTCAAGCCACAGCAGCCTTCTCTCTCAATTCTCTACCACCCCCCGCCGCATACCCTGCAAATTTTAATACAGCTCCCTTTTTTTCCTGGCAGGGCTTTCAGTTTGGGTTTACATTTTCTCCTTGTTGTTGCTCTTAGGTCTTTCGGTCTCTCTGTCTATGTGTGTGTGCTTGTGTGCGTGTGTGTGTGTGTGTGTGTCTGTTCATCCGCTTCATGCTTATCATTGTGTTCGGCCGACATCATCGTCGTCAGCGTCGTTCACGTTTCGCAGTCTCCCTTCCATTTTGGGTTTTGCTTTTGGCATCTCCTTCGTTGCCTTCCTTGTTGCCTTGTCGACAGCTTTGTTTGTGTTGTAAATATAATTTTACGACTCTGGCCTGCCCTGCCCACCCCACTCCTCTCTTGGCCCGTGCTCTACCGCGCTCAGCTCAACATGCCTTGACTGTGCTAGCCTTTTTTTCGGTCTGTCCTTCTGTTTCATTTCGTTCGTCGTTGCGTCGTTGCGTCAGTTAGACTGTCTCTCCTTCTGTCACACACAGACACACGCATACTTGTACAATTTTCGCCTGGCTCTGTGCTTTGGGTTCTTGTGTTGCCTTTTTTTTTGTATTTTTTTTTGTCTACCGCTTTTCCCTCCCACTTAACATTTTATTAAGCGAAAATGCTTTTGCCATAAAATGTGCGCTTACATGTTTCAGCCCACCCACACCCACACATACACAGTGTGAGAAAGAGACAGCATCATCATCATCATCATCATCGTCATCATCGTCACCAGTCAGTCCTGCCTTTACAGCCACAGAGTCGTCGTCATTTTCATTTCCTGTGGTCGTATTTATGCTTTTATTTGAATTGATTTCATTTCGTTGCGTTTTATCTGTCAGCCAAGTCCGTCCCCTCTCTCTGTCTGCCCCTGCCCCATGCCCTCTCTTTTGTCCATCTCTTTTGGGTTCTTAACTTGTTGTTGTTCTCATATTTTTGTTGCCTTTTCAATCCGCCATGTGGGTGTGAAAATTTATTACCATGTATGTGTGAGTATATGTGTATGTGTGTGCGTGTGTGTGTGTTTGTGTGTTTGCCGACTGTTATGTAGTTAATACGTTGATTTCATTTTTATGATCCCTTGCCACTTTAATATTAATTTTATTATGATGTTCATCCCATTTTTGTCTTTTTATGTGGTTGGTGATGTTTTATGCCTTTTGTTTTTGTTGCTTTCATAGTTGTGCATAGTTGTTGTTGTTGTTATTTTATTCTCTTTCGCTTGTTTGGTCTGACACATTTAATACGCAAACAAAGTGAATTGACTTAACGCTTAACAGCAGATTGAATTTCCAAGCAACTCGAAATTTAAATAAAGCATTTTTATAGTAATATTTGCTTAAAAGCTTTCTTCTGTCAAAGCTTAAAACGATGTGAAAAGGGCCACCGAGGAGAGGTCTATCGAAATTCTCAGCGGAGGATATATCAAGTCTAGAATACGGAGGCCTCTTGGATAAAGATTAGGAATTATATAGATGCAAGATCCAATAGGTCCTAGATCTTGGTGAGTTAATCTTTCGCTTGTTCCAAACATGAATCGAATCGGGCTATAAATACAGGAGATATGCTAAACAGTCCGATAGATGGCGCCACTGAGAATAATTCATATATAGCTTGTCGACTTAAAAGTGACTTCAAAATTGGATTTTTTAAGAGGGTACAAAAGGGCTACTAACTTACCAGGGTTGCCACCTTCTGTGCAGGCTATAAGTACAGTCCGATAGATGGCGCCACCAAGAATAATTCATATCTAGCTTGTCGATTTTAAAGTGATATCAAGACTAAGCTGCAACAGGGTTGCCACCTTGTGTGTGGATAAGTGGAATCGTACTGAAGCATTTTCTCAATTTCTTAAAATAAAGATAAAGCTCTGCAGCTTTGCATTCCATTCGAAATGATAGGAAAACATAGAAAATTTCTCCTAATTTATAACAATTTACGCCTATCTTAGCATAAAGTTAATTTAAAAATATGATAAGCCGACAAGAGGTGATCAATTTTCCTCAGGGAAAATGTTTGTGTAAATATTAATTAGTCTATTTGCAGGCACTCGTTTCATTAGCCATGCACTTGGCCAAGAGTTTTACCACAAAAGCCACAAGCAGTGCACAAGCAATTCGATACAAATTTAACGAGTTTCTATTACCAATTCGATTGACATGCATTCGTTTCGGTCTTTTAGCCATGCGACAATAAATTTGCGTACCCAATTGCCAATGGCAGGCAGGCAGGCAGGCAGGCAGAGTGGTCAGAAAAATCAGCCAATGTCCAGACCGAAGCTACGGTAAATAACTTGGCAACAACAACAACTAAATCGAACCGGTGTCATTTCACGATTCAATTCCAACTCACTTGACACTGACATTAATTATAGATGAAGCCAAAACAGAACCAAATAGCCAACAAGCCAACTCAGCCAACTCAGCCAGCCAGCCAGCCAATTGCCAAGCACCGCCTCATCTCTTGGCCAAAAAGCTCTCCCCACTGACGTTGAAGTCTGCAGTTGGCAATTGGCATTGCGAAACTGGCAACTTGGCACTGTCAATGCTGTCCCTCTGGTCGACTTAATTGCGGACTCTTGGCTCCACCTATGGAGTAATTTGACGCATTTCACGCTGAGGTAAAATGTGCAAAAAATTTTATAAGCCAAAAGTATCCTCTCAAGTCTAAAAAGAAATACTCTCTCTCGCTCTCTCTCTCTCTCTCTCTCTCTCTCTCTCGAGGGAAAGGAATGTTGGGTAATCTCAAGGAAAACAAGAGAGTCTTCAGCTCAAAAGGAATCTTTGGAAATTTCAGATTCTTTCAAGAATTCAGAAAAAAAGTGGCTTATCAGAGAGTTAAAAAAATAATGAGATATCGGATTCTTAAGTTCTGGGAAATATATCCAACAGATAACAGATTATGATCCCTAAAAAGGACGGAAGACAGACTTCAGATCAAAAGGAGTCTTTGGGAAATTACAGATTCTTTCGAAAATTCGGATTAATTAAAAAAGAAGAGGAATTTTTAAGAGCTTAAAAAAACATTGAGAGATCCTTAAGATCTGGAAATTATATCCAATAGATAAAAGAGATATCAGATTCTTAAGATCTGGAAAATATATCCAACAGATAACAGATTATGATCCCTAAAAAGGACGGAAGACAGACTTCAGATCAAAAGGAATCTTTGGGAATTACAGAACCCTTCAAAAATTCGGTAAAATTTAAAAAAGAAGAAAAATTTTTAAGAGCTTAAAAAAACTATAAGAGATCCTTAAGATCTGGAAATTATATCCAACAGATAAAAGACTATGAGCCCTAAAAATTTTGTGGTTCTACAGATCCAATCCCGATCTGATTTCCTGCTATGAATTGTCGGGAGATTTTTTAAAGCTTGGCTCAACTCCCAACCAACCAGACCCAAACCCTATCTAACTTCCTGAAACGAATTGTGGGGAGATTTGTGAAAGCTTATGAGTGTATCGAAGCAATTTGTAGAGTATATAGAAGATGCCGAGATGACTTGGTAGGAGCAAACAGAAGTCCAAGTCATTGTGATTGGGTTGGTGTTGGTAGTGTTGGTAGTGGAAAATGTGGTAACGTGTGTTCAGACTTAATGGCTATGCGATGTGGTTGTGCAGCCTGGCGGCCGGGACTACGCATAAAATCAACAATTACGCAGCACAAAACCGCAAATGGCAACAACGTCAACGATGAAGATGAAGACGATGAAGGCGATGGCAATGTTGGTAACACAGCCGCATTGGTATGAGATACGAGGGAGCTTATTAAGGCGGGCGGGCAACAGGGCAACAGGGTCGAGCTAAGGAGCAGGAAAAAGTACGAATCAGCCAAGTCAACCAAGTCCAGTTTGCCACATCATTCAGACCAAGACAAGACAAGACCAACCGACCACAAGAGTCGGTCTGTCTGTGCCAGACTTGTGTGCGGAAAGTTTCTAAAGATTCTGCCCCAAGTCATCGTTATAGTTAAAGACTCATGCGTGTGTTTGTATGTGTGTGTGTGTGTGTGTGCGTGTGTGGTTTAGTGATTCTGGTTTTTTGGGTTAAGTGTGGTGTCAGCCAACTTGGCTTTCTCTAGTTAACTCTGAAAACTCTGCGCCAGCAGAGTCTGTCGGTTTGTTTGTTTGTTTGTTTGTTTGTCTGCCAGTCAGTTTGCCAGCTCAAAAAGTTCTTTCTCAATATTCTCCGATTCTGTTTTGGGCATATTGCAAATAACTCAACTCTATAGAGAAAAACCTCAATAAAGTTGAAAGCGTATCAAATGTTAACACCGCCCAAATGCACACACACACAGAGGCAGGGGGCACAACCGGGGCCAGGACAACAGGCAAGAGCAAATCCAACAGCATCCGAAACATTGACAGACTCACAGACAGTCTGTTGGTTGGTCGTTAGTCATTCGAGCAGTTAGTGAGACAGTCACTTGGTTAGTTTGTCAGACGAAAGCCAACCAACTGCGCCAGTTAACATCAACTTGAGTTGAAAAGTTTTTCTTGCCGGCATTTTGAGCTTGTGCGGGCTTCAAAACAATCCGGTGCGAGAATTGCTTTATAATCTAGCTCTCAAACAAAAGCCGCTCAGCTCAGTTAGTAGCGAGGGCAGTTTAAAAAATTGTTGAAACTTATTTGAAATTGGAAATAATTTAAATTCTCCAAGAGGAGCTGAGAACCTTTCTGAAATTTAAATTTTTTTCACATTCTATATTTTAGGTTTAATTATTTTAAAAATTTTCTAGACAAGCCATTAAATGGTTAATCAAATCTTGTTAAGAATTTTTACAAAATTTTAACTTTTAAAATTTTTTTTATTTTGTAGAAGGCGAACAAATAATTCAAGCATAATTTGGAACAAGATTTTGGCTCCTAAGAGTTAAATTTTTTTCAAGGTTTAGGCAGAATATTTGTATAAAATTTTATAAAAAATTCTTATAAATATGCCAATCAAAACTTCCAAACAGCCCTCGTGTACATTTGGTTTGGTCGTATTTAGTTGGAAATGTGTGAATGTTTGTGGACTTTTAAAAAGAAAAGTTTTATGTGAGTTTTACGTGTGTGTTTGTGTGTGTGTGTGTGTGTGTTTTTTTTTTGACCACCCACGCTGTGAAACGGCAAAACTAATCTCAACAAATTATCTTTCCAGTAGCCAAACAGTTGAGTAGCGATTCCCGAAACGAGCTTTGCAAGTGTTGCATACTTTCGGGGGTCAAGAAAAATAAAAAGTTTCAGCTCAGTGAACTTTTACACAGCCAAACCGACCACGTCCCTTGTTTTTTTTTTCTATTTTCATTTTTATTTTTTTGGCAGTTTTCCTAGTCTGATGCGATTATGATTTTCAATTTGCCGCAGTCAACAGGGCTGATAACAATTTGAACGAGCTTTTCTTTCCCTCTGACCAAAACGAAAAAAAAAACGTCCAAACGTCATAAATATGAACAGACGAGTGCGTTCGGCCAGTGCAAACAATAAATGGAGTTTCGCCTTCAAGCTGTGAAAACTAAGACCCCCGGCAGGAAGGACCAAAAGGACGCCCGGCCAAAGACTGCTGTCAGCAGCTGTTGAACAACGACAAATCCTCATGGCATACCAGGCAGCCAGTCAACAAAACGTAACGAATATTCCACTCATAACCGATAACTTAACCATCAAAATTGTTGAAAGCGAGCCGAAGCTGTCAGAGACCCTGTAAATGGTCATGGAATGCAAGCAGCCAACAAATTCACCGAGGTGAAAGTAAAATTATTTTTGAGTGATTTAAATTTTTTTTTCTTTTTTTTTTAATTTTTAATATTCAAAATTTTGAAAGAAATTCTGTGGTATGAGAATAATTTTAAGTTCTTGAAAGACTTCATTTTTATAGGTACTAAAAATGGACTTAGATTTTTTTTATATAGTTCGAATTATTTAGTTTTGTACTAAATAAAAATTATTTCATTTTTTTTTAATAAAATTTCCTAGAATATTATCCATCTCCTGTATATAAGAATCGGGATATTTTATTGAATTAAAAATAAGAATAAAAAATCTTAAGAATTTAATGATTTTTTCAACTCAAAAAAAAAAATTTAAATTTTTTGAGTAAACAGGAATTTCTTAAGAATTCTGAGACTTCTTAGAGGAGCCAAACAAATAAGCCTTAAACCACGGTGCGCACACACACTCTGCTCATTCGTTTGATGTCATTTCGGCGACAACTGAGGAAATATTTTGTTCACATATTTGATTTGATTTATACAAAAAAACAAAAAAAGAAAAATAAACAAAAAATATTTCACGTTTTACGTGCCATTTCGTGTGTGTTCTTTTATAGCATGAAACATTCAAAATTCAGATCCTCTCCGTTCCTTTCCCCACCCGCCACCCTCAGACATACACAGACAAGTTGGTTGAAACGACCCAGGGACCAGGATTGGCTTTGTTGTTGTTTTTTGGGGGGAATCTGTTGTATTGTGCGGCTCGTTTATTTTTCATTCCTGTTCAAATTATATTGTTGGCCAACAGTTCGCACCGTTGCACCTTTCTGGCTATCCCCGCTGACGCAATTTTTATGGTATATTGTTTCAGTCGATGTTGGCTGTTGGCGTTGTTGTTGGCTCTTTTGGCCTTTGCATTGTTGATTTTTGCCGAGCTTGTTTGACTGACAGCCACACCAACAATTTGGCCCCCGTTGAACGGGGTTGAGCTGGAGGGGCGCCAACATGGACACAACATGGCCAGAAAGATTTTAAAAGGATGGCCGAAGGCATACAAAAAAAATTTATAAAAGTTCTCTTCCGAGTTTGCCGTTCCTTCTATCTAATTTTCTTATTCACTCACTCACTCTTTTGTTCATAATCCTTTCAATTTTGAAATCATTTTTCATTTTTACCTCTTACATTGTTGGGGCCCCTTCTGGGCCGGTTTTGTTTCGTTTTGGCCACACAAATATGTTGAAATAAAAGGTTGAATTTATTTTTTCGATTGGCTTTGATTGATGATTCTTTTTGTTTACTTTGTTACTTCAATCAAGTGTGCCAAATATATATATATGAGTCCTTGGTATTCCAATTTTTTTTTTTTTTATTGTTTCGTACCAGCTTTGTCTTTGCTTAATCAGTTTGACAGGCCTAACCAAGCATTAAAGATAACAAAAGGATGATTTAATTGAAATTTACCTGCAGGCCCTGATCAAATGAACCTTTAAAATGCATTGCAATTTCATCAAGCTGTGACCCCAGCTCATGCACCTGAATCATCATTTAATCAACTCGTTAAGCTTCGGAAATTCTATTTCAAAGGTTGAGTAAAAGGGACACCGAAAGGTAATTACGAATATAGAAACAGTCGACAAAGACCATATGCAGGCAGCCGGTGGCTTTTGGGGGATTACAAAACCTCATCGCTTTCCAAACCATTCCCCACCCCCCCTCTCTCACTCTCTCTTTTTTTCTCCCTGAAAAGCCCGCAGTGAATGACCAAACAGTTTGAAAAGGGTGAAAACGAGAGAAGCTTAAAAGTGAGTGGAGTCCGGTGTGAGGCAACCAATGATGTGGTCATCAGGCTCTCAGTCTATCAGTTCAGTCGTTTGGTCTCTTTTCCATTTTTGGCCTTTGGCCCGGATCAATTGCATTGGGGCGAGAGAGAAGGGGCAGGAGTGAGCTGTCTGCTTTGGCAAATGCATTTCCCTTAAGCTTATTTCGGCTTAAATTTGATATGATACAAAACTCTTCAATTATTTTATAATTATTTAATGAATTCGAGTGTGTAAACGGAGGGGACGGGGGAAAAAAGAGCTTTATCGAAATGGCTGCCAGTGAAGGGCAGCCCTGGTTTCTGTTTAATTAAAAAATTTTATGCCACAATTAAAGAATTTTCTTCGCCTTTAATGAGTTTTAAATTAATACAACAACAAAAAACAAAAAAAGAACGAAGAGAGAAAGAGAAAAAGGAAAGGCAGAATTAATGGCGGCTTTTCAGGGCAACAGGGCGTATACGTAATGCCCTTAAAAATAAAAATAAAAAAACACGTAAATTCACATACAACTGAACAGAGGGAAAAATGAGAAGTGAACGCGAAAAATAAAAAACAACGGAGAACAATGAATAAAATGAAAATTGTAAAATGAAAACGTAAAAAAATAAAGCAAACCAAAAACGTTTGCAGGAAAAATGAAATTAATTATGAACGCGTTTCGCCATTCAAGTTGAGCGCTGAAGAGCACTTGAAAATCCAATAAATCATTTTGGTGCTGTTTGCACTTTCCAGTCGTATTATTTATTTTAAGCCCACACACACACACACACACACACACACCCTCCCCTTTTCTTTTCACATCAGTCATATTTCAAATTAATAAAGTTGCCACAGTTCCACTCATCGCATCGACTGACAAATGTGAAGTTTTTTGTCGATTGACAAAGCACACCTTCATCCTCTTAAGGTTTATGTGCAGCCAGAGATTCAGACAAATCCCTGAATTGACAATCAAACAGCCCAACCAAAACTCAAGTCAGTCTGAGTGACTACTGCTCTTATCCTCGCCCTAGGCTGGCCAGCAACCACAATCATTTCCATCTAGCTTTGCTTTATGTTCACCCATTTCAATTTGCGGAATTCTCCCTCTCTCTCTCTCTCTCTCTCTCTCTCTCTCTCTCTCCTTCCAAGTTTCCCCCGAAACAACAGCTTTTCTCTCAACTCAATTTCCTGTTGGATCACGGACCATAGGGTGAAAGGAAATAAAATACCAGCAGAGCCCCAGCAAGGCCAACTTTGAGATACTCTAAGGAAATGCATTGAAAAGCTATTAACTTTAAATTTTTCGGGAAATGATTCTTTATTCTCAAGAAGAGAGAATACTGGAAAGGACTTTAATTATTTTTACCTGGATTTATGAGATTTATAGAAGCTCAAAAAAGGGCTCGAAATTCGTTGAGATTCTTTGATGAACTAGATCAAAATATATAAAAAAAATCTTAGATAATTCAAGAGAATCCTGATTAGCTTCTAGTTTTTTAATTGTTCCTTAGAAAAGAACTGGATAAAAATATATATCAAATTCTTAGATAAGTCAAGAGAATCCTGATTATGGTCTTAGTCAAAATTACCCTCATTCTTAGGAAATTCAACATTTTTATAGATAAAATAATAAAATATATGAAACAACGGGAAAAACCTCCCCGAAGAAAAAAGCCAACACCCTCACGAAAACACTTCCCCTGTCAACAAGAAGGACGATGACTATAAAAAATTGTTACAACTGCCGGAGAAATAAAAATCAAATTTAAAACGCTAAGAAAGTCGTCAGAGAAGCGGACAAGCCAAATCAAAGAAAGGAAGAAAAAGAAAAACAAAAAAAAAAACGAAAAACGTGGAAGAAAAGAAAAGACAAACGACCGGAAGCGGACCAAAGCATAAAAACCAAACAACATGTCGTCTAAAAAAAAAAAAGAAGGTAAGACAGGGGGAAGAAACTTGGCAAAGTAGAACGCCCAGTTGATTTTTGTGTTGGCCCGTTTATGGTGTGTATGTGTGTGTGAGTGTGTGCCTGGCTAAATGTCGCAATTTTACGAGTCAATATAAAGGTGCCTGGGGAGTCATTTACAGGCGCGCAGCGGTTTCGTTTCGTTTAGTAATAAAAACCAGCGACAAAAAACCCAAAGATCACATTGGTTGAGTTGGGTGGGCCAAAGCCAGCTAAAGGTATAAAAAGAAGTAAGCTGTTTTTACGGTTCACTCTTCTTCTTTTGCCAACGAAAGTATAACCAAGTCAACACAAATTTGTCGGGGAATGGAACACGTGGAAAGCACACGCACAGAGAGACGATTATTTCAGATGTAAAATAACAAAAGGATTGAGGATTTAGAGATGAGGTTACCCTTGCCCTGGTTCGAATGTGGAACTCAAATATGATGGCAATTTTTATATGCTCGGTGAAATATTTTACCAATGAAACATAAAAATAATAAAAACGACAAAACAAAAACGACAAGACTGTCCTCCACTCTTGCTTCAAAACAAGCTGAAAAGGACTGCGACTCCTCTTGCCTGACCCGATTTGTTTTAAGAACTTTTGCCCAGAGAACCGAGTGATTTACGGTTCTACGTGTATTTTATGGCAAATTTACGACAAAACATTGCAAAGTTATTCATTCTCGCAAAAGTCAGTGAAACAGAATGAGAATCAGCAAGGCAAAGCCCGAACAAAATGGCAATCCTACGAAATGGGACATAATTTCATAATTTACAATAACCGCAGGTAAAAAAAAGTATAAAAAAAAACTCACAAAATAAATAAAGCAAAAATTATAGAGTTATAAAAAAGTTTCCATTTTCTTCTTCCTACAAAAAAAAAAAAATGATAAAATTAATTTCATATTTAAATCAATATTTACCTAAATTTATAATTGTTTTAAATATAAAGAAGTTGATTCAATTTTTAAAGTGTTTAAATATTATTAAATAAATTGTTGAAAGGACTAATTATAGTTAAAGCTAAAAGTGTAATGATAGCGGCGCAGCGGTTCGATACCGATGAACAAGTATCGATAAAAAAGGGAATCGAAGGAGGCCAGTCGAGTCAGCTCAGCTCAATTGCCATAATTTAAAGGTTACTTCCTACTATCACTGAAATTATCAATAAATTTATTTTTAGCTTCAAACATTTAATTATTGTCATACTGATTAAAAAGACTTAAAGACAGGGGGCACTCAAGCGGCGCCCAAATTTTAACGTTCGCTTTAATTTGTATAAAGTCATAATTAAATCAGAATTTATTTTATTGTTTCTAGTATTCAGTTTTTAGTGCATAGCTTTAATTCCAATTTATAAGAAGTGTGGGAAAAAACTGAATAACTTAGAATTCCCAAAGGCCACGGGTCAACTGAAATAATCTAAAAGACTTGGGGAATTCCAAACAATCCTCAATCAATTCGTTTACTTTAAAATGTTTATTAAATTAAACTTAAAAATAAAATTTAAGACTTTCTAACAATAAAAACAATAAATTAATTATTTTGAGTTTGGTTAAGCAGTCACATCTTTGGTTTTTTATTTTTATCAACCTAAAATGGTGAGCTCAGCTGTGTTCTTTGTGGTGCGAATATTACATCTATTGCAATTTCCATTCACGATAATATCGCCTCCAATGACTTTAATGTGAACTCCCCTTGAAATAATTCGGACTCGACCTAAAGCAAACCAAGTAAAATTTATAAAGTTTTTTTTTTAATAAAAAAAAAAAAATACTCACGTTTGCGACAGCCACAAGCATCGGCAAAGGCCACAATTGCCAACAGCAGGACAAATAGGGAAAACCACTTCATTATTTATTTTATATTTTATAAAAATTTTTCTACACCTCCTCGATATGCAAGCCAGAAGAGCTGAATTCACACTGTGTTGATTCTTTAAAGATTGCAGGCATTTTTATATCAGCTTAACTGAAGCCATGTCACAGCATCATAAAAATAAAAAAAAATCACAGCTTGGGAAAATAATCACAAAATACGTAAAACCAACAAATGGTGGTAATTCCCCATAGGAATCCCATTCTGAGCTAACAAAGCCTAAACTAGTTACTCAGCCTTGTTGCAACATATTGAGATAATGCTCTGAACAATATTTTAAACAAGTTTAAATTTAATTTAAAATTCAATTGTTGGGTGGGCCATAAACTTAATTTGAATAAAAAACATCATTTATTTAAATCAAAAAGATTTTGCCTGAATGAAATATGCAAAAGCCAAATCAAAATTGACATGTTTGGCGGAATAATTTTTATTTATATTAACTTAAAATGGTTCATCTGTTTCGATAATAAAAATTGCCAAAATATTATTGTTTCTAAATATATATATTTTTTTATTTATTCAATTGCTAAAGTAGTTCAATCACAATTTCAAATGTTTAATTAAAACAAACAATTTCTATTTTTTACTTCAATGAAAGAAATGCAATTTGCATATTCAATGAGTTTCAAGTCTTGGCTTCTTTCTGGTGAGGAACTCTTTAATCGCCACCACCACTAATATCGCAGTTATGACAGGGGGCATTATGGACATAGGTGCCGCCGGGAACTCGACCACTAAATCCAGGTGGTATGTTGACACCGCCGCCGCCACCACGACCACCCTGAGAGTAACCACCGCCACCATAGGCACTGTCTGCATTGGGATAAGCACTAGGATTGCGTATATAGACAGTTCCTTGACCTGCCTGACCACGGTATTCCTTATTGCCGATTATCACATGCTCGGCCACAGGTGGGGAACCTGAATTGAGGAAGTATTTTCTATTAGAATTAGAATAGATTTTGCAAACTGATTTTACTTACAGTCTCTGCAGGCGCCATTGATGACCACAGTTCCGGCTTGATTTGGTTTGCATTTAAATAATCAAATTAATATTAAATTGTCTCGATTGTTTTTTTTTTGAAATTATATTCACCTGAGACGGCAGCCACAATGGCTGAAAGTACAACAAAGGCAAACCACTTCATTGTTAAAACGAATCTTTTTGTTTTCTGTTTAGACAACCGAATGGGGTGCAGCTTTTTATATGCTCGGCTCAGTTTTGTTTGTTTTCATTATTTGGTTTAATATATAAAAGTTCTCTGAAATAAAACAACGAAAGCTTTGCCCCAACTGTGACAAAAACCAGCTTGAGCCAAAGCTGGACTCACACGCTCATCCAATCTTGGGCAATTCCCCGTAACCCTTTCACAGATTCTCAACTTAAACAAAAAAAAAAAAAAAATGAGAGAGAGACTCTCAGTTTTGCACGTGTTGTCAATGCAAAACTGCGCTTCTGGTTATCAGCATCTGTCTTTATATAGTATATATTCCATGTATCAGTAGAGACGCAATTAAATTAAAACTCGTTCGCTGTTGGTTCTTGAGAATTATTTCTGGTTTTCTGACTAGCTAGAATGTGTATATAGCTCTCCTCCTATTCGCCGAAGGTCAACAGGCGTACAGTTTTATCCATATTGAAAACTAAACAGATTTTAATGAAAATTGCACAACTTTATTTCTTGGCTCATTTCAAGGAATTTCTATTCTAAGAATTCCAAAGTTCTCACTAACTTAACCACGTATATTACAATTCGTGCAATCATCATTGTGTACAATGGTCCCTGGATAGCCTCTGCTGTCGATAATAACATTTCTGGCAGATGGATAAAACTGTCTTTTACTCCGACCGGCATAAATGTGCTGTTGTCCGCCGCCTCCATATTGTGAGAGATGAACATTGCTGTGTCCTGAACCACCTCGACCACCACCACCTATGGCTTCATAGGAGGCTGGTTCGTAATGGCTAGGCCTTTGGACTGATCCTCTGTGACTCGAGGGTGCTACATGATGCTTGGTGGTGGGCCTGACATGTGCAGGTGGTGCACGGGTCGCCTGAGGCCTTGTATAACTCGGCTTGGGGGTATTACAGTCAATGCATTCTCCATTGATTCGCACTTGACCAGCTGAAAGACAATTCACAAACAACACAATTGGTCTTGCTTATAATAAATATTATAAAGTTATCAATTTCACTGACCCTTGGCCACAGCCAGCACAGCCAGAATTAAAAGCAACGCTATGCACCTCATTGGGAATATCACTTTTGAGCTCAGCTCGATGTACGGATCCTTTTATAGGGGCTCCGACTAGATTACAGGCCGAATCGCTCAAAGAGCAAACTTGTTATCAAGAGCTCTTCATCAATAAATAAAATAAATAACAAGCTTGTTTTTGAACTGCCACAATCAAAATATATACATAGAGTTTGAATTCCACTTATATACACTTTATTATTTTAAGCTGAAATTCTTTATAAAGATACCAAATTTATTTTGGACCTTATTTGACTTGGATGACTTGAGTTTTTGGTTAATAAAATTCATATATCTTAAATATTGAAAAAATTCAAGAACTTAGGACTTGAGATCTCCACCTTTAAATATTATAATAAATAAAATCTTCTCGGAAAATTCCCAAAGACTTAATCATTATAGGAAACCAAGTCAGAAAAAGGAAGATATTTGGTAATATCTTTTATAGGTTCCCAAGGTCACTGTTATGCAGCTTAGTTTCGTTAGCAGTGTATTCGATTCGAGACTTGAAATAAAATTTTGAATTTTGGAAACTTAGCTCAAACAAGACACGATTCGATTTCACCTGTATTCAAATTTATTATTATTTATCGGCATGATTTATTTTTAATTTAAGGCAAAATAATTAACCTAGAGAGAGAGAGAAAAATCCCTTGAAACTTAAAGAATTGTATAAACAAATTGTATTTATGCTGAAAAGTTCAAGATGCGCAATAATCGGAAAGAGATAAGGACGAGAAAAATGCCCAGTACCATTGGGTTTTTACCACACTGGAAAGCATAAAGCTAACACAGATAATACATTCGAAACCTTTTTAATACGATTAGTGTCATATGCACTCGTCGGAGATTTCACTTTATTTATTAAAATGGGAAATACCACCGGTCAGCTTATCAACAATTCACGAGCGTATGCCGGTTTTATTTTCATATTCATTCGGTAGATTACAAAGTTAGTCTAGGCGCTCTCTGCGAAAATTCCCATTCACTGGGAGCTGTATAAAAGAATCGTTCGGTTTTCTCAACAGCATCAGTTGAAATCAGCCTACTGCAGCAATTACAAGACAGTAAGAAAAATTAAATCAACCAAATAAAACAATCAAGATGAAACTCCTGTCAGTGGTATCCGTTTTCATTTTCGGTCTCTTGGCTCTGGCCAGTGGTAAGTGTAGAAATCTTTTTCGAAATTTTTGGAAATATTTTTTATTCAACTAATTATGAACTTGCAGCTTCTCCTCTCTCCCCCGATCCCGGCAATGTTGTCATCAACGGTGACTGCAAATACTGCAATGTGCGCGGTGGCAAGTAAATAGACTATGGATAAGAATGGGGAGCATGACAATTCTGGATGCAATCAGAACACAAAAAGATCAATATGTTTATACTCGTCAAATATTTGTAAATAAAATTTAAACAAAAACAAAAACAAAACAAAATATACTCTTTCTTTTATTGAATAAAAATTAAAACAAAATACGATAAGTGTTAAGCCTTTCAAGTTTTAGTCAGAACCTACCCAAACCACACCCTAAGTTTGCGAGTACAAATAAATCCAGCACAAAATCAAAGATAAGCAGGCTCACGTTTTTAAATATATTTCAGATGATTCACATGTTTTTAGTTGAGATTCTTGCTGATTTAGCAATCCAGAGCACCTGAAATAAAAAAAGTCAGAGTCGTTTCAATTGAAACGAAAGCATTTCTCTTGCGTCGCAGTTTATTCCACTTTGTTTTGATTTTATTTCCAATACTTAATCGAGATTATTTTTAATTAGGAAACTTGTTTCCAGAGAAAATAGTCATTGTATTTCAATTTCAAAGTAAAAAAATAAAAAAAAATTAAATATGAATATTTCTAAATCGCAAAACAATGTTTTCAATTATTCATAAAAAAAATCGCATAAAGTAAAATTTCAAAATATTGCAATATAGCAGTCAAGAATTCTCCATATAATATAAACGATTTGCAATCATCTGTTATCTAGAGCTTTCGTATACAAAGACGAATATATGTATAGGTATTTGCAAATAACACTCAATTGTCAATTGCCAGTCTGACTGAGCGATACACCGAGTGCACGACCTTTTTGTCAATTGCTCTGAACGCATTTTTACTCTGGGCAATTCCACGAACAGATGCTCAAATTTGCTCTCTATAACAGTGAGTTTCGGATTTCAAGTGCTGTTAATTTAATCTGACTTTGTTTCAGTATATAAAGTCTGAGCGACATTGGCAAAAAAACATTTAGACTGTTTTCTGCAAAGCGTTCAATATGAAATCGGCTGTATTCGCATTCTTACTGCTCGCAGTTCTGGCAATGGCCTATGGTAAATTGGTCTATATGAACTCTTTGACCTTGACTTGAATCAATTTGATATGGAATTTCATGATGTATCTTTTCAGGCGGCAATGTCTATATAAATGGTAAATGTATAGACTGTAATAAGCCGGACGGTGATCCAAATATTCATATACCACCATCGGTGGCTGGAGCTTCGACCTATGCCCTAACCTCAGGTGCCGGACTATTTGGCCTATTACTTTATGGATTAAGCACAATTCTCAATTGAATTTAATGTAAAACGAAAAAAAACTTTTAATATTGCACTGAATAAAAATGTAAAGCCAGAGATATCATCTATGTGAAGATTTGTTTATTTTTAAAATCAAGGGAGTTGGCCCGGTACTCTAGCCGATCTGGAGAGTCATCATAAGATAGATTACATTATAAAATTGCTCTGAACAAAACCGATAAAATATTTGTAAAATTCTAAGCCCACCAGCCATCTAGTGGTCTAAATATGGTAGTCCTATATTAATAGTCCGATTATCAGCTTGGTATCAATCAAAAGCTACTTGTAATAATAAATACAGAATTAAATTTAAAGCTGTAAAAATTACAACACTCCAAATAATATTTTAGAAGAGGACGGGGAGCACCACCAAAGACAAATTTGCTTATAACTTACTCTTCCCAGTAATTAGAATAATATACAATCCAAGTCTGATTGTATCTACCTTGCTTAGGTTTTGATGTATTTATGATAAGATATTGAACTTGCCCTTTCTCTTTATAAAAAAAAAAAATAAATAAATTCGCAACGTTAAACTCGAGCACAGCCGAGTTTGAGATACCCTGTACTTATAGGGGCCTATATCAGTATTTTCTACCGATTTTTCCTAGGGGGCTTAGTTAAGCCTTGAATTATTTAGGCGCCCTAATCTTTCCAATTTCGAAATTCACTAAAAATATCTCTAAACTTTTTTAAATGATTTTTTGGTGAAACAGATGTATGGAAGCTATATGACATAGTCTTCCGATTTCAATAAAATTTGATGCTATATGATATAGTAGTCCCATCAGATCGGAACTTCACATTAATAATATGATAGCAAACAAAAAAGTTATGGCCTATAAACTTTTTGCTCTTTTGAGGTTGTTGCGGTTTTATGGTTTTTATTCCGAACCTAAATCGGATATCGAAAAAATTTAATAAACTTGATCTAACCTGCAGAACAAATGATTATTAGCAACAAGCCGCAACTTCCGAGGCCTTACCATCTCTGAGAACGACAGACATGGGTAGATCGATTTCTGTAGTCACCCTGGTCTCCGATGTCCCCTTACAAGGAATAAGGGTATATTAAGTTTGTCAAATTTATGTAACATAGAGAAGGATAGACATAGATATATATATATAAGCTAAGGGGCTTCGACGTCACCGTCGAGGTTTTAAATATCGAGCAGTTTTCCAGTATTCCCTCTTTCTTCGGATGGGGCAGAGTATAAAAAAGTCATATACTTACGTAAATGTATATATAAAATGAGACTTTAAGTACTCTGGTATTTGTATATTTTATTTTTGGGAAAGAAGTAAATTTTTGAGTAGAAATTTTATTTTAACCATTTGACTGAACCAAAAGTGAACTGTGTGAAGGCATTGTCCTGAGACCAAATTCTGTAAGTCTGGGCTTCTCCCAAAAAAAAATATTATAAACTTTTTAGAGATAACAATTTTTAATATAAAAGCCAGCCACTTATTTCTGAGCCCACAATCTATCTTGTGCTCTCGTCGCAATTCAATATTCGTAGAAATGAAGTGGCTGTCGCTCGTCTCTCTTCTTGGTTTATTGGCCCTAGCCAGTGGTAGGTCAAATATATATATATATATATATATATATATTTTTTTTTATAAGGAGAATGAAATATTATATTTATACTATTCTAATTTATATATTCTTATCTTTCTGTTTGATGCTTTTGTTCTCTGTACAGCTTCACCTTTAAAACCCGGCAATGTAATTATCAATGGCAATTGCGATCGTTGCAACGTTCAGGGCGGTTAGACGAATTTAATCTGATCCGCAATGACCGTAACTACGGTTTATTGTATTTTATAATTTGTCAAATAAAATGGAATAACATTTGAATATAAAATAAATTCTGTTGCTTTTAATAGTCAAAAAATTATAGTTTTTATATAGATCAATCTTGGATTTTAATATAGGTATTTATAAATTTAATATATATCATTCATAGGCCGATATTATTAAAGTTTTTTATAAAGCAGATCGACCCATCTTAAGACCGAAGATTACAAACTCTTTTCGATGTTTCTTCTGCCGTAAATCACATGAACAGAGATGGTCAGTATGTAGGGCCGAATTAGGATGGTATGGCAGATATATAGTATAGTCCGATGCTAATAATATACAAAGATTCTTCAAAATAGCTTTAAGGCTGTGAGACTAGCTTGCATAGAAACAGACGGATAGACGGACATATCTATGTCGACTCATCTATGGATTCTTAGCTTACTAGAGGTAACTTTTGGAGGTCTACAAGCATCAGAGCAATATTAATATAATCTATTTTGTTCGAAAAGGGTATAAAAACTAGAGGGCTTCGCCCCCCGATTGCTCTCTTCGCTTGCAATCCAACCCCCAGTGGGGTGCGTGAAAATTTGTGGACGGGATGAGATCAGTTTTTCTTTAGTACTTTTCTATCCCTGGACTAAATTCGGGCTTTCCCGAAGTTAAAATACCCTGTACCGCTGAAGCCTCGCTTCGCTGGCAATCCAACCGCCAGTGGAGTGCTTGAATATTTGTGGACGAGATGAGATCAGTTTTTCTATAATACTTTTCTATCCTAGCTCTTTTAGTCTTTGAGATTTTTTGCGATTATTCCAATATTAACTAATGGCTCCCTTAGAGGGGAGGGGGTCGGATCAAAATAAAAAAATAATCTTGCCCTTTCCCAAGTCCTTCAGATTCTTCACACAAAATTTCATAACTCTAACTTTTGTAGTTTCTGAGATCCGATTTCTCTAGTCACCCTGATCATATTGTGGGTAACTTTGGGGGGTCTACAACGTCCCCTTCTGGATAATACATACATGGACAGCTTTCCAGTATATCATTTCCCTTCGGGTGCAGGGTATAATAAGAATAATGAAATAAATAAAAAAAAGAAAACAAAAAGCATCAAAAAGAGCAATTAACCTTGAAGATAACCTGTCAGGGAAAGACCAAACATTTTTAAAATTATTGTGCATTTTAAATTCTTTGAATATTATTCCATAGATGCTTATTCATTATTTTGGAGATAGCATATTTAGTATAAAAGACGAACACTCTTCAGTAAACCCACATTCTACCTTGTACTTTCATTAGTGAAAATGAAGTGGCTCTCGATCGTTTTTGTTCTTGGCTTATTCGCTCTAGCCAGTGGTACGTCAAATATTTAATTTAAACTTTTAATTTTCGAACATATCCGATTAACTGTTTCTTTGGTTATTTGTACAGCTTCACCTCTTAAGCCTAACGGTGTGAGTATCGGCAGAGATTGCAATGGATGCATCGTTGTAAGCGGCTAGAAGAATCAACCTAAAAAATTTCCACTACACAATGACCAAAACTTTGGTTTGCTTAAAACTTCTTATTAATAATAAATAACATGTTATTTTATTAAATCAATTTAATAAATTTGAATATATTTGATTTGCCTAAATATATTTCATATAAATTTTATATAGATATAAATAAATATAAACTTTATAGACTGAACTTCAGGTACAGGACTACTTTTCGATTAGGCTAAATTTTCAATGGTCTTTAATATAAATAAATAAAAGCCTTTGAATAAGTGAAGTGAAGTGAAGGCAGAACGAATGCCAAGTTTGGTTGTCCTAGCTCTCATTTTCTCCAAGATCTAGTCATTTATATAGACATAGAGACGGGCAGAATCGTGGCTAAATCGATTACCCTGAACATACTTATGATTATGTTCCGACATCTCCTTCTCCATGCCACACACCTTAAGGTACACATTTTCGTATTAAAAACGGAAACAATAGTAATTCTATATTCAACTTTATTTAATTGATTTGACAAAATCCATTATTTACTTCAAACAAAGACATAGAAGTAAAAATTAGTTACTTTCTTTATTGAATATGAATATCCACGTAGACTTCAGTCTTTTAACCGCTAAAAATGCCGCATCCATTGCAATCTCTGCCGATGCTCACACCGCCACCAGGCTGTAGAGGTGAAGCTGTAGAAAATACCAAAGCATCAGTTAATCAGAAATGTTATAAAATTAAAAATTTAATTTAAATATTTGACATACCACTGGCTAGGGCGATTAAGCCAAGAACAAAAACGATCGAGAACAACTTCATTTCCACCAATGAGAGTACAAAATTGAATGTATTCTTACTGATGAGTGGTTCCCTTTTATATTAAAAATGTTATCTGTGAGAATACTTATCTATCGAATAAATTCAAAGATTATTACAAGGACAATAATCTCGGATTGATTGGTTTTTCCAGGAAAGGTTATCTTCGAGGGTTATTGGCCCTTTTTTGATGATTGTTTTTTATGCTCCTTTCGAAGAAGAAATAATATGTATATAATAATTTGATGATTATAAAGAACAAAACCACTCATCGTAAGCCCCAAATATAACATTTCGAATGGTCAATATCACTAGACGAATGAATTGAAACATATCCGTCCGTTTGTTTCTTTCTATGTAAATTAGTGACTTAAATCTAATGCGATGAAACTAAGTATACATGCATAGGCTGCCCTTTACTCAGATCCAGCCGATCTGACTACTATATTATAGATATAATTCTAAGTCTGTTTAAGGAGTAGCTCCCACATTTGGTGCCTGATCTCTTGTGTAAACCTTTATCATATAGATTCTATATCTACATAAAACTTTCTAATGATTATCTACATTGCTTACTGTTTAATCCCGTTTATATGATTTACGGCAGAAATACTTGAAAAAAAAGATTCACCGATCAGTAGGTGAATGTCGGATATATTTCTTAAGTTAGGTCAACAGATATTGTGGTCCAAATCAAGTACTATTTATATGAGATCGGATTTGTATGCTCACAATAAAACTATTCTATGTTAGGTCAAAGATGCTATCTCTAAAAATTTTGAATTGTATCTTTGGGCAAAGCGTTAGCACAATTTTCCAGATGGTATTTTCATTAAGCTTCTTCGAGAAAACAATGATCGGGAAAGGGCCATTAACCCTCGAAGATAACCTTTCCTGGAAAAACCAACCAATCTGAAATTATTGTGCTTGTAATAATCTTTGAATTTATTCGATACATAAGTATGCTTACAGATAAAATTTTCAATATAAATGGGAACCATTCATCAGCAAGCCTACAGTTCATTTTGTACTCTCATTGGTGGAAATGAAGTTGTTCTCGATTGTATTTGTTCTTGGCTTAATCGCTCTAGCCAGTGGTACGTCAAATATTTAATTTAAACTTTTAATTTTCTATCATAAATTATACAGCTTCACCTCTTCAGCCTAGCGGTGAGATGGACGGCAAAGATTGCTATTTATGCAGCATTTATACGTATTCTACGTAGAAATTCATATTCAATAAAGACCGTAATTACGTTTTGCTTCGATGTCTTTCAGTAAATAACGTTGTATTTTGCAATAGAAATTGAATAAATTTGAATATTTAATTATGTTTGTCGTAGTTTTATGCTTTTATTATTTGAATAAAAATTAACCTGAATGAGCAGAATGAGAATAAGTCTTTTAATACTTTTTTCATAGAACTTCCTCATATCGATTTACGTGGAATTGATTAAAAAATCTAGGTCAATTAAAGAAACGTTAGTTACGAGAAGTTTAATCTAAAGCAAGCTTCTTGACTTTTTGTACCGTTCTCAAAGAAGAAAGAGTATATGCATTTTTTTCCTTTTTGCAAAGTACAGAAAATCGTAGACCCCCAAAGACATTGCGATAAATGATCATATTGTATGATATGGAAGTTGAAAATCTGGGTTTCGTATATTTGATAGAAATGTGTTATGATCTTAGTTATGTTTTAGATCAATTGATAGATTGTTCGATTTGAAACAATGTGAAAGCAACAAATGCTAAAATTTTAAAGCCACAAAAAAGAGTACAAAATGGAATATAGGCTTACTGATGAGTGGTTGCCTTTTATATTCAAAATGCTATCTGAAAGAACACTTATCTATGGAATAAATTCGACGATTATTACAGGATTGGTTGCTATATCCAGGAAAGGTTATCTTGGATGTTAATAGCCCTTTTAGATCATTGTTTTTTATGCTCCTTTCGAAGAAGAAATAATATGTATATGTATATATTAATCTGATGATTGCAAAGAACAAAACCACTCATCGTAAGCCCCCAAATATAACATTTCGAATGGTCAGTATCACTAGGAATGAATTGAGACATATCCAGAGCAATCATGGTACTGCCAACCTAGAGGCTGACTTCTCTAATTTAATAAATTGAAATTCATCACATTGAAATTCATCTCTGATTTAGAGAAGGCTTTATATTTTTATTCAGTGCAATATATTAAATGTATGTTATACATTAAAGTCAATTAAGAATTGTCCTCAATCCATAAAGAAATGGGCCAAATAGTCCAGCACCAGTTACGGCATAGCTCGAAGCTCCAGCCCTCGTTGGTGGTATATGAATAATTGGAGAACCGTCCGGGTTATTACAGTTTACACATTTACCATTTACATAAACGGGACCATCTGAAAAGATACATAATGAAACTCCTTTACAATTAAGAAATAATTAAGCTGAAACAAAATTAATTTTATGTTAAGATTTTCTGAAATTAATTTAACAAAATACATTGTTATTTATTGTCAATAAGAACTTTTAAGCAAGTTACGGTCTTTACGGAATACGAAATTTTAGGTAGATTTTATTCTTCTAACCGCTGACAATGCCGCATCCATTGCAATTTCTGCCGATACTCACACCGCCAGGCACTTCAGGTGAAGCTGTACAAATTACCAAAGCATAAATTAATTAGAAAATTTAAAATTTAAAATCAACTTTTGACGTACCACTGGCTAGGGCGAATAAGCCAAGAACAAAAACGATCGAGAGCCACTTCATTTTCACGAATACGAAATCGAAATGAGGCTACCAGATGAATGGTTGGCTTGTATGTTATATTATCTCGAAAAATAATTCGAAGATTATTAAAAGGACAAGAATATCACAAATGATTGGTATTCCCACGAAAGGTTATCTTCAAGGTTAATTGCTCTCTCTCTCTCTCTCTCTCTCTATATACATATATATAGGTTTATATATATTTTTTTGTCACAAATCAAATAAGTAAGATTGGGCATAATATGACGTAGGGATCATTGTAACCAAGTGTGATTTTATGTGAATGCTATATTACTATATATTATATATAATTATTCTATATAAGATATTTGTATAATATCGGCCGATGAATGATAGAGATGTTTTAAGATCCAAGTTTGATCAGTCTGAAAGCTATAATTTTTTGAATATAAAAGATAATAAAAGATTTAAATTTATATTCAGATGTTATTCCAATTTATTCCACAAAAGACGATAAAGACTTTTAAACAAATTCTAGTTACGGAATATAAAATATTAATAAGATTTAATTCTTCTAACCACAAGGCTTGATAATTACATTGCCAGGTTTTAAAAGTGAAGCTGTCCAGATTAGAAAACCATCAAATAGAAATATAAGAATATATAAAAATATTATATTCTACAGTATAAAAAAAAAATAATATATATTTGACCTACCACTGGCTAGGGCCAATAAACCAAGAAGAGAGACGAGCGACAGCCACTTCAATTCTACGAATTTTAAATTGCAACGAGAGCATAAGATAGATTACGGGCTTAGAAATAAGTGGCTGCGATTTATCATCATGTCTTTATATTTTTATTCCGATTTGATTTAGCTTTCATATTAGTACAGACATTTTGGAGTGTGCTTTCTCTTTCTTTTTCGAAAAAAACAATGATCAAAAAAGAGCCATTCACCCTCGAAGATAACCTTTCCTGGAAAAACCAACCAATCCGAGATTATTGTCCTTGTGATAATCTTTGAATTTATTCAATAGATAAGTATTCTTTCAGATAACATTTTTAATATAAAAGGGAACCACTCATCAGTAAGAATACATTCCATTTTGTACTCTCATTGGTGAAAATGAAGTTGTTCTCGATCGCTTTTGTTCTTGGCTTAATCGCCCTAGCCAGTGGTATGTCAAATATTTAATTAAAATTTTTAATTTTCTAACATATCCGATTAATTGTTGCCTTGGTATTTTGTACAGCTTCACCTCTACAGCATGGTGGTGTGAGTATCGGCAGAGATTGGCAATGGATGCGGCATTGTTAGCGGTTAGAAGACTAAAGTCTACGTAGAAATTCATATTCAACAAAGACCGTAATTACTTTTTGCTTCGATGTCTTTGTTTTCAGTAAATAACGTTGTATTTTGCAATAGAAATTGAATAAATTTGAATATTAAATTACGTTTGTAGCAGTTTCTTCTTTTATTATTTGAATAAAAATAAACCTGAATGAGCAATGTTTGTTTTAATTATTTCTAAGAAAATAAATAAGGCTTTTAATACTTTTTTCATAGAACTTCTTAATTCCGATTTACTGCGAATTGGTTAAAAGTTCTAGGTCAATTCAAGAAACATTAGTTACGAGAAGTTTAATCTAAACCAAGCTTCTTGACTTTTTGTAACCTTCTCAAAGAAAAAAGTATATGCATTTTGTTTAACCCTAGGATACTTAGAATCACTAGAGGCGTCGATATATGTCCGCCGGTCAGAACCAGCCGCATGGGACCATTATATCATATAGTGTCATATGAACCTAAGTCGGACCTACTTACTGACCAATCACGTTCATGTGTTTTGACGGCAGAAAAAACTTCCAAAAACATTTTTGGTACCCAAAAAATAACCTTGGGAATTTTTGTCAATATTTAAGTGGGGTCCTATAAAATTTGTATAAACTTACAATTGATTTAGATTAAAGAATTCTTAATATATTTTTTTGATTGTAATTTTTTTCGTTTTTCGATAAGAACTTCCAAAATAATATTTTGGTTGGCTTGAAACTGTTTAGCTATATTTGGATCTTTTCATTTATTATATGAATTAAATAGGTATAAATATTATAGTCGAAGAAAAGTTTATCTCGGTTTCTCAGACTCTAGCCACATTTGAAGAGAATTCCATTTTTTTTTTTTTTGTCGAATCTGAAGTTGATATATCTTGCACTCTGAAAGTGTTCAATTAAATTCCAAAGCCCACAATAATGATCAAATTGAAATTATTAAAAAAATTCTTCTTTTTTAAATTATTTAAAGAAATAGATTAGTTTATTTCAGACATGTTGCACAGGATTTCTTCTATGGTAATAAAAGGAGGAAAATAAATTTTCAAAAATAGAACACCAAAAGTGGTAGTTTGTTTTTTTGATGGAAAAATTAATCGCCTCGAACATTGCAAACTCGACAGTCACCATTGATGATCACATTGCCAGGATTCAAAGGAGTGGCTGTAGTTAAAAAAAAAATAATAAAATTTTTATTGGAAATGCTATAAACTCTTTTAATGCAGACTTACCGCTGGCCAAAGCCAAGAGACCGAGAACAAAGGTAAGCGACAGCCACTTCATTTTTGCTTGGAATTGATTTTTAGTTGTTTTGAAATTGTTGACAAAACTGCGTTTCAGATGATTCTGATGCTAATGTCGAAGTGTATGCGGGTTTTTATAGCCCGGTTAACAAGCTTTCTTGCCGCTGAGAGAGTATCTGGATCTGAGAACGCAATCTCCCCGATTCTCGAACGAATTGCGCATCGAGCATTTGCTAAACCACTTGAGGAATTTCCAGAATTCATATATATATGCTATAGTTGATTTTAATCTGTACTTATGGTTTTGGATAGATGCTGTCGGAGAGCTGGTAAAAACCCGGGCACAGTTCATTCATGCTCTTCGAATTGTGCAATCTACTCAATTATTTTGTGGTTTTTCTGAGAGAGCCCCGGAGACTGCCTTCTAAATCAATTAAATTTTTAAACAAACAATTAAACAATTTATGGGTAAATTTATTTATGATTTTTTCATTAAACTAAATATATAATTTTTAATAGATTTTTGCTAACATATTTGTGTATACACTTAAGACGATGCCTTAGAGGAGGCATTAGAGTATAACTGAACTGATTTCAAGACTGATAACAGAGCTCTCAGCATTTGCTATAAATACTAACAAATCAGTTTATTTTTAAACAAGACCAGTTTGTTTTATTTGAAGAAATTATTCAAATAATTATAATAGAATAAAATACAATCTAACAAATTTGCCAGCCTACTGAATTTTATTTCAGTCTCGCAAACTGGATTATGGAGACAAGTCCAAAGTCAGGGCTATAAGGCGACACTGAACCGAACTGACAGCACGTGTACTTATTACCTGGGCACATGGCTGTCAGTTGCCCAAAAAGCTAATCACCCGATTAAATGCCAGACATACTTCTCGCAACTTCTCAGAAAAGACTCTCACCATATCAATTCCTCTGAGCCTCAAGAGTTGCGTTGAGAGTGTGAAAAAACCCCAACTTTTTTGACGTTTTCGGAACCAAAACAATATCTCTGACAAGTTTATGCATATACCCGTGTATTTATTTATTAATAAAGTGCGACTTGGACTATACAATTTCATGAGGGTTTATCATTTGTTTATTACAATGACTTGGCTTTTATTGACAAACCGAAATTTGCGTAAACATTTTTTTTTTAATACAAAAAAGCGTCTGGGTGAGCGTTTCAAATTGTTTTGTTCTGTTTGATTGTTTATTTTATTTGGATATACAGTGAAACCTCTAGTCGAATTTATACTTATTTAATTTTAATTATTTTATTAAGTCCTTAATTAATTTGAATCATTGAATGTGAAATCTATTTAGCTGCCTCGCACATTGCAGACCACACAATCTCCATTGATAATCACATTTCCAGGTTTCAAGGGAGAGGCTGAAAAAATAAATATATAATTCATTAAAATTTTAAAATATTTGGGTTATAAATTGATTATTTAAACTTACCACTGGCCAAAGCCAAGAGACCCAGGACAAAAGCAAGCACCAGCCACTTCATTTTAGTTGTTGATAGAAATTCACTTTAGTCGATTTTGAATTGATTTGCGAACTATGAGTGCCTTTTATAGAAATCTGAGACCTTCTCAACGAACTGATTAAAATTGAACTCATTCATGCACTTTTATTATCAGTTTAATAATAACCCTATCCACATGATTAAAAAGAAAGAAAATATGTGTACCAGTTCATTTCTATCGAATGCCAACTGTATTTTAGTTTTGGTTTTAGAGGATTTTCAAACCAAGCTTTATTTATTTATTTACCTTTGTTTTTTTTTTGGGTCATGCGGTTTTATTTTATATAAATTTTATGGCCTTTAAAAAAAAACCGAGCCTGATGTCTGTATTATGACATCAGTTTTCATGTCCTGACCACTTGAAATAATAAAATCTTCTTTATGGTCTTACATGAATTTTCTATTTTCTCATTTTTTTTGGTAAGCCTAAACATTTTCTACTTGGCATCTCATAGGCCTTGTAGGAAAATACAATTATGAAAACTTTTGTTTAATGCAAAAAGTAAACAAGCATTTCAAAGACCCGAACAGAGTAATTATAAGAAAACTGACAAAAATATATATGTAGATGCGTGTGGGCTTTTTATGTACAAGTCGAGGGTAGGAATTCTGTGGGTTTTGGGGCCATTTACTTTTTACTGCTGTAGGTATATCTGCACGGCAAGAGAAATTTATTTCCCTTGGGACAAATCTATTAAGGCAAACACGCACACAAGGCAAAACGCAAAAATGGCCAAGCAGAGGCAGAAAACACAAAATGGGGGAAAGGAAGAGCAGCAGCAGATGCCGAGAGTCGCCCAGGGAAAAGTAATTACCAAAGGATTTGCATTTATTTAACCACTTATACAGTGCTCGGGCTTTTGGCCAACATAGCATTATAGTGGCATTAGAAATGAGCCCACATAAATTACCAATTTCATTTAACCTGTTTTGGCCAAAGTCGACACAACTTGATCTGGCTCTCGAGCAAAATCAGCTTGACATTAAATTAGAGATACACTTGTTTTTACATATCTTCAATCACAGTTTTAAACTAAAGGCCTTTCTTTTTCTCCAACCATTTTGTGTCATCCAAACCTTTCTCTGTCAGCTCTGCCAGGTCACAGAGGGCAGAGCACTCTCTGCTCTTTGTTCCACAAACATTGGCACGTGAGTTAAATTGCTAATCAACTGAAAAGGCGTCAAGAGTAATGACGTCCAAAGGACACTTATCGATATATGTCTGTATATATATATATATATATATATATATATATATATATGGGAAATCGCCACTGGTATCCGCTTTGGATGTCACTTTGAATTGTTCTTTGCTTGCTCTTGCTTTCACCCAGTCGAGTGGTATTTTTTAATGTATTTAAGCGGTATTTATATATACCTACTATATGGTTCAGTCTACTCTAACTGTGCATTGAATATTGCTAGCCTTCGTGTGGTATTGTTCAGTGAACTTTCATTGACGTTAATATTGACATGATGTCGACACTTTGCCACTCCTGTTCAAGGACCGACGCGACCCAGTCCAGTGTTTGTTTAATGCCATTGACGAGAACAACATCAACAACAACACTAAAAACAGCCACTAACTAATGGCAATTTGTTGTTATATGTATGTCTATATAGAGTGCCTTGGCATTTATTTTTAGGTGTAAATAAGTGTGGGTGTAAGATACAGACACACTTACTGTCAACTGTCAGAGCATAATGATAAAAATAACAGACATTTAAGCCAAATCCCCCTGGGCTTAATAAGCTAAATTTGCAAGCAACTCGATATATATTTAGATATATCTGAGTGGATTATATAGAATGCTGGAATCAAAGGGAAAATTTCCAAATGATTTTAGAATTAGTTGATCAATTAATACTCACTCTTTTAACTGTAGGTGTAAACTGTACCAAAAGTAAATTTCCAATAGATCAAATGGGATTTCTCAAATATTTTAGCTATGAAAATTAAAATGTTTTTTATTGAATTTTTTCAGGTATATAAATTAGAGCAAAGCTTCTCCGTAGACAATTTCAAAACCCTCTAAAATACTGAGCTTTAACTAAGCTTTAAAGCATTTTCAAAGTCTCCCTTATCAGTTTCAATCCATGTCTGACAGAATAATTTAAAAAAAATTTTAGTTGTATTTTAAAATGCAGATCATTTGGTTGTCGCTTGTTTTATTTCTCTGTCGTAGCCGATTTGCCTTGGCTCATGTGGGTCAAATGGTTTGCTTCTATGATGCAGAAAATTTTGTTTATCCTGGCAACACCAACAAAGATTTAAGTAAATAAATAATATTGTATTCAAATCAGATTATATTTTAATTCAATTTGTTTTTCCCCTAAAGCCAACGATCAAGAATTCATACGCAAATTGGAGCCGGCCTTGAACTTTTGTAACTTTTTGATTTATGGCTATGCTGGCATTAATCCAGATACCTGGACCATCAAGAGCTTGCTGCCAGAACTTAGCTACCAAATTGGTCATTACCGTCATGTGACAGAGCTGAAAAAGAAGTTTCCTCATGTACGTTTTCTATTATCTGTGGGTGGCGACCGGGATGTCAATGAGGAAGGTCAATCTGATATAATGAAGTACTTGACTCTTCTGGAAGATCCAGAGAAACGAAATAGCTTCAAGTCGAGTGTGGATATGGAATTGAGTAATTATGGCTTTGATGGCTTAGATTTAGCTTGGCAGTTCCCAAAGACTGAGCACAAAGTGGATCTAGGAGCTTTGAAAAATACCTGGCGTAAGCTCAAAGGCTGGTTCTCTAGCCCATTCAAAGCTGTAGATGGCAAAGCGGAGGAGACCAAATTGAAGTTCTTGGAATTGATTCGGGAATTAAAAGCGGACTTTCAGGTGACGGGAAAAATTCTCTCATTAACCGTGCTACCCAATGTGGATGCAGGGTGTAAGTTTGTTTAAAATGAAATTTGTTTTATTCGTTGGTTTATTTTGTTCTTATTATTTTTAGCCTATATTGATATTGCCAGCGTGACGAATTTGGTGAACTTTGTAAATTTGGGCACTTATGATTTTATCACGCCTCAACGAAGTCCCATGGTGGCCGATCTGCCGACCTCACTTCATGCCATGTACGATCGTGATCCTAAACAGAATATTAACTATCATGTGGAATATTGGCTAAATCAGACCACACATGCCCGGAAGCTAATGGTGGGCATAACTAGTTTTGGTCGCGTCCTGGCAAATGTCTCTGGGCTCAGGACTCACGGGTTATCCGCCGGTGCCAGCCACTGAAGGACCTGCCCCTCTGGGTAGACGTACTGGTATCAAAGGCTTGCTAAGCTGGCCCGAAATCTGTGGACTTCTACAGCATCCTGGCAGCCCGGAACTGAGCCATCGAAATAATACTTTACGTAAGGTTGGGGATCCCACAAAACGGTTCGGCATTTATAGCTATTTGTCTGCCGACGAGGGTCAACCTGGTGTCTGGGTAGGCTATGAAGATCCTCAGAGTGCTTCTGTAAAAGCTGGCTATGTCCAGGCTCAAGGACTTGGTGGTGTGGCCCTCCATGACTTGGCTTTTGACGATATCCTTGGTGAGTGTGCTGGAGAAAAATATCCCATTTTGCGTAGTATCAAATACAAGCTCTAAGAAAATGACAAGAAAAATAAACTAAAGAAAAAATTCGTCTTTCAAACCATGAAGAAAATTTATTTTTAAGGCACACCAAAAAGTATGCTACATTATTTTTTCGCCAAGAAAATTGAGACTGTTCAGAAAAGCAAGATGAAGGAGAAAAGTTTCATTCAAAATATAAAGAAAAAAAACGTAAATGCTTGAAAAAGGTAGACGAAAATGGCACAAAGAAAAGCCAAAAAAAAGAGTGAAAAAATCGTAGACAGGAGAAAAGCAAAGCAGCAGCTAACTGAGGCGTAAATGGTGGACCAATGGTTCCACTCACAGCTAAAAATGAGGAGATGGCAGACAGGAAATTTCAGAGGGTGCTTAAGAAGGGGCTTGGAGCAAGGTAAAAGTTGAAATTAAACCAATTAGTTTGCCACCGCTGTTGCTGCAGTGAGTCGCATAAAAACCCAACACGAAGGTTAGCAAAAAAAAAAAAAGGACATAACAAAGGGCAGAAGAGCTCTGAGGAGCGGGCTGAAATCGACTCGTTTAGTTGAGCATCAGGCTTGAAACTCAAGTTATTTAGGCTGCCTGGTTTTGGCTACGGCTCGGCGTGGCTTTCCGTGGTTACTCTCTGAATGAGTTACCAATTTTAAGTATATTTTAAATACTGTTGACTGCCAACCCAAAAGCTCTACTCTAGATCTGCAAAAGGTAAATGTATGTGTGAGTGTGTGTGTGTGTGTGCAGGCCATACTTCACTGTAACGGCAACTGCCGCCATCATAAATTAATTATGATTTAACAACTTTAGCATGCACGACACGCCAAAGCGTTGCATGAAACTTTCTGCCTTTCATTTCAGCCGTATGAAACAGACAGAGAGAGAGAGAGGGAGAAGGAGTAAATTTTTTTTTTCATTTTCCTTGTTGAAAAGGAAAAATTATAATTTTAATGAGCGCAAAAGTTTTAAAGTTTCCCAAACATTTTCATGAGCAGCACCAGGACACAAAAGTTTTTATCACCCGCCCGCCAACCCGAAACATTCCCACCGCCTTTAAGGCAACATTTGTTACTCACAGAAGCAGATAGAAAGTTATTATGGATTTTACTGTATTACATACTTAAAACGAACTCAAGCTAATAAAACTTAATAAAAAATATATACATATATTTTTTTTTTTTTTTAATTTTTCCTTTTCCTAATTAATAGTTTTTGCTATAGCAAAAATATTTTTGCTAAATTGAATAAGTTTTTCATTACTTAATTTGATGAAGAAATTTCCTGAAGTTCACTAAGCATTCATTTTTTGTAATAAGCCAATACTTTGACTAAACTTCAACTGGAAGCATAAAAAACTTTTCAAAAACTGTACAAAGTATTAAAAGTTTTCCGATGTTGACTGTACCTACTTGTTTCTCAACGTTTCACCAGAATAGTAAAGTGTTTGTCAACCCCTTTGAATTCTGTGGTTTTGTTGCTTTCGTAGAATTTGTCTGGTGAATAGTTTGTGGCTTGATAAAACAAAAGCAACTGACATAAACAGATTTGTATTTATTTTTACTTTTTATTTTATTTTATTTTGTTTTTTGGTTTATTTTAACCAAAAAACAATAGGGTAGAATGGGCTAGTTTGGCAAGATAACACACATGTAGAGAAAACAATCTAATCAAAATCATAAAATAAAATGGAATCAAGCAGATAAAAGAATTTTTCTACTTGTCACTGTTTGCCAGCTCCACTCTTAATATCCTCGAAAGCCTTATGCCACAATTTATCAAATTGCTTGGGCAGCTTGGATCTTACCATTTCGGCCTGAATGCGGGCCCCCTTATTGTTTGCCTCCTCATAGTACGGCAGCTGGGATATCCTCTTGAACCAGGCCATTAGCTTGGGAAACTTGGTGCCATCAATGGGTGTGAAACACAAGTGTAGACTGCTCACTGTGGCCACAATACTGAAGTCGGCAATGGTTAGCTCTGATCCTGTCATATAGGGCTCGTCGCCCAGAAACGTTTCCAGTAGACCATAGTTTTTTTCAATTTCTTCAAGCTTAGTTTTCGGCAATTCCGTGACATTTTCCCTGAACACGAGACGCACCAAATACAAAAAATTACTGTAGAAGAGCACACCGCTCTCAAAATACAAACGCTGATCCACAATGGCTCGACGCAGATAATCCTTGGGATAAAGCTCATGTTCTTTGCTATATTTCCTCACCAAATAGGCTATAATGGCATGGGAATCCCAAATACAAGCTCCGTCAGGACCTTCGGTTGTGTCCTCCAACATGGGTACGGTATGCTGGGGATTTTTTCGCACATATTCTGGATTCAGGTGCTCACCAGCCGAGACATTCACTTGTCGAAATTCATACTCCAGCTGAAGAGCACTCAGTGTTAGTCGCACCGCCCTAACCGGTGGACTGACTTCCGTGCCATATAGAATCAGTGTCATATCCTAGGACCCTCTAACTTTAGATTCTTTCCAGCTTGCCGTGCAATTACAAACTAATTTAACTAGACAAAGACTCTGTTGATTAGAATGTCGCTTTAGCGATTAGATACAATCTTAATACTGATTAGATAGGTTACTTTAGTTGTGATGTCAAATACTTAATATATTTTTATACCTCGGACTTATCAGTCTACTTGCAAAACAAGACGTCATAATGCTGCAAGTTTAAAATTTTGTCTAATTGTTTATTAATACCAAAAACAGAGATAAAATGTCTAGGCTAATGGAATTCATTTGACTAAGCTAATATTTGCTTATATCTTAGAATTTCGGACAGGTTTGTACGCCTTTGATTCATATACAGACCAGGGCTGGTTATTTATATGTTCTAGTTACCAACAAACCCATATAAAACTTATCTTTATAGATCTTAATCTATTTTTGAGTAATTTGTGATATTAGGTTCTAATTTTGGAACATAAAGAATTACAAAAATCTTAAGTCTTTTATTTTATTCCTTTCTTTCAGTTTCCTCAAATTCTCGTGAACTTAAATTATCTACCAAAAATCGGAAGACTTCTTGGCAAGCCTCAAAATACTTATATCTCAAGTTTGGGGCAAACTTTGTCTGCCTAAGAGTTCTCATCTCAAGAACTGGAGAATTTTATAAAAAAAAAATAATTTTTCTGATTATATTTTCACTGAAAAATTTAAAATTTCTAAGATAATTATGACTAAGTATATTCAATTAGACTTTATATTCCAAAAGAACACATTCAAAGTTTTTGAGGCAACATAATTGATAAGCAATAAATAATAGATCCAATTCTAATCGGACAATGTTTACAGTACCTCAAGTTCCACTGATAAGAGCAAATTAAATAAAACTCTAGGGGGTACGCTCAGAAAGAATGACATAACACTTTTGTATTTCACCACTATAACTTTGTAGGTAAATGAATTTTGAATGAGAACAGAAAAGCTTTGAGCAGAGAAGTTGCCATAAAAGCTTTGAGCTGCCATACACCAAATAATACGAAAAAATGGTCAAGCTCAATTATCGTTGTACTGGCAAAGGGAGAGCATCACCAAAAAAATATGTCGAAAATTATTCTTTATGGCCTCGAAATGAGTCCGCCGGTGCGTGCTGTCTTGCTCACACTAAAAGCTCTGGACTTGCCCTACGCATTCAAGGAAGTTGACCTGGGCACTGGTGAACAAAAATCTGCCGAGTTTTTGAAAAAGAATCCTCAGGGCACTGTGCCCACGCTGGAAGACAATGGTGTCTTCCTTTGGGACTCCCATGCCATCTGCTCTTACCTGGTCGACAAATATGGCAAATCCGATGATCTCTATCCCAAGGACTTGGTTCAACGAGCTCGTGTCAATCAGCGCTTGTACTTTGACGCCAGCACCATTTATATGTCGTTGTGGACTTGTAGTGTTGCCTTTGCCCGGCACGGCGTGACTGTCGTACCAAAGGAAAAGACCCAGAATATTTACGATGCCTTGAACCTTACCGAAACCTTTTTGTCCACCACCGGTCCCTACATGAATGGCGAGAAGCTAACTATTGCTGACTTTTGCTGTGCCGCCACGGTTTCCTCCATTCCATCAGTGGTGGATATTTGCCCAGAGAAATATCCTAAGATTACCGCCTGGTTAAAACTCATCAGCGAATTACCCTACTACGAAGAAGCCAACGGCAGAGGGGCCAAGCAATATAATGCATTGATGCGAACTTTATATACCGAAATACAAGTCTAATTTATTCAATCAAGTCTAATTTATTCAATCAAATAAAAAAACAGCTGATTTGCCTGCTGCAAATTAACTCTTATCCGCTCTTTTACTGAGCTTATCTTATCTGCTAAGTTTTATCGGACCCATAGTGACTCTTATTGCTGAGCCATAGCATACACTTTTTATTTTAAGCGAAAGCAAATTCAGTCTTTTATTCATGGGTTAAAAATTTATTGGAAATTGACTTACGAACTCAAATTGATCTCATTTCAATTTAGTATTTAGGATTCACTTAGAAAAGCTCGCAAGTGTACTGAAGTTCAGTCTGATCAGGCTACTATATCATATAGCTGCCATACCAACGCAAATGAGTCTTAGGAATAGCTGAGGGTCTTTTTGACTAATCTCATTCATATGATTATCACCAGAAAAAACTTCGAAAAGAGTTGGTAATCTTCGGCGTCCTGAGAATTCCTCTGTGATTTTTATTTTTGATTACATAAACAGAGTTATGCTTCTGATGAGTACAAAGAAGCTGTTCGATCTGTTTATCTCTTGTATACTCTTTTCAAAAAAGTAGGATTTATTTATTTTGTAATGATGTTCGTTTGTTTGGAATATTGAATACATTTATTGTCCAGTTTTTTTAATTTCATAAGGATCAGAACACTATAAATCATACGTACTTGAAACAATTCTAGATATATCTCCAATATTTGTTAACTGATCCCATTCAAATTTTTGATTCATATATTAACCCTGGAAGGTTCCTCTTATTTTACATACACAAAGGTTCTTCTTCGTCGAAACGACTACGCTAATTTTCAAATTGTTGTCATTTGTTCCCATAACAAAAAAATCTTTAGTTTTTCTTCAAATTATATTTATTGATTCATTCATTATAAAATAAAATAAAAATTAATTGGTTTAAACTTAAATGTTAATTTAAAATCAGCACAAAACAAAGAGCGCAAGTATAAAAAAAATCGAATCGAAAAAATTTCGTCGTCGAATCGACGAAGAGGATCCTTCCAGGGTTAAAAGCATAGAATCAGTATGACTTGACACTTTTGTCTGTCTCTGCTATAACAGGGTTAGTGAGAACATTTTGCGTGAGAGCAGAAAAGCTTTGAGCAGAAAAGTTGCCATAAAAGCTTTGAGCTGCTATATATATGATGGGTCGAGCTAAATTTTTACTGTTTTACTGACAAACGGAAAGCATCACCAAAAATATGTCGAAAATTATTCTGTATGGCATGGACGTGAGCCCGCCGGTGCGTGCTGTCTTGCTCACATTGAAAGCTCTGGACTTGCCCTATGAATATAAGGAGATTAACCTGGCCACTGGCGATCAAAGATCTCCAGAATATTTGAAAAAGAATCCTCAAGGCACTGTGCCCACGCTGGAAGACAATGGCGTCATACTCTGGGACTCTCATGCCATCTGTTCATACCTGGTGGACAAATATGGCAAATCCGATGATCTCTATCCCAAGGACTTGGTTCAGCGAGCTCATGTCAATCAGCGCATGTACTTTGACGCCAGCACCATTTATATGTCGGTGTGGAATTGCAGTGTTGCCTTTTTCCGGTACGGCGTGACTGTCGTACCCAAGGCAAAGACACAAAATATTTTCGATGCCTTGAGCCTAATCGAGACCTTCTTGTCCACCACCGGACCCTACATCAATGGCGAGAAGCTGACCATTGCTGACTTTTGCTGTGCGGCGACGGTTTCCTCCATTCCATCAGTGGTGGACATTTGCCCAAAGAAATATCCGAAGGTCACTGCCTGGTTAAAACTCATCAGCGAATTACCCTACTATGAAGAAGCCAACGGCAGAGGGGCCAAGCAGTATAATGCAATGATGCGAAATACTTATACCGAAATAGAAGTCTAGTTTATTCAATCAAATAAAACACAGCTGGCTTGCCTGCTGAAAATTATCACTCATTTGTTTTATATATATATGTGTGTCGGGCTCGGGTAGAACTAATTGCTGAGCTGTCACATACACTTTTCATTTGAAATGACATTTAAAACTTTTAACAAATATTTTAGATTCAAAGAGAGAAACTCTGTAAATCATTAGCTCTCATATGAACATAAATTGATCTTAGGAATATATCCCACATTTATAAACCGACTTTAGACTTATTTTATTTTGAAGATTTTTTTAATGAAATTTCACATGTGTGATTAAATGACTTTCTGATCGGGTTACTATATCATATAGCTGCTATACTAACAAAATATCTTAGACTCTTGCGACTATTATTGACCGATCCCACTCATATGACTTAAAGCAGAGAGAGCTTTGAAAAGAGTCTTGAATCTTCGACACCCTAAACAACGTGTTTTTTGTATTTTTTTTTTCGCAACAGAGTGAGGCTTTTGTTGAGTATAAAAAAGCTTTTTGATCTGTTCTTCTCTTTACATTTATACTCTTTTCGAATAAGAAAGAATACATTCATTTTGCTTTAATTGGTCTGCATGACAAAGAAAACCCGATTGAGCCATGACCGTCTCTCGGTCCATTTGTTCTAGTTTTAAGGCTATAGTGATTAATATTTTGCGTATGTAATATTACAAAAATGTCGAAAAGAGCTTGTAAGCTTCGGCACTTCGAAGACAACGTTACATTGGATTTATTTTTATTTTTACTTGGGCGTTGTCACGGTTGAAGCCCCGCAGTAGCGGGCTTTAAATAATATAAGTTAGTTTGCATTTGAAAACCGAAGTCTACATTACTCTCAGCGGAATGTCCAAGATTGTACTCTATGGCATGGACATAAGTCCTCCGGTGCGCGCTTGTTTGCTTACCCTGAAGGCTTTAGACTTGGATTTTGAATATCGTGTGGTGAACCTCTTGAAGGGGGAGCATAAGACCGACGAATTTATGAAGATGAATCCTCAAAGCACTGTGCCTCTGCTGGATGATAAAGGCGATTTGATTTGGGACTCGCACGCTATTTGTGCTTATCTGGTGGATAAGTATGCCAAGTCGGATGAGTTATATCCCAAAGATCTGGTGCTGCGGGCTAATATCGACCAACGTCTCTTCTTTGATGCCAGCATTCTATTCATGTCTCTGAGATATGTGAGCATTCCCTATTTCATTCAAAATGTATCCGAAGTGCCTCGGGAGAAAGTCAACAACATCTTAGACGGCTACAGATTGGTGGAGGTCTTTTTGGGTGATAATCCCTACATAGCTGGCGAATAAGTTGACCATAGCTGATTTTTGTTGTGCAGCCACGGTCTCCTCATTGCCAGCCATTGTTGAGATGGATTGCAATGAGTATCCCAAGACGACTGCTTGGTTGAAACGCCTGGCCGAATTGCCCTACTACGAAGAGTACAACAATAAGGGAGCCCAGGAATATATTGATGTCTTGAAAAATAAATTACAACTTTTATAATTGCTCTAACCACATATTTAGATTCTCTTTCTGAATTCTTAAGATTAAATCAAATAATTAAATATGTAAATGGTTCTTTTTGTTTTATTTTCAATTGGTGCAAATTTAATGGGAATTTTAATTGTTTTCGAGAGCTCGTTAAATATGCGCCACGTGTACCTGGACAACAAATGCCAGGCTTCCCAGGATCTGCTAAGGCTTTATAACTAGTCAAAATACCCACGGCCATTTCATTCGATTTCGAACCTCCAAAGTATTTGCATTTTAAAATATTATGACTAAAATCATTCTCTTTGGACTTGATGCTAGTCCTCCAACCCGGGCGGTTTTACTTACTCTGAAAGCCCTCAACTTGGACTTTGACTACAAGAAGATTAATCTCTTTCGTGATGAGCACATGACTCCGGAATTTCTGGCCAAGAATCCTCAGCACACTGTGCCCTGTCTCGAAGATGGCGATCATTTCTTCTGGGAATCACATGCCATTATGGCATATCTGGTCACCAAATATGCCCCAGATGACAGCCTCTATCCCAAGGACTTGTACGAAAGGGCCGTAGTCGACCAACGGCTTTATTTCGAGGCTGGGGTAATGTTTGACGGTGGTCTGCGCAAGATAACCCGTGAGCTGCTTTTCGAAAATCAGACAACCATCTCCAAGGCCAGATTCGAAGCCATTGTTCAGATCTATGATTTTGTGGAGAAATTTATAGGCGAGAAGGAATATGTGGCCGGGGATCATTTAACCATTGCTGACTTTAGCATTGTCTCTACTCTGACCTCTTTGGAGGTTTACGTACATCTCGATGAATCGAAATATGAGAAAATCGTGGCCTGGCTCCAACGCCTTAAACAATTGCCCTACTACGAAGAAGCTAATGCCAGTGGAGCACAACAGTTTTGGGCCTTAATTAAATCCAAACAATTTACTGTTTATTAAAAAAAAAAAAAAAAAAAAAAAAAAAAAAATTCAATCAAATGAAATCTAATGACACCAAAAATGTATTTTGTTAGCTTGCAACTGAAGAATTAAATAAAATAAACAATATTCAATATTTGTACAAATGGTTTGATATTGGAAGCCACTCAATTTTCTACAAAAACAAAAAATTCCTAAACACCAAATGGTTTTAGCTTAAGTAAAACATTGACCAACTTAAATTCCAAAGATTTTGGCAAAGAACTTAATTTTTTTCCTTTTCTTCCTACTTGGGACTTAATTAATTAACCTCGGAGAACCCTGTAAATCATAAGATTACTCAATTAATTCGTTTAAATATGAAATAGTTCTAACGAATTCTCGCGGTGAAAAATTCTCTTCCAGGAAAGAGAAATACCACCTGGCTGATAGTTTTGTTATCAGAACTTCTTGGCTGTATAAAAATGTTTGCCCAAAGAGCTTCCAATTCAGTTGCCACCTTAAAATCGAACAATAAAGAACTCAATATATAAAATGGGTAAACTTACGCTCTACGGTATCGATGGAAGTCCACCAGTTCGCTCCGTACTCCTCACCCTCAGTGCGCTCAACTTGCCCTTCGATTACAAAATTATCAATATAATGGCTGGAGAACAAATGGAACCACAATTTCTGAAAATGAATCCCCAACACACCCTGCCGACTTTGGATGATGATGGCTTCTATCTTTGGGACTCGCATGCCATAAATGCTTACCTGGTGGGCAAATATTCACGCAGTCAATCGCTCTATCCGAAAGATCTAAAGGAACGTGCCGTAATTGATCAGCGTATGCACTACGATGGATCAGTGGCGCTACCAGCAGTTCGTGGTGCTCTCGTGCCTGTACTCGCCCTAAACCAAACCACAATTCCCAGGGAGAAAATCGATGCCATCGCCGATGTGTATAACATAATGGAAATCTTTCTGGGAAACAATGATTACATTGCCACAAATGATTTATCGATTGCCGATTTTAATTACATAGCCCTGATCTCAGTGGCTGTGGCATTTCTGCCAGTGGATCCTGTGAAATATCCGAAAATCACAGCCTGGATGAATCGTATGAAGAAGTTGCCCTATTACGAAGAAGCCAATGCCAATCGCTTGGCTCCCATGCTGGAAATGATCAAGTCCAAGAATATTACCATTGCCTAGTTATTTTTCAAATTATATAAATTTATTTAAAGTAATAGCAAAAAATTTTAAATAAAATAAACTGGTAAATTACCTAAATAACAAGACTAAGCAACACTCTTTTCTTTTAACTGAGATCCAAAGATTTGAACGGTTCAGAAACCTACAGAATATTTAAGGGAAATCACAAAGAATTCGATATGGATTTCTATAGTATATAGATGATCTTGAACTAGTTTTAGAAGAGTGATCAAAATGGAAAGAAATCCTAAAGAAACTCTTTTTTGAACTTTAGAGAATCTAGAACATGCTCTAGAGTCTCCATAACCTTAAGCCCTAGTTACTATTATTCTAATTGGAAAACCAGAATTGCACAGATTTGCAAAGCCCAACCTATCAGTCATTGCTTTCATAGAGATTAAGAGAGCTTTAAACAAAAATAACATTATCATAATGACAATGCCGATTTATTCTCTTTCGTTTGGGGGACAAACCAGTTGGCCCGGTGTTATTATCTCAGCACAGAGAAGACCTATAAAAAGGTAGCCGCAAGACAAGTTGGCACAGTAGCTCGTTGATATTTCTACGGTCAAGATGGGTAAACTAGTGTTATACGGTATCGATGGCAGTCCACCGGTTCGGGCTGCCTTGCTCACGCTAAATGCATTGAACTTGCCTTTCGAATATAAAGTAGTCAATCTACTGGCCAAAGAGCAATTGGAACCGCAGTACCTGAAAATCAATCCACAACATACTGTGCCCACTTTGGATGACGATGGTTTCTATATCTGCGACTCACATGCCATCAACTCATATTTGGTGGACAAGTATGGCAAGAGTGACTCTCTCTATCCCAAGGATTTGAAGGAACGCGCCATCGTAGATCAGCGCCTATTTTACGAGGCCAGTGTAGTCTTCCCAGCTATACGAGCCATTGTTGGACCCATACTTTTCCAAAATCAAACCACAATTCCTCAGGCCAAAGTTGATGCCATTCTGGAAGTCTACAAAATGATGGAGATTTTCTTGGGCAATAACAATTTTATTGCCTCAAATAATCTATCAATTGCCGACTTTCACTTCATAGCCGTGGTCTCTGGAACTGTGGGTTTCCTTGACTTCGATGCCTCCAAATTTCCCAAAGTAGCCGCTTGGATCGACCGTATGAAACAGTTGCCCTACTACGAAGAGGCCAACGGCAATCGTTTGACCCAACTTCTCGAGCTGCTCAAATCCAAAAATGTTACTATTGGTTAAGTGAATTCATCTAATAAATTATTACATCATATAATATATTGAATTTTCCTACGTGGGAGGGGGTTCTACCTATAAGTGTTTATCAAATTAATTTAGTAATAGCAACAAATCAGTAGAGTCAATGGTCAGGTCTGTCTATAATGCGCATGCTCTAAATATATACGAAAGAGAATGAGTCGTCAATTAAAGAGTATGAATTTTATATATTTTTTATTAAAAACAATTTTCTCTTATCAACAAAAAGGTTGATATACTTATCAATATTTATAAAATTATATTATATTTTCTTATCAAGCTGCACTCGTCCATGTAAGGCTGCCAGATTGATTGAACTTTAAACAGAACACTATCATTAAAATTAAATGATAAAAATACTCTTTAGTGAAAGAGAAAAATAGATGACGTTATTGTCACCAGAAATATGGGCTATAAAGATATGAAGAGCAGGGAAAAGTGTCTCAGTAGTTTGGCAAAATTTCTAAGTTCAAGATGGGTAAGCTTGTGCTCTACGGCATCGATGGCAGTCAACCAGTTCGGTCGGTCCTGCTCACCCTAAGGGCCTTGGACTTGCCCTTCGAGTATAAAATAGTCAACCTTATGGCCAAGGAGCAAATGACTCCAGAGTATCTCAAAATGAATCCTCAACATAGTGTGCCCACTTTGGATGATGATGGTTTCTATATCTGCGATTCGCATGTCATTAATTCCTATCTTGTGGGCAAATATGGCTCAACTGATTCACTCTATCCCAAGGATCTCAAGGAACGTGCCATCATTGATCAGCGCCTGTACTATGAGGCCTGTGTGGGCTTTCCAGCTGCCCGAGCGATTTTCACGCCCTTGATTTTTCAAAACCAAACCATAATTTCCCAGGCGAAAATCGATACCATTCTCGAGATCTATAGAATGATGGAAATCTTTTTAGAAAACTCCGAATATATAGCCACAAATAACCTGACAATTGCGGACTTTCATTTCATAGCTATGATCTCAACATTTGATGGCTTCCTTAACCTCGACACAACCAAGTTCCCGAAGGTAACAGCCTGGATGAATCGCATGAAACAGTTGCCCTATTATGAGGAGGCTAATGGCAAGAGATTAGTTGAACTGCTGGAGCTACTAAAATCCAAAAATATTACCATAGAAAAGAATTGAAGTCGACCTTTTTTAACCTTTTCTTATAGATAAGGTTTATGTGAGTCATCTTAAAAAACTTCACTAATCATCACAACTAAGGGAAAAATATGCTTAATCATGATTACAAAGCACTAATTTCAATTCTATTTTTAGTTCGAGAGAAATAATTTGATTGTGACAAACAATTTCGGGCTTTTATTTTCACACTTTTCTCATTCTCTTATAAAAAACTTTTCTCATTTAATTAAGCAAATTTAAGAGAACATTTTGCCCTCACTTCTTTTACTCTTCTCTTTATTGGCATTGTTTTGAATTCCCAAATAAATGAAATATATGAAAATAAATTAATTAACATGTTTGAATTAAAAACCCGAATTTTTTATCGACAATTTAATGGCTTAGTTTTTTTTAAGTCCTCAAAGTGAGAAGATGTTGACACTTTATGGCACCGATGGCAGTGCTCCAGTTCGAGCAGTTCTTTTGATTTTAAAGACTCTGAAATTGAAATATGAATATATACAGATCGATCTATTCAGTCATGAGCAATTGAAGAGTGCCTATCTCAAAAAGAATCCCCAGCATACCGTGCCTTTGCTGGATATCGATGGGAATTTGATTTGGGACTCTCATGCCATTCTGGCCTATCTGGCAGCAGCCTTTGCTGAGAATGACCAACTCTATCCCAAGGATCTTCTTCAGAGAGCTGTGGTGGATCAAAGACTACATTTTGATTCCAGTGTACTCTTTCCCTCCCTTTACGGCATCACCAGGCCTCTGTTCGAAAAGAATTTCACCAAGATTCCAGTTTGGTGTGTGGACCGCATTCGAGAAGGTTACGGATTTCTGGAAACCTTTCTGGCAGAACCTCTCTATTTGGCTGGCGAGCACTTGACTATAGCGGATTTGAGTATTTTCGCCACAATCCTTTCACTGGAATCCATCAACCCCATAGATAAGCGCAAATGTCCAAAACTATTCCAATGGATGCAGCGCATGCAAGCTTTGCCCTGTTATGATGAAACCATAAGAAAAGATGTGAATTTCTATAAACAGTTAATTACACTTAAGAAAATTGAATTTGAAAAGAAATAAAATATATCAATAAATATTTTGTCTTATCATGGTTAGTTATGCTTTTAGTTTTGTTATCAGTTTCATGCCGTCAATACTGGACAGTCCGACCCACTTTAAGGGGTCAATGGCTGAATTGACCGAATTCTCGGTAATCATCGATAAAATACAAAATGCCACCTTTATCTATGTTTTGTAATTTTATGGCAGGTATAATACAATATAATTAACTGGAACCAGAAAGCCAATTGTCGATCGAAAACACTTTGGAAATTATCTTTTAAAAAATTAAAAATATTTAGATTAATTTTAATAATTTGTTTTTGCCTGCTCAATTTTATCAGGAATTAATTCAAGATTCAAAAGCTTATTAGTTCTATATTTATTTCTATATATATATATTTTTTTTATGTTCGTTTCGAAGTTCATTTGAAGGCACGTGAACTGCCTGACAACGTCATTTTTCGGAAATATCTTATCAAATCCCAGCGATTGCATAATCTTATTTTTATAGAGCTAATTTGATTCCATTTAAAAAAAAAAAAAAAAATAGTTGAGAATTTATCCAGAACCTACAACTGGCACACCCCATTTTTCAGTCATGCAAATAATGAAACTCAAAACATATGTTTGGAAAATATAATTCTAGCAATTGAAGAAAAGCTTTGCAAAAAAACTAAAATTCACACACAATTTAATTGCTTTTGTATTATTCAAAGCTTTCGGTTTGCGCCCCACAAAAAACAAGTGTCTCTCCAACTAGACAATTCAGTTTCTAAGCGATAGTCAATTCGAACTAACCCAATCACCTCGACAATTAATTAGAATATTTTATTTTTGCTATGGGTAAGCTAGTGCTTTATGGTTTGGAGCCGAGTCCGCCAGTGCGTGCCTGCAAGATGACTTTGGAGGCCTTGGGGCTTCAGTATGATTACAAGCTGGTCAATTTGCTGGCTGGGGAGCACAAGACCAAGGAGTATCGTTTGAAGAATCCGCAGCATACTGTGCCCTTGCTGGAGGATGATGGCAACTATATTTGGGAGTCTCATGCCATTATTGCCTATTTGGTGACCAAATATGGCAAGAACGATGCCCTTTATCCCAAAGAGCCATTGCAAAGGGCATTGGTGGATCAGCGTTTGCATTTTGAGACTGGTGTGCTGTTCCAGGGCTGCGTGCGTAATATTGCCATTCCTGTGTTCTATCAGAATGCCAGCGTGGTGGAGGATCAGAAGATCCAGGCCATCTATGAGGCTTATGAATTTTTGGAGGCCTTCTTGGGTGAGAATCCCTATTTGTGCGGTGGCAAATTGACAATTGCCGACTTTAGTTGCGTTTCGTCGGTCAGCAGCCTGGTGGGTCTGGCTCCGGTGGATCCGGGGCGTTTTCCAAAACTTCAGGCCTGGTTGGAGCGCATGAGTGAATTGCCAAACTATCAGTCGACCAATGGCAATGGAGCTCAAATGCTAATCGACATGTTCAGTTCAAAGATTACGAAAATTGCCAAGTAAAGTCAAAGACGAAAGGTTAAATTCATCCCAAAATTAGATTAACAATTAAAATTTTTATTATTTTACAAAACAAATAAAGTTTTTGTTATCACATATTACAATCTAAAGAAATACAAGCATATATTATAATATGGAGAGTATATACATTAGATTCTAGGCACTTATTCGAAAGGCATTACGTAAGATATGGAAAGATTGTCTGATGAAAAAGATTTGTGCATAAAAATTCATAATTCATAATGCCTAATTGCACATGAAAGAATAAGAGTAATTTCTGAGAGATCCCGCTGGGCATATTACCCAGCTAACTAACTAGACGTTTTACGCTTTTCAATTGCCTTCCAAACGAGTTTCATACGCTGGACACATTCCCGATGGTTTAGTTCCCAGAGTAAAGTGGTTAGGCGACCCACGGTGGCCACGCCGTCGTCGGCGCCTCGTATCCATTGGAGCAGCAATTGGTAGATAACCTGTTTAATCCAGAGACATTATTTTAGAATGGGATAATGCTATATTCTTGATTTCGCTTACCTCCTTGATATTGCCATGCATTTGGTGATCAATAATGGCTTGTTCGATTTGACCCTCGGAGTGACCTAATTCGCGCATCACCTGCTTCCAGCCCTCACCCAAGTGGGTGGCCACTGTGTCCAGAAGACGTGGGTCGGGCTCAGCCTGAGACTGCATCATCACCAAAATGGTCTGGGTTCTGCGTGTGCGTTGTTGTTTACTCGGACCAGGAGTAGCCATAGCATCTGTTGCTAAGCCCACAGCGCCCTCGTCTGTTTGGCCACCCTTACAAGAACTATTGACATTGCTTAAGTTCTGGTTGAAATTGAAGACAGAACCAAAATGAAGATTACTGGCATTCGAGAAATTCATGACCACTTGTTGCTGCGCATTATGTACGTTCATTGTATTTGAGTTCAACGCAGGGCCAGGTATGTGGGCAGTTTGGACCATATCCATTGAATTATAGTTGGGATCGGATAATTCACGAACCACAGATTCTGTTAATTCAGCTGATGCTGTAGGTGTGGACGAATTGGGCACTAATTGTTGGTTGTTGTTTTCCCCATTGTCGCGTACTGGCAGTGCGTCTGATTCTAAAATGCCTTGATTTTCCCTGCCACCTCCGAGAAAGTTGGGCAGCAAACTCTGTAACTTTGGCATTGATGGTCCTTAAAAATGACTTCCGGAAATACCAATATCTCAGATTGATCAATTTTTTTCTTTTTTTTCACAAAATAAACCCTCCCGCCTTCGAACGCTCTCCCTTTGGAAATGCTCGACGCTGGAAATGAACGAACATAAGGGGAATGATTAGAATGGAGCGAGCATTAACCAGTTCCGTTTTTATTATTAAGACGATGATATCAAAAGACGAAAATAAATACATTACTACATACTAATAATGTAGCAAAAATAAAGAAACTAATCAAATTAAATTTTTTTCGGATTTGTTCAATTTTCATTCTTATTTTCGAATTTGCGGGTTTTGGTTTCAGTATTTTTTAGCATGAACAAAGTCGCTATGATTTGGTATTTTTTATTACGAAAAGTAGTAAATCACGCCGGAACTACCCAGGGTGAACAAAATCAGCTGTACTATCGATAGTATCGTTTTTTTGTACGGGAATTTAAAATAAAATAAAAATATAAGCAATTCCGCATGTATTTCTCATATTTTATATATTTATTGCTATATCACTAACTTAAAATATTAGAGATGAAAATTATTTTATCATTTCAGTATGATCTTCATAATAAAGAATAATTGTATATAATGCCAAATGGGAGATGAATTCTCTAACAAAACAAGAAAAGTAAGTCTTGACTAAAAAAATAACAATAATAATATTCTATCCATGCATTTCTTTGCAAAAATATAAGTGTGTCAACACTGTCTGCTTTACGGGAAGACCTCATGGCGGGAACACATAAAAATTTAGATACTATTTGTTTCATATTAGAATCACTATGCTGGAATAAGGAAAATTTCATATATGCTTCTCCTAAAGAGTAGTGCAAATAGGTATAGTTACCTTCCAGTATTGTAGGGGAAATGTGAAAATTTTTCACAGCACCATCGATAGCGACAAAAAACAAATTCGATACTTCGATAGCACTACCGATAGTTTCCCAGCCCTACTGGTGCCACGTTTCAGTTGTTCATTCATTTTCATTCATTCACTTTGTACTTGGAGTCGGTAAATTTCGTTTGTTGCAAGTGTGTTGCATTTTAAGAAGAAAGTCGAAGAATTTAATTAATTAAAATCCTTCGAATCCGTCTCATAAAGCAGACCGATTTAAACTCAAGCATATTGAATTTTGTTCGATTTGTTTAAGAAAATGTGTGCCTAAATTCACAGTTATGTGGGTCGGGAGGAAGCGGCAGCGACATTAAAAGAAAATTTAGGCCGCCGTCGTCGTAGCCGCCACCGCCACCACCATCACCGCCGCCGCAGCCGCTACACCTTAACATTTATGTACATTGACAACGTAGCAAAGCATCGCGAAGTTTACTCTCGCAATTATGCATTTTTGAATAATGTAAAATCATTTATTTAGCTAATGCTAAGTGTTGGGCTAAAAAAGTGCTTCGTGTTCCATGCGGAAATTGTTAAAAATTATATACATATGTGTGTGAAATTAGAAAAACAACGTGTTTTTTCGAATGGTATTATCAACGCACACAAAGACAAAACGAACAGACTACGACGAAGTCCACGCATACATTAATAGAGAGTAAGCTGCGCCATATACACATATGTGCATGATATATACATATATATATGTATATACTCTATATATGTAGGTCCGATTGACAAACAGTGGCAAGCAGCAGTAGCAGCAGCAGCACTAGTGGCAGCAGCATACGACAAGGCGATAGTTGAAGGGTGGGGGGAACTTGAGGGCGGGCAGTCACAGCGGTGTTGCATATGGGTGTGTGAATTATTATAAAGCGCGCGAGTGCCAATATGCCAGTATGTGTGTGGGCCGACACACGATTTTTAAAACTTTTAAGTTATCTTTTACAAAAACCCTAAAGCAACAACAACAAAGATGCAATTTTAGTTTAGTCAAAATGTCGGAATTAACCAAAACGGCAGCGCCCACGCATTCGAACAAGTTGAGGCTGAAGTTGTGCCGAGGCAGACCTTTCACTTCTTAGCTGAGGATAGAAAGCGACAAAAAATGAAAACATATGCAACCAAATTCCCCCGCACAACCACATACACACACACATACATATACATGTACATATTGAATCGTAGAGAAATTATAACCAAAAATTTATGCTGTGCTCTCGAAAATTTTCAATTCAACTTGAAAATAAAATATCGGTTTTAATTGTGTAAAAGAGCATGACCCGCATAAAAGTGCTGGCCTCAGTGATATTTTCCCGATTAAAATATGGGCGGGGTGGTGGTAGGCGGCAGAACTGTAAATCTAGGCACTTTGTCGAAAATCAAAAAACTATCTAAAAATGCAACCTGTTTGGCAAAAGAAAGAAGTCAAATAAATTGCGTTTTAAAATTTTTTTTTTAAATTAAATTATTAATTTGTTTTCCAGCAGAAGACGCGCCAAGTTATCAAACTGGATTTTGTTAAAGAAGTAAATAAATAGGCCGGATTTTTTGGATTTTACAGTACAGTAAGTTGAACAACCTTTAAAGAATTACAAAAAAACCAAAACTATTTTATTTAAAAATTTAAGGTAAAATTTTATTTATTTACATTAATTTGCATAATTACCTATGCATGTGGAGTCGATATTATTTTGATAGCTTCTTTGTCACGTTCATCAACCAACAAACCAACCAACTAAGAAAAAAAGAAAAAAAAAATTACATTCACCTGCACACACACACAGACACACGCACACAGACACGTGCATAAAATTGTGAGACGTTAACTTGGCGAAATTGTCAATGAATACAATTTGCAGTTGGTTGCCATTTATAAAAATAGAAAATGTATCTTACAGATACACAAACTTTGCTGATCTTGCACTGGATAAGCTGACCCAATTTCAAGCAAACAGGAACTCTCTCAAGTATAGCAAACTCTCGATAAAGTGGTTATCAAGTGCTTTCAACTTCAAAATTCTAAAATGAAGAAATTAACCAGAATTATTTATATAACTCTTGAAATTTTGATATTTCGGGATTCGATCGATACGGCAAAATTGTTTTGTTCTCATTTTTATACGAGTTTCTACTGTATTCAAAAAAAAGCAAAGCCGCACCTGAACACCTTCAAGAAATACCGTTGGTTACCCAAAAAAAAAAAAAAAAAAAAAAAAATTCAACTCGTGCATTCCATTTTTTCTTCAAGTTGAACTTTGCTTATTCGTCTTCTGTACGTTCATTCGTTGCCGACGCCGTCGTCGTCGTCGTCGTTGTAGCTGACGTAGCCGTCGTTGCTGGCTCTGCTCTAACGGCCCCAAATGTACAAGAATGTAGTTGTTTTCGATTTTACCTGTTGTGTTCACACTACCAGAGTCACCAAATCCAACACACACACACACACTAAAGCAGACAAGGTGCACAGAACACACACACACACACATGCATATAGTTTTATACACTTGTCGATCATTTTATTGTAGTTGGTTTTGCCGGCTATCATCCGGTTTTATTGCTGTGTGCTGCCCTCTGTCGTATTTTGTCCACAAGCTTCGACGACTCTCTCTCACTCGATTTTCTACTCTCTTCATCGAAAAAATGTGTAAAGTTAATCTTAGGCAGAGAATCTGTGTGGTATGAGTTGATTTCAAAGAAATTCGGAATTTCAAGAGATCATAAAATTTTTTTTTATTTTGATTAACTTTGGCTTATTTCTTCTTCTTTTATTTCGGAGATTCCAAAACTTTCTCTTTGGGAAAATACTGATTAAATAATTTCAAGATTTTGAAAATATTAATAAGGAAATCTACTGATCTTGTTGATAAAGTGTATTTTAAAGTCGCCTCATTCCTGTCTTAGTCTTTCCTGTCGCGCTTGTCGTTTCTTCTTTTGACACATTTTTCATGCACACACACGCATTGTGTGTGGCTGTGTGCGTGTTAGGTAGGCAGCAGCTGAAGCGATAGTGGCAAATGCTTTTACTGATGTTGTTGTTCTTTTCTTTTTGCTGCCGCTCTTCCGTATCGTTCGACTTCAAGAAGATGAAGAAGAAGAAGAAAAATGTAGGCTATGAAAAAAAACTTGTTGCTTGTTTGGGGTGCTGGTGAAAAAAAGAAAGACCCCGTTGTTTGTAGAAAAAGGAACGGGAGGGGTGGGGCAAATTCAGTGAGTTAGAAAACCACGTTTTGAAATACACAAAAAAATAATCAGGCTATTGAATTTTTTACATTTTGCCCATAACGGTCATTCAATAACAATTATTTTTTTTTTACTTTCTATACATGTATGCGTGTGTGTGTGTGTGTTTGTTAGTGTGCTATCGTCGAGACTTCTTATCACTTTTTTAAGTGCGCTGAAGTTGGCTATTTTGTTTGCGTACTTCGAAAGCAACAGCAAAAAATCTAATCAGCTATGTACCGTTATATTTATTTATATGTGCCGCTCGCCCAAATAAGAATCAAAAATCAAAACAAGAACAAGAAAATATCTCTTTCCTTGTTTTTTTTTTCGACTGGGCCGGCAATTTTTATTACGTGGCCATTCGAAAAGAAGAAGAGGAAGAGTAAGACATGCACATAGAATGGTTTTTATCAGCAAAAAAAAAAAAAATGGGGTCCATTTGTAAATCATCTTATCAAAATCGAACTTTTTTTTTTTTGTCAATATTGAATAATTGTTGGCTTATCGCTTATTATTTTATTTTCTTTCCTTTCTTTAAATTTGATTTCGATTATTCGCAGTGGTACTGTAACGACTTGGAACGAAAAAGGACTCTTCTCTTTTTTTTAAGTAATGCAAGCAGCAGTGATGGAGGAATCTAACGGTAAGCTAAAGAAATCTTAAAGAAAAAAAAACAAAAGAACAAATCGAAAAATAAATATTCTCATTTCCTAAGCAATTAACACTGAGCCCATTGCCCTTAACAATGGCCAACAAGAGTCGTTGCCCAGCCATGAGCAACCATCGTCGCCGACTTCGGTGACCACGCCCACCAGCAGCACCAATAGCGGCAATACTGGCAATGCCACGCCAGTATCCAGCTATGATGATCTATTCCCGGCCCTGCCAACGAATGCCTCATCCGCTGCCCCACTGAGCAGTGCCGCCGGACCGGTCATAGCCCGAGTCTCGAGCTCGCAGAAGACGCAAGTACTGCATGTGCCCGGCGAGGAGCGCAAATCCACAGAGTCGGAGAAGTTTGGCGAGGGTGAATCGAAACGCATCTGCCAGCAGATCACCAAGGAGACGGGTGCGCAAATTGAGATTGCCAGCGGTAAGCATCAATCGCTCACCTTCCTCATCAAGGGCAAGCAGAGTGAAGTGTTGGATGCTCGTCGCAAGATCCTGATGAGCTTCTCCACCCAGGCCAGTCGCCAGGTGAGCATACCCAAGGAGCATTATCGCGTGATCCTGGGCAAGCGTGGTGAGCGTCTCCGTGAATTGGAGCGTCTCACATCGACCCGCATCAATATACCCAACCAGAATGATGAGAGCGATGTGATCACCATTGCCGGCACCAAGGAGGGCATCGAGAAGGCCGAACAGGAGATCAAACAATTGTCGGCCGAGCAATACAAAAAGTCGGCGGATCGGACCTCAGTGCCCAAGATCTATCATCCGTTCATTGTGGGCCCGCACGGTGACAATCTGACCAAGCTGCAGAACGAGACGGGGGCCAAGATCAATGTGCCACCCCAGCATGTGCAAAAGGATGAGATCACCATCTCTGGCGAAAAGGATGCCGTGGCCACGGCCAAGGCCCGTGTCGAAGCCATCTACAAGGAGATGGAAAAGAAATGCTCCACGGTTAGCGTGGAGGTGGCCAAGGCCCAGCATCGCTATGTCATTGGACCGAAGGGTTCGACAATTGCCGAAATCCTGCAACTGACCGGAGTCTCTGTCGAAATGCCGCCAAACGATTCACCCTCGGAGACCATCACCCTACGCGGTCCTCAGGCTGCTCTGGGCAATGCCCTCACTGTGGTCTATCAGAAGGCCAATTCGGTCAAGTCGGTGGAAATCAATGCACCCCACTGGATACACAAGTATGTGATTGGTCGCAAGGGTGCCAACATGAAGCAGCTGGAAGAGGACTGCCCCAATGTCAATGTCTATTGCCTTGAGGACAAGATCAAGCTCGAAGGTGACCCGGAGAACGTTGATCGTGCCGTTGCCTACCTGACCAACCTCATCCACAACTACGAGGAGAACTTTACGTTTGTGGTGATGACCGTGAATCCCTCGTACTACAAGCATATTATTGGCAAGGCCGGAGCCAATGTCAATCGCCTGAAAGATGAGCTCAAGGTGTTCATCAACATTGAGGAGCGTGAGGGCCAGAACAACATACGGATTGAGGGTCCCAAGGAGGGTGTGCGACAGGCCCAGCTTGAATTACAAGAAAAAATCGATAAACTGGAAAATGAAAAATCAAAGGATGTGATCATCGATCGTCGTCTGCATCGCTCGATTATCGGAGCCAAGGGTGAAAAGATCAGAGAGATCAAAGAACGCTACCGTCAGGTGACCATCACAATACCCACGCCACAGGAGAACACCGACATTGTGAAATTGCGCGGCCCCAAAGAGGATGTTGACAAGTGCCACAAAGATCTAATGAAACTGGTCAAGACCATTCAGGAATCCTCTCACATCATCGAGGTGCCCATTTTCAAGCAATTCCACAAGTTTGTCATTGGCAAGGGCGGGGCCAACATCAAGAAGATACGCGACGAGACCCAAACGAAAATCGATTTGCCAGCCGAGGGTGACACCAACGAGGTGATCGTCATCACCGGCAAGAAGGAGAATGTCCTCGAGGCCAAGGAGCGCATACAGAAAATCCAAAACGAACTCTCCGACATTGTCTCCGAGGAGGTGCAGATTCCACCCAAATACTACAATTCCATTATCGGTACCGGTGGCAAGCTGATCTCGTCCATTATGGAGGAGTGCGGCGGTGTGTCTATTAAGTTCCCCAGCAGCGAGTCCAAGACCGACAAGGTCACCATACGCGGCCCCAAGGATGATGTGGAAAAGGCCAAGGCTCAGCTACTCGAGCTGGCCAACGAGCGCCAGTTGGCCTCCTTCACCGTGGAAGTGCGTGCCAAACAACAGCATCATAAATTCCTAATTGGCAAGAATGGTGCCTCCATCCGGAAGATACGGGATGCCACTGGAGCCCGCATTATCTTCCCCTCCAACGATGATACCGACAAGGAGGTCATCACCATTATTGGCAAAGAGGACAGTGTCCAGAAGGCCAAGGAGCAGCTTGAGGCCATCATCAAGGAGTGCGATGAGGTTACCGAGGGCGAGATGGCCGTGGATCCCAAACACCACAAGCATTTTGTGGCCAAGCGTGGCTTCATACTCCATCGCATTTCCGAGGAGTGTGGCGGCGTGATGATTTCCTTCCCTCGGCCAGGCACCAATTCCGATAAGGTAACGCTCAAGGGTCCCAAGGACTGCATCGAAGCGGCCAAGCAGCGCCTGGCCGAGATTGTGGCTGATTTGGAGGCCCAGACCACCATCGAGGTGATCATTCCCCAGCGCCAGCACCGCACCATTATGGGTGCCCGGGGCTCCAAGGTGCAACAAGTCACCTCCGAGTTCGATGTCCAAATCAAATTCCCCGATCGGGATGCCACCGAGCCGGTGGAAGGCCTGGTCAACGGTGTCAATGGCGACGACGAGGCAGCGGCCAGTGAAGAACCCGTGCGTCAATGCGACGTCATCCGCATCACCGGACGCATCGAAAAGTGCAATGCTGCCAAACAGGCCCTCCTCGACCTTATACCCATCGAGGAAGAGCTCAATGTACCCTTCGATCTGCACCGCACCATCATCGGTCCTCGGGGTGCCAATGTCCGCCAGTTCATGTCCAAGTACGATGTTCATGTCGAGCTGCCGCCCAGCGAGCTGAAGTCCGATGTGGTCAAGGTCTCTGGTACACCTGCTCATGTGGCCGAGGCCAAGGAGGCCCTCAACAAGATGATCGAGGACTTTGAGGCCGATCGTGCCGATCGAGAGCTGCGCTCTTTTGTCCTCCAACTGGATGTGGATACGGAATATCACTCCAAGCTGATCGGTCGCCAGGGCGCCGTCATTAACAAACTGCGCACCGATCATGATGTCAACATTTCGCTACCCAAGCGCGATGATCCCAACCAGAGGATCATCACCATTACCGGCTACCAGGCCAAGGCAGAGGCAGCTCGCGATGCCATCCTGGAGATTGTGGGTGAACTGCAGACTCTGCACCGCGAAGTCATTGAAATCGATACACGCATCCACTCTCACATAATCGGCCATCGTGGACGCACCATACGCAAGATCATTGAAGATTACAAGGTGAGTAGAAACCCACACTGGGAGTTCAAATTTATTTCTAAACAAATCTCATCCTAGGTGGACATTAAATTACCCTCCTCCGATGAAGCTCAAATTAATCCGAATGCTGTTACCATAATTGGCAAAGAGGAGGATGTGGAGAATGCCAAGGAAGTGCTCTTAAATATGGCCGAAGATTATGAGCGTGAATATTTGGAGAATATGCCGCCCTCGCCCCAGCCACAGACTGTGGGTGCCTTCCTGGCCGGAGCCACCGGCTCAACCACTGGCACCGGCGGCAACGAGAATGGCTTCATCATCAAGGATGCCCCCTGGGAAAAGAAACAGCAGGCCAAAAATCTAACTGCTCCCAACACCCAATCCCAAGAGGACTTCCCTCATTTTGCTGCCGGTGGCGGTGCTCCAGTGACAGCCACTCCCATCACCTCAGTCTGGGGCCCCAAAAACTAAAACAACAACAACAAAAAATCAAAACAAACCTACCAAGCGTCCGGAGTCTTTGCGAGGGAACCAACACTCTCCGGCTGGAGTGAGCAGGCAGAATTGGTCAAGTGTTGTGTGGTGGGTGTGTGGGTGTGGCCATGATCAGCTCAGCAGCACCAACACCAACAGCAGCAGCAGCAGCAGGCGTGCGAAGTAACTGCTAAATGCAAACTAGTGTCAAAACAAAACAAGATTTTTATGGTATAGGTTGTCTCCTGGGAGCTTTTTTCTACAACGCAACTTGTGCAGGTTAAAAGAAAAACAAAAACAAAAAACGAAAAAACTAATAACTATTTTTGTATAATTTAATACAAAAAAAAAAAACACACACACACACACTCCAGCACACTCGAACCAAAATCCGTACCCAAAAAAAAAAAAAAAAAAAAAAAACAGAAACAACAAAAACAAATATTTGCATTTAATTAAAGTGATGGAAGGAGGAGTTTTTGAAAAGATCATTTTTTTTTTTTTTGTTTTTGTCTTTCAAACCATCACAGACTTGTACGGATTCTGCCCACACCTCCCCCCCACCCCACCCCTCTTGCCCTCTGAGCTTGTCACGTCTTGTTTTGACAAAAAAAAAAAAAAGATTCAATCTACATGCCAATTCCTTTTTTTTATGATTTCTTTATATATTTTCTATAAACATATTATCAATACATATATATATATATATCTATATATATAATTTTTTTTTTTTCAAAACTCACTTAAAATTAGAAAAAAAGGAAGAGTTTATTTGATATTCTGAATTTTCAATGAAACGAATTAATTTATAGGCATAAAGTGTTAATTATTTACAAATAATCAATCAATCAAACAATTTTTGTTTGTTGTCCTTCCAAACCGACACACACACACACACAAACACATACACACAAAACAACAGCAACAACTTTGTGGATGTTATAAACGTTCTGTTCTATTGCTCTGTGTTTGTAAACAAATTATGATAATATATAATTAATATAACTATTTTCTACCACCCCCAAGACCCCCCCTTACTCCTCATCCTCTTTTTGATTGTATAAAAAAACAAAGAAAGAAAGAAAGCAAAAATACACAAACAACTTGAAAAAAAAGAGAGAAAATCGAAAAGGCAATGTTTAACTAAACCGAAACAACAACAACAAAAACAAACAATTTTTTATATGAATATAAAAAAAAAAAAAAACAAAAAATGTAAACATATATTTTTGAATTATACATATTTACTCATGTACTTTAAAACAAAACAAACAAGCAAAAACAAACGAAGAAAATGATGAAGAAGAAGAAGGAAAATTGTTAAACTTTCCGCACGCCTGCTCCTGCGTATCAAAAACCAGCTTTATTCCTCCCCCCCTCCTAAAAATGAAAGGAAAAACTTCCCTCCAACCCACACACGAATACACACACACACAAAACACCCAACACATACACTCACACACATTTCAAAATGAATATAAACATTTTAATTTTTGTGCAATCTTTTTTTGATTTATATTAAATTGTTTTCGACTTCTATTTTCCACTTGAAAAAAACAAAAAAAAAAAAAACTAAAAATAATAAATAAATAAACGCACACACACACACACGCACGCACGCAAGTACGCACCCAATGTGTGCTTGAATTTGTAATGAAATTTTTTTTTACCGTTATTGGTGTTGAAAATATCTTTGCCAACTTAGCCACCAACTAATTTTAGTTAAATTTTTGTTTTTCAAAAAAAAAAAAATCAAATCAAACATTTTCACTGCACGCAAGTGTGTAAGAGTGTGTGTGTGTGTGTGCGGGCGAAAAAATTTATCAACAATTCTACACATTTAAACGCAACTGCGAAAGACAAAGTTGAAAAACGAAAAAAAAAAAATAAATAAAAAATACATAAAAAAAAAATTGAAAAATTTTAACTACTACTCATTAAAAAGTAAAACCAATAAAAAAAAAAACGTAAACAACTTTTTTTTTGTTTTGTTTTATTTTTAGTTCTTTCTTTTTTCGAAGATTTCGTTTTGTATAGTTTTTCTGTTTGACTTTATTGGACGCGAAACAAAGCAAGAAAAGAAAATATGAAACACCAAGAAAAAAATGAAAAAAAAAAAACAAAACCTGATATTGTAAATTTTTGAAAATATACATACATATTTACAAATACATAAATCACTGCATTAGTATTAGTAACTGTAAACATAAAATGCATCTATATAAATGTATATATTTTCCTATATTCAAGAAAACAAAAAAAAAAAACAGAAAGAAAGAAAGACAAGTGAACAAATTGACGAAATCAAGTGAGGCAGATGAGACCACCCAAATAGCGTTGGCATCTGGAATTTGAAGATATTTTCATTCATGAAATAAGTTTTTTTTGATTTCGAAATGAATTTCTTCAGATTAAAAAGACAAAACAAAAACAACAACTACCAGAGTTTTCACTTGCTTGGGTCTGGACTTTTCAAATATTCAAGCCGTTGGCATTCGCCGCCCAACGCCAGGTGGCAACGCTAGAGCCACCTGCCCAAAATATCGATTGTACTTATCGATTGCCTGGCGAGTGCAGCTCTATTCGGCAAAAATAGGCAAAACCGAAACGCGTTTTATTTTTCTTTAAACAAAAACAAATTTAATCTGGAATTATTGTACTTCGAGTGCGCAGAGTTTTCCCCTTAAGTTTTCACAAATTAACACAGGCAACTGAAATCCAACAATCTAAAAAATGGAGGATCGTAAGTGCAAATGCTAAAAACTAATAAACTTAAGGCTTTTGCGGGTTAGCTTGACGGACTTTGTGCACTTTTTGCGGCCGCTAATTAATAGACACATCAGGCTTTAAATGCAGCAAATTGCTGGAAAATTCATAGAAAACACATGTGTGAATGTCTCTAATTGGTTAGTCCTTAGCTGAACAAAGGAAATTGGCATGAGTCATGCCGGACCAATACACTGAAATATTTTATACCGAAAAACAAAAAAAAAGAACTGTTAAAATTTTAATTATCCGCCAATGTGAGAAATAAAGTAAATATTTACAAATTCGTAGACCACAGCTGCCACAGTTTACGTGGCAGATTTGACATGCAAAGCAAAAAGCGCGTCGGCTGGCCAGTGGGGGCGTTCTTAAATGGTAGCTGGAGGCAGGCCACCCAGCAAATTGATAAGTGCAACGGAAATGTTTCTGGGCAAAGCCAAAAGACCTACGCACGCCGCCCTTTATCAATTGCTCTACATTTTTATTCAAACCAATAAAATTCTCAATTGTTTTATTGACAAAACTAGACAAACATTTCAATTGATTTCCAATTCGAGCTAAGCGCTCAGCTGTTAATTTTTAGTTTCACAAAATTTGCTACCATTTGAAAACAGCTTGTTGCCACCGCTTAACCCTCGAAAGACACTCGTTTGTTTTTTTTCAAGTCAGCATTTTTTCTTTTTTGCTTTGTTGTTGTTTTTCCCTTTTCTTCGATTCTGCTTTGTGGCCATTCACTTCGAGCTGGTCTTGCTCTTGCTGCTGCCACATTTCTGCTGACACAAATCATCAGCAGCAGCAGCAGCAGCAACAATGAAAAGAGCCAAGTTAACTGAGCTGACTGACTTGTTGAATTTCATGGCAATTGCCAGCATGGTGAGCTTAGTTAAAGTTTGGCTGTGGCCGAGAGCGGAACCATAACGAGGCTAACAAAACCATTAAAATGTACAAAACTCAACAAATTCGTAATAAATAAAAAGACAAAAAAGAAGAAGAAGAAAAAAATTTAGGCCTGCTTGGAAATGCGGAGAGTCGGCTAACCAACCAACCAACTGATCAAAGCCAAACCGCCAGCCACAAATTAGAAAGTGGCCAATATGAACTAAACTAGAATGGAACCCGAATCGGAACCCGTTAGCTTAGATTTCATAGAGGATCCATATTTGCCTGGCCTCGATGACCTCACCACAGCCACACCATCACTGGACGAGCCCCTGTCCGACGAGCAGCTCTCTTACACCGATCTCGATTGGAACGATGAAACCGAAATTTTCCTCCGTCAATTAACTCTCGACGAGATCTTCTACGATATCGATTCCGACTATGCCAACTCTCTCACTCTCGACTCTGATTTGGCCAATCAAACCGCTTCGCCTGCGTTAGCGAAGCGCTTACGTTTGAAGTTCTTGGCCAAGCGCACTCTTCGCGATATCAAAGTCACATTCTTGGATATATCCAAACCATATCTGACCAAAATATCGAATAGTGATAATTACAAGAAATTGTTAAGCCTAACCAAGCGGTCGCAAGGTAAACCCCGGACTGGGTCTGAAATTTTTCTTTTATGTTGCCAACATTTTTGTTTCCCCTCTCAAAAAAACAAAATTATAGAAAAAAAAAAACAATAATCTTTTCCACTCATTTCTTTTTGCTTCTTGCTTACCTTAAAGTCTTAGAGGAAGTTGCTTTTAAAGCAGGTATAAAAAAATCTCTGCACCAAAACTAACAAAAAAGTTTGAATTTGTAAAATTTTTATTAATTCTGAATTTTTTTATATTTTTGATATAGATCATTCCGCCAATAGATCAGAGCCGGCCTCTCCGGCAGCCTCTGTGGCCTCGGCTGAAATAGCCGCCGAATTCGCTGCCCTTTCGGTGGAGGAAAAGGAACAGAGACGTGAGGAGTGGACTCAGGTAAGCTAAACTCGACCAAAATGAAAAGAAAAACTTTCGAAGAAATTTGTGAATTTTTTCAGGAACTGAACCGCGTGGAGGAGGAAATCAATACCTTGCGCACGGTCTTGGCTTCGAAAACGCGTCATGCTTCCGATCTCAAGCGCAAGCTCGGCATTACCGTCTGGCGGGAACTCACCGACGATGTCAACCAGGGCCTCAAAAATGTCAAAGAGAGCACCGTGTAAGTTACACTTCCCCCTTTATTTTATTTATTTCATTTTTTATTTTAAATTTTATTCCCACCCTTTTTGGGTTTGAAATGAAATTATTATTTTAGTTATCAATCGGTGGAGCAAAGTGTGGGTAATTTTTCCAAGGCGGTCCATGAAGCCCCCATGTAAGTAAACAGAGAGAATGCGAATATTCTGTGTTGCTGTGTCTGCCCGCCTTGCCCCTCTTCACTCTTCTAACACAATTAATTCTTCACTTCTGCTCACACTGACTAACTTTTTGACTAACTTTTTTAATTTCAACAAAAAAAAAAAAAACAATAAAATAATAATTTGGAAATATTTTTTTTTTTTTCGTTTTGTTTAGATTTCAACGCACTGAATCTGTGCTGAAGTCGACCGGTGAGAAGACTGCTTCAGTTTTTGGCAGCATTACCAGCGGCATCACATCAAAATTCTCACAAATGAAAAATTCCGAATCGATGCGCTCGATCGAGGAAAAAGTCGGTTCGGCCTATGAGAATGTTAAAGTAAGCTATGAACACAACCATTTTTTGTGCCAATCTCGTGCGGTAACTACATTTTTATTATCTCAATAGTATCATTATTTCTATAAATTTATCCATAATATTTTTTGTAATTTTATTAACCAATTTTTCTGCACGTAGTTCAAATTTTAATTCATTTTTTTGATTTGATTTCTAATTGGGATATTTCTCTTTGGCTTGCAGACCAAGGTGACATCGCGTTCAGGTTCGGTTTCCAGTTTCCCAGATGCCTTAGACGAAAATAATACATCCTCGGGATTGAATTCACCCACAGACTCGATTACTAAATGAAAAATTTAAAACCCAAAAAATTATACGCGTGAAATAATCAAAAATTACACTTAATACACACACACAGACATAAACACCTACACAAAGCATTGAAAACTTATTGAAAATAATTTTATTTAACAATTTTTGAATATATAAATGTATAAATATGTGTATGCGCGCTAAATAGTATACTAAAAAAAAAAAGAAAATATGTAAATGTGCGTGGGTCTGCGTTTTTTTTTTTTCTTTCTTAATTTTAAATTAAACACTATGTTGGCACTTTCCAAAGCAAACATTGTACACATATTTCAATTTTGAATGGCTTATAAAAAAACAAGAAAATCGTGAAATTCTAATGTTGAAAATATACAAAAAAAAGAATAAACAATTTTTATTTAATTTAAACTTGAACGTCTTTGATTTCATTTGGTATCGCTTTGCCGGGCATCGAAAGTATCGATTTTGAATTTTGCGCTGCCCCAGTTGGCGGCTACATATTTTAGTGGATTTCTGCAGAAGAGCTGAATTCTTTCCAACACTGGTTTCAGCAGAGAAACAGCAGCAAGGTTGTTGGCTAAAATGACGAGTTTTAAAAGAAAATATTAACTCAATTTGTTAAATTAACCTAAACTGGCCGGGTGGTCCAGCGCTGGCATTGTTCTAAATGCAGTATTTTTTATAATATAATTATATGTACGTGTTTAATTAGTGTGAGCCGAAAACCAAAAAATGCATTTCACTTTCTTGTTCGTGCTCGTTTGGCTGGCATACCTTATTGGCAGCGGGGTGGTGCTTTTCTCCCGCGGCTTTCTGCTCTCGCGTGTCTCAAAAACTGAAGTGAGCTCATGCCGGCGTCTCTCCACAAACCCTAATGATGTAAGTAAAGCAATTTGGCGGCCTCTGTGGGTCTAATTTATTTATATTTTGGTATCTATGCAGGAATACTTTCTCACCGACGAAGTGGTGCAGGAGATTTTTAAGGACGTCAATGCCTCGTCAAATTTATGTCTTCCACAAAAGTCCAAAGTCATTATACTAGTCGTTGATGCGTTGAAATATGAATTCGGCGTTTATGAGGAAAACATCACCGAACCGTTGCCTTATCAAAACAAACTGAGTGTGCTCCACCAGTTGCAGCAGAAATCCACCAGAAATGCTCGCCTTATGCGCTTCAAAGCGGACCCGCCGACCACAACCCTCCAGCGCCTTAAGGGTCTCACCACGGGCAGCTTGCCCACGTTTATCGACATAGGCTCAAATTTCGCCTCGCCCGAGATCAACGAGGACAATGTGATTGATCAGATTGTTAAGAGTGATTTGCCCCTAGTCTTTCTAGGTGATAGCACCTGGACAGACCTCTATCCACGTCGGTTCAAACGTTCCTACTCCTATCCCAGTTTTGATATATTCGATTTGGATAGCGTCGACAATCAAATAATGAAACACTTGCCCCAGGAACTGGCCAGCAATGACTGGCAAGTGTTGATAGCCCATTTTCTAGGCGTAGATCATTGTGGCCACAAACATGGACCAATGCATACGGAAATGGCCCGCAAATTAAGCGAAATGAACGAGATCATCAAGTAAGTCACAAAAATCTAGAGAAATCCTTGATTCTATTGCACTCTTTAATAGATCCGTTGTGGACCAAATGGACAATGAGACCACCCTGCTGATTATGGGGGATCATGGCATGACAGCCACCGGCGACCATGGCGGGGACACCGATGACGAAACCAACGCCCTCTTGTTTGCCTACACCAAACAAAATGGCTTTTACAGCGATCAAGTGGGCTCAGATAATGAAATGCTGCATCAGGTAAGATAAGCTCACTGCGTCATTACCAAGATAAGATAATTGTTCCCTTATTTTTTTTTCAGATTGATTTGGTGCCCACGCTTTCCACAATACTAGGCATACCCATTCCATACTCAAATCTGGGAGTTATCAACTTCAATCTGGTACCCGATATACCAGTCCCGCATTTAAGTAAATTTCAAACTCTACTCTTGCATGCCTGGCAAAATGCCCAGCAAATCTATCGGTATTTTTATACTTACGCCTTGGAAAACAAGCGCACCTTTAACGTTGATGAAATGGACAAACTGGAAACGGAATTTATTCTGCTTACCCATCGGGTCCAAAACGTCCACAACGAGGCGGCCTTCAAGTCCTTTGTGGGCGATTTGTATACCAACCTTAGAGATATCCTGAAGACCTGCCGTGAGATTTGGGTGAAATTTGATCCCAGCCAGATGTCGCAGGGTTTGCTATTCACCTTCCTGCCGCTCTTCTTTGGCTTTCTGCTGATCAACAACTCCAAGTCCGGGGAATTCGTTAGGATCTTCAAATCCAAAGAGATTTCTTATGTTTACCTGCTGAACTTTGCCGCCGGAGTCTTTGGCTATCGTTACTTCAAGAATTTCTCCTTCAAGACCGAAGAGCATGGAGTGCTTTTCTTCACCAACATCATCAGTGCCGTGGCCCTAACCTATTTCACCCTGCAGCACTGGACCAACATAGCCACCAACTGGTCGAGTGTAAAGCGCTTTGGACACATGTTCACACGGTTGATACTCTTCACCACCATGGGTGTTTACTTCTCCAATAGTTTCATCATTCAGGAGGCGAAAATACTTTCCTATCTCTTGGTGGCTGTGATTCTACTGCTAATCTATGAACTGCTTCAGCACTACATGCAGGTGGACTTTCGGAATAAATTTAAGATGTCACAATTCTGGCAATCCACGCTGCTCAAATTGATCCTGGCCAGCATATTGGCCATTTGCTTTATACGCTTCGCCTACACGCTCTTCCGTTGCCGCGAGGAGCAAGGCAATTGCGGTGACTTTGCCAGCCAAGCAGCATCGGCCGGCTTCTCCATCAAGAAGCCCTCGACTGGCAAGACCTACATCCTGGCCGTGGTCATCATCGTGGTGTACACCAGCCTGACGCGTGTGTACTTACGCTCTTGTGGTAATCTCACCGGCAATGCCCCCAACGTGCTGCTGGCTCGCTATGGACCCACCCTGGCCTCCATCTGTGCCGGCGGCCATATACTCCTAGCCAATAGTGCCATTAAGAATATACAACGAAGTCATATCGATGCCATGGCCTTGGCCATTTACGGCCTGCTCCTGCTGCAGATTGTTGTGGTCTCGGTGGCTCCCCTGATGACCTTTGTATTGCCTCCTCGGAATCCCAATACGATTGCAGTCAACGGACACGAAAGCATTGTCCCGGAAATATTCAGGAAAATGAAGCGTTTGTACGAGGGTGACGATGCCGAAAGACATCCTGATATTCCAGTGGTCTATGGCCTGGCCACAGTCTACTCTTCCATTATAATCACCTTTGGCATATTCCTGGCCATGACCCTGATAGTCTTGCTGGAACCTCGGGCCTCGATTGGCCTAATAGTTTGCCTGGCCGTGGCTGTCATACTCTTAAGTCTCCACGGTATACTCCGCTACAGGACAGCCAATAGTTTTGGTGAGTACAGCGAATACCTTTCCAAAGAATTCCTTTTTAAAACTGAAGAACAATTTCCTTACAGAGTCCTGTGTCCAGCCCACATTTACGGCCGTGGTCGGCTGGTTTCTGCTGGCGCACTTTTGCTTCTTCGCCACTTCTCATCAGACCACCTTGTCGCAAATTGATTGGCGTGCCGCCTTTGTGGGTCGCACCACGGGCATAGGTCAATCCAATGTGATATCGGCTGTTTTGGTCATACTGAACACCTTTTGCGGACCGATTTTCTTTTTCTCCACGTACGCCTTGCTCTGCACGGAAACCTTCTCCCTGTTCGCCCTCTTCCCCAGCCTTATCAAAAGCAATAGTCCACGCGAAGTGGCCCCCACACGTGGCAAATCCGAGCCAGTGTCACTGACAGACCTGGCCAAGGATTCTGTGGGTTTCGATATGACACGCGGTGAATTGACTCTCTACGAATACGAGGAAAACTTTCTGGGAGCTACCTTTAAATTGGCTGTGCAATTTTTTATGCTGCAGGGTCTCAAGGTGAGCCATATAGATCGAGAGGTTTAATTAGTTTTATATACAAATTCTTCTTCTTCTTGTTCTTTTTAGATATTCTGCTCCATGCTAGCCTGTACCATACACAGTCGGCATTTGATGGTGTGGAAAATCTTTGCCCCGCGCTTTATTTATGAGGGCCTGACCACCTTTGTCAGCCTCGGTGCCATCATTGTTGGTTATCTCTTGTTGTTGCGCATACATCGTGCGGTTGATACACTTATTCTACGCATTAACAAAGTCAAATAATAGTTAATAATGCTCTACCCTAGCGGTTTCTTTGTTCAAATTGTCAAATCAAAAGTGTTCAGTCCTCCTCTCCTCTGTCAATCGAAGGTATCACAATTGGTATTTGTATTTTCATAATCTCTAGACAATAGAAATTACAAATTACCTGCAAAATATTATTTATTTAGCTTTGTAATAAATTCTAGAAATAAAACCTATGAAAACAAAGCTATCATCTTTACTCTTTTCCACATTGGTCAGTATGTCTAGACAAATCGATTGAGTCAATGAACTTAAGATAATGACCCACACACTTGCCGGAACCAATCGGATTGGACTACTATATCATATAGCTGTCTTGAGTATCTAAATCTGTAGTAGGAATATCTCCAACATTTATTGACCGATCTACTTTCTTATATGTAATTACACATGTGGACTAAATCGGGCCAGTATATTTGATAGCTGCCCTGAGAACCTTTATCGGTCTTGGGAATGCCTCCAACATTTGATTTACTTGAAATTTTGGGATGCACATTTCTTATATGTAATTACACATGTGGACTTAATCGGGCCACTATATTTGATAGCTGCCCTGAGAACCATTAATTTACTAAATTCATTACATTAATTACTAAATTTCAGGTAGATCGGGCTGCTTTTTCATATAGCTGAACTATGAACCCAAATTGGTTTCACGAGTAACTTATATATTTTGTGAATGATCTCAATTTAATTCTGGATAACCATTTTGTTTATAGAATTCCATATTTGGATTCCATATTCCCGTACCATATAGCTTGTCCTAAGAATCTAAATCAGTATCAGAAGTAACTCCCATATTTTTTGAGTGATCTCTTTCAAATTTGAAATGCAGATTTCTAATATTAAAATCCTTTAAGATGGGACCACTATATAACCCTATAGCTGTCGTGAAAATCTATATCGGTTTTAGGAATATCTCCAACAATTTTGACCGATCTCCTTCAAATTTGAGATGCAGATTTCTTATACAGAGTTGAACATATGGATCAAATTTCATTAAGATCGAACCACTATATCAATTTGTTGTTTCAAGAAGATAACATTTCACTGTTTTTTTTTTTTTTACTTAGATTTTATTTTTACACATTATTGTACTCTATGTTGACATTAAAAAGTTTTAGATTGAAGACACACACGAAAAAATGCTTAAAGCTAGAAATTTTTTTTAACTTAAACAAAACAAAGAAAAATAAAAATTAGAAAATTTCTATATATTTTTTTTTTTTTAAGTACAACAAAAATTTCATTTAAAATATTTTGCCTAATTTTCTAAATTTCTAAAAACAAAGTTCTCAAAATATAAAATTGGGTGGGTAATTTTTTTTTTTTTTAGGAAACAAAAGTTTAAAATTGATTTTGAAAAATTTTAAAAATAGTTCAATTTTTTTTTTTGGATGATATGGTGAATTTATTTATAGAGATTCAATGGGTCCTTTGATTTGTCGTTTCGGTTAAGAAAAAAAAATTTTTGAATTTTTAAAAAAAGTTTGATTAGTGTGTGGATGAAGCTTTGAGGTTATGTAGAGATTCAATAGGCCTTCTATATTCCTCTCAATTTACACCAAAATAAAGGCCTGGCCTATAGAATAACTTAAGTACCCTGGAGAACCCACCTGGGACCCCCATAAAAATTGCTTACATATTATAAGAAAAATTAAGTAACAACATTTTTTTTTGTTTTCGTTTTGATCTATAAATTTAGTATTAAAATAATTGCATACATACTGAAAAAAGAAAGAAGAAGAAAATCAAATGAAAAGAATTTAGCTTAGCCTTTATCTTGGTGGAAATAGAGTGTGTCTTAGTGGCCGTTGAGTGTTACTGGTGTTTTTGAAATTCCATTGGAGGCCACAGAGCCTTGGGCTATAAAATTAAAAGAAAGACAGTCAGACCGAATGTTTTGTTAAAACAAAAAAATAAGAAGAAAAAATTAATTCTAGAAAAAAATGAAGAACTTGTTTTTTACATTTTAAGAGTTTTGGGCAAATTATTTGCCCAGCTCCGTTTTTGGATAAGTTCTATAAGCAAATTCGTATTTACAGCTTAAGATGACTGATTTCTTTGGCTATATGATATGGCGCCAACATCAATTTAGCATTTTGATGAAGATGATGTTGCGATAATTTGGAAACTAGGAAATGAATGAAGTTGGTAAGCTCCTCAGTCGCTTGGCTGATTTGGTTGATTTAGCTGATGGCTTTGCTTTTGTTGTGGTTATGGTTGTGGTTGTTGTTGTTGTTGCAGTTGCTGCTGCTTACCCTGCGTTGTTGTTGTTGAGCGACAGAATTTTCTGGTGGTACTCCAATCCTCTTTCAAAGATAGATTGAACATTGAATAGTCTGGATCACCAGTGACCTCTTTGACAATGTTCAAGAATTTGGGTAAACAATTCTTGAGGGCGTCGCCGGTGAGCGATGAATACGTCTCCAGCAAAACCAAACCCTTGCAGCTAAAACGAAAAGACACAAGTTTATTAAATAGGGATATCAGGGGATAGGAAGATTTTGGCTTTGATCATACCGTGGGTGGCCGGGCTCCTTGTAGATGTCCAGTTGGAAATATTGATTGTTGATAAGGAAGCAGCGTCGCTTCTTGTAGATGGTGAAGTGAGCATCGTCGCGCTGGGCCAGCAGGTTCATATAGTCGCGATGCGTTAGTTGAGTTTTCACCTCGATACGGGCCTGGCCATGGACATTGGGCCGACGTTGGGTGTGTATATAGCTCCAGTGGTTCTTTTGACCACGTTTGCGCAGACGCGCTTGAACTTTGGGACCGGCAGATTGCAGATAATGATGCACCACATCGAAATCTTGAAACGGTGGGAATTCCGATTCTGCCGGCAATTTGGCAACTAAAAAAATGTATATATAATAAATCTGATTCTTCTTCCAAAAAAAGGTTGTTCCAACTTACCCAAAAACTTTAGTTTTCTTGAAGTGGCCTGTAGACGATCACCAATATCGATGCCCAGTTTCTGGCAGACCGATTCAATCATGCGATTCATTTTTGTCTCGAAATTGGTCGAATTGTCTATCACATCGAAATAGGGATGACCCACCCAGGCTGCTGCTGATTTATAATCCAATTCACGGGCCAATTCAACACCTTCCGAGCGGCAGGCATGATCCTATGACAAAACAAAAATTTGTAATATATTTTTGGTTTTAGTGAAAAGCTTTTCTCCGCCATTAGCAAATTTACAACAATAGAATCAACTCATAAGTCTAGCTTTATTATTTTTGAAGCATTTTGGCTGAAAGATTTTAAAGATTCACCAGTACCTGGTATTGGTAGTGACGCTTACTTTTCTTTAACTTTGGTTTACCAAAAAAAAGGGGGAAAAACATTGAAAAGTTCATTCAGAGAATCATTACTCATTTTGTTACTCATAGCAATTACTCACTGCTATGATTTACTCACTACTTGATAATTAAATACTCGATACTTTTTAATTAGTCATTTGGTCTTGCTCGTATTTTTTTTTAGTGCTCAAAAAAAGAAATATATATATATTTTTTTTAATTGGAGAATTACTAATTTCTACAAATTTAGAGAAACTGTAGAGTCTAATGATATATAAGTATAAGGTACTAGCCTACTCATAAAGGGACTCTTATTCAGTCTTTCTAAATTCGTAGTCTCTGGGAATAAAATCATAAGACTCCAAAATTTAGAAACCCTCTAGATTATAAAGATATCTGAATTTGATATAAGAAAATACTTAAACTTTTATGATCCTTTCTATCAACTCAGCTAGACTAATAACTCCTTAAAATAATCCATCTGTCCACCCCTTAATATATCCTGAATTCCAATTAAGAATTCTCAATTCTGTTCCATAAATATTTACCTCTGTGGTATAGAAATCCTCGGCCCCGTTTGCAGCGGACACCAAATGCAGAATTTGATTATATCGATTATCGCGCATCTCCACAGGATTCCATTTATTGGCCGCCATCATTTTCTCCCATTTATCTTTGGATATATCTAAAAGTCAAATGAGTTCATTAGAAAAAAAGAATGACTTGACAATTGGCCTGGCCACTTACAAGCACTTGCGTCCATTACTCCACGATCGCAGATGATGAGGCAATTTCGGGTACTCGAGTTGCCGAGCTCAAAATAAGTGTTCTCGATTTGCACCATGGTACGTATCAGGTTCTCCTGAAATTTAAACGCTAAAAGAAAACAAACAAGTGATTTCTTAGAATTGTTCGTACATCGTATCGAATTCTACAAGTTTTATTTACAATAAGAAAAAAACTATATATGTATATACAATTGCAAGCAAATTCTTGAAACTCGGAATAATATTTGGATTACTGAATTCTGATGAATGGAAAGCTTTGTGGACTTTAAAGTTTATGCTTAATGCGGCTTATAATATTTTCCATATAGGGTACGAAGTAAATGGAGTCATTGTACCATTTATTGGCTCAGCCTGTTTCTATTGTCGTTATCAATCGAATTTTATTTATTTGTTTTTTTTTTTGGCTTGTAATGAAAAATCTATTGCATTGGCAGCTGTTCAAATAGAGAACAATGAATCTCAATTGAGGTGGCCTAGAAGGTCAAAGTGGTTTAAGGTTATTGTCGGGCTACGCTGGGAAAACTCTGAAGACGGAAATGCTTGAGATTTCAAACGAAAGCAAAATAAATAAACAAAAAATGTATATGATCTTGAACTCGCCTATATATACTAAGTACTATTCTTGATAAGCAAAATGAGAAAAAAAATCAAGGGTTATCTTTTTATTTTTTATTTATATGAAACAAAATAAAAGTCTGAGATGTCTTCAGGCTTATCAAAAATTATTGAATTTTTTTTTTTTTTTGGCAAAGTGACGTCAGTGGCTGTAATATTTATTGTTGTTTTCTCTACACTTGTTGAGGTCGGTCGCGTGCATAATAAAAGCCCCGTTAACCATTGCTGTGAACTTGACTTTGAGCTGTTGTCATTGTTCCTTTAATTTTCATTGAGCGAGAGAGAGACAGAGAGTTGTGGCCCATTTGAAAGAAAAGGAATGCAAGCTTGCAGTTGCGGTGGAGGCAGCGCAGCGGCAGCAGCTTCAGCTTAGTAAAGCTGAGAAGACTACAGCTATTGTTTTTTCCTCTCCCTCTCTCTGTCTCTGTGTGAGTCTACCTCTCTTTGTTTGTTTGTGCCGTTATTTTAATTCAATTAACCGCAACATGTGATATAATTCCGCGTGTAGAAAACAAAGGAAAGTGATGCAAGAATTGTATTATTAAAAAAAAGAAAAACACTCGGCTACGAATTGGAATACATTTGTTTTCATCTAAAGATTCTCGTTCTTTCTATTGCCAAAGGGGGAAGTGGGGAGACTACCCAAAAAAACGTGCTTGAAATTAGCAAATTAAACTAGTTTGACATAAGCATACAAATTATGTGAACGAAATTGATTTTGATTTGCCTATAATTTTGGTAATTTGCATAAGAAAAGAATGCTTAAATTAATTTCACTGCTATCAAAAGTTCGCCATTTCTATACTCTTTTTTTTGTAAAGCGAATCTATTCGGTCTCTCGGAAACAAGCTAACTCAACATTTCTATATACTCTCTTATACCCTTTCTAAATGCAAATATTTGGAATACCTAATGAAGTAATTGAAAAGGGAAGAGCTTCTTCGTAAAAAAAATTAAAATTCATTTAGGCAATCAATTAAGTAAATCAATATCAGCGAACCATTCGACAAAAAAAAAAAACACAATCACTGAAATAAAATAGATAAAACAAACAAAACTATTAAAACAAGAATTTCTTCCTATACAAAAAAAAAGTCTTTTTTTCTCTACTCTTTTTGATGACTTGGTTTTTGCCTAAAGATTTTCGAAAAGAGCAATTCTTGTGCGGTGCACTCAAAATGATTCACATGGTTTCTCTTCCTTTTTTTCGCCTTACTTCTTTCTCTCTGCACTCTGGCGGGTCTCTATGTATTTATCAATAGAATAGAAAGCCTGTGTGTGTATCTAGTAAATGTTTTTGCGTTTGCTTTTTATTTCATTCTTCTCCGATTGTGTGTTTTAGCACAACAGAGCAATTAACGCCACTCTGTGAATATATATCTTCGAAATGAATTAGGAGAGAAAGAAAGAGAGAGAGAGATAGAGAGCGTTAGCCACCAAATAACGTCAATGCAGACGACACGTGACAAGTTGTTCGTTTTGAAATATTTTAAATAAATTTTGTTTCAGTACAAATAATTATTGCCAAAAATTACTTTTAAATGCGCAGAATATTTATTGTTTACACTCTGTCTTATTGGAAAAAGAGAGAGAGAAAAGCATCATCATGCCTGAAAAGTGTGAATGATCTAATGAGTAGCAGAATTTGCACAATTTTGTGTTTTGGCAAATAAATAAGCAATGCTAATTTAGACAAATAACACGTGGTACACGTCAACCGACCCAAAACAGTTGAAACAAAAATGAAATTTGAAAATTTTCATTTGCCCACTTGATAGACCAAAAATAAATGCCCCATTTAAATTATTAAAATGTCGACGAATTAAAAATTTGGTGGAAAAGAATTTGCTAGCACAAGAATTTTGTTAGTATACAAAAAAAATATATATACATATATAACGATCTAGAGAAATATATACAACATATGAATGGATTAGCTCGAAACCGACCAGACCAACCAAAACAAACAAACAAAACACTTGAGAATAATAATCAAAAAGAAATACGCAATATGGGCAATTTTTATTTTCTAAAATTACAATAAATTCGCAATATAAATAATTGCAGTTTTTACGACTTTGGAACAGAAGTAACAAGCAAACATATCGAGGGTTTACTGTAATTCTGAGCAAAGCACATGAAATGAAGAAAACATAACAAGCCGCTTAAAGGCCTTTCTTTACACACACACACACACGCACACAGAGAGAGAGAGAGAGAGAGACGAAGTAAACGATCGCATTGCTGCAGGCTAAAAGAGCTTTAAAAGTTATGAAAAAGTTTGATACAGCAAAATTAATTGAACAATGATGAACGAAGTATTTAGAATTCTCAAACCAACTGTCAAAGTTTGTTTTTGGTTTTATTGATTAAAAAAAGAATGTTTTTTTTTTTTTTTAGTGAAGACACGCAATATGCACTCTCTCCACTCACCTTCGCTGCCGTTCGGCTTGGAGGCAGCCTTGGCCAAGCAACGTGGACAGGATGCGGTCAGGTCAATGAGACTGTGCTCCGGTGCAGCAAATGGCAGATCTTTGTAAACGTAGGTGGTTGGCGTGGGTGGGTCTAAGTAAAGCCGGCAACAACAATAACAACAACAAAAGAACGATAACAGTATTAAAAAAAAAAAACAAAAAAACTCATCGATATCAGACAAATTGATATTGGCCAAGTGGTCACGCGGCACAGTGGGTCCAAGAAGCCGGCTAATTGTATTTTATTCATGACTTTTTAATGAAAATTTAATACTTTGTTCCATAGTTTCCCCCGGGGGCCCCGAACTGACCTTATCTTTCTGACCAAAATCAACCTATTTTTTTGGTGGTATTTCGCAACGCAATTAAGTCTTTAGCAGGTACCCTTTCAGATATATATATATATATTTTTTTAGATTATTTTCGACTTTAATTGCAAATCCATAAAATGATAAAAAAAAAAAATAAATAATAATAATCCCTTGACAAAATTACTTTCAAGCACGCAATTCCTTGCCTCAACTTAAAAATTGTCTCTTTCAAAAGGACACGAAATAAATTTACGAAAGAACCATGAAGAAGAAGAAAAAGAAATTCAAATTAAATTACGTAAAATGTCTTTGAGACTTTATTGGCGGCCATACGCTTGGTCTATAGTATTTAGTATATTATTATTTTAGTATATACTAGGAAAAGTATCCAACAATTTTGGCAAATGAAATAGACAAGAAAAACGTAAAATAAAATTAAAACAAACAAGCAGCATCAGCAGATAGTCAGTTGCTGTCAAATTTATAAATAGTCAGACTGATGGTTCCAACCAAGACTTCACCCCCACACCCTCACCCTCACCCTCTCTATTTATCATAGATATATATATATTTTTTTTGCTATCTCTGCCCTCTCTGGGTGGGCGGTGTACGTGTTTTTATTATTTTGCCTCATATATAGATGGTTTTTTTAGATACACATTATCAAGTATTACACAAGCCAAAACGTTGGGGGATTTCTTATTTGAAGGACTCATAATATATAGAAAATAGATAATGTAGTATCTTTGCTTTGACGTAGAACCTAGGCCCCGATGTTTCGATACAAAACATTACTCATTTCACCATTCCGAACTTTTGAGTTCCCAGAAATTTCCCTAGATTTCTAGAGAGCCTCTCCAGTTATCAGAGTCTTATCTCCTATTTTACTTTCTATATTCGGAGAACGGAAAATGCTTGCAATTTGAAAATGATTGATTTTTGCACTTACCCTCTTTTTCGGTGAGATCGGAGAACTTAACGCCACCACTAGAATCATCAAAACAAAAAGAGAATAGAAAATCGAAATTTGATATAGAATTAGTAAAATTATTCAAAATAAAAGTCGTATTAAATTTACTACTAAAAAGCTATATAAAAAATTGCCTTTAAGTGAGAGAAAAATAAAATAAAATAAAATAATGGAAATATTAAATTAATTGATATAAATAGATTTATTTTAAAAAACAAATGTGGCGAAGTTTTTGGCAAATTTGTGGTAAATATTTAACAAACTAAAATTATATATATGAATTATGCCGTTCAAATAAGAATTTCCGGCACAAAACATTTAAAATGGGGCAAAAACAAAAAAGCCAAAAAAAAAAAATTAATTTTATTAATTAATTATTAAAAAAAAAAAAAAATTAAAAAAATTTTTTTTATTTTTTTTTATTTTATTTCGATTTAATATTAATTTGAATGATTTTGTTATTGTTATTTTTTTTTTTTTGGCTTCTTTTTTTTATTTATATTTTTTGGTCCATGTGATTTGACATGTTTTAAGGAATTACCTGAGTAGGACAGTGGCCGTTTCAGGCACTCGGAATACCTGAAAATATTCAACAGGCTCATTGCTTTGTTTCTTTTCTTTTTTTTTTGTTTGTTTGTTTTGTTTTCGAATTAAGGAATATAGAAAAACCGAATAATTATATTATATATATAAAAAAAATTCCCTAAGGTGACTTCAAATTATAGAATCAAAGTTAAACCAAAAGCCCATTCATATGATTATCAAGCAGGTGAGAGACTCAAGCCTATTTACATATTCATTTCTTTACAATATCGGACATGTTTTCGGAATTTTTCTAGAACCCCGTCAAATGGTTTTGTTTAGTACAACTCACCTTCCAGCCAAGATTCTCAAAGAAGGTGCAGAGACGCGATTGTCCCGTTGTCTTGCCGCCACACGGACCTGTGAAAATAAACCAAAACCAAACCAATATCATAATCAATTTGTTCATTTCTTGGTTCATTGGACATACACAAACCCAAGGTGGTATGAAAAAAAATCTGTGCAACGGTCTGAAAACTTATTGGCCCTGACTGCAATTATGGCTTGGAAATAATAATAATAATAATAATGGGAAAAAAACCCTGAGGTCATTATAGTTGGCAACCGCCTCCAATTACACAAAAACCCAGAGACTTCTTATTCAATCAGCCGAGGGCAGTGCAACGATAAGGAAATGACAATTTTGCGCTAAATAATTGATTGCAATTGAACAGACTGTTCCAATGCACTTGCCACTTAGATTAGAATTATGGGGCAACATGCTATTCAGACTGAAAAATTCCATCAAGCGTGTATTTTTATTTTTTTTTTATCGGAACCAGTTTCATTTGGCTTATCAAATCTCTATAATTTTATATTCCAAAGGCCCAAAGCCCAAGGTCTGGCAAATTCTTTTTTTTTTATCGAAATAAAAAACAAAAAAATATCAATAACGAAACGATTAGAGCCAATTGATATATTAATTTATGGCAAGTTCTAGAGATTTATTTGTTGTCAATATTTGGAAATTAAAAAAAAAAAATGAAATTGATAAGACAACTAATCTAATGGGGTCTGTAGAGGCACGTGGTAGAGTAGCACATGAGTTGGAGGTGAGAATCCAGTGGAGATGTAGAGGAATTCAAAAGGATTTTATAGGAAGTAAAGGCATGCCTCAATGGCCTTGACATCCTTTTTGCGCGCACACACTTTTTACTTGAGATACAGAAAAACCTGAACTTGTAATCCAAAAACTCTCGCACAATCAAACAAAAAAAAAAAAAAAAAAAAAAAAAAGGTTGGAAAATTTATTACAACTTACCGCCAGTGAGTACAATTTTGTAGACACGTTTCTCGCTAGTTGATACGGAGCCCATTTTGGTTAATTTTAGATTTGGCATGGCATTCGGTTTTGGTGATGTTGATTTGCTCCTACCTTCGATGGATTTCATTTCCTGGTCATTCTGCGGTTGCACCAAAGTAGCGCTCAATGTCTGTGTAGTTAAGGTTGCCATAGTCGTTGTCAAAGGCCGCAGGAGGCAGCAGCAGTAGCAGCAGCAACAGCTGTTTTATATGTATCCTTGGTTGCTGGTCTTATATTATGCGTAATGAGCGGACCTCACTCTTCGAAACCAATAAAAGCGAGGCGGCACGTGCCCTTTAAGGTTATGAACGCACGAAGGATTTATGTGGTTTCTAATAGCGCTCGAACCGCTGGCTGCAGACTACGAATGCGAAACTGTTTGCCGCATTTTTCCAAACTGTTGTGGGTACATTAAATTTGGTTTACTTTAGCAAACACTAGCGATTTTGGAGCGTTACCGCCAACTTGTATTGAATTCAACTTCATTCGTACTTTTCTATCAAATCACCAATAAACTTAACATTTTAATTAAAAATTATATTTTATTAACTTGAATCTCTTCCATGAGGTTAAGGGAACAACCTTAAGCGAAAGAGACTTCAGAATACCTAGATTTGCTATCGATGGTGCTTCTAGGTATCGAATTTTCGGCCTGAATAAATCGAATGGCGCCATTATCGTTGGTATTATCGTATCTAGTTATCGAATTTTCGCCCTGAAAATATCTAACGGCGCCAATATCGATAGTTTCTCAGCTGTAATTCATCAGAAATTTTTCTGCAAGTCTGGCAGCACAGATGTTTTCGCCGCTACGTCATAAATTCAAATGAGCTGAGACAAAAAGTTTTTGAACATTCCATTTTGTAATTTGTTAAGGAACCGTTGCGGTTTTCGTTGTTTTTACTCAAATTTATGTATTTATTTGACAAAATGAAAGCTGAAAAAGAATCGAGTTTAATTTCAGCATACAGTAGAGGAAGCAGAGGTATCGATGCCATCTTGTAATCGATACTGCTTATCTTCCTATTTGCCAGGTGGGCAGGCCAATGTCTCATATGTAATGAAAGAAAAAATAACAAAAACCAAAAAATACCAGCATTTAGTATTTTCGAGTAATCACAACAAAACGCAGTTTCAGCGCAGTACTTTCTCAAAGTTTGCAGAGAGTTGTTCTTGTGTGCAATTTCAGACGCAGTAGCTGCAATTGTAATACGCAGTTGCAAACTGTAATATTACAAATTTATTTATTTACAAAATGATATGATATAACAAAGGTGTGCAGTGTGAATGTGTGCGTTGAAGAAAGCGAGCAAAAGAAAATGTCAAAATGACAGCTGTGCGAGTGAGCGAGTTTTCGTTTAGGCCCATATGAACAAAATTAAATTGAAATACAATTTGCAATTGAAAAATACAAATTTACAAATTCATAAAACTACAAAAAATTGTTCGTAATCGGAGTGAATTTAAACTGAATACTGTGCGGCTGCATTTGCATTGGTTATGAGAATATTAAGTCCGAGCAACCTAAAGTGCATACTACAACTGCGTCACACTTGGACTCTTTTAGTGTTTGTTGGCAATTTGCTGCTGAATTACATATATCGAAAAGTCAATTATAGGCCACACCAGCAGCCCCAGTACCATAACAATAATAATAACAACAACAACGACGTCGACGGCGACGACACTAGTGACGACGTTATGGAGCAAGAAATGCCTGAAGAGGAACCCAATCAGATTGAAAACCAACAGCCCAACGATGGAGCCGATGAGCCTGGCCAGTGGGATCAAAGACGCCTCCTGGCAGGCGCCCCCGTCGAGCCCATGGATGCCAGCGATATGGAGGAGAATGAAGATGTCGATGACGATTTAGATGACGAGGCTGATAACGAACCAGACGACGCTGACTCTGATCCAGACTTTGAAGAAATCTATTCCGAAGATGACGGCGAATGGACCTCATCAGAGAGTGAAATGTCCACCACCATTTCCAATGTGAATTTAGGCCCCGAAATTGAGACTCCCCAGCTACCGCGCCTGTACACTTTCAAACCCCTACATCTGATTCGTTGCCAGTACAAGGAGAAGCACATTATCGGTGGCTTTCCCCTGGCACGCAGTGGCCATCGCATAATTGCATCCAAGACACATCTCTATTCCCTAGGAGGCTATAATCCGCGCAGTGCTCTCACAGCTGCCCGACGTGGTCGCTGCCTGCTTTTCCAAGAGCTCTGGAGCTATAATTTCGCCACAAATCGCTGGAACCTGGAACTAAATGCGGATAATGCCACCAACATGCCCGTCGAGTTGGCCTCCAATGCCTTGGCCATTCACAATAACGTGTTGATTGTGAGTATCACAAAAAGAGACAAATATAAATAGATGAGGCTCTCAATGCATACCTCTGTGTGTGTGTGTGTGTCTGTGTGTGTGCATGTGAGTTTGCTGGCGAGAGTGAATGTGTGAAAGCGAAACCACAACCATAGTACGCCCCACATCCCACTCCATTGGGACTGGAAGTGTAGCTATTTAATCAACATATTCAACTGAATAGGAAAACTCGTTTTTTTTTGTTTTTTTTTTTTTTGTGCTTTCCAAACAAAATGAAACATTGAAAATCATAATTACGTAGTTGCCATGCTCGGGCAAACTACGTCGTGATCATTGAGACCTCAATGCCACACCCGTGGCCTGCACATCCCCTGCACTTTTCATTCTTCCTCTTCTTCTCGTCGCTGCTGTTGCTGTTGTTGTTGTTTATGTTACTCTCTTTAGCTCTTGCTTTTGTTTATACATTCTAAACAAACTCGCACGCACAGTGCACTTGCACATTGGGACAAAAAGAAAAATTCGATATGAAAAAGCTGGAGGCTTCAAATTTGATAGAGTTGGTTTTCAAGTCATACATAATTTTTTTTTAAGCTCCAATTTCATTTGACTTTAAAGGGCTGCCAAATTGTCAGGGTTGCCTTAAAAAAATATTTTTGCGTAGTCATTTTTTTGCCCCCAAAATTAGTGCTCTTTGACCCACTGTGCAGTGGTTGCTTCTGCTAACTGTGACGCTGATAGCGTTGTGGTTGTTTTTGTTTTTGTTGTTTATGTTTTTGTCATTCTTCCAGCTGCTGGTGAGTCCAAAAGTAAATCAAGTTATTCAAGGCCAGCCGACTTAGTTATACTATTTTCGAGGTCTTTGAAACGGGGGAGGAATTAATTTCTCTGATATTTCTGGCAAACTCAACTTGCCGATTTCTTTAAAAAATCGTATAGCACAAACATAATGCCATAAACAGCTGCGCAGCAAACATTTACCATCTAGCTCTCTCTCTCTCTCTCTCTCTTTCTCTCCCTCGCTCTTCCTCTCTCTGGTCTTATCCTACCCTGTTCGTTTGGCTATGACGCAGTTTGTTGTGGTTTATGCTGCTTCGGGCCTTGTGCTCAACTATGCTGCATGCAACAACTTGTTTTCCAAATTTTCCAACTCACCCAAGCACCACCACCACCGTCTCCATCGCCACCACCCTGGCCAGGCCTGGCAAAGTGCGCGCGCTTTTAAAGTGGCTTTGGCATATTCCAATTTTTATGCTGGTTTCCAAGACTTCCAGTTGGTTCGATTAATTTATTTTAATTAATGAATTTAATAGCTAATCTTTTTTGGTATTTTGTGGGTGTGTGGAAAATCGTACAAATCAAATCCCTCATATTCCAGCTACCCGCCTATTTCAGCTTATCTCTCGCTGGCTCATAAAAATTGAATGAATGAAACAAAAGGGAGATAAGCGAATGCAGTTGGGTTTTTTTTTTGTTTCTTTTTTGTAATCAGTCTAATTGACTTACTTGTTTGTGGTTTCAGTCACATGGCGGGACTGGCTATCCCTTCGGCGAGTCATGCTCAAACGATTGCTATATCTATCGCACTGGAAATGCGGCCAATGTTGAGCGTCTAAAGGTCACCGGGGATCTGCCCACGGCACAGTATGGCCCGGGAATTGTCATACATAAGCATTATTTGTATACGATTGGTGGTACCACGGGGTTCGATTACTCCTGTGATGTCTACAGGCTGGACTTGCGTACCAAGGTCTGGGAGAATGTCTATATATGCCGGCCGGAGATGAGGGAAGATCCGGAGGGAAGGTATCGCCATGAGGTGGTCTACGATGGCAAACATATTTTTGTCTTGGGCGGTGGCACTTCACATTCGGTCTATGATTTGCGGCGCATACCAGCCTATAATCTGGAGGTGAATTGCTGGGACTATTTTGATACGCTGCCGGATCGCAGTATCATGAAGTCGGACTGGTATGACAAGGGCTTTCCGAAGCCACGCAAATGCTTCTCCTGCGTACAGCATAAAAATTCAAATGGTGATATCGAAGCCTTCATAACCGGAGGCCTGCAGGTAAGTTGGAATCGGCATATGGCATATTTCTTCGATGTGTTTGAACTAATTCTTTTGTTTTTATTTGCAGGGTGACTTTTCCACATATTTCTCGGATATTTGGAAACTGAATTTAACAACCAAGCAGTGGTCACTTATACAAACGGCCAGCCTGCCACGTCCCCTGTACTTTCATTCGGCCGCTCATTCTGATAATGGCTGCATGTATGTCTTTGGCGGTATTGAGTACAATGACAAGGAAATGCGTCGTCGCAATGATCTGTACAAGATGTGGATGACCATACCAAAGCTTAGTGAAATTTGCTGGGAAGCCATAACGTTTTATAATGATAATCTCGATCTATATGATCGACAGACACTGCTGGAAGCCGGTATACCAAAAAGTTTCTCCGATCGCTTGCCGCCCCAACGCATTACCGATTTGCAGCTAGGAAATTCATCATTGTACTCCAATCCTAAACGTGCTCGCTCCACATCCCATTAGGCAAAACACACACACACACCCCTCACTTACACCGACACACACACACATTGAATCTGTTTAAAAAGGCAGAAGTGACAGTTTCAAGCTGAGAGTTTTCTATTCAATCTCCGCAACATCCCAGACCCAACACCAACACTCTTACGAATCCCCTAGAATCTTACTGCCCTATTCTTAGTTAAGTTGAATAGAATTTTTTATATACTTTGGTGAAAATTTGATGATTTGAGAGCGCGCTGTGATCAAATACAAAGAAAAGGGAAATGTTAAGAAAACTAAGCAAAAGAGAATAATAATAATAACAAATTATATTTATATGTGTAGAATTGAACTTTTTGGAGAATTTTTTAAGAGTTTTGGGCATATTAACGTTGTAAATATTTACAAAGAAAACCAACAAGACAAACCACGTATATAACTAAAAATTAAGGTTTTTAATTAGTTAGAGAACCAGAAGCTTAGGCCATAAAACACTTTTAATTTTTTACCAGCGCAAGAAAAAACATAAACAAAACAAACAAACAAACAAGAAACCAAAAATAATGTTTGCTAACTTCTTTCACATGTCTCCCCAAACAATCACATTTATCTTTACTCTTACAAATATATATTATATATTTTAAATATTAATAATAATAATCTCTATGAGTTATCATAAAAATGAAGGCTATCCAAAACGAAAAAAACCGTTTCATCTAGGATTTGTGCAATCATTTTTTGAGGAGTTTGTGACCCAATCAAAATCTAAAAAGTCTTTTTCTCTTCGTAAAAAAAAAGAAATAATAAAAAATAAGAAGGAAATCCGTCACCTAGCTCCATATATATATTTGTGTCAATGTGTACATATTAAATGGTAGTTACAGTTAAATCTTGTACTATACAAAAATGATATATATATTCATATACAATATTTAAATCTAAGATCACAAACTTTGTTGTGAAACGTTTTCTGCATGAATTTTTGCACTCGACTAGAGTGCATATTGCAAATGAGACGGTACTGATTAAATTACGTATTGTGAGCTCTCTCCCCCTAATCACCCTTGCCCCCTTTATTAAAGAAAAACAAAAAATATTGAATTGTAAGAAAACAAAAAAAAATGTTTGCTCGATATTATTCAAGACTATAATTTGTTGATTTTAAGTTAATAAAAATTATTTATGTAAAATGAAAATGCGTATGTCTCTTATTTTTTTTTATCGTTATCCAACGAGAACTGCATTTTTGTTGTACTGCGCAGTTACTCTTAAATACCATGACCCAGTTTTGGTTTCATGGTCTGCCATTTTTCAAATCAAAACACAAGGCTATTGCAAAGGTTTCCACGGTTTTCTGCTCATGCGCCGAAAAAAAAATCAAACTCCCAACAGGTAATAAACAACAGTCGGAAGTAATTTCGGTTTTCGTTTTGATTGCAACATTCCCTTGGTGGTCAAACATTAAATGACGTCATCTTGTCTTGTTTTGACAAGATAAATTCAGCTAATTAAAGAGTTTTTAGTTTTAAATATTTGTTTGCATTTTTCTAAGCACAAATTTGCGGGGCACCCAATTTGTCTCTAAATTCCTTAAAAACACCATTACTATTAATAAGATTAGTTTAAATTCATAAAAAAAATTAACCCATTTTGTGTTTTATCAAATTCTCTATTAGTATCAGTTGTTAACTAAGTAACAGCCAGCTAAAGAATTAAGTTAAATTTAAGCAATAATATTAGTTCAAGTAAACAGTGTGACCGTATAAGTAAATTATCAGGGCTGCCGGCTCCTAGTCCGAGAGGTATCGATAGCAAAGTTTGTCCAAAAAGTATCGTTTGATTTTTGTGTTGCTTTTTAGAGGAAAATATTTGATAAACAAAGAAAATGTTAAAGCCCAAAGCACTCACGCAAGTCCTCAGCCAGGCGAATACAGGCGGTGTGGAAAATACATTGTAAGCTGCCTGGTAGTGAAGTTGATAACATTTTTAATACTTTCATTTTCTAACAGATTGCTTAGTCAGGAGGGCGCACTTTTGGCTTACTCTGGTTACGGTGATAAGGATGCCCGGATAACGGCTGCCATCGCCAGTAACATCTGGGGAGCTTACGAGAAACACGGCCGCACTGCCTTCCGAGAAGATAGACTCACTTTTGTGCTAATTGACTGCGAGTGTGGTCATGTGGCTATCACACAGGCAAATATTTTAATATCTTATTTTCTGTTTACAATTTTGTAATAGTTCTTTTTTGCAGGTGGCTAGTGTACTTCTCTGTTTATATGCCAAAGAAAACGTTGGACTGGGCATGCTCAAGCAAAAGGCCATGGCACTGGCTGCTTATCTAGAAGGTCCCCTGAAGCAAATATCGGCCTCATAGAGTTTCGCCGTGGAGCTCCACCTAGAGTTTAGTCGGGTGTGTCCCACATCCTCGCCTTGTTATGTTTAGAATATAAGGTATTACTTAATTGGATGAATAAAACTTTTGTCAGATTTATTATTGAAAAAAGTACACGCAGAGCAGTAGTGATTATTTATGGAATCTTAATTAAGCTAAACTTTCGACTTATTCGACGGCATACAATTTGAGGGTACGATCCATGCTGGTCGAGGCCAGATACTGGGCGTGCCGGCCGAAACGCACACCCGTTGCCAAGGCTGTGTGATCGTTGAATACCTTCAGGTCCTGCCACTGTTTGCATAGATAAATCCTGGTGGAGGAAATGAAAAAATGAATGATTAATCGATGACTCAAATTAAATTGCTCATGGCAACTGAAATAAACAAAGAATTTTCGCAATGAAGAAATTCAAGCCTAAAATTTGTCGCAAATATACAGGTAAAAAATAATAATTTAATTAAAAGAAAAAAAAAAAAAAAAAAACACCAAATTAATATTATTTTTAGATTTTATAAAATCTGAAGATTTGATAGAACCGGATGAACCAAAGCCCATAAATCTAACGATTGAAGATTTCAATGCTGTGAGTCTACGTTTTTTTTTTTTGTGAGTCCAATAAATGCTAGATTCTTCTTCCTCTTCTTTTATTCAGCGTGGAGAGATAGACAATCCCAAGGCTCCCTGCGTGGTGACCGCCATTGATCCGGATTATATTAAAGATGCCAGTTCCCAGCGCTTGGCCAGAAAGTTTCGAATGAAAACGTAAGCTATTTTTCTTCCTCTTGATTTGATTTCCCTCTTCAAGTTTTTGATTTTTCAGGGATATTTTACTACTGCGCGAAATAGCTCGTAATAAGTTCATGTATTATGCCACCCAGGAAATGTTTTTGGATCGCAAGCGGGAAATGGAATACCAGGACAAGGTGTACCAGGAGACCGAGGAGTTTCATAACTTTGCAGAGGATTGCCTCAAGAAAATGGAGGCCAATGAATTCAAGGCCATGCTGGAGGCTCAGGAGAAGCTCAAATTGCTCAAGGAGAACAAAGTGGCCGAAGAGTTGAATCAGGTCAAGTTGGAGCATCAGCGTGTGCTTATGGATGTCCAGGAGGTCTATGGACGATTTCAGTATTTGCTGAAGTTAATTAGCTATTTCGATGACACCATTGAGCAGTTGCCCCAGGAGGATGGTACTGTGGCCAGACTGGTTCTGCCCAAGGAGATCACTTGCATGGAGATCAATGAACGGCATCCCGTGGGCCTAGAGCAGGTGCGTCAGGTCCAGGAGTATATGGAGAAGGTGGTTAGACCCTATCTGGCCAAAAGAAATCACCTGAATGCCGAAATCTGGATCAAGGGCTATGAGAGAAATCGCCTGAAAGTCTCCAACTACAATCGACGTTTCAACCAACTGGCCGTTTTGAATCATATCGTGGGCATTTTGCAGGATCGAATGGTGGGTTAAATTGGCCTAAGGCAATTTGATGGTTTTTTTTTTTTTATTTTTCCACCCACAGCAAAAGACCCTGAATCGTAGTAAGGCTGGGTCGGTTTTTCTAAAGGACAACGAATTTCTCAGGAATCGCGTGGCTGCCTTGGAGCAGAGATCTAGGGAGTTGTTGGATGAATTTGAGCAGACATACTGCCAAGAGTGGGTTCCGAACACACAAGTCCAAGCAGAACCGAATTTAAGATTTTTCTTTTGTTTAGCAAAGTAAGCATCAAGCTGAATAGCATTTTGCCGGTGATCCTGAAGCATTTGCAGAAAAGAGTTCACCCGGAGAAGAAGAAGGAAGTGGCCAAGCCGGCTCAAAAGTCCTCCAAGCAATGGCGTACTGTGGAGGACTTGAAGGCCTCACAGGCAGACGCCTCTACCAGCGCAGCCTATGAAGACGAGCAGGACACTATCCAGACCAAAGTGGAGAAGATTCAGGAATATGCCCTGGTAAGCTAACTCAAAATGGATGGGACCATTTAATAATCCTTTTCATTCCTTAGCATCTGCTTGGCCAGCTGGACAAAATACCACCGGATGTCTTGAAGGAGACTGAGAAACGTGTACGCCGGCGCATGGCCAAGGAGAAGGAAATGTCCAGACGTGCCCTGGTCAAACAGAATCGCCTACACAATTGGATCGAGCATTTCCGAAAGCATCATCGCTTGCTCAAAGCCGAACGTGAGAAGCAGAAAAATTAACTTGTTTCACTTTTCGAATAAACCTTGCATATGCACTCACCTCACATCCGTGCCGGCTATGGCCAAGTATGTGCCGCTCTGATCAAAGCACAGATCCTTGACTTCGTAGCCATCGTCTAATTGAATTGTCTTGAAATTTTTCAATTTACGCAAATCCCATAGTTTCACGCAAGCATCATCAGCAGCGGTGGCCAAGTAGTAACCGTTTTCGGAAAAGGATATGGCCGAGATGGGTCCTGTGTGTCCGGGGAAATTGGCCACATTGCTTTGCTCTTTCAAGTCCCAGATTTTCACTTGAGAGTCTACAGTGCCAGTGCCGAAAATCAGGCCATCAGGATGGAATTGGGCCGTGGTGAGACCCACTTCGGCAGTATCAATGACCTTTGTGAGTAGTCGCCCAGTGCGTATGTCAGAGAATACCCAATGTTTGTCCGATGAGGTGGAGAGCAAGTAGTCTCCGGTGGGATGTAGTGAGAGGCCAGTGACTGGTCCTTCGTGGCAGCGTAGCAAGACTTGAGTCTGAGAAGTGGGTACATGCCAGATTCGTATGTTCATGTCAGGGGAACCGGTGATGACGGTGTCCTCGTTGGGATGGTATATGACTTTAGTTATCTTCTTGGTGTGACCTTTGAGTATGGCCACTACCTGTTCTGTGTCCTTGTTGAAAACTGTGGCATTCTTGTCATTGCCGCCAGTCAGTATTTTGCTATGGTCGGCGCTGTTGATATCCAAAGCTAAAATGCCGGGCACAGAGGCTGAATGTAGACCCGGATGCGAAGCCACCGTAAGGAAGCTCTTCACCTGCTCTGATGTTACTAGCTCTTCGGGCACAGTGCGGCCACGCTTTTTGCGCTCTTGTGTCAGCACCGTGGCCTTGTCCTGCAGTTTTTGTATTACCTCTGCACTCATGCCGGACTGTTCCATGGGGTGGGCTGCACTGCCACCGGCTTCAGCTGCCAGAGCCGGCTGTGGAATTGATGTGGGAACATTGACTATGCCAGCCTGAGGTTTCAGCGTGGCCAGGGCTTCACGTGCTGCAGCTACTTCCTTGTTCAATCTTGCTATGACCCGACAGGCAGCATCGTGTTGGTAGAGTGCATGAGACAACTCCTGTCGTGTGGTCTGCAGCTGCTGGCGATGTGTGAATGAGTGAATCATAAGGGCATCCCATTCGTCTTGCATCGTCTTCAATGTGGCCGGTATACTAGTGGCGCTGGGCGGCTTTGGTTTGACAACTGCCGGCGTTTTTATTTCTATCAGATCCTCGGCTTTCAGTTCTTTCCCACTAATTGGATCGCAACCATTCTCCAGTATATACTTTTCAATAATCCGCTTTTCGAAAATTGCACCCGAACTGGGAGATACTACTGGTGTCTCGGGGACTTCGTTTGTAACTAAAAGAAAGCACACACAAGCGCAAATTGAGAATTGGCGGCGTCGCTTAACCTCAAAGCTATTTCCACATCTGAATTCAACTTACTTGCACAAACTAAAGCCATTTTGAATAGCACCGAGTTGTCTGCTGCTTTTTTAGTAATTTATAGATAGTTAAAACACGGTAAATTGTAAAATCTGCAGTAAATTGAGACAAGCGCAAAAACGTTTGTCGGCGAGTTCTTCTTCTTACTACGGTAGTGGTTCCAGAGCGAACGTTGCAATAAGAACAAGTCCGAGAACGAATACGCTGAACACAAATGAGCGAACTGTTTTCCCAGCCCTGTCAGCTGTTTCGATAAGGTTAGTTTCTTCTTTGAACCCAGTTGGTTACATGTTAAATAAACACATAAAAATACATTAAAATGTTACAAAGTTTAATGAGGCCGCGGTCCTACGGAGTGTTATTAAGATCACTGTCTAGGACTGAAATATCGAGCACACGTGCTTTGCGAGTTTCATACAGAACTAACAATCAGTCCAAGAACGATGAAGACCAAAATTTTGCCGGTGTGGAAACTGTCAGAAAACATGTGAATCCCTTTGCTAAGCCCACACCAAATGGGGTGCAAGAGGAAAACAGGGAACTTGAAACAGCAGAGGAACGTGAAAAGCGACTTAAAGTCTTGCAACTAGAGGCAGACATTGCCTGCCAAGAAGGCCGTCGTGTGCCTACTTTGGATTTCTTTCAAGACCACCACTGGGAGCACGTGCTGTCTCTGCCCTCAAAATCGGCTCGTCTTAAATATTACAGCTTTCTCTGGCAAATTGAAATGAAAAAACAATCGGAGAAACAGAAAAAACTTGATATGGCTGAAGAAACGGAACGTCGTGTGGCCCAGATTCGCAAAGAGCGTGCAGAAAATGACCACATCATCTATGGCATAGGACATACATCTTTGTTCCTACGCATTTACGACAGCACCATCAACCTTTGGCAAAACAATCGCCTCTTTAGAGCCACGCAATTCGCACCGAAATTAGTACTCGACTGCTCCTACGATGACCATATGAACCGTCGCGAAGCCACCTATGCAGCCAAGCAACTTATGCTCTCTTTTGCAGAGAATCGCATGAATGAAGAACCGTTCGATTTGCACTATTGCAATGTCAACCTCAAAGGAGAAACTATGCAAAGCCTTAAACGCTATATACCCACAATGTTGAATCTGGAGTTTCCCTATGAATGTGCACACGAAATGTTTCACAGAATTGTTTCCCAAAGAAAATTTAGTCTACCTGACACCGCATTGCCGTGAAGATCTGGTTACCTACAATGCAGACGATATCTACATAGTGGGCGCCATGGTGGACACGGTGAACAACGAGCCGCTCTCTCTGGCCAAGGCCAAGCGCCTGGGACTTCGAATGGCCCGGCTGCCACTGGATCGTTACCTGCAATGGGGCTCGGGAAGCGGCAAATCCCTTACCCTCAATCAAATGACCAGCATCATGCTGGACCTAAAGAAAACAAATGACTGGGAAGTGGCCCTCAGACATGTGCCCCGTCGAAAGATCATAGACATGGAGTATGAGCAAATCAGAGAACACAAAATGCTCAAAAATCGTGCCGACAAGCTGAATGTACGTGTGGATCGACTATTTGATTCGGACAGAAGTCCAAACCGAGTCACTGCCCACGCTTCGCCCAGCTCACTTCGCCAACGCAAGGAGGGTCTGAAATTCGATTTGGATTCCTGGGCCTCGGGGAAAAGAAAACACAATCGAAGTAGTAACTGACAAAACCAATTTGTTGACTGTTATAAAAGTTAATTTAATTTAGTTAATAAAAGTGCTTAAATTGTATTGGTTTCTTGAGATTTCGCTGAATTGGTTGTCATTGTGGGTAATTCTATTCCGGTGTCCGACTCCGTGTCCAGTTCGGTTATTTTTTTGTATTTCAAAATCATATTTTTGCCATTGATGGCATGATAGTTGATGACTGGCTGCAAGCCCAACTCCTTGAAGAGATTCATTGCCTTGGTCTCATATTCTTTGACCTTTTCCCGGCGTTCCACAGTGAGCAGCTTCGTCTCGAGGATAAAAAGACCGTTCATATTCAGGCACTCGAAGAATTTCTTTGTCACAAATGGAAAATAATTGTTAGCCAAATAGATGACATCGAAGAAGCTGTTCCAGCGCAATGGTCCATGCTGCATTTGCAGGACCTCTCCCGGGGAGAGGAAATGCAATGTCACACCGGGCACAGTTATCCAGGGTTCCTTGAATTTCTTCTGGCCCTCAATATCGCACTCGTTGTAGGTCAAACGGCTGCCCATGGCCAAGTGAACGGACCCATACTTCCGCGAACGTGTAGGGTCATGCACATATGGAGTTTTGGTCTGGAGCTCATGGAGGAATTCCAGGAGGTTCCTTTCGGTTATATCCGTGGCTCGATAGTCATTGTCGCCATGCTGGGAATTATGCATACGCTCTTCACTGGAACGCAGGCCAAAGGCACAAAAGGGACCGGTTTGTATGTCACCCACATAGCCACGGTGTGCAAACGTACGTCCATTCCGTACCAGTCCCACGGCAAATGTCTTATTCGGCTTGGAGTATTCGTATTCCGGAAACACAAAGCCAATGCCGCATTCTCTCCAATAGCGGTATTCTTGATTACAGATTTGCTGGGCCTCTCTGTCCTTGAGCGTCATATTCAGGTCCCAATCGAAGACCCCCTGTCGATGATCATAACGATTGCCCACCAAGGCCCGTACTCGTCGTTCCCAATACTGATCGATGGCATAGATATGTGCCGGCTTGGGCTGCCAGAAACTGAAAGCCATCTCCAGGCCATCCCTTTCCTTGTATTTCAGAGCTTCTATATTCAGAAAAGGTGCCACCCGTTGCATTTCCTCCTCATCAGTCACCATTTTGAGCAGCGAACGTGCCTTGGCTGCCATATAATGATGCGAACTCGGACGCAAAAGACTATTTCCAAAGAGATCCATAAACAGATGGACTCTACCTATCAAACTGATTACCTCTGAAGATTCCAAGGCCACACCCAGTAGCAGCATATTCCGAGCAGCGATCTCCATGGACCCATCGAGCAGATAAATGTTCAGCTGGGGGGGATTCTTATGGGTGTACCTTTTAGCTAGAGTTTTTATAACATGGCGGGGATCGGCACCGCCACAGACAAGTATGTTCAGAGTTTCTGGTATTGATGGTTCGGAATTGATTTCATCCTTGGGTGTCTTGGCCTGAGCTTTCGTATCTTCTTTACTATTCTTGGTCTGCCTGGGTTTTAGTTTTTTGCTGAGCTTCTGCATGGATGCCTTCTGTTTCCCTTGCTTCATCTTTTTCTCCGACTTTTGAAGGGACTTCCTCACCAATAGTTTCTGGATCCTTTTTATCTGTTCCCTCAGTTTTAGGGTCCTTTGGAGGGTCCATAATTTCCTTAGTTTCTTCGCTATTTTGAACTCCTTTCGCATCTTGATTATCTCCTTTAGATGCTGTTACTTTCTGATCTTCCTTCATGTCTGTTTTGATTTCAGTTTCCTCAGTTTTTGGATCCTTCGGAGGCTCTACAATTTCCTTAGCTTTTTCGATATTCAGAACTTCTTGGGCATCCTCATTATCTTCTTTATTTGTTGCTAGTTTCTGATCTTTTTTCATGTCTATTTTGATTTCAATTACATCAGTTATAGGTTCCTCGGGAGGCCCTACAATTTCTTTAGTTTTTTGGATACTCAGAAGTTGCGGGGTATCTTCATTTGCTATTGCTTTCTGATCTTCCTCGCTTGATTCGTTTACCTTAATTTCTTGGTCTGTGACAGTCTTGATCTCTTCATAGTTTTGGACTTCTGAGCTTTCATTAGTCCGATTTTCTTGATTTATAGTAGGTTTTTCAATTTCATGACCAGTTTCTTGACTTTCATTAATGTTTCCAGCTGTCTTTGATTCATTACTTATCTGGCCTTCTTGAGGAATTTCCTCATCCTTTCTTTCTTTATCTATCAAGGTTTCCTGGTCTCCCTTGACACCCTTTTCCTTCTCGGTCTGATTATCTTGTTCGTCTAACTTGGCTTCGTCGTCAAACTTGATTTCCTTATTTACTGATATTTTTTCAACTGACTTGCTACCCTCGACTTCCTGGTCATTTCTATCTTGCTCACCAGCCTCAGGTTCTCCATTTTCCGGTTGTTCGTTTATATTAGCTTCGCTATTTTCATTGCATTCCAGGTCTTCCTTAATTGGCTTGAATGTCTGGTTCTCGCCTTTTCTCTCGACATCTTTGGTATCTCGCTCATCTTTGGTATTTTCGTCTACCCCCTCTGAATCTACACTTTCTTTGCCGCCACCTTCTCTGTCATCTTGGACACCTTCATGCTCCAAATCTGGTTGGAGTTTGAAGGCCTTAATGTACTCAGCATACAAGTCCAAGGCAGAACTTAGTCCCCAAAACATTTTTATATTTTATTTCTAGGCTATTCTCTGACTGCTGACCTACTGACTGAAAATGGAGAGCCCACTATTTTCAATAATTTTCAATTTGTTTATGTGTTGTCAAGGCAACTAAGCAAAAATGACACCACTTTCGCTCTCTACTTCCAGTCACTTCTAGGCTGCCTAACTAACTGCCTTCATTTATTTCATTAGGTCTATGTGATAGTATTCAAACAAAGGGAGGCTTCTCAGAAAATTGTTTTTGAAATCCCTTGCTAAGCTAAAGAGTGGACATCTTGCATATTGCCTTGGCTACTCTTCTCACATTTCACTCTAAGTGATATGCTTTTTAGCTGATTGCAATGGCACAAAGTCTTTTCCACTGTTCCGCTGGGAAATTCAAGCTCAAGCAAGAGATTCATCATTTACTGCAACTTTCCCGGAATAATTTAAGGTTGGAAAAATTCAATTATTGGCATTATATAGATCTATTTTTAGAAAGCTTTTAAGGTGGAATTTTCTTGCATTCTCTTAGAGGTTCGGTAGGAAAATCTATCAATTGGATTTATTTGGTACAGTCTCGTCAAGCCGAATAAATGTCTGACTAGCTTCCTTCATCACTGAATTAATCAATGCGTTCATGTTAAATAAAAACATTCAATTATTGTCAAATAGACAGATATTGATTAATAGAGAAAAAGACGAGAAAAAAATTTTTAAAATAATTTCAAAAAGTGTTTAAAATGTCACTTTGAAATTAGATTTTATTGAGGTTCTTTATTATGAGGCTTTCATTGATTTTTATAAAAAAAAAAAAAACAAAATAAAATAACAAAAAACATTTTAAGAAAAATAAATAAAAATGTCTCACGCTTCTTTTCTTTTCGGGTTTTCCTCCCATTCTTTTTTTTTTTGTAACTTTTCGAGTCCCTTTTTTTGCATCTTTTCTTTTGTTGTGGCTTGAGTTCTTTTTTGTTTTCTTTTTAGGGCTTTCTGGGTCAATCACTTTGAAGGTTCTTCCTGGTCATACACTTCATTTAGCATGCGGTTCAATGAATTCAAAAAGCACTTACCAGAACCGTTCAAGTGGCCCGCATATTCAACGCAATTCATCAATTGCGGTTTGCCTGACGGTTTCTTTTCGAAACTCCTCCCAACTCCGCCCACATCACGCGTCACAAAAGTCAACTCAAAAGGAGCCACAAATTGTTTGGCTTAAATGGTATTTGGAAACGGGGCAACCGAACTGGATGGAGTTATGGTTATGGTATCGCAGAAAGCAGACGCGACACACAAAAGTAATTAGAGCAGTCAAAGGCTTGTGGGTTACCAAAAAGGATCTAGGGAAATAATTAAAGTGGGACCAAAAAAAAAAAACCAAAATGGCGCAAAGCATAAAAATGTCTGATTTCATTGTTGCCATTGTTTTTGTCGCTAACAATAAAAATGTAATTAGATATAAGTGAGCAGACATATGCAGATACTTAAGCAAAACTTAAGCTAACTTTAAGTGCAGCCAATTTTAATCAGAACTTTAAGGCAAATCTTTAAGTCCAAAGTTTTTCTCAAACTTTATGGACGTCCTTCTGGCCTAAGCATCTGCTGGTGTTTGACTTTCCATTGTTTGAGTAAACAAATGTTTATGTTTGTGCCAAGTCAGAACTTTGAATAACAATAGAATATTATGGATAATATGTAATCAATTCGTGTTAAGTCGAACAAAGTGGGTCATATGAATGTGTTTGTTTGTTTTTCTATTCTTTTCTTTTTCATACTGTTTCATTTAAGCATCCATTTGTCTGGATAACCCTCTCATCCATCTACTCTAACCAACCAGCAAGTACGAAGCTTTCATTGTCAATGTTCTCGGCCAAAAACTTTTCTCATTAGGCAAGGCAAACAATATTGCTGAGTCTGCGGTTGCCGTTTGTTGCCACATCTGCTGGATTTGTTGCTATCAGTTCAATATATTGAAAATGGTGTCATAATACAAACAATACGTAAGCACACAGAGATTCTATAGGAAACCCGAAATGCCAACACCAACCAGAAGCCAAACAAAGATAAAGATAAACAGTCAAACAATACCCAGAAACAAACACATAATTAAATGTGAATGCTAGTAGGTTTTACCTTCTGTTTCAGGCCAAAAATTCTTCCAATTTCAGTTTTGGCAATTTGATATTTTTTATATATAATTGCAAAATCCAGTCAAAGTTGACCTTTAGATTGGCTGCTGTTTTGCCAATTGAGGATGTCAGATAAAATTGATTTCGAAGGTCAGTTTTAATTCACTTGACATTTGGGGCATTTCAGGATTTTTTTTTTTTTTTGGGAAAAGTTTTTTTGATGGTCTCAAATGTCTTTCTTTCCCTCTTTTACGTTAAGTTATGGTTATTATCACCAGATGTAGACTGAGTTACTCAGAGCTCCTGAGATCTCAGATGTATCTATTATCAATTATGAGTTACTCAGAGGTCCTGAGGTCTCAGATATATCTATTACGTACGGAACCAACTCGTCGAATCAATGAAGAGTTTTAGGCTCTTAAGTTGTATAAACAATGAAATCATTGGTATAATAAATTGTTCACCTTCTTTTAGGTAGACCAGGTTAGGTAGATACCTGTATCCAGACAGGGCCTTAATTTCATTCTGATCCCGTATGATATATACCCTCCTATGATTGGCATAAAAAGTTATCGATTTAATACGGAACCAACTAGTTGACTCATTGAAGCTCTTTAGACTCTTACTGATCTCAAGAATCTTTAATATTTCAAGAGTTTTATAATAAATTGCTTAGGGTCTTTAATAATAGGCAGGTTAGGCAGGTACCTAAGGTTCGAGCTCAATTGTAATGCTCTGTGGGACTAGTCCCTTTCTGCTTTAGCTTAGCCCAGCCCGTCCAATCCATAAAGCTCGCCAGATTTTTAAGATCAAGTTGGATACACAATTTTTAAGATCCTTAAGGAATCTGTTACTTTGGTAGATGAAAAATAAGTTGCTAAATTGATTTATGATCTACTTTCTACTTACCTTATTTGTATGCCCCACCAAGTAAATGAAATGAATTTTAAAATTTCTTTTTGGTTGCAGAAAAGTTTAGTTTTATTTGTAATAGACATAGACAATTTCAATAAATAGTATCGTACATTTCCCTTTTACAATTATCAAGAGATTTATATCACCAGCTACTACATACAATAGAACAGAACCAATTATCCTTAACGTTATGATTTATGCTTGAATACATTAAGACTACGACGATACACTGATTTGTTTAAGATTTAAGAATTTCAATTTTTAATTATTTTTATTTTCTTTCGCCATGCCAAACTTAATTAGAGTTGGACTTTTTTTTAAGATACAATCATAATTGCCCGAATGCCTTAGAAAATGTGCCTTGGGTGCAAATTGTTTCGAAGGGGACACAAATCGTGAGGGGACACTGATTAACACTCATTTAAGACGCCAGACTAATTGTTCTTTTGTGAATATTGTAGATGCTATCTTAAGACTAATACGAGTTTCCGGAGCTATTAAGTGCTTCTTACTACAGAGTAAATTGTTCTTGACCTCTTAGGTTTCAAGGATTTCACAAGCATCGTAGGCATTGTTCTACTTCTATGAGAGAATTTCTGATTGTCAGAGAGTTATTGAAGTTTAAATTTTAGCTTTTTTTTTAACAGATGCAGAGCAGCTTAAAATGAAATAGATATAGTCTCCTCTTCTTAGAAATAATTTAACCAAGTTTTTTTTATTTTTTTTTTATTTAGCAAAGCTAAATGACTAAGGGATATGTGAAAAGCTAGTTTTAGGAATTTTCCAATTCTGATTTTTTTTTTTTTTTACAAAACTTAAGATAGTTTCAATTTTATATACAATTGCCGATGGATTTTAAGGGTCTTGAAAATAGTTCAAAAGTTGAAAATAGGTTTACTTTGGGTGCTCATAATTGACATTATCGAAAAATGATGTCAGTTTTTGAAAAAGACTTGAAAATTATATAAAAAGTTTTCTCTTCATCTTTTTTTTTTTGGAAAAACGAGTTGATTTTTTGTATTTTCATTAAATGTAAATTTTTATTGCATTAGGTTTTTTTTTTGTTTTTTTTTTTAATTTTTTTTGTTCAGCATTTTTACTATTGTGACCTTTTCAGTTTTGTAAGCATAGTTACGCTTTTAACCCCTCAGATTAAATATTCTTTGTTTGCATAATACACAGTTAAGTTTATCCATTTAATATTTAGTTGAAAATGTTCATTTAAATATATTATACAATTATTTGTTATTTTTAAAATCTCTAACTGGCTCTATACGATACTAAATAATTACCTAAAAATCAGAAGTCTGAGACGGTGGTTTTCTATTTAGAGACTAATTGCCTACTTTTACATTTTTAGCAGACAAAGGATACACATTTAAAATGGGATTTATTTTTTCTTTTTGGATTTTGTTTTAAACTTACACTTAATGAAGTTGAGTTTAACTCGAGTTTATGCCGGTCGCCATTAATTTCCATAAGCTCTACAGTTTTCTTTTTTTTTATTTAGCTTCACTATTTCATTTTTCTCAAAGTCAACAATCCTTTTAAGAAAATTTGTAAAAGGATTTTAAAGTTTAAAATTGATACAACACAAATCTACTTTCGAAAGCTTATTGCTTAGTTGAGAATTTTTAGCAGGATAGCTTTACTTATCCTTTATGATATCCTCCTCCTCCTGTAGCGAAATGATCTGCATGGTTTGGAGTTGAAAAATATTCAAATATAAATATGATCTTTTCCAAAAATTTTTAAAGTTTTCCAAAAAAATGATTAAGAAAATTCTCATTGACACTAACATAGAAATATCTTTATGATTATTTTATTTGGTAAAAAAAATATTGTTGCTTATTAGGTGTATAGAGATAAATAAACTTATAATCTTTTAGCTTATTCAATTAGAATAGTTTTAGATTAAATAAATAATATAGTGATATCAAAATTTGTAAGAAGCTTTTAGCGAATAAATTTCTAAAGAAAATTATGCTACTTTAAATACAATAACAAATTTGCTAATCCTAAAAATACAATACGTTGTTTTTGTTTTTGTTTTTATTTTTTCTACAAAAGATACTAAAAAGTTGAGTCAGAGTTAAAAAAAAGAAGCAAATACCTTGAGTTTTACTTACTTGAACATTTTGGCTGTCTGTTAAATTGGTTTCCTTTCCTCATGCTCTCTATTTTTCAGTATATTTATTTAATCTAATATATTTTGATTTTTATATTTTATATATAATTATTTTAATTGAGTAATTTTTATTTGTAGCTAATCTATAATTTAACTCGCTCTTTTATTTTATAGTAAAATCAAAAAAATCTTTTCAAAAGTGTTTCAGCATTTTTGAGTGAGGTAAGTAATTGCCTTGAAAATTCAGGAAAATTTTTAATGAATACCTCAAGGGTTAGCCCAAAGAGGAGACCCTTAAAAGAAATCGTCGAATTCGTCTAAAATTAAATTAATCAATAATAATAATTTTATTTATTTTAAGTTGATTAAAGATCCAATAATTTCTAAATGTTTCAGCTAATTTTGGGCGCGCATCCGTTGGTGCAAATGGCAAAATGCTGGAATTATTACGATTTTTTTCACTACCTTCTAAAGATAACATTCAGATTTTGCTTTAAGATTTCAAAAAGATGCAAGTTTTTGGAGTTCTCATTCTTTTTTTTTTTCGTTTTAACATGCCGAGCATAAGAAGAAAAATATATGTGAAAATTCTGGGATATTTTTTTTTTTAAATAATTTTTTTCCTTTTTTTTAAGAATTAAATTGATGTAGATTTTGTAATTGTTTGCTGGCGGATTTATTTATCATTGGAGCTGGAGCTGCTGTGGTGTTGTTGTTGTTGATATTGTTGTTGTTGTGGGACATTTGGGACGTTTGCTTGATACAAGGAGCTGCGGGAGCTGTGCGCAGTGGCTGATTTGGTTTTGGTAGGATTTTTTTTTTGTTTTAAATTTTTTTTTTTTATAAATTTTTGTTTATAAAAAAAATAAATAAAATTGGAATTGGATTTGAATATGCGATACTAATCATTTTTTTTTTTTTTTTTGACGAATGATAAGTAAAAAAATGCAGACGTATAAAAATACTTAAATGGAAATTGATTATGTGAAATCCGTTTTATAAAAAAATTTAAGTCTTTTAAAATACACATCAAGAGTTAAATTTTTGTATTTTAAAAAATTCGTTTTTATTTTTATATAATTTGAATTTGAAGTAGAAGATTTAAAACATAGCAGAAACATTTATATATAGACTTCATATACTTAAATGAGTTGATATGAATTAATTGAAATTTTTGTACTTTTCAGTTTTTCTTATGTTTTGTTTATCTTTTGAGGAACTTGGGAACTTAGAGTACGAATGAAATGGGCTTGCAAAAATTTAGAGCAAAACATGCCTGAAGTGAAAACGGGCTGGGAAAAGGGTATAAAAATTTCAAATACAGACTCTTACCTCTCAAAAGCCATAATCAAATTTCAAAATGCATATAGTATCTATGTTAATTCGATTTCAATTGCATAATCCATTTAACTGATACATGAATCCGAGACCATCACCTAGTTTGTTGTTTATTTTGTAACGTTGACTCAAATTCAATTTTAGAGAGAATAAAATTTTCCTATTATATCCAATTGCCTGTTATCAAGTTATCTGATTCTGTTTAATCAATAAAAATCAAACGATTAAATTATATGCACCCTCCAAGCTATTCTGTCCGATTTGATTTATTTAATGCGATTGAAACGAGATATCGAATTGAATAAAATGTAATGTGAAATATAATATTCTTAACTATGTTGATGAAATTTAAGCCCTTGGGGTGAGATGAAATAGATAAAAGTCTAACATGATTTTGAGATTGCCCTAAGGCATTTTGATTTAGTTTTTGAAAGACCTTTCAACAAAATTTGATCAACTAAGCAAATATACATACATGGTGCGTTCCAAAGTAAACTGGTGGCGCCATCTATATGTCGGCTAGTGCGTTGGAATCTGCTATCTATTATCACGTTCCAGTAAGAAGGTTTAAGAGGTTCACCCAATCAATCGTTACCTCTTCTTCCAGCGGTGGACCTCGACTTGCTAACAAGGTTATCCTACCGAAGATAAAGGCTTATAACCCTAAGACCCACTGAACCGGACTCCTAAGATCCCGAATTTTTATTTTAAAATCTCGGATATAGTTTGGGTTAGTATATGATGAATATTTTTATCTATATTTTTATCTGTTTTATTAAAGAGATAAAGTTCTTAAATCTTTATCCGAAGAGCCCTAACAATTCTAGAAAAATCCTATTAAATTCACATAACCTTTTTTTTTGTAGACTAATTAAGTTGCATGAAAGCAATTGTTTATTCATTGGTATGTTTTTTTTGTTTCCAAACTTACCTCTTGCATTTTTAATAGAGTCCTTTTTTATTTATTTTCATAAGCCATTTACATATGCAAATTGTCTATTTGTTTGGTGCAACACAAATCACAATTAAAATTAAAAGTCATAAATTTATTCAATTTTACAAAGAGTAAAAAAAAAACACATTATTTCATTGCAAATATTTTTTAGTGCAAAATAAATTTCGAAGTAAAAGAGAGAAAAGAGTAAAAATTCTACAAACTAGAAAGACTTGAGAGTGATAGAAACAAAGTTATAGAGGATTTCAGTGTCTGGATTGGATGGGGTTTTTTTTTTGTGTATTCTGGAGTGGCTCGGTCTTTCCCGGTTCTCATTGGAGAAGGCATTCGTGGCAGGTGGCCGGTGTGGAGTCTTGACTGCGGGTACTGTGTGATCTGTGGACTGAACTTTTGGCTGACTTTCGGACCTTGGACTTAGCGCTCTTTGGCTTGGGCTGGGGCAGTTGGGTCAAGGAGGCGCGTCTGCATTGTGGATGCAGGATGAGCTGAGTGCGAACTCTTTGTACATTACGGCAGTCGTAGTTCTCCACTATGATAATGGGAGTGGGTGTGGAGGCAGGACGTATGCGGCCCGAGTTCTTGGGAATGGAGGGAGGCGTCTGCAGGGATTGGCAATTGCGACGTGAGTCGCGTTGCCAGAGACGCATCTTCAGATTGGACCAATGAAAGAAATTGCGTAGGAAGAGCTGGCGACGAGGTGAGTCTGACCTACTGGTCCTGGGTGAGTCGAGCAGATCCCGAACCAAGTCGGGCTGTTGTTGCCTGTGGCTGGAAAATGACATCGGATGCAGGTGTTGGTGACTTGTGGGTTGTTGGGTGATGGAGTCGGCTTGTGTTTGACTGTGATCTGTGTTGATTGGATTCGGTGTGCTCAGTGTGGTGGTGCTGGTGTGGGGGGTGCGGACATAAAACTTTGTTCTTGGCACTCGCAAGCTGTTGGTTTTCCATGCTTCGTGCAGGGGACGGATGCGCAGCATACCGGGCAGACGTGCAAGTAGGTGGATGTGATCGTAGGAGGCTGAGAACATACCTGCTCGTTCATCCAGGTACTCATCATCATCCGAGGATCTGTCCTCGACCAGAGAGGTCTGACGCGAGAGACCCTGCTGGCCGCAAGGCAAGTTGATTTTTTGATTTGGTTTTGATTTTTTTAATATTTTTTTTGAGTAAGCAGAACAGTACGGAAAAGGAACCAGCAGAGTTGAAGCAAAAGAAAGAAAGAAAAGAAACGAAACCAAAGGATAATTGTGAGCTTACTTCTACACAAAACAACTGAAAACTGAAAATACTGCAAAATCGCAAATGCGCACAAAAATCAAAATCGAAAAAAAAACATGAATCACAGCACAGATGGCCGAATTTGCTTGTTGTTGTTTTTGTTGTTGTTATTTTAGTTGCACTTCTGACTAGTTGGCTAGGCAAAGGATTAACACACGCTACTCTCTAGAAGCAAGCGGCAGACTCGACAGGACTCGCAGCACTCAGAGCCTGGAGACGCAGACTTACCGTATTGTGACGTCTTCGTGGCGGCGAACGTTTGTTCCAGAGAGCCTCCAGCTGATCAAAGTGCTGGGACTGAGCCAAGGCTGCCTGTTCGGGTCCGAGATTGGCCTGGGATGTGCCTGTCTTGGACTCGGCCACCTTGGAGATTTCCTCCATGCTGGCTGAGACGGAGAAGCGACGTTTCAAACGCTCATCCACTTGGGCCATCATCACCGAAGAGGTCAGGTGACCATATTTCTTCTGCCAAGTGTAGGTGTCCAGGGAAACTTCCTTTTTCAGCAGCCTCTTCATCTGACGCTTGGGACCCTGGGGACGCAGATCTGGAGAGACGGAACATATAGAGTAAAAGAGTTGGAAGAGCTGGCCAATAAATACACTCACCTTCCACATCTTTGGTGGGTCCGGAATAAGTGGGCAACTTCACATATTGAGCCGGAGTATTGTGTAGACAAATCACTGGCAGATTGAAGCTATCCACCAGTTGGACCATCACCCGTGAGGCCTCCAGACTGATATCGAAATGGGTGAAGGGCACATGCATCTGGAGAGAGGTCAAGGCCAAGCCGCGCTTGGTCTCCCAGACAATCAGAGTCTTGTCATCGCTGCCGGAGACGGCAGTAGAACCTGGAAGATAGAGCAAATGAAATACCTTCCTCTTCTAGCCTAAATTTGGACTCACCATCTGCTGAGACCTTAACACCAATCACGGCACCCAAGTGACCTGCCAGAGTGTGGATTTCCTCGCCGGTTAACAAGTCCCAAATGATCAGATTCATATCCTTCGAGCCGGAAATCACTTGAGTCTTGTTGGTCACCGACACAGTGACACAGGTCACTGCATCACTATGACCAACCAGGACCTGAGACAGCTTGCCACCTACAGACTGCCAGACTTTCAGGGACATATCCCGGGATCCAGAAATAATATGCATGGAATCGGCGGTTATTTCGAAACAGGTAATCTCATCTGAATGGGAGACGGAGAACTTTTCATCCTCCTGAGTGAGAGACCAAATCTTCAAGGTATTATCCCCATTGGTGGAGACAGCGAAACGCATATTGTTGGTGACGGCGAGACTTTTATAGGGTCCTTGAATGGTCTGCAGCAAATTGCCAGAATCAGCCATCCAGACAAGCAGAGTGGATTCCCGATCGGTGGAAATGATGCGCAGTGAGTCCATTAGCACCACAACTTGTATGACCGGAGCCGCATGGACCTTGAAAGAGTTCCTCACCTCACCCAAGGCCAGGTTCCACACCTGGACCACCCGGTCCTCACCGCCCGTGGTGAGAAACTCCCCATTCGGCGAAAACTTCAAGCAATTCACCACACACGAATGTCCATCCAGAGTGGTCTGATATTCTGGAGTATTAATCCGCATCATGTGGACACTACGACCCGAGGCAATGGCCAGCTGCTGAGAGTCGCGCGACAAATCGAAACAGGTGATCGGTGGGAGTGTGGTCGAGGGCGATCTCTGAGCCTGCGAGAGTCGCTTGAGCGAACGCTTGCGCTTCTGATTCCTCGAATAGGGATGGACATAGAGTTCCTCATTGCGAAAGGAGTAAAATGTGATTTTATTGCCGCCCACGGTAATCAGGAAATCATCATTATCCATCGCATAAACAGCCGTTACTGGGCCCGGATTGGGGGGCATGGAACGCACCAATTTACCCGAATGCATGTCATAGATGAGGGCTCGCGTATCCTCACAGCCCACCACGCAACGTTGACTGTCCTTGGCGATGGAAATTGTGCGAATCTACAAGGGAAAAACAAAACCAAGCCAAACAACGAGGCCATTAAATACCAAATTACCTGATTGCCCATCATCGCCATCACCGACGGCTCACTGGGCTCTCCTGGGCATACTCACACGTGACTTGTGACCCTTAAGTGTGTGTAATTCCTTGCCAGTGGCCAGAGTGCGCACGTAGAGACTGTTATCCTCGCAATGAGCCAACAAGAATACCTTAAATGTGAATTAAAAAAGAATACAACAAAAAAAAAAGGGGAAAACGAAAACATCCCCAACATTAATTGCAATTTCACAGGACACCCAGATAACCCACAACCCACAACCCACCAGCCACATAGGAGGCTTCATTGTAAAATGAACATTTTAAGTATTCCATTTCATTTCTCCCTTCATTCAGCCACGAAATTTAATAAAAACTTAATGAATTGCAATTTCATCAGAGGATAGTCGAGTGCAATTTTTCAACCGCCAACAAAATGCCCTAGGTTCGGCCTCCGAGGGGAAAATTGAAAAATTGTCGGTCATTCTATGCAAGTTCAATCAACGTTTAGTGGGACACAGTCGCCAGTCCAGTCGGATCGAGGCTGGCCTAAGCCATTTGTTAAGAAAGTAGATTTCCGTTGAACTATAAAAGGCTTCCCTGGATAAAGGCCAACCTCTTCCGTCAGCTTATATTCAGCTGCTCTTCCTGTCAGTGTCCTCTGGCAAATGGCGTGACATTTGCTACAACAAGAGTCACTGGGTTCATGGACTGACGCAAAGTAAAAAGCATTTTTATGTGGGTAAAGCAAAGAAAAAAAAAAAACAAAATTACATTTCAATTTGTGGGAAATTTGCAGACAATTTGGTTAGAGTGGAAACCGGCTCGCTTTTTTTCTTTCTGGGAGCCCAACAAATTCAATTATAGGTAATTTTATACAAATTTGCAGACAATTTTTTTTTTCGTGTTCCCCGAAAAAATTGGCAAAATAAAAGAAAGAAAAATTTGGTAAAAAATTTCCATTAAGATTTTAAGGTAAAGTCTAAAAAAATATATACAAAGAATTCCTCTTTACTCAAACAAGGACAATGGGCTATCCTTTGTAGTTTCAGCCACCACTTCAACCAGCCAAAAGTGGTCGAGACTTTGGGCATTTCAAGTGGCCAAACTTAGGCAAAACAGCTTGTTGGCCAGGACAGGATAATATCTCCCATGGCCATCATTTGAATTGTCATTGCCCAAAGTTCATCTTTTAATTTTATCAGCTCTGAGTGATTATCCAAAATATATGTTTGCTCTACTCTTTGGGTTCTCAATGGCTTTGATTATGTGGCTATTGCAATAGATTTCAATTGCAGATACCGAGAAAATCCTTGAGAACTTTTGCTGACAAATACACTCGAAGAACAAACCTTCGAATATTGCCAAATCTTGAGAGCAGAGTTTTTGGTTTCTTGCTCAGTGTAGGCCTGATAAGTTGCTGGCAGTCATTCAGTCTGTCTATTGTCGATTTATTGGATGAAATTCACGTAAACAACTTGCCGGATTCTCGAAGACAGATAGTGGGGTGAAAAGGCCAAACAGTCTGAGCGTAAACATTTTCTGACTCTGCACGCATCAATTGCAAAACGTATCGCTGATTGCGTCCTGACGGAAAAGTAATGGCAAGAATGACAGATACAAGTAACTTCGATAACAGCAACATCAGCAGCAGCACTAGAAACAACAACAAGGACCGAGTAAGGCAAAAGTTTTTATAGAGTTTCTTGCTCGGCTCTTAGCTTCGTTCAATCAGCCTCAACCCAAAACATCCATATTGATATTGTTTTGCGTGAGAAATTGTTGTTAAGTATGCAATACTTATTGATAAAATCTGACAGATTCACACAAACACACCGACAAACACACACACACCGACACACACACATAGACACAAAATCTATCTAGCTGTATTTGTGTAGACTTTAGCATTTCCATCTCGCCTAGTTTGTATCTGCATTTGTGCTCTTTTGTCAAGCTGATTGACAACAAAGGATTTGGCTTGTAATGCGGCTGTAAGCCAAAATCACTTATTCCTTTGGACCCACTCTTGCACAACTTTAAGCGTTTTGTGCAACAACAAACCGAGCTTTATCTATTTGGTTGCTATCATTTTTTTGGTTTTCAAACTATTTAAGCTGGCTTTCAGATTTTTGGTATTCTGTTTTTATATTTCTGTCTGGCAGCATTGGGGAAGGTTTATTGACACTTGCCTGCCTGGCTCTGTGCTATGGGCTTTTTTGATTTTTTACAAGATATACGAAGTAATCAATTTGACTTTTTCTCCTTTTTTTTATTTGAAACAAAGTTTTTTAAGACTTTAAAGTGCATAAGAAATGCTCTCTAAAATTGATTTGATGAAGTAGATTTAATTCAAGGAAATTTTCAATTGTTTAGCCAATTTGATTTATTTTGAAAATACTTTGGATATTTTCCAAGACAAAAATAAATGATTTGATAAAGCTTTGAAGCAAGAACAAAAAGCCGTATTGATCAGAATTTCTCTTGAGACTTTGACATTCTTTAAGTTCTGTTCTCAGGATTTCCTTAGATTTCTTTTTATACTCTTTTCGCAGAAAAAAGAAATGAATGGAAGAAACATCAACTAGAGTTTTGGGTGTTTTTATAATCTTTCTTATCATGGAACAACTCAAGGCCAGAACCAGGATGCAGACTAAAATAAATTTTCATGCAACAGCAAAAAGTAGATTTTGTTTTGTTTCTCAAAATGTATGAATTTTTCATTTGCCTGCCATTTCGGAATTTGCAGATGGGTCCAAGTTTACTTTAGTCTTTTATAAAATAAATGTTTTTTTTTTCTAATTTTTCCTAATCATTTTCTAGTTCTCGGTTAGTAGAATGCCTTGGTATTTAGATTTGTATGATACTAAAATGCAAATCCATTTCAATATACATAAAAACAAATTTCTTTTGGTGATTTATGTCAATGGTAGCCAACTTGATTTCCATAAAGAGGGAAAGCAAGAAAAAGATAAAACGATTATCTGATAAATTACAAATATATTAAAATTTCCCATGATTTAGGAATATAAATAATTGATTGCTTTTGTATAGAAACAGTATCCATTCCTGCTAAAAAAAACAAATAATTTGTATTTTTTTTTTTAATATCAAACTAATTTTAGTGATTGTTGGGGTATCACAACTGAGTAGTTCCAATCAGTCAGCAGTGAGTAATAACCCCCAACCCCTCCCCCCCCCCCCCCCCCCCCCCCCCCCCACCCCCCCAATCCCAAACCCCCCCCCCCCCCCCCTTTTTTCAGCACCCCCACCATCCTTTAAAAAAAAAAAAAAACAAGATTAAAAAAAATTTCAAAAAAAATTTTTTCAAAAACCTATCAAACACCCTCTTCTTTTGCTTTCGAACTATCGTATCATATTTATTTTTACTGCAATGTTTGATTTACATTCTTTGGTCAATTAGATCATAAATCTCAACATATATGCTTATTTCTTTTACAATTTCAGAGTTATCTTTGACTTTTAGGTGTGGTTGACTTGGGAAGCGCGCGAAATGTACAAATTTATCAATTATCATACTTTTGGCCATTGAAAATATATGATAATAAAATTATGAATCCTTTGAATCCAATTTTAGCCACTGACGACATTTTTGTCACTGGCGCGTAATGCCCTAAAATTTATAAGTCCCTAACGAAAATGATTTCAACTTATTTTAAGTTAAATGGAAGAATTTTTTCGATTTCTATTTAATAACTGAACTGGATTGTACTTAAGTCAGTCGTTGGTCTTCCCTTGATCGCTGGCGAAACACTTTTTAATTTGTGAAAATAACTAAAAAATAAATCCATAAAAATATGAGTGCGTAAATGTAAATCAAAAAATCTCCGTAAAGTGTCCACTATTTTACCAAATCTTTTGCCTCTTGCAGACATCCTGAACACTGTAACGATTTGCCTTGTCCTGGCTTCAATTCTCACATTTGTCAAGTGTAGCTTTGATCCGAATATATTTTGCACCCTGGTGGTGACCGGGACGAAAATAAATGATCCACGGGCCTGCAACAAATGGATAGAGTGCCAAGATGGCCAGCCCATTAGTGGCACCTGTGAGCCCCACACGATCAGCTGCGTCTCCAGTACACCCTGTGCCAGTCTAGGCAACGAGAATGGCTTCGAGGCTGATCCCTACTCCTGCAATGGCTACTACTACTGTTACGATGGCAATGGTCCTCATGGTACTTGCTTGAATAATATGAACTTCAATCCTGGCACTGGCCAGTGTATTCGAAATTTCCCATGCCCCGAAAAAATCGATCCCGACAGCATTTGCAATATTGTGCCTGATGGGGTGCTTGTCAAGGACACTGAAAATCGCAATGGCTGGCAAATGTGCTGGAAGGGGGAAGTTGTAAATGACACCGCCGAATTCATATCAGATGGACAAACCTGCAATGGCTATTACTATTTCAAGGTCGGCAAGGACGGTGAGATATATTTTGACCATGGCGAATGTTCGAATGGACGCTTTTTCAATCCCGCCAACGGTGGCTGCTGCGTGCCGCGCTCTGAAATAATCTGCACCTATGACAGGTGTGCTGGTCTCGGTTATTCAATCATCGAGCTAGCCAATCGATCAGATGATGACTGCATGGGCTTTGCCATCTGCCAAGACGGCACCACCATCGGCGAGGGCACTTGCCCAACTGACAAGTATTTTGATGAGTTAATTCAACGCTGCACCACAGAGGTTATATCTTATCCAGCTTGTGCTCTATCAACCGATTCCACCCAGTAGAGCACACAGTGAACAACTACAGAGACATCGATGAGTGACGACACAAGTTCCCTTAGCCCAATCAGCTGAGTTGTTTGGGGTCTCGTGTCTGTGACGTTGTAAAAATCCTTCCATTTTATTTATTTATTTTTTTTATTTTTCATTTGCTGTTTAATTAATTTCTGCATTTTATTTACTACGCGAACACGATTACCAGATCAACATTAAAAAATGCAAAATCACTCAATGAAATTTAATTGACACCAATGAGAATAGGAAATGTTACCATATTAGGAATTTCGGTAGTTGAAGACAAGAAACGTCAAAAAAAAAAAAAGCAATTTCTCAAATTGCTCGCTTATTTTATTCTATTTTTTAATTGAAAAACTAGGGGGCTTCGCCAACACCCAGTGGGGTGCGTGGAAATTTGTGGACGGGATGAGATGAGTTTCGGGCTTTCCCGAAGTTAAATTACCCTGTATCGCTGCAGCCTCGCTTCGCTGGCAATCCAACCCCCAGTGGAGTGCGTGGAAATTGGTGGTGGTGATGATTTTCGGGTCAACATAAAAACTGATCTTGCCCTTTCGCGTGTCCTATTGATTCTCTTTACACAAGTGTGGCGCAGCTTTTGACCTCACTGATGGACACACAGCGACACCGGGCAGCATCGTAGGCGGTCTGGGAGGAACATTCGTATTCGTGTAGCACTTCATTTATGCATGCGTAGTAGTGATTGCACTGCTCGTCATGGGTCATAGGGCATAGGGCATTGATTGGAGTAGACGCATGAGCGGGTGGAGGGATTGAAGATCAGGCTGGTGGGACAGTTGGAATACAATTCGGCATGCGACTTGCAAAGAATATAGCCAGTACAGCCCGGGCTGGCTGGATCGGCAATCGTTTTTTTTTTTTTTCAAACTATTTAAGCTGGCTTTCAGATTTTTGGTGATTCTGTTTTTATATTTCTGTCTGGCAGCATTGGGGAAGGTTTATTGACACTTGCCTGCCTGGCTCTGTGCTATGGGCTATACGAAGTAATCAATTTGACTGTTTCTTGTTTTTCTTTTTTCAAAAGTTTTTTTAAGGAGTTTAAAGTGCATAAGAAATGCTCTCTAAAATTGATTTGATGAAGTAGATTTAATTCAAGGAAATTTTCAATTGTTTAGCCAATTTGATTTATTTTGAAAATACTTTGGATTTATCCCAAGACAAAAATATATGATTTGATAAAGCTTTGAAGCAGGAACGTAAAAGACGTATTGATCAGAATTTCTCTTGAGACTTTGGCACTCTTAAGTTCTGTTCTCAGGGTCTGTTCTCATGGTTCCTTCTCAGGATTTGCTTGAATTCTTAATTCTTTAAAACATTCACAAAACTGATTGATAAAACTTGTTGGAATTTAATTTAATCAAACCACAAACCAAACTAAGTTTTTGACTAGCTTACCGAATTCCATGATATATCAATTCGCAGAACCGGACTGGCCATTTGCATGGTATTTAGCAAAACATAATTGTCGAGATTCCAAACACAAATTGTCTTGTCATGGCTGGCTGAGATCAGAACATCGCAGGCACCGGCAACCAGAATGCTGCTGACCGCAGCACGGTGGTGAGTGATTTTATGTTTCTGCAAATGGAAGATGGAACTAGTTAGTAGAAATAAACGTTTAAGGGTCTCTTGAGTTCAATGTAGTGTTTGGTTTAGGGGAATATTTAAATAAATTGATAAGCCGTACACACCGAGACCAATTTAAATATTAATGATGTAAAGGGGGGACGAGGCGAGGCGAGGTGAGTTGAGTTGGAATAATAAAATTTAATGGCTGCTGGGTGGATAGTAGAATTCTTTGTCATAGTTGTTGTTGTGTTTACTATTTTGCTTTTATATGTGTCAGAGAATATTTGCGTGACACATGTGTCACCTTTAGTGAGTCCCTTAGAGCTGTGCGCTCTATTTTATATGCATTTAGTTAATTACCGCTAAACATGCGAGGTTGACAGGGGACGCAAGGGTGACAAGAGGGGGGGGGGGGGGTGTGGAGGGATGGCTGAAGGGTATAGCTTTAGCTGTATGATAAATAAACCTGACATTCAAAAGCCAATGGCAAAAAGAGAATACCAAAGAGATAAACTGCTGGTCATGACAGCCAGGGCGTATACGTAATATTGTAATTAATTTAATTAGAGTGTATTTTACTTCGAGTGCCTCTCGCTCTTTAAAGCACAGACAATGTACAAAATTTTCCTTAAAAATAAAATAAAAATTTATTTTTCTTTTTTTCTGTGAGTTTGAGTGTTTATTTTCATTTTAAAAGGATAATCATACGTTTAATTTAGCTTGGGAAAAAATGTTTTTTTTTTTATTCCTGTTTGTATATTTCATTTATAAGCAGCCGCTACTTGAGTGATGGAGTCAGTGGCCCCTCCTGCCTCAGTGTTTTTTTTTTTTTTTTTAGTCTGTTTCTGTCTGTGCCTGCTGTCAGTGTCTGTTTACATTTCATTTCGCTAGGGGTTTTGGGCAAGTCAGCGAAAATCGCTTTAAAATATGCGCAGGCCAAACCAAGTGGCAATAAATCTAATTTATATGTATATGTGTGTGTAAATGGGTGTGTGTGTTATTTCTTTCCACTTTCCCTCATACCACGGAATGGAAGCTCCTCTTCTCCTGCGGACGGGTAACAAACGCGATTTCTATGCCGATTTATATGCATGTGATTTATATTCAAACTTGACTGGGAGTGTGTAGGGTTGCCGGGGGAAGGAGGAAACCAACCATCAGTAGGTAATCACAGTTTAATGTGTGAGTGTGTGCGTGTGTTTGTGTGTGTGTGTTGACTGGTTGACTCTTCGTGGCTGCGTGCAAAATTTAAAGTTAATATGACTTATGGCATGAAAGGTGAGTTTTTGGGGAGGGGTGAGTATGAAAGCGGAAGTGGAGGAGGAGGACAACTAGAGGATTGTATAGGATAATGCAAATGATGTGGTGAGATTTCCAAGAGCAAAGAGCGAGACCAGCGGAGGCCTGTCAGCTGACAACACTTGACGTCATGCGTATGCTGAACACGAGTCGCGGTTCATTTGTTTGGTGTGTGCTTTGGCAAATTTGGAGCACCTGATGCCGCCACATGTGTGACTACCAAAACAACAACAGCAACACCAACAAAAACAACAAGCACAAAACAATGAAAACAAAAACAATACAAAACAACCCGCAACGAGAACAGAAATAACAAACTGTTTTATATGTGCGTGACGCCGATTCATGTTCAACAATCTGTGTAAGCCCCCCCTTGCCCCCCTTGCTACCTGCTCTTTGCTCTGCCCACCCTTCCTTATTCTATATCATTCATTTTTAGCATGGAATTATGCAAATGTCTGCGGTCTGATTTGTTTTTGGCAAGTCAACGTGAATTTTGCAATTAACTACAATGAAAATTTCCATGCACTTTTCCAACTTTGACCCCAAAAAAATAAATGGGAATAATAGTTTTATATTATTTTGAGGACAAATTGTAATTTACCAAGTGGCCGTTTCAGAGAGTCAAAGCTCGTAAAAAGTTTTTAATTAAACCGGTCAAACTGACCAACTAAACAAAAACTTCATCAAACTGTAACCGCTTTACACAGGTAAGAGGAACTTAGTTTTTTTTTTTGGCTAAATCGTCTTGGCCCTCCCTTTAAATCAGCAACTAAACAACTTTCCAGCTTTCGGGGCAAATTTTTATCATCCACATTGCCATTTCATACTGACCTTTTGAGAACTTTTTTGCTAGCCTTTTTCTTTCTTTGAGTGTTACTTACCAATTTGCCAGTGGCCAAATCTGTGATGACAATGGTTGCATCCTCACTGCTGCTAATGACCAGGGTATTGTTGACACCCGAGGCCACGCCAGTGACCAGTGCAGTGTGGGTTCTGACCAAGCCAAAAGGAAGCAAAATGAGTATGACAAATTGGTTTGTGGTCGAGATTTACGAACTGGACGAACTACTCACTTAATGTGGGCGCGTCGTTCTCGTCGAGAAACGTGCCAGGCCAAGACGGTGGTATCCTCAGAGCCGGTTAACAAGATCTCTGATTGATTGGGGGCCACCAGCAGGCACGTAACTGCTGCGGTGTGTCCTGTTCAGGGCATTCGAGATGGTTGGAAAATATTCACAGCTAACTTTGGTGTAAATCTCTTTGGCTTACCCTTGAAGATGTGCTCCAGGGAGTTGCTCATAATATGCCACAACTGCACGTCACCGGAATTGGTGGCCAGGATGAGATGCTGCTTTGAGGGAGCCACACAGACGGCCCGTATAATGCCCGTCCCCGTCACGGTCATGGTGCGTATTTGGGAGGGTAGGGGGGCAGGCAGCCAGCCTGTCAGCGGCACTAGCAATGGCACCGCATAGCCATCACACCAGGCCGTGGCCGAGCGCACTGTCATGCTTAGCAAAGAGTTATCATCGTCATCATGCTCGCCTATGGGACGCAGCCAGGAGATGAGCTGTGAGCCCAGTTGCATGGGATCTCGGGTGAGCACGTCGCTGGACTTCCGTATGGTATAATAAATGAGCTCGATATCCCGGTCCAGTATATAACAGCGCACATGCTCGATGAGACAGCGCAGATAGCTGATGGACACGGTTTGCACCTGAAAAGTAGGCAAGGCAATTTTATGAAATTCTCTCAATTATTTTCAGCCCTTTTGAATTTATCATTAAGCAAATCAATAAAAATATATATATATATATATATATATATATTTGTTATTATCAATTCATGGACAATCGAAATGTCCATATCAATTAATTTGAAGGTAAATGAAAAAAATATTCTGCAACGGAAAATGTGGCTTTCAGTTGAATGAATTTTCCCTTGGTCTCCATTGGCTTTTTTTTTTATGTATTTCTATCATTTATATTTATATATAAATGCCAATTTATCAATTCATCTATAATGCATTTGTAATTATTTTCCATATTTCATTGAAATGTTTGCAAATTCAAATTATTTTCCGCACAATTGCAAAGCAATGATTTTCCATATTTTTTTGATAAAAGGGAAATTAAAATTGATGAAAGCATAAAAGAAAAACTGCATTTGCATTTACTGTCATGCTTTGATTTTCATTAATTTTTATTTTTTTTTTAAGATTTCCTTTCAAGTCTTCATTTATCTTTATCTATTTCCAAGCTGCCATTTAAAATGGAATTTAAGCGTTTTTCTTTTATGACTCATCTTTTGTCAAATTAAAAGTTAAATGCCTTAATCAAAAAGTTCTTGGCCAAAAATTTGCTCCTCGACAAAGAATGAAAATTTCATTGTTTCCCTAAGGCAAGACTAAGCTCTTTCTTTTTTTCGCCCCCTTCTAAGTTGCTGCCATTCTAATTACAACTACTGCAAAAAATAATTTAAGAAAAGCACCCTTAATTTATTTTCTTTTCGAGGGAAAAAAATTCATTTTGCATTCATTTTGTTGCGAAGCTAAATACTCTGCCAAAAAGGAGGACCTGAGGGTTCCTAAAAGGTTCCGATCTTAAATCTTTGGAATACTCATTGAAGTTCTTAAGATTTTCTTGTTTTAATTTGAATTGACTTGGTCCGAAAAAAGAGTATTTGGTCTTTGGTCTTGGATTAAATTTTGTTGAAACTATTTTGTCTTTTTGTTTGGATTACTTACCGCTGCAAGAAGAAAGTCAAAATTACAGACAGCGATTTGCTTGAAGCGCATTGTGTCATCAGAGCGCATCAGATGGTGCCAGCTCTCCTCGACATGACGCATGCTATAGGAGACATCGGCGGCAATGGGATTATAGAAGGTGGAAGTGTCGTCGTTGTGATGGGTGGAGGAGGACTTGCGTCCTGCGGAGAGGGTGTCTTTGGTGGATTCGCGTTCCTTGAGGCTAATCACTGATTTGGTTTCGCTTTTCGTAGACTCGTTCTCCAAAGTGCTTTCCTCCTCGTCTTGGGGGAAGAAGAGATTGGCCAGCTCGATGTGTAGGCTACGAGTGCGCCGGGCATCCATGTAGCGACGCTTTGAGACTTCAGCACAGTAATTATGTCGCCATTGAATGAGTACTTTGCCCGACATGATCTTATCACGCAGCAGGAGTAAATTGTCTGAAAGTAAATGAAGAGGAGACGAATTTCCGGACTGTTAGGACACAAAGAGCGGAAATAGAGCAGGTTTCCTCAGACTTACCCATTTCTTTGTGTATTTTCTTGAAAGAGGAGAAACTAAAGTTGCCGCTTCGGGTGTCTATCAAGGATTCTGGGTCATCTGTGGGCATGAGCAACTCCAGCAACTCAGTCTCTGAGAGACCGTATTCAGCACAGGTGATGAACGAGGCGAGACTGTTCACAGCCGGTCGACCATATTGCCTCTCCAGCTGGTCGAATTGCTGCTCCACATAGTGCACAAAGATGGTATCCTCCGAACAGTGGTGTGGCTTTCTCAGCTCACTGACAAACTCATCCAGATTCAGATTGAATTGGTATTCCGTGGACTTGAAGCGATCCCTTTGCATGGGCGTGAATTTCAGTTGCTCCAGAGGAGTGGTTGTGGTGCAAATGATTTGCACATTCCAGGGCAGAGAAGTGGGTAGCCAGGACAAGGCAGCCACAATGTCGCAGTCCAGGGGATTCAGCAAATGTAAATCATCAATGAATAAAAATAAAACATCGTTGTTCATATCCTCGATGCGTCGCAGCAGATTCTGGAACCAATTGCTAATGTACAAGGGATCGAATGAGGCATCCTTGGGCAGATAACCCTCGGGTATATTGAAAATTATCGAAATCTGCTGGCAAATCACTCTCAGCAATTCCAGATTGTACGCAGAACGTGGTGTGGCCTTCGCGAATCTTATGACCCGATGCACTCGTGTGGAGTTAAACCAACCACTGACCTGGTTATACAGAGTGGTTATGACGGCGCTCTTGCCACTGCCATGACCGCCAGAAATAAAGTATGGGGCATGTCGACTGCCGTTCCGAAAGTTGGCCATCAGATTCTGGCGCAATTGGTCCGGTACCTTGGACTGAATTAGGGCATTGCTGTCGGTGTGCTCCCTCAAAATGCGCAAATGTGTGGCATGCTCGTGAAAGATTTCCTAAAGGTATGTAAATCAAACGAAAAACGAAAAAAAAAAACAGATTTTAAATGAAATATTATACATTTTTAGTAAGCCATATCCATGCAGACTTTTAAAGAGGCATCAACGTGGTTGCCTCGGTCTAAGTGGATTTCACTTCAGTCCTTCAAAACACACGACTCTGTCTATCCTCTCAGTCATTTCCACAGTAATTCATCAAAAAAAACTGAACTGAGCTGAACAGAGCAGAACAACCACTGAGTCCCCCATCCACACAACCGAGCTATGCGACCTTGTTTAAGAGCAGCACAAACTGTCTGTCCATCCGGTCGAATAACCCAGCCATGGCAACACTAACGTCAAGTCGTCATCCGCACTTGTTACACATAAAAAGAAAAAAAACATGTAAAAGAAAGGGAAACCAAACTCACACAAACCTGCTCAGCCAGAGACAAAGACCAGAGAAGATGTTGCTAGGCAGGCCGCCGGTGGCAGAGCAAGAGAAGAGAGTCAACCAAACACTACCTCTGAGCGCACTGCCCCTGCGTCGACCTGCATTTCCGTTTACAGAAAAAACCTACACCTCCTTCCAACGCACCCCCCCACCCCCCCACACACACTCTCACACCCGCCATATATTATGCCATAGTATCCGCTTCCGTTTCCTTCTCATCATCTTTATGCTCATCAACGTACGCTGTGTGAGTGAGTGACTTTGTTTGTAACTTTGTTTACATCTAGAGGGGTGATGTTTTTTTTTCCTACCTTTCTGTAGGTGATGCTGCACAGTTCGGAACTAGTTCCAATAAAATAGTTGGCACAAATAAATTCGAAACTTTTATCAAAGAATTCATACAAGTGATAATAATAAATATAATAAAAAACTTTAATTAAAACAAGAAAGTAACTTTGACTGAACCTTGGATTTTGAACTTAATTCACGACTGAATAGTTTGGAACTTTAATGAACCTCAGATTTAAGGAAATAAACGTGGAATATGAATCAGACTTTGATATCAACCATTATCAAATATATAGATGCTTATTCCATTCGATTAATTTGAAAAAGAATTATTCGCGTAGGAAAAAAATTTAGCTAACTAAATTAAAGTTCCCCCCAAGGGAATCGTGTGGTCTCATCACTTTGGTAAATAGAATGACAATTCAGTATGATGGCTGCTAAAGGTAGCCTGCTGGGCAGAGCCATTGCCATTGCCTCGGGTGTCTGAAGCAGAGAGCTGTGTCGTTTGACTGCTTCTGGCATCTGGCATATTCAGTATGCTCTCACTCTGGGCTGCCACGGAAAGGAAAGGTCCTAACTTGTATGTCGACATCAACCATGTTATGTTAAAAGAACGACAGTGTCGACTGACATCAACGCTGTTGTTGTCATTGTCGAGGTGTGCTTAGCCAAGCCAACAGCTAACAGCTAACAGGTCTGGTCAGGTGGGTGTATATCGGGACTGAACAAGGGCTGCCGGAGTACAGATAAAGAACGTAAGCATGTTTGTGCCTTGTTGAGTGGTGCCACAGCCACTATTCATTGACATGGATGAGGTCAATGCGAAGAGAGGCTTTGTGATACTTGGACTTGCCACTCCAACTGGCACACTTCAATGGCACGCACAAAAATCCAAGCCCACACGAAGGGCATTATCAACTTTGCGACTGGCTCACTTTCTGGCTTAACCCACTCCACTCATCCTCATATGTATTTTTAGAATTTAGCTAAAAATTTCATTTGAATGCAGAAAATAAAAAAAAAAAAACAAAAAAATGGAAAGCTTTTAGTTTGCAAATCTGATTTTGGAGACTCATCACAGTGTTTGTGTGTGCCGAGCGAATTCCACGATTTTTACAGTGTTTTCATATAGTAGGATTACGGTCTGAAGCTTAGCAATTTATTCCATTTTCAAGCTGCCAAAAATCCACTCAAAATCAACGAGGAAAATAGATAGAGGAGAGACAGAGGCTGTACCAGTTTTTAGGTTGGTTTGTGGATATTTAAGGGGATGTGGATGCTCTTTCTAATTAGCTTAACCTGCTTTGTGCAATTTCGGATTTAATTCAATTGGGTTTTTGGTGAAAAAAACTAAACAAACAAGTTTTAATGCAACTTTTCAAGTGCATTAGAAAATGGTTTGCAAAAGAAGAAAAAATATGTATACGCCATGTGGGTTGAAATTTTGTGGCATTTTAAGGATCTCTGTGTATACACGCATACGTATACTATATATATATATATATATATACATATATATATATATATATATATATATAGTTTTTTGCATAAATATTTCTTGGTTGAAGCTGAAAATTCCATAACATTTATGTGAAAGTGGCGAGCGGAAGGAAGGAAACGACAAAATGGGCTTGTGTGCGTGTGCCACTTTGGGTAGTTGCCACTGTTTGTATATGCATGTATGTGTGTTTGTGTGTGTGTGTAAATATGTTAAATTCTGTGGCTTTAAAGTGCAGTCAAACACGCACAGACATACATGGAAGACTTCTCCATTCCCAGCCATTAAAGGTGGCACGCTTATAAAGGCATTAAAATACTCTGTTTGTGCAACACTTTCATTTTGCAATGGGGGTCATGTAGTCATGTCAGCCAGCCGCCCCCATCACAGTCCCTCATCACCTCCCCCACCACCACCAAGCAGCCTACAACGATGCAATGCGCTCTGCAGCTCTGTAATTTATGTGGCGCATCGTTAAACGCAAAGCCACACCAAACTCACATACAATGCAGCATATTCAGCCCGATGATGGTGGCAGTGGTGGCAAGAGATGTTTACTTTGTGAAAATGAAACATGGCTGATGCCACGACCAAAAGGGGGCATCCGCTAATGGCAGTGCAGCTCACATTACCCGACGGCCTTCGGTTCTCAAAAGTTTAAATGCTAAATGCTTTGGACAAAAGCCACAAAGTGTGGCAACCATGAGAGCAACAACGATTCAAGCAGAAATTGTAAACGGAAGCATCACACTCTTACCCAGCTGCTCTATCGACCTCTTTTTTTCCTCAGAGAAAAAAACAAAAACAGAAATACCAATTTCATGCCATTTCCGTAGGTGTGTTTCGGTCGCCTAAAGTCTTTGAGATATTGCCAGTGGCAGCGTTACTTACACCAGGCCATATTCAATTTTGTTTCATTCCAAAAAAAATGAGTTAAAATGCACCAAATGAAGCAGAGAAACATTTTTTTTTTACACAAAATTGGCAGTGGATAAAAAAAACCCTGGTACATTTTTTTTTCTTTCAAAAAATATGCGGGCTTCTGGACTAAAATAATTAACAACAAAACAAGAGAACAGAAAGGCAAAATATTTCTGAAAAAAAAACCATAAAACTCGGACAAAATGTCGAGTCCAATGAAGAGGTATTATCTGAGACTTAAAAAAAAGTAAAACATTTTTCAAGTGTTAAGAAGATTTCTAAAATTTAAGGAAAAAATTGTTCAAGATTGTTTCTTAGCTTTCATTTAAATTTGTATACACTTTTGACAATTAAAATTCTTGAGTTGAATTTTTTCTCATAAATCTAAAAGAATATCTAAAAATCTAATAAGATCCTGGACATTTTTTAAGCTTTAATTTAAATTCAAATATTTTTTATTCACAATCAAAATTCTTTTAATTTAAGCGAAATATTTCCATTTTTCCTTATAAATCTTCCACCAGTGAATTTAAGCTTTGAACATTTTTGTGCTAACTTTTATCTGTTTTAATATATATTTTTTTTCGACAACTTTTATTAAAGATTTGTTCAAAGGACCCACATTTAATTAACATACGCAATGCGCCCAAAGCGTTTTCAGTAAACAAGTTTATTTAATTTACGAAAAAAAAAACAGATACAACAATAAAAAAATATTACCAGCCAAAAGAAAAGTATAAAAAAAAAACAATTTAAATAAAACTGAAATGCTGGCCGAGCAGCACCTCATGAATATGCCAAAAGAAAAACATTCCTTCGTCCTCAGATACAACTCGGCCCAATCCAAATTTGTCGGGTCGGTGGAAGGTGGCAGCCTTGGTAAAATTAATTTATGACTCTTTTGGAATTTTTTTTTTTTTTTTATTTTTGTCTTAAGAATTTGGCATTTGTATTTTTGGGGTAATAAGTAAAACAATGTAGACCAAGAATTGTTAAATAAACCAAACAGCGGGGCAGAGTAGAAATTCGCTGAATTTTTTGCTGTCTCAAAAAAATATTAAATTTAATGCGAACTTCAGAACAGTTTGTAGCTGTCTGTCTGTCTTCCAGTCTGTCCATGTTAATTGTCTTGTTTTCTGCTCTTTTTTGTTACCTTTATTTGCTAGGCTTTTGTTGTTCTTGTTTTTGTTTTTGGCTCACCTGCACAGTCTTTTTCCTCCCCTTGATTACGTCGGGATCATTTGTAATGTGCGCCTCGATGAGCAAACGCAACTTGTCGGTGACCTTGTTCTTGAATTTACTCAAATATGTTTCATGGTCTTCATTGTCTGGATCGATGGCCTCACTCTCGGCACTGCCCGGCACACTAAATAAATGAAAGTGACACCATATAATAATTGCATTATTATCTGAACGGGTGGACGAGGGAGTTGTTGAAACAATAGAAATACTTACACCAAGGTCGTGTGATTATCGGTTGAAAGGTTCATGGTGAGTTCATCTTTGATTTTTCGTAGACGCTCGGCAGCCTCGATGCCTTTGCTGGTGGACTGAGCTGCCCGTTCCCGGAATACAGCCAGAATCTTTTCATTCGATAAAGCTGCCCGGGTGGAGAAAGTGAAGAAACAAAGACAAACAAATAATTCGAAGAATTTTTGATTTCAGCAAATCGGAAATTGGCATAACCTTACTTTTTCTTTTGTTTGATTTTACAATTTTTATTTGTAATAAAATAAATAAATAAATGAATGTAATGTTAGGCAGTAAGATTAATTCAATAATTGTTTATCTATAAAGTTATGCCATCAATTCTTTGATTGTTATTTATCTTGGGAATTTTAAGGATTTAAAAAAATATATATTTTTTTTATTTTAAATATACTTTTTCTTTCCCTTACGATTCGCTTCAATTTCTATCCTGTACCTAAAGGTTAAGGGTAAATTAAGTTTGCACAAATTTATACAACATATAGAAGGGGCCGCCGGAGCCTCCGCATGCGAAAGCCAGTGCTGTCATCCTGTATGACAACTCAGATCTTAGAGACTAAAGTAACGAAGCCTTACACTCTGTGCTACTTTTTGTCCCTTCTTACCTTCACAGTTTTAATATTTTTACATTAATTATTTCGAATAAAAGGTTTGATATGAAAAGATACCAAAATGTGGACTAAATCAAACCTTGAATAAGGAATTCAAGAAATAAGTTCCCAAAGTAAAGTTTTTGGTTCTCTTTTCTAAGGGAACTCGATAGATGGCGTGCTTAAGAGACAATTCATATGATTTCTCTTAGCTTAAAAATAATTCTAAAATCAAAACTTTTTATTTTAGTTATAACAGTTCAGTCTTGCCTCCTAAAGTATTTTGATAAAAGGAAACGTCTTGGATTGCTTTGAATTGCGTCTGGTCTATTCAAAAGTCGGTTGAGTCTAACCTTATTTTTTAATTTATTTTGTTACAAATTTTAACTTTTACTAGCTCACTATTATTTCAATTTTATTTTTATAATGAAATGAGACACACTATATTTGATTTCCCGTGTTCATGAGAAAATAGACTTACCCATGGCACGTTGAACTTCTTTTTCAATTTGGGTGAGTCGCAAGTTTTGTACACGTTGCAGAAAGTCCGGTGCTACTGTTTGTGTGCTTTGTGATTGGATTAGTTGCAAACATTGCTCCAGGATGTGTCGCAACTTTTGGGATTCCGTTTGCCAATCCTCGGCTGACATTTCACTGCAATGGTAAGTGTGGGCGAAGTGGGAAAAGAGCGGATTAACAACAAATCATAAACTCAAATATTTTGTTCCCCCCTTAATTCCCACTGCAGACAAAAACTTCTCTCTCTCTCTCTCTTTTTGTCTGTTTCTGTATTAAGCTCAACCCTTTTCCCATTTTAGTCGATTGCATTCAAATGCAGTCGGGGTAAAGTTGAACTGTTCACTGAACTTCTGGCATTTTCATAGTTTGTGCATTGCCCCAAATGTTGATATTGTTGTAGCTGTCCTTGTTCCATGAGTTATGCAAATATTTGAGCTGGACAAATAGCGAGCAAGTTCCGTTTCGTTGGGCTACAATTGGATTGCCAAACAGTGGTAATTGTCACTTGGCATAAACTTTTGCCCACTTCGTTGGCCACGCCATCGATGATTTTGCGCTGCATTCTGCGCTGGTGGGGTTATTGCCATTTCCATGGTCAGAATTTTGCCCTGCCTTAGCTATCGACTGTTGACAGCTCCCAACCAACGCTCAAGGCTGACATAAGCCGTTGGAATCGGATGCGGGGCTTATTGCCTTTGTTTTTCCGCACAATTGAACCGATTGAACCTTTGTTGCCATTCAATGATGGCTTAATAATGCCGCCCCTACTCCTGCTAACTGTCCTTCAACCTTTACTCACCGATATGCCTGCTTGAGTAAACGTTGTCCTGTCGACTCATCCTTTGTATACCAACGTCCCAGTAAGGCCTCCTCATCGGCTGTCGTCACCTTGTTGGCCAATACAGCGGCATAAATGTCTTCATCAATTTGCGTGGGCAGTGGCATGCCACCAATGCCATCCCCAATCAGAGCCAGGAAAAACACACTTTTCGAGTGGGCGTGACAAATGTCAATCTCATGTAAATAGTCCAGCAGCATATACGGATCCCGATCCACATGTGTTTGCTCCAAGGGACCCGTCCCAAAATGCATATCCACAATTTCCAACTGAATTGGTAAAGCATAATAAATAGAAAGAAAATCTTTAATCAGCCGAGCTCACCTCTATCTGGCGATCATCGTAGAGGGTCTGCAGTTCTGGACCCACCAGTTCCAGCAGCATACGTCTCTCCTGATTGAATTCTAGGGAATTTGGAGACAAGAAAATATTCAATATTTTCAGATTCTTAAAGCGTGAAGTTTATCTGTTTATTACATTTTTTATAAGCAAAAGTTTCGGATATAAAATATTATTACTTCCTTTCCTACAGCGAAAAGCTTTCATGAGTTTTTATATTTTCATATTAAGACATCTTCGTATCATAAAAGAAAAGTAATTAAAAAGCTCTTCAGAGCTGAACAAAGAAGCTGTGGAGAGTATTGTTTTCTGGAGAAATCTCAAAAGGGTTCTTGTTTGCTCACCTTGCTTAAGACTAGCCACATAGATCTTGATAAGTAGGGGCTTTGGCAGACGAGTCTGGGCGGTGGTTACACCTCTCAGTGCATTGAGCACACTTTCATCGACGGGCACAGCCATTTTAATGCTGGCCAACTATTATCCTTGTCGGGCTCCTGATAATCCTTGTCCTACTATGGTACTCCTTCTCCGGCAATCTTGTATGTTGTGGCTTGTGGCTTTTTCTGTTCTCTATATTATTTTTTGTTGTTGTCCTGCTGGTAGGCTGGATGTTGATGTTGACAACTCTGTTAACGGTATTTATTGTTTATATATGCGATTTACCCAGAATCCCTAGAATGTGTTATTCCTGTTTTTGTGTTTTTCTTTGTCTCTTTTTTTTGTGACTGTCGGAATTTGTATTTTTTTTTTTTTGCCTTTGCCTTGTTTATTTCATTTGGGCGAATTCAAACTAAAATGGAATTCATAGCCATCGGGTACTTTGGCTTGGCCAACTCTGTGCTAGTTTTATTTCTGGCGAAAATTTCAACAGGATACGAAACCATTTTGGCTCTCTCGTTTTGCTCCTCTCCTCTGGTCCTACCAAAATCAATTTCTCTTGGCCAATCTTACCACAGAGTTTCTTTGCGGTTCCTGTTCATGTGTTTCTTTTTTTTTTTTTTTTTGTTTGAATTTAGGTTCTGTTTTGTATTCTTGGTTTTGGTTGAGGCCTTTCTGTTTTTGCCACTGTTTCACCGCAAGAGCTGCAAATAAATTGAAATTGAAAAGAGCAAATGTATTTATGGACAGATAAAACGCCAAAGTATTTGAATTTAGTTTGTTTGTTTTTCAATTTATCTGCCAAACAAAAAAAAAAAAAAAAATATAGCAGTATTTTCCCCCCCTTGAAAGGGCAAAAGCAACCAAGTGTGTGCTTGTTCTTGTGCTCGGCTGAATGTGTGAAAAGTTTGTCGATTGCTTTTTCTTATACTTTCTGATGTTCATAGAGTTGAAACTTATTTCGGGGATACAAGATGGAAACTGTTAACACTTGACTGCATATTTAATGCGAAATTTTCAATGGAATATGAATATATTTCGTCGATCTCTTTCAACCAAATAAATTTTCTTTAAGCGGTAAAAATGTCAGAGACTAGTTCAACTATTGCACACACAATCAAGAAATTTCTACTATTTTTTTTATAACAGAGAATTGCTTTATGGCCAACAAAGCGGATATGAAACGCGTGGAGGATAAAAATGATTCGCCCATAAGGCTTACATCCTCCACCCACAACTAACCGATTAACAGAAGCTACCACCAGACTAATGAAGACTGAACGATTGACTAGCTGACCGGTTGGCTGGTAAAAGGAAAATCGATTGCAATTAATTCCACTTCAATGAGTTGGCCAAATTACTCCTTACAGCTTTGTCTGGAGTTGCATGCATCAAACATTTTCTTTGATTTGCTCGTTCTTTTTTTTTTTGTGTATTTTGCTTTATGACCAGAGACATAAATGCTTAAAGCTGCTTAAGTCCCAGACATATGCAATTTTCCTTTCATTTTATTCATTTAAATTTTATGAGAAGAAAATTTCATGCTTTAAATCCTTCTTGACTTGGCCTTGAACTGATACATTTGACTCCCACAAATTACTTCTAATGAGTGTTCATTTGGAGGTTCCCAACCTGTGTTTTCCTTTCTGTCTTAATCAAATATGAATGAAGTGAAAATTATAGCCCATTGTAGGTTAATAAACTGGTAGGCAAAATATATATATATATATACAATTTCTTTGATAATCATAGTTGGGAACTATTTAATAATCTTCACGACAAAAATGATTTATTATATTGACTAAATAAATACAATTTGTAAGTACATTAAAATCATTTAACCCATCAAAAAAGACCTATTTAATTTGGTACTAAATTTCATTTCTGTTCTTCCCCCAATTAAAAAAAAATTCTGCTCTCTTTGAAATCTTTTGGAAATGAAAATAGGATGGGCATCATCTTCCACTTGATATGCGCTTTAAACAGAAACAAAGGGTTCAATAGCCCTGAGCTTTGTCTATAATATCTTTTTACATATTTAATTACTTTTACAATAAATAAGTAAAAATCCTTACTGGTTGCCTAGGATAACAGTTTCTTTAATCTAAAATGTAATTTAGTATTTTGAATAAGATAGGTTAAACGCTGTAATTATTCCTACAACCGATTTAGGTTATCATAGTTATTTGATATAGTACTCGATTCCATATAGACAGACAGAGGGAATCTAGTGGACTCTAGGTTAGTGAATACTAGACTAATTATTCCTACAACCGATTTAGGCTATGATAGCTATTTGATATAGTACCCAATTCCATATAGACAGACAGAGGGAATCTAGTGGACTCTAGGGTAGTGGATATTAGAATAGGGGAAACTAGGACGCCGGAGACTGGGATAAAGACGGTACATAGCGATACTGACAAATCTACAGGAAAGAGTATAAAGAGGTCTTTTTATTTTACGACCGAATCACGCTTACGATTTCAAAGGCATACCAAACCTAGGGGTCTTTTGGAAAGTACCTTTTAAATAAAGTCAGAAATAACTACAACTTTTCAAAAATTTTCTTTAGAATTTATGAATCCTGAACTGATTTCTTTTTGAATTTTAAGATTTATTTAAGTTTCAAAGTCTTATTGAATACGTGAGTTATGAAAGGCTTCAGATAAATTTCCTAGAAATAAACTACGCAAAAAGTTTAGTCGAACTTTTAATATCTTTGAAATCTTTAGGCTGTATGAAAAATTCAGCAAAGAGACAGTAACTAATTCAGGTGTTTATCCTTGCATATATGAATGGATTAGTGAAAGGATCACCCGGGTTTAGTTTATGGACTGTTGCAGTGATACGTTTAACAGACAATTACCTCTAGTCTGGTCGTGATTGTTATGCCGATTAACCCCATTATTAGTCAATTTCCGACATTTTCGGCAGCAAAAACATTTCGTCAAAACTGTCAAATTACAACAACAGCAAGAGCAACAACCACAAGAGCGACTGACTACAAAAATAAGATGGGGCTGGGGCTGGTGGAAGCAAAAGACCGAGCGTGAAAATTAATGACGCTAGGCAAACAAGCAACAAAATTATTTGGAGCAGGTTGACGTATAGAGAAGAATGGCAGACAGGAATTTCTATGGGATACTTGATAAATGTGTTTGTTTGGGTGTTGAAATGAATGTGTGTGTGAGAGTTTGAGTGTGGGTAAATTCTCAGGCATTTTGAATTTCTTTGAGGGTGTTGAATGACGTTTTATTAGGAAAGCGAAGCCTGGGAACTTCCTTTTCACTGAACTCGAGTCAATTTGGGTTTTTCAGCTCTTTAACCCTCTCGAAAACAACAATTTTAGGCCTGATTTTCTTCAAGTTATTTGAAAAGTGTTTAGTTAATATTTTGAGTAAATCAAAATTTTAACAAATTGTCAAATCACCTTAAACGAGCTCTGGCATTTGAGGCAAGTAGAAACTGTTGAAAAGAATCTTGGTCGATGATTTTCTAAGAAAACAAGTGGGGAAAATTTGTTGAGTTCAATACACCAGAAACAAACAAATATGCCATAATATAATATTGCCACTGACTGGCAAAATATAAATAAATAAATGGTAATAAGTCAAGGGGCGCAAAACACACACACACACACACACTTGCACACATATTTCCACATAAATATCAACATATGCGCGCGTGTTGGTGGATCGGAAAGAAAGAAGGAAAACGCAAAATCAGCAAACATCGATGGAAAAGGCCTCTCGGGCCCAGGCAATAGAGGTGCTTTGTGGGCGGGCCAGTTGAGTGTCCACATTCCTGAACATTAATAATAAATGCTCAACTCCGCCACTATGGTAAGCCCTGGTCATGGCCAAGTACAGGCAAGCCAAGCCAAGCCAAGACTCAGTTGACTCGGGTACGTGTGTACACGGTTGCACTGAGGCGAGTAACTGTACAATAAGTGGGTGTAAATATGGTCGTAAACGAGGGTCAAACGATAAATATGCAATCTCTGTTTTTTTTTTAATGGACAGATAATCTGAGTGAATCGTGTGTAGTTAAAAAAATATATATACTCAAGTGATTTACCCTTTCGATATTTCTTTTCATTCCAAGAAAAAAGCTAGACCCATTTAACTGGAAAGGTTCGGTGAAATCAATCAAGAAATGGGGCGAAATAAGGAATTTGTGCTGAATGTTTCATGAGTAGACATAAACTCTTCAGTTCCCCAGCCAAAACAATTAGAGCTCATCTCGTATGTAAGTCGAATATTTTATGGCAATGCTAGTTTTCCTCACTTAGTTAATCATTTTCTGTGTATACTCTGCATTCAGAGAATACAATAGAATTTCTGCACTTGAATCCATTAAATATGTAGAATAGGAAAATCTTCTTATATGATTAGAATTTGAGCCAAGAGATGCCCTTACAAATCACACAAAAAAATTAGTCTGAGATACTAAGAGGATGAGTTCTAGTTGGGCTCTCATGGGCCTTCCCAAACAACCCATGAAATATATGAGGGATTTTAGTCCTAATATTATCCCATATATGTATCTTAAATCTTAACTCACTGATTTTATAAGACAAGGAGTAAATATTTTTCTTAGCTTTGCCTCTTCAAGTTCTCAGAGTATCTCAAAGTCAAGTGTAGTTCTATTTGTCAGGGAAATTTATTGGGCCTTCCTAAACAACCCATGAAATATGTGAGGGATTTTACTCCTAATATTATCCCATATATAACTTAAGTCTTAACTCACTGATTTTATAAGACAAAAAGTATATTTTTCTTAGCTTTGCCTCTTCAATTTCTCAGAGTATCTCAAAGTCAAGTGTAGTTCTATTTGTCAGGAAAGTTTATTTTGTTGGTGTTTCCATTTTATAAATTTTTAAGTTGAATTACTGCACCAAAGTTATATACATTTTATAAGACATTTAGAACTTTGCCTTTACCGTTTCACCCAGCTATCTTCAGCTGTCTACCCCCTCACTACAGCTTCGACTTTATAAACAAATGCAATAAGCAGATCTTGACATTTTATTACCTGCATTTGTATGCTAAAAAAAAATATACTAAAATAAAATGAACAAATGAAGACAAAGAAAAAAAATACAGAATATAAAAAAAAGAAAAGGAAAATGTATATGCCAATTTTTGTTTGTTATGTGCTCTTTCTTTTGTCTCTGTTTGTTTTTTAGCCTTTCGTTTTTGGTTGGCGTGGAGAAAGTTGCCTTGAAAGTGTCGACGACTTTTTGCCTAAAATGTATGCCGCAAAAAAGTATTCTCATTTTTTTTTGTCTTGTTTAGTCGTTTCGTTTTGTTTCGTGTGCAGCTTTCCCTTCGGTTTGGTGTCTGGTGAAAATAGCAAAACATTTTGCACAGCTGGGAATTTCGCTTTGCCCAGTTCAAGCCGAGCTGAGCCGAGCCGAGCGAGAGTGGTGCCCCCCTTTCGAAAATAATGCCACTTCCTCTAGACTTTGTTGTTGTTGTTGTTGTTGTTGTTGGGTGCTTTGGGCACTTCTCATCGTCATTGAAATAAAATTTTATGTTGCCATCAGGCCAGACGTGGCGGCTTGACGCTCTGCTGATAAATACAAAATGAAGATCAAGTTGAGAGTGGGAAATTCACTCAGGCTTGGGGAAATGAGATTGAAATGCCCGCAGTTTTTTTTCTGGATTTTTTATTTATTCCTTATACTGTGTATGAGTTTTAATGCATTGAAATTGATTTATTTTTTTCCCAGTCTTCGATTTTCTTAACGGGAAATTGAGCAATTTCGCTGAACTGTTGCTTTGCTCGGACTGACAGGGTGCGGGGCGGGCAACGAATCCAACATCGAGAATCTGTAAGCTCGACCGCAATTTTGAATGGCTTAACCGTTGTATTGGTTTGGTTTCATGTAGAAGAGTGGCATTTAAAAAGTGGCTAGGAAAAAAAATACTCGATTACTCGCCGGGAGCTGAAAGTTCGTGACCAACCGAGCGGACCACACGGCGTATGTGTGATTTTAATTGAAACAGCCACAAAAGCCCGCAGATTCATTGGCTTTCGCTTTAGTTGGCACGCCATTCATTCATATTCCTGTAGACATATTGATTGGCTCTAATATGTCTACTCGGGCGTAAATTTCTTGCCCAGTCAGCTTGGCAATCGGCGTGGAAGTGGTTTAGTTTTGGTGTGGTTTTCGCTTCAAATGGGAATGGGAATGGATTGTGTTGGCAACAATTTTGAAATAGAAAAGCTTTTGTGTATCTCCCGTTTTCATTCTCTTGGTCCCACTGGTCCTTTGGGTTAAGTGTGTGCCTTGCTGGTTGCTCCGACTTTTGCCGACTACTCTGATTGCAGTTATGAAGTTAATTTACAACGCTCGAATGCCACCTGAAGGGTCGACCGACATTTTATCGGTCCAAGCAGAAAAGAAAACTTTATTATTTTGGGCTGTTTTCTTGTTGTTTTCCATTTGTACATTTGTGGAATTTTTTATTTGGACTTTGGAATTTCGAGCCGGCCCTTTTTCAATGGGCTTAATCTTGACCCTTTGGCAGCACCTCAGGTTTTATTGTAACGACAATGAGGTCAAAAGGATTTCAAATACACACACACCAACAAACACACCAACACACACACACACGCATTCTCTCAATTGTCAAAATTTCGATTGAAAATTTTGCCTGGCTCTTGTCTGCTTGTCTTTATTTTAGCCCAAAGAAATAAATTTAAATGAGACTTTCTGCTAAATTAGCAATAAAATAAAAGACATTTTTCTTTAATTGGAAATTCCTTTGTTGCCAGCCACCTGTGCCGAAATATCTTTAGTTTTCGGTGTAGAAAAAAAAACACTTCCATTTAATTGAGTTGTTGTTTCCCAAAAGTTTTCTAAAAACGAACAATCTCAAATCCTGTGAGGCTTAAAGTTCCCCCAGAGGAGGTGAGAGGCAACCAGCTGGGGAAAAACTAATGGTTCTGTGCAAATTTTACTTGTGCTCTTTTGTGAGCATTTTCACATTGGCCATTTGATTTTAATGAGGATTTTAATTTCAGCACAAATCGTTGCAATACTTTTGATGATTTTACGATTACCACCTGAGTTTCAAGTAGATAACGACTATACCAAAGGAGCAGCCATACCATTCACCTTTTTTTCCCCCGAGATAAAAGCAAAAGAAACGGGGTGAAGGTCAATTCAGGAGCACCAGCAGATGCTCTAATGCCGCACACAAACAAAGTCACATTCACGGGTCTAAAAGCACATTTTATTAATGTGACCTGAAGGCCAAAACGGCAAATCCACCGCACACACACACACACACACATATACATAGAGAGAGAAAGAAAGAAAGAGACATACAAATAACAGTTTCAAGTGTATTGTGCTTGTGTTGTTTGCTCGTGTCTCAGTGAAGTCAACGTTTTCATTTTTTTTTTCATCTTCTTCTTTTCTTCTGTCATTCTATTCAATTCGCGCGCATTTTCATTTTACTTTTGTTGGTTTTGTTTTTTGCTCGAGCTGCGAATTCGTTGAGTAGCAAAGTAAATAATATGAGGCAGCTCACGCAATTCATGCTTGAATACATCAACCTCTCGACTTGGGCTACTCCGTGTCAAAGAGAAAGGGGAGAGAGGATGGGGCACTTGAGAGTGCCAGAGCAGAACAAGTTAAAGACTAAAACAGGCCGAGTCAGCCCAGTCAGCCCAGCCAACCAAGGCGAATGCCTTTTCATGCTAAACACACATTTATAAACACACACACAGACACACACATATACAAGGACTCACAGAGACACCACAGACTAGACTTGGTCTCTGGATATCTGTCTGAGTGCGTTCGTTGGAAAAGTTTGCAATAAAAAAATGAAAGAGTAAGAGAAGTAGAACAAAAAAAAAAAATGAAAATGCGGCATAAATCAAAAAGTGCTGCCGGCTTAGAAAGTCAAATATTCCAGAAACGGCCTACCGAAAACGCCCTGCGACAATTTCCTCAAAGATTACACACACACACATACACATGCACATGGAAGTTTTGGCATTGGTATGCGTTGACGCAGTTTGCTTTGCGCGTTTCCGGTTGGTTGGCAAACCCAATTTCATGCCATTGTCACGTACAAATTTTTTTTTAACAAAAATTTCATGTCAATGAATTGACACGGTCACAAAATTCAAAAAAAAAAAAAAAAAAAAAAACATAAATAAAAATTCGAAACGAGCCAAATTCCTTTTGGCCGATTCAACCCTATAACAAATTCAAATTCAAATTCACCTCAGTCTTATTCCGTATGCCCAAGCAAATTTACTCCGTTTACATTTATTTCATATTTTACTTTTATTCTATCAATTTTGTTGGCAAAAGGATGAAGAGAGGTGTGAGCCGGGTGGAAGCTTATTTGCCTTTTTGGTTAGGGTTGAGCCAATAATTTTGATTCTATTTGCACAATATTACATATAAGTCATCTCTTGATTGGATTCAATGGTATTGCAAATGGATTGAATTGGCCAAATGGAATATTTAATTATTTAAGGTTTATCAAATTGAAATAAAATATAAATATTTATCTGAACGAAAAATATGCATACTTTTTTGTGTGCCACCTGGAGATTTGTTTGCTTTACCTTAGTAATCACTTAATTTTGTCAACTAAAATATTTGTTAAATGCAAACTTTTCTAATTGGATTAAATTGGCCTGGCCATTATTTGTTGAGTCTGAAAAAGTTTGTTGAGTTACTCCGTTAAAACTTTTGCGAAGATTAATTTCCAAAAAGGTTGAATTAACTCAACGAGAAGTTGGAAGTATTTCGTCAAAATATCCTGGAGCAAACCATGGCAATTTTAAGTCAATATTTAAAAATTACTAATTGGAATAATTTAAAAGGGCAGGCGATGAATTCATCTGATAGGATTCGAGTTTGTTGCCTGCCAGTAATTTATTGGTTAATCACTTAACACTTAATTAATTCTTTCTTCTTTAAGCTGATTTGATGCTTTGAAAATAAATCGATATTTACAATCGATGCTTAAGTGTAACGATACTATTCAAATTATCGGTTTCATACTCGATCGATATTTACAATCGATACTTAAGATTAACGATACTAATTGACCTTGACTCTAGATACTCGTTCGATATTTACAATCGATACTTAAGACTAACGAGGCGGGATTACTCTTCGGTATGAAATAAAGTACTTTAATTGAGTAATTCAAGCAATGGAAATTGATGGATATAATAATTTCGAAGAAATAACAATATAATAAAAATAAAAAAACACATTGACTTTAATATGAACATGACAAGAAATTCCAAATGAATTGCACATTGATTTTTTTTTTTTTTTAGAATTTATGGAAGCTTAACAATTTTGCTTTCCAAAGACTCAATTGAAAAATGTGAAAAGCTTAATCAGCGCTTGACAGATTTATCAGTTTGAAATAAGCCAGGCAAAGTTTTCTCTTCTCCCTTTATTTTCATTGTTCATTTTTTTATTTTTGAATAAAAATCAAATCAATTCAGTGAGTTTGCTAAGCACCCAACCACCCACCCACACACACACACACACACACACACACACATGCGAGATTCAAATGATGCGTAATTGCAAAATGAGAAAATATGATAAGCAGCTTTCAAGTTAATGGACGGAATATTGGAATACGGTCATGTAGGGAATATCGTACACGTACTTTCTCGGTGAGCACACACGCCATTCTATTTCAGAGAAAATCACAAATCACTTTTATTTTTCAGTATGCTTTGCTATTGTTGTTGTTGTTGGCATAAATGGAATCAACATTGTGGGCGGGGTTGAAATAAAGTTGTATACTTTTTTGAAAGAGAGTTGCCTTCGTTATCCCTGGGGCTCTGGTGGAATTCGTGTTGGACAAAAAGAATTGCAAATTATTTATTCCCAATGCACAACTTTTTCCTCCCTTCTCTCTCTCTCTCTCTCTCTCTTTCACACTCTTTCTCTATTTATATTTTTCTTGAGAAAATATGTAAAGATGAAGAGGTCAGCTTTGGGGACTTCGGGAATGTGGTTACTGTCAATGCTGATCCAGAATTCCGTGGCGGCAAAAGACAAATCTGAAAACTTATTGAGTTTTCTTGAAGCTCTGGTTCAGTTTTTTTTATTAAGTTTAGAAAATCTGAGCCAAGCAACTGGGCCATTAATAAAAATCGAAAATGATGTATAAGCTGAATTTTCCCAGCTGAGAAACTCGAGTTTCAGCTTATCCTCATTAAAAAAAAAAAAAAAAATTGCAATATCTAGGAAATGGAGAAATGATTGAATGAATGATGTCTTGAGTGAAATCTGAATTTAGCTCTCTTTGGGACAAAATTGCTGAGTTGCTATTGTCAAAGCCCTCAAAATGAATGGGCGTCAAAAGGAAAAGTTTACCAACATAAAAGGCAAGACTTGAGTGCAACCCACGCCTTTTCGAAACCCACACACACACACACACCAGCTCGACATATTGGAGGAGGTAGAGAGAGAGAGAGAGAGAGAGAGAGGGAAAAGATTTGCCTTTTTCATTAGGCGAATTAAACGAGGAAAACTTTTAAGCGTCTTGCAAATTAAATTTCAATTTAAACAGTTTTCTCTTCAGCTTCATAAATGTTCATTTTCCTTCGAAGGCACAAAAAAATAGAAACTCAAAAGAGAAGTAGCAATAAAAAAATAACAAGAACAGGAGCAAAAACAGAAACAGGAGAAAGAAGAATGCTAGAGACACTTTCAGACAGAGGACAGGACCAGCCAAGGACCTTGTCTCAATCTTAATAAATTTACCAAGTTTTGGACAAGTGCTCTATGGTCTGCATCCACCCCACCCCTCAATAGTCTCTCCCATCCCAAAAAAAATACTTGTTTTTTCCTCTACTTTTTTTGGTATATAAAAATCCATGTGTATTCATTGTTATACTACTCACAAAGTTTCTCCCCCATTTTTGTATTGTCTGGAATTTTGTTTTATAGTGAAACCGATATAGGATTTTTAAGATAATGGGAACCGATAAAAAAGATAGATTTGTGAGCTTTTAATTTTTGAACTCTTCCGTATTCATTTTGTGTAATTTTCTCAAGTTTCTGAATCAATAAAATTGATTTCAATGACTTCACAATTGAAACCTTCTTGTTGTCTTCGAACTTTTCCCAAGCATAGGAAGAGCTTTGATTTGCTTTTTCAATTTCAACTTGATGTTGTCTGAAAAGTGGTTTTAGCTTTTGCCTTTGCTTTTTCTTTATTTTTTTCTGTTTACTTCTTGTTTGTTCTCCGGGTTGCTGAGTCGAACAGAGTCTGGCAAATCGCAATAAGTGTTTCTTTTTTTTTTTTTGGTCAGCATTTGGTCTTCCCTTAGTCAATCCACACGATCAGAGCAAACAAGTCAGTTGGCCACTATACTCTCAGCCGATTTGCCACACCCTCTGGGGCCAGTGGGCCGTGGCAAGCCTTAATTTGTTGTGGTTAATTAGTTTTGGTGTTTGTCGGGTCAAAGTATCGATAGTTGTACATTTTTTTTCATAAGGCATGCAAACTGTAAGTGGCACCTCTTTGCGGTCGCAGTTGGCCTAGTTTGAACGCCCACTTCCATATTAAATATGACCAGTCAGACCCTTCAGATTAAATAACAACACATGCCAACTGTTTATTGTTGTTGTTGTTGTTGTTGTTGTGCATAGTTTGTGTATTTATTATTAAAATGAAATATTTATTATTGGTGTGCATTTGGCGCACGTGTTGGTATTTCAGTTTTTCCTCTTTGAATGAGAAGTGCCGCAAAATTTTCACATTTAATTAAATTTTTTACTTCCCTGCCACCACTATTCCATATACATATATAATACAGTGAAGACTGATACTATTTTTGATAATATTTTAATTAAAATTCTTTCTTCTTTTTTTTTTTGCTTAATTTTTTTATTGCTTTTGAAAAAAAAAATTATAAATTTGATTTATTTGAGCTCGCCAAAAAGCATATTTGTTTTGCAGTCTCCCAGCGACTATTTGTATTTGTTGTCTAAAGTAACAATTTCCCAACTGGCCCAGACTTGGGCCCAGGGCCAGGCCCAATTGGTGCTTCTTCCTTCTGTTCTGTTTCAATTCAATTCTCTGTTGATGTTTGTGTTTTGTTTATTGTTTTTGTGTGTTTTTGTTGTGTTCATTGTGCAAATATTTAAAATCACATGCCAACCACATTAATGAGCTTTTATTTAGACAGCGATAACACAGACAACAACAACAACAACAACAATGGCGAAGAGCAAGCGCCAAATTGGTCTTGGCCAATTTATTTAGCCTGGGCCAGGGCAATTCGTGCAGATTGCAGCTGTTTAACAAAGACCCGGAATGAATTCATGTTTATGAGAAACAGATGCCCAACGATATCAATAAAACACTTAAAGTAGATAAAAACAAAAACATAGCCATTTCGTTAGTAGTTTTGCGAAAACTTTTCATGTGAATAAAAAATAAATAAATCAAAAATAATGCTAGTGAATTTCGTAGAAAATCAAACAAAACAAAATTAATTTTTAAAGCAAATTTTTCTTAAACAAACAATTCAAAATGTTCCTTTTATTTTTCCTATAAGAAATATAAAGAAATCTTCTCATGGTCCTGTTCTAAATTTCCTCCATCCTTCCCCGCAAATTAAAAATGTTCATTTTAATCGAATGAGTTGTCCAAAGGAGAATGGAAAGAATCTCTGTTTACTTGAGCTGTCAGAATTTGCTAATAATTTTTATTCCATCAGCTTGTATTTTCATTTGTATTTTACCTCGTTCCTTTTGTTCTCAATCCCCCCCCGCCCACACTGTTTATTTTCACGGCTCTTGAATGCGCACGCCCCCTTTAAAGAGAAGCGCGAAAATGTGAAATGCTCACAACGCGCACACTGACAAAAAAAAAAAAGAAAAAATAAAGACAAAAAAAAAAAACAAGAGAATAAAATAAAAAATATAATAAGAAAAAGAAGAAGATGAAAATAAAGTAAAATAAAGAGTAAAGAAAAGTGTGTGTCTGTCAGCAAGTGGATATATATATTTTTTATATATGTTTTGCCATTCTTTTTTTTTGCACAACTCCTCCAGCTCTTTACTGTTATTGTTGTTGTTGTTGTTGTTAAAGCTTTTCTTGTGTCATTTTTGTTGGTAGCTTGTCTAATGGCTTTACCTTGCGTTGCGTTTTATTAAGTGGTTTGAGTGCTGATTTATAGCACTTTGCCAATGGAGATGCCAACCCCCTAATCCTCCCCCCCTGCTCTCTTGTCTCTCTTCCTCTCTCCATGCCACACACACGCTGCAAGAATTAAATAAAATGCGGTAGTGAAAATATAAAAACGAAGCTCGAAGCTCTTCAACGAAATCTAATTGCAAACATTATAATATTTATTTTTTATGAGGCTTAACTTGGTTACACTTGAACCAAACTTTATACAACTTTAACAGGCTGGCAAAAAAAAATTTAATAATAAACAAAAACAAAAAAAAATTATTTATAAAAAATAATTAGATTCCACCTCCAAAGAGGTGGCAGGTTAATTCTGGAATAACCTGATAAAATTCCTCTTAATAATTCGGGGATTTTGAGAATTACAATTTGGAGTTTTTAGTCTCATTTGAACTCTCCAAATTAAGAAAAAAAAATCTCAAAAATCATTCCCGATGAGCTTAGGCCTATTTTCAATTTATCTTTAGTTATTGAGTAAGTCGGAAGTATCCAAGGAGTGTCCATTTTGATTTGAATAAATTAATCAATTAAGTGATAAAAGCAATTTAAAATTTAAAATTTAATTTGACCTAATAAGTATTTAGTCCATTGAGGCTGTCTCAAATCAAATTAAATATAGTCGATTTAGGCTGTCTCAAATCAAATTAAATGTCTGCCAAATTTGGAAGGAAAAATATGCCAATGTAGTCAATTATTTAACTTTTGAATGAATTCAGTTGAATTAGGCTGTAAGTCGCTTGGAATTTATTGTCGGTTGATTTTCGTGAGAAGTTAAAATATCTGTAAGAAAAGCAAAAATCTGCTTTCAATTTGCCTAATTGACCAAAACGTTTGATACCAATTTATCAACTTTTATGATTGTTGGCCTCAAATAGAATTGATATTTCATTTATTGAATCATTGACTAATCATTCGTGAGTGTAAAGAGAGAGAGAGAGAGAGAAAGAGGGAGAGGGCGGAGACAGAGACAGATTGCTAGGCAACGTGTCGATAAAAAAGATTTAAAAGATTCGCAGTCAGTTTACAAATTATAGAAAAATGTTTACCTTTCGAAAATGTAGCAGTGAAAATATTTGAATTTTTGGCCGGTTTCTGTTGGAGGTGAAGAAATTTATAATCACTTGGCTCTTCAATCATTTCACAGAGGATGCAATAAAATTTTCGTGTCTGTTAAGAAATTTCCTGCGTATTAAGAAATTCACTCGTCATTGCCTTTTTGGCCGTGTGCAAATTTCTAAACACCAAAACGAAAATATTTGAATGAATTTTCCCCATTTTCCCCATTTTCCCGTTTCGTATGCAACGTATGCGTTTCACTGAGTCAGACCATTTGAATGGTCCAGACTATAAACAATTTTATGGTTTCAATGAATATAAAATTGAGTGTTAGACACACCCGAAATAGAATTGCCCAAAAACAAAAAGTGGTCAGCAAAACTAACAGGCAACCAAGGCAACAACTTAAAATAAACACACACACACACACTTACACACACATACATAGATGAACCTGTTGTTTATGTTTAGAAAATTGGAAGTTTTTATGATTGTTTTGATCAACTGATCAGCACTATTTAATCGAAATTACTCATACGCCCTGTGAAATGTTTAAAACATTTACAAATTTTGACAGACTTTTTCTTGAAGTGCAAGTGTATCTGTGTGTGTGTGTGTGTTAGCAAACAAAGTGAGGCACAAGATAAGTCCTTAATTAACTGGCGATTAATTATTTGCCAATTTACCCTCATCAACTTCTTGCCAGACTTTTAATTAGAAAGGCGCCCACATGTGTGCCCGAATATGTTTGTCTGTGTGTGTGTGTTTTGCGTGTGCTCAACTCATTTATTTATCTGGCCACAGTTGCTGAAAGTTCCCTTTCGAATTTTTTCTTTCCTCAGATATTCTTTTCTTTTATTTGTTGGGGCATCCATGTGGGTCTGTGAAATTTTACGTCTCTTTAATTTACTTTAATTCTGACAGGCCAAAATATAAATACCAAAAGACAGAGAAAGCTTTAGATTTTGGGAAGGCGGGGTGGTGGTAGAGTCAAGTTTTAATTAATCCTGTGATAGTTATACACAAAAAGCAGAGACAACCAGGAAAGCCAAGCCGAAACCACACGAAACAAGTTGAACAGTTGAGCAGTTGAGCATTTACATGACTGGATATGAGACCCAGAATTGACAGGAGAACAGCCAGGGTTTCATTTATGCTTGTCAACGACTTTTTCTCATCTCCTTTCTCGTTATCCTTGCCGCATAAACTTAAATGCATATGGCGCATAAATGCTCAAATAATGAACATGACACACACAAGCAAAAGGGAGCTGGGGTTTTTGGGGGAGGTAAGAAGCTTCAGACAGGATACTGGCACACCGGCAATTCCGGGGTCCACAAGTTTATTACAATAACATTCTGATAATACTTGGGGCCATTAAAATGAACTGCCTCATTTGATGCGCGCCCATTTTAATGAAAACTCGCAAAAAGAAAATAAAATCAAATATCATAAAATAAAAATAAGAAAGAAATAAGAAGGACCAAAAAGGACGCAATATTTTTTTGTATATATGAAAATGGTCAATAAAATGTGAAGAATTTTTTATTTTTATTTTAATATCGAATGAGCATTTTTAAGACATTCTTTCCGTATTTTACCTGGCCAAGTTCGTGTGTGTCTCTCATAAACATTTTATAGGCCGTGTGTGCCTTTTTTTTTGTTTGGTTTTCATTCAGGCAACGTTTTATGTATATAAAAATCGAATCAATGACAGGGGGTCTTGAGACAAAAGACCATGTCAGTGTCTAATAAAATTTTTTTGGAGGCTTGCTTTAAATATTCAAATATTGCGTATACGCCATGTTGGGCAGCCGCAGCTGCAGACTTGTCTGGCCAGTTAGCAGCGAACAAACGAAATTAATTCACTGACACTCTTGACCACAGCCAGAGTCATAAAAATCTATAGGCCACAAAATAGACTCGGCCAAAGGGTGTAAAATATTCACTAACAAGACTAAAAATAATTCCCAAACCCTTTTGCTATTTGCTCGCACAGCCAGCTGGCAGGCAGTTTGCTTTCTGGCCGAATGATTTTTTATTGACCCAGTCAGTTGGCCGAAAGAAAATGTCATCAGAAAGAAACCCTTAAGCATTTATTCTTTTCTTACTTACCCTTTTGGCTGGAATCAGCTTCCGTTTGGCTGGCGTATTCCGTTCTTCTTATTTTTTTTATGGACACAATTTCGCTGTTATTGTTGTCTTTGGGTTTTATAAATGATCTTGGGAAATTAACAACCAAAAATATTTCATTTGTATTTTTCTTTTCTTTGCACTTTTCGTAAGAGATTTATAAGATTTACGGGACCCGCAAAATAAACTACCAAAAAATCATCTGCTCAAAAGGATGGACAGAAAATTGTTTTGTGATTTTATTCGGTTTCGGCTTGCCTCCTCATTTGCATTTTTACTTTAACATTTTAATTGCTTGTCTTCTTCACGAATACAAAAGATGGAAAATTTCTTCTTTGCCTTGGATGGAGGGGGGCTGGTGAGGGTGGTGTATAGAATTGTTGGGTCAACTGCCCATTAATTAAAAGAGTTTTCTTTGTCTAGAAGAGCCAAGAGCTCAGTTTGAGAAACAATTAAAGAAAACTTTCCTCTTTTGCTGGGGAAAATAAGAAAAATGTTCGATCAATGCAAGTGCCAGTTTTCACTTCCTTTTGCCGAGTGGCGGCGGCCAGTCACTTCTTTTTTTGTATGTTAATTTTTAGTTTCCCTTTTCCTCCTCGGTTTCATTTAATTAAAATTATTTTCAAAAGACCTTCGGACATGCAGAACAAGTTTTTACATTAAAATTGCCCTTGGCCGGAAATATTTTTCATAGAGTCTTTCTTTTTTATTGATTTGCTTATTATTTTTAATAATAATAATCGCTTATTTCATACGACTTACTCAGACCCAGCACTGAGTATCAATCAAAAGTTGTATTTTCCTTTTTTTTCTGTATTTATCAATTCGAGTTGAGCGGAAAGTGTTGACAGTGATAAATGTGGCAGGCATAAAAAAGGCAAGATTTCAAATAAATTAAAAAAAAAAGGAACGGATTTCGATTCTCCCCACAAAAAAAAAAAAAAGTCAAATTAACGGTACTAAAACACACAAAGAGACGTGCACAGACTTGCACGACCACGCACACACAATACAAATTAGAGAGTAGAGAGTAAGACAACAATAACACCTCCAACAGCAAAGAGGCGGTCAAGGGGCACAGCATACACACACACGCACACATAAACGCTCAGACACATACAGCCAAACACCCAGTTTAACACACACATTGGAACCTAAACCTAAACCTAAACAAGATGACAGAAGCGCCCCTATTTGGGCTTTGAGTCTTCATTTCACTGATTTTGTTTGTGTGTGCCTGTACCTCCCTCCTCTCTCTCTCTCTCTCTCTCTCTCTCTATCATCCTCTCTTTTCTTTTTTGCTCTTTGTCTCACTCTAGGTTTTTAGGACTGCCTTGGTTATTTACACTTCACTCCGAACCTAAGCACGGCTGCTCACTTCACACGGTCGCACGACGAGGCACCTCAGCCAAAAAGTGTTTCACTATTTCACTGTTGCTTTTCTTGTTGTTGTTGTTGTTGTTGTTGTTGTTGTAGCTCTCTTGTTTAATTTTCGTTTTTAACTGATACGATTTTCTGCCGCCGCCATGACCAAACGCTTTGAACTTCGCCGAGGAACTTTCCCGCACTTTCCATGTATTCCGTATTTTCCGTGCCGAAAACGCTAGAAAAAGCCAAAAAAACGGCTGAGAAAGCTTTTCCGACTGACACATTTCGGCAATGGAACAGACAAGCACACACGAACCGATCCGACCCCATTCGGAGAATAAGAGCATTAGGCTTTTCCCAGGCGTTCCACCTGGCCTGGTTGAAATGTTGCCGCAGGGACACTTGTGGCGCCAACAAAAAGGCGGCCATGTTGCCAGAGCAAAAAGCGTGCAACAATTGTTGCTCGGACTATTAAAACTGTTGCTCGATTTAGAGAAGAAAAATTGAATTGATTCATAAACAAAATGAATTTGTATTTTCTTTTCAATCGCTTGTTTAAAATTCCATAGACGCCGCGAAGTTTGTCAAGTGTTTTATAAACATTTGTGGGCCATCTGCTTTGGGGTCCAAGATAAACAAACTCGATTCTAAGATGAATCAAGCAGCAAGCAGACGCAGCAGCCTCATCCAGGTCCATTGGCGTCGACGCATTGCCGCAGTTACCAAATTTGTTGGCCTGGTTGGGGAGGAGGGAGTAAATATTCCAAGAAAGCTTTAACTCTGTTTTGCTACTTTCATTTCAATTCCATTTCGTTTCACTTGAAGAAAATGGGTAGGGGGAAAAAAGCGTACGCACTCGTTTACCTGGTCCCAGCGTTATTTGAAATTCACAACGTATCCTTTGATAATTTTATAGGTCTTAAATTAAGCGTAAATTCTTATGGCTTTAATTCGTTATTGTCATTTTTATTTTGGCTTTCTGTTCTGCCTGTACTTATGGCATGTATAAAACTTTGGTGCGTGCCGAGTGTTCTTTCTTTCGAAAATTGACCTCATTTTCTTTTGTTTTCGGGACTCAACAGCTGACCACCTGTCAGAGAATACAATCTTTTCACATACTCACCCAGGCACACACTTACACACCCACACAAGCACACCCAACCTGGAAGGCAGGCAAGATTGAAAGAAACGTGTCTTAGCTGAAGGGTTTTAATGTCCTTCAATGGTCGAGGCATGATTTGGCTTTTTATTCGACTACTTTTACCCTCGCCTTTTCTGGCAATCCCTCAGGCCCCAAAATAACGGGACTTTCTGTTAACTGCGACATTTCAAGTATGTTTTATATGTGGCAAACATATGTAAATACATTTCAGTGCTACTTTCGCAAACAGACAAAACACAACACCGAATAGAAGAGAAGAGAGAATCAGTCAGAGAACCCTTTTTTTCTGCCAGCACCGCAAAGCAAACATTTGTATAGTCTGGCAATAAGCCTCTCATCTTCTTTTTTTTTGAAGAGGGAAGTTTAAACAATTCAAACATAAAAAATGAAAAGGTTCAAGTTTATTTAATTTTTAAGACCACTTAACAGCATTTTTAAGACCACTTAACTTAAAAGTCACAATCACTTCATTTGTTATTTTATCAGAGAACTCTACTTAAGCTCTACAAAACAAAGCTGCTTTCAATAAATTAAATCTTGTATATTGTTTCCCTTAATACATGATTAAAACTGTACTCTTTGTGTAAAAGAGGCTGATGTGCTTTAATACTCAAAGCTTTAAATTCTTCTTTACAAATGGAAAAAGCCTACAAAAGTTCATTTGTATTCCTATTTTCTATGAGGTGATTAAATGCTATGAAAATCAATTGTTAAATTCAATCGTTACTTTCAATCAAATATTTTGGTTTAGTATCGAAACCATTATGTTTGCATTTCAACTCTCACAAAATATTAGGAAACATTTGTTGGGCTTCATTAAATAAAATCAAGACTACTTTAAGCATATTTAAAATTAAATTCAAGGAAATACCTGAATGGGAAGTAAAGGTGCGAATGTAAATAAATACTTAGAATTCTTGCAGGAAAGTCAGAGGGTTTTTTTTTTTGCAAAGAATTTAATACTAATTGTAGAGCAGGCGGAATTGGTCGGATAATATTTTTAAATTTCTCTTTCTGGTTATCTTTTATTTATCCAAGTTTATTACGCTTTTTAAGTTTCTTAAATTATTTATATTTTTCTTGCCTGTTCTTCTTTCTGTTCCTGCGATCGCCTAGCTAAGCTAGCGTCGCCAAGTTCTCATATAAGCGGAACGATTAAGAATCTACTAACAGCAATCGATAAATAAGGATTTGGTAATAAATAAATATATTGGTTTATCTTTAAAACTGCCCTCAAAATTAAATGACTCGGGCATACATTTAGCCACTTACTCACTGGTTTGCCCGAGTTAGCGAAATTTGTTGGCAGAACCAAGAGTGGCCAAATGGCCCAAAATATATTTACATGTGTGTTTGCTGTTTGCTGTTTATTTGGTTTTATACCTTGGGTATGGCTTTGGTATTCCTATTTTGTTCTTTATTTCTATAAGGATTTAATGCTGTTTAGTGGGCTTTTTTCCAGGGGCACTGGCTCAAATTAGGGCTCAAGATTTATAGCCAACTAAACGGACAAGCTCTAAGTATCCGGGATATAACCAGAGACTTGCTGTTCTCCCTTAATATCTGCACTATCTGTTTTATGGTCTTTGGTCCGGCTTAACTTCTTGAGGAGTTGGGGCCCTCTTGTCTCTCTCTCTTTTTCACCCCCTATTTCTGGATGTTTGTTAGTTTTTGTATAATTAAATTGTGAAAACAACTCAACTGAGGCATACGGCAGCTTCAAAAAGGCGCTGCTAATAACTCCATGACAAAGTTTTCCTCCTGCCTACCATCCGACTCATCATCGATATGCCGAGCAGAACTGGTCAAAACTTTTTTTACCCTCCAGACTGACTTGCCACATTTAGTTGGCTCAGTGTGGCTGTTGTTATTTGGGCATGATATTTTTGGCTGTGTGCTGTTTCTGCCACCGTTTACATTAACATTTACATAAAAGCCGTCATTATCGAGACATAAATAGCTAAAGCAACTCAGTTGCCCCGAATTGCTGAATTGCTGGAAAAGTCTGACAAGTGGAAATTGGGTAGCGGGAAGGCGGGAAATTCTGTAGAAGTGCTGGAATCTCGTGGCAACTAACTTTTGCTGGCATACCAGAAGGCGTTCACCAGGACTCACTCTCTGCCTCTCTCTCTCTCTCTCTGGCTCAAACTTTGCCACACTCTTTTCACTACGCCCCAACTGAAAGAGTGCCAGCCAGGCTGGTGTCAGTCTCACTAGGACCGCAGAGACAAACCAATACCAACTGCCTGGTCTTGATCTCCCCGTTTACCACAGCTGCTTTCGCTGGGTACTTCGCTGGTTGCCGACATGTGGCGCAACAAATTAAACACGATTATGGGGGCGAGACTGAAAGGCTTGCCACATTAGCATATTCTGCTCCAGGCCTGACTACCTTTTTGGGTGGGCCAGGCCAACGGCACTGGCACAGACACAGACACATATGTTGTGCTCATACTTCACTTCTGACAGTCTTTTGTCACTGGCTCACACCGCGGGAGCCCAAGTCAATTTCAATAGTTAATAAGCTGGCTGCCATAAGTGGGTGGGCTATGGAGAGGAGGAGTAGAGAATGGCCGAGAGCAGCAATGGAATTTTAGCCAGCCAGCTGTGCCTTTCAGATAGTTAGCCTGATAGACTGCTGTGTGTCCTGGGTCTGACAATTGTCTGCCTTGGCTAGATTTGCGTGGTTTCATGGGTGCTACGCTAGGCGCTCGGGTTGTGGAGGTGCGTGGATTTTAATGCACTTAGCAGTGTTGTTGTTTTCTGTGGACTATTGCCCGGGTCCTTGCATAAATTGATTGATTCATTAAATGTATCCATGCCTCAATTCCTCTCCGTCTCTGTCTTGCTCAGAACTTAAATTGATGATAACAGGGCGTATGCGTAATTGATTCATATTTGCTCTAATTAAAATGCAACAGTGTAATTATTGAGTGCATACACACACTCACTGACAGACAGGACAGGATATATATGCCAGCTTTAAGATTCTTTAAGTTGCCCCTCCCCCCCACCGCATAACACCACATCGCCCTTTTTACCGATTTATTTTTCAGAGCGTAGACAGGCCAAATGGTTGCCATAAATCTCAGCACTTAAGCACATAAATTTTGTAAATTCTGGTAATAAAAAAATGGGCTGATAACGCATTAACATCGCCTAACACCTCGTTCAGTTTTGCCTTCAAAAAAAAAACCAGGCTGGGTGCTCAATTTTTGGCCATAAAGGTATCCGGTCAGTCATTTCACGTCTTTATCTATGTTCGTCTGCAAATCTCTTCCATGTGTGTGTGAGGTGAGGAATATAAAAAATTAAACTCAATTCTTCATTCTTCCCATTCTTTTGATTCCCCGAATTGAGGAAGGAAAAAAAAGTTTTGTTTTTCATAGAATTTCACACTCGGCGCCCTCAACCGGAAGTCAATTTCATGAAGCCAAAAATGGAACAAAGCCAAGTCCAACTGGCCAGACTAAGGGCTAGGAAGTTGAAAATATCTTCGTCCGTCCGTCCGTCCATCACTCTCTCGATCCGTGGGTCTTAGCTGGTCGGCTGAGCCCGTAAATGCGCATCAAAATTCAATTTATTATGCTGCCTTTGTGGGATTTGCTTCTGATGTGTGTGAGTGTGTGTGTGCCTTTTGCCTTAGTTTTTATGATTTTTGTTGGTGTTGTTATTGTTTTGTTGTGCTTTTCAATTTGACCAGAATTTTATACTCAGTTTTGTCTTTTAGTGGTGTTTTTAAACTCATTGTCAAGGATTCCCCTTAAATTTAAAAGCCATAACAATTTTTCGTATACAAACAAATAAACAAACACACAAACACCGACAAAGTCGCAGCTGCCACAATCTTAGACAAAGGATGCCAAAAAATTCTGCGGTGAGCACAGACACAGCTGCAAAAGTACAGACAAAATACATTTTGGAAACACAACTAGAGGATACTCTACACAAAAGGGATCCCTAAGGAACTTAACTCTAATGGATTGATCCAATTAAAAGTTTTGAGATGTATTAGAATCTCCGACTTAGTCAGTAATTGATTTGATAGTCTAAAAAGAGAAAATAGCTCGAAATAATTGGAAGAGGATCTGGAAAGACATTTTACTTACTTCGTTTACCTTTCAGGAAAATTGTATAAACAAAATTAATTCTCAGAAATTACTTTGAAGTCAAAGCCAAACAAGCTTACAAAAGTAGCAGAAGAGACAAAAAAAGTTTCACAAATTCCTTTCAGGAATGTCACTTCTTGGCTGAAGTATCTTTCTATCTTTCGCTTGGTAAAAGTAAAGAGGTAAATCGTTTCACTTTAAATGGAGCAAGTTAAAATTAAAAAATAATAATAATAATAATTAGGAATTCCTTGAATAAAGCTTTCGAAAATTTACGACCTGACCTTATTTGCTTTGTCTGCCTATTCAACTCATGCCCTTTGCTTAGAGTCTAGACTAATTGCCTTTTTCCCCCCCCTCCCCCCTCTTCTTCTTCTTGTTACATGTCCCACCAACGTTATCATATTCCTTTATGACATTCCTCATTTTATGGGTACAGGGTATAATTAATCCACTGCTGGTCAAAGTTGCTTACAGCGCTTTTGGTTTTTTTTTTTTTTTTTTGGAAGTTGGAAGACAGTCTGCTTGGGGCTTATAGAATTGCTAGCGGCCAAGGATTTCTAGATTTCCACATTAATTAATGTCGACAATAACTAGAATAACCACAACGTAACCCACAAACTGAACTGTCAGTTTGCCACATTGACATTGACAGCTGGGGCCCGCTTTGGTATGGTTTGGTATCTTATCGGTAACGAGTTAGCTTAGATCAGTCAATGCACACAAACATTGTGGGTCCATCAAATAGAAATTTAATTATGCCTAATTACTGACCGAATTCTGAATTGAAAAGGGTGGAAATTACCCAGCTGACAGAGCTTTGCATGATTGTGCCCTTTTTGCACGGTCATTTGATGCAGTGCCTGGCCTGGTCTGGCCTGGTCTGGCCAGTGCCAAATCATCCATCATCTGTGCCAGGTGGATGGAAAACGGAAACGAACAAAACAATAACCGAAAACAGAGTGAGAACGCACAATCATAGAAACCAAAAAAAAACCAATAAAATTCACAAAGCAACAAAAACAAAATGGCTGCAATAAACCCAACAAGGCCCATTAAAATACTTTCCCGAAAAGGCCCCTGCAAAATACGTACATTCATTCAGTTGAGGTCATAAAAACGAATGATATAACCAAAACGGAATCCCCATACACCCACACACACACACACACACACACACATACACTTACACCGTGGACCAAGAGTCAGATTGGTCAGGTGAAATGGTCAGGGAGAAGTTTTCCAATTTCAATGTGATACGAATGCCAACTAGAAAGTTTGACGATTTGTTTTGAATTTATGCAAAACCAACTGTTCATTTTAATAGCTCAGCAATATTTCAATATGAGAATTTAATAATAAACCAAAAATATAACGGTATCATATAAAGTGAAATTTTAAAATGGCTGCAAAAAAAAAAAAAAATGAAAAAACTGGATCAACTTTTGCAAGCCACAAAAGCAAAGTAAAAATTGTTGTTTGTATTTCAACAGTTCAATAAAATAAGAAATAAAAACAGTAAATTGCCAGAAAAATGCCAAAAAATAGGAGAGAGGCAAACCTAGAGCAAGAGGGAGAGAAAAAAAGACACCACAACATCAAAGGGAATTCCAAAAAAAAGAAAAAAGGAAATATATTTATTCAGTGGATTCGTTAAAAAGTCCCACAGATTATCTGGAATGGGTGTGGGCAAACATTTCGAATTAAATGCAGGGGGCAAAAAAAGTGATGAATGTCTATGAGAATGGATGAGCAGAGAAAATATTCTAGGACTACGAAAACTGAAGCATCAATAAGGCGCAGTGCAAGTCTGCTTGAGTGGGTTTCAAGTGTCCCGAATTCAAGAGGAGCACTTCAAAACAGTTGGCATTGATGGATGAAAATGAGAAAGAAACTAAAGCCAAAATATATTCTAGAAAAAATTTAATATGAAATGAATCTGAATTTACCCAATTTTTATTACAATCGATTTGATATTGAATAATTTTAGAGACAGATTCATTTTGTTCGGTCTTTTCGTTTGATTGGTAAATTAAGCAATCTACACCTTGGCAATTATCAGACTTCTGTTGGCCATCACTTTCAGTCAATTTGATTGGAATCTATTTCAAACTTCTCTCAATATATCATTGATTGGTTCTGAGTGGGGTCAGGCCAGGGACAGACTCGACTGGACTGGACAAGGTCTGTCTAGTCCTTTGTTCCTGTCAGCCTGGCCTGGCCTGGTCTGGCCTGGCTTGCACATGAACGAATGCTTTGCCTATTCAAACCCAAATAATTTGATGTCACTTTTAATTTGGCCAACAATTTATACACTCCATTGTCTTCTTCTTCTTCTTGTTCTACTTCTTTTGCTTTTCTACATTATCTATCTAGTCGGAGTGGAGTTCATTTAGTCTGGATTGGGTGGTATTTGTGTTAGGGGATAGGCCGGCTTTTCAGGTCTTTGGTTTATTTGTTTATTTCTTTTATTTCCTTGGCAGCTTACACTTTTGGCTTATTCGAGCACCATTAAATACGCTGAGCTGAAATGATGCCAATATTTAAAGTAGGCCAACACAATTCGGAGTACTCGCCACTCCATCAGACCCACCCAGGCCATTGTGTCCAGCGGCTTGTGTGAAGGGCCCTTGTCTGGGCTAAAGCTTCAGAGGGCCTCTCTCTCTGTTTTTTTCTCTCTCTCTCTTTTCTGGTATTGTTTTCGTGTTGGCTTTAAAGTGAAGCCAGTCTAGGCATACATATGTCCTGGATTCTGGTTGACGTTGAGGCGAATTTGGTTGCAATTAGTTGGCCCTCGTCTTAATTGTTATTAATGTTTGGCAGAGAAGTTAAGTAAAATTTATGAAGGACACAACCAGACGAAAGAGAGGTGCGGGAAATTAAAACAATTGGCACTAGAAAATGAAAAGAACTAAAGCTAGAGAGAGAGAGAGAGAGAGGGAGGACAGACAGCGAGACTCTTCTAGTCATTCGAACAATGCGCTTCATTAATTATAATGGATATTCCACTTGAGGAAAAACTTTCACTGGCTCTCTCCTCCCTCCTCCCCCTTTCCTACTGTCTTTTGTCAATTTATCTCTTTTATGTAGGCCGTCTCCTGAATGCCTGGTGACAAATTATTTGTGTAGTCTCCTCTTTTTTCGGTTCTCATTTGTTTTTTTTTTTTGCTTTTTCCTGCTGCGTCCTTGCCGAGATTTCAATTAAACGCCAAAAACTAAATTATGAAGATAAATGTCACTCGTCAAGTGGCAATCAATTAGTTAATGTTTTTGAGTCCTCGCCAGGCACACCGATATCTCCAGTGCCACCGACTACCGCGACTTTGCCTTTAGGCCACACTCAATCATGGCATAATTCAAAATGGCCTTGTCATTTGGGAATAGGCGAGAGTACTCAAGCATATGGGACATGTCGACGCCTTCCAATGGTGATGAACGATATGCGTATGAATATGAATAGGTATCAGACAGTGGGAGTTCATAGATAAAACCCAAGTGAAAATGGGGTTTCATCATTTCTGATTCAAACCCATTTTTAGATGGGCAATTAAAATAATTAACAACTGCCTTGTTAGCCATCTTTTTGAAATTAAAGGAATACTTAACGACCCACATTATCCATTATCTATTTCAAATTTTGTTCTGGCCTATTTTTGTTTCTTTTTTTTTCTTCATCCGAATGCGTCATGAGTCTGAGTATTATTCAATTATGATATTACATTTTGTGTCCCTTCCATGTCAGAAATCGTTAACAATAAACTCAAATATATCCAGGTACATTCCTTGATAATCATGCACACACACACACACTCACCTCGCTAGCTCACACACTCAAACAGTCAATGCGGGAATACCCAATGGAAGCGTGAATTCCTTTTGATCCCACTAAAAGCTTTAATAACTGTAAATTGCTTTTACAAATTTGACTTCAAGCCCCAGAACAGACAACATTGTCAGTGCCCGTAGACCGAATGGCCCGCCTCCCCCCCCGTACTCGATGGACGTTCCTCGGTACTTTGTGTGCCATTAGCGCCATTCCACCAAATCAAACAGACAGCGTACTGGAACGAGAAAGAGAGAGAGAGAGAGCGACAAGCTGTGGGGAAACAAAGAAAGCTATCTATGCCTGTATTTATATATAGCCATATATATATATATATATATATATATATACAAAGTCTATAGTGTACACCTGTGCGAGGACACTGCCAGGACTCAGGCAGCTCTGGCATTTCGTGTTGGTGTTGCCTCGACCCCGTGACCGAATATTAAAGACATTTGACGGCACGCCAAGAGCCGCGAGCTGAGAGAGCAGTCACAGTGCAAAGCACTTTAGGCCATTATCGACTTTTTTACTTTATTTTTACCATACGCTCGACCGATTCCCAATCTCTCTTTTCCCATGTAGAACAGAAGCTGCATTTGAAGCGGCAGCTGATTTGCTCGGTTGTTTTTGACACGCACAATCGGTTAAATCAGAAAGAACGGGAGAATTGAAAATAAAAAGAAAAATAAATATAAAAAAATTTTCTTTTTAATATAGAAAATTCAATAATATAAAAAAATGTTATTGAAATTCTAAAAGGCCCAATCTCCCAGCTTAGAGACCCCGGCCCAACGACTTCCGTACACAATTTGATTAATTTTTTACACCTTTGCCAGAACAGGGAAGAAGGAAAATAGGGACCGATTGATGGCTTAGTGGGCGTTCTTTGTGCCCCTCAAATCGGATTAGCTGCCACTTTCCCCGCCCCAGACAAAAAAAAAGGAAACAGAAAAGGCCGAGCAAGTCGAGAGGACTGTCTCCCGCTGGTTACGACCCCGCAGGTGGAAACTGTGAAAATAATTTCATTAAATATGCGTTAATTTGTCGCAGTTGGCTGGGCGGCCCGAAACACACACCCACAGTTTCCCCAACCTTACAACAACAACAATAACAATAACAACAATCAATTTTGCATATTTTAATGAATGGTTGAGGAAACCAACTGGAAGTGCCGGGAAATGCAATGCAATTGCCCTAATTTAATTCTTTCTCCTCTTTCTATATAATCGAATTAATTTATAAAACAATTTGTTGTATGCATTTGTTGCCCTATTATATTCTTAAAGCTCCGGTAAAATAAAATTATTTCTATACACAAGATCTCTCCTTTGACTCTTTAAGCCAGCAAGCTGTTGCTCGAATACTCCACTAGATGGCGCGCTTGGTAGAGCCTGGAATCAAGCCAAACAGCTCACCTGACTTAAAAGCCTTTGCCAAATCAGCAAACTGACCTTTTTCATTTCAAATCACAAAAAGAGAGCGAACGAGTAGTCCCTGAATGATTGATAATCAGAATTGGGAAATCCATTGAATAAATTAAACAAATATAAATCAATTTCCTGAATAAGTTGGAATCAGTTCATTATGAATTGTAATTAATGGAAGTCTACATAAATAATTCATATATGCTTTTAGGCAAAATAGAAAATTAAATCACAGCCAATTAGTGAAAGTAGGTAAATATGTAATTTCGTTTTGTTAAGACATTCAATAAAGCTTAATCAGGCCCAACAAATTGAACTCAACCCACTGTGCTTGTCAGCTCTCTCTCTCTCTCTCGCTCTCGTTCTGTCTCTGATGCCGGCTTGCTCTCTTGAAAAGCTTATCTAGCTGTGGATCGAGTACCGTTCCACTGGACTTGGTTAGTTGTTTTTTAAGTTCTGCTCGAACAAGTTGTGAAAAGTGGTCAATTTATTTGATTCGTGTTCGGTGAGGCTAAAGAATTCCGTAAAATAATTTACATAAATTGCCCAATTTGATCTTATTTCATTAAAGTATTTTTTTGGCTTTTATATAATCAAAAATTCATGTTCATATTTTTAGCAAACAGTTGACAATTCTGAGAACTTACAATGGCCAGCAAACCTGTTCTGTACTACGCTCCACGCAGTCCACCTTGCCGCGCTGTGCTCTTGACGGCAGCTGCTCTGGGTGTGGACTTGGATCTACGGTGAGTGCTTTCGAAAAGCTTTCGAAAGCTAGAAATAACAACGACAGAATAAACCGGTCTCTCTCTCTATTTCTGTTTTATCTTCTGTTATCAGCTTGGTAAATGTGAAGGGAGACGAGAATAAGACTCCTGAGTTTCTAAAGCTCAACCCCCAGCATACCATACCGGTACTCGAAGATAATGGAAATGTTGTTAGCGATTCGCACTTGATTTGTGGCTATTTGGTTGATAAGTTTGGGAAAGACGACTCGCTCTATCCAAAGAGCCCGGCGGAACGCCGTGAGGTAGATGCCCGCCTCTACTTCGATGCAGGCCATCTATTTGCTCGGGTACGCTTTATTGTGGAGCCAGTGATTTATTTTGGTGTCTCGGAAATACCCGAGGATCGCATAACGTACATGCAGAAGGCCTACGATGGCTTGGAAAGCTGCCTCAAGGCAGGACCCTATCTGACTGGTTCGAATCTCACTATAGCCGATCTCTGCTGCATTGCCTCGGTCTCTACGGCTGCTGCCTTTGCTCCCATCGACAAGGCCACCTATCCCTTGGTCAATGAGTGGGTGGAACGCATGAAAGCCTTGCCCTACTACAAGAAAAACAATCAAGAGGGCTTGGAAATGCTGGTGAAACTGGTCACCAGTTTGCTGGCCGAACGCCAACAAAGCAAATAACTTTTGAGGGGCATCTCTTCTTCTTTTTGTCATAAAAGTTGCTGTGCAATGTTAATCAACTGTTCAAATGCGCTCCATCAATCAAATATAACCTAACATAATACTAATAAAAGCAAGCAAAAATAAAAAATGAAAAAACTAAGTCAAAAATTCCCAAAGAACTCCAGAGATAGAAGGTAAGAAAGAGAGGGAAAAAAACTTCGGAACAAAGTATGTGAAACCAGACAAACATACCCGGATAAAGTTCCATAACAGAAGATGCAAGTAGCGACAGGCCAAACGAGACTTATGAGACTGATTTATACTCTTTTTATCTTGCGAAAGAAACTGCGAAACCAGCCCCAAGTTTATAAGCTTCAATTCCCAGTGGACTAGATAAGATATTGAGGCCTTATAAGTCGGGTAAGCCCTTCTGAGCATTGATTTATAGGGTATCAGTTGGAGCAAAAGGAAATATGATAGACCAAGAGACAGTTATGTGCAGCTGTTCTACAAGTAATGGCAAAACTTTTTATGGCCCAACAGTGTAAACATTAAACCGACAACAAGCTAAACTTAGGTGGAAAGGGATGGAAGCTAACGCGGAGAGGACTCGGCCCAATTGCGGGTGCGATGAAATATAAGCCAAACTTTTCCTGCTTCTCGTTTGCTGCCACTGCCCAATGCCATTAAATTCCAGGACACACTAGACTATTGTGGTTGTTGTTGGTGTTGTCGTTGTTGTTTTTGCTGACTCCTGCCAATGATTACGCGTTGTAAGTGATCGCAATTTTGTCCTCATAGAAAATTGTAAAAGATTTTGTGCCACTTACTTAAGTGTGTGCGTGTGTGTATTGGTGTGATTGGCCTGGCCAAAGTCATCAGTTGGAAAGTTGCTTGTGTTGTTTCAATTGCTGTGAACTTCACACACACACACACACACACACACGCATAGCCAAAGATTAAAGCTCACCGTATCAAGTCGAAAGACAGTTGAAATCAGTTGCTTTCCGGTTAAGTTAGAATGTTAGAAAGTTCTTTGAAGCAAACAGAGAGGGGGGAGTGGTCGGATTCAAGTAGATAAAAAGAAATTGAACAATTCTGGAAATGCTCATGACACTATTGCCGGATACATTTGACAACTATAAAAGGCGAGCAGCAACAGGCTAACGGACCACACCCTCAAAATCAAGCACATGTTTGTGTGGGTCTCCGAACATTTGGTTAGCCAGTGGAGTGTCCACTCGAAACTATTTTGTACTCACAAAATGCATCAGCCATTTTAGCAATGCACTCTTTTTGCAAAAAAAGTGAAAAAGAAATATTTTACAAAATTTTTAGATACTCTTTTTTTCGAGTCCTTGGGAAGTTCCCAGTAAGTAAAGTTTATTTAAAGCAGAGTAAAAAGTATAATTTTCCTTTGTGAAATACGTTTTCTTTGTTCTCCGAAAAGAGTATCTATTCTACACAAATCACAGCTTGTCTGTGTCATTTTGTTTATTTTCCTTTCTTTTTTATAGAGGAGGAGAGAGCCTTTTAAGGGTTTGCCAAGCCAAATTAAAATTCGGCACTCGGACTTTTTTTTTTGGTTGTACTATATCTACGAGTGTGTATATAATTCTTCTTCTTCTTTTTTTTTTTGGGTGTTTTTATTTTTAACTTTTATATGCTGAGCGTGAGAAAAACTTTTGACCAAAGTGGAAAACGGAAAAAATTTAATGGCAGGAGACACCGTGTGGTATAGAACTGGGCTAACAAGTTGGTCATACTCGGCTTTTCGGCTATCATCGTCCATTAGAAGGTGACCACGTTTCAGCTGTCCCAAACAGAAGAAACAGGACTTTGACCCAGGAGAATTACGAGAGAGAGAAAGCAAGTATATGAAGTATTCCAGGATTAAAATTTAATACATTCCACGTTCCGGCAAAAAATAACAAAAATAAGAAAAGAATGAAGAAAAATAAATATGTTTTTAAAAATTTAAACATTTTGCTGGGCAGCTCAGTTTGTTTTGGTTCGTTTTGGTTCGGTTCGGTTGAGTCGAGAGAAGTTAAGTCAACTAAACTGTAAGGCCCGACCTGGTCATGATTAATGACGATGTTGTGGCTTCCATTTCCGCTTCGTTTAAAGTTAAAATGTTGTTTGTGGCAGTTTCTATTTCACTTGTTGGTTTCGCCTGCTCCCAGCCTTGTCTGCCATTTTTTTTTTTTTTTTTTTTTTTACGTGACTGTACATCTGCGGTTGCGGTTTGCTTAACATTTGAATTAACTTGTATTAATTATTTTCATAAATCTATTTTGTCTATTTGGTATAAAACTTTTAATTGCTATTCCAATTGTTTTGTCCAAAATCATAAACTCAAAATTATATTGTAATTTTTTCTCAATATTTTCTCTCTGATTTCGTTGTAGTCCGACCTTGGGCAATTGTTGAATTTTGCTGAATATTTACTTATCGATTGGTCTGCAAATGACAGGCCAAAACGAGTCTGCTGACAACCCACAGACAAGCCAATTTGTATATGCATCATGGCCGAGTAAGCTGCAATTAACAATTAGCCAGTAACCCACCCAAGGGGCCAGTGCGTTTAACTCGACATGATTTTGCTCTTGAGCGGATAGAATCAAACACTTTGTCCTTAACTACAGCATCCGTATATATATATATATATAAACACACACATACACACGTTGCCCATTATTAGCATATTTGGTGTACAGTCAGAGCAACCCAACTCAAGGGCAATGACAGGGAGTCTGCTCTCCAAATTGCCAGATACACTCGCACACACACTTGTGTGTGTGTGTGTGTGTGTGTGTGAGAAGTAGAAGTAGAGAATTTTGTGTGCTCTTGTGGTCAGCAAAATTGAGTGTTTTGATTCATTTCCAATGCCATGATAAGTTGACAAAATTGACAAGACAATAGACAACTGAAATCGGCTTATTAGCAGAGAACACAATATGGCTTATAAATTAAACCGCTTTTCACAATCTCCCCCCTATCTCTCTCTCTCACTCTCTACGAATCTTTTTCTGTCTCTCTTAATTGGTTCAGAATTATCAAAATTAAAGCAAACAAGATAAATTCAAATAGACAAGATGATTTACTAATTTCGCTAGACAAAAACATATTTTGGTTTTCAGATATGATTTGAGCAAAATTAAATTAAACTGGAAACAAGTAATATTTGTTTATAACTGAGATATGAGATTATGAGAAAACAAATCATCTAAATTACACAAAGCCAAGCTAATCCGGCTTTAAGCAGTCCTACCAAAAATTGTTAGCTAGAAAAAGCCCAATAAAAGTTGTTCCAACTCTTCAATAATACTTGGCATTCCCTTTGGTTATCTTTGAACGTGTGCTTGGGAATTCCAGTGGGATTAGTCAGTAAACACACTTGAGAAAACTCTCTAAGCAATCTACTTGAGGGACCGAAAGGCTGGACAAACTATTCAAGGGATTATCCTGTCCAGTCGTGCAGAGACAACGGCACGACTGAGTCCATCAAGTCAGTAAAAGGGTGAAGAAGAGAATCTCCAACTAACTGACTGACTAACTCTGAAAGAGTGAGCCAAACTGTCAACTGTTGATAAACGAGAAAATTTCCATTTTGTGCCAGAAATGCAATTCAAATGAGGTCACCATACAAGCCCAAAAAAAATTCAGCCCAGACAAGTCAGAGGAGGAGGAAGAGGACACACTCGACTGCATATGGGGCGGAATTTGATTATATCCATGCAATTTGAACGTTGTCAGCAACAGAGCAACTCTAAATAATTTCAATAATGAAAATGGAAAATATATAATACACATATATATATATATTTATATGTGTATGTATATGTAAGAGAGAGAGGTGAAAAGTTTTTTGTGCTGTTGACATTTCTTTGCATTTTAAATTAAATCAATATTTCGGATGCTCCGAGGCAGCGCCAGAAAGTCTGCCCTGAAAACTTTTACCAGCGGCAAAAATATGTATACAAATTAAGGTCAGATTCGAGCTAATTATTTGGCAATCATAGACCAGATTCGGTAGAGCTCTGCAAATGGCTCGACCACCCATACAATTTTCTCCTTAATTGCAAGGAAGCAGCCAGCCAAGAATCAATTGGTAATTTCACATGAAATTATATCACCCTCACTCTGACCCTGACAGGACGAATAACACTGAACTGAAAGGACAGCGTGCAAACAACAAAGGACTTTTTTCCCATTGGACACTCTTACAATTCCACTGTTCGGCTCCAGTCAATTGTGCGTTTTGTTATTGTCAACGCTTATCGTATTTATTGCCATTGCCATTAACATTGTATTGGATTATAATTCCCATTATTGGTTTGATTGGCCGATGCGCTGCTTTATGGCTTGCCGGGGATTTCATGTGTGCCAGGACATCTTCGCCTATAAATTGTTGCTGGCCTCGCCAGCTCTATGGCTATTTTAATAATTGTAATAACTGTGCAATTTGTATAATAATTCAAATTCCAATTAAGTTCAAGTAATATGAAATAATTTGCAAGCAATATGAGCATCGTTTAATTGAAATATTTCATTTAGTAATTTTACGATTTGCAGCGAATTGAAAATTGAATAAAGAGATGATTCATGGCTTAACTCGTATTACCGCATGAATTTTCCAATTTTCCGATTTTCCGATTTTCCGATTTCCCCTGTGAAACACTAAACTAGACACAGAAAAATTTGTTTTCCGTTTTCCGTTTCCCGTCAGGCCCACAAATCAAAATGTTAGCCAAAAGTTTTCCAATTAAATCAGTAACAATTCAATTAATATTGCCTCACACAAACCTTTCCTTTCCAGCCGAAAAACGCAAACACAAAGTCGACAGTGATTCATGTCTTTATTGGTATTCCATAAAGCA